>OZ010741.1:125680852-127073352 GCA_963932245.1 Tachinus rufipes
ATAAATGCGCCCTTGACCAATTTTTATAGTAGAATAATTTTCATTAATTTAAAAACTTTACGGTACGTAATTTAATAAATGTAATAGTAATAAAAATAAGTTTTGTTTTTATTTCTACTCATAAAAACAATCTTAGTCGTACTATTGGTTCATAATATAATTGCAGTAATTTAATAATTACTAGTCTGACCACTAATTATAAAAAAATTATAAAGCAACTTTTTGCTGTTGCTTTTCAAAATATGTATGGCGGAATAATCAAAAATAGCTGCACAAATTTATGTAATTATGTAAATTAAATAGAGAAGAGGTAGTTTGTAAAATTAAAAAATATCAGCACCTAATAATATTAAAACTTGGAAATGAAATATATACAAATTATGATTTGTCAAGTTTGAAAAACATCAGCAATCAACAAAACTGCCAAATACGTTTAATAACTAATTGATAATAAAGTATCATTATGAGGTTGAATAAAAAGCATAATTATAAATAACATACATTTATTTTTGAATTAAATTACAAATACATTTAAAAACGCAATTTCTTCTTAACTATATTTTTTTTCTTTTTATTTCTGATTATTTCGCAATTAATCCAAGCTTTTATAATTTCCGGACGCATATTTTTTAATGGTGTACAACACTTGGCTGCGGTTTCACATTGTCTAAGAGTGGGCAAATAATTTTTGATTGAATTTCTTTGAGGCGTCTGCCAAGTTATAAATAGTATAGAAAAAGTGTTGTAATAATAATTTAATAGAAATGTACCTGTTTTATTTTTGTGTATGTTTGAAATATATGTTTTTATTTGGGCTGGTGTTCTTTTTTGCAGTTCTTCATGGTTTACAATTGCTTCTTTGCAACTTTTTAAAGTTGGAAGTGTTTTTTGTAGTATTTGTACTTTAAACAACTTTTGAATTTTTCTTTTTTCTGCTGTTTCCCAAACGCGTCTTTGTATGGGATTTCGGTTGCTGATCTCTACAACAGTTAATAATTATTATTTGATTTAATTTAAAAATAATTATAGTACGTTTCATTTTTTCCTCGTCGTCATCATCATCATCATTATCAAGATCAGTTACAATACGTGATGGCCCAGCTATTCCTTCATCTTTATTAAGCATTGTAGTTGGTTGAACTTCACTTGATATTGGCTCTTCTACAAATTTATTATTTAATATTAAATATACTTGCTATAGATAAAACATGTTTATTTTATAACAACAAAACAGGTTACAAGTTTTTAATGTACATGTCACGGTATTTAGCTTTCTAAATTTGCTATATTATTTTTTTTGTTTGACTATAACAAAATAAGTTTTTAAAACCGCCAACATCAAAAACATGATCAAACCAAATTTGTTTAGAAATTGAGTAAATAATGAATAAATTACCATTTGTTTCTACTAAACCATCTTCTATTTCTATTCCTTGGATCTGTTCCAGTAAAGGTGCCATATATAAAATTTCCCTGTTTGATATAGGCAGCTGATAAAATTCACATTGATTTTTTTCATCGTGGCCCATAAAAGTCGCCAAGTCCGATATTTGGGTTCCATCTAACTTCATTATTACGGCCATTGTTGCCATTTGCTTTCTTAAAACTGTAGCTCTAAGTATTGATGGATTTGCCGCTCCACACAAAAATGCATATTTTCTTAAAAGTTGGTATGCATCCAAAAATTTGAAATCAGGATCTAATCCTGGCAATCCAAAAATATAGGGGTTGCTAACTTCTACACCAACATCTTTGCGTAATTTTATTAAAAATTCTAAAATGTTAAATATATGCGTATGCATAAGAATGGATACGTTTCTAATTAATTTTCCTTTCAGCGGTATTCTGACATATTCTTTAGACATCATTTGTTGTTTTAAATCTAATTTTGAAAACATGTCCCATGAATTCTCATCAATTTGTTGATAATTTCTAAAATCTTCTAAATGCAATCGTTGGCACTCACCAGGTCTTCGTCTGTTGAATGCCATTATGTAAACTAATACAGCAGAAAGACATTTTATCCAAGTTTGTGGACACATTTTGTTGCAGAGGTCAGTATAAGATTCTTTAATTGTAGTTTTTAATAAATGCATTAATTTCGTAACATCCGCTACGGTAGGTATAACCACATTTTTCTGACGATTACGTCTTAAATTTGTTTCTCGAACTATATTGTTACTTCCGTCTGTAGTTCGTCTCCAAATATTTGCAAGAATTCATCAACATTTTCTTTCTTCTCCCTTGGTGCTTTAATTTTAATTAATTTGTTTCGAAATATATGCCCACATTTTTTAATTGTGGTTGACAGTTCAGTAATAGTTGCTGGAGATGATTTATCATATCCATCAGTCAGTTTTCCCACTACTAATATTGCCTTTATTGTATTGTCAACTTTTTCAGGAGTATAAATATTTTCAAATTTATTTATAGATTTGTCAATATTTTTAATAGCAATAATAAAATTTCCAAGTCTCCTCAAATGGGCTCGAATTATTTTATTATGATGATCAGAAAATGAATATTTTGTTAAAAAGTTACCATATTCTATGGCTAACTCGTCGAACCTTATGGCTTGGACAGTTAAATCGGTTCTTAATTTAAGAAATATAACGTCCCTTAGTCTTGGAATTGCATTGTTTGCAATTTTTGTCGACAAATGTCTACCTTTTCCAGTACCTCCTCTTGTGCCTTTTGCGCGGTTCTTATTGCAATTTCTGTAATGTCTTTTAAAACTTTTACAAGAATAAGTCCCAAAACACTCAGGACAAGTTATCAGATTAACTTTGTTAGTATCTAGTTTGTCTTTAGTTCTTCTTGCAACTATGAGAGGTGTTACATTTTCATAATTATTTTGATTATATAAGTAATCTCCTTTTTTTCTAATACAGGAAATTAGAGATTTTCGTTCGTTGCTGCCTGTAAATATTATATAGATATAAAAATTTATAATCGTATAAAGTACAGTCCTATTAAAATATTTGACAGATTACGGATTCAATATGTTGCAAGCAATTGAGATGAAAAAGTTAGAATATAAGCTTCTTAATTTCGATTTTAGCCCTTTGAACAATGTAATATTAGAAACGATTGGAAAATCTTAACTACCTGTTGTAAATCGTTTTTATTAACCCACTTCCGCTTTATGGAATATTTTAGATATAAATAAGACCGCTTGATCTGAAAATATTTAGAAGCTATTGATGTTTACTTTGTAAATGAAATATATATAGCATTAAATAAATCTTTTGAAGTAAGGACGGTTGTTTTAATTTATTCTTGAAGTTTCAAAATGAATATAATCAATACACCATGTAATTAATGAATGTATTATTGACCTTCTAAATTGCAAAAACCATTGTAATATTAATTAATTATTATAGAACTTTAATAATAACTACATTAGAAAAAAAAAAAAAAATTATAATAAATCATAAATTACAAATTCGTATTCAAACATTTCTAGCGAAATTTTACGTTTTTTTTCATAGAAAATACTAATTATAACAAAAAACTTAGTTATGTTTACTCTTGATGGCACCATTAACGTCATTGATGGGATAAACATAACACATTAAAATTATAGCTTTATTAGTTGCTAGTGTTACATTATTTTCATTATAAAATCAATTTTTTTGTTAATGATTCCATTAAATTTTAATGTAGCATTAAGATTGATTATGAAATCGAGCCTAATTAATTATTATAGTACTTCAATACTAATTACATTAGAAAAAAATTAATAATATTATAAATAATTAATTACAGTTTTGTATTCAGGAATTTCTAGCAAAATTTTACGTTTTTAATATAGAAAATACTAATTAAAACAAAAAAACTAAGTTATATTTACACTTAATGGCACCATTAATGTCATTGATGGGACGAACATGACACATTTAAAATTTCATCTCCATCTGTTGCTAATGTTACGTTATTTTCATTATGAAATCAATTTTTTTGTTAATGATTTCATCAAGTTTTAATGTAGCGTTAAGATTGATTATAAAATCGAGCCTTAGCAGATTAAAGTATATTTAAAAAAACATAATCTTCATAATTATTATTCTTATACATAAAATATATGCGGATCAAATCAATCTTATTTTAATTCAGATTTAATATGTAAAATAACAATATTTAAGGTTTAAAGCTATTATTTGAGCAATTTATATAATTGGAACTACACAAAAACCCTAAATTAAAACATTTTTATTGGTAATATTATTGTAAAAATAGAGTAGCAAATTAAAATATCTGTAATTTCTAAAAGCAATGTCAAAAAAGTTATATATGAATGGTTATACTTAGTTATATAGAAATTGTAATATTATCCATAATAATAAATATAAATTGAATCATTATTAATAATATGACAAAAATGCAAATGAAGTACTTTTAAATCATATTGAAGTGATTTATTTTAACCCAAACTGAACCAAAAACATGATATTAAAAACAAATTGCAAATATATTAAAATAAATAATAATAAAGTTACTTACCTATGCACAGCATGTGCCAGTTTTAACAGGTGATTCGTTCTCGACGACATTGAAGTCCAAAACTTAACTCACACTTTACAGTATCACTTTAAAAGCAAAAATGTAACAATAATAACAACAATAACAATATCAACATCAACAACAATAACAATAACGATAACAATAAGAAAAACCAAAATCTAAACTCAAAAAATCAAAAAGTGCATACAACGCTGAAATACGTCCAACACGACTGAATTTTCTGAATAATCTAGTTTAGTTTGTTGGTGCCGAATAATATAAAACAAAAGGATTAATTTTATTCTACATTACTGGGAATATTGGAACCGCTACTAATCCGGGAATCGATAATTATTTGGGTAAACTAACAAAAGCCGACTTAAGAAAGTAGAAAAAATGTGGGGAAAACATAATCAGATTAAAATAAAATGTCTTTTTAATGAAATAAAAAAATATAATAAAAAATAAATAGGATTATTGTAGTGCTATAAATTATAATTTGTGTTCAATCTTCAATAATAATAATAATAAATACATTTATTGCCCATAGTACAAATATATATCGATTACATAATTACAAAAAACATATCAAAAAACAAATGTTCGTGCAATGGGTTCAAGATTAGATTCAATGTAGTAACATTCATCTAGTCTTCCTCTTGAACCTGGTCTATACTAGAATTTTAACATAAAAAACATAAATAACAAAACAAAAAGTAATTGATTCATTTTTTCTAGATTCATACATGATTTCATGACTTATACTAAATGACTGAATGACAAAATACAAATGAAATAAGATAAATAATAAATAATTAAATGTGATAGTTACCAAATAAACGGTACCAAAATTTGGAAGCAGTAAGATTTATTAATAAAAAATTATAAAATTTTAATATTTTAGGCGCTTAAATAGTCCAGCGCTCTTTAAATTGTTGTTTTGATAAAAGTAATAGGTTAGTCGAAAATGAATTTAGACTTGCTGCTATATAATATATATATATATATATATATATGGCTTGTCATTTTTCAGTTTTCTTTTCTACTTTATCAAATGACAACATTTTTTCTCAAACAATTTATCAATAATTAACATAAAACATTGCATAATTATTAAACATAGTTACTATACTGTAAATAATTAGGTTGGCTGAACATTCACCTTGGAATACAAATGATCAATTAATAATTATATTTCCACAGAAACTTGTTCAAATTCTTCTCTTTCAAAATCTTTTGATTTAATTTACTTGGTTTTTGAGAATTTAAAAAACGTTATTTTTCATTTTATGTTTTTTAAACTATTAAATTCTATAAATTCTATAGTTAGTTAAATAAAACAGGTTTTATAAATAACCGTAACATTGTTTTTTAAATATGTATGAAAAAAAACAACAACAAAATAAACAATTAATAAAACAACTGAACAACAACTAAACAACAACTACTAAACAACTATTTAACAACTACTAAACAACTATGAACAACTACTAAACAACTATTAATCAACTACTCAACAACTACTAAACAACTACTGAACAATTACTAAACAACTACTAAACAACTATTGAGCAACTTCTGAAAAACGACTAAAAAACTACTAAGCAACTATTATACAACGACTGAAAAACTACTGATCAACTACTAAAAAACTACTGATCAACTACTAAAAAACTACTAAACAATTTTTTAACAACTGTTGTACAACTACTAAGCAACTACTGAACAACTACTAAACAGTTATTGAGCAACTACTAAACAACTACTGAACAACTACTAAACAACTACTTAACAACTACTAAACATCTACTGAACAACTACTAAACAACTACTAAACAACTATTAATCAACTACTCAACAACTACTCAACAACTACTGAACAATTACTAAACAACTATTGAGCAACTTCTGAAAAACGACTAAAAAACTACTAAACAACTACTAAACAACTATTATACAACGACTGAAAAACTACTGATCAACTACTAAAAAACTACTAAACATTTTTTTAACAACTGTTGTACAACTACTAAGCAACTACTGAACAACTACTAAACAGTTATTGAGCAACTACTAAACAACTACTGAACAACTACTAAACAACTACTAAACAACTACTGAACAACTACTAAACAACTACTAAACAACTACTAAACAACTACTAAACAACTACTAAACATCTATTGAACAACTACTAAACAACTATTAAACAATTACTTAACAACTACTGAACAACTTTATCCAACTATAAACAACTACTGAACAACTACTAAACAACTACTGAACAACTACTGAACAACTTCTGATCAACTACCAAAAAGCTATTGAGCAACTACTGAAAAACTACTAAACAATTATTGAGCAACTACTGAATAACTAATAAACAACTACTGAACAACTAATAAACAACTACTTAACAACTTCTAAACAACAACTACAAACACGACTGAACAACTACTGAACAACTACAAAACAACAACTAAATAACAACTAAACAACTACTAAACTACTACTGAACAACTATTGAGCAACTTCTGAAAAACGACTAAAAACCTACTAAACATCTACTAAACAACTATTATACAACGACTGAAAAACTACTGATCAACTACTTAAAAACTACTGATCAACTACTAAAAAACTACTAAACAATTTTTTAACAACTGTTGTACGACTACTAAGCAACTACTGAACAACTACTAATCAGTTATTGAGCAACTACTAAACAACTACTGAACAACTACTAAACAACTACTAAACAACTACTGAACAACTACTAAACAACTACAAAACAACTACTAAACAACTATTAATCAACTACTAAACAACTACTGAACAATTATTAAACAACTACTAAACAACTATTGAGCAACTTCTGAAAAACGACTAAAAAACTACTAAACAACTACTAACCAACTATTATACAACGACTAAAAAACTACTGATCAACTACTGATCAACTATTAAAAAACTACTAAACATTTTTTTAACAACTGTTGTACAACTACTAAGCAACTACTGAACAACTACTAAACAGTTATTGAGCAACTACTAAACAACTACTGAACAACTACTAAACAACTACTAAACAACTACTAAACAACTACTGAACAACTACTAAACAACTACTAAACAACTACTAAACATCTATTGAACAACTACTAAACAACTATTAAACAACTATTAAACAATTACTTAACAACTACTGAACAACTATATCCAACTATAAACAACTACTGAACAACTACTAAACAACTACTGAACAACTACTGAACAACTTCTGATCAACTACCAAAAAGCTATTGAGCAACTACTGAAAAACTACTAAACAACTATTGAGCAACTACTGAATAACTAATAAACAACTACTGAACAACTAATAAACAACTACTTAACAACTTCTAAACATCAACTACAAACACGACTGAGCAACTACTGAACAACTAAAAAACAACTAAACAACTACATTACTACTGAACAACTACTGAACAACTACTAAAGAACTACCGAACAACTTCTGAACAACTATTTAACAACTACTGAACAACTACTACTCAACTACTGAACAACTACTAAACTACTACTAAACAACTACTAAACAACTATGAAACAACTATTAAATAACTACTTAACAACTACTGAACAACTTTATCCAACTATAAACAACTACTGAACAACTAATAACAACTACTGAACAACTACTGAATAACTTCTGAACAACTACCAAAAAGCTATTGAGCAACTACTGAAAAACTACTAAACAACTATTGAGCAACTGCTGAATAACTACTAAACAACTACTGAACAACTAATAAACAACTACTTAACAACTTCTAAACAACAACTACAAACACTACTGAGCAACTACTGAACAACTACAAAACAACAACTAAATAACAACTAAACAACTACTAAACTACTACTGAACAACTACTGAACAACTACTAAAGAACTACTAAAGAACTACTAAAGAACTACCGGACAATTTCTGAACATTTACTAACATCTATTTAACAACTACTGAACAACTACTAAACAACTACTAAACAACTACCAAACAATTACTAAACAACTACTCAACAACTACTAAACAACTACTCAACAACTACTAAACAACTACTAAAAAACTACTAAACAATTACTAAACAACTACTAAACAACTACTAAACAATTACTGAACAATTACTAAACAACTACTAAAAAACAACTAAACAACTACTAAACAAACAAAACACTTAAACATCTAAACAAGTTAACAACTACTAAACATCTAAACAACTATTGTATTCTTACGGTATTTATAACTTGTAATATTAAATCATAATTGAAGTTATTAATGTCTATCAATTAGACTATTTATTCAATTAAGTTGTAAAACATATTAATATCTCAGTTTTTGAAATAATTATTTTACTAACTTTTATTTATATCTGTAAATCATTAAACAAGCTTCTAAAATTCATTTGTTTTTACGATTATGTTACGATATATCGCCACTAAATTTAACGGCAATTACAAAAAATTATAATTAGGCAAGCAATAATATTCTGTAGAACAAAACTAAATATTTATGTCTAGCTTGTGCTATTAAAGCATACAATAGAGACATTTTCTTATTTACAAATTAAACAGTAAGATGCAATGAAAAATACACTAAATACAAAAATGATTTTAACACTTTTGACAAAATTGTAATCTAATAAATTATGATGTTAAAACATGAATAAAGTTGGTAATTGATTTAATTAATCTAATTATTTAATTAAGTTGGAAACAGTATTGTTATTTTACTTTTCCTAAATAAAAACTTTACTAATTTTAATTATATCCGTAAGTTTTATTAAGAAAGAAATAATATTCTGTAAAACGAAATAATAATAAAAATAATTTTGTATGTCTAGTTTGTGCCAATAAAGCAATACAATGGAGACCTTTTCTTATTTACAGACCGTAAAACCCGGCGGGCGGTCTGCCGTGTGCATGCGCCACAAGCTCCCATACAAGCCCGGCCGCGATATGCTCCCCAACAGATAGATATATATATATATATATATAAGTATACACGACACGCATATACATATACAAAATCTATAAATAAGTTTTAATTAGTAAAGACTAGTTTAGTTAAAATGATATAAATTGATTTATTAATTAATAGCATATCAATTAACTATATACTGACCGCTAGGATTTTAATTCTTGCCAAAAACCATTGTCATCTTGAGTACGCAATAAAATGACCAGCAGATTAGATTCTTAACCCTGCATTCTGATGACTTCTCTTAAAATAAAACAATCCCTACTAAATTTGCATGATTATTTAAATTTAAAGGTTTTATAAATAAAATTATTTTGCAAACTTTTTTTTCGGATTAGTGTTACCTGTTGCAATTATTGCACTTTTTTTGCAATACAGATTGTTCAAACAAGTTTTTTGTTGTAAAATTATGTATGTCATTGTACACTTATTAAAAGAGATTTTTGTATAATTTTATAATTACATGCAGAATAAATTATAATTGTTAAAATTCACACTTAAGGCCAAATTAATTGCAGCATATTTGTGACGGCACTTTCCACATTAATATAATTTATGCCTTGACAAATGAATCAGTTTTAAATGTTGAACTTAAAATTTTGCTCGTAATTGATACGATTTTAAATACGAAGCCGCCACCAGTTGCAAAATTGCATAAAAACTACAATTGTTTGATATTGTAACTAATCTGTTGTTTTTTTTTAATTTAGTTGGTTTCAATTAAAGGCAATAGCCATTTTTTTAAGATTCCGATTGGCATTAATTTCTGACTGCAACAATCAGTTTTTATAAACTCTGAATTTGGTTCTGAGTAACTCCGCCGTTGGCAATTTTTTTGTAGTACATTTTCTTTGCCTATTCAATTATCCACTGCATTTATGTGGTGAAATGTAAAATAAAATACGGTTGAATTTAATACAGGATGGCTGAAACTCGGGAATAACATTGGGAATGAATGCTACCTAGACTTAACTACTAGGTAGAAAACGAACCCCAGGTTTGTACAATTTGGTCATTTAATTTAAAAATGTTTATTTCGGTAGCCGTAATCGTGTCCGTATCGATTGTGTCATTTATATTATCGTTATTGAAGATTTGATTTAATATATTTCTCAACACTGAATGCTACATAAAAAAAGTATATGCGTTTTAATATTTTTTATTCCTTGTACAATGGAAATAAAAATGCAACTCTGCGTGTAGTATTGATCGACGCAGAACATGGGCGCTTCACATCTGCTCCTGTGTTGCTGCTTTATATATGAGGCCATTAGATGCAAAACTCTGTATATGACATTTATGTAGTTCGGAGATATTTACAGAAAACTGTTTATGAGTATAAAAAGTACACTTCTGTAATAATTGTTAATCCTATACATAGAACTGTAGTCTATTGTACAATGTGGCGAAATATTTTTCAGCAATTGATTGTTTAGAACAACAAAAATTCAATTTAAAAATGTCATATACACAGTTTTGCAACTGAAGCAGTATTTTTAGGTGGATTATAGTGGTAAAAGAGAAAACATATCCATATAACAATATTATTATTATTAAAAATACTGATTAATAAACCAAACATATATCAATTTCAAAACTTTATAATATAAACAATATTAAATTTGCGTATCAGTGCTGTTATTATTATCAACATCTTCAATGGCTTCTTCTTCTTCATGATTATGGCGCTGATCAATTATGTGGTAAAATGCCAGCTTTTCATCTTTTCGCCAATCATTTCCATAGTGTTTTTTAAGTAGAGAATCTATCGTGGATTTATCGCCTTTAAGAATATTGTGTATTGGTAGTAATTCGGGTTTAAATTGATCAAAACGTTTATTTTTTTTTAGAATAAACTTTCCTTCGCCACAATCTGACCTGTAATTTACTTCACCTCTTACACTTACAGACTTTTTACCTCTAGTAAAAATAAATCGTTTTGATGGATTAAATTTAAAGTGCCATTGGCCGGGCACTTTTCTTAATTTTTTTGCTTCCTTTTTCCAATCAAATATTTGCCAATCTTTCCCTAACTTTTTCACTGTTGCATATTGTTTTATGATGTCTTCATAACCTTCTCTGCTTATAATAATGTTTATTTTTTTAATTTCCTTTTCTATATGGCCGAAAATTCTATCAGCTGGTAAAAATGAATGACCAACAATTGGGAAGATTACTTCGACCGATTTTATCTGATTCGGCGCTTCCTGATTTAACCAAGTACCTATCATAGACATCATCACAGAATTCTTATTTTGACCTCCACAGCCGTCCGCAAACAGTCTTACGGTTTTTATATTATTGGGAAATATATTATTTTTTAAAACATCATGAACGGCTGAGGCAATAGCATTCGAATCTTTTGGGGATTCTGTTTCAACCCATAGGTAAGATAGTACATTATTTGGGGTAAGATTACTTTTCGAATTTCCTTTTACAACTGTAAGATTATAATAATTAATTTGTTGACTAAAATAGCCGGCCTGGTCTGGAAGTTTAGGTAGAGCTAGATTTTTCTGGCAGTCAAAAGAAAATATTTGTATGTCAGCTTCTTCACTTTTCAGTAACCAATAGAAAGCTTTTGCTTTTAATGAGTGAATTCTCTGGAATCTCTAGAATAATGTGATTCAACACCATTAATACTCTCAATAAACGTTTTCAGAGCTATTTTTTATCATCATTTTTTGTTTGAATTCTATCACCACCTCTATTCTCTTTTGGTATTTGACCATGTAAATTAAAATTTCTCACCACTCTTTCAATTCTATTAGCGCTTAAAGTTGTTATACCCAAAAAACATTTTTTGCAGACTCTGACTAATTTACCATCGTTAATTGAAATATGATACTTTATAGTAACAGAATGATGCGTCGTTCTAGAACGTTTAGGTTTGCTACCAACACAATATTTTAAAATGAGTGTGTCTTGCTTGATTTTATCAGCCGATTGAAATAAAAGTTGATGAAATATTTTGACCTGTTGCATGGCCAATGTTCGGCACATGTAAGGGCACTTTTCTTCTCTATGGCTACATTTCGGATATTCTGGCAATTGTGTGGCCTAGTCTAAGCTCAACAAGGCGTAGTGCATTTGAGGTAAAGAAATCAATATATGGAGAAGCAGTTCCATACCAGTTTTCTTCATCATTTATCCCAAATTTCTTGAACACCAGCCCCAACTTTTCTGCTTCCTCTTTTACAGCTTTAATTGATTCAACAACTCCTAATGTGTACTTTTGACCCATGGACAATAAGTCGTATTCCATTTTTGCCTTTGCTTTGGTCTCAGTGTTATTGGATGTTCCGTTCGCCTGTTGCCTTAGAATTGTGTAGCAACTAAGCACTGTGTTCATTATCTGATTGCCAAATGTTATGTTAGTACAATCAGCGTCTTCTTTGTTTAGAGCCAAATCGTGCAATGCCCTATATGAATTCATGATGAATTTGAGACACTTCACTTTTTTTGGGATATCTGGAGCTATTCTTGATTTCTTTGAAGACACAATTTCTATTCCGTTATCAGGGTCAACTGTTCTTGTTCTTTTCCTAGATACATTTGAATCTTGTGCCCCTATGCCGGCGCTGCTTGATGGACTAGACATTATATTGGTTTGTTAACAAAATATATTTTTACTGTTTTCAAAATGAAGCCATATTTTATTTTTTTATTTTTTTTATTTTAAAGGAAAAGAATTATAATGTAGAAAGCTCACTAAGATCAATTGTGGGATCTTTATTGTTATGTCTCTTGCTCATTAGTTTAGGTATTATGTTTAACTATATTTATTGGTTTACAACACTTATTATATACATTACGGACCACCGTCTCGACCGGTCCTCCAGCACCGAATAGGGAGCCTCTTGCTTCTTCGTGCGCACATGCGCATCCGTGTGGCGTATATAACATTTGTTATTTATAATTTATTCAAATAATCTACCAAATTGTATACATTTAGATAATATTTGTTGTTATTTATTTTTTTGTATTATTATTATTATTCTACACCTTATGGGTATATTTGTATAAATTTAATACATACTTATGTACTTATTTACTTACAACAAATAATCTTACCTGGATAATTTGTTTTCATTTCGCTTCCACCTAGCTTTTTGTATTGGTCTCTTACGAGATTTTCCCTTGTCACATGAGGTAATATTAACGTCCAAGTCCATATTATTACAAACAATATCGGTATGAATATTTTAATTCAAGTAGGTAAGCACTTATAACGTATTATTTTATAGCTGTTGTAGTACAAATAATAACATTTTTATAGATTATGTTACTAAACAAACAACAATGATTTGTTGTGCCCGCGCTCTGATTGGCTAAAATCATATGCAGAGTTTTGCAATTGAACTGTCAACACATATACACAGTTTTGCATCTAAGGCTTGATTTTAAATTCAAATTATTTAAGAAATCCAAAGTTTTGCATCTAGCTCATTATTATAAGCTATAAGGATTGTGAAAACTAATAAAATAGCATGCATAACAGAAGTTTCGAATTTTGAGCATATACAGACTTTTGCATCTAGTGGCCTCAAATGTGTTACGTCAAAATAGACGTGCTAATATTAACGCATCGGTATTATACCGCCATAAAATAACACTATCAAATTGCTAGTGTTAACTATCATATCGCTAGTGTTATCGTCATACTTCTGACAGATTGTTTCAATAATTAAATAAAATGGCCTATTTACATAATTTCAGTTTAATATTGTTAGTACAACAACGTGAAGCACGACAATTAAATCGAAACAGAATTTTTAGAGATCAAAATAATCCTTTTGATTATAATGATACATTTTTTATTAAACTCTTTAGGTTAAACAATGTGTTCATAATTTAATTAATGAATTAAGGAATTATATACCTCCAGTTTCTAGGAGATCAAGTTTGACTTGCGAACATAGAGTAAGAAACTAAGTTTTAGGTTATATTTTATTGCTAACAAATAGAATTTTAGATATTTGCCACTCTTCGATTTTATGCCCAAGGTGGTTACCAATTATCAGTTGGCGAAGATGCTGCAACTCCAATGTCTCAGCACGCTGTCAGTAAATCTGTCGATTTGGTTACAAACGCCATAAATGATACTCTTGCCAGACGATGGATAAATTTTCCAACTCAGCCCTACGAACTAAATATGTCCAGAAGAAAGTACGTATTACGTTAAATTTCTGAATAAATTTGTTATATACTAAATATATTTCAGATTTTATGAAAAATACCGAATGTCTCGAGTTGTAGGTGTGATTGACGGCACACATATTGCAATTGTTGCTCCTCCTCAACATGACCCAATCTATCCGGAGCAAAAATATTTGAGTGAAAAGTTTAATTATCGCCAAATTTCTATTACTATTTTTCTAGATAACAGACTCGGATGGCAAAATTATAAATATCAACGCACTGTATCCCGGCTCAACACACGATTCATTTATATGGAGAAATTCACAAGTTAGAAACAATATTGAAACCTTGTACAATAATGGTCAATGGAATAGCATATGGTTATTAGGTTAAAATTATACATTTCAAATTATTACTATGATTAACTAATTGCTTCTTTTATGAGATAGTGGTTATCCATTAGAGCCTTGGAACACCACAAATGCGTTACAACATCAATCAAAAACGTACACGAGCATGTGTAGAGCGCACCATTGGTTTATTAAAATCAAGGTGGCGTTGCCTATTAAGACACAGAACTTTACATTATGCTCCTCCAAAAGCTACAAAGGTCATTAATGCTTGTGTAGTTTTACATAATATGTGCGTAGAAAATAACATACCTTTTGATGAAGAACTTGAAGACGAAGACAATTTTGGAGAAGTAATTGAAGGCCCTATTCAACAAAATTTACAAGTGGCTGGGGCAATAATACGCAATAGAATTATTAATAATTATTAATTATTTATTTTGCATTACTTCAACAAGTTTTTCTACAGATTTGACAATTTTTTTTTGCCAAAATAATTTAAGTTTTTTTAATTTTAATTTTTCACTAAGAATGCTGTTTTTTCTTTTTTTAATTTTATTTGCATTCTCTAGAGCATTGGCCTGACATTTTAAGTAGCCATTCGCCTCTTCTTGTATCTCTATAAGTGATTTTTTTTTGGCAATTTATTTCCTGCTTACTAAAAATTAAATATATTAAATCAATATTAAAGAAATCACATGCATACATACCTTTCCTTGCCCTCATTTCAGGTTCAGGCTCTGCCGATTCAGGTACATTTATAACCGGAACTAAAATTAAATAACAAAATTAAATTAAAATATGGCTAAATTTGTATAATCTTATTTAAAACTAAATAAATACCTTCAATATATGGTTCTACCATATCTTATAACTATTGGTTCCATTTCCATTTCTATTTCATTTTCATTAGCCTAAAAAATATTTTTTGTATTAAACCTAATATAAAATAATTATTATAAAAACATACAGGTACATCCATGATAACTTCATATCCAAACTCCTGGCAACTGGTATGTCCGGTAATAGCTGTATTTTCAATAATGGAGCAAATCCTCTGCTTTAGACTTAGCTCATTAATGGAAACATCAGCTTCACCGCCACCAGTTTTTGAAGCCTCCCACCTCACTAAACTGGCCTTTTCTTTAGCTTTTCTTTTCATATCTTGCCATGTCTAAAATTTTAAAATGGTGAAAATACAAACCGTAAATGATCATCGTATATGACTTACCTTTTTCCACTCTTCTACAGTTTTACCGTGGGCTCCATCTCCACATGCTTCCAACTCTTCACTCAACTGCCCCCAAAGCTTCTTGCTGTCTTCAAACGTAAACGATGAAGTAAATTTTTGGAGCAGTTGAGGGTTGTTCTCCATAAAATTAACAATTATATTCTTCTGCTCCTTACTTACTTTTTTGGAGCGTTTTGACATTTTAAACGCTATAATACAATAAAATTGTATTTTACAATTATATAAGTAAATATTATAAAGAATACTTACATTAGAAATAAAATACTATGTCACAACTAACAACTTCAACTATTGACAGTTGACAGCTATTTCAATCTTGCCAATCTCACATGGCACAGAAACTGTAATATATGCTATCATATATTTTATGTCCAATATTGTATAAATATAACATTTATTTTACACATTGGTTTTTAATTTTTAATATATATATATATATATATAATTATTATAAATTAAATTATAAATTTTTATTATACATTAAATTTTAATGTAATAATAAATTTAAAATTCCCGCGTTTATGTACATTTGCGACGCAATGTGATTGGTTCCTATTATAATGGAATGGTGCATGAACGCCGAGTGGCACTTTTAGATACCGACACGGATACCGCTAGCGGTAAACATAACGCATGGAAATATCACATTTCAAAACTTGCATTTTTAACATAACGACAGACAAACGTGCTATCGTAGGAAGTGATAAAATAACGCCAGTCGGTAAAGCAGTATAAATAACACACATTTCAAAACTAAGCCTCCTGATCAGAACGACGTTTTTGAGATGTTCTTGGAGACGTGCTAACACTGGCCTGTACGAGCGCGATATTATCATCTGATCGCCTTGGCCGCTTTTTATTTGGACGCTTGGGGTTAGTAAGTGCCGCACCAGTTGTAAATCTATCATACAAACGATACAATGTGGTTGCAGAAGGCGCACTTTTCACTTTATTAATTTTCCTCCATGCACGTTGCGTTTTCACAATTGACTTGTTTTGTTGAATGTAATTTTCAACAATCTTGGAGCGTTCACGTGGCGTGTACTGTTTCATGACGACAATCTCCTTAAATTGACGCTTCAAACGCGGCATGTCCATTAGTTAATCTAGCATCTCGGTCAAAAGTTACAGTGTTGCCCGATTTTTTTGTGCAATATGGCCAACCCCGTATATGGCCATGTCTTCTGAGTCAAGTGTACGGAACAAAAATTTGATTTTGCTAAAACCACTGAAAATGGCTTTCTCTACATGAGTCCTGATCTTGTGATTTTTTTAGATTTTTTCAATAAGCCATTTTTGAGTAATAAGCAATCAAAATTCGATCGATTTTTTGCATTTTCTTATCATTTTTTAAGTTCTCAGAGTGGCATTTATATAAAAAAACTATAATGAATTTTTTTTTTCAAAATGTTCAAAGAATCATTTTTTTCTCAAATATGGATAAAAACGTGCTTATATATGTGGAAAAGATACCCTGAAAATTTCAGGAAGTGCCGTGCACTACGCTCCGAGATATCTTAGGATGATCCACAGAAATACTTGAAAATTTGAAATTTAAGTCTTTTTTATTTTTTGATCGTTTGTAACTTTTGACGATTGCATTTTTAGAATAAAATTATTAAGTACTTTTTTCTTCAAAATTGTTCAAAAAATAAGTTTTTACAACCAAAATTTTTTTTCATAAAATTTTGAAAATTTTGCAGAAATTTATAAAACAGTTTTTCTTCAAAAAAAGTTGACGAATGTTTTTTTTTTCAAATATGAATAATGCTTTTATATGTTTAAAAGATACCCTGAAAATTTCAGGAAGTTCCGTGCACTACTCTCCGAGGTATCTTAGAATGTATCCACAGAAAATTCTTAAATTTAAGCCTTCTTTGCTATTTTTAAGTATTTCTGTGAATACATTGTAAGATATCTCTAACACACGGCACTCAGAAATTTTCAGGGTATCTTTTGCAGATATAAAAGCACGTTTTTATTCATATTTGAGAAAAAAAGAAAATACCCGTCATATTTTTTTAAAAACTGTCTGTTCTGCAAAATTTATGGAAAAAAAATGTTGGCTAAACAATTATTCTTTGAACAATTTTGAAAAAAAAAGTTTATTCCAGTTGTTTGAAACGAGAAAAAATGTAAAAAATCCATTTTTTTTCAAATTTTGATTACTTATTTCTCGAAAATGGCTTATTGAAAAAAATTTACAAGATCTGGGCTCATGTAGAGAAAGGCTTATTCAGTGGTTTGAGCAAAATCAAATTTTTGTTCCGTACACCTGACTCAGACATGGCCATATGTAGTTATATCACGTTATAACCACCATAAGTTGTTTGTGATTTCATCAAGCTTGGTCAAATACGTTCATTTCTTTTTATGTGTTATTTGCAATTTTGGATGTATTAGTCTGTGGAAACATTACATTTTTTTTGCATCATTGTTAACTTTGTTGTGTTCTGAGTCAAATATTTTAGTTTATATTGAGACATTAATTTTTCATGTTGCTTTATTTATTTTAGTTTGAGTGATTAAAAGAATATTTCATTGAATTGTTATTTTTATTTTCTTTCGTGTTTATTAATAATTTATTAATCATTTATTCTTGTTTTTCAATTCAGTTTAAAGCAATTATTATTTTTGTCGTCTGTATTTGCTAATGTTTTTTCCAATTCTGTTATTACATCATCATATTCTTCTTTTTTTAGTATCAGTGCCGTATCCGTAACGTACGTGTCATTTCTAATGAAAATATTATATGCGTTTTAATATTTTTATGGATGTTTTGTTTAGAACATTCCTCGTACAATAGAAATAAAATTGCAACTCTGCATGTAATATTGATCGACGCAGAACGTACGGCGCTCCACAGCTGCTTCTGTTCAGCTGCTGCATTTATTTTCATCACTAACGACACTAACTATCAGTCTTCATAGTACTTCATACAAAGAGTCGACATGGTGGATGAAATGAAAGGTAAGAAATTCAGACATTATTTGCTATTGTGCAATTTATTATCAATAACTTGTATTTAGTATTTATTTTAAAATCTGTTTAATGTATTGAATTATTTTGTGGAGGTTTTATTGAATAATATTTTTCATAATAATTAAAGCTTATAATAATAATATAGTTAACAACATTTGTCTTATTTATCAAAAGTTATTGTTTATATCTTGAATGTTGATGTAATTTTTGTATTGCTTTTATTTATATTAATATTCTATTATTTTTATAGTATCTGTGGGAGCATTGTAGTCAACGAAATTAATTTAATTATCTTATTTGACATTCAAAAACAATCCAAATTTAATTTGAATTAACGTAATTATTTTAAATAAAACAAATTTTAAATTTCGTATTTTATTAACAAGTTGTTCTTTTCTTTGTTGCAGATCAGACATTTTTTGAAGCGGTTTGTTGCGAGGTGATCCAAATCTCCGACCCGATATATTTGTTTAATGAAGATGGAAAGAAAAACATTAAAGAAGCTTCATAGCAACCATTACGAGTAAAATCCAACCGGCACATCCCATCAAAACTATAAAGAAAATTCAATAAGCACCTTTTTATTAAATCCATTTATTACAAATTGGAGATCTTGGAGAAATAACAGTTTTAAAATAATTTAGAAGAATTATAGCATCGCATTTGAAGAAAATTCAATTATCACTGAATTCCGTTTCTATTAAATCTAATTATTACAAATATCGAGACTTATTATCATAATAAAAAAACTGTAATGAATCCATAGCAACCGATATGAAGAAAATTCAACTATCACACTAAAATTTAAGAAATATGAATATACTTTGAAAAACAAAATATTACCATACGTTTATCCAAATAGAAAAACATTGAAGAAATATCTGCTTTCAAAATCTTGGCAGTAGTAACTACTCATAATGAAGAATACAAATTAAAATCCATTCTTAAAATTTAATTATGGGAATTCAAAAAGATTGAAGAACTGTCATTCATTATATTAAATCTATACTTTATTATGAAAAATAGAGTTGGAGAAATTAAAGAATTATCTGGATTTTTATCAAAGATATAACATGTCAAGAGTCATTTTTATGTTGAATCTAATAAACTGCATTTGTGGTGAGTAAAAGAAGTATCTGAGTAAATGTAAGAAAAAATTTCATGGGCCGTATGATGTTCAGAAGAAAATTTATTTTTTACAAAATGCAATTCTTTACTACTACACATCTAATTAATCAATTACATGACTTGCAGTATAACATTAAATGAAAAATGTTAAAGATTGACTAATTTAAAGAATTAAAAAAATCTGAAATGGCAAACGACTAATGAATTGTAAAAATTTAACAAACTCATGTCTTGCCATGACGAAGAAGCAGTTAAATATCAGATCCATGTGATATAACAAACAAATTTATAATTGATTGAAATCCAAAAACGTTTGATTTTTTGGAATTTCACTTCATCACTAAAAAAATGAACAGAAAAAAATATTGATTTGAGAATAATTGAAAATCTCAACAAAACATTGAAAATCAGATTTATCATCTGACAAAAATTATAATTATATATTTAAATGAATATAAAAAAATGGATTTTGAGTCTACTTTAATTCTTCTAAGTTATACTTTTATTGTTTTTTCTTCATTCAGTTTCTAAAATTGGTTAACAATAAAGTTGTGATCGAATCAACTTTGTTGTACTAGGTTGGCTATACTGAAGTTTGAATTAAAGTAAAGTTGGGATTGAATCAGCTATATGTTATTTTTTTGGCATATAGATTATTTTTTTTGAGAATGGACTTCTTCAAAGGTCTTGGTCTACTATTTTATAGTTTATTTTAAGTTTTTTGCTTAACCTCTATCTTTTCAGATTTGTTGTTGGCATGTTGGTCTGTGTTTTTGGTGATGCGTTTATGCTTTAGTTAAAAACAGTGTAATTGTTGATTGATACACTCAAACAAGCTTATGTTAATATGCTCTGAAGAACTAAATGGTGTTCTAAAAACTTGAATTTTCTTTTACTTTTTTTTTCATGAGTAAAAAATGTTAATAAGTTTTGAAGTCTGTAAAATTAACAAATTGAATACAACAACAAATTTTGTCAGTTGGCTCAAAACAACTTCTACGTTGAATTGATCAACTAACAAGTATTTTATGGCGATAAAATTAATATATTCTGGGAACTTTTGAACTACTTTACAAAGAACGTTAGAATAACGGTGTAACTAAAAAGCGAGTTTTCTTATTGCAAGGGATCAATGTCTATAAAGTTCACATTTATTTAATCAGTAGGTTTAAGCAGGTAAATAAAACAACAATTTATTAATTTGGGCAATTATTAAGCAAATTTATTGGGTTTTAATATCAATTTAATTACCTTAATATAATATCCACCGATGGAAGAGGAAACAACTTAATATTTTCTAATAATATCAATTGATGGAAGAAAGCACTTTAATACTTTATTCTGAGGCACTGAAGCGATTCTTCAACATGTGAAGTGGAGAGATATTAAATGAATAAACTAATGAAATAATTAAGCCAATTCTTTCATAATGTTGACCGCATTGCTCGTCTGTTGATTTAAATAATTGATTGCTTTTTGCACTACTTTGACGTTAACTGGAAACAGTAAAGATGGTGAAAAAAATAATATATTGAGGATACTTTTGAACTATCTTGCAAACAACAAGAATAATGGTGTGGCTAAAGAGCGATTTTCTCTACTGCAAGGGTATAACTGATTGCCAAGATTGACAATGTTAATAAAAAAATAATAACTCTTTAACTTCGTTTAAAATCGCTTAAAAAAAATTAATGAGTTTTGAAAAATATGATAAATAAATTGAACAGAACGAAACAAAATATTGACATGCTTTGCCCGTCTATCTGGCGATTGATTCATTAGTAGTAAGATTATATTTAAGTTTTTATGTATTCTAGATCAAATATGTCTAGTGAGATATTTTTTTTTGCTCTCAACTTTATAGGTCATGTTGGTCACCAACACTTGTTTTTAAGACTTTACTTCTTTTTACTCTTCTACATGGGTACAGTTCATAAAAGAATAAAGTAAAGACAATTATTTAAATGTTTATTGTGATTAATTATGACTACAAATATTGTCGCATAGCTTATCTTACACTATCGTGACTTTTTCTCCGCAGGTCAGAGACCTCTTTTTGGCATGTCATTTATGGTGGGCATCAGTTTTTACAATTTTAATTTCTACGTTAATATAATCTGGTGGCTTAAGCATTTGACTCGTGTAGTTGACACTGTCCTAATGCTTCTTAAAAAAACTGATAATAAAGGTGGCGCGGGGAACAGTTTTATCTGTTTTCTCTCCGCTATATGAGTTTATCCTTGCTCAAAAGTACATTGCATTTAGTAAAAAAACACGGGTATAGGTTTGCTATTTTTTAATAATAATGCATAAACTTACTCATATCACTAAACATAGTCTTTCATTACAAGAAAGATTTTTCAAAATATGCAGATTGAGTATTATATTAAAAGTGTTTTAATTATTATTGAAAACGCCATATATGTGTTTTTTTCAAACGTTGTTTTGTTTGCAAAATTAGTGAATATTTTTTGAAATTATTCAAATTCTTATTGCTATTGAATGGTTTTCTATACATCTTAATAAAAAAATTCATTTTATATTAAAATGTAACTTATTATTGTGAAGTTGTTCAATTGTAAATTTTAAAGAATTATAAAATCTTTTACTACTTAAGATTTGTTCTAGATTCTGATTAGATTTCATTTTCATCAGATTACATGTCGTGTGCAGGATGCTCCGTAAATGTAATTTTTATCCGAAAAACATAATGATTAGGTTGATTGGGGTAATTAAAACACATGGCTACAACACTTACATTTTTGTTGATTTATTAATCTGGTGGCTGTCGGGTGATCTCAGTTGATTCTCGGTTTCGGCCTTTGACTGCAACTACCCTTTACGACTCACAATTTTAACTAATAACTTTAACAATTACGACTGATAACTAACAACTACTGACTAATGACTGCCTTCTACAAAAGCGGCCGCTCGTTGTTGTCTCGCACGTATTGTAGGTTCTTCTACCAGTGGAGACTGTGCTGATGATTCTCATTAAGGATTAGTAACCGACACATCTTATGAAATTCGATTTATTACAATTTAGAATTGGAAACTGAAAACTGATATACCAGCGGTATTGATGGTTTGCCACATTAATCTATGGAATGAAATTTTTAATAACGTTACATCAACGAAACCAAAGTAACGCCAACTTCATCAGCCTTTTAATCTGATTAACGCTTGTCTGTATTTCAGTTTCTCAATTGTTGCAGGACGACTTGAAGTAAAGACGTTGGTTGGAATTTTATTTCAAATTGGGTTAACCCATTTTTGTAGAGTGTTGTATGTAACTAATCTGTTGACTTTTAGTTAAAGCAAATTAATCATTCTATTTACATATTTTGGATCGAGTGGAAATAATTCTACTAATTTAGACATATAATGTTAAACTAAACTAAACCAATAAGAATTTTTTTTTACAGTAAATTATTTAATTATTTAAATTTATAATAAAATTGCCTGCACTCATAGATTAAAACAATTAATTATTACATAAAACATTTTAAAATTAAATATGTTTCTCATCTGATTCGAAGGATCAAAAGTTTTATTCTTGGCGAATGTTCTCGAAAGTTTTGCAGCCTAAATCTCCTACTGTTGGTCTTGTTTCCCTGCCAGGGTAAAAGTTAAAGATGTACGTGTATCCGGTAGTCGAGTTGCAGCTAAGTTGCATTTTTTACTTCTTTTTGCTAATTTTAGAGGCATGTTGTAATAGTTGACCTGGGCCTTTGTTAGACGGGTATATAATTATGGTCACATTTACTTTTTACTATATTTATTATTCAACTGTCGAGTAACTGAAGTAGTTAGGACTAGTAATAAACTTATTCTACTTATAAAACTGCCTAGAGCTCACTAAAACCTATAGGTATTGCCTGGAAACATATTCAATGTTCATAATTAACTGGCGGAATGCACTTAAGGTGGAAGATGAGCTCTAATTTAATTACATTTCATAATTTTTGGAATGTGCCATTGAAACATTTAAAGATGTTATCTATGTAACAGGTTTTTATAAGTTTATGCATTGAAGCTTTAAAGAGATGAAATAAACTGACTCACCAGAAATGGCGCCCATAGTTTTTCCGTTTATTGTGTCTTTGTTCTTTTGTGTAAAAGTTTGTTGTAGTCAATCTTCCTTTCCTCGATTAGTTTCTTGGTGGCAAAACAATAAACTTTCTTGAAATAGTCGGGGCATGAACAAGACTAGGGATGTGCAAAATAGTGTATATTTAGATAAAACATTCGTTAGAAAATTAAATATTTCTATTCAAGGGTGGGTCAGTTTAAAACAAAATAATAGTCCTAAGAACATAAAATTAAAAAAATGTTTTTTTGTACAAAAATCAGAATTAACTATCCTTGGATGGGTCAGTTACAACAATTAATTTAATTTAAATCTATTTTGAAAATTGTCGGCGACTTAATTAAATAATAAAATATATACTTGCTCAGATAACTTAAAAATACTGTCTTCTCAATGCCGTTCATCAACTCCAAGCAAATCTCCATATATTCTTGTGATTTTTTTTTTCAAATGCGGTATTTTAGCTTCTCAATTGTTGCAGAATGACAAAGATATTAGTTGGAGTTTTATTTCAAATTGCGTCAACCTTATTTTGATTCTGTAAATCAGGTTTTGGTTGATATGCAAAATATGAATAGAATCCCAAAAAGTTTGATTTTTTGGAATTCTAAAAAAAAAAATTAATGAAACTTGTGTCTACTTTAATTCTTTTAAGTTGTGTAAAAACACCAATAAAAATTGGTTTTAGTCAGTTTTGCAAATTGGTTGGCAACAAAGTTCGGATTGAATCAATTTTGTTGTATATTTAAAAAAATAAAATATTTATGACGAAACATTTTTTTAAAGTTTCAAATTATTTCATTCACGATTCTGCAGAGTCGTTACTTAATTATTTTGGATTATGTACAATGGCCATTGATGTATATAGGCATGTTCTCTTTGTAAATGTTTTATAATGTGTTCTTAATTTATTTTTTTATTTATTTAGTGATGTGTTTTTTGTCACTTTAGGTACTTCAAATACTATTGCCAGTTGATTCCTCATTTCCTATATTATATGTATATTCCATACAATCCACCATCACCCAATAAAAAATTAAATTAAAATCTACCCATAATTTCAATTTTATCATAATGTGTTATACACAAAACATTATACATAAGTGTTTATACTTGTCGTCACTTGACAGCCGACAAGGGGGATTTGTGCTTTTTTTTTCAATGTTTTATAGCAGATCCTACTCGACTGCGCCAATTACAAGAGTGCTTAAAATGTAACTAACTGTTGGTTACTAAAATTCAATTAAAATTTTTAAAAATACTGACTTTGTGTTGCTTTGACATTTAAATACAATACAATTAAATATTATGTGTGAGATATCTTGAACAACGTACAGCAATATTGATAGTATTATATAAAATCTAGATGATTGTTATTAAGACTTAATCAAGCATCTTTGTAACAATTTGACTCTCTTCCTGTTCAAACAAATTAACCATTCTATTGTCATATCTTGGTTTAAATGGAAACAATTCTCTATATTATTAATTAAATTTTATCTACCTATTGCAACTTATTAATTAGTAATCAAATTATAAAATAGCCTTTACTCTAATCTTTACGGGGAGGTAATTAAATTGGTATAACCACTTACTGCGTTTCATAAATTTAAAATGAAATGTGTGGCCGTACTATTAAACTATTCTTGTGCTTCTGCTATTGTCTTTCTTTATCTCGTCATGTGGTCAGAAATATAATTCTTACTAAAAATGTTTACTTGGCTCACTGAATTTTATTTATAAGTGTGCGCTTGTAACACTTTATCCTGGTGCTTTCTCTATATATATATATATATATATATATATATATATATATATATATTGTGTGGACTGTATTTATTTGCTCGTCTCCAGGTGCCGACTGACTCTTAACGTTCATTAACATGTAGTAAAACGAAACGTTACGTCTTAGTGTCATTATCAATTAAAACATTTTTTGGTTGATGATTCAAAAGACTTACTTTTTTACTCATATTCATCATTCCATTGACATTTTGGATTGAATCTCGAATTTGGCGTAGATCTTGCCAATTTATCTAAAGACTTCTTGAAAGCTATCTGACTAGTCTGAAACTTCTTTAGAGTACCTGATTTAAACAAATCGTCAAATCAAGTCTCATATAATCTCATCAATAAATGTGAAAGTTAATTGAATAACTTGGACTCAACATTTTTTTAATTTTTTTGATTTGTAATTGTGTAAAACATTTTTCTATAAAATATTGTTATGAAATGTAAAAAAGAATTGTATACATAAATTCTGTTTATAATTAAAAATATATGCAGTCAAATTATCTGAGGTCCATAAATGGGAAGGTTATTTTTGTATAAAATTGCAATTTAATATTTGTTAATCAATGTCTATTTAATCAAATTTATTGGGTTCTAATAAAATACAATAATTTAATTTAGTTACCTTAATATAATTCATCGATGCTAGGAAATATTAATCCAATCCTTTCTTTAATATGAAGCACTTAACGTTAGAAGCACAAATGGTCATGATATTAAGATGATCTTTCTCTGAGTTTTGGCTTGATTCTTATTCATTTCTGGAGAAACTTTTTCGACTAGGCTTTAGCTGTGTTTTCTCTGCTTTGAGCAAGCCTCTATGAACAACAGAAGCCAATTGTCTCTTCCTTGTAAGGAAAGGAAACATAATATTTTAATGTCTTTTCATTACTTAATAATTTTTGACCTGTGTATAAACTGCAGGTACCCGGCGTTAATAGTCTTATTAGGCTGATACGCCAAAAATCTAAACTAACTAACTAAACTGCAGGTACCGTCGTTTGGGGCGAGATTGATCATGAATGTATTTTCTCTCTGTGTGAAAAATATTTTTTATAGATCAGTTGTTTCAATAGATGTGAGTTTCAGGATCAATATCCAATAATCAGAAAATATAAAAATAAATCATTAAAGAATCTATAAAGGAAAAATGTTGTGAACAATCTCATACTACATGTGGGGTGTGATTGTTCACCCAAAGTTTTAATACATATAATAAGCAGAGAGCTGCATAGAAACTGATCAATCTGACCTCCGTCCATTTCGAACTTACGGTTTAAAAGTTATATGAGTTTTCTGTGTTTGGGGTGAGATTGTTCAGTATGGGTGAGATTGATCAGTGGCAAATTAGTGATGCAATAGGTAACAAAATAAAAAATGTATGGCATACTTTCAAAATACACATTTATTTTCTATCTGAAATACAAAAAAAGAACTGTTTCATAGGTGCAACTAAATATTATGTTCTAAATTATAAAAAAAGCGAAGGATTCTTATATTTCGTAAACATCGATTTCCTTTTCGAATAAATAAGTAACTTTATCGTTAAGGCTATTAACAGTAGGAGTTGGTAAAATAGCTATCACGTCTTCTATGCCAGCTACAAATTCATCATCGGGTTGGGGAGCAAATAATTTTCGTGTCTTGTCAGAAGATTTCATCCCTAAGAATTCAATCTCTTGTTTTCCTTCCTCAGAATTTACACCCTGTACTACGGCCGTGTAGCGGTAAACCGTCTTTTTTCTAGATCCTCCCAGGACCTTTACAAGAATAAATGTTCCAACATCCATATCTTCCAATCGTGGTTCATAGTATTCAGTTTCTTGTCGCTCAACCACTAGAACGTCTTCAATAGGTTCATCATCTGAATTGTCGTTAGTGACTGGTTCACGAACATCTGAATCACTGGAACTATCATTATTTGCGGTAACGCTTTTGCCAGCCTCTACGTTAAGCTTCTATCGTTTTACATTTTTTCTTGTTGGTGCTGCTGAGAATCGTTGTTGTTGTAAATAGTTCAAAATTGTATCGTTGACATCGGCACCTATTTCAATATCATTAACTGGAATTTTGCTTAAAACTCGCTCAGGATCTATTGGTAGGATTCCCGTTGCTTGAAATGAACTGATAAGATCATTTTTAATGGCATTATTAGATTTCTTTTCTATTTCGGTGAGAGTAGAGGCAAGCAGTTGTGGAAAATCCTTCTTATCTACTGACGTTTGCTGTTTATGTGTCGCCTTCCAATTCGTCAATACATTCCTCCATGCTATTTTAAACGGACGGAAAAATCCCACATCTAAAGGTTGGGTTAAGTGGGTTGAATTCTTGGGTAGGCAGACAAACGCAATGTCATTTTCTAGGCATTGCTTTATAACAGTGTCAGTAAAATGCGACGAGAGATTGTCCCCCAACAACACTTTAAGTCCAGGTAACCTTTTTGCATGCGGCAAGAATGATGTTTCAAACCATTCTGTAAATGTCTGTGCGTCCATCCATCCATGGTGCGTCCTGTTGTAACGAGATCCGGAACTGCAGCACCTCTCATTGCAACATGGGTCTCCCTTGGGTCCCAGTTCTATCCATTGCTGCCACAGTTTTTCGGCCTTATAAACGACGTATGGAGGTATTAGCACCCTAGATGCAGAACCGCACATCATAACAGTTATGGCAGTCTTTGTAAAATTGCACACACGTTCTGGATACTTAGTGCCTCGGCGAAAGAGCATCTTCATCTTGCCGGGGTCATCCTGTAAATTGGTCTCGTCATAGTTGAACACGTTACAAGCAGGAACGCCTTCCAGTGTGACTCGTAAATTTCCAAAATATTCTACTATAGTTTCTCGCGAAACATTTGCACTACATCTTTTTATATTCGTGGCAATTTTTTGGCTAATATCATTTTTGTGCCTTTCCAATAAGCCATATACCCAATCTTTACCTGGCATATTGTCCTTGAATTTCGTAATTGTGCGGCCTCTGCTATCTAAATAGTTTTTGGCTAGGTTGCGTATATCAAAAATACTTAATGGGAACCCCCATTCTCCACACAAACTGGCAGATTTGATGAACGCCTTTTCTTCATTTACGGAGAAGACGCTTTGCCCACCTGTTTTACAGATGCGCACACCATGATATTTATTCCTTAGGGATGGTATTTTCAGCTCAGTTGATGCACGGCGCAACGACCAGCCATCTACAGTTACTTTCCTTAGTGCCCTTTCTAAAGTTTCTGGATCATAGTCGGTATATCTCCTCACACCCACTTTCCTTTTATAACGGCGCGGCATGATTTATTTACTGAAAAAGAGGAACCCTATCAGTGTGGCCGTGAAAATTGCCTAAAAAGCGTTTAAATTTCTTGATCAATCTCACCCCACATGAGTGATCAATCTGACCCCATCACATAAATTTAATTATAAACTCGCAACGTGTTATACAAAATGACCGAATTTTAGGTTATGACGTCCAGAAACATTAACAAATAGTGCCATATGGTTAATTTATTCAGTACTAAATCGTAGTTCGACTTACCTTACAAAGTTCTGGAAGTTCTAAATGTGCACAAAAATAGATACAACTTTTAATTCGATTTTGTTCAGACAACACTACGTTTTATCAAATCGGCACGTACACCACTCATGCGGCCAAGCTTTCTCTACGTAAACCTGGCGGCGAAAGACGAATCCAATAGGCGGTTTGCGCGCTAGATTTAAATTTATGAAATCGCAACTTGGTGATCAATCTCACCCTCGGTTATCAATCTCACCCCAAACGACGGTAATTAATTATCTGCTTTTCTTTGTTACAGACTTTATATTTTTTGTAACTGTTTGCTGCGGTGCTGCTCTCCGACCCCGATATATTTCTTTAAAGAAGTAGGAAAGAAAAACAATAATGAAGAATCATATCAACTATTATGAAAAAAATCCAACAGTTTTTTTAGTTTTTTTAGTAAGACTTAATTTTGGCGTCCTTATTACTGCGTTGTTAACCGTAAAAAATGTACCAAAATGTTGTGACAAGTTACGAAATTCGGATTGTAAGATTTTTTTAAGCGTATTTACTTGAAGATTATTGTTGCCTTTAGTGTCATGGTTGTTTTCTGAAACATTAAAAACGTATTATTAAATAATATATATAACATCTTTATTCAAAAAGGAACAATACAAAGAAAAAAAGAAAATATACATGTTGTGTATATAAATAGACATTTTTATTAAATATTAAAATTCAGAATTCCTTACAGAAAACCTACATACATGGTTTAATTTAATAATAGCAGCATTGAGAAAAGCTGATTTATCATATATATAAGAAATAAATATGTTTGTGTTTATTGTTATTTTTTTTTCAACTTTACGATCGTAGGTTAACTTAAACAAAATCTACACATCTTATGCTATCTCGATTAACCCATATGCTGAGTGCTGACACTTTAAGAGATTATGAGGAATATCAGCTACCAGTTTAGTATTATTACTTGCAGATATATCTTGATGCAATACTACAGTAACCCTACTTTAATTTTGTTCATGGAATGTGTGAGATGTGAGCACGAGAAAACGATGTTATAACGCGCGGAGGCATGAGTGCAACAGAGCACACAACATTTTTGTGTACTTTAAGTTGCTACAGCGGTCAATCTGTGATTGGAGTGTTATAACTGGCCAGCTTTTTATCATTGTTACAAGAAATTTAAACTCCAAACATTTAATTTGTGAGAAAATATAGGGTATTGAAATGAAAAGATTTTAAAACAATAACAATATTTAATTAGAAAGAATTGAGAAGTACAAAAGTAATCGCAACTACTGCTAATGTTGTTTTAAAAAAATCGCAAAAATTGTTTGTGCCATCAAATATTGATAAATCGTTTTATTTTTTGCAATAATAAGTTTATTTTCAAATCATATTTATTTTTAAAATATTTTATCAGAAATACTTTTTATTATTGCTATCATTAGGTTGAAATCGTTTTATCTAACATTATGCTGAAACTTTCATCAATATTTAGTTTTAACTACTCAGTACACTACTGTCGTGCATTTTGAAGTTTTTAAATCATTTTTAATAAATTCGCAAATTTAATGTTTTAAAAATTAATAAACATAATCACTACCGACTTAATAAAAGGATTTAAAAGAAATTCCCAAAGCTGTAGTTACGGCTTTTTTCCTAATGATGGAAGACTTGACTGTGTGTGTGTGTTTTTTTTTTAATTAATATTAACTTGAAAAATGTTTATGTGAAATCTTTCATTCTGCCAATCCTCAACAACATACAATACCAACATTTTAAGATAGTGCTAAAATAAATTTTGAAGTAAATAATATAAACACGTCGAGTAATAGAACAGGAAAAAATATCTTTAATGGCTTAAAACAGCAATTATGCTGGATTGACCTGACCGACTACCAAATTCTTTATGACTATTTTGCTAATATCGTTGTCGCTAAAGGGCGATTTTCTCTACTGATTGCCAAGATTTAAACATATTTCACTTCACATTATGTTTAAAATTAGATTTACAAGACAAAACCAAAGTACTGGTAATGGTCAAATTCATAATATTTTATTTATTTTTAATCTAAATTTTACTCAGATAATACTTACATACGTATCTATACATTGTTAATTAAACTGTTAGCAGATAGTATAAAATGCAATCCATCTCACAGGCATCTTTATTTTTTATTATTTTTTGTATTAAGTTTGACTGAATGCAAAGCATGCTTGTATAAATATAACACCAAACTTAGACATTTACTTATATTTACGTTAACTGGAAGCACTTAAAAAATTTAAAAAATATTAACAAATAAATAAAAATATTGTCATGGGTGTAAAACAGCGATTTCGTCGGATTAATCAATTGTCAATACTTTTGAATTATCTTGCAAACAACGTTAGAATAACGGTGTTGCTAAAGAGAGAGTTTCTCAATGCAAGTTAACTGGAACACTTAAATAATAATAAATTTTGAAAAATGTTCACAAACATAACATAAGCAAATTGAACTATTAAAATGTTTGTTATGCTGGATCAATCAACAAGTACTTCATGGCGGTACAAATAATTTATTGTGGATACTTTAGAACTATCTTAACCCTTTGAGGGCAACATTTCGGTTTTTGATAAAAAAATATATTTTTCTAATAAAACACTACATCTAAGCCTCACATAAGACATCAGTATACGTAACTATTTAAAAAAATAAAGAATTAGTGCACTTTGTAAGTGGTACCTTGAAGACACCACAAAGCAGCAACATAAGAAAACAATACAGTATTTTATTTATAGTTTTATTCAAAATGTATAAAATATTAAATAAGAATTAATTTTTTGTATGGAGTTTTTGAAAGCAATTTTTTTTATCTGATAAGCATAGACCAACTTCACAAGTAGAACAGGTCCAACGAGTCCTGTGTTGGTCTGCACGAGAGCTACACAAAGCGCAGCGTTGTGAATTACCATATATTGGCATATGAGCTGCTTGATCTCATCTTTTATCCAATGCAACTTTGGGTTTAAACTTGCTGACTGGTAATTCCCCTGACCTTCTACCTCTTTTGGGCATTTCAGACCCTGCACCAACTAAACCAGTAATAATTGAGAGACGAAATGTTTTGAGATTTATACATCTCCCTAACGTTCTTTGTTTGTAAATTATGTATGAATTTACAATGGTGACATCCACGAAATGCCAGAAAATCCTGGGCCACCATTTTTTACTCTTGCGATCAATTTCGTACACAGACTTAAACATATTTGCTTTATCAACATAGCCCATGTGGCGATTATAATCTTTAATCATTGTAGGACATTTTACATCACATGTGGTCCCATCTTGAGCCTTCCGTTTGACAACATTTAGAACACTTGGGTTATGAAAATTGCTACTCATCATAACAATCCTTTTGTCCATCCACTTTACACAAGCCATTCCTTCATTTGTTACTCTCCAATCATGATCTCCTTTTTTGAGTTGTTTGTCTGGTTTGAAATCTTTAGGTAACCCTTGTTGTCCTTTTCTAATAGTGCCACATGCGTAAATTTTGTCTTGTTTTAGATTTTTTAGAAGTGGTAGCGAAGTAAAATAGTGTAGCGTGCCACTTGACACGTCCATGTCGTTTCCTAAAAAATAACAAGAAATTAAAACTATGAAGTTCAGCAATGGGATAATTACCTGATCTTATCTTCAGTTTGGCCAAACAAGGATATGTCGAGGTAATAAATACTACTGCCCTCTTGTTCAATCCATCGGAGACGTCTATTTGAATTGACAAGATTTAATCGCTAAAAGGTTTAACTAATTAATACATCTGTGAACTTACAATAGTTAGAATTTAATGTTGCGTAGGCATGATCGTTAGGCAACCAAATATACACTTTAAATAATTAATAGGGGTTATTAAATCATTTTGGGATATAGAAATATTACTTAATTTAATATAATTAGATTAGATTTAGTAGGGATATGTGTCAATTAGTTAAGGTATTACGATCCCTTAAAATACTTACATTATATTATAGAAAACTTCTCCGATGCGTTGTAGATCATGGTTCAGACACTACAATTAGAGTTTGGATTTAATTGCACCACATAAACTGAGTACCAATGTGGACCAGTAACAGAACTGAAATTAAGTTGTTAATTAAAATAAATAAATTATAGGTGGTTAATAATGGTTGGTTATATAAAATGAAATTAACTTGATTTTTAACTATTTAAATTTACCTGTATGTATATATATATATATATATATATATGGATTTCTGTTCCTGACAAACCTGGTTGAGGATGATGTTTAGTTGCATTAATGGATTAAGTTAATAATTTGCATGCAATCACGACCTACAATAAATATAATTTTGGTGGTGTTTTGATATGTAGACTTACCTGGTTTATGATACGAGATTGATAGTCCTTTATTCATTTCACTATATTTATTAATTCACTTTAGCACTAACCTACAATATGTATTGTTTACTTGTGGCAGTCAGCTGTTGACATTTAATACATGCGTGAAGTTGGAGTGGTCATTGGCGTATCGTTTTTAATTTTTGCGGATTGCGAATTTATTTAAAATACAGTTTTTGTTGTAAAACCTAGCGGTTAAATGCGCTTGGCTAATGTAGCCAACTTTATTAATTAATTGTAAATGTATTGTACAATATTATCTTATCGTTTGGCTTCAAATTAAATTGGTTACTGTTTATGAAATAATACTTAACTTGAGACGTATATGCGCTGACATGCGTAGAAATTTCAATTGTTTTTTTTTGAAAATCTTGCCATTTGAATAAAACTAAAAACAAAATTATGATAACTCTCTTTTGGTTGTGACGACTTGAGTTGTGTTGGTCGCTGAGACACTTCCATGACATTTAAGATGGCGAAACTATGCCATGCCGCGTGGTGATCAAGAGTGTTAACAAGTATTAAGGTATTGTAAATTTATTAATTTATTAACAATATTAGTGGCAAGTTTTGAATTTTAGATTTATTTAAATAATTATTATGGATGCTATAGTCAATCAATTTTATGTCTTATAAGGACAAACAGTCGGAAGCCTTACAATAAGGTAATATTATTTAAAGTTGTTAGGTGTAGTATTGTAATTAGGTATTTGCAGGCTTTCTTTTGTGGAGGCTTAAAACTCTAAAAAGTCTGATAAAGATTAAGCACGACCATGATATGAACTCAACCCTAATCAGTCTAACAATATCTGATCCCTGGAGATTAATCCGAGCAATAGAGGTGTCGATGGCAATAAATTTATCTGCCGCCACGAATCTTTAAATTTGGGAGTGGATGCCAAAATTATTGTTACCCAGAATCGATAACAATCGTCGCTCGACAAATCAAACCAGTTTAACAGGTATTGTTTATTTTGGGTTGATAAATTTATACCAATTAAATTATGTAGAGTTCCTTGGTCGATAAAATTGCGATTACGTAAATTTAATTAGAAGAAATACTTTGCTCGATAAATTAATAATAATGTGCCGTTTTTGCTTTAGTTTTATAAACTGAACCATGTACTGCTTTATGTCCGATAAATTCGCAACGCGCGATAAAATTTTGATTTTGACCAGTTGGACCAGTAAAGTCATTTAACTTACCAAACTTTTTCTTTTTTTGTTTCTTTGTGTTCCTAATTAGCCTTTTCAGGAGTTTATTGTTTTACCCTGATAATCTAAAGTACCATCAATAAAACGTCACCAGATGCTAGGAACTCAGGAACCGAAAGTAAACCAAAAAAAAAAATGTAAAACAATTGGCGCCCTTAAATTTCATCAATCTGGTAAGTTGATTTTTTTTATTTATCCAACCATACCACTTTACTAGGATTATATAATTTAACCATGACCTACATCGTCTGAGCTTGCCGACCTGCCATATACACTAACTCTGGCAGTATATAACCTCGTCGGAAACGAAAATAAAAAATAAATAAAAAGAGGTTATAATAGTTATCGAAGTAAACAATGTGATTTTTATTTACAATAGATCTTGTAAGATCAGTAACAACCCTACCACCTAACTGTTTTTCTGCAATGTTAGCAACTTTGCCAGTATATATTTGAAATTGGTCAACGTATCCGCTTTCATCTGCTCGCACCCAAACCTTGTAACCCCACTTGATCGGTTTATTGGGCATATACTGGCGAAAGCCAGATCTACCTTTAAATTTGATCATCGATTCATCAATAGCTATAATTGCACTTGGTTTGTAATATGTTGAATAAGTCTCGGAGATCTTATCAAGAAATGGACGCAACTTGTACAGTTTGTCGTAGTTTACATCTCCACGTTTTGGCTGAAGGATATTATTTATATGAAAACTGCCAAGTAACCAATCAAAACGCATTCGTGACATCAAGTTTGCTATGTAACAATCACGAAGCTCTGGTATAGATGACCAGTAATCACGATAACTAGGAAATTTTTTTATTCCCATCATTATATTGATTGCAAAAAAATACTTTTAATTCTTTATTAGTTGTAGGTATAAATGGCTTACCTCTTTGTGTGGCATAAAGGTTGGTTTCATGAACTATAATGTCTATTAGAGATTCGGGAAAAAGGCAAATAAATATGTCAATTGGCATATCGGCACCTTCTGGAGTATTTACAGGTCCAGTCAAATCGTTGAATGGCTCAGGGATTATGTGCGATACAATTTGTTTATGCCACACAAATGAATCAGTATTTTCCTTTATATTTTTTGCTAATATAGCTAAGGGAATGACTTCATCATCGCTGAAATTTTCATCTTCGTCAAAATCTTTATCTTTACCGAAATCTTCATTTATTGTCATTTCTTTCACACGTTCATCAACATTCATTGGCACCATTTCATCTATTACTTCATCATTATCATCACAGTCATTAATATCAGATTCATTATCCGAAGGTATATCAGATAATAATAAGTTGTAATCATCTTGATTCATCTTTTCTAAATCTGCAATACTCCATTTATGTTTAGCTAAAAAATAAAAAAAAACGGCGGTGTGGTTATCTAAGTATACCACAAGATCTACTTCATAATTCTTATCAATCTAATACAAAAATGTTGAAACATCAATTACAGATTAATTCGTGCATGTTTTATTATTGCAATTATCATATAATTACCTGCCATTATCATGGAGTTGTTTCAAAACACTAAATATTTTTTTAACAATAACACCTTTGTCAAACTAACCCCAAATGCATACATTTGACATGTGTTATTATCTAAAATAATGAAAACAATGCGACAAGTTCAAATAGAATCCGATAGATGGAGCCTAAATACACTATTTTAAAGTATGGTTATATGAGAATACCGCAACGCTTGTACGCAAATAATATTTGAAACTGTGGTATCACTGAGTTACCACAAAGCTTAAAACGGTTAAGGGTACTGTAGATCTTAATAAACCCAAACAGCCTCTCTTGCTTTTCTAGTTGGGTACAGTTTTTTTTGTATCTCTGTTGAGGGCTTTTTGCAAAATGTACAGGTTTTATATCTTTTTATGGTGGCACACCAGAGACACTCCTCATCAATTATTTCACATGTGTACCATGGTACAGAAAATTTATACTTCTCATATTCATCCAAGAATGTGCAGTTTGTTACTGTCTAATAATTCCTGATGCTGGCACAGATATTTTTTTAATGCTCTTTCTATTGCATACAAATTTAATTTAATTTTTGTTATCTGATTGCATTATAACACTTTCTCAAACTACCGACAGCTATTTGGTGTATGGTCGGTTTTGCTCACGGTAGTCGAACAATTGATTAACAAATAAATTGCTATTTTAATATTACCTTCTACAAAAGCGGCCGCTTATTGTCATCTTGCACGTATTGGAGGTTCTCCTACCGGTGGAGACTGTACTGTGTTGATGATTCCAATTAGGGCTTAGTAACCGACACATCTTATGAAATTTGATTTATTACAATTTAGAATTGGAAACTGAAAACTGATATACCAGCGGTATTGATGGTTTGCCACATTAATCTAAGGAATGAAATTTTTAATAACGTTACATCAACGAAACCAAAGTAACGCCAACTTCATCAGCCTTTTAATCTGATTAACGCTTGTCTGAATTTCAGTTTCTCAATTTTATTGTTGCAGGACGACTTGAAGTAAAGACGTTGGTTGGAATTTTATTTCAAATTGGGTTAACCCATTTTTGTAGAGTGTTGTATGTAACTAATCTGTTGACTTTTAGTTATAGCAAATTAATCATTCTATTTACCTATTTTGGATCGAGTGGAAATAATTCTACTAATTTAGACATATAATGTTAAACTAAACTAAACCAATAAGAATTTTTTTTACAGTAAATTATTTAATTAATTAAATTTATAATAAAATTTCCTGATCTCATAGATTAAAACAATTAATTATTACATAAAACATTTTAAAATTAAATATTTTTCTCATTATCCGATTCGAAGGATCAAAAGTTTTATTCTGTTCATGTTGTAATAGTAGACCTGGGCCTTTGTTTGACGGGTATATAATTATGGTCACATTTACTTTTTACTATATTTATTATTTAACTGTCGAGTAACTGAAGTAGTTAGGACTGGTTATAAACTTATTTTACTTATAAAACTGCCTAGAGCTTACTAAGATCTATAGGTATTGCCTGGAAACATATTCAATGTTCATAATTAACTGGCGGAATGCACTTACGGTGCAAGGTGAGCTCTAATTTGATTACATTTCATTATTTTTGGAATGTGCCTTTGAAACATTTAAAGAAGTGAAATAAAATGACTCACAAGAAAGGCGCCAATTGTTTTTTTCTTTTATTGTTTATTTGTTCTTCTGTGTGAGAGTTTGTTGTAGTCGATCTTTCTTCCCTCGGTCCGTTTTTTGGTGGCAAAACAATAAACTTTTTTGAAATGGTCGGGGCATGAACAAGCCTAGGGATATGCAAAATAGTGTATAAATAAAACATTTGTTACAAAATTGAGTATTTCTATTCAAGGGTGGGTCAGTTTAAAACAAAATTATTAATATTCCATGGTATCCTAAGAACTTAAAATTAAAACAATGTTTGTTGTACAAAGATCAGAATTTAACTATCTTAGGATGGGTCAGTTTAAACAATTAATTTATTTTAAATCTATTCTGAACATTGTCGGCGACTTAATTAAATAAAAAGAAATATATACTAAAACCATGTGCTCAGATAACTTAAAAATACTATCTTCTCAATGCCGTTTATCAACCATATACTACTGTCATTTCAAAATGCAATATTGCACATCACTTAGCTAAGCAAATTTCCATATTCTTGCGATTTTTTCTTGATTGCGGTAATTTAGCTTCTCAATTGTTGCAGAATGACAAAGATGTTGTTTGGAATTTTATTTCAAATTGAGTCAACCTAGTTTTGATTCTGTACAACGTTTGATTTGTTGGAATCCTGAAAAACAAAATTAATGAAACTTGGTCTACTTAAATTTTTTTAAGTTGTATTCTCATTGGTTCTTGTCACTTTTACAAACTGTTTGGCAACAAAGTTGGGATTGAATAAACTTTGTAGTATATTACAAAAAATTAAATGTTTATGACGAAACATTTTTTTTAAAGTTTCAAATTATTTCATTTACGATTCTGCAGAGTCGTTACTTAATTATTTTGGATGATGTACAATGATGCCATTGATGTATATAGGCATGTTCTCTTTGTAAATGTTTTATAATGTTTTCTTAATTTATTTTATTATTTATTTACTGTTGTGTGTACAATTTGCATAGATAATTTATAAAATGAAAAAGTGATTGTTGTTTTATGCATTTTGTCACATTAGGTACTTCAAATACTATTGCCAGTTGATTCCTCATTTCCTATATTATATGTATATTCCATACACTCCACCATCATCCAATAAAAAATTAAATTAAAATCTACCAATAATTTTAATTTTATCATAATGTGTTGTTATACACAAAACATTATACATAAGTGTTTATACAAGGTGATTCAGAGGAGATTTCAGTTTTTAACACGTTATAATAACAGTATAAAAAGTGTTGGAATAATTTTAATATTAAATTAAGAAAGTACAGAGATGCGGATTTTATTTTTTAAACACATTGTTGTCCAAATGTCGACCATCCTTCTCATAGCACTCCTCCAATACTGCTCTTAAATGTTTAAATACCCGCCGACACATTTCAATAGGAATATTGTTAATGGCCTCTCGAATGTTGTTTTTTAACTGCTCCGTAGTGGCTGGAGGATCGGTGTAGACGGCACTCTTTAAATATCCCCACAAAAAGTTGTCAAGGGGCGTAAGATCTGGTGATCTTGGCGGCCATAATTCACGTACAGTGTCCAATGATGCTACTGCAGTGTGTGCCTTCGCCCCATCCTGTTGAAACCAGGTCCAGTTTGGGTCATAACCAGGAACGTTTTGAAGAGCTGGAGTCAAAAATTTGTGGAGCATTGCAGTGTATCGTTGGCTTGTCACAGTAACAGAGCGGCCACGGGCATCCTCAAAAAGGTAGGGCCCGATTATTCCAGAAGACGACATGGCACACCAAACTGTTACCTTCTTGGAATGCAATTGTTTTTGGTGCTTTTCTTTTGGGTTCTCGGGGGCTTGTTTACGTACCCCTCCAGGTGGAAGTGAGCCTCATCACTGAATAAAATGTTGTCCAAGCCTCCTTCATCCATTCTCCATGTTGTTTACTGACAATCCGCACGTATTCGCTGCAAATTGCCAGCGCTACCCCCCCCCCCCACAACTTTTAAAGCGGTTGCGCAGGGCACGTTTGAAAACTGAAATCTAGTCACAGTACTTGTCGCAACTTGACAGCCGACGTGACCTAAGGGGGGTTTGTGCTTTTTTTTTATGTTTTATAGAAGATCCTACTCGACTGCGCCAATTACAAGAGTGCTTAAAATGTAACTTAACAGTTGGTTACTAAAATTACATTAAAATTCTTAAAAATACTGACTTTGTGTTGCTTTGACATTTAAATACAATAAAATTAAATATTATGTGTGAGATATCTCGAACAACGTACAGCAATATTGATGGTATTATATGAAAACTATTTGATTGTTGTTAAGACTTAATCAAGCATCTTTGTAACAATTTGATTTTCTTTCAGTTCAAACAAATTAACCATTCTATTGTCATATCTTGGATTGAATAGAAACAGTTCTCTTTATTATTAGATAAATTTTATGTACCTATTGCAACTTATTAATTAGTAAATAAATTATAAACTAGCTCTTACTCTTCTTTACGGGGAGGTCATTAACATTATTATAGTTAAATCGGTATAACCACTTACTGCGTTTTATAAATTTAAAACGAGATGTGTGGCGATACTATTAAATTATTCTTGTGCTTCTGCTATTGTCTTTCTTTATCTCGTCATGTGGTCAGAAATATAATTTTTACTAAAAATATTTACTTGGCTCATTGAATTTTATTTATAAGTGTGCGCTTGTAACACTATCCGGCTGCTCTATATATATATTGTGTGGACTGTATTTATTTGCTCGTCTCCATGTGCCGACTGACTCTTAACGTTCATTAACATGTGGTAAAACGTAACGTTACGTTTTCGTGGCATTATCAACTTAGAGCTGTAATACACGTCAAAGAATTATACCGAGAATTCTTAAAAGAATTACTCAAAAAATTATTGCAAGAATTCTTTGATGAATCCTGTAATACACGCACAAGAAAATACCATAGAAAATACATAATAATACTCTCATACGCTTGCGCATTAGGTCAACATTATCAGCTGTTGTGGACATTGAGGTAAGGGTTTTGTTTATGTTGCAGTCCCTTGTCAGAAAATACATATTATTATTGTAGCTGTTGTGAATTTATTTAGTGCAATTTATTTGGAAATAAACGGTAAGTCATTCTATTAAAAATATAATTATTATTAATGTTATCATGTGTTCTAGCACATTTTTGTAATATCTATTTATATAATTATAATTAAGTATACCTTTTTTTATGAATATGAAAAGTATTGGTATTTCTTATCCTATAATTGTAATAAAATACAAAAATAGCACTATATTAAAAAGGGAATACATACAATATTGTTTGTTTTGTACATGCAATGGTCGGTGATATCAAAGGTTTGTATATCCAAGCTGCGTTGGTTTAGGTTTCTATGAAATTCGGATTTGATTTTAAATAGTGGGTCAGGGTAAAGGGGTATTAAATAGAAATGTGTATACATCCTTCTCATATTAATTTCAAATATCATATTTCATACAAGTAACGTTGAGGCAGCTTGCATATATGAACAACAACATTGTAATTTATTTCAATCCTGGAATAGATGTGCAACATATTAATCAAAATTTGCTGTAACTTCTGTACTCATTAATATAAGTAATATTATGATGATGATACAATACTATTTATTTGTTTACTTTCATAGTTCTGACTTCACTACCATGAAGAACAGGAATAAAAAACTGATATCTGCAACATTGGTATCTATTAATGGATTGTTAATATACCTACATAATGAGCAATTAAGGAAAAAACATTCCAAAAGACATAGAATTTGCTGGATGAGGGATTGGCTAAGGAAACGAGTTAAACCTTCTGAATAAGGAATTGTTAGTAGAGCATCCTGCTGCATACAGAAACTTCCTTAGAGTTAATGATGCACAATTTAATGTGATATTAAATCTAATTCAGGAAGACATAAGAAAGGAAGATACTTTCATGCGAGAAGCAATATCTGCCAACCATAGGTAATTTAATTAATTTAATATTTTGTTTACATATAATAGAATTGTTTTCTGATGTTAGATTGGATATTACCTTACGGTTTTTTCTTAAATCTACATATTTAAAGGTATGACATCCAAAAAAATTAATAATGACACAAATTATTTTAAATGTATTTTATTTTAGACACCAAGAACAAGTCTGGAATGGGAACAGATTGCAGCTGATTTTGAGTCAAAGTGGAACTTTCCTCATTGCATAGGAGCACTCGATGGACGACACATTACTTTTACTCCACCCATTTCATCAGGATCATACTACTACAACTATAAGGGGACAAATAGTATAGTATTATTGGGATTAGTTGATGCTAACTATCGCTTTATTTATGTAAATGTTGGGGTGAATGGTAGAGTTAGTGACGGGGGGGTATTTGCATGTGGTTTATCTACAGCTCTACAAAATAATACTTTGCAATTACCAAACTCTGCCACATTGCCTGGTAGATCTGTAGATATACCATATGTAATAATAGCAGATGATGCTTTTCCATTAACGGATAACATAATGAAACCATTCCTTCAACAAAATTTAAATTAAGAATCGTTTTTTTAATTATCGATTGTCAAGAGCCCGAAGAATGGTCGAATGTGCATTTGGCATCTTAGCGAATAGATTTAGGGTTCTTTTGAACCCTATCCATCTTGGTGCCAATAAAGTACAAGATATTACGCTAGCATACATAGTACTGCATAATTATTTGGCAGTTGAAAATAGCAGTTGCACTGCTCCAACGGAATTTGATGATTTTAGTTCATTACCTCAAATAGTAAGACAATCCGGCAATATGTCTGCAAATTCAGCAAGATTAATTAGAGAAGAATTTAAAAATTATTTTAATTCCAATGGAGCAGTGCCATGGCAAAACGATGCTGTTAACAGAGGTAATTATTAGAAGTACAAGCCTTTATGTAATAAATATTATAAAAAATAAAACATAAAAATTTTGTATTATATACATAAATATGTTCTTTAATTACTTACCTATTGCTATTAATTTAACATGTACTGAATTATTATGATTAATGTCAACATAAAAGAAACAATAAATGAATAGAAAAATTTTGATATTTATTAAAAACTACTACATCTTATTTTTTTGCATTTCTGCATTTCTTTAATGCCTCGTTTAAAATGGATAAAAAATTTCTTCGGCATCTTCTCGGATGTCATCCACATCCATTTGGTTCAACTTCGCAGCAACAATTTCGCCGTAGCTTTCATTCCCAGTTTTTTTTTTCTGGGCTTTGTCTGCTGAATGCTGCAGACATTACGTCTAAATTCCCCTTTACACTTTCCAGGAGTTGTGCATTCTTTTCCTCAACTGGATTTAGTTTCCTCTTCTTCGATACCGGTGAGGAACAACGGGACGGAGTCTTGCTTACTGACCTGGATCTAGGAGTAGGGGACATTATTTCTGGAGTTAGTGTTCCATCTCCAGAAATGACACCATCAAACAGTAGACTTTGATTTTCATTGGAACATGATGCCCCGTCCAAATCTATACTACATTCATTAATCTATAAAACAAAATACATTAGTTGACATTTACTAAGTAAAAGTTGATAATACAGTGTTTAAATAATTAACACTGTGCCGGAAATTATAAAATAATTGTTCAATAATGTGTATTGCAGTCTATATGCAATTATGTATTACTACATACTCTGAAAAACAATTTTTATTGAAGTGACCTTCTTCCAAAATATTGTTTTTTTTAATAAAGAGTAAGCGTAATACATAATTGCTTATGAACCGCAATAATAATTTAATTCTTAAGCTTAATATACTTACAACACTATCATCATCGTGGTGAACTTCTACGGTTGGTTCATCTAGCGAATCGACCGATTCTCTGGGTTGATTATTGTCAAATATGTACGACATCAAGTTGTAGTACCAAAGAGTTGGATAATAAACCTGCAATATACAATACGTTATTATTATTATTATTTTTATTTGTCTGTATATTTCCTTAAAATAATCATTTACCTCGTCTTCTGAAATACCACTCTTCAAGAAGTTTTTCCACTTCTTGTGTTCTTTGACGGCGTTCTGTTTTAGTGCCATAAACTTGGTCTGAATATCCGCAACAGATACATTTGGCCTATACGCTTTCATAGCTAACTCTATTTTTTCTAACGAACATCTTCTAATGTTCCTGTTTTTATAATGTACACTTTGAACTTTGTACAATTTGGGGTGCTTTCTGTACTCCTCAATCAAAGCACAAGTCTCATCTCTAGACCACGACATTTTTTATGTTTAGGAACACACCTATAAGTTATAACAAATGAGGTATTAATAAACAAGAAAATAAATATACATATAATAATTATTTACCTTTTAATATAAACTTCACTTAATTCACATGCACTATAAATGTAAATATATGGAATAACACGATATAACTATTAACTATACAGAATAGAAATACGTTTGTGTACTTGTGTAGTCATAAATGAAAACAAATAATGGCGGCGGCTCGGGACGTAAACAAACCATCTGCGATCTTCTGCGCACTTTCCCAGTCATATTCTTGGTTACACCCCTCAGAATATTAAACAAGTTCTATATTTTTATTGAAAGAATTCTTTGGGAAATTCTCGGAGTAAAATGCGTGTAATACACGGCAAAGAATTTATAATATTTTTCTGCGAGTAATTCTTTTAAGAATTCTCGGTATAATTCTGTGTCGTGTATTACAGGCCTAAAACAACTTTTTTTTTGTAGAATGGCTTGGATTTCTTTAACTTTAATGAGCGTGGTTTTTCAACCTAAAAACGTGATTTTAAGAATCCTCAAAGAATGGAGTCCAGGATTGTCAGATCGGGGTACCGGGACGGAGCATGAACATCTGCAAAACGAGAGATTACTTTTCCAGGGAAAGCTTGTCGGACACGTTTTATCAAAGTTTGCACAGTGTGGGCCGTAGTCCCATCTTGCTGGAATGGATGACTTCAGCTACCGCACACCACACCATCACACGAACAACACCCTGTAAAGGCCGCTCTTGCAAAATTTGTGGGTTTTCTGAACACCAAAATCTAAAGTTCTGCTTGTTTACAAAACCATCCAAATGAAAATGAGTCTCGTCGCTCATGAGGAAAACTGCATTTTTTTTGTTTTCATCCAAGATTGCTATCATTTGCTCACAAAATTCTAAACGCAGTCTGTAATCAACAGGGGTTCAGTTTATGACGCGAATTTTTAACTTGTGTGTTTACTTCTTAAATTTTTGAGAATAAAGCTATTGGTATCCGGGTTACCACCGACCAGTTGTCCGCCCAGCCCAGGGTGACGGGTGATTCGAATTAAGAGCGCCACGAGCTTGTATATTTAGCACTTGGTCGGAGAACCCGTAAGCTGAGAAAAGCTCGAACTCACGATAAAAAAAAAAGGTAAAAATTATTACAAAATAAACAAAGTGTTAACATTAAACGAGAAATTTAATTTCAATTGATCAAAATAGCACTCACAAAGAAACAGAGAATTATATATATACATAAACATTCCCTGATTATATATAGGATATATTATTATTATTATATTATATAAATTCTTAAATAACAAAATTAGGCCCCAATAAACTAACCTGTCGTTACGGTTAAATTTTCAGTATTAAAAATATTTAGTTTAACGCGACTTAACTACAACCCCATCCGTTTAGGTAGCGCTACCGTGTATACGAAAGAGATATTTTTTTTTTTTTAATTTTCATTTACGTAATAATATCGAACAAACACGAGTTTGACAGTAAAACTTATTACAGGTAAGTTTTGGAATGCCAAAAAAAAAAATAAAAAAAATAACTAAATCATACAGATATTTAAACGTCGATTCATACATAAAAATATGTCCCATAAAGTTGGACCAAAAATATCAATTAACTAAATAAAAATAAGTTGCAAACTAATGCAGAAAGATAATAATAATGGTAAAAATCTAATAATTTAATTTTAAATTTGATTTTAAATTTAAGAAAAATAGTATTTATAACAAGCCTGTGTATATGTCTATGTCCTTCTCGTCCGTCCTTGGTCCTTTCCGATCCGATTTCACGACTTGCTGTCCTTGGGAGATGATTAATTTCTTCAATTTTATTAATCTTCTTAATTCTTCTTTGATGATGTCCACTTCCCAGTTAACATTCCAATATTAACAATCCATAATCCATAAATAATAATATTTCCAATTTCCCAACATATAATATTCCATAAATAATTAAAATTCTTGATTTTCCATTTAATACGTAGGTTTTCCAACGTACAATAATTCATAAATAATTATGATCTTCGATTTTCCAATTTATAATAATTCCATTCCAAATATAATCAGCTTACAAGATTGTAAATTTTATGCGATCGACACGATCGTCACTCACAAAAAAAAAAGATAATGATCCTACAAAAATTCAAACAAGAATTACTACCAAATAATTACAGCTAACTCAAAAACAAATTAAATGTGAGGAGAAACAATTAAAAGACATACCTTAAGTAAGAATAATTTTCTTTTCCTCGATTCACACATGGCGAATAATCCGCACAGTGACGAGAATCGGCCCGGATTACAAAAATATTGATGCGCCTACTTGCATCACACAATCCCGGACACCGATTTAATTGTCGGCAGCATAAAATAATTAAGATGACGTTAAGTCGATGGGATTAATTTCCCAATACACTTTACTTATGACCGACAACTACCACGTTTCAAACGAGCCGGAAAAAGAACCCTCTCACGAGATCTTCTTCGCTCGCGGCAACACGAAAATAGAAAAGGATAGAATAAGTCATCCGCGCATCGATTCTCAATATATCAGCGCAAAGTCTTGAACAGCTGCGAGCATATAAAAACAATATTTTACAAATAAAAATGTAAAATATTTAAAACAATAATGAAACGAATAATTAACATTTACATTGGATTTAAATGATTTATATTAGTGTAATTGTCTCCTCACAAATATATCTTTTAATAATTAATTACTAATTAATTTTACTATATAATTTTTTTTTATAAATAACATAACAAATATTAGCGATATCATTTTATCTCCCTATTTAAATTAATGGACAAAACCCTATTACAAATCAAACTGTTACAAGTTGTTGTTATTAATCAATATGTTTCTTTCCGTAGAGGCAGAAATGGCTTTCCTAGGAAAGGTAGACCTCATCAATACTTCCAAAAGTCAAAGATTGACGTTTATAATGTAAGTAAATCCGTTACTCATTCAAACAAACAATTACAGCCAGAGTATATGCATATATTTAAAAATGGGGTAAGTTTTGTAATACTCGTTTGAGGATTCCATCATGACCTGGGGCAGTGCTTTTCTTGGGCGGGTGAAACAGCTCCTGTAGTTCCTCTTCAGTAACCGGCTGAAAGTGTTTGTCGGGTGTGGGCGTTGCTGTTTGAAGACTGGTTGGAAGAAGGGAAGTTTGAATATAGTTCTGTAAGGCTTCATTGGTTTGGGGACGATTGCAGGTCAGTTGAGATCTTCTTTGAGTCCAGGAAAAGATTGCCTTAAAAAGTTCATTGAAACTCTCGATGTATACGCTGTGGCCCCATCTTGTTGAAACCAGATATCTTCCAATTTTATTGCTTCAAAAGCTGCCTGGAAAAAACTGCTGGAGCATGATCAAGTAACGTTCACCATCACAAGCGCATCTCTGAAACCCCAACAAAGACTGTACATGTTATCCCAAGGCATTTGTGGATTCTTGGCTGCGTGGGGAATTGGAGGAGAATGGACATATTTATTAGGTGGCCATACAACAATGGTTATATAGCGGGTATTTCCAGTTGACTGGGCATACCAAAACTGATTCACTACGTACCCCTCCTAAGGCACCAACGATATTTGGGATATGCTGTAATCGGAGGTGAGCAGTTTACTTGGTATTGCAAGTGCTTTTGCTGAACGTTATCTATTTTTTTTCCTTTTTATATATTAAAATAAGTGTTTTACGGTTTTGAACCTTAATGACCTTTACCAGGTTTACTGATACATTTACTGTACATTAATACCAATTCAATAACGTGGAACGCACTTGAGGGTCAAATCAAACATATTTTTATGACATCTTAAATATTTATTGATGTACACTTGAAACAATTAATTTATTTTCAGTGGTAACTACATTTATTCTGGGTTCAATCCTAATATTTTTAGGATGAAAGTTGCAACAAACTTGATTACATTTGCAGGTATAAAAGGAACACTGGCACTAACAATATCAGTAATTAATGTTAGTAACAATTGTCCAGGGGTTTCTGCGCCTCTTCTTTCACGTGCAAGAGTATGGGGAGTAGCCAAACAGGTGGCAACTATTACCAATAATAATATAATAAGTGATAATCTTGCCATCTGAAAAAAAAAAAACTTTCAATTCAAACAGATTAATACACTAAATTACGACACAGTTAATCTGCCCAATTTACTATACATATTACTAGATAGTAATATTGTTATCGAGCAAAATTGCTAAGCGTTAATATTTAGCAAGAATGCGCCATTTTTAGACTAATCTAAACTGGAAAAGTATGTCAAGGAGGGATAGCGTCAACTTACTTGAAGCAAATGTGTGTACCATGGTACGGAAATGGAATGTTCTGTATGAAAAAGGAAAATGCCCTACTACCTTTCTCGAACGATTGACGGAACCCGTTCATACAACATCTCAGAAGACGACCTGATTATGGGCTTACTCAGTATTGCTCGTGAGGCACTGGATCTCTCGGTTACGGAATGCCAGGTACCAAATAAAGATGCTAAGGTGATTTTAGCACATTTTTTTTTAGAAAATAAGGTTTGAAGGAAATTAAACTGTCGAAGTGGTCCGTATTCAGATTTTCCAACAGATCAAATGGTCTTACTTAAAGCAAATCTGGTGTCTTCTTCTATTGCTTAAGAAATCAAAAAGTTTTTATTTTTGTTTGAGAATTTGGATGGATGTCGAGCGTGGATCTTTTTACGTCAGCCATCTAAAGGTAATTCATCTCCGTACAGCTACCAATAATACTTTGCAGTAATATAAGTAGTTTTAGTGTGGGGGCGGTTGTAGCAAAGATAAAAGGAATGAGTCCGGTGCCGGCGCCGTTTATAAACTACATTCTGCTACCATAAATACCTTGCTTACTTCTAGCAATATGCACAATTATTTCTATCTAAACATCTATACTGTGCTTGATTATAATATAAATAAAATAGATATAGAATATGTTTGAATTTATCTTAGACCCTATAAACTTATAGACGCGCGCCGTGTGCTAGCCGCATGGTGAAGCCAACATAATAACGTTATATTCCCATAAATGACCTCTCTTGCTACGTCTACGAGTAGTTAATTCTTATTTAATAAAAACAATAGTTTATAAATTTATCATTTACAATTTTATTATTGATAAACAAATGACTTTAGGCGTTAATGAAAAATAAGTTAAGTAATACCACAAAATTTAATATTTATGTGAGACAATTTCACCAAATGCCTTAAACAAGATTCATGGACGGACGGTACGGTGTTGAGTGCGTAAAAAAATTCATACACATAACATCAAGTTTCTTGCAATATGTGGCCACAACTGACGTCACACGTGTAAATTATATTGGCTTTGCTTTGTCGGCAGAATGCGTGTCTGTAAGTGTTTATGGTCTAAGGAATTTACTTTTTTATAAACTTTACCTGAACTAATGTTCTAATACAATTTAAAATTATATTAATAATATGAATAGTACTTACGTTTCTGTTGATTACTTAGACAGACAAAATGTAATACTGAATTTGATCTATTTATTCCTGAATTATATATCTTAGTTATTATTTCTTATATTTAAATTTTTGTGATAAGCTACGCAAATCATGTGATAATTTGACACATGAATATGAAATAATATATTTTTTAATGTTAATCATAAATTATAATAAACACGTAATTAGCTAATTGGTATTGGGACAACCTTCAATAACAACCTTTGTTATTATGCAAAAATTAAAATTTAGCACACAATTAACAAAAAAAAAATAATAAAACGTATAGAATAAATTAAATATATTCAAAAATAGTGTACAAAATGTTCAAAAAAATAATTGCTGTCTAAATTATGCATCTAATTCTTATATTTTTATTAAGGCTCTTTTGTTGAAAGATATTTTTTGGTTTCACAAGATGTGAAACCTTAAACGGGTTGTCGTGGTACTAGCAGCAACTAATGATCTTTGTTTGAATATTTATAGATTAATTAAAAGTTTCTTTTATATTTTGGTATGTAATTAAAAATATATTGAAGTACTGAAACTGGCAACATCTTGCAATTTGTATTCAAAATTCAGATGGAACATAGTACCCCTCCAGTATACCAAGAGTTCTTGGTGGAGGTCGACACTATCTAGGGCCATTCAATGCCCCACGTTTGGCGTCATTTGTTACAGGCTTCTGTCCACGAATGTGTGGTGGAGGTCGACGGTACTGGAAGCTGCAGCACTGGTGGCTTTGCTCACTCGCGGCATCATCTGAGATTCGGAAATGTTTCTTTCTCGGCTTCTATAAAGATGCGACTTAACTGAAGTCAATGTGTCGAGGTTTATGACACTACGAAAGCTTGATTATTATTTTAATGACCGAGCTTGTGTTGCTAGTGCCGTAAGCCGACACTTGATGCCGTGTTATAATGTACATATTACTTGTGAAGTCAAATCATAATGGCTGCATATTCTTTAATTATTTCTTCTCTTAACTTCAACGAGTGGTCGCGCAAGCGGTCACTCATTAAAAACTTTAAAAAATTATTCTTGATTTGCATGAAACTAAAACCACATCGACATCGATAGCTCAATAGATAATTTTATTGGCGAAGATGCCTATCATTAAAACCGACTGGAACTGAAATTTCGACGTGACATTATTTTTTTCAGAGTACGGAAATGGGTGGAGACCACTGACATACTGGACTACCGAGATGGAGGAAAGTTCTGGAAGAAATTCAACCAGCTAACAAGACGAGTCGCCATCCTACTGCACCCGATAAAGAAGAACGACATTCTCTACTCCACCCCATAGGTCAAAGCAGACATCTTTGCCGACCCTTAGAGCCTTTTTTTAGACTGATGCTACCTACGTCAGACGACCACTTTTTACCGGTCATTAAGGATTTTTTTTTTGACAGACAGGATAGCCCCAGCTATTTCCTGCCGAATGTTGTTCTTCAGCTATCAGCATTTTTCGACATTAAACGGCCTGGGAACGATGTCTTCAACAAATCCAATGTAGCTCGAGCAGTGTGGAGCGCCTTCTTGTTGAAACCAGAAGTCATCCATACCATTATTACGCACAATTGGCATCAAAAAATCGGTTCGCATTGTCCGATAACGCACTTGATTGTCGGTTTGGCCATCATCTTCTTCGAAAAATTACGACCCGATGACCATATCACTATATCATTCTGCCAAAAATGCTCATCTTCAACCATTCCAATCGACGTGGCTTATCAGCAAGAATTTTATCGGATCGTTTTATGTTCAACTGATCAGAACGACGTTTTTGAGATGTTCTTGGAGACGTGCTAACACTGGCCTGTACGAGTGCGATATTATCATCTGATCGCCTTGCTCGCTTTTTATTTGGACGCTTGGGGTTAGTAAGTGCCGCACCAGTTGTAAATCTATCATACAAACGATACAATGTGGTTGCAGAAGGTGCACTTCTCACTTTATTAATTTTCCTCCATGCACGTAGCGTTTTCCCAATTGACTTGTTTTGTTGAATGTAAATTTCAACAATCTTGGAGCGTTCACGTGGCGTGTACTGTTTCATGACGACAATCTCCTTAAACTGACGCTTCAAACGCGGTATGTCCATTAGTTAATCTAGCATCTCGGTCAAAAGTTACAGTGTTGCCCGATTTTTTTGTGCAATATGGCCAACCCCGTATATGGCCATGTCTTCTGAGTCAAGTGTACGGAACAAAAATTTGATTTTGCTAAAACTACTAAAAATGGCTTTCTCTACATGAGTCCTGATCTTGTGATTTTTTTAGATTTTTTCAATAAGCCATTTTTGAGTAATAAGCAATCAAAATTCGATCGATTTTTTGCATTTTCTTATCATTTTTTAAGTTCTCAGGGTGGCATTTTTATAAAAAAACTATAATGAATTTTTTTTTTCAAAATGTTCAAAGAATCATTTTTTTCAGCCAAAAATTTTTTTCTTTAAACTTTGAAAAAGACAGTTTTTATTAAAAAAACATAACGGGTATTTTCTTTTTTCTCAAATATAGATAAAAACGTGCTTATATATGTGGAAAAGATACCCTGAAAATTTCAGGAAGTGCCGTGCACTACGCTCCGAGATATCTTAGGATGATCCACAGAAATACTTGAAAATTTGAAATTTAAGTCTTTTTTATTTTTTGATCGTTTGTAACTTTTGACGATTGCATTTTTAGAATAAAATTATTAAGTACTTTTTTCTTCAAAATTGTTCAAAAAATAAGTTTTTACAACCAAAATTTTTTTTCATAAAATTTTGAAAATTTTGCAGAAATTTATAAAACAGTTTTTCTTCAAAAAAAGTTGACGAGTGTTTTTTTTTTCAAATATGAATAATGCTTTTATATGTTTAAAAGATACCCTGAAAATTTCAGGAAGTTCCGTGCACTACTCTCCGAGGTATCTTAGAATGTATCCACAGAAAATTCTTAAATTTAAGCCTTCTTTGCTATTTTTAAGTATTTCTGTGGATACATTGTAAGATATCTCTAACACACGGCACTCAGAAATTTTCAGGGTATCTTTTGCACATATAAAAGCACGTTTTTATTCATATTTGAGAAAAAAAGAAAATACCCGTCATATTTTTTTAAAAACTGTCTGTTCTGCAAAATTTATGGAAAAAAAATGTTGGCTAAACAATTATTCTTTGAACAATTTTGAAAAAAAAAGTTTATTCCAGTTGTTTGAAACGAGAAAAAATGTAAAAAATGCATTTTTTTTCAAATTTTGATTACTTATTATTCGAAAATGGCTTATTGAAAAAATTTACAAGATCTGGGCTCATGTAGAGAAAGGCTTATTCAGTGGTTTGAGCAAAATCAAATTTTTGTTCCGTACACCTGACTCAGACATGGCCATATGTAGTTATATCACGTTATAACCACCATAAGTTGTTTGTGATTTCATCAAGCTTGGTCAAATACGTTCATTTCTTTTTATGTGTTATTTGCAATTTTGGATGTATTAGTCTGTGGAAACATCACATTTTTTTTGCATCATTGTTAACTTTGTTGTGTTCTGAGTCAAATATTTTAGTTTATATTGAGACATTAATTTTTCATGTTGCTTTATTTATTTTAGTTTGAGTGATTAAAAGAATATTTCATTGAATTGTTATTTTTATTTTCTTTTGTGTTTATTAATAATTTATTAATCATTTATTCTTGTTTTTCAATTCAGTTTAAAGCAATTATTATTTTTGTCGTCTGTATTTGCTAATGTTTTTTCCAATTCTGTTATTACATCATCATATTCTTCTTTTTTTAGTATCAGTGCCGTATCCGTAACGTACGTGTCATTTCTAATGAAAATATTATATGCGTTTTAATATTTTTATGGATGTTTTGTTTAGAACATTCCTCGTACAATAGAAATAAAATTGCAACTCTGCATGTAGTATTGATCGACGCAGAACGTACGGCGCTCCACAGCTGCTCCTGTTCAGCTGCTGCATTTATTTTCATCAGTCTTCATACAAAGAGTCGACATGGTGGATGAAATGAAAGGTAAGAAATTCAGACATTATTTGCTATTGTGCAATTTATTATCAATAACTTGTATTTAGTATTTATTTTAAAATCTGATTAATGTATTGAATTATTTTGTGGACGTTTTATTGAATAATATTTTTCATAATAATTAAAGCTTATAATAATAATATAGTTAACAACATTTGTCTTATTTATCAAAAGTTATTGTTTATATCTTGAATGTTGATGTAATTTTTGTATTGCATTTATTTATATTAATATTTTATTATTTTTATAGTATCTGTGAGAGCAGTGTAGTCAACGAAACTAATTTGATTATCTTATTTAACATTCAAAAATAATGCAAATTTAATTTGAATTAACGTAATTATTTTAAATAACATAAATTTTAAATTTTGTATTTTATTAATAAGTTGTTAATTAATTATGTTCTTTTCTTTGTTGCAGATCAAACATTTTTTGAAGCTGTTTGTTGCGGAGGTAATCCAAATCTCCGACCCCGATAAATTTGTTTAAAGAAGATGGAAAGAAAAAACATTAAAGAAGAATCATAGCAACCATTATGAGAAAAATCCAACTGGCACATCCCAGAAAAACTATAAAGAAAATTCAATCAGCACATTTTTATTAAATCCAATTATTACAAATTGGAGATCTTGAAGAAATAACAGTTTTGGTCACAGAAAAACTTATCGTTTGAAGATACATTAAGAAAAATTATAGCATCGAATATAAAGAAAATTCAATAATTATCACAGAATTCCATTTCTATAAAATCTAATTATTACAAATATCAAGACTTTTCATCATAAAGAAAAAACTAAAATGAATCCATAGCAACCGATATGAAGAAAATTCAACTATCACACTAAAATTGAAGAAATATGAATATACTTTGAAAAACAAAATATTACTACACGTTTATCCAAATAGAAGTACATTGAAGAAATATCTGCTTTCAAAATCTTGGCAGTAGTAACTACTCATAATGAAGAATACAAATTAAAAACCATTCTTAAAATTTAATTATGGGAATTCAAAAAGATTGAAGAACTGTCATTCATTATATTAAATCTATACTTTATTATGAAAAATAGAGTTGGAGAAATTAAAGAATTATCTGGATTTTTATTAAAGATATAACATGTCAAGATTCATTTTTATGTTGAATCTAATAAACTGCATTTGTGGTAAGTAAAAGAAGTATCTGAGTCAATGTAAGAAAAAATTTCATGGGCCGTATGATGTTCAGAAGAAAATTTATTTTTTACAAAATGCAATTCTTTACTACTACACATCTAATTAATCAATTACACGACTTGCAGTATAACATTAAATGAAAAATGTTAAAGATTGACTAATCTAAAGAATTGAAAAAATCTGAAATGGCAAACGACTAATGAATTGTAAAAATTTAACGAATTCATGTCTTGCCATGACGAAGAAACAGTTTAATATCAGATCCATGTGATATATAACAAACAAATTTATAAATGATTGAAATCCAAAAACGTTTGATTTTTTGGAATTTCACTTCATTACTAAAAAAATAAACAGAAAAAAATATGATTTGAGAATAATTGAAAATCTCAACAAAAAATCAAAAATCAGATTTATCATCTGACACAAATTATAATTATATATTTAAATGAATATAAAAAATTGGAAGTTGAGTCTACTTAAATTCTTCTAAGTTATACTTTTCTTGTTTTTTCTTCATTTTGTTTCTAAAACTGGTTAACAATAAAGTTGTGATTTAATCAACTTTGTTGTACTAGGTGTTGGCTATACTGAAGTTTGAATTAAAGTAAAGTTGGGATTGAATCAGCTGTATGTTATTTCTTTTGGCTTATAGATTACTCTTTTTGAGAAAGGACTTTTTCAAACACTTTTTTATAGTTTATTTTAAGTTTTTTGCTTAACCTCTATGTTTTAAGATTTGTTGTTGGCATGTTGGTCTGTGTTTTTGGTGATGCGTTTATGCTTTAGTTAAAAACAGTGTAATTGTTGATTGATACACTCAAACAAGCTTATGTTAATATGCTCTGAAGAACTACTTGGTTTTCTAAAAACTTGATTTTTTTTTTACTTTTTTTTTCATGGGTAAAAAATGTTAATAAGTTTTGAAGTCTGTAAAATTAACAAATTGAATACAACAACAAATTTTGTCAATTGGCTCAAAACAACTTCTACGTTGAATTGATCAACTAACAAGTATTTTATGGCGATAAAATTAATATATTCTGGGAACTTTTGAACTACTTTACAAAGAACGTTAGAATAACGATGTAACTAAAAAGCGAGTTTTCTTATTGCAAGGGATCAATGTCTATAAAGTTCACATTTATTTAATCAGTAGGTTTAAGCAGGTAAATAAAACAACAATTTATTAATTTGGGCAATTATTAAGCAAATTTATTGGGTCTTAATATCAATTTAATTACCTTAATATAATATCCACCGATGGAAGAGGAAACAACTTAATATTTTCTAATAATATCAATTGATGGAAGAAAGCACTTTAATCCTTTATTCTGAGGCACTGAAGCGATTCTACAACATGTGAAGTGGAGAGATATTAAATGAATAAACTAATGAAATAATTAAGCCAATTCTTTCATAATGTTGACTACATTGCTCGTCTGTTGATTTAAATAATTGATTGCTTTTTGCGCTACTTTGACGTTAACTGGAAACAGTAAAGATGTTAATAATTTTGAAAAACATAATAAATTGAATATAAATTGACGTTGATTGTCCGACCATCAAGTACTTCATGGTGAAAAAATAATATATTGAGGATACTTTTGAACTATCTTGCAAACAACAAGAATAATGGTGTCGCTAAAGAGCGATTTTCTCTACTGCAAGGGTATAACTGATTGCCAAGATTGACAATGTTAATAAAAAAATAATAACTCTTTCACTTCGTTTAGAATAACTTAAAAAAAATTAATGAGTTTTGAAAAATATGATAAATAAATTGAGCAGAACGAAACAAAATATTGACATGCTTTGCCCGTCTATCTGGCGATTGATTCATTAGTAGTAAGATTATATTTAAGTTTTTATGTATTCTAGATCAAATATGTCTAGTGAGATATTTTTTTTTGCTCTCAACTTTATAGGTCATGTTGGTCACCAACACTTGTTTTTAAGACTTTACTTCTTTTTACTCTTCTACATGGGTACAGTTCATAAAAGAATAAAGTAAAGACAATTATTTAAATGTTTATTGTGATTAATTATGACTACAAATATTGTCGCATAGCTTATCTTACACTATCGTGACTTTTTCTCCGCAGGTCAGAGACCTCTTTTTGGCATGTCATTTATGGTGGGCATCAGTTTTTACAATTTTAATTTCTACGTTAATATAATCTGGTGGCTTAAGCATTTGACTCGTGTAGTTGACACTGTCCTAATGCTTCTTAAAAAAACTGATAATAAAGGTGGCGCGGGGAACAGTTTTATCTGTTTTCTCTCCGCTATATGAGTTTATCCTTGCTCAAAAGTACATTGCATTTAGTAAAAAAACACGGGTATAGGTTTGCTATTTTTTAATAATAATGCATAAACTTACTCATATCACTAAACATAGTCTTTCATTGCAAGAAAGATTTTTCAAAATATGCAGATTGAGTATTATATTAAAAGTGTTTTAATTATTATTGAAAACGCCATATATGTGTTTTTTTCAAACGTTGTTTTGTTTGCAAAATTAGTGAATATTTTTTGAAATTATTCAAATTTCTATTGCCATTGAATGGTTTTCTATACATCTTAATAAAAAAATTCATTGTATATTAAAATGTAACTTATTATTGTGAAGTTGTTCAATTGTAAATTTTAAAGAATTATAAAATCTTTTACTACTTAAGATTTGTTCTAGATTCTGATTAGATTTCATTTTCATCAGATTACATGTCGTGTGCAGGATGCTCCGTAAATGTAATTTTTATCCGAACAACATAATGATTAGGTTGATTGGGGTAATTAAAACACATGGCTACAACACTTACATTTATAACCCTTCCTCTTCAACCTAGAGTGGAGGCTATACTGTCAGGTTCTTTTGACAGGTCCGGCTAACTACCTGCGGCGTAGGTCGTGGTTTAAATCTTTTTACAAAAAAACTTATATCTGGATTTAGAAATGATTTTTCTTACCAGAGTATCCTATCGGGCTCCAATTGTTTTAATATAATTTTATTAAAAAAATCTGATTTTCCTAGTTATAAAACAATAAAAAAACTAAAGAAATTTAAGATAAACTTTAAGTTTTATTAATTAACAAAACATATTCTACATAATTTTTCCTTATTCTCCTACTCATTTACTACATAAGTGGATCAGTTATTATCTTGATCTCACTCCCTATAAGATGGATCGGTCTTTATCACGATCTATCTTCCCTAGATATTTTATTATTTATACGGATCGGTCTTTCCCTCGATCACGTCTACCTTAATTATCAAGTCAATGGATCGGTATATCTTCACGATCTATCTTCCCTAGATATTTTATTATTTATACGGATCGGTCTTTCCCTCGATCACGTCTACCTTAATTATCAAGTCAATGGATCAGTATATCTTCACGATCACACTGCTCACTCTAAAAATTTAGATCATAACCTATTTGGTTACAGCCTACTTAATTTAGCGGATCGGTCTCTCTCTCGATCTCGCCCCCGTAGCAACGTTTGCACGCCCTTATATAGTGCTGGCATAGGAGTGGGGTTTGTTTACGTTGACTACATGTGGTATCTTTGATCAAAAAAATAATTTATACAGTTTTCTCAGCTGTAATATATATAACAAAAATCACTAGTATTATAGATGTGATCAACCTTACGGAATGAAATTTTGAAGTGTATATTTTGACTGTCATAAATTGGTGTTATAGGTTAATAGTGTGATGTAATTGTGTGTATAGTATCTGTAGTGTTTGGAGAAGGAAATTTAAGGTAATAACATTTTTAATTATATAACATAATATTTAACATTTTCTATTACTAATTCTCATTTTTTTTATTTATAAAAAATTTAATAGTCTGTGTCTCAGAAATCTTCATCCGGTATCGTCTTTGTCTCGGTTTCTTACTTCTCCGGCATTTTCTTTTCCTTCCTCCCGCTGGTGATGGTGTTGGCACGACCTGTGCCCTTGTCACGAGAATGGCACCTCTTTCCGCAAACCATGGATCTTCTATTCTCGACGGAAATGCATATCCATCCTGCAGTGGGACAATCTTCATGGATGGATCCGGATCTTCCCTCATAGGTGTCTTTGGAATTTCACTTATCTCATTTGTTGTCTCCAACAATGGCGAAGAACAATTTCTGGGAGGCGTCCTCATGCCCAACAAAGATGCTATTTTAAGGGCATAAACCGCCTCTCGCTCCACTGATCGCCCTGGAGTCGCAGGCAATGACATAGGTGAGTTTTCCAGACTCAATTCTTCCATGGTTATCTGAACAAATTTTAAAATATTTAACAGTTTATATAAAAAAACTCTTCCAGCCATAATACAAGGTAATATCATCAAGAGTAGATAATAATAATGAAAGTTTGTAGATAATATAAGGTATTAAAACTACTTTACCTCTAAAAATCTATAAATATAATCTTATGATATCATTCCCAAGATTAATAACAAATTATAGCAGTTTATTACATATAATAACTAGCAGTCAAAATTAAATACATTTTACCATATATATTTACTTGTTATAGCAAACAAATCCTTAAATAGAGGTGTATCAACATCAATTGCCAATGGTAAGTTTATATTATCCATATACCGGATGTTACGTTAGTTGTCTGAGGTGATCAGTCTCAACAAAAAAGGTATATATTTCCAACTAATAAATATTTGTTTACTAATTTTTGTATTTTTTTTTTTTAGTAAAGATGTGCGTGTCATTTGGCACGCTACACATTTTTGTTGATTTATTAATCTGGTGGCTGTCGGGTGATCTCAGTTGATTCTCGGTTTCGGCCTTTGACTGCAACTACCCTTTACGACTCACAATTTTAACTAATAACTTTAACAATTATGACTGATAACTAACAACTACTGACTAATGACTGCCTGCTTGTCACACCACCTTCTCCTTTTATGATATCGGTCTTAACTATAGGTGACCTCATCTGACCACTCTCGTCCTGTCTATTATTTAGACAGGTGACCACTCAAAGTGGAAACCAACATCTTTAAGACTCTTTTGTTTGTTAATCTCTTAACCGCGATGCGTAATTATGCTGCTTTCGTGACAATATTAACTAAAATTATTTTTTTTGCATGCAATCTGACACTTTCGAAAAAATTTGATTTTTTGAAAAATCATGTCAAAGTCCAAAAAAAGTCTCAATTTTACGTGATTTGGATGGAAAGTTACTTCTGAAACAAAGGGTAATTTCTAAAAAAAAAAAAATATTTGTTTTTTACGCGTTTCGCATGCAATCTGACACTTTCGATAAAATTTGATTTTTTGAAAAATCATAATTAATTAAAAAAAAAACATAATATAAATTAATTGAATTATTTGTTAATATTAAATGCGGAACAAAATCCTTTTGGATATACACGTTTCATACAAAATGCAACAGTTAGACTCTGCTCTTATTTTGTTTATTTTGCTTTATTTTTATTTTACGTGTTACAATGCTCAGTAATGTATGTCCCTTTAAAAAGTTTGATCCAGTGGTAGATTTCCCATATAACATACCCGCGGGTATCCCTACGGATTCTTACCTTTAACAACCGCATCACTGTTCCCGTTTTTTTATCTTGACTCTCGCGACAGAAGACTGCGTGCCTTCAGGTATAATTTATGATTGTGAACTTCACGTGTGAAATACCTGCACCAGGGACACTATGGCAGTTAATTTATAGTTTATTATTATTGTTAATTTGATTCATCCATTATATGGAAATGAAAAAGTTATCCGAGCACCAACAAGAAAATTGCGGCCTTTTTGTCGTTTGTTCGTGCATTTTTTGCTTTTTTTACTATTTTTGGCTTTTTGTACTTTTTTAATTATTTTTTTTTAATTTGATATTATTTTATCTCTGTCTTATACATTTTGTTTTGCACCGTGTTTTGTTTTTAAATGTTTGTGTAAAATGAACATTTTTTAATTGCATTTGAATTAACGAACCTATTCAGTAACTTTCGAAGCTTCGATTTAATCCGAGTTAGTATTCAAAAGCTTAATCGGAGTTTTTATTTATGTTGAGAGAAGCGTATCATCTATTTACACAAATATTTTTTAGTCCAAAAACAAAACTTCTGATAATATAATTACAAGTATGAAAAAATACAAGCAACTTAAGATTAGATTGAAATATTTATTAATATGTTATGTAATATATTATATAATGTTCAGTTTTTTTACTTTTTTCATTTTATTATTATATGTATTACCCTTGCATAGGGTTTCACAACATGTTTACTGACAATCCGCACGTATTCGCTGCAAATTGCCAGCGCTACCCCCCCCCCCCCCCCCCCACAACTTTTAAAGCGGTTGCGCAGGGTACGTTCGAAAACTGAAATCTACTCTGAGTCACGCAGTATTAGTTCGACAACCAGCAAGTAGGTACTTTGGGCTTTTATTATACTCAAGCTGCATTTTGTCAAACAATATTATACATTCTACACTGTGGTGTTTGCAGCTAGTATAAAATACTTAGTAAATGTCTCTGCAAAATTTACTATTCACAGTGGTTGCCAAAGTACTTCCATCCTCTGGGTAATTCATCGCTTATGTGACCCAGAGGAGACGAGACATTTTATTAACTAGGCAGCGAGCACTGGCTTACATTATTGTTGATTTATTTGCATAATTTACAAACATAGTCAGTGTGATCTATGTTGAATATGCATTCTAAATGAACTGGCTTTGTATAGTTCTTGCATTTAATTTGTTCCTTGCAACGTTTACCACAATAAAAACAATACTTATGCAAGTTCTTTGTATTATCTATGACCAATTTCTTTAAGATATTACCATATGTTGTGGGACAAAAATTAATATTTATGTTCTCCTCTTTCTGAAGTTTTTCCATGTAATATAAAACGTTTACACCGCAGTTGCAACTGTCGTTTTGTTTTGGGTGTAACAAGCTTCCACTTTATTATTTATTTTGTCACACGATGTTTTATATTAAAAGAATATACTTATTTATTAATTATTAAAATTATACCGAACTTATAGCGTTTAAACAGTTGAGCTTTATATTGTAAGTATGTCGCGATGCTTCGTGGTTAAATCTTAATTAAAACCTAACTTAACAATATTAATTACGAGCTGTTTATGTCTAAGGAAATTTCAACGCTTACAATAGATTTGAGTTGCGTTCTTAGTACTGGTGATCACCTGCATTATCAGACGAGTAATATTATAATTATATGTACAAATCTTGTACACCACTGCTTGCCTTAATATAGATCGAATTGGAATATAAACTTTGCGCAATGCATCAAATCTCTTTTGGTGTAGTTTTGTTAAATAACGATAATTATTAGGTCGGAATTTTATTGAAATTTAGTTCGACCTATTTTTGATTTATTATCTCAGAGAAATATTAAATTTAAATGTTTTAGTTTGCATTAATTTTATAACTCCAATAAATGCATAACTTACATAGTTTTAATATATTTCACTTTACTTAACTAATGTTTTTCAAATGGCCAATAACACTTTTTGGGCTTGCTATATTATTGGGTTGGTCGCATTTATTCTTGTTTACCGGTCTATAAAAGTCTAAATTGTTACCCTCCGGTGGTATGGTTCGGATTCCACGCTGAACAGTAGGTCCCACATGTTTATGTAGAACTATTTTTGTACACCACATATCAGAGAGGGCCTTGTAGACATTTATATAAAATATACAATACGGCCAAGAATGTATAATTTTTGCAAAAGAAATAGTAAATAAAAAACAACCTATCTACTACCAGTTTGTCTATTTCTTGATTGACCTAGTCATTGATCTACCTCGGCGGTACTTGCACAACTAAAAAACGGATATTATTAGAATAATTTTAAAGCAATCCATTTGGACATAGGAATAGTTACAGAAAAGTACATTGAGTTTGTTTAACAATAAAACTAAATTAAGACTAAAATGATTCACAATTATATATAAAATTAAAATATAAAATATAACAAGTATACAAGACAACATATTAAAAATATTGTAAATTATTACATATTAATAGTAGATTAAAATAAAATGTGTAGTATGGTGTCATTTAAAAAATCTGTCAAGCTGTAATAGGCTTTTTATAGCAGTTTTTCTTTAATGTTTATTTTTAATGTGTAAGCAACAGAAATTAATTTATTATATTATGCAATTTGTTAAAACATTTAATTCATATTATATTTGGGACATCATATTTGACTATTGTGTGTTTTAAATTGTGTCCAGTCGTCTTATTAATATAATTATAAACATCATTTCAGTACTTGACTTTGTGTCGATTTTCTTTACATAAACTAAAATTTTACATATGAAATTGCTGGGCAGTGTTAGTACATTAAGTTTTATATAATGTTCAGCACAATGTGATCTACTAGGTGCTTTGACATGTATCGTATAATTCTTTTTTGCAATATGAACAGTCTCTGAAACTTGGTAGCTGTTATTGCATAGAACAAAACAATTAAATGCTTTTAAAATAAAATAACTTTAATGATTCCATGTTGATTGATTGGTTGAAGTCGTTTTTACATAATGGAATATTATGTTGGCAAGTAAATTAATAGGCTTACTTTGTTGTGATCAAGCCAAACCACTTGAAGATGTTTAGGCAGTGAGTTCAGTGCCAAGCTCTGATAAACTTGAGATGGTCTTCTGTGTTGTAGTATGAGTAATTGCTCGGTAAAGAAAGTATAACAATAATAATAATCTATATTTCCTTCTTATTGATAACATATTTAAATTTTGTAACCAATTTCTATGGAAAAAATGATTAGGTTGAAGTTTATTTAAGTTGTACAAGCACAGTTTTATTTGATCTTCCACCTGGTCATAAAAATATTAAATTACTTATCTAAAATACTATTATAAATACTATATACTAACATAAAAGGTTGTAGAATCAATAAAATATACATAATAATTGCATTAATAATATAAATCTAAAATGTAATTTGTTGAAAACAATAGTTTACTGGCTACAAACAAACGAAAAAACAAATATAAAAAAAAAACAATTTTAAAATTGCAAGAAAAACGTGTACACATACGGCAATAAAATTAACTTCACATAGATATATAGTCTTATATATATATATAGTGTGAAAGGGTTAACGGGAAAACAACGTCAAAACATTCATAATGGCTCCTATCTCATGTTATTGAAAAATTTTATTTTTTTATTAGTCCACATTGTTATTTTGATTACAATTGATTTTACAAATAACAAAATCAATTAGCCAACGTTTGGCTACTATATTGGTAGCTTCTTCAGGGCCTAAAATATTACACAAAACAAACACCAATTAATTCTAGGTACATCAAGACACAGTAAAATTATATATAAAACACACACATGATATAATTAATATTAAAATGAACAATGTAACGAACCCGGGGATTTATTCACAACAAAATATGATTTCCATTGTTGATTATTAATTATTCTTTTATTTTGTTGTACAATGAATCGTCGGTTTCGTTGGTTCCAATCGCCACCCGGTATACTTTGTAATATAAATGTATTTCGATGTGAAAGTAGGGTTGCCTACGTTAAAATAACATTTATACTAATTAATTAAGTATCAATTATGTACCATATTAAGGTCCGCCGTGAATACTGTATGCCGGCGTAATATATTTGTTTTATATTACGCCGCCATGCCCCCGTTATTTAGCACGCCGCGGTCCTAACCTGTAGGACCACGGACACGTGTTTTAAATTAAATTAACGTAATTTATAACTTACCTCGCGACATTTCGTAATCCTGTACTAAGCACTGTAGCAACTAGCACTGTTTACAGTCACTGAAAACCCGCCGGGGCCCCGTTTCATAGCCTCCATTTATCTCGCCGCACACGTGTTTTCTCGAGATCGGGTTGAAATTAGCTGCGGAGCCCAGTGGCGTAGCATATGGGGTTTATGTTGATTGTTTATTTTACCGGCCAAATATTAATTAGGATTGTTAATTAATTTATGTTAGATTATAGGCAACCCGTACAGCCTCGGTTCTTTTCTTAGCATAGCGTCCTAACGAGAGGGCATATTGAACCGGGGTTTGCGGGGTGCAATTATGTACATTTTATTGTTGTTTGTATATATTTAATTTTAGCATTAATTAGTTTTTAATTATTGGATGTATAGGCCACCCCCTATACATCCCATAGTTTAAGTTGGCATCTCTGTTCCCCCACCTTTCCTCCACCAATCAGAGTCCTTGTTCTATCCCCTCTCTTTCTTCTTTTCCTATATATACCGCCGTCCCATCCTAGTACCGACAGTCAGCCTTGCACTCAGACAAGACACCAGCACCTGTTCCCGTAAAGTTTAGTTCCCGAAGTTTTAGAAGCCGCAGTAAGTGTAATCCCGCCTTGAGCATTTCCTCCCTTTTCTTTTCCTCCTTTTGTGTGTCCGAGGTTGTGCGGCGTCGCAAGACAAGCCACCTCGAATTCCAGACCTTACCCTTATTCCTGCCAGTTTTCACTGTTAAATATCCCCGTGAAGTCCGTGGATGCGTATTTTGTTGCTGTGGGTGGACAACAGTCATTTTGAGTTCGTTTGTTTTCTTTTTTTTTGGATTTAACAATAAATTTTATTTTCCCTTTCCACATGGTTGTTGTTTCTTTGGGTCCACACTAAAGTGTGGTGGCGCCCGAGCTCCTCCCGGTCTCCGGCAAACCTTGTGATCACGGCTGCAGCTACCTCAGCCGCATTTCTCTTCCTTACCGGACGAAAACGTGTTACAACAACATGTGTGGAAACTTGTAAAAGTGAATCTCCAACACACCTTATTAACCAAACACATTAACATTTTTTTACAGTTAATACATATAAAACCTTACTTACATTACAAAAATTGTAGACACAAATATAAATTGATAAAAATAAATGCAATTGAACCATCCATCTTTTCATTATTGAAAGTTTTTATATAAATATGATTAATTTTAAGGACCATATACCACAGTCCATGAGGAAAAACCACCAGACACACACGTGGAATTCACAGGTTATGTCAAAAGGGGGGACATCAATCAAACGGGAAAGAAGAGGGCAAATGCGCACGCAAATTTAATGCCAACCTCGTAAAATTCTTCGTTTCGTTATGTCGAAACTATTGGTTGCCTGATCACACAGTGGCGGCGTAACAAATTTACATAAATATTACTCAAACCTGCAATATCTTTTTTAAAATTTATTGAGTTATTTTGTGATTGTATATAGCACATTTCCAAGAAGCTACGTTTAAACGTATGATTTTCAGAGCATAAAATTCGTGTGTCAGCATAATTCGGTGAATGTCCAGTAGTATCACAATGTATGCTCAACCCTGTTGATTTAGGTTTGTAACGAATATCACTTTTGTGTTGTGCCAATCGTTTATCCAATCTTTGTGAGGTTTGTCCTATGTAGACCGACTCACATTGTTGGCATTTTATGGAATAAACCAGATCATGCCGACGCCCGACACATAAATGAGGTCGGTCTTTGAGTTTTGTAAACAGGCTATTTAAGTGTTTGTTATACTATAAGCATTTATCATATTACTGTTACTATTGTTAGGACATTAAGTTGTTTATTTATATTAAGTTATATTTTTACTGCCGTTATTGCTGCACATACAGGCGTAGTATTCACCTTTTTTCTTTTCTGTTTTCCGAGTAGCGGCCAAAAGGTAACGTCGCGGCCGGCGTCATATGACTCTCCTTCTATGTGAGCATCTCCCAGCCGCCTTGCGTTGCCTATATTATTTTTTTTGTCGAGTTCCGCTGCAATAAGTCTGTCATCGTGCGCTATTGTAATATAATAAATGTATTTTCTATTTCATTTGAAAGCCTTTTCAATTCGAATTCATTGTTCACAAATGTTTTGTTATAATAAATGCGCCCTTGACCAATTTTTATAGTAGAATAATTTTCATTAATTTAAAAACTTTACGGTACGTAATTTAATAAATGTAATAGTAATAAAAATAAGTTTTGTTTTTATTTCTACTCATAAAAACAATCTTAGTCGTACTATTGGTTCATAATATAATTGCAGTAATTTAATAATTACTAGTCTGACCACTAATTATAAAAAAATTATAAAGCAACTTTTTGCTGTTGCTTTTCAAAATATGTATGGCGGAATAATCAAAAATAGCTGCACAAATTTATGTAATTATGTAAATTAAATAGAGAAGAGGTAGTTTGTAAAATTAAAAAATATCAGCACCTAATAATATTAAAACTTGGAAATGAAATATATACAAATTATGATTTGTCAAGTTTGAAAAACATCAGCAATCAACAAAACTGCCAAATACGTTTAATAACTAATTGATAATAAAGTATCATTATGAGGTTGAATAAAAAGCATAATTATAAATAACATACATTTATTTTTGAATTAAATTACAAATACATTTAAAAACGCAATTTCTTCTTAACTATATTTTTTTTCTTTTTATTTCTGATTATTTCGCAATTAATCCAAGCTTTTATAATTTCCGGACGCATATTTTTTAATGGTGTACAACACTTGGCTGCGGTTTCACATTGTCTAAGAGTGGGCAAATAATTTTTGATTGAATTTCTTTGAGGCGTCTGCCAAGTTATAAATAGTATAGAAAAAGTGTTGTAATAATAATTTAATAGAAATGTACCTGTTTTATTTTTGTGTATGTTTGAAATATATGTTTTTATTTGGGCTGGTGTTCTTTTTTGCAGTTCTTCATGGTTTACAATTGCTTCTTTGCAACTTTTTAAAGTTGGAAGTGTTTTTTGTAGTATTTGTACTTTAAACAACTTTTGAATTTTTCTTTTTTCTGCTGTTTCCCAAACGCGTCTTTGTATGGGATTTCGGTTGCTGATCTCTACAACAGTTAATAATTATTATTTGATTTAATTTAAAAATAATTATAGTACGTTTCATTTTTTCCTCGTCGTCATCATCATCATCATTATCAAGATCAGTTACAATACGTGATGGCCCAGCTATTCCTTCATCTTTATTAAGCATTGTAGTTGGTTGAACTTCACTTGATATTGGCTCTTCTACAAATTTATTATTTAATATTAAATATACTTGCTATAGATAAAACATGTTTATTTTATAACAACAAAACAGGTTACAAGTTTTTAATGTACATGTCACGGTATTTAGCTTTCTAAATTTGCTATATTATTTTTTTTGTTTGACTATAACAAAATAAGTTTTTAAAACCGCCAACATCAAAAACATGATCAAACCAAATTTGTTTAGAAATTGAGTAAATAATGAATAAATTACCATTTGTTTCTACTAAACCATCTTCTATTTCTATTCCTTGGATCTGTTCCAGTAAAGGTGCCATATATAAAATTTCCCTGTTTGATATAGGCAGCTGATAAAATTCACATTGATTTTTTTCATCGTGGCCCATAAAAGTCGCCAAGTCCGATATTTGGGTTCCATCTAACTTCATTATTACGGCCATTGTTGCCATTTGCTTTCTTAAAACTGTAGCTCTAAGTATTGATGGATTTGCCGCTCCACACAAAAATGCATATTTTCTTAAAAGTTGGTATGCATCCAAAAATTTGAAATCAGGATCTAATCCTGGCAATCCAAAAATATAGGGGTTGCTAACTTCTACACCAACATCTTTGCGTAATTTTATTAAAAATTCTAAAATGTTAAATATATGCGTATGCATAAGAATGGATACGTTTCTAATTAATTTTCCTTTCAGCGGTATTCTGACATATTCTTTAGACATCATTTGTTGTTTTAAATCTAATTTTGAAAACATGTCCCATGAATTCTCATCAATTTGTTGATAATTTCTAAAATCTTCTAAATGCAATCGTTGGCACTCACCAGGTCTTCGTCTGTTGAATGCCATTATGTAAACTAATACAGCAGAAAGACATTTTATCCAAGTTTGTGGACACATTTTGTTGCAGAGGTCAGTATAAGATTCTTTAATTGTAGTTTTTAATAAATGCATTAATTTCGTAACATCCGCTACGGTAGGTATAACCACATTTTTCTGACGATTACGTCTTAAATTTGTTTCTCGAACTATATTGTTACTTCCGTCTGTAGTTCGTCTCCAAATATTTGCAAGAATTCATCAACATTTTCTTTCTTCTCCCTTGGTGCTTTAATTTTAATTAATTTGTTTCGAAATATATGCCCACATTTTTTAATTGTGGTTGACAGTTCAGTAATAGTTGCTGGAGATGATTTATCATATCCATCAGTCAGTTTTCCCACTACTAATATTGCCTTTATTGTATTGTCAACTTTTTCAGGAGTATAAATATTTTCAAATTTATTTATAGATTTGTCAATATTTTTAATAGCAATAATAAAATTTCCAAGTCTCCTCAAATGGGCTCGAATTATTTTATTATGATGATCAGAAAATGAATATTTTGTTAAAAAGTTACCATATTCTATGGCTAACTCGTCGAACCTTATGGCTTGGACAGTTAAATCGGTTCTTAATTTAAGAAATATAACGTCCCTTAGTCTTGGAATTGCATTGTTTGCAATTTTTGTCGACAAATGTCTACCTTTTCCAGTACCTCCTCTTGTGCCTTTTGCGCGGTTCTTATTGCAATTTCTGTAATGTCTTTTAAAACTTTTACAAGAATAAGTCCCAAAACACTCAGGACAAGTTATCAGATTAACTTTGTTAGTATCTAGTTTGTCTTTAGTTCTTCTTGCAACTATGAGAGGTGTTACATTTTCATAATTATTTTGATTATATAAGTAATCTCCTTTTTTTCTAATACAGGAAATTAGAGATTTTCGTTCGTTGCTGCCTGTAAATATTATATAGATATAAAAATTTATAATCGTATAAAGTACAGTCCTATTAAAATATTTGACAGATTACGGATTCAATATGTTGAAAGCAATTGAGATGAAAAAGTTAGAATATAAGCTTCTTAATTTCGATTTTAGCCCTTTGAACAATGTAATATTAGAAACGATTGGAAAATCTTAACTACCTGTTGTAAATCGTTTTTATTAACCCACTTCCGCTTTATGGAATATTTTAGATATAAATAAGACCGCTTGATCTGAAAATATTTAGAAGCTATTGATGTTTACTTTGTAAATGAAATATATATAGCATTAAATAAATCTTTTGAAGTAAGGACGGTTGTTTTAATTTATTCTTGAAGTTTCAAAATGAATATAATCAATACACCATGTAATTAATGAATGTATTATTGACCTTCTAAATTGCAAAAACCATTGTAATATTAATTAATTATTATAGAACTTTAATAATAACTACATTAGAAAAAAAAAAAAATTATAATAAATCATAAATTACAAATTCGTATTCAAACATTTCTAGCGAAATTTTACGTTTTTTTTCATAGAAAATACTAATTATAACAAAAAACTTAGTTATGTTTACTCTTGATGGCACCATTAACGTCATTGATGGGATAAACATAACACATTAAAATTATAGCTTTATTAGTTGCTAGTGTTACATTATTTTCATTATAAAATCAATTTTTTTGTTAATGATTCCATTAAATTTTAATGTAGCATTAAGATTGATTATGAAATCGAGCCTAATTAATTATTATAGTACTTCAATACTAATTACATTAGAAAAAAATTAATAATATTATAAATAATTAATTACAGTTTTGTATTCAGGAATTTCTAGCAAAATTTTACGTTTTTAATATAGAAAATACTAATTAAAACAAAAAAACTAAGTTATATTTACACTTAATGGCACCATTAATGTCATTGATGGGACGAACATGACACATTTAAAATTTCATCTCCATCTGTTGCTAATGTTACGTTATTTTCATTATGAAATCAATTTTTTTGTTAATGATTTCATCAAGTTTTAATGTAGCGTTAAGATTGATTATAAAATCGAGCCTTAGCAGATTAAAGTATATTTAAAAAAACATAATCTTCATAATTATTATTCTTATACATAAAATATATGCGGATCAAATCAATCTTATTTTAATTCAGATTTAATATGTAAAATAACAATATTTAAGGTTTAAAGCTATTATTTGAGCAATTTATATAATTGGAACTACACAAAAACCCTAAATTAAAACATTTTTATTGGTAATATTATTGTAAAAATAGAGTAGCAAATTAAAATATCTGTAATTTCTAAAAGCAATGTCAAAAAAGTTATATATGAATGGTTATACTTAGTTATATAGAAATTGTAATATTATCCATAATAATAAATATAAATTGAATCATTATTAATAATATGACAAAAATGCAAATGAAGTACTTTTAAATCATATTGAAGTGATTTATTTTAACCCAAACTGAACCAAAAACATGATATTAAAAACAAATTGCAAATATATTAAAATAAATAATAATAAAGTTACTTACCTATGCACAGCATGTGCCAGTTTTAACAGGTGATTCGTTCTCGACGACATTGAAGTCCAAAACTTAACTCACACTTTACAATATCACTTTAAAAGCAAAAATGTAACAATAATAACAACAATAACAATATCAACATCAACAACAATAACAATAACGATAACAATAAGAAAAACCAAAATCTAAACTCAAAAAATCAAAAAGTGCATACAACGCTGAAATACGTCCAACACGACTGAATTTTCTGAATAATCTAGTTTAGTTTGTTGGTGCCGAATAATATAAAACAAAAGGATTAATTTTATTCTACATTACTGGGAATATTGGAACCGCTACTAATCCGGGAATCGATAATTATTTGGGTAAACTAACAAAAGCCGACTTAAGAAAGTAGAAAAAATGTGGGGAAAACATAATCAGATTAAAATAAAATGTCTTTTTAATGAAATAAAAAAATATAATAAAAAATAAATAGGATTATTGTAGTGCTATAAATTATAATTTGTGTTCAATCTTCAATAATAATAATAATAAATACATTTATTGCCCATAGTACAAATATATATCGATTACATAATTACAAAAAACATATCAAAAAACAAATGTTCGTGCAATGGGTTCAAGATTAGATTCAATGTAGTAACATTCATCTAGTCTTCCTCTTGAACCGGGTCTATACTAGAATTTTAACATAAAAAACATAAATAACAAAACAAAAAGTAATTGATTCATTTTTTCTAGATTCATACATGATTTCATGACTTATACTAAATGACTGAATGACAAAATACAAATGAAATAAGATAAATAATAAATAATTAAATGTGATAGTTACCAAATAAACGGTACCAAAATTTGGAAGCAGTAAGATTTATTAATAAAAAATTATAAAATTTTAATATTTTAGGCGCTTAAATAGTCCAGCGCTCTTTAAATTGTTGTTTTGATAAAAGTAATAGGTTAGTCGAAAATGAATTTAGACTTGCTGCTATATAATATATATATATATATATATATATATATATATATATATGGCTTGTCATTTTTCAGTTTTCTTTTCTACTTTATCAAATGACAACATTTTTTCTCAAACAATTTATCAATAATTAACATAAAACATTGCATAATTATTAAACATAGTTACTATACTGTAAATAATTAGGTTGGCTGAACATTCACCTTGGAATACAAATGATCAATTAATAATTATATTTCCACAGAAACTTGTTCAAATTCTTCTCTTTCAAAATCTTTTGATTTAATTTACTTGGTTTTTGAGAATTTAAAAAACGTTATTTTTCATTTTATGTTTTTTAAACTATTAAATTCTATAAATTCTATAGTTAGTTAAATAAAACAGGTTTTATAAATAACCGTAACATTGTTTTTTAAATATGTATGAAAAAAAACAACAACAAAATAAACAATTAATAAAACAACTGAACAACAACTAAACAACAACTACTAAACAACTATTTAACAACTACTAAACAACTATGAACAACTACTAAACAACTATTAATCAACTACTCAACAACTACTAAACAACTACTGAACAATTACTAAACAACTACTAAACAACTATTGAGCAACTTCTGAAAAACGACTAAAAAACTACTAAGCAACTATTATACAACGACTGAAAAACTACTGATCAACTACTAAAAAACTACTGATCAACTACTAAAAAACTACTAAACAATTTTTTAACAACTGTTGTACAACTACTAAGCAACTACTGAACAACTACTAAACAGTTATTGAGCAACTACTAAACAACTACTGAACAACTACTAAACAACTACTTAACAACTACTAAACATCTACTGAACAACTACTAAACAACTACTAAACAACTATTAATCAACTACTCAACAACTACTCAACAACTACTGAACAATTACTAAACAACTATTGAGCAACTTCTGAAAAACGACTAAAAAACTACTAAACAACTACTAAACAACTATTATACAACGACTGAAAAACTACTGATCAACTACTAAAAAACTACTAAACATTTTTTTAACAACTGTTGTACAACTACTAAGCAACTACTGAACAACTACTAAACAGTTATTGAGCAACTACTAAACAACTACTGAACAACTACTAAACAACTACTAAACAACTACTGAACAACTACTAAACAACTACTAAACAACTACTAAACAACTACTAAACAACTACTAAACATCTATTGAACAACTACTAAACAACTATTAAACAATTACTTAACAACTACTGAACAACTTTATCCAACTATAAACAACTACTGAACAACTACTAAACAACTACTGAACAACTACTGAACAACTTCTGATCAACTACCAAAAAGCTATTGAGCAACTACTGAAAAACTACTAAACAATTATTGAGCAACTACTGAATAACTAATAAACAACTACTGAACAACTAATAAACAACTACTTAACAACTTCTAAACAACAACTACAAACACGACTGAACAACTACTGAACAACTACAAAACAACAACTAAATAACAACTAAACAACTACTAAACTACTACTGAACAACTATTGAGCAACTTCTGAAAAACGACTAAAAACCTACTAAACATCTACTAAACAACTATTATACAACGACTGAAAAACTACTGATCAACTACTTAAAAACTACTGATCAACTACTAAAAAACTACTAAACAATTTTTTAACAACTGTTGTACGACTACTAAGCAACTACTGAACAACTACTAATCAGTTATTGAGCAACTACTAAACAACTACTGAACAACTACTAAACAACTACTAAACAACTACTGAACAACTACTAAACAACTACAAAACAACTACTAAACAACTATTAATCAACTACTAAACAACTACTGAACAATTATTAAACAACTACTAAACAACTATTGAGCTACTTCTGAAAAACGACTAAAAAACTACTAAACAACTACTAACCAACTATTATACAACGACTAAAAAACTACTGATCAACTACTGATCAACTATTAAAAAACTACTAAACATTTTTTTAACAACTGTTGTACAACTACTAAGCAACTACTGAACAACTACTAAACAGTTATTGAGCAACTACTAAACAACTACTGAACAACTACTAAACAACTACTAAACAACTACTAAACAACTACTAAACAACTACTGAACAACTACTAAACAACTACTAAACAACTACTAAACATCTATTGAACAACTACTAAACAACTATTAAACAACTATTAAACAATTACTTAACAACTACTGAACAACTATATCCAACTATAAACAACTACTGAACAACTACTAAACAACTACTGAACAACTACTGAACAACTTCTGATCAACTACCAAAAAGCTATTGAGCAACTACTGAAAAACTACTAAACAACTATTGAGCAACTACTGAATAACTAATAAACAACTACTGAACAACTAATAAACAACTACTTAACAACTTCTAAACATCAACTACAAACACGACTGAGCAACTACTGAACAACTAAAAAACAACTAAACAACTACATTACTACTGAACAACTACTGAACAACTACTAAAGAACTACCGAACAACTTCTGAACAACTATTTAACAACTACTGAACAACTACTACTCAACTACTGAACAACTACTAAACTACTACTAAACAACTACTAAACAACTATGAAACAACTATTAAATAACTACTTAACAACTACTGAACAACTTTATCCAACTATAAACAACTACTGAACAACTAATAACAACTACTGAACAACTACTGAATAACTTCTGAACAACTACCAAAAAGCTATTGAGCAACTACTGAAAAACTACTAAACAACTATTGAGCAACTACTGAATAACTACTAAACAACTACTGAACAACTAATAAACAACTACTTAACAACTTCTAAACAACAACTACAAACACTACTGAGCAACTACTGAACAACTACAAAACAACAACTAAATAACAACTAAACAACTACTAAACTACTACTGAACAACTACTGAACAACTACTAAAGAACTACTAAAGAACTACTAAAGAACTACCGGACAATTTCTGAACATTTACTAACATCTATTTAACAACTACTGAACAACTACTAAACAACTACTAAACAACTACCAAACAATTACTAAACAACTACTCAACAACTACTAAACAACTACTCAACAACTACTAAACAACTACTAAAAAACTACTAAACAATTACTAAACAACTACTAAACAACTACTAAACAATTACTGAACAATTACTAAACAACTACTAAAAAACAACTAAACAACTACTAAACAAACAAAACACTTAAACATCTAAACAAGTTAACAACTACTAAACATCTAAACAACTATTGTATTCTTACGGTATTTATAACTTGTAATATTAAATCATAATTGAAGTTATTAATGTCTATCAATTAGACTATTTATTCAATTAAGTTGTAAAACATATTAATATCTCAGTTTTTGAAATAATTATTTTACTAACTTTTATTTATATCTGTAAATCATTAAACAAGCTTCTAAAATTCATTTGTTTTTACGATTATGTTACGATATATCGCCACTAAATTTAACGGCAATTACAAAAAATTATAATTAGGCAAGCAATAATATTCTGTAGAACAAAACTAAATATTTATGTCTAGCTTGTGCTATTAAAGCATACAATAGAGACATTTTCTTATTTACAAATTAAACAGTAAGATGCAATGAAAAATACACTAAATACAAAAATGATTTTAACACTTTTGACAAAATTGTAATCTAATAAATTATGATGTTAAAACATGAATAAAGTTGGTAATTGATTTAATTAATCTAATTATTTAATTAAGTTGGAAACAGTATTGTTATTTTACTTTTCCTAAATAAAAACTTTACTAATTTTAATTATATCCGTAAGTTTTATTAAGAAAGAAATAATATTCTGTAAAACGAAATAATAATAAAAATAATTTTGTATGTCTAGTTTGTGCCAATAAAGCAATACAATGGAGACCTTTTCTTATTTACAGACCGTAAAACCCGGCGGGCGGTCTGCCGTGTGCATGCGCCACAAGCTCCCATACAAGCCCGGCCGCGATATGCTCCCCAACAGATAGATATATATATATATATATAAGTATACACGACACGCATATACATATACAGAATCTATAAATAAGTTTTAATTAGTAAAGACTAGTTTAGTTAAAATGATATAAATTGATTTATTAATTAATAGCATATCAATTAACTATATACTGACCGCTAGGATTTTAATTCTTGCCAAAAACCATTGTCATCTTGAGTACGCAATAAAATGACCAGCAGATTAGATTCTTAACCCTGCATTCTGATGACTTCTCTTAAAATAAAACAATCCCTACTAAATTTGCATGATTATTTAAATTTAAAGGTTTTATAAATAAAATTATTTTGCAAACTTTTTTTTCGGATTAGTGTTACCTGTTGCAATTATTGCACTTTTTTTGCAATACAGATTGTTCAAACAAGTTTTTTGTTGTAAAATTATGTATGTCATTGTACACTTATTAAAAGAGATTTTTGTATAATTTTATAATTACATGCAGAATAAATTATAATTGTTAAAATTCACACTTAAGGCCAAATTAATTGCAGCATATTTGTGACGGCACTTTCCACATTAATATAATTTATGCCTTGACAAATGAATCAGTTTTAAATGTTGAACTTAAAATTTTGCTCGTAATTGATACGATTTTAAATACGAAGCCGCCACCAGTTGCAAAATTGCATAAAAACTACAATTGTTTGATATTGTAACTAATCTGTTGTTTTTTTTTAATTTAGTTGGTTTCAATTAAAGGCAATAGCCATTTTTTTAAGATTCCGATTGGCATTAATTTCTGACTGCAACAATCAGTTTTTATAAACTCTGAATTTGGTTCTGAGTAACTCCGCCGTTGGCAATTTTTTTGTAGTACATTTTCTTTGCCTATTCAATTATCCACTGCATTTATGTGGTGAAATGTAAAATAAAATACGGTTGAATTTAATACAGGATGGCTGAAACTCGGGAATAACATTGGGAATGAATGCTATCTAGACTTAACTACTAGGTAGAAAACGAACCCCAGGTTTGTTACAATTTGGTCATTTAATTTAAAAATGTTGTTGTGCAATCTATTATTTTTGTCGTTTGTATTAGCAAACATTTTAATCTATTTCGGTAGCCGTAATCGTGTCCGTATCGATTGTGTCATTTATATTATCGTTATTGAGTATTTGATTTAATATATTTCTCAACACTGCATTCTACATAAAAAAAGTATATGCGTTTTAATATTTTTTATTCCTTGTACAATGGAAATAAAATTGAAACTCTGCGTGTAGTATTGATCGACGCAGAACATGGGCGCTTCACATCTGCTCCTGTGTTGCTGCTTTATATATAGATGCAAAACTCTGTATATGACCTTCATGTAGTTCGGAGATATTTACAGAAAACTGTTTATGAGTATAAAAAGTGCACTTCTGTAATAATTGTTAATCCTATACATAGAACTGTAGTTTATTGTACAATGTGGCGAAATATTTTTCAGCAATTGATTGTTTAAAACAACAAAAATTCAATTTAAAAATGTCATATACACAGTTTTGTAACTGAAGCAGTATTTTTAGGTGGATTATAGTGGTAAAAGAAAAAACATATCCATATAACAATATTATTATTATTAAAAATACTGATTAATAAACCAAACATATATCAATTTCAAAACTTTATAATATAAACAAGATTAAACAATATTAAATTTGCGTATCAGTGCTGTTATTATTATCAACATCTTCAATGGCTTCTTCTTCTTCATGATTATGGCGCTGATCAATTATGTGGTAAAATGCCAGCTTTTCATCTTTTCGCCAATCATTTCCATAGTGTTTTTTAAGTAGAGAATCTATCGTGGATTTATCGCCTTTAAGAATATTGTGTATTGGTAGTAATTCGGGTTTAAATTGATCAAAACGTTTATTTTTTTTTAGAATAAACTTTCCTTCGCCACAATCTGACCTGTAATTTACTTCACCTCTTACACTTACAGACTTTTTACCTCTAGTAAAAATAAATCGTTTTGATGGATTAAATTTAAAGTGCCATTGGCCGGGCACTTTTCTTAATTTTTTCGCTTCCTTTTTCCAATCAAATATTTGCCAATCTTTCCCTAACTTTTTCACTGTTGCATATTGTTTTATGATGTCTTCATAACCTTCTTTGCTTATAATTATGCTTATTTTTTTTAATTTCCTTTTCTATAAGACCGAAAATTCTATCAGCTGGTAAAAATGAATGACCAACAATTGGGAAGATTACTTCGACCGATTTTATCTGATTAGGCGCTTCCTGATTTAACCAAGTACCTATCATAGACATCATCACAGAATTCTTATTTTGACCTCCACAGCCGTCCGCAAACAGTCTTACGGTTTTTATATTATTGGGAAATATATTATTTTTTAAAACATCATGAACGGCTGAGGCATTCGAATTTTTTGGGGATTCTGTTTCAACCCATAGGTAAGATAGTACATTATTTGGGGTAAGATTACTTTTCGAATTTCCTTTTACAACTGTAAGATTATAATAATTAATTTGTTGACTAAAATAGGCGGCCTGGTCTGGAAGTTTAGGTAGAGCTACATTTTTCTGGCAGTCAAAAGAAAATATTTGTATGTCAGCTTCTTCACTTTTCAGTAACCAATAGAAAGCTTTTTTTTTTAATGAGTGAATTCTCTGGTCTGTAATAATTTGAGTTTTTTCTTCTAGTGTACTTGCTTTTGTGATCGATTCCTTTGCTCGAAGACATGTTGAACAAACATCGGTCATTGGTGTTTCGAAAGCTATGTTATAATTAGAATTAATGTAATTTCTGAAGTAACTGCATTTCATGGGTGCATTGGGATATTTTTCACAATAAATTTGGTAAAGTTTAGAAAAATGTAAAGTACATGCCAGGTATATTCGTGTAGAGCTCTTGCTTCTAGAATAATGTGATTCAACACCATTAATACTCTCAATAAACGTTTTCAGAGCTATTTTTTTATCATCATTTTTTGTTTGAATTCTATCACCACCCCTATTCTCTTTTGGTATTTGACCATGTAAATTAAAATTTCTCACCACTCTTTCAATTCTATTAGCGCTTAAAGTTGTTATACCCAAAAAACATTTTTTGCAGACTCTGACTAATTTACCATCGTTAATTGAAATATGATACTTTATAGTAACAGAATGATGCGTCGTTTTAGAACGTTTAGGTTTGCTACCAACACAATATTTTAAAATGAGTGTGTCTTGCTTGATTTTATCAGCCGATTAAAATAAAAGTTGATGAAATATTTTGACCTGTTGCATGGCCAATGTTCGGCACATGTAAGGGCACTTTTCTCCTCTATGGCTACATTTCGGATATTCTGGCAATTGTGTGGCCTAGTCTAAGCTCAACAAGGCGTAGTGCATTTGAGGTAAAGAAATCAATATATGGAGAAGCAGTTCCATACCAGTTTTCTTCATCATTTATCCCAAATTTCTTGAACACCAGCCCCAACTTTTCTGCTTCCTCTTTTACAGCTTTAATTGATTCAACAACTCCTAATGTGTACTTTTGACCCATGGACAATAAGTCGTATTCCATTTTTGCCTTTGCTTTGGTCTCAGTGTTATTGGATGTTCCGTTCGCCTGTTGCCTTAGAATTGTGTAGCAACTACACACTGTGTTCATTATCTGATTGCCAAATGTTATGTTAGTACAATCAGCGTCTTCTTTGTTTAGAGCCAAATCGTGCAATGCCCTATATGAATTCATGATGAATTTGAGACACTTCACTTTTTTTGGGATATCTGGAGCTATTCTTGATTTCTTTGAAGACACAATTTCTATTCCGTTATCAGGGTCAACTGTTCTTGTTCTTTTCCTAGATACATTTGAATCTTGTGCCCCTATGCCGGCGCTGCTTGATGGACTAGACATTATATTGGTTTGTTAACAAAATATATTTTTACTGTTTTCAAAATGAAGCCATATTTTATTTTTTTATTTTTTTTATTTTAAAGGAAAAGAATTATAATGTAGAAAGCTCACTAAGATCAATTGTGGGATCTTTATTGTTATGTCTCTTGCTCATTAGTTTAGGTATTATGTTTAACTATATTTATTGGTTTACAACACTTATTATATACATTACGGACCACCGTCTCGACCGGTCCTCCAGCACCGAATAGGGAGCCTCTTGCTTCTTCGTGCGCACATGCGCATCCGTGTGGCGTATATAACACCCCCGTTCCTATCTTATTACTCTTATTACATACGTTGATATTGAATTAAAATACAATTAATTAATAAACACAATAATATACACTTTATACAATACCATTTAGAATTAGTAAATAAATACTATTTACACTTAACATCACATTAAAATAATGTTAAACAATACTTGTAGTTTTTCTTTACAATATATTACATTACATTAATGAAATTAATTAATATATATAGTTTTGTGTCAAATTAAATATATTACAAGTTACCTATGATTTTGTCATGTCAAATTACACATTTATTTTGTCATGTCAAAATCCTTGAATCTCGTTGGAATCTCAGGCTTTCTTTTTGGTCTCATTGAAATCCCTATGTTTTCAGGTAACTGTTGATCAGTACAAAGTGGTTGGTTGCTAATTATAGGTATAGGTTCTGAAACAAACTGGTTTGAAATATTGTTCTCGACTATTGTGACAGGGTTATCATTAGTTATGTTATTAGAATTAACAGTGTCATTAACGGTATTAGTATTATTATTATTACTAACAATGATAGAATCACCTGAGCAACCCATCCCGATGTCTACAGTTCGTCCAATTTTCCGTCGTTCCACTTTCTGTGGTGTCTCACTTTTTCTGTTTGCCTGGGGCAAATTCGTCTTTATGATTTGGTTTAAATGTCTTTTCCATCTGAGTCCGTTTTCCAGCTCACACAAATATGTTGCATTTCCCAGTTTTTTGGTTATCACTGCAACTACCCACTCTTTCCTGTTTATGGTGCGATAATCTCTAACCATTACCTTTTCTCCCATTTCTAATTTTCTGGAATTGTGTAGACTTTTGTCATATTTGGGATTTTGTCTTCGTTGGTATTCTACTGCTTTTCGTTCAATCGGGTCATTTCCTTTGTTTAATTCTGGTTTTAATAAATCGAGTCTAGTTCGAAGATTTCTTCCCAACATGGCTTCTGCTGGCGATTTATTGGTCGTGCAATGTCTAGAATTTCTGTAATTCAGTAGAAAACGCGCCATTAGCGATGAGACACTTTCATGATCATTGTTTTCGTCCATTAGCATCGCTTTCATTGCATTTTTAAAAGTTTTCACATATATCTCCGCACAGCCGTTGCTTTGTGAGTTATGTGGCGGAATCGTAATATGCTCGATTTTGTTGCGATCTAAAAACGCTTTCATATTGTCTGATACTAATGACCTTCCATTGTCAGATACCATCATCTTTGGTATTCCATATCTTGCAAAAGTTTCCCTTGATTTAATAATTGTTTTATCCGATGTGATGTTATTCATAATGAACACTTCTGGCCATTTTGAGTAAGCGTCCACAATTATTAGAAATTCTTTTCCTTTTATCGGTCCAAGAAAATCAACATGTATCCTATCATATGGCATGTCACTTTCTGGCCACTTGTTAAAAGTTTTTGGTGGGCTTTGCCTTGTTTTCAGACATGGAATGCAACTTTTGGTCATTTCTTCGATTTGTCTATCCAATTCAGGCCACCACACATAAGATCTTGCGATCGATTTCATTTTTACTATTCCTAAGTGAGTACTGTGAATTTCATCAAGTACTTGTTGTTGTAATTTCTTAGGAATTATTACTCGATACCCCCAGAGTGTTGTATCATTGACAATGGTTAGTTCATGTCTTTTTACATAGAAAATATTTAAGCTTGCATCTATTTTATTTTTCCAACCATTTCTTATGCTTTCCTGCACTTTCACTAACAATGCGTCTTTCACTGTTTCGTTCTTGACTTTTTCGTTGTCAATGGGTATATTTTTGACAGAATTAAAATGAATATTCTCTAGGTCTTTTGTTTCTTTCATAGGTACTGGTAGTCGCTACCAACAATCACTTATTTTATTGTTTATACCTTTAATATGCTCGATTGAATAATCAAAGCCGGCCAAGTAAATTGCTCATCTCTGCACCCGGTTCGTGTACATCTGGGATATGCTTTTGTACTCGCCAAATATTGACGTCAACGCCTTATGATCCGTTCTTAGAATAAACTTTGATCCATATAAATATTGCTCAAATTTTTTTATGGTAAAGTAAATGGCTAGGGCTTCTTTGTGGATTATTGGATACGAGTTTTCTGCTGGTGCGAATGTTCTCGATGCACATGCTATCATTTTCTCTGATCCGTCTTCCATCTTATGGCTTAATATTCCCGAAATTCCTTTATTGCTGGCATCAGTTGTTACTATTATTGTCAAATTCGGATTGAAATGGACTAGATTATCCTCTGATGCAATGATATCTTTTATCTTTTTAAAAGATATATCACATTTCTCATTCCAATCGAATTTGCTATCCTTCTTGAGCAAATCATATAATGGGTATAGTATTTGTGAAATTCCTGGCACAAACTTGCTATAGTAGTTGGTCATCCCTAGGAAAGATCGTAATTCAGTAACATTTTCTGGTCGTGGTGCTTTTATAATGCAATCCACTTAATCTCCACACTTTTGTAATCCATTTTTGCTAATTATGTGTCCTAGGTATTCCAGTGATTTTTGCATGAACTTACACTTTGGCAAATTGACATTGAGGTTGGCTTCCTGAAGAATTTGAAAAACTTTATTCAACGTTTCCAAATGTTCGGCTCTGTTCATCCCTGTTACTAAAATGTCATCTAAGTAAGTCACTACATTGTCCATTCCCTGGAACAGTTGTTCTACGTGCTTTTGAAAGTAAAAGCTCGAAGATTTTATCCCAAAAGGCAACCTATTCATTAGGAATAAACCTTTGTGTGTGCTTAGCGTTGTCAGTTTCCTGGACTCTTCAGTTAATTCAAACTGCAAATAAGCGTGAGAGAGATCTAGTTTTGAAAATTCCTCACCTTTATGTAATTGTGCAAACAGTGCTTCGATTCTGGGGAGTGGGTAGTAAACGTCTTCCAGATGTCGGTTGATTGTTGACTTGTAATCACCACATATGCGTACGGACCCATCCCTCTTGATTACTGGGACAATGCATGAAGACCACTCCATATTATTGGTTGGTGTTATTATCCCACATTGTTCCATGCGTTGTAGTTCCTCTTCAACTTTTTCTTTGATAGCTATTGGTACGGTTCTTGGCCTTGAATGTATTGGTCTTGCATCATGTTTTAATTGTAAGTTGATTTTGGCATGCTTGTATTTTCCCAGTTTATTACTGCAGACATCGGGATATCTTGCTTTTAGATCATCTACCATGTTTGCTTCCTTAATACTGTTAATACTGCCCGTAATTTCAAAATTTATATTAAAAAGTTTGACAAAATCTCTTCCTAGTAAACAAGCATTTGCTTTTTTAACTACATACAATTTTAAGATATTGCTTATTCCTTTAAACGTCACATACACTTTAAAATAACCAATTGGTATAATACTTTCACCTGTGTAACCAACAAATTCTATTTTATCCTTGCATAAAATATTAGTAAAATTATCTTTATAATAATCATGAGGTATTACACTGACTGTGGAACCTGTATCCAATTCGAATTTATAAAATTTATCATTTATGCCAATGTTGACTAGAATTGGTTTACATACATTGTTAACATTATTGATTTTAAAAATTGATTCTGTGCTTGAATTTAGATTTACATAATAAGGATTAATTACGTCTACCTTGTTTATCCTTTTTGATTTACAAACGTTTTGTAAGTGACCTATTTTATCGCAGCTGTTGCATTTGTAATGTTTGTACTTGCACACCCCTTCGTGTGACCGTCCACAATGTTTACAAAAATTGACAGTAGCTGTTGTGTTGTATGATGCTCTTCCGTCTTTGTGAATCTGGCTTTTGTGGCTCCCCTCCAGAATAGCGTGACTTCTGCTGCTGCGGCTGCGCTGTTGGTTTTGCTGTCCTTGCTGGTGCGACCTGCTTGTGCTGTGTTGCCGGTGTTCTTGACCGTGATGCTGAGACGCCTTTTTAACAAAATGAATACCATTATCACCATGACTAGCTGAAATATTTTCTTTCGCTACTGCGATTTCTACTAGTTTTGTTAACACACAATCTTCACTCTCCTCACATAATCTATCCATAATCTTACCGGGGCACATACCCGTCACAAACTTGTCTTTTAACACATTGTCTAAATTCGCGCCAAACTTACAGTTTATAGATAAGTTTTTTATACGCGCAAACCACTCGCTCACATTTTCATTTTCTTTTTGTACACTTTTGTAGAATTGCACCCTTTCGCGGAATGTATTGATGGGAGGACTAAAATGCTTTTTCATTAATTCACATATTTCTTTATACTTGAGTTCTTTCGGCAGTTTTGGAAAACTTAAATCGCGGATTAGTTTATATGATTTAGTCCCAATCAAGCTTAACAGAGTGGCTACTCTGATAGCTGGCTCTACAATCGCGTTTGCCGTAAAATATTGCTCCAAGCATTCTTCGTAAAAAAAACTTATTTTCGCGTTTTTCACTTTATTGTTTTATCCTCGTCGCCATGTTATGTCTCTTGCTCATTAGTTTAGGTATTATGTTTAACTATATTTATTGGTTTACAACACTTATTATATACATTACGGACCACCGTCTCGACCGGTCCTCCAGCACCGAATAGGGAGCCTCTTGCTTCTTCGTGCGCACATGCGCATCCGTGTGGCGTATATAACATTTGTTATTTATAATTTATTCAAATAATCTACCAAATTGTATACATTTAGATAATATTTGTTGTTATTTATTTTTTTGTATTATTATTATTATTATTCTACACCTTATGGGTATATTTGTATAAATTTAATACATACTTATGTACTTATTTACTTACAACAAATAATCTTACCTGGATAATTAGTTTTCATTTCGCTTCCACCTAGCTTTTTGTATTGGTCTCTTACGAGATTTTCCCTTGTCACATGAGGTAATATTAACGTCCAAGTCCATATTATTACAAACAATATCGGTATGAATATTTTAATTCAAGTAGGTAAGCACTTATAACGTATTATTTTATAACTGTTGTAGTACAAATAGTAACATTTTTATAGGTTATGTTACTAAACAACAATGATTTGTTGTGCCCGCGCTCTGATTGGCTAAAATCATATGCAGAGTTTTGCAATTGAACTGTCAACACATATACACAGTTTTGCATCTAAGGCTTGTTTTTAAATTCAAATTATTTAAGAAAACCAAAGTTTTGCACCTAGCTCATTATTGTAAGCTATAAGGATTGTGAAAACTAATAAAATAGCATGCATAACAGAAGTTTCGAATTTTGAGCATATACAGACTTTTGCATCTAGTGGCCTCAAATGTGTTACGTCAAAATAGACTGCTAATATTAACGCATCGGTATTATACCGTCATAAAATAACACTATCAAATTGCTAGTGTTAACTATCATATCGCTAGTGTTATCGTCATACTTTTGACAGATTGTTTCAATAATTAAATAAAATGGCCTATTTACATAATTTCAGTTTAATATTGTTAGTACAACAACGTGAAGCACGACAATTAAATCGAAACAGAATTTTTAGAGATCAAAATAATCCTTTTGATTATAATGATACATTTTTTATTAAACTCTTTAGGTTAAACAATGTGTTCATAATTTAATTAATGAATTAAGGAATTATATACCTCCAGTTTCTAGGAGATCAAGTTTGACTTGCGAACATAGAGTAAGAAACTAAGTTTTAGGTTATATTTTATTGCTAACAAATAGAATTTTAGATATTTGCCACTCTTCGATTTTATGCCCAAGGTGGTTACCAATTATCAGTTGGCGAAGATGCTGCAACTCCAATGTCTCAGCACGCTGTCAGTAAATCTGTCGATTTGGTTACAAACGCCATAAATGATACTCTTGCCAGACGATGGATAAATTTTCCAACTCAGCCCTACGAACTAAATATGTCCAGAAGAAAGTACGTATTACGTTCAATTTCTGAATAAATTTGTTATATACTAAATATATTTCAGATTTTATGAAAAATACCGAATGTCTGGAGTTGTAGGTGTGATTGACGGCACACATATTGCAATTGTTGCTCCTCCTCAACATGACCCAATCTATCTGGAGCAAATATATTTGAGTGAAAAGTTTAATTATCGCCAAATTTCTATTACTATTTTTCTAGATAACAGACTCGGATGGCAAAATTATAAATATCAACGCACTGTATCCCGGCTCAACACATGATTCATTTATATGGAGAAATTCACAAGTTAGAAACAATATTGAAACCTTGTACAATAATGGCCAATGGAATAGCATATGGTTATTAGGTTAAAATTATAAATTTCAAATTATTACTATGATTAACTAAGAGCCTTGGAACACCACAAATGCGTTACAACATCAATCAAAAACGTACACGAGCATGTGCTCTGCACCATTGGTTTATTAAAATCAAGGTGGCGTTGCCTATTAAGACACAGAACTTTACATTATGCTCCTCCAAAAGCTACAAAAATCATCAATGCTTGTGTAGTTTTACATAATATATGCGTAGAAAATAACATACCTTTTGATGAAGAACTCGAAGACGAAGACAATTTTGAAGAAATAATTGATGGCAACATCCCTATTCAACAAAATTTACAAGTGGCTGGGGCAATAATAAGCAATAGAATTATTAATAATTATTAATTATTTATTTTGCATTACTTGAACAAGTTTTTCTACAGATTTGACAAATTTTTTTTGCCAAAATAATTTAAGTTTTTTTAATTTTAATTTTTCACTAAGAATGCTGTTTTTTCTTTTTTTAATTTTATTTGCATTCTCTAGAGCAATGGCCTGACGCTTTAAGTAGCCATTCGCCTCTTCTTGTATCTCTATAAGTGATTTTTTTTGGCAATTCTTTTCCTGTTTACTAAAAATTAAATATATTAAATCAATATTAAAAAATTCACATGCATACATACCTTTCCTTGCCCTCATTTCAGGTTCAGGCTCTGCCGATTCAGGTACATTTATAACCGGAACTAAAATTAAATAACAAAATTAAATTAAAATATGGCTAAATTTGTATAATCTTATCTAAAACTAAATTAATACCTTCAATATATGGTTCTACCATATCTATAACTATTGGTTCCATTTCCATTTCTATTTCATTTTCATTAGCCTAAAAAATATTTTTTGTATTAAACCTAATATAAAATAATTATTATAAAAACATACAGGTACATCCATGATAACTTCATATCCAAACTCCTGGCAACTGGTATGTCCGGTAATAGCTGTGTTTCCAATAATGGATTAATGGAGCAAATCCTCTGCTTTAGAGGACTTAGCTCATTAATGGAAACATCAGCTTTACCGCCACCAGTTTTTGAAGCCTCCCGCCTCACTAAACTGGCCTTTTCTTTAGCTTATCTTTTCATATCTTGCCATGTCTAAAATTTTAAAATGGTGAAAATACAAACCGTAAATGATCATCGTATATGACTTACCTTTTTCCACTCCTCTACAGTTTTACCGTGGGCTCCATCTCCACATGCTTCCAACTCTTCCCTCAACTGCCCCCAAAGCTTCTTGCTGTCTTCAAACGTTAACGATGAAGTAAATTTTTGGAGCAGTTGAGGGTTGTTCTCCATAAAATTAACAATTATATTCTTCTGCTCCTTACTTACTTTTTTGGAGCGTTTTGACATTTTAAACGCTATAATACAATAAAATTGTATTTTGCAATTATATAAGTAAATATTATAAAGAATACTTACATTAGAAATAAAATACTATGTCACAACTAACAACTTCAACTATTGACAGTTGGCAGCTATTTCAATCTTGCCAATCTCACATGGCACAGAAACTGTAATATATGCTATCATATATTTTATGTCCAATATTGTATAAATATAACATTTATTTTACACATTGGTTTTTAATTTCTAATATATCTATAATTATTATAAATTTTAAATTTTTATTATACATTATTTTTTAATGTAATAATAAATTTAAAATTCCCGCGTTTATGTACATTTGCGACGCAATGTGAGTGGCACTTTTAGATACCGACACGGATACCACTGGCGGTAAACATAACGCATGGAAATATCACATTTCAAAACTTGCATTTTTAACATAACGACAGACAAACGTGCTATCGTAGGAAGTGATAAAATAACGCCAGTCGGTAAAGCGGTATAAATAACACATTTCAAAACTAACCCTCCTGATCTTGTGATTTTGTTTAGATTTTTTCAATTTTTAAGTTCTCAGGGTGGCATTTTTAGGAAAAAACTATAATGAATTTTTTTTTTCAAAATGTTCAAAGAATCATTTTTTCAACCAAAAATTTTTTTAAATTTTGAAAAAGACAGTTTTTATTAAAAAAAAATAACAGGTATTTTCTTTTTTCTCAAATATGGATAAAAACGTGCTTATATATGTGGAAAAGATACCCTGAAAATTTCAGGATGTGCCGTGCACAACGCTCCGAGATATCTTAGGATGTATCCACAGAAATACTTAAAAATTTGAAATTTAAGTCTTTTTTTATTTTTTGATCGTTTGTAACTTTTGACGATTGCATTTTTAGAATAAAATTATTAAGTACTTTTTTCTTCAAAATTGTTTAAAAAATAAGTTTTCAAACCAAATTTTTTTTTCATAAAATTTTGAAAATTTTGCAGAAATTTATAAAACAGTTTTTCTTCAAATAAGTTGACGAGTGTTTTCTTTTTTTTTTTCAAATATGAATAATGCTTTTATATGTGCAAAAGATACCCTGAAAATTTCAGGAAGTTCCGTGCACTACTCTCCGAGGTATCTTAGAATGTATCCACAGAAAATTCTTAAATTTAAGCCTTCTTTGCTATTTTTAAGTATTTCTGTGGATACATTGTAAGATATCTCTAACACACGACACTCAGAAATTTTCAGGGTATCTTTTGAAAAAAACTGTCTTAAAATTTTGCAAAATTTATGGAAAAAAAATGTTGGCTAAAAAATTATTCTTTGAACAATTAAAAAAAAAGAAAGTTTATTCCAGTTCTTTGAAACGAGAAAAAATGTAAAAAAATGCATTTTTTTCAAATTTTGATTACTTATTACTCGAAAATGGCTTATTGAAAAAATGTACAAGATCTGGGCTCACGTAGAGAAAAGCTTATTCAGTGGTTTGAGCAAAATCAAATTTTTGTTCCATACACCTGACTCAGACATGGCCATATGTAGTTATATCACGTTATAACCACCATAAGTTGTTTGTGATTTCATCAAGCTTGGTCAAATACGTTCATTTCTTTTTATGTGTTATTTGCAGTTTTGGATGTATTAGTCTGTGGAAACATCACATTTTTTTGCATCATTGTTAACTTTGTTGTGTTCTGAGTCAAATATTTTAGTTTATATTGAGACATTAATTTTACATGTTGCTTTATTTATTTTAGTTTTAGTGATTAAAAGAATATTTCATTGAATTGTTATTTTTAATTTCTTTCGTGTTTATTATTAATTTATTAATCATTTATTCTTGTTTTTCAATTCAGTTTACAGCAATTATTATTTTTGTCGTCTGTATTTGCTAATGTTTTTTCCAATTCTGTTATTACATCATCATATTCTTCTTTTTTTAGTATCAGTGCCGTATCCGTAACGTACGTGTCATTTCTAATGAAAATATTATATGCGTTTTAATATTTTTATGGATGTTTTATATAGAACATTCCTCGTACAATAGAAATAAAATTGCAACTCTGCATGTATTATTGATCGACGCAGAACGTACGGCGCTCCACAGCTGCTCCTGTTCAGCTGCTGCATTTATTTTCATCAGTCTTCATACAAAGAGTCGACATGGTGGATGAAATAAAAGGTAAGAAATTCAGACATTATTTGCTATTGTGCAATTTATTATCAATAACTTGTATTTAATATTTATTTTAAAATCTGATTAATGTATTGAATTATTTTGTGGACGTTTTATTGAATAATATTTTTCATAATAATTAAAGCTTATAATAATAATATAGTTAACAACGTTTATCTTATTTATCAAAAGTTATTGTTTATATCTTGAATGTTGATGTAATTTTTGTATTGCATTTATTTATATTAATATTCTATTATTTTTATAGTATCTGTGGGAGCATTGTAGTCAACGAAATTAATTTAATTATCTTATTTGACATTCAAAAACAATGCAAATTTAATTTGAATTAACGTAATTATTTTAAATAAAACAAATTTTAAATTTCGTATTTTATCAACAAGTTGTTCTTTTCTTTGTTGCAGATCAGACATTTTTTGAAGCGGTTTGTTGCGAGGTGATCCAAATCTCCGACCCGATATATTTGTTTAAAGAAGATGGAAAGAAAAACATTAAAGAAGAATCATAGCAACCATTACGAGTAAAATCCAACCGGCACATCCCAGCAAAACTATAAAGAAAATTCAATAAGCACCTTTTTATTAAATCCAATTATTACAAATTGGAGATCTTGGAGAAATAACAGTTTTAAAATAATTTAGAAGAATTATAGCATCGCATTTGAAGAAAATTCAATTATCACTGAATTCCGTTTCTATTAAATCTAATTATTACAAATATCGAGACTTATCATCGTAAAAAAAACTGTAATGAATCCATAGCAACCGATATGAAGAAAATTCAACTATCTCACTAAAATTGAAGAAATATGATTATACTTTGAAAAACAAAATATTACCATACGTTTATCCAAATAGAAGAACATTGAAGAAATATCTGCTTTCAAAATCTTGGCAGTAGTAACTACTCATAATGAAGAATACAAATTAAAATCCATTCTTAAAATTTAATTATGGGAATTCAAAAAGATTGAAGAACTGTCATTCATTATATTAAATCTATACTTTATTATGAAAAATAGAGTTGGAGAAATTAAAGAATTATCTGGATTTTTATTAAAGATATAACATGTCAAGATTCATTTTTATGTTGAATCTAATAAACTGCATTTGTGGTGAGTAAAAGAAGTATCTGTGTAAATGTAAGAAAAAATTTCATGGGCCGTATGATGTCCAGAAGAAAATTTATTTTTTTACAAAATGCAATTCTTTACTACTACACATCTAATAAATCAATTACACGATTTGCAGTATAACATTATTACATTAAATTAAAAATATCATAGATTGACTACTTTAAAGAATTTGAAATTTATCACATAACAAAACGTAAAAAACACTTACCCGTAAAGCATACAAGATGGTATATCATGTTGATTACCATTAAATGTACAAAGTGAACCATAAGGATCTGATGTAATTGGAGTTGAAGAAATTAAGGAAATGTGAGGATTTCTTTTAACGATATAACATGATAAGATTCATTTTTATGTTGAATCTAATAAACTGCATTTGTGATGAGTAAAAGAAGTATCTGAGTAAATGTAAGAAAAAATTTCATGGGCCGTATGATGTTCAGAAGAAAATTTATTTTTTACAAAATGCAATTCTTTACTACTACACATCTAATTAATCAATTACACGACTTGCAGTATAACATTAAATGAAAAATGTTAAAGATTGACTAATTTAAAGAATTAAAAAAATCTGAAATGGCAAACGACTAATGAATTGTAAAAATTTAACAAACTCATGTCTTGCCATGACGAAGAAACAGTTAAATATCAGATCCATGTGATTTAACAAACAAATTTATAAATGATTGAAATCCAAAAAATTATAACCAAAATGAGACAAATTAGATTCAAAATAAGACAAATTATATATGCAATTCAATATGAGCCAAATTAGATCCAAAATGAGACAAATTGGATCCTAAATTATAACTAAAATGAAAATGAGACAAATTAGATCCAAAATGAAACAAATTAGATCCAAAATAAGACAAATTATAAATGCAATTCAATATGAGCCAAATTAGATCCAAAATGAGACAAACTGGATCCTAAATTAGACAAATTATAACTAAAATAAGACAAATTAGATCCAAAATTAAACAAATTAGATTCAAAATGAGACAAATTATAGATGCAATTCAAAATGTCCCAAATTAGATCCAAAATGAAACAAATTAGATCCAAAGTAAGACAAATTATAAATGCAATTCAATATGAGCCAAATTAGATCCAAAATGAGACAAATTATAAATGCAAAACGGTTAATAATATTCTTTAACTGTCAACAATGTTTTCAAACTGTAATAATTGTTTTGTCAATGTTTTAAAACTGTCAATCATGTTCTCAAACTGTCATTAACATTTTCAAACTTCCAATAATGTTCTTAAACTGTCAAAACAGTTAATAATACTCTTTAACTGTCAATAATGTTCTCAATTTGCCAATAATGTTTTTAAATTATCAATATTGATCTCAAACTGTAATAATTGTTTTGTCAATAATGTTTTAAAACTGTCAATCATGTTCTCAAACTGTCATTAACGTTTTCAAACTTCCAAGAATGTTCTTAAACTGCCAAAATAGTTAATAAGAATTTGTGTACAAAATATTCACAGAACAGTCTCAAGACATGTAAGAATGTACTGTGAGAATCAAAATAATTTTTAGAAAATGTTAGTATTTTTTGTGATTTTTTTAAGTTTTGGATTTATATTAGAATTGACACTTTGAATAAATGTTGGCCAAGGTTACATTTTAAAGAATTTTTGTACAAAACTTTCACAAAACAGTCTCAAGACATGTAAGAATGTACCGAAAAAATCAAAACAATTTTTAGAAAATGTTAAGTATTTTTTGTGATTTTTTTTAAATTCTGTATTTATATTAGTATCGACTCTTTGAATAAATGTTGGCCAAGGTTACATTTTAAAGAATTTTTGTACAAAACGTTCACAAAACAGTCTCAAGACATGTAAGAATGTACTGTAAGAATCAAAACAATTTTTAGAAAATAATAAGTATTTTTTGTGATTTTTTTAAATTTTGGATTTATATTGGAATTGACGCTTTGAATAAATGATAGCCTAGGTTACATTTTAAAGAATTTTTGTACAAAATTTTCACAAAACACTCTCAAGACTTGTAAGAATGTACTTTGAGAATCAAAACAATTTTTCAAAAATGTTAAGTATTTTTTGTGATTTTTTAAATTTTGGATTTATATTAGAATTGAGATTTTGGATAAATGATGGCAGAAGTTACATTTTAAAGAAGATTTATGAAAGATTTCATAGAAAAAGCACCAATTTCATGTTCTATAAATGGTTCTTGGTGGATTTCAGACAAGAATTACTTTTTATGAGAAAGTTATCAAGGGTTTCATGCTTCTAGAGCAAGTTTCTAATCAAACTCAAGCAATAAATGTGTTTTCTAGGCAATTTATGAAAGATTTCATGAAAAAAGCACCAATTTCATGTTCTCTGAATGATTCTTGGTGGATTTCAGATAAGAATTACTTTTTTCGAGAAAATTATCAAGGATTTCATACTTCTAGAGCAAGTTTTTAATCAAACTGAACCAATAAATGTGTTTCTGGGCGATTTATGAAAGATTTTATAGAAAAAGCACCAATTTCATGTTCTCTGAATGATTCTTGGTGGATTTCAGACAAGAATTACTTTTTTCGAGAAAATTATCAAGGGTTTCATGCTTCTAGAGCAAGTTTTTAATCAAATTGAACCAATAAATGTGTTTTCTGGGCGATTTATGAAAGATATCATAGAAAAAGCACCAATTTCATGTTCTCTGAATGGTTCTTGGTGGATTTCAGACAAGAATTACTTTTTATGAGAAAGTTATCAAGGGTTTCATGCTTCCAGAGCAAGTTTCTAATCAAACTCAAGCAATAAATGTGTTTTCTAGTCAATTTATGAAAGATTTCATGAAAAAAGCACCAATTTCATGTTCTCTGAATGAATTTTGGTGGATTTCAGACAAGAATTACTTATTATGAGAAAGTTATCAAGGATATCATGCTTCTAGAGCAAGTTTTTGATCAAATTGAACCAATAAATGTGTTTTTTAGACAATTTATGAAATATTTCATAGAAAAAGCACCAATTTCATGTTCTCTAAATGATTCTTGGTGAATTTCAGACAATACTTGCTTTTTTGAGCAAATTATCACCTAAACTGTTGAAAATTTCAAAATTTTACTAATAAAATGTTTTAAAACATCCGTTTGATTTTTTGGAATTTCACTTCATCACTAAAAAAATGAACAGAAAAAAATATTGATTTGAGAATAATTGAAAATCTCAACAAAAAATTTAAAATCAGATTTATCATCTGACAAAAATTATAATTATATATTTAAATGAATATAAAAAAATGGATTTTGAGTCTACTTTAATTCTTCTAAGTTATACTTTTGTTGTTTTTTCTTCATTCAGTTTCTGAAATTGGTTAACAATAAAGTTGTGATTGAATCAACTTTGTTGTACTAGGTTGGCTATACTGAAGTTTGAATTAAAGTAAAGTTGGGATTGAATCAGCTATATGTTATTTTTTTGGCATATAGTTTATTCTTTTTGAGAAAGGATTTCTTCAAAGGTCTTGGTCTACTATTTTATAGTTTATTTTAAGTTTTTTGCTTAACCTCTATGTTTTAAGATTTGTTGTTGGCATGTTGGTCTGTGTTTTTGGTGATGCGTTTATGCTTTAGTTAAAAACAGTGTAATTGTTGATTGATACACTCAAACAAGCTTATTGTAATTAATATGCTCTGAAGAACTACATGGTGTTCTAAAAACTTGAATTTTCTTTTACTTTTTTTTTCATGAGTAAAAAATGTTAATAAGTTTTGAAGTCTGTAAAATTAACAAATTGAATACAACAACAAATTTTGTCAATTGGCTCAAAACAACTTCTACTTCTATAAAATTAATATATTCTGGGAACTTTTGAACTACTTTACAAAGAACGTTAGAATAACGGTGTAACTAAAAAGCGAGTTTTCTTATTGCAAGGGATCAATGTCTATAAAGTTCACATTTATTTAATCAGTAGGTTTAAGCAGGTAAATAAAACAACAATTTATTAATTTGGGCAATTATTAAGCAAATTTATTGGGTTTTAATATCAATTTAATTACCTTAATATAATATCCACCGATGGAAGAGGAAACAACTTAATCTTTTCTAATAATATCCATTGATGGAAGAAAGCACTTTAATCCTTTATTCTGATGCACTGAAGCGATTCTACAACATGTGAAGTGGAGAGACATTAAATGAATAAACTAATGAAATAATTAAGCCAATTCTTTCATAATGTTGACCGCATTGCTCGTCTGTTATTTTAAATAATTGATTGCTTTTTGCACTACTTTGACGTTAACTGGAAACAGTAAAGATGTTAATAATTTTGAAAAACATAATAAATTGAATATAAATTTACGTTGATTGTCCGACCATCAAGTACTTCATGGTGAAAAAAATAATATATTGAGGATACTTTTGAACTATCTTGCAAACTACAAGAATAATAGTGTCGCTAAAGAGCGATTTTCTCTACTGCAAGGGTATAACTGATTGCCAAGATTGACAATGTTGTCAGCGTCGGAAGACGGGCCATAGTTTGCGTGTGAAAATAGATTACAAATAACTCTTTCACTTCGTTTAAAACCGCTTAAAAAAAATTTATGAGTTTTGAAAAATTTGATAAATAAATTGAGCAGAACGAAACAAAATATTGACATGCTTTGCCCGTTTATCTGGCGATTGATTCATTAGTAGTAAGATTATATTTAAGTTTTTATGTATTCTAGATCAAATATGTCTAGTGAGATATTTTTTTTTTGCTCTCAACTTTATAGGTCATGTTGGTCACCAACACTTGTTTTTAAGACTTTACTTCTTTTTACTCTTCTACATGGGTACAGTTCATAAAAGAATAAAATAAAGACAATTATTTAAATGTTTATCGTGATTAATTATGACTAAAAATATTGTCGCATAGCTTATCTTACACTATCGTGACTTTTTCTCCGCAGGTCTGAGACCTCTTTTTGGCATATCATTTATGGTGGGCATCAGTTTTTACAATTTTAATTTCTACGTTAATATAATCTGGTGGCTTAAGCATTTGACTCGTGTAGTTGACACTGTCCTAATGCTTCTTAAAAAAACTGATAATAAAGGTGGCGCGGGGAACAGTTTTATCTGTTTTCTCTCCGCTATATGAGTTTATCCTTGCTCAAAAGTACATTGCATTTAGTAAAAAAACACGGGTATAGGTTTGCTATTTTTTAATAATAATGCATAAACTTACTCATATCACTAAACATAGTCTTTCATTACTAGAAAGATTTTTCAAAATATGCAGATTGAGTATTATATTAAAAGTGTTTTAATTATTATTGAAAACGCGATATGTGTTTTTTTCAAACGTTGTTTTGTTTTCAAAATTATTGAATATTTTTTGAGATTATTCAAATTCCTATTGCTATTGAATGGTTTTCTATACATCTTAATAAAAAAATTCATTGTATATTAAAATGTAACTTATTATTGTGACGTTGTTCAATTGTAAATTTTAAAGAATTATAAAATCTTTTACTATTTAAGATTTGTTTTAGATTCTGATTAGATTTCATTTTCATCAGATTACATGTAGTGTGCAGGATGCTCCGTAAATGTAATTTTTATCCGAAAAACATAATGATTAGGTTGATTGGGGTAATTAAAACACATGGCTACAACACTTACATTTTTGTTGATTTATTAATCTGGTGGCTGTCGGGTGATCTCAGTTGATTCTCGGTTTCGGCCTTTGACTGCAACTACCCTTTACGACTCGCAATTTTAACTAATAACTTTAACAATTTCGACTGATAACTAACAACTACTGACTAATGACTGCCTGCTTGTCACACCATCTTCTCCTTTTATGATATCGGTCTTAATTATAGGTGACATCATCTGACCACTCTCGTCCTGTCTATTATTTAGACAGGTGACCATTCAAAGTGGAAACCAACATCCTTAAGACTCTTTTGTTTGTTAATCTCTTAACCGCGATGCGTAATTATGCTGCTTTCGTGACAATATTAACTAAAATTAAATTTTTTTGCATGCAATCTGACACTTTCGAAAAAAATTGATTTTTTGAAAAATCATGTCAAAGTCCGAAAAAAATCTCAATTTTACGTGATTTGGATGGAAAGTTTTTCTGAAACAAAGGGAAATTTCTAAAAAAAAAATATTTGTTTTTACGCGTTTCGCATGCAATCTGACACTTTCGAAAAAATTTGATTTTTTGAAAAATCATGTCAAAGTCCGAAAAAATCTCAATTTTACGTGATTTGGATGGAAAGTTACTTCTGACACAAAGGGAAATTTCTACAAAAAAAATAATATTTGTTTTTTACGCATTTCGCATGCAATCTGACACTTTCGATAAATTTTGATTTTTTGAAAAATCATAATTAATTAAAAAAAAAAACATAATATAAATTATATGAATTATTTGTTAATATTAAATGCAGAACAAAATCCTTTTGGATATACACTTTTCATACAAAATGCAACAGTTAGACACTGCTCTTATTTTGTTTATTTTGCTTTATTTTGACATACGTGTTACAATGCTCAGTAATGTATGTCCTTTTAAAAAGTTTAATCCAGTGGTAGATTTCCCATATAACATACCTACGGGTATCCCTACGGATTCTTACCTTTAACCACCGCATCACTGTTTCCGTCTTTTTATCTTGACTCTCGCGACAGAAGACTGCGTGCCTTCAGGTATAATTTATGATTGTGAACTTTCCATGTGAGTTGCCTGCACCTGGGACACTAAAACGCAGTTTATTATTTTGAAAGATAATTATAGTACTGAACTGAATGAATTATATAAAAAAGCAAAACGTGCCCATAGACTAATGGTAAAAGAAACAAAAATCAAATATTTTGAAAGCAAAATAGAAACATCTGAAAACAAAAGTAAGACACTGTGGAAAATAATAAACAATGATTTAAATCGAGAGAAAGAAAAGAAAGTTATAGTACTGAAAAATGAGGAAAATACTCTTGAACAACCTATACATGTAGCAAATGCGTTTGGGCAGCATTTTTCATCAACAGCTGCTAATAAAATTAAAACTCATTTTGGAAAAAATATATCTACGACCTGCACCGCATCTAGTAATTTTTCAAACACTATGGCAATCTATCAAGTCGATGAAAACGAAGTAAAATCAATCATTTTAAATTTAAAAAACAAGCAATCTACAGGCCCAGATGGAATATCAATAAGAGTATTAAAATATGTTTGTGAAGTTGTACTCCAACCGCTCACAGATCTAATTAATAACACACTAGTTCAAGGAAAATTCCCCTCAGCCTTAAAAATTGCACGCATAGTACCTATATATAAAAAAGGATGCGAGAAAAACATAGATAATTACAGACCAGTTTCAATTCTAAATACAATATCTAAAGTTTATGAAAAAATAATATCGCAACAAGTATGGAACTTTATAGACAAATATAATATACTAAACAAATGTCAACATGGTTTTGCAATAAATAAATCGACTGAGACAGCAACCTTTGATTTTATAGAACACATTCACAAGAAGACGGACACTAACTACAATACTGCTGGACTATTTTTTGATCTATCAAGCGCTTTTGACGTATTAAACATAACATTTATAGAAAGCAAGTTATGGAACTTAGGTATTCGAGGTACAGCGCTGAATTTAATTACATCATTTTTGTCACAACGTAAAATGTATGTTAACATTGGATCATCAGATTCAAACATATATAATTTATCATTAGGTGTGGCCCAAGGGTCTGTATTAGGTCCACTAATATTTATATTATATGTGAACGATCTAGCCAATTTTATATCGGATGGTTTTGTAGTTAACTTTGCGGACGATATCTCAATAATTGTCAGTGCGGAAACAAGTGACGAACTACTAAATAAAGCCAACTGTGCCATCGAAGAAATAAAGCTATGGTGTAATAGAAACAATTTAATTCTAAATGATGGAAAAACAATAAGTGTGCAATTCTTTAAGACAAGGACGTCATCTATTACAAACTTACCATTTAGTGCCAACAGTACGAAATTTTTGGGTGTTTACATTGATTCAGAACTCAAATGGAATATTCATGTAGATCACGTAATAAAAAAGTTAAGTAGTGCGTATTATGCCATTCTCAAATTAAAGAAAACTGTCTCATATAAACATGTAATGCAAATCTATTATGCGTTGGCTTATTCGCATATCTCATATAATGTAATAGCATGGGGAAAGTCATCACATATAAATAGAATTCAAGTAGCTCAAAAACGAATAATAAGACTTATACACAACATGCAGTATAACGAATCATGTAGACTAGTTTTTAAGAGACAAAAAATTTTACCTGTTGTCTGCATTTATATTTATAAATGCGCTATTTATGCATTTACTAATATAAATATATTTGAAAAAAATTCTAAAAATCACACACATCAAACAAGAAGCTGCGATAATATCAGAATACCCTTACACCGAACATCAACGTATAAAAAATCACCATATTTGTCATGTTTAGAAATTTTTAATAATATTCCAATGAGAATAAAAATGTGTAAAAACAGATATATATTTAAATGTCGTTTAAAAAATTTTTTATTAGAACACTGCTTTTATACATTAGAAGAATTTTTTTCTTAATCTCAGTTTTAACTTTATATGTAATTGTCTAATATCTAAGTTGTCTATTTCGTGTAATTTTATCTTATTGTATTGACTTAACAAATGTCGTTTTTTAATGATCATTCTTGTTTAATAAAGTATTATGGCAGTTAATTTATAGTTTATTGTTAATTTGATTCATCCATTATATGGAAATAAAAAAGTTGTCCGAGCACCAACAAGAAAATTGCTGCCTTTTTTGGCGTTTGTTCGTGCATTTTTAAATATTTAGTTTATGTTTCTGCAAAATTTACTATTCACAGTGGTTGCCAAAGTACTTCCATTCTCTGGGTAATTCATCGCTTATGTGACCCAGAGGAGACGAGACATTTTATTACATTTTATCAACTAGTAGCAGCTTACATTATTGTTGATTTATTTGCATAATTTACAAACATAGTCAGTGTGATCTATGTTGAATATGCATTCTAAATGAACTGGCTTTGTATAGTTCTTGCATTTAATTTGTTCCTTGCAACGTTTACCACAATAAAAACAATACTTATGCAAGTTCTTTGTATTATCTATGACCAATTTCTTTAAGATATTACAATATGTTGTGGGACAAAAATTAATATTCATGTTCTCCTTTTTCTGAAGTTTTTCCATGTAATATAAAACGTTTACACCGCAGTTGTAACTGTCGTTTTGTTTTGGGTGTAACAAGCTTCCACTTTATTATTAACAAATGGGCGAAGCTTCAAATATGGTTTTATGAAAATATGATATTTTTTTAAAACTTTTCTCATTTTCTTTTGAGTAATAATTTAATGGATCTAAATACAAGAAAGAACCAATGCACAAATTAATAGACGCTAAGCACCAATGTTCACCCCGGTTAATCGGTAAAATGATTCGTTCTACGTCTGGTTTTAATTTAATAAAATTATTGTCTTGCAAAACTACTTCTGTTTCATGACAAATAAAAACTCGTGGTTTTGAAATTCCTTTCAAGAATATCTTTTCGCAAAAGTCGATGGTAAAGTTATCTAGCCACATTTTTTTATAATCTTTTGGCTCTATCTGAGCTGGAAAAATACAACTTCTCTTTAAAAAAATGTGAAACTGAATGTATATCAGTTTTGATAAACACGTATTTTTTTTTTTAAATTTGATTTATACTTGGAGCTCGACTGATCAACTCTTACCCCTACATACACATGACTCACTACTATAATTCTTCATTATTTGTAATATTTATTCAGCGTCTAAAGTTTTTACTTGTACCCAGTTTATTTTTCCTATCATTAGACATTGCAAATAAAATCATCAAGTATAAAAATTACTTTTTAGTTGGTGACGTGTTTATTCAAATGAAAGATGAGCCAAATTCTATTTGAAAATAATAGTTTTTTGTTTCTTTTGGTTATAGATATTAAACTTTTTTGAATCTACTAAACATAACTTTTTAATGAAATAAACCTATAAATATAAGCAATATAATAAATCTATAATTATTATAATAATAATAATTCTGGAATAATAATACATTACATTAGATGAATTCCGAACAAAACAAAAGTAAACAACGCGAAGTGCACATCATTTATGAAATACTGACTTCACAGCGAACGTGTCGTCAGCCATCGGGCAAAATGGCAGCTTTCATTATTAGATCTTTGGCGCAACTCTAAGCCCCTTCTCCTACATCTATATCTCTGGGTATAACTGATTTCCAAGATTGACAATGTTGTCAGCGTCGGAAGACGGGCCTTTATAGTGTTTGTGTGAAAATACACTCTTTGACGTCGACTGGAAACACTTAAAAAAAATTAATAAGTTTTGAAAACCATGATAAATAAATTGAACAGAACGAAACAAAATATTGACATGCTTTGTCTGTCTATCTGGCATTAAAATTTAAACATTCTATTTTATACTAAAAATAATAGATTTATGCAACAAAATTCAGAAAAATTATGCAAGAATAAATAAAGAAATGAAATAAAAATAAAATAAAATTACAAATGCAAATGCGATAATAATATTTCTTAAATAAAAACCTAAAAAATAGAAAGAACAATTTTCTTTTATTCATTTTTATTATGCTATAAACATAAAACATTACATGGAAATATGTATATAGTTAAATTTTGTCACACGATGTTTTATATTAAAAGAATATACTTATTTATTAATTATTAAAATTATACCGAACTTATAGCGTTTAAACAGTTGAGCTTTATATTGTAAGTATGTCGCGATGCTTCGTGGTTAAATCTTAATTAAAACCTAACTTAACAATATTAATTACGAGCTGTTTATGTCTAAGGAAATTTCAACGCTTACAATAGATTAGAGTTGCGTTCTTGGTACTGGTGATCACCTGCATAATCAGACGAGTAATATTATAATTATATGTACAAATCATTAGTGCTTTGCTGAGTATTCTTGTACACCACTGCTTGCATAATATAGATCCAATTGGAATATAAATTTCGCGCAATGCAACAAATCTCTTTTTGTGTATTTATGTTAAATAACGATAATTATTAGGTCGGAATTTCATTTAAATTTAGTTCGATCTATTTTCGACTTATTATCACAGAAAAATGTTAAATTAAAATGTTTTAGTTTGCATTAATTTTATAATTCCAATAAATGCATAACTTCCATAGTTTTAATATTTCACTTTACTTACCTAATGTTTTTCAAATGTCCATAAACACTTTTTGGGTTTGCTATATTATTGGGTTGGTCGCATTGATTCTTGTTTCCCGGTCTATAAAGTCTAAATTGTTACCTTCCAGTGGTATGGTTCGGATTCCACGCTGAACAGTAGGTCCCACATGTTTGTATACCACATATCAGAGAGGGCCTTGTAGACATTTATATAAAATATACAATACGGCCAAGAATGTATAATTTTTGCAAAAGAAATAGTAAATAAAAAAACATAACCAATCTACTACCAGTTTGTCTACTTCATGATTGACCTAGTCATTGATCTCCTTTGGTGGTACTTTCACAACTAAAAAACGGATATTATTAGAATAAATTTCAAGCAATTCCTTTGGACTTAGGAATAGTTACAGAAAAGTACATTGAGTTTGTTTAACAATAAAACTAAATTAAGACTAAAATGATTCACAATTATATATAAAAATAAAATATAAAATATAACAAGTATACCAAGACAACATATTAAAAATATTGTAAATTATTATATATTAATAGTAGATTAAAATAAAATATGTGGTATGGTGTCATTTAAAAAATCTGTCAAGCTGTAGTAGGCTTTTTATAGCAGTTTTTCTTTAATGTTTATTTTTAATGTGTAAGCAACAGTAATTGTTTCTATTATGCAATTTGTTAAAACATTTAATTTATATTATATTAGGGACATCATATTTGACTGTTGTGTGTTTCAAATTGTCTCCAGTCTTGGTATTATAATTATAAACATCATTTAAGTACTTGACTTTGTGTCGATTTTCTTTACATAAACTAAAATTTTACATATGAAAATGCTGGGCACTATTAGTATATTTAGTTTTATATAATGCTCAGCACAATGTGATCTACTAGGTGCTTTGACATGTATCGTATAATTCTTTTTTGCAATATGAACAGTCTCTGAAACTTGGTAGCTGTTATTGCATAGAACAAAACAATAAAATGCTCCTAAAATAAAATAATTTTAATGATTCCATGTTGATTATTGGTTGAAGTCGTTTTTACATAATGGAATATTATGTTGGCAAGTAAATTAATAGGCTTACTTTGTTGTGATCAAGCCAAACCACTTGAAGATGTTTAGGCAGTGAGTTCAGTGCCAAGCTCTGATAAACTTGAGATGGTCTTCTGTGTTGTAGTATGAGTAATTGCTCGGTAAAGAAAGTATAACAATAATAATAATCTATATTTCCTTCTTATTGATAACATATTTAAATTTTGTAACCAATTTCTATGGAAAAAATGATTAGGTTGAAGTTTATTTAAGTTGTACAAGCACAGTTTTATTTGATCTTCCACCTGGTCATGAAAATATTAAATTACTTATCTAAAATACTATTATAAATACTATATACTAACATAAAAGGTTGTAGAATCAATAAAATAAAATATACATAATAATTGCATTAATAATATAAATCTAAAATGTAATTTGTTGAAAACAATAGTTTACTGGCTACAAACAAACGAAAAAAAAAAAACGAAAAAAAAAAAAATTTTAAAGTTGCAAGAAAAGTCTAAGGAAGTGTTATAAAAAAGTTCTAAACACATTCTAAACAAACCGTAGGCTGTATGAGGTAAACGTGTACACATACGGCAATAAAATTAACTTTACATAGATATATAGTCTTTTAGTTATATATATATATATTCCTGTGATTTCTTTTCAAATGCGGTATTTTAGCTTCTCAATTGTTACAGAATGACAAAGATATTAGTTGAAATTTTATTTCAAATTGCGTCAACCTTGTTTTGATTCTGTAAATCAAGTTTTGGTTGATATGCTAAATATGAATAGAATTCCAAAAACATTGATATTTTGGAATTCTAAAAAAAAATTAATTAAACTTGGATCGTTCTTCTGCTCTTGGTCTTTAACTGCGGGCGCTATGGCAGTGGGACGTGATCTGATCGTGGGTCCACGTGGTGGTGCACGTGGTGGCCCGCCTCCTCTCCTTCCGCGTGGTCCCGCGGGTATTCGAGGTGCCCTGGTGGGGGGTTGTTCACCTCCAGGTTCTGAATTTCGAGGTGGCTGGCTCTCTGGCACAAAACCATCATCACGCGAGCGTCCGGCTCCAGCGTGGAAACTTCGATTACGATTAGCAAAATAAGTGTTATTATGCATCGCTTATAAGTGTACCTGAACTACAGGGTTTACTCATTAATTAAAATGGAAACTTTGTTGTATATTTTAAAAAATAAAACATTTTTTTAAATTTTTAAAATATTTCATTTACGATTCTGAGTCGTCACGTAATTATTTTGGACGCTGTACATCGTATAGGAAGGTAGTCTCGTCTCTATGATGCCATTGGTGTATATAGGCATGTTCTCTATGTAAATGTTTTATATGTGTTCTTAAGGGGGATTTGTGCTTTTTTTAAGTTTTATAGCAAATCCTACTTGACTGCGTCAATTATAGGAGTGCTTAAAACGTAACTAACTGTTGGTTACTAAAATTACATATTTATATTCTTAAAAAAATACTGACTTTGTGTCGCTTTGACATCTGAATTTAAATACAATAAAATTAAATATTATGTGTGAGATATCTCGAACATCGTACAGCTATATTGATGGTATTATATGAAAACTATATGATTGTTATTAAGACTTAATCAAGCATCTTTGTAATAATTTGATTCTCTTTCAGTTCAAACAAATTAACCATTCTATTGCTATAATATATCTTGGATTGAATAGAAACAGTTCTCTTTATTATTAGATAAATATTATCTATCTATTGCAACTTATTAATTAGTAATTAAATTATAAAATAGCTTTTACTCTTCTTTACGGGGAGGTCATTAACATTATTATAATTAAATCGGTATAACCACTTACTGCGTTTTATAAAGTTAAAACGAGATGTGTGGCGGTAATGTTAAATTATTTTTGTGCTCTGTCATTCATTGTCCAAAATTTGGATTTTATTGGTCAGAAATGTAATTCTTACCAAAAATGTTTACTTAGTTCACTGAATTTCATTTATAAGTTAGCGCTTGTAACACTTCATCTGGCTACTCTATATATATATTGTGTGGACTGTATTTGGCCAACTGACTATTAACGTTTATTAACATGTGGTAAAACGAAACTTTACTTCTTAGTGTCATTATCAACCAAAACAACTTTTTTTTTTTTGTAGATTGGCTTGGATTTCTTTAACTTTAATGTGCGTGGTTTTTCAACGTAAAAACGTGATTTAAAGAATCCTCAAAGAATGGAGTCCAGGATCGTCAGATCGGGTGGACCGGGACGGGGCATGAACATCTCCAAAACGAGAGATTACTTTTCTAGGGAAAGCTTGTCGGACACGTTTTATCAAAATTCGCACAGTGTGGACCGTAGTCCCATCTTGCTGGAATGGATGACCTTCATTTCACCTACCGCACACCACACCGTCACACGAACTCCCTGTAAAGGCCGCTCTTGCAATATTTGTGGGTTTTTTGAACACCAAAATCTAAAGTTCTGCTTGTTTACAAAACCATCCAAATGAAAATGAGTCTCGTCGCTTATGAGGAAAACTGCATTTTTGTTTTTATCCAAGATTGCTATTATTTGCTGACAAAATTCTAAACGCTGTCTGTAATCAACAGGGTTGAGTTGTTGTTATTAATCAATATGTTTCTTTCCGTAGAGGCAGAAATGGCTTTCCTAGGAAAGGTAGACCTCATCAATACTTCCAAAAGTCAAAGATTGACGTTTATAATGTAAGTAAATCCGTTACTCATTCAAACAAACAATTACAGCTAGAGTATATGCATATATTTAAAAATGGGGTAAGTTTTGTAATACCCGTTTGAGGATTCCATCATGACCTGGGGCGGTGCTTTTCTTCGGCGGGTGAAGCAGCTCCTGTAGTTCCTCTTCAGTAACCGGCTGAAAGTGTTTGTCGGGTGCGGGGTACTGTTTGAAGACTGGTTTGGAGAGAAGGGAAGTTTGAATATAGTTCTGTAAGGCTTCAACGGTTTGGGGACGATTGCAGGTCAGTTGAGATCTTCTTTGAGTCCAGGAAAAGATTGCCTTAAAAAGTTCATTGAAACTCTCGATGTATACGCTGTGGCCTCATCTTGTTGAAACCAGATATCTTCCAATTTTATTGCTTCAAAAGCTGCTTGGAAAAAACTCTTGGAGCATGCATGATCAAGTAACGTTCACCATCACAAGCGCATCTCTGAAACCCCAACAAAGACTGTACATGTTATCCCAACGCATTTGTGGATTCTTGGCTGCGTGGGGAATTGGAGGAGAATGGACATATTTATTAGGGGGCCATACAACAATGGTTATATAGCGGGTATTTCCAGTTGACTGGGCATACCAAAACTGATTCACTACGTACCCCTCCTAAGGCACCAACGATATTTGGGATATGCTGTAATCGGAGGTGAGCGGTTTACTTGGTATTGCAAGTGCTTTTGCTGAACGTTATCTATTTTTTTTCTTTTTACATATTAAAATAAGTGTTTTACGGTTTTAAACCTTAATGACCTTTACCAGGTTTACTGATACATTTAATGTACATTAATACCAATTCAATAACGTGGAACGCACTTGAGGGTCAAATCAAACATATTTTTATGACATCTTAAATATTTATTGATGTGCACTTGAAACAATTAATTTATTTTCAGTGGTAACTACATTTATTCTGGGTTCAATCCTAATATTTTTAAGATGAAAGTTGCAACAAACTTGATTACATTTGCAGGTATAAAAGGAACACTGGCACTAACAATATCAGTAATAAATGTTAGTAACAATTGTCCAGGGGTTTCTGCGCCTCTTCTTTCACGTGCAAGAGTATGGGGAGTAGCCAAACAGGTGGCAACTATTACCAATAATAGTATAATAAGTGATAATCTTGCCATCTGAAATTAATTGAAGTTACATTAATAATCAAATAAAAAAATTTAATTAAATATTGCAAAGCAAACATAATTAAGTGATAAATATTACAAAATTTAGTTTCAATTCAAACATACTAGTACACTAAATTACGACACTGTTAATCTGCCCAATTTTCTGTACATATTGCTAGATAGTAATATTGTTATCGAGCAAGATTGCTAATCGTTAATATTTAACAAGAAACGTAACAAAAACGCGCCAGACTCTACTCCAAACTGGAAAACACACAATATGTCAAGGAGGGATAGCGTCTACTCACTAGAAAGGTCATGATTAGGTCGATCATGGCCTTATCAAGGTCATGATCAGCTCGATCGTGGCCTTATTAGAGTTATTAAAAGGCAAAGCTTTTGGAATAACTTTTGTGACTTGAACTCCTGGCAGGTCTTCTCAGCAGGGTTTTATTTATTTTGTATGGCAACCCGACCTAGAAGAGGAGATTTCAAACTCCAATCAGAAGCAGGCTGAAGGCTTCAAAACATACATTGTCGGTATCCAGACTCTGATGAGACATCACGGCGGTTTTAGTCCAGAACAAATCTCACTCACCTCCGATATCAAGGCCATTTACGGTTCCCAGCCGAGTATTTGTACCGATTTACCGTCATGCCGTTTGGGCTATATTATTTTACTTTTGCCAGCTTCCAGCGCTTCCTGGAGACGGAGTCTCAAGTCTTCGCCTGACCGAAGAACTGATTCGTAATTGACTTTGTAATAGAATACCATAAAAGGATTCTCAACCAATAGCGGATACTTTTACGACAGCCTATGATTGTTGCCGACTTGTCCAAAGACATTTTCGTATGCTTCAAGATTTGCCTTCAAAGATTTTGCAAAACGCGATGGTACACTTAATAAGAACTTGTTGGATGCAGTTGCTTACGTCAACGAGGACGTGGGTCCATGGAAACTGTGCAAGCAATACTTTTTTGTGAGAACCATGACGACCCTACCGCTTGCCGTACACCGAGATGTAGCCAAAACTTTTAAGGGATATCAAGAACTAAAAGACATTCAGAAAAATGACAGGATCTAAGATATTCATGAAATTAAGACGTAGAAGAGTAATGCTTTTTGGTTGTAGCAAAAATAAAAGAAAAGAGTCGTACAATAAATACCCTGCTTACTTCTAGCAATGTGCACAATTATTTCTATCTAAATACCTATTCTGTGCTTGATTATAATATAAAAAAATAGATATAGAATATGTCTGAATTTACCTTAGACTAAACTTATAGACGCGCGCCGTGTGCTAGCCGCATGGTGATGCCAACATAATAACGTTCTATTCCCACAAATAACGTTTCTCACTACGTCTACGATTTGTTATTTTATATTTACTTTAGGCGTTAATGAAAATGTTTAGTTTTTGCTTTTTACAATAAGTTAAGTAATACCACAAAATTTAATATTTATGTGAGACAAATAAATTTGTTAATTAAATAATTCAGCAACTTTACCAAATGCCTTGAACAAGATTCATGGACGGACATTTTGGTGTTGAGTGCGTAAATATTTCATACACATAACACCAAGTTTCTTGCAATATGTGCCCACAACTGACGTCACACGTGACAATTATATTGGCTTTGCTTTGTTGGCAGAATGCGTGTCTGTAAGTGTATATGGTCTAAGGAATTTTCTATTTTTTTATAAACTTTACGTGAACTATTGTTCTAATATAATTTAAAATTATATTAATTATATGAATAGTACTTACGTTTCTGTTGATTACTTGGACAGACAAAATGTAATACTGAATTTGATCTATTTATTTCTGATTTATATATCTTAGTTATTATTTCTTATATTTAAATTTTTGTGATAAGCTACTCAAATCATGAGATAATTTTATACATGAATATGAAATAATATATTTTTTAATGTTAATCATAAATTATAATAAACACGTAATTAGCTAATTGGTATTGGGACAACCTTCAATAACATCCTTTGTCATTATGCAAAAATTAAAATTTAGCACACAATTAACAAAAAAAATAATAAAACGTATGGAATAAATTAAATATATTCAAAAATAGTGTACAAAATGTTCAAAAAAAATAATTGCTGTCTAAATTATGCATCTAATTCTTATATTTTTATTAAGGCTCTTTTGTTGAAAGATAGTTTTTGGTTCCACAAGATGTGAAACGGGTTGTCGTGGTACTAGCAGCAACTAACGATCTTTGTTTGAATATTTATAGATTAATTAAAAGTTTCTTTTAAATTTTGGTATGTAATTAAAAATATATTGAAGTACTGAAACTGGCAACATCTTGCAATTTGTATTCAAAATTCAGATGAAACAGAATACCCCTCCAATATACCAAGAGTTCTTGGTGGAGGTCGACACTATCTAGGGCCATTCAATGCCCCACGTTTGGCGCCATTTGTTACACGAATGTGTGGTGGAGGTCGACGGTACTGGAAGCTGCAGCACTGGTGGCTTTGCTCACTCGCGGCATCATCTGAGATTCGGAAATGTTTCTTTCTCGGCTTCTATAAAGATGCGACTTAACTGAAGTCAATGTGTCGAGGTTTATGACACTAGGAAAGCTTGATTTTTATTTTAATGGCCGAGCTTGTGTTGCTAGTGCCGTAAGCCGACACTTGATGCCGTGTTATGTACATATTACTTGTGAAGTCAAATCATAATGGCTGCATTATCTTTAATTATTTCTTCTCTTAACTTCAACGGATGGTCGCGCAAGCGGTCACTCATTAAAAACTTTAAAAAATTATTCTTGCATCGATAGCTCAATAGATAATTTTATTGGCGAAGATGCCTATCATTAAAACCGACTGGAACTGAAATTTCGACGTGACATTATTTTTTTCAGAGAACGGAAATGGGTGGAGACCACTGACATACTGGACTACCGAGATGGAGGAAAGTTCTGGAAGAAATTCAACCAGCTAACAAGACGAGTCGCCATCCTACTGCACCCGATAAAGAAGAACGACATTCTCTACTCCACCCCATAGGTCAAAGCAGACATCTTTGCCGACCCTTAGAGCCTTTCTTCCTACCTACATCAGACGACCACTTTTTACCGGTCATTAAGGATTTTTTTTTGACAGACAGGATAGGTCGAATGTTGTTCTTCAGTTCTTCAGCTCTTCTAGGGACTGTGGCTTGTTGATGTAAACCTTTGATTTCAAATAGCTCCACAGAAAAAAGTCTGCAGGCGTTAAATCTGGTGAACGGCCAGTAAAAATCAGCATTTTACATTAAACGGCCTGGGAACGATGTCTTGTTACAGCCTAAACTTGGGGTAGCATGCATTGTCATTAAAATTCAAATTATTGAAAATTTATTTATTTTTAATTACAAATTCATTTTTATTTAAATATTTTTGTTTATTTACTTTCTGGGGGAACGGCATTTCAGTTTTTCTAGAAAAGAAAAGAATGGGTTAAATTAATAGTAAATGAGTTCAATTGATACTTATCTTAACATTAAGCAGTGACGTTAGGCAGCCTTGTTTATAGGGGTAGGTACGTCGAGTTGTCAAACTTGTTAGTTGTACAGCTGGTTGCCTGAAACATTGTTTATGTTATTAAATGTAATGTAAATTTATGATGTTTACATAAAGTGAATTCGTTATAACTGTCCAATACGAACAGTGATTATTTTATTGCAGAGAGACAATAATGTTTAAATGTGATGTCAATTTAGTAATAATACAATTTGGTTACTTACATTTTCTCCGGTTGATTCTTTCTTCTTGATATACCTGGGTTGTCGTTGTTTACATGTCCGTATATCCTCATATCCTTGTTCCTTCTCCAGTCTGTGTCTCTCTGAACGAATACCTTCCTTCTGTTTTGTTTCTTAATTCCATTTAACCTGTAATACAAAGTAATTAATTAGGATTATTTTAATTAACAACTGCAACAATATCTATTATATATATATATATATATATATATTAATTTTGTGACACTATCAACATGTTTTGAGTACTTACCAAACTGATTGTTGCTGTAATTAATTATTTTTCCTCACAACTTGACACTTCCATTTGTTTTTATTAGACACTAACCTGAACATCGTACTTAGTTCCAAGTGACGTTTGGGTTTGAGTCTGAGCTAACGGCGCCAAGTTTAATTCTCACTATTTACCTCTTTCATTTAAATTCAAATCTTACCTTATGTTAATCCAGTAGGTATTCCTTTAATTCTTTCTTTAGTTCCTTTCTTATTATCCTTAAGTCATTTCCTTTATCTTGTAATTTTCTTGGTTGGTAGCTGTGCATGCGCACTAGGATTAATTGTCTTCAGGAGGTCCTGTCGGGCCTGAAAACGGTCCTTTTACCAGTGACCAGCATAGTGGCTGTTACTTTTCGCAATTGCGGATTTTTTTTATATTGCACGATCAGTTACCACGTGTTAATCACGGATTCTATAGGATCAGCAATAGTTCACCGGTATTCAAAGACAATTTTTCCTTGTGGGTTTGTGCTCTGCCAGGTAAGCGAATTATTATTTTTCCCCTTAATCTGTAATTCAAATTATCCTTTTTTTTTTCTTTCCAATTTATTTCAGGTCTATCATAGGCCCTGCATTTTTATCACTATACCCACTTATAAATTAATTATTATTTATTTGCAACGCTGTATATGCGTACCCAAGATATTATTGATTGTACATAATATTCCCAATAAAATTGCAATATTAGCCGAATTTAAAAATCGTATGGGATCATCGATATAACCCTAAGGGTATTACTAAGACAGAACCCCTTACTCAGAAGAGAAGCATCTACGACCAGAAGAGCCCCTTATAAATTTTGTAGAAATTACCACTTCATTTAGTGTTATTTTTTTTTTTTTTTGTTCTTTTTAAAGTATATTACTTATTGTAAATTCAATTTATTTTATATTCTTTTTTTTTATCAGTCAGTTAGACTGTTCCAAGTTGTAAGCGTGTGTATGTGTGTGAATGTGAGGGTATTTAAGTTAAGTTGATTTCTTTTGTGGGGATAATTAATGCTCATTTACATGCAGATTATGATTATATTTATATAAGTTTGGGAAATTGTTCTCCTTATTTCTGTTCCCCAAAAATTTCCATCCTCTTTTTAGCGACGTGATTATTGCTTCCACGGACTATATCGGAAAAAGAAATCAACCAAGTGACCAAAGCAATTGGAGCCCAATTATATTTTGTAGTAACCATCGGCTACTGGTGAGTTTATTTTTTTTTTACATTTAATATTTTATTGTCTCTCTCTCGTTTACCATATTATTTTTGTGTATAACTTCGTGTGTAGTGAACCACCCCCTTCTTCACTGAGTCTGGCTAGGTTAGTCCTTTTTATTAAGGGCTAGGGGTGTAGCAGTCTTCAACAAATCCAATGTAGCTCGAGCAGTGTGGAGCGCCTTCTTGTTGAAACCAGAAGTCATCCATACCATTATTACGCACAATTGGCATAAAAAAATCGGTTAGCATTGTCCGATAACGCACTTGATTGTCGGTTTGGCCATCATCATCTTCGAAAAAGTACGACCCGATGACCATATCACTATATCATTCTGCCAAAATTGCTCATCTTCAACCATTCCAATCGACGTGGCTTATCAGCAAGAATTTTATACGGATCGTTTTATGTTCAACTGATCAGAACGACGTTTTTGAGATGTTCTTGGAGACGTGCTAACACTGGCCTGTACGAGTGCGATATTATCATCTGATCGCCTTGCTCGCTTTTTATTTGGACGTTTAGGGTTAGTAAGTGCCGCACCAGTTGTAAATCTATCATACAAACGATACAATGTGGTTGCAGAAGGTGCACTTCTCACTTTATTAATTTTTCTCTATGCACGTTGCGTTTTCACAATTGACTTGTTTTGTTGAATGTAAATTTCAACAATCTTAGAGCGTTCACGTGGCGTGTACTGTTTCATGACGACAATCTCCTTAAACTGACGCTTCAAACGCGGTATGTTCATTAGTTAATCTAGCATCTCGGTCAAAAGTTACAGTGTTGCCCGATTTTTTTGTGCAATATGGCCAACCACGTATATGGCCATGTCTTCTGAGTCAAGTGTACGGAACAAAAATTTGATTTTGCTAAAACCACTGAAAATGGCTTTCTCTACATGAGTCTTGATCTTGTGATTTTTTTAGATTTTTTCAATAAGCCATTTTTGAGTAATAAGCAATCAAAATTCGATCGATTTTTTGCATTTTCTTATCATTTTTTAAGTTCTCAGGGTGGCATTTTTATTAAAAAAACTATAATGAATTTTTTTTCAAAATGTTCAAAGAATCATTTTTTTCAGCCAAAAATTTTTTTCTTTAAATTTTTAAAAAGACAGTTTTTATTAAAAAAACATAACGGGTATTTTCTTTCTTCTCAAATATGGATAAAAACGTGCTTATATATGTGGAAAAGTTACCCTGAAAATTTCAGGAAGTGCCGTGCACTACGCTCCGAGATATCTTAGGATGTATCCACAGAAATACTTAAAAATTTGAAATTTAAGTCTTTTTTATTTTTTGATCGTTTGTAACTTTTGACGATTGCATTTTTAGAATAAAATTATTAGGTACTTTTTTCTTCAAAATTGTTCAAAAAATAAGTTTTCACAACCAAAATTTTTTTTCATTTTTGAAAATTTTGCAGAAATTTATAATTAAGTTTTTCTTCAAAAAAAGTTGACGAGTGTTTTATTTTTTTTTTCAAATATGGATAATGCTTTTATATGTGCAAAAGATACCCTGAAAATTTCAGGAAGTTCCGTGCACTACTCTCCGAGGTATCTTAGAATGTATCCACAGAAAATTTTTTTTTCTTCTTTACTATTTTTAAGTAATTCTGTGGATACATTGTAAGATATCTCTAACACACGGCACTCAGAAATTTTCAGGGTATCTTTTGCACATATAAAAGCACGTTTTTATTCATATTTCATATCATATTTTTTTAAAAACTGTCTTAAAATTCTGCAAAATTTATGGAAAAAAAATGTTGGCTAAAAAATTATTCTTTGTACAATTTTGAAAAAAAAAAAGAAATTTATTCCAGTTGTTTGAAACGATAAAAAATGTAAAAAAATGCATTTTTTTTTCAAATTTTGATTACTTATTACTCGAAAATGGCTTATTGAAAAAATTTACAAGATCAGGACTCATGTAGAGAAAGGCATATTCAGTGGTTTGAGCAAAATCAAATCTTTGTTCCGTACACTTGACTCCGACATAGCCATATGTATATCTATATATAGTTATATCACGTTATAACCACCAAGTTGTTTGTGATTTCATCCAGGTTGGTCAAATACGTTCTTTTTTTTGCATCATTGTTAACTTAGTTGTGTTCTGAGTCAAATATTTTAGTTTGTATTGAGACATCAATTTTACATGTTGCTTTGTTTATTTTAGTTTGAGTTGAAATATTCTATGATTGTTATTTTTGGTTTCTTTCGTGTTTATTATTAATTTATTAATTATTTTAATCTTGTTCTTCAATTCAATTTAAAGCAATTATTATTTTTGGCGTCTGTATTTGCTAATGATTTTTTCCAATTCTGTTAATAACTCATCATATTTTTTTTTGTATCAGTGCCGTATCCATATCGTTCGTGTCATTTCTAATAAAAAAATTATATGCATTTTAATATTTTTATGGATGTTTTATATCGAACATTCCTCGTACAATGGAAATAAAATTGCAACTCTGCATGTAGTATTGATCGGCGCAGAACTTACGGCGCTCCACAGCTGCTCCTGTTCAGCTGCTGCATTTATTTTCATCAGTCTTCATACAAAGAGTCGACATGGTGGATGAAATGAAAGGTAAGAAATTCAGACATTATTTGCTATTGTGCAATTTATTATCAATAACTTGTATTTAATATTTATTTTAAAATCTGATTAATGTATTGAATTATTTTGTGGACGTTTTATTGAATAATATTTTTAATAATAATTAAAGCTTATAATAATAATATAGTTAACAACGTTTGTCTTATTTATCAAAAGTTATTGTTTATATCTTGAATGTTGATGTAATTTTTGTATTGCTTTTATTTATATTAATATTCTATTATTTTTATAGTATCTGTGGGAGCATTGTAGTCAACGAAATTAATTTAATTATCTGATTTAACATTCAAAAACAATGCAAATTTAATTTGAATTAACGTAATTATTTTAAATAAAACAAATTTTAAATTTCGTATTTTATTAACAAGTTGTTCATTTTTTTGTTGCAGATCAGACATTTTTTGAAGCTGTTTGTTGCGAAGGTGATCCAAATCTTCGACCCGATATATTTGTTTAAAGAAGATGGAAAGAAAAACATTAAAGAAGAATCATAGGAACCATTACGAGTAAAATCCAACCGGCACATCCCAGCAAAACTATAAAGAAAATTCAATAAGCACCTTTTTATTAAATCCAATTATTACAAATTGGAGATCTTGGAGAAATAACAGTTTTGAAATAATTTAGAAGAATTATAGCATCGCATTTGAAGAAAATTCAATTATCACTGAATTCCGTTTCTATTAAATCTAATTATTACAAATATCGAGACTTATCATCATAATAAAAAAACTGTAATAAATCCATAGCAACCGATATGAAGAAAATTCAACTATCACACTAAAGTTTAAGAAATATGAATATACTTTGAAAAACACAATATTACCATACGTTTATCCAAATAGAAGAACATTGAAGAAATATCTGTTTTCAAAATCTTGGCAGTAGTAACTACTCATAATGAAGAATACAAATTAAAATCCATTCTTAAAATTTAATTATGGGAATTCAAAAAGATTGAAGAACTGTTATTCATTAGATTAAATCTATACTTTATTATGAAAAATAGAGTTGGAGAAATTAAAGAATTATCTGGATTTTTATTAAAGATATAACATGCCAAGATTCATTTTTATGTTGAATCTAATAAACTGCATTTGTGGTGAGTAAAAGAAGTATCTGAGTAAATGTAAGAAAAAATTTCATGGGCCGTATGATGTCCAGAAGAAAATTTATTTTTTACAAAATGCAATTCTTTACTACTACACATCTAATAAATCAATTACACGATTTGCAGTATAACATTATTACATTAAATTAAAATATCATAGATTGACTACTCTAAAGAATTTGAAATTTATCACATAACAAAACGTAAAAAACACTTACCCGTAAAGCATACAAGATGGTATATCATGTTGATTACCATTAAATGTACAAAGTGAACCATAAGGATCTGATGTAATTGGAGTTGAAGAAATTAAGGAAATGTGAGGATTTCTTTTAACGATATAACATGATAAGATTCATTTTTACGTTGAATCTAATAAACTGCATTTGTGGTGAGTAAAAGAAGTATCTGAGTAAAAGTAAGAAAAAATTTCATGGGCCGTATGATGTTCAGAAGAAAATTTATTTTTTACAAAATGCAATTCTTTACTACTACACATCTAATTAATCAATTACACGACTTGCAGTATAACATTAAATGAAAAATGTTAAAGATTGGCTAATTTAAAGAATTAAAAAAATCTGAAATGGCAAACGACTAATGAATTGTTAAAATTTAACAAACTCATGTCTTGCCATGACGAAGAAGCAGTTAAATATCAGATCCATGTGATATAACAAACAAATTTATAAATGATTGAAATCCAAAAACGTTTGATTTTTTGGAATTTCACTTCATCACTAAAAAAATGAACAGAAAAAAATATTGATTTGAGAATAATTGAAAATCTCAACAAAAAATTTAAAATCAGATTTATCATCTGACAAAAATTATAATTATATAATTAAATGAATATAAAAAAATGGATTTTGAGTCTACTTTAATTCTTCTAAGTTATACTTTTATTGTTTTTTCTTCATTCAGTTTCTAAAATTGGTTAACAATAAAGTTGTGATCGAATCAACTTTGTTGTACTAGGTTGGCTATACTGAAGTTTGAATTAAAGTAAAGTTGGGATTGAATCAGCTATATGTTATTTTTTTGGCATATAGATTATTCTTTTTGAGAAAGGACTTCTTCAAAGGTCTTGGTCTACTATTTTATAGTTTATTTTAAGTTTTTTGCTTAACCTCTATGTTTTCAGATTTGTTGTTGGCATGTTGGTCTGTGTTTTTGGTGATGCGTTTATGCTTTAGTTAAAAACAGTGTAATTGTTGATTGATACACTCAAACAAGCTTATGTTAATATGCTCTGAAGAACTAAATGGTGTTCTAAAAACTTGAATTTTCTTTTACTTTTTTTTTCATGAGTAAAAAATGTTAATAAGTTTTGAAGTCTGTAAAATTAACAAATTGAATACAACAACAAATTTTGTCAGTTGGCTCAAAACAACTTCTACGTTGAATTGATCAACTAACAAGTATTTTATGGCGATAAAATTAATATATTCTGGGAACTTTTGAACTACTTTACAAAGAACGTTAGAATAACGGTGTAACTAAAAAGCGAGTTTTCTTATTGCAAGGGATCAATGTCTATAAAGTTCACATTTATTTAATCAGTAGGTTTAAGCAGGTAAATAAAACAACAATTTATTAATTATTAAGCAAATTTATTGGGTCTTAATATCAATTTAATTACCTTAATATAATATCCACCGATGGAAGAGGAAACAACTTAATCTTTTCTAATAATATCCATTGATGGAAGAAAGCACTTTAATCCTTTATTCTGATGCACTGAAGCGATTTTACAACATGTGAAGTGGATAGATATTAAATGAATAAACTAATGAAATAATTAAGCCAATTCTTTCATAATGTTGACCGCATTGCTCGTCTGTTGATTTAAATAATTGATTGCTTTTTGCACTACTTTGACGTTAACTGGAAACAGTAAAGATGTTAATAATTTTGAAAAACATAATAAATTGAATATAAATTGACGTTGATTGTCCGACCATCAAGTACTTCATGGTGAAAAAAATAATATATTGAGGATACTTTTGAACTATCTTGCAAACAACAAGAATAATGGTGTCGCTAAAGAGCAATTTTCTCTACTGCAAGGGTATAACTGATTGCCAAGATTGACAATGTTGTCAGCGTCGGAAGACGGGCCATAGTTTGAGTGTGAAAATACATTACAAATAACTTTTTCACTTCGTTTAGAATCACTTAAAAAAAATTAATGAGTTTTGAAAAATACGATAAATAAATTGAACAGAACGAAACAAAATATTGACATGCTTTGCCCGTCTATCTGGCGATTGTTTCATTAGTTGTAAGATTATATTTAAGTTTTTATGTATTCTAGATCAAATATGTCTAGTGAGATTTTTTTTTTGCTCTCAACTTTATAGGTTATGTTGGTCACCAACACTTGTTTTTAAGACTTTACTTCTTTTTACTCTTCTACATGGGTACAGTTCATAAAAGAATAAAGTAAAGACAATTATTTAAATGTTTATTGTGATTAATTATGACTACAAATATTGTCGCATAGCTTATCTTACACTATCGTGACTTTTTCTCCGCAGGTCTGAGACCTCTTTTTGGCATGTCATTTATGGTGGGCATCAGTTTTTACAATTTTAGTTTCTACGTTAATATAATCTGGTGGCTTAAGCATTTGACTCGTGTAGTTGACACTGTCCTAATGCTTCTTAAAAAAACTGATAATAAAGGTGGCGCGGGAAACAGTTTTATCCGTTTTTCTCTCCGCTATATGAGTTTATCCTTGCTCAAAAGTACATTGCATTTAGTAAAAAAACACGAGTATAGGTTTGCTATTTTTTAATAATAATGCATAAACTTACTCATATCACTAAACATAGTCTTTCATTACAAGAAAGATTTTTCAATATGTGCAGATTGAGTATTATATTAAAAGTGTTTTAATTATTATTGAAAACGCTATATATGTGTTTTTTTCAAACGTTGTTTTGTTTGCAAAATTAGTGAAGATTTTTTGAAATTATTCAAATTCCTATTGCTATTGAATGGTTTTCTATACATCTTAATAAAAAAAATCATTTTATATTAAAATGTAACTTATTATTGTGAAGTTGTTCAATTGTAAATTTAAAAGAATTATAAAATCTTTTACTATTTAAGATTTGTTTTAGATTCTGATTAGATTTCATTTTCATCAGATTACATGTCGTGTGCAGGATGCTCCGTGAATGTAATTTTTATCCGAACAACATAATGATTGGGTTGATTGGGGTAATTAAAACACATGGCTACAACACTTACATTTTTGTTGATTTATTAATCTGGTGGCTGTCGGGTGATCTCAGTTGATTCTCGGTTTCGGCCTTTGACTGCAACTACCCTTCACGACTCACAATTTTAACTAATAACTTTAACAATTACGACTGATAACTAACAACTACTGACTAATGACTGCCTGCTTGTCACACCATCTTCTCCTTTTATGATATCGGTCTTAACCATAGGTGACCTCATCTGACCACTCTCGTCCTGTCTATTATTTAGACAGGTGACCACTCAAAGTGGAAACCAACATCCTTAAGACTCTTTTGTTTGTTAATCTCTTAACCGCGATGCGTAATTATGCTGCTTTCGTGACAATATTAACTAAAATTAATTTTTTTTGCATGCAATCTGACACTTTCGAAAAAATTTGATTTTTTGAAAAATCATGTCAAAGTCCGAAAAAAATCTCAATTTTACGTGATTTGGATGGAAAGTTACTTCTGAAACAAAGGGAAATTTCTACAAAAAAAAAAAAATTTGTTTTTTACGCATTTCGCATGCAATCTGACACTTTCGATAAAATTTGATTTTTTTAAAAATCATAATTAATTAAATAAAAAACATATTATAAATTAATTGAATAGACATCATTCAAGTTTTCTTATTTGTGTGATTGTTTAGATCGTTATAACTAGAGTGCACATTTATGGCATTTGCTTATTTGTTAATATTAAATGCAGAACAAAATCCTTTTGGATATACACGTTTCATACAAAATGCAACAGTTAGACACTGCTCTTATTTTGTTTATTTTGCTTTATTTTGACATACGTGTTACAATGCTCAGTAATGTATGCCCCTTTAGAAAGTTTAATCCAGTGGTAGATTTCCCATATAACATACCTACGGGTATCCCTACGGATTCTTACCTTTAACCACCGCATCACTGTTTCCGTCTTTTTATCTTGACTCTCGCGACAGAAGACTGCGTGCCTTCAGGTATAATTTATGATTGTGAACTTCACGTGTGAGTTGCCTGCACCAGGGACACTATGGCAGTTAATTTATAGTTTATTGTTAATTTGATTCATCCATTATATGGAAATAAAAAAGTTATCCGAGCACCAACAAGAAAATTGCTGCCTTTTTTGGCGTTTGTTCGTGCATTTTTTGCTTTTTTTACTATTTTTGGCTTTTTGTACTTTTTTAATTATTTTTTTTTAATTTGATATAATTTTATCTCTGTCTTATACATTATGTTTTGCACCGTGTTTTGTTTTTAAATGTTTGTGTAAAATGAACATATTTTAATTGCATTTGAATTAACGAACCTATTCAGTAACTTTCGAAGCTTCGATTTAATTCGACTATTCATAAGCTTAATCGGAGTTTTTATTTATGTTGAGAGAAGCGTATCATCTATTTACACAAATATTGTTTAGTTCAAAAACAAAACTTCTGATAATATAATTATAAGTATGAAAAAATACAAGCAACTTAAGATTAGATTGAAATATTTATTAATATGTTATGTAATATATTATATAATGTTCAGTTTTTTTACTTTTTTCATTTTATTATTATATGTATTATTTTTTTATAAAGTTGAAACTTTCAATGTCGTTTTGGCATTTTTGCTGCTTTTTAATGCTTAAAAATAAAGCATTTTATTTGCACTCTAGTTATAACCGTTGGCGCCTAGCGATACGATCTCAACGCCCCTTTAATCGGTAGAATGCAACTTACAAAACAACCCTTGCATAGGGTTTCACAACAAAGGTAAATACAATAGGCATAGAGGGCGACTATGGGGGAGAGTCCCATTTATCAGATGGGATAATGCCCCTTCTCACTACCTGGCAAAAATGGACCAGATGTATTAACAATTAAGATATTATATTTCTTATTTCACATTGATGTATTTTTGAAAGAGATTTTGGCCGATTTTATTGTTGCTGATTTTAAGTTTATTACTACTACGCTTATATATATATATATATATATATATATGCATATTTTATGTTTGATTACTTATTTTTATTAATAAAATATAAAAGATACAAAGATTATGATTTTAACTTAACGAGTACATTATGAGTTACGATATAAGACTAAACTAAATTAACAAAGATTTTCTTATACAAGGTGACTAAGAGGAGATTTTAGTTTTAAACACGTTATGTCACGCTCCCTTTGGCCTACTATATATCTTTTCTTCTTTATTGAGTAGGAGGAGGACAGGGCTTCTCTTGCCGCCGTAGCTCAGTGTAGACGGGGGTGGTAAAGAGTGAGCTCCACGGGATCTCTTTTGAAGTCCACCCTGTATGTTATTGATCACACCTCCTAATAGGTAGAACCCGATACCATATATGGATGTTAAGAAAAGAAAAAAAAAGGCCAAGTTATCTAATATTTAATAGATTATAACTCTAAATTTAAAACAGAGTAAATTAATTAGAGATTAATAGTTTTAATTTTAATACAAAAAAAAGTATATTTATTAGAGATTATAACTCTAATTTTAACAAAAAAAAATATGATTATTAGAAAGATTCCGCTTCAATGATAATAAAAAAAAATCTATGTCAATGACTAAATGTCATTGATATTGTTAGAGAGGTCGTACACAAAACATTATAATAATAGTCAACAACAGTCGAATCGCAAAAAGATCCAAAATCAAGCACACTTGCAAAACCAATAAAGTAATGCCAATAATGCTTCAAAACAAAAATTCGATATAAATAATACACCGTTTAAAATCAATATTTGTTGAGTAGAACACAATTTTGTAAAATAACAGACTTGAATGATCTGGGTAAAGGTATACATAAAAGTAAATTATAAGATGGTTAATACTCACTGTCGTTATGTCCGGAATAGCGCTATTCCTGCACAAGACCCTGTAATAGAATGGTTTAACCCGACACAGATACTTCAACGTCTTAACAATAAAATGGTACCCTAGAATTCTTCCTTAAAATTGAATAAGATTTTTAAAATGCTTAAAGCTAAACTTAAGTTCATGTGAACCTTGGTTCACAAACATGGATGTTAGCAACTATTTATGTTGCCCGATGTTCAATTGAATCATCGATTTGAATATGAAATAAATGAATTTACCTTCAGTTGCCAGTTAAAATATGACGGTTAATACAATAGTAAAATAGTGAAGAAAACCCTGGCTAACTGGTTAATACTTAATTGAAATTGAACCTCATATTCGACAAAATACACATATAAATTAATACAAATCCAAGGAACGGACAGCTCCTTCCAACCAGATCCAGTTGCCACAGCTCCTGATTAATAGTCGTTGGATCTCGACTCTTTCTAACCATTCCCAAGTCGGATAATAATTCCTATCCACTCCTATTCACTTTTGCTTGACCAGCTCACACAAGCATACAGCAGTATGGAGTATGGAGAATGAAGCAATCAGATTTTACATTTAATCTGAAGATAAATGTGAATTCGAAGCCTATAACCACAAACTAAAATTAGTTAATGTCTCTTTACCTTAAACTTTAATCCTACCTAAGTTGTTGTGCGGCTTCGTAGTGTTCGCGCGTGGTCCACGTAGGGTCAATAATCCGCATCAAGCGTTGGGTTGCACATTTGCATTTAACCAAACTTTTCACAAAATATTAATTTGGTAGGAAACCAAATCCTCCACAATAAATTGTGCACCCACAAAAATCTTCTAGAGCAGTTAATCGGCTCGGATGGCCAAGGATTTATTCCACTTGCTCTATATGAAGACGGACACCCACGCTTAACGGACCACGATTCGCGAGAAAGTGATGCGCAATTAAATTATTCGCAACAACCAAGTGAATGCTGTCACCCTTTCATCAGTACACAGGATTGCCAACCACGCCCTGTCCCGGCAACTTCACGCCGCCCAATCAACATGGCGTTTGACAACAACACTGACAGTGAAGTGACAGTGCCTGTGTATATGCACAATAAACGGATTAAATATCAGATAATGTTAAGTAGACATTAATTAAGCAATAATAAAATTAATTCCTCCAATAACTAACATTCAACTAAGATGTGAACTTATAATAACTCACATAACCTAAACTAATAATAACAACAAAAATTGGTTGATAATCTGACTTATTGACACTAAACAATTTCTAATTATAATTCCCACTAATAATAATTATAATCAACCATTAACAATTCTATTTTTCCAGATGTTACATTGGTAGCGGAATCCATGATCGGCTTACTATCGATATCAGATGTAATCCAGCAATTAATCATTAATATCGACAGGTAAACAACTAATTAATTAACTTCACTTAATCCCTAACATATCTGGTAATTAAACTATTAATTAATTTAACAATTAAATAGTTCCAATTAAGTTGAAAACTATTAACTACCTTAATCGTTTCAGGTCCAAGATGTATATTTGGTTGCCGATCTCCACATGAAAAATGGACCGTAACAATTTTTAGGAAATATTTTTTTTTTTTTTAAATTTTGAAAAAGACAGTTTTTATTAAAAAAACTAACGGGTATTTTCTTTTTCCTCAAATATGGATAAAAACGTGCTTATATATGTGGAAAAGATACACTGAAAATTTCAGGAAGTACCGTGCACTACGCTCCGAGATATCTTAGGATGTATCCACAGAAAATTCTTAAATTTAAGCCTTCTTTACTATTTTTAAGTAATTCTGTGGATACATTGTAAGATATCTCTAACACACGGCACTCAGAAATTTTCAGGGTATCTTTTGCACATATAAAAGCACGTTTTTATTCATGTTTGAGAAAAAAAGAAAATACCAGTCATATTTTTTTAAAACTGTCTTAAAATTCTGCAAAATTTATGGAAAAAAAATGTTGGCTAAAAAATTATTCTTTGAACAATTTTGAAAAATAAAGTTTATTCCAGTTGTTTGAAACGAGAAAAAAAGTAAAAAATGCATTTTTTTTTCAAATTTTGATTACTTATTACTCGAAAATGGCTTATTGAAAAAATTTACAAGATCAGGGCTCATGTAGAGAAAGGCTTATTCAGTGGTTTGAGCAAAATCAAATTTTTGTTCCGTACACCTGACTCAAACATGGCCATATGTAGTTACATATATCACGTTACAACCACCATAAGTTGTTTGTGATTTCATCAAGCTTGGTCAAATACGTTCATTTCTTTTTATGTGTTATTTGCAATTTTGGATGTATTAGTCTGTGGAAACATCACATTTTTTTTTGCATCATTGTTAACTTTGTTGTGTTCTGAGTCAAATATTTTAGTTTATATTGAGACATTAATTTTACATGTTGCTTTATTTATTTTAGTTTGAGTGATTGAAAGAATATTTTATTGAATTGTTATTTTTAGTTTCTTTTGTGTTTATTATTAATTTATTAATCATTTATTCTTGTTTTTCAATTCAGTTTAAAGCAATTATTATTTTTGTCGTCTGTATTTGCTAATGTTTTTTTTAATTCTGTTATTACATCATCATATTCTTCTTTTTTTAGTATCAGTGCCGCATCCGTAACGTACGTGTCATTTCTAATGAAAATATTATATGCGTTTTAATATTTTTATGGATGTTTTATATAGAACATTCCTCGTACAATAGAAATAAAATTGCAACTCTGCATGTAGTATTGATCGACGCAGAACGTACGGCGCTCCACAGCTACTCCTGTTCAGCTGCTGCATTTATTTTCATCAGTCTTCATACAAAGAGTCGACATGGTGGATGAAATGAAAGGTAAGAAATTCAGACATTATTTGCTATTGTGCAATTTATTATCAATAACTTGTATTTAGTATTTATTTTAAAATCTGATTAATGTATTGAATTATTTTGTGGACGTTTTATTGAATAATATTTTTCATAATAATTAAAGCTTATAATAATAATATAGTTAACAACATTTGTCTTATTTATCAAAAGTTATTTATTGTTTATATCTTGAATGTTGATGTAATTTTTGTATTGCATTTATTTATATTAATATTCTATTATTTTTATAGTATCTGTGGGAACATTGTAGTCAACGAAATTAATTTAATTATCTTATTTAACATTCAAAAACAATGCAAATTTAATTTTAATTAACGTAATTATTTTAAATAAAACAAATTTTAAATTTCGTATTTTATTAACAAGTTGTTCTTTTCTTTGTTGCAGATCAGACATTTTTTGAAGCGGTTTGTTGCGAGGTGATCCAAATCTCCGACCCGATATATTTGTTTAAAGAAGTTGGAAAGAAAAACATTAAAGAAGAATCATAGCAACCATTACGAGTAAAATCCAACCGTCACATCCCAGCAAAACTATAAAGAAAATTCAATAAGCACCTTTTTATTAAATCCAATTATTACAAATTGGAGATCTTGGAGAAATAACAGTTTTAAAATAATTTAGAAGAATTATAGCATCGCATTTGAAGAAAATTCAATTATCACTGAATTCCGTTTCTATTAAATCTAATTATTACAAATATCGAGACTTATCATCGTAAAAAAAACTGTAATGAATCCATAGCAACCGATATGAAGAAAATTCAACTATCTCACTAAAATTGAAGAAATATGATTATACTTTGAAAAACAAAATATTACCATACGTTTATCCAAATAGAAGAACATTGAAGAAATATCTGCTTTCAAAATCTTGGCAGTAGTAACTACTCATAATGAAGAATACAAATTAAAATCCATTCTTAAAATTTAATTATGGGAATTCAAAAAGATTGAAGAACTGTCATTCATTATATTAAATCTATACTTTATTATGAAAAATAGAGTTGGAGAAATTAAAGAATTATCTGGATTTTTATTAAAGATATAACATGTCAAGATTCATTTTTATGTTGAATCTAATAAACTGCATTTGTGGTGAGTAAAAGAAGTATCTGTGTAAATGTAAGAAAAAATTTCATGGGCCGTATGATGTCCAGAAGAAAATTTATTTTTTTACAAAATGCAATTCTTTACTACTACACATCTAATAAATCAATTACACGATTTGCAGTATAACATTATTACATTAAATTAAAAATATCATAGATTGACTACTTTAAAGAATTTGAAATTTATCACATAACAAAACGTAAAAAACACTTACCCGTAAAGCATACAAGATGGTATATCATGTTGATTACCATTAAATGTACAAAGTGAACCATAAGGATCTGATGTAATTGGAGTTGAAGAAATTAAGGAAATGTGAGGATTTCTTTTAACGATATAACATGATAAGATTCTGTAATGTCTAGTATACACACAAAAATGTCTGAACTCATTTTATTTACTCTGTTGACATATACACAAAAATAACATATATTGTTTTTTCGCTGTTCGGTATCTTGATTCACATTGACCCGAATACTACATATATTACATTCCTCTCCACTTAATTAAAGATGCATAATTAAATTAATTATAAACATTAGAACTAAAATACAATTACATTTACAACTCCTTCCACTTAATTACAGAATTTTTTTTAATACTTTAACCTATCTGGAGGTGCTCGTTTACGTTGAGGACGTACAAGAGGAGTTTCAAGTTTTTTTTCGACAATAGCTCCAGAATTTAATGGATCATTATCCGTTATAAATTCTGGAACAAGATCTGTTGCGGTATTACAGGATATATTACTAACATTTTCGTTGCACTGCACTGACTCGCATTCACCTTGTTCACATTGTTCATTGTTATGTATTGGTAAAATTTGATTGGCATGTCGTTTCCACACGCTATTATCTATTTTTACCAGATAAGTATTTAGTCCTAAACGCTTTGCAATTCTTGCTGGGGTCCAGCTTGCTTTTTGCAATCGGTAATCTTTTGCTAAAACATCGTCACCCAATTCAAATTTTACTATTCTATTACCCTTAAAATAATGTTTGTTCCGGGAATGACTGTTATTTAGATTATCTTTAACAACTTTAACTGATTTAGTTTCTCTCACCTTATCATTTGGTTTAATGCAGTCTAGTCGCGTTCGCAATGGCCTACCCAGCATTATGCGAGCAGGTGATTCACCTGTAGCACAATGCTCAGTATTTCGATAAACAATTAAAAATCTGCTCAAAGTTGCTTCAACATCAAATATTTTATTTATTGAATGCGCTTTATTCAAACAAGATTTGACTGTTTTAACTGAGTTTTCCGCGGCTCCATTTGAGGCGGGATGATAAGGTGGTGAATTTACGAACTTAATTTTATTTATTTTTAAAAACTCTCGAAATTCGTGAGAAGTGAACTGTGTACCATTGTCCGAAACTAGCACCTTAGGAATGCCAAATCTAGCAAACAGTTCCCTTAACTTTACAATAGTCTGCGTGCTGGTAATGTTTTTCATTGGAAAAACTTCCAACCATTTTGATAATGCATCAGTGACTACTAAATAATTATTGCCGTGTAATGGACCTAAAAAATCAATATGCACTCTATCCCACACTCCCCCTGGAATAGGCCAACATTGTAGAGGTGTTTTAGGTGGGTTAGTTCTTGTTTCCTGACATAATTTACAATTGCTGCATAATTTTTCAATATCCGCATTTAGAGAAGGCCACCAAACATACGAACGAGCTAGTGATTTTGTTTTAACCATTCCCATATGTGTTGAATGCAGTTCATTTAAAATGATATTTCTTAAATTTTCCGGTATGATAACTCTATACCCCCACACTAAAATATCATTTTCTGTATTAATATCATCTTTACGTCGAAAATATGGTTTAATCGGGTCGGACGAACTTTTAGGCCAACCGTTTTTAATGAAATCTATAATTTCTACTAATATTTTATCATTTTGATATTCCTTTTTAATTTGATTAATATCTATTTTTAATTCGGTTTCTGAAATATAATTAAAATGGTTATATTCCTCTGTATCTTCAACAACATAATCCTTAACTGGCAATCTTGACAGACAGTCAGCACTGTTACTATTTGATTTAATATATTTAATGTTAAAATCAAATGCGCTCAAAAATAAAGCATAACGCTGTAATCGATTTGCTGCCATTATAGGAATTCCATGTTTTGATCCAAATATTGAAACCAACGGTTTATGGTCCGTAATTAAATTAAATTTTCTACCATATAAGTATTGATAAAACTTTTTAATACCAAATACAATTGCCAAAGCTTCTTTGTCAATCTGTGAGTATTTACTCTCTGCATTATTAAGCGTACGAGAAGCATACGCTATTGGCCTTTCAATTCCCGAATCGTAAATATGCGAGATAATAGCTCCCAATCCATGCTGTGAAGCATCTACTGTTAAATTAATTCCTAATTCTGGATTATAATGTACCAGAAAATCATCTGACATTAATATTTCTCGAATTTTTTCATACGCTAATTGGCACTCATTGTTCCAATTCCAGGGAACATCTTTTTTAATTAATATGTATAAGGAATGTACCACATCAGGCATATTGGGTATAAATCTATGATAATAGTTTATCATACCAAGAAAAGATTGCAATTGCGGTACATTTTCCGGTACTGGCATTTCTGCTATTGCTTTTAATAAACTTGGAGATTTATGCAACCCATCTTTGTCAATAATATGACCCAGATAACCAATTGAAGTTTGAAAAAATGAACATTTATTTTTTCTTACTGTTAGACCCGATTGCTCTAAAATGTTTAAAACAGTTTTTAATCTTATTAAATGTTGTTCGGTATTTTTTCCGGTTATTAAAATGTCATCGAGAAAAATGCAAATTCCCTCTAATTTACCTAGAAGGTTTTCCATTAACCTTTGAAATAGTGCAGGTGCTGAACTGATACCAAAAGGCAATCGATTATATGCAAATGTACCACGATGTGTGGAAATTGCAGTAAATTTAAATGATTCCTCATCCAATAAAACTTGTTGATAGGCATGTGTCAAATCAATTTTTGAAAATGTTTTACCACCTTGCAATTTATTGAACAAATCCTCAATGCGAGGAAGCGGGTAGCGGTCCATTTCCAAAAAAGGATTTAGTGTTACCTTGAAATCACCACAAATGCGCACCGTGTTATCAGGTTTTAATATTGGCACAATAGAAGTACCCCATGCACTATTTTCTATTGGTGATAATACACCTGCCTCAATTAATCTATCTAACTCATCGTCAACTTTACCCTTAAGAGCAAAAGGCAATGCCCTAGGTTTAAAATACTTCGGTATTGTGGTAGATTTAATCTTTAAATTAATTTTAAATTTATTAAATGTACCTAACTTGTCTGAAAAAACTTTAGGAAATTGTTTAATCAAAGCTTCGCTCGTTGAGCATGTTTGATCTATGTATTTAATTTCCTTAAATCCTAAATTAAATTGATTTAAAAAATCACGACCTAATAATGGTGGTCCTCCCCCTTTAATTACATAAATATCAATTATTTTAATACTATTATTGTAATTTAATTTAACCGACATCATTCCAAAGGGAGAAATTGTCTCGCCTGTATAATTAATTAAGGTTAAATTGGTTGACGATATTTTGCAATTATTAAATTTATTTATATATAAATTATATGATATTACTGACGCTGCTGACCCAGAATCTAACTCCATCCGTAATGGAACATTATTAACCATAACGTCGACTAAAATAGGCCGACCAAATTTACTTGTCAAAGAGAAAAGTGCCATTTCGGATGTTTTAGAATTTAAATATTTAACCTGATTGTTTTGATTCCTTTTACATACGTTGCTAAGATGCCCTTTACCGCCACAGCTGTTGCAGATATAATTTTTATACCAACATTGATTCGATAAGTGATCGCTGCGCCCGCATCTCGTACATAATATGTTACTGCTGCTGCTCACTGTCCGTGATCCTAGATTATGTGCCCACGCTCTTCTTGTTCTACCGCTGTCATCATGCCGCGTCCCTGAAAAACTTGACGAAAATTGTGCACCTCGCTGACCCATTCGATGTATGTCCAGATGTTCCGTTTTAATTCTTCGTTGCATTTCTTCTTCCTCCAAATTATTTACCCCGTAGCCCACACTTGCTGAATGTGTAATCTTAGCCAATTCAATAGCTTTATTAAATGTCAGTTCATTGTTTTCTGAAAACATTCTGTCCCTAATTTTACCAGCTTCTAAACCGACAATGAATTTATCACGAAGCGCCACTTCCAGGAACTGTCCAAACTGACAATCTCCTGCTAGATTCTTAATTCGCACGGCCCATTCTTGCAAGGATTCTTCAGATTTTTTATTCGCGGCGTAAAATTTATAACGCTCAGGAAAAATTGCTTTTCTTTCCGCATAAAACTCATCCAAACATTTGATGATCAATTCGTACTCACATTCATGTGCTTGTTTGGGCAATGTTAAATCGTCAAGAAGTTTATAAGCTTCTTGTGAGAGACTATTCAACATTATCGCCTTTTTAATTTCATTAGTTGCGATGCCATTTGCAATAAAAAATTGCTCCATTCTATTTTTGTGAATTTTCCAATCACACATGGTTGGATTAAATTCTATACGTATTCCTAACGCAAATTTTTGTTCTGCCATTTTTGCAATTATTCCTCGTGTCTTATCAGAATTATTTAAAGACACGCACGCAGGTTCTTATATCTCGTCGCCAATGTAATGTCTAGTATACACACAAAAATGTCTGAACTCATTTTATTTACTCTGTTGACATATACACAAAAATAACATATATTGTTTTTTCGCTGTTCGGTATCTTGATTCACATTGACCCGAATACTACATATATTACAGATTCATTTTTATGTTGAATCTAATAAACTGCATTTGTGATGAGTAAAAGAAGTATCTGAGTAAATGTAAGAAAAAATTTCATGGGCCGTATGATGTTCAGAAGAAAATTTATTTTTTACAAAATGCAATTCTTTACTACTACACATCTAATTAATCAATTACACGACTTGCAGTATAACATTAAATGAAAAATGTTAAAGATTGACTAATTTAAAGAATTAAAAAAATCTGAAATGGCAAACGACTAATGAATTGTAAAAATTTAACAAACTCATGTCTTGCCATGACGAAGAAACAGTTAAATATCAGATCCATGTGATATAACAAACAAATTTATAAATGATTGAAATCCAAAAAATTATAACCAAAATGAGACAAATTAGATTCAAAATAAGACAAATTATATATGCAATTCAATATGAGCCAAATTAGATCCAAAATGAGACAAATTGGATCCTAAATTATAACTAAAATGAAAATGAGACAAATTAGATCCAAAATGAAACAAATTAGATCCAAAATAAGACAAATTATAAATGCAATTCAATATGAGCCAAATTAGATCCAAAATGAGACAAACTGGATCCTAAATTAGACAAATTATAACTAAAATAAGACAAATTAGATCCAAAATTAAACAAATTAGATTCAAAATGAGACAAATTATAGATGCAATTCAAAATGTCCCAAATTAGATCCAAAATGAAACAAATTAGATCCAAAGTAAGACAAATTATAAATGCAATTCAATATGAGCCAAATTAGATCCAAAATGAGACAAATTATAAATGCAAAACGGTTAATAATATTCTTTAACTGTCAACAATGTTTTCAAACTGTAATAATTGTTTTGTCAATGTTTTAAAACTGTCAATCATGTTCTCAAACTGTCATTAACATTTTCAAACTTCCAATAATGTTCTTAAACTGTCAAAACAGTTAATAATACTCTTTAACTGTCAATAATGTTCTCAATTTGCCAATAATGTTTTTAAATTATCAATATTGATCTCAAACTGTAATAATTGTTTTGTCAATAATGTTTTAAAACTGTCAATCATGTTCTCAAACTGTCATTAACGTTTTCAAACTTCCAAGAATGTTCTTAAACTGCCAAAATAGTTAATAAGAATTTGTGTACAAAATTTTCACAGAACAGTCTCAAGACATGTAAGAATGTACTGTGAGAATCAAAATAATTTTTAGAAAATAATAAGTATTTTTTGTGATTTTTTTAAATTTTGGATTTATATTGGAATTGACGCTTTGAATAAATGATAGCCTAGGTTACATACTAGTATTTTTTGTGATTTTTTTAAGTTTTGGATTTATATTAGAATTGACACTTTGAATAAATGTTGGCCAAGGTTACATTTTAAAGAATTTTTGTACAAAACTTTCACAAAACAGTCTCAAGACATGTAAGAATGTACCGAAAAAATCAAAACAATTTTTAGAAAATGTTAAGTATTTTTTGTGATTTTTTTTAAATTCTGTATTTATATTAGTATCGACTCTTTGAATAAATGTTGACCAAGGTTACATTTTAAAGAATTTTTGTACAAAACGTTCACAAAACAGTCTCAAGACATGTAAGAATGTACTGTAAGAATCAAAACAATTTTTAGAAAATAATAAGTATTTTTTGTGATTTTTTTAAATTTTGGATTTATATTGGAATTGACGCTTTGAATAAATGATAGCCTAGGTTACATTTTAAAGAATTTTTGTACAAAATTTTCACAAAACACTCTCAAGACTTGTAAGAATGTACTTTGAGAATCAAAACAATTTTTCAAAAATGTTAAGTATTTTTTGTGATTTTTTAAATTTTGGATTTATATTAGAATTGAGATTTTGGATAAATGATGGCAGAAGTTACATTTTAAAGAAGATTTATGAAAGATTTCATAGAAAAAGAACCAATTTCATGTTCTATGAATGGTTCTTGGTGGATTTCAGACAAGAATTACTTTTTATGAGAAAGTTATCAAGGGTTTCATGCTTCTAGAGCAAGTTTCTAATCAAACTCAAGCAATAAATGTGTTTTCTAGGCAATTTATGAAAGATTTCATGAAAAAAGCACCAATTTCATGTTCTCTGAATGATTCTTGGTGGATTTCAGATAAGAATTACTTTTTTCGAGAAAATTATCAAGGATTTCATACTTCTAGAGCAAGTTTTTAATCAAACTGAACCAATAAATGTGTTTCTGGGCGATTTATGAAAGATTTTATAGAAAAAGCACCAATTTCATGTTCTCTGAATGATTCTTGGTGGATTTCAGACAAGAATTACTTTTTTCGAGAAAATTATCAAGGGTTTCATGCTTCTAGAGCAAGTTTTTAATCAAATTGAACCAATAAATGTGTTTTCTGGGCGATTTATGAAAGATATCATAGAAAAAGCACCAATTTCATGTTCTCTGAATGGTTCTTGGTGGATTTCAGACAAGAATTACTTTTTATGAGAAAGTTATCAAGGGTTTCATGCTTCCAGAGCAAGTTTCTAATCAAACTCAAGCAATAAATGTGTTTTCTAGTCAATTTATGAAAGATTTCATGAAAAAAGCACCAATTTCATGTTCTCTGAATGAATTTTGGTGGATTTCAGACAAGAATTACTTATTATGAGAAAGTTATCAAGGATATCATGCTTCTAGAGCAAGTTTTTGATCAAATTGAACCAATAAATGTGTTTTTTAGACAATTTATGAAATATTTCATAGAAAAAGCACCAATTTCATGTTCTCTAAATGATTCTTGGTGAATTTCAGACAATACTTGCTTTTTTGAGCAAATTATCACCTAAACTGTTGAAAATTTCAAAATTTTACTAATAAAATGTTTTAAAACATCCGTTTGATTTTTTGGAATTTCACTTCATCACTAAAAAAATGAACAGAAAAAAATATTGATTTGAGAATAATTGAAAATCTCAACAAAAAATTTAAAATCAGATTTATCATCTGACAAAAATTATAATTATATATTTAAATGAATATAAAAAAATGGATTTTGAGTCTACTTTAATTCTTCTAAGTTATACTTTTGTTGTTTTTTCTTCATTCAGTTTCTGAAATTGGTTAACAATAAAGTTGTGATTGAATCAACTTTGTTGTACTAGGTTGGCTATACTGAAGTTTGAATTAAAGTAAAGTTGGGATTGAATCAGCTATATGTTATTTTTTTGGCATATAGTTTATTCTTTTTGAGAAAGGATTTCTTCAAAGGTCTTGGTCTACTATTTTATAGTTTATTTTAAGTTTTTTGCTTAACCTCTATGTTTTAAGATTTGTTGTTGGCATGTTGGTCTGTGTTTTTGGTGATGCGTTTATGCTTTAGTTAAAAACAGTGTAATTGTTGATTGATACACTCAAACAAGCTTATTGTAATTAATATGCTCTGAAGAACTACATGGTGTTCTAAAAACTTGAATTTTCTTTTACTTTTTTTTTCATGAGTAAAAAATGTTAATAAGTTTTGAAGTCTGTAAAATTAACAAATTGAATACAACAACAAATTTTGTCAATTGGCTCAAAACAACTTCTACTTCTATAAAATTAATATATTCTGGGAACTTTTGAACTACTTTACAAAGAACGTTAGAATAACGGTGTAACTAAAAAGCGAGTTTTCTTATTGCAAGGGATCAATGTCTATAAAGTTCACATTTATTTAATCAGTAGGTTTAAGCAGGTAAATAAAACAACAATTTATTAATTTGGGCAATTATTAAGCAAATTTATTGGGTTTTAATATCAATTTAATTACCTTAATATAATATCCACCGATGGAAGAGGAAACAACTTAATCTTTTCTAATAATATCCATTGATGGAAGAAAGCACTTTAATCCTTTATTCTGATGCACTGAAGCGATTCTACAACATGTGAAGTGGAGAGACATTAAATGAATAAACTAATGAAATAATTAAGCCAATTCTTTCATAATGTTGACCGCATTGCTCGTCTGTTGATTTAAATAATTGATTGCTTTTTGCACTACTTTGACGTTAACTGGAAACAGTAAAGATGTTAATAATTTTGAAAAACATAATAAATTGAATATAAATTGACGTTGATTGTCCGACCATCAAGTACTTCATGGTGAAAAAAATAATATATTGAGGATACTTTTGAACTATCTTGCAAACAACAAGCTAAAGAGCGATTTTCTCTACTGCAAGGGTATAACTGATTGCCAAGATTGACAATGTTGTCAGCGTCGGAAGACGGGCCATAGTTTGCGTGTGAAAATAGATTACAAATAACTCTTTCACTTCGTTTAAAACCGCTTAAAAAAAATTAATGAGTTTTGAAAAATTTGATAAATAAATTGAGCAGAACGAAACAAAATATTGACATGCTTTGCCCGTTTATCTGGCGATTGATTCATTAGTAGTAAGATTATATTTAAGTTTTTATGTATTCTAGATCAAATATGTCTAGTGAGATATTTTTTTTTTGCTCTCAACTTTATAGGTCATGTTGGTCACCAACACTTGTTTTTAAGACTATACTTCTTTTTACTCTTCTACATGGGTACAGTTCATAAAAGAATAAAGTAAAGACAATTATTTAAATGTTTATTGTGATTAATTATGACTACAAATATTGTCGCATAGCTTATCTTACACTATCGTGACTTTTTCTCCGCAGGTCTGAGACCTCTTTTTGGCATGTCATTTATGGTGGGCATCAGTTTTTACAATTTTAATTTCTACGTTAATATAATCTGGTGGCTTAAGCATTTGACTCGTGTAGTTGACACTGTCCTTATGCTTCTTAAAAAAATCTGATAATATAGGTGGCGCGGGGAACAGTTTTATCTGTTTTCTCTCCGCTATATGAGTTTATCCTTGCTCAAAAGTACATTGCATTTAGTAGTTGCTATTTTTTAATAATAATGCGTAAACTTACTCATATCACTAAACATAGTCTTTCATTACAAGAAAGATTTTTCAAAATATGCAGATTGAGTATTATATTAAAAGTGTTTTAATTATTATTGAAAACGCGATATGTGTTTTTTTTCAAACGTTGTTTTGTTTTCAAAACTAGTGAATATTTTTTGAAATTATTCAAATTCCTATTGCTATTGAATGGCTTTCTATACATCTTAATAAAAAAAAATTATTTTATATTAAAATGTAACTTATTATTGTGAAGTTGTTCAATTGTAAATTTTAAAGAATTATAAAATCTTTTACTATTTAAGATTTGTTCTAGATTCTGATTAGATTTCATTTTCATCAGATTACATGTCGTGTGCAGGATACTCCGTAAATGTAATTTTTATCCGAACAACATAATGATTAGGTTGATTGGGGTAATTAAAACACATGGCTACAACACTTACATTTTTGTTGATTTATTAATCTGGTGGCTGTCGGGTGATCTCAGTTGATTCTCGGTTTCGGCCTTTGACTTCAACTACCCTTCACGACTCACAATTTTAACTAATAACTTTAACAATTACGAATGATAACTAACAACTACTGACTAATGACTGCCTGCTTGTCACACCATCTTCTCCTTTTATGATATCGGTCTTAACCATAGGTGACCTCATCTGACCACTCTCGTCCTGTCTATTATTTAGTCAGGTGACCACTCAAAGTGGAAACCAACATCCTTAAGACTCTTTTGTTTGTTAATCTCTTAACCGCGATGCGAAATTATGCTGCTTTCGTGACAATATTAACTAAAATTAATTTTTTTTGCATGCAATCTGACACTTTCGATAAAATTTGATTTTTTGAAAAATCATAATTAATTAAAAAAAAAAACATAATATAAATTATATGAATTATTTGTTAATATTAAATGCAGAACAAAATCCTTTTGGATATACACTTTTTATACAAAATGCAACAGTTAGACACTGCTCTTATTTTGTTTATTTTGCTTTATTTTGACATACGTGTTACAATGCTCAGTAATGTATGCCCTTTTAAAAAGTTTAATCCCTACGGATTCTTACCTTTAACCACCGCATCACTGTTTCCGTCTTTTTATCTTGACTCTCGCGACAGAAGACTGCGTGCCTTCAGGTATAATTTATGATTGTGAACTTTACGTGTGAGTTGCCTGCACCAGGGACACTATGGCAGTTAATTTATAGTTTATTGTTAATTTGATTCATCCATTATATGGAAATAAAAAAGTTATTCGAGCACCAACAAGAAAATTGCTGCCTTTTTTGGCGTTTGTTCGTGCATTTTTAAATACTTAGTATATGTTTCTGCAAAATTTACTATTCACAGTGGTTGCCAAAGTACTTCCATTCTCTGGGTAATTCATCGCTTATGTGACCCAGAGGAGACGAGACATTTTATTACATTTTATCAACTAGTAGCAGCTTACATTATTGTTGATTTATTTGCATAATTTACAAACATAGTCAGTGTGATCTATGTTGAATATGCATTCTAAATGAACTGGCTTTGTATAGTTCTTGCATTTAATTTGTTCCTTGCAACGTTTACCACAATAAAAACAATACTTATGCAAATTCTGTGTATTATCTATGACCAATTTCTTTAAGATATTACCATATGTTGTGGGACAAAAATTAATATTCATGTTCTCCTCTATCTGAAGTTTTTCCATGTAATATAAAACGTTTACACCGCAGTTGTAACTGTCGTTTTGTTTTGGGTGTAACAAGCTTCCATTTTATTATTAACAAATGGGTGAGGCTTCAAATATGGTTTTATGAAAATATGATATTTTTTTAAAACTTTTCTCATTTTTTTTTGAGTAACCCTTTAATGGATCTAAATACAAGAAAGAACCAATGCACAAATTAATAGACGCTAAGCATCAATGTTCACCCCGGTTAATCGGTAAAATGATTCGTTCTACGTCTGGTTTTAATTTAATAAAATTATTGTCTTGCAAAACTACTTCTGTTTCATGACAAATAAAAACTCGTGATTTTGAAATTCCTTTCAAGAATATTTTTTCGCAAAAGTCGATGGTTAAGTTATCTAACCACATTTTTTTATAATCTTTTGGCTCTATCTGAGCTGGAAAAATACAACTTCTTTTTAAAAAAATTTGAAACTGAATGTATATCAGTTTTGATAAACACGTAAATTTTTTTTTAAATTTGATTCTTACTTGGAGCTTGACTGATCAACTCTTACCCCTACACACACATGAATCACTACTATAATTCTTCATTATTTGTAATATTTATTCAGCGTCTAAAGTTTTTACTTGTACCCAGTTTATTTTTCCTATCATTAGACATTGCAAATTAAATCATCAAGTATAAATATTACTTTTTAGTTGGTGTCGTGTTTATTCAAATGAAAGATGAGCCAAATTCTATTTGAAATTACCAGTTTTTTGTTTCTTTTGGTTATAGATTTTAAACTTCTTTGAATCTACTAAACATAACTTTTAAATGAAATAAACCTATAAATATAAGCATAAATCTATAGTTATTATAATAATAATAATTCTGGAATAATAATACAACAAATCAATTATTCCAAACAAAGAAAAAGTAAACAACGCGAAGTGCACATCATTTATGAAATACTGACTTCACAGCGAACGTGACGTCAGCCATCGGGCAAAATGGCAGCTTTCATTATTAGATCTTTGGCGCAGCTCCTCTAAGCCCCTTCTCCTATATCTATATCTCTGGGTATAACTGATTTCCAAGATTGACAATGTTGTCAGCGTCGGAAGACGGGCCTTCATAGTGTTTGTGTGAAAATACACTCTTTGACGTCGACTGGAAACACTTAAAAAAAATTAATAAGTTTTGAAAACTATGATAAATAAATTGAAGAGAACGAAACAAAATATTGACATGCTTTGTCTGTCTATCTGGCGTTAAAATTTAATCATTCTATTTTATACTAAAAATAATAGATTTATGCAACAAAATTCAGAAAAATTATGCAAGAATAAATAAAGAAATAAAATAAAAATAAAATAAAATTATAAATGCAAATGCGATAATAATATTTCTTAAATAAAAACCTAAAAAATAGAAAGAACAATTTTCTTTTATTCATTTTTATTATGCTAAAAACATAAAACATTACATGGAAATATGTATATTGTTAAATTTTGTCACACGATGTTTTATATTAAAAGAATATACTTATTTATTAATTATTAAAGTTATACCAAACTTATAGCGTTTAAACAGTTGAGCTTTATATTGTAAGTATGTCGCGATGATTCGTGGTTAAATCTTGTAACGAACCCGAGGATTTATTCACAACAAAATATGATTTCCATTGTGGATTATTAATCATTCTTTTATTTTGTTGTACAATGAATCGTCGGTTTCGTTGGTTCCAATCGCCACCCGGTATACTTTGTAAAATAAATGTATTGCGATGTGAAAGTAGGGTTGCCTACGTTAAAATAACATTTATACTAATTAATGAAGTATCAATTATGACCCCTATTAAGGTCCGCTGTGAATACTGTATGCCGGCGTAATATATTTGTTTTATAGTACGCCGCCATGCCCCCGTTATTTAGCACGCCGCGGTCCTAACCTGTAGGACCACGGACACGTGTTTTAAATTAAATTAACATAATTTATAACTTACGCGACATTTCATAATCCTCTATTTAGCAGCACAGCAACTAGCACTATTCACAGTCACTGAAAACCCGCCGGGGCCCCGTTTCACAGCCTCCATTTTTCTCGCCGCACACGCGTTTTCTCGAGATCGGGTTGAAATTAGCTGCGGGGCCCAGTGGCGTAGCATATGGGGTTTATGTTAATTGTTTATTTTACCGACCAAATATTAATTAGGATTGTTAATTCCAGAATATTATATATAATTAATTTATGTTAGATGATAGGCAACCCGTACAGCCTCGGTTCTTTTCTTAGCCTAGCGTCCTAACGAGAGGACATATTGAACCGGGGTTTGCGGGGTGCAATTATGTACATGTTATTTGTTGTTTGTATATATTTAATTTTAGTATTAATTAGTTTCTAATTATTGGATGTATAGGCCACCCCCTATACATCCCATAGTTTAAGTTGGCATCTCTGCTTCCCCACCTTTCCTCCACCAATCAGAGTCCTTGTTCTATCCCCTCTCTTTCTTCTTTTCCTATATATACCGCCGTCCCATCCTAGTACCGACAGTCAGCCTTGCACCCAGCCAAGACACCAGCACCAGCTCCCGAAGTTTTAGAAGTCGCAGTAAGTGCAATCCCGCCTTGAACATTTCCTCCCGTTTCTTTTCCTCCTTTTATGTGTCCGAGGTTGTGCGGCGTCGCAAGACAAGCCACCTCGAATTCCAGAACTTACCCTTATTCCTGCCAGTTTTCCCTGTCAAATATCCCCGTGGAAGCGTATTTTGTTGTTGTGGGTGGACAACCGCCATTTTGAGTTAATTTGTTTTCTTTTTTTTTTGGTTTAACAATAAATTTTATTTTTCCTTTCCACATGGTTGTTTCTTTGTGTCCACACTAAAGTGTGGTGGCGCCCGAGCTCCTCCCGGTCTCCGGCGAACCCTGTGATCACGGCTGCAGCTACCTCAGCCGCGTTTCTCTTCCTTACCGGACCAAAACGTGTTACAATCTTAATTAAAACCTAACTGTTTATGTCTAAGGAAATTTCAACGCTTACAATAGATTTGAGTTGCGTTCTTAGTACTGGTGATCACCTGCATAATCAGACGAGTAATATTATAATTATATGTACAAATCATTAGTGCTTTGCTGAGTATTCTTGTACACCACTGCTTGCATAATATAGATCCAATTGGAATATAAATTTCGCGCAATGCAACAAATCTCTTATTGTGTATTTATGTTAAATAACGATAATTATTAGGTTGGAATTTCATTTAAATTTAGTTCGATCTATTTTCGACTTATTATCACAGAAAAATGTTAAATTAAAATGTTTTAGTTTGCATTAATTTTATAATTCCAATAAATGCATAACTTACATAGTTTTAATATATTTCACTTTTTTTAACTAATGTTTTTCAAATGGCCAATAACACTTTTTGGGCTTGCTATATTATTGGGTTGGTCGCATTTATTCTTGTTTACCGGTCTATAAAAGTCTAAATTGTTACCCTCCGGTGGTATGGTTCGGATTCCACGCTGAACAGTAGGTCCCACATGTAGAACTATTTTTGTACACCACATATCAGAGAGGGCCTTGTAGACATTTATTTAAAATATACAATACGGCCAAGAATGTATAATTTTTGCAAAAGAAATAGTAAATAAAAAAACAACCAATCTACTACCAGTTTGTCTATTTCTTGATTGACCTAGTCATTGATCTCCCTCGGCGGTACTTGCACAACTAAAAAACGGATATTATTAGAATAATTTTCAAGCAATCCATTTGGACATAGGAATAGTTACAGAAAAGTACATTGAGTTTGTTTAACAATAAAACTAAATTAAGACTAAAATGATTCACAATTATATATAAAAATAAAATATAAAATATAACAAGTATACAAGACAACATATTAAAAATATTGTAAATTATTACATATTAATAGTAGGTTAAAATAAAATGTGTGGTATGGTGTCATTTAAAAAAATCTGTCAAGCTGTAATAGGCTTTTTATATCAGTTTTTCTTTAATGTCTATTTTTAATGTGTAAGCGACAGTAATTAATTGATTCTTTTATGCAATTTGTTAAAACATTTAATTCATATTATACAGGGAGTTTATAAATGAATGGGATTATGTAATCACTTTAAATATGCCGCCTTTTTAAAATCGTCCACTATACTACATATGTTTTCATATGTTTGCTTGACAGCTGTCAAAGTTGATCTGTCAAAACAAATAGTTTAGTAAACAATTTAAAAAAAGCGGCACATTTAAAGTGATTACATAATCCCATTCATTTATAAACTCCCTGTATTTGGGACATCATATTTGACTATTGTGTGTTTTAAATTGTGTCCAATCTTAGTATTATAATTATAAACATCATTTCAGTACTTGACTTTGTGTCGATTTTCTTTACATAAACTAAAATTTTACATATGAAAATGCTGGGCACTATTAGTATATTAAGTTTTATATAATGCTCAGCACAATGTGATCTACTAGGTGCTTTGACATGTATCGTATAATTCTTTTTTGCAATATGAACAGTCTCTGAAACTTGGTAGCTGTTATTGCATAGAACACAACAATGAAATGCTCCTAAAATAAAATAATTTTAATGATTCCATGTTGATTATTGGTTGAAGTCGTTTTTACATAATGGAATATTATGTTGGCAAGTAACTTAATAGGCTTACTTTGTTGTGATCAAGCCAAACCACTTGAAGATGTTTAGGCAGTGAGTTCAGTGCCAAGCTCTGATAAACTTGAGATGGTCTTCTGTGTTGTAGTATGAGTAATTGCTCGGTAAAGAAAGTATAACAATAATAATAATCTATATTTCCTTCTTATTGATAACATATTTAAGTTTTGTAACCTATTTATATGGAAAAAATGATTAGGTTGAAGTTTATATAAGTTGTTCAAGCACAGTTTTATTTGATCTTCCACCTGGTCATGAAAATATTAAATTACTTATCTAAAATACTATTATAAATACTATATACTAACATAAAAGGTTGAAGAATCAATAAAATAAAATATACATAATAATTGCATTAATAATATAAATCTAAAATGTAATTTGTTGAAAACAATAGTTTACTGGCTACAAACAAACGAAAAAAAAAAAAACTAAAAAAAAAACAATTTTAAAATTGCAAGAAAAGACTAAGGAAGTGTTATAGAAAAGTTCTAAACACATTCTAAACAAACCGTACGCTGTATGAGGTAAACGTCTACACATACGGCAATAAAATTAACTTTGCATAGATATATAGTTTTTTAGTTGACCGCTAAGATAAAACAATCCCTACTATACTTTTCGTATACTACAGCTTTCCATATCGTGTTTTCGAGAAGAATATTTAATCTGCATATTTCAAAGAATCTTTCTTGTAGGTAGTGGATGACTATGTGTACAGTGATATGAGTCATTAGCACTTTTCTTGGAATCGTTTTATACCACAGCTTTTTATATTGTGTTTTTGAGAAGAATATTCAATCTGCATATTTCAATAAATTTTTCTTGTAGTGGATGTGTATGTATGTCTAAAATTATTATACACCCACACATACAACACGCGTTATGAAATGATGTTAGAAACGATAACATAATATGAAAAAAAGTAAATAACAATATGCTACTATACAATGCTTTAATTAATATCTCAAAATATTAGATATTTGAATATAAAACTTTTTTATAATCTGCATTAAATCTACCTTATTACAAAAATGTTACTATACGTACAATGATTTTTTAAATGATGATTGTTAGTGTGATAATGATGTGATACCCTATGACATGGTTTTTAGCAAGTTTTGATATTTGTGTTCTATTACTTTTATAATCGACATACTAATTTTAAGTAATTTTGATTGTAATTTACTTTATTTCATTGTTAATTATAAATTAGTTTTAAATGTAACTTGACTGTTTACTTTGCTAAGAGTTCAACTGGAATAAAGAATTATTATTTATGTTATTAATAATATATTTAACTATCTTGTAGTGAGTATTCAACTTTTCGGTATCTAAATTATTTATTACTAGTTAGTAGTTGACTTTAAATGTTTGAATTATATTACTTATCAACTACAGCGCAGTGCGTATTCGGTTTTAACGTCGCAGGATACGCAGTTTTACAAATTTCTTATGTCCTTATTGTTTTTTGTGATTAGTTTTTGCTTTGTAAACGTTAATTAGAAACACTTAATAAATATTTATAAATTTTGAAGTAAATAATATAAACACGTCGAGTAGAACAGGAAAAAATGCTTTTTAATGGCTTAAAACAGCAACTACGCTGGATTGACCTGACCGACTACCAAATTCTTTATGACTATTTTGCTAATATCGTTGTCGCTAAAGGGCGATTTTCTCTACTGATTGCCAAGATTTAAACATATTTCACTTCACATTATGTCTAAAATTAGATTTACAAGACTTTTTTTTTTTTTTTTGGGGGAGCGAGGCGGTTAAATCTTCTATAAGACTGGCAAGTGTCGGATTCATTTCCTCAGGTTGAAATGCCTACCGACTAAAAACCGCCCAATAATGAATGCCAAGTGGAAGTTTGAGACCTTACGGCTCATGTACCTTCCTTTAATTAGAATAGTTAGTATAAGTTAGATCTAAACTCTGTTAGTACTGTTAAAAATTAGAGTGCGGCTATTTGATTAACCGGGCGTTTATAAAAGAAAGTTTCCCTGTCTGGCTCGGCGAGTCGGGCTTAATCGGGGTTCGGATGAACTTTACGGTTAAAGTTTCGATTTGATGGCGCAGAAAAGGCAACCCTAGGTCCGCCCAAATGTCTCTATTCCGACCGTACCATGTAGCACTGAGGAGGCTCCTCAAAGTGACACTTTGGAATGCCTCAAGATGATCGAGATGACAGCGCGAGGCCGTGCCCCAGATCGGGGATGCGTATGTCAGCATAGGCCTGATGGTAGAAGTGTAGAGCCGGGTATTGTTCCGAATCGACATGCCGCTGTTTCGACGCAACATTGGAACAAGAAGATTTTTCGCCATTTTGGCTTTATCGAGAATCGACTGCACGTGTAGTTTATACGTGAGTCTCTTGTCTAAGATAACCCCAAGATACTTAGCAGAATCAGACCACGGTATGGGATTATCGTTAAGACTGACGTTCTCATCGGGTGTAATTTTCCGGCGTGTGAAGAGAACAGCCTTGCTTTTCTCTGGATTTACTTTCGTCCAACCATTCAACCAGGTCGTCCGTGGCTTTTTGTAATCTTGAAATAATCACATTTGGTGATTTAGAAGAATAGAGAAGAGCTGTGTCATCAGCAAACTGTGCCATTTGAACACCGTGCGTCAATCCCGAAGGCATATCGGCAAAGTATAAGTTAAACAGCAACGGTGATAAAATAGACCCCTGAGGCACCCCTGTCTCTATATTTCGAGAAGTAGATATATGGTCAGAAATTCTGACTGCCAGTGTTCTGCGGTTTAAATATGAAGCAATCAGCCTCACAAGACGCAGAGGGAATTTATCCCTGTACAATTTAAAAAGAAGGCCCTTGTGCCAAACCTTATCGAAGGCTTTTTCGACGTCGAAAAAGACCACTCCTGTGATCTTTCTCAGTCTAAAACCTCCGATAATTTGCTCTGTCACAAGGTTTAATTGATGTATAGTTGAATGGCCCCATCTGAACCCATTTTGGTGGGGGGGGGGGGGGAGAAGATTGTTAACTTCCGTGTGATCCTGTAATCTGTCCAAGATCACCCTTTCTATGACCTTACTTAAGGTACATAGTAAACTGATAAGCCGGTAATTTTGTGGAAATTTCCCGTCTTTCCCAGGTTTGGGGATAGTTATCACCAGTGAGCTTTTCAATCTGAAGGAAAGTGCCCTGTTCGAAGAGTCGCATTTGCAATATTGGTGAGTGCCATTACTGCTTTGTGCAAGAACGATTTTAAAGCTCTGTTCGTTATCTTATCGGAACCAGGGGCGGTTCGAGCTTTAAATCTTTTGATAATTTCTCTGATTCGAGACGGTCGATTGATATGATCCAAATCAGTGTCCCTTGTGAATACCTCGGAACATTGGAGTTCGAAGCAGTCGGCGAATGCCTCAGCTGACTATTGCAAAAACAAAGTAATGGTAATGGTCAAATTGATAATAATTTATTTATTTTTAAATCTAAATTTTACTTAGATAATTACACACGTATCTATACATTGTTAATTAAACTGTTAGCAGATAGTATAAAATGCAATCCATCTCACAGGCATCTTTATTTTTTATTATGTTTTGTATGAAGTTTGACTGAATGCAAAGCAAGCTTGTATAAATATAACACCAAACTAGACTTTTACTTACATTTACGTTAACTGAAAGCACTTTAAAAATATTTAAAAAAATTAAAAAACATTAACAAATAAATAAAAATGTTGTCATGGGTGTAAAACAGCGATTTCGTCAATCAATTGTCAATACTTTTGAACTATCTTGCAAACAACGTTAGAATAACGGTGTTGCTAAAGAGAGAGTTCCTCATTGCAAGTTAACTGGAACACTTAAATAATAATAAATTTTGAAAAATGTTGACAAACATAACATAATTAAATTGAACTATTAAAATGTTTGTTATGCTGGATCAATCAACAAGTACCGCATGGCGGTACAAATAATCTATTGTGGATACTTTAGAACAATCTTAAAACCAACGTCGGAATAACAGATTTTATTTTTTGCTCGACAATAGTTTGATAGTGATCTTTTGTATTAATTGTAATACATTTATGTTAACTGGAAACACTCAATAAATATTATTCAATTTAAAATACATAATATATAAATATATCGTCAATGTCGGAGGACACGCGCAACACTAATAAAGTCGGCTTCAACTAGAAACAGAAGTGTTTAAAACGTAATATAAATAAATTAAATAGTACATAGGTTTTATGTGAATGTTTACTGGCAGATTTTTCAGTCGCAATTTTAAGTTTTTAAAAGTTTTACAAAAATTTAGTAAAAATATAAAAAAACTCAACACATTGAGTTGTAATTTGCATACTCTGTAGTTTTGGACATATTGAGTAATGGATCTGATTTGATAGTGAACGTTTGGACAACATGGGATAGTGGAGAGATTTTAAATAAATAAAATAATAAAATGCGTATAAATTTAATAAAACTAATGATATACTTTGACCAATTTGTTCATAATGTCGACTGCATTCCTTGTTTGTCGATATACATGATTGATTGTTTTTTGCACTACTTTAACGTCAATTGGCACATTAAATCCATAAATAGTTATTTCTGTATCGAATCACTACACTTTCACAACGCAAACAAAAAATTATTTGTATATTTTGACCATTTTGCATTTATTTACTTATTTTGATACATTTGTTTTTTTCAAATAAATAGAAATAATATAGTCTTAAATAAATAACACATTTAGTTTTTGGTAGTTGAAACAAATTGCATATTATCTGTTATTTTAAACCGTACATTCTCTCTCAGTTGAGTTACAACACTTATAACTGTAAAATCGATGTGGATATTAATAAGTTTTAAAAAACATAATATAAATTAATTGAATAGACATCATTCAAGTTTTATTATCTGCGTGATTGTATAGATTGTTATAACTAGAGTGCGGATTTATTCCAATTGCTTATTTGTTAATATTAAATGCAGAACAAAATCCTTTAGGATATATACGTTTCATACAAAATGCAATAGTTAGACACTACTGTTGTTTATTTTGCTTTATTTTGACATACGTTGTCACAATGCTCAGTAATGTATTCCCCTTTATAAAGTTTAATCCAGTGGTAAACGTCCCATTTAACATACCCGCGGCTATCGCCGTGGATTCTTATGGCCGGTCCATACGCACCGTTTTGAACAACGTTTTGTCGCCGCAGTTTTAAAACGGAATGAAAACGTTGCAAATGAAGAGCGTCCACATGGTGCATACTTTAGCGCAGTCTTGGTAACATCGACCATGGAGGAAGTACTACTCTGCTCTGTATTTGCATGTTGTCTTGTAAAGAAAAAAAAAACAAATCGAACGTTTCAAAAGTACCCAGCGTTCCAAATGGTCGAGGAATTGGCTTCTAAAAAGAAAGCACTTTTCACACATTAGATTACTTCGTGAATTACGTGATGAACCTGATGATTGGCGGAACTACTTGAGAATGGACATAGACACATACAGTTATTTATTAGAATTAGTGACACCGCATATCATTAAACAAAATACTTGTATGAGAACAGCAATATCACCACATGAAAGGCTGACAGCAACTTTAAGATTCGTAGCAACTGGCAGAAGTTATAAAGACCTAGAATTCACAACAATTATATCCAAACAATCATTAAGTGAAATCATTCCTGAAACATGTGAAGTTATCTACAGGGTGCTGAAAATGGAATACTTCAAGTTAAGCTATATAATAATACTGTTTTCGTATAAAAGAATTATATATTTATATTTTTAAAAAACCAAAACTATAGTTAAATGAGATCAATGTTTCTCAAAACGTTAGGGTAAGCAAGTAACTAAAATGTGCTTCAGTATTTAGAGCGCTTGAAATGTTGTGAAGAACTTTGCAGTGGAAGAGCGGCCGTGATAAGTATCTTCGGAAAGCGGTTTAGTTTGACTTGGTGTGGAATGTGGTGACATTTGGTGAGTCTCTGCAGTTTGTTGCGAAATAAAGCGTTGGTTTTGTGTCTGTTGACCTTGTTCATCTTGCTGTGAGATGGTGTGTGATGGAACTTGCTGCTGATACTCCGGAGTGTGTGTAGGTTGATCTGGGACGTAGTAACGTGACATAGGCTGCGAGAAGGACCGGTATTGTCCAAGTTGTGAAGAAGCAGTGTGTGGTATTTCCCATTGTCTAGGCATATTTTGTTGACTTACTAAACCGAAATCATCTTGTCGCCGGCCATTCATATCAACAACTTGAAAATTTCTGTTTAGCGAACCCATCTCCGCTTCAAATAAAATGTCGGAAATTAGTTTTTGAGCAAACGTGTTTTGTTGGCTATGGACGTTCCTGAGTTTATGAGCCACATGTTTTCCAAACACCTGAAAACCATCCTCTGCCTGTAACGACTCCAGTTTTTTTTTTACCAACGCCATAACTTCCGCTGTACCATCATCATTTTGAACTCTCTTTCTCTTGCGAGCTGTAGGCTTTGACGTCGAAGTACTGCAGGGCGCTGATGTACTGATATAGCTGGGTGTTGATGGTATGGACCTAGGAGTAGCATCAGCATCGCTATCATGTGCATCTTCTTCAAACTAAAAAGAGTAAAGAATTATTGATCTATGTAATTATTACTATTTTGTAGTTTTATGTAAGTACTTTTATTTTATTTTGCTTTAATTTTTGTTTCAGTTTCCCAAGACTGAAGAGGAGTGGTTGGAAGTTGCAGCTGAATTTGAAAGAAAGTGGTCGTTTCCTCATTGCTTAGGGTCAATTGATGGTAAACATATTAGGATTGTGGCACCTAAAGGAAGTGGGTCCTATTATTTCAATTACAAAAAAACGCACAGTGTTGTTCTTATGGCAGTAGCTAATGCGAATTGCGAATTTTTGTGTTGTGATGTAGGCACAAATGGCAGGGTGTCGGATGGTGGAGTCATAAATAATACCAAATTTTATGAAAAGCTCGTTAACAACGAGTTGAAAATTCCAAAACCCCGGTGTATTGTAGATTCAAAAAGAGTTCTAGGTCATGTTTTTATTGGTGATGAAGCCTTTGCGATGCGTCCAGAACTTCTTAAGCCGTATCAGCGAGACACATTAACAAAGGAGCGTAGAATTTTCAATTACCGACTGTCAAGGGCAAGGCGTGTTGTTGAAAACACATTCGGAATTTTGGCTTCACGATTTCGTATTTTTCAAACAAATATTAATTTGAAGACGGATAACATCGATACTGTAGTTCTTGCATGTTGCGCCTTACACAACTTTTTGCGCCGAAGATCCCCCCAAAAGTATACACCTCCTGAAAGTATGGATTGGGAAAATATTTCTGAATGTACTGTTGACTTAGGTGAAAGATGTGACTCCGAATTATTACACGACCTTCAGCGTGGAACAAGAGGTCAAATGTTGAAGAGCGCTGTTGAAGTCAGAAATAAATTCAAAGACTACTTTAACAATGAGGGGTCTGTGCCTTGGCAAGATAAATTTGTAACCTTAAATAATTAACAACCTGTGTTTTTAAATTTTGAAATAAATTAATGAAGTGCTTATATAAATGAAAAGCTTTTTATTTAATTAATTTATTGTTCTTACCTCCTGTACTGGTGCTTCAACAATTGTAGACTCTTCATCTTCATCTATGGTGTTCCTAGACTGCCTTGGTATCTCTTGATCCTTTAAAAAGTGTAATAAATCGAAATACCACAGAGATGGCTTGTAGATATCGTCTTCTCCAGCCCCAGACCGATGAGATTTATTAACTTTTGCCAACTCTTTGCGGTAAACACTCCTCAAAGAATTAATTTTTTTAACAACTTGTTCCCTATTTGCGGTAGCATCAATTTTTTTAAATTTCAAAACCAAAATATCATACGCCTGCCTCTTTTTGTCCCTATCGCTGTATTCCCTGGACCTGATCCGCCAAAGACATGGGTAACTTTCATATGTGGCGATAAAATCAGTCAGAAACTCCCGGGTACATGCCGAAGGTCTGCCATTCTCGCTAAATGTGTAAAGACTCTTCTGACGAATTAATTACATTGAACTAAATGTATTGAAAACGGAGCCAGCGTCTACACGTAACGACTTGTCTGCGCATTTGCAGCGATATCTATGCCCCCCAGTTCAGATATCGCTGCAACTGTACGGTCTCCGCGCAGTTCTCAAAATAGCATCGTTTTCCTATCCACACGCAACGTTTTGTCTGCAAGGTGTTGAACTGCGGCGACAAAACGTTGTATAAAACGTTGCGTGTGGACACACCATTAGATATAAACGTTGACGTGAGTATACCGGTGGACTCGCATGTTTGCGGGTCTGGTTCATTGTGCTTTGCTGTGAACAGTGCCGGTTGCAGCCGTGTGACTCGTAGGGTTGTCATCTTTACGAGATATGTTTCTGTTGGTTTTCTTCCGAGCGTCTCTGTCGCCGGGTCTTTCTTTTCTCCTTTTTTTGAGGAAGCGTGAATTGCCCAACGTTGGGCGCCATTTCTTACCAGCATACGGTGTACAGGGGTTGCCTGTCCAAGTCCGAAGACATTCCTGGATGGTGTTGTGTACGTTTTTGTACTTTGTTTTGTAATTTTGGTTGGACCTAAAGGTGTAACTGAACTAACAATAGAATATACGGTTTAATATAACTGTAGCTAAACGGTAGGAGGGTGAGTGTAATTATGCTAATGAGGTAATAATTTAATATAGTGTAATAAAGTATTATATTATATATATAATAAAGCAACTCGGTAAAAAACTACAGATGAAATTATGGTAAAAAGAAAATTACACATTCACTAACATTTTAAACATGGCTATATACTAATCTTCCATACTCATACAAAAATCCATATAAATTTCAAATGTGAATGAGGCTTAAATCCCTGAATTGGAGATAAACGCAATTAATTAAAACAAATACATATATACTACTCATTTTAAATTAGCAAACGTACCTGGCGCAGCATCTACTTGGGCTTTTGAGTTAATAACCACGCGGTGTCTGCGGGAAGCGGCTAGGGATTCCGCGAACTATTCACGTTGGAGTCTAGCACATAAAAGGCTGAAAGTATTAACAATATTACGTTTTAAACAAAAACAGATTTAGTTGACTGATGCGGCAAATAGGTACTCTTTTCGTTCCACTTCATAACAGATATTATGTGTGTATGTAAAAGTGTAGTGATTCGATACAGAAATATTAGATTTAATGTGCCAATTCAGATAATACACAATATGCGGTATTTTAATTAAATAGCATCTTCTATCTTTTTGTATATGTTAAAATTCAAGCTCAAAATTTGCCGTTATTCTTAATATTCTGACTTTAAGGTGACCAACAATGATTAGATTAGATTAAGTTAACTAACTACTTTGTACAAACTAATATAATATAATTTTTTTAGTAAATTTAACACACAACTATTTTTTTAACTCATTGTTAATAAGTTTTCCCCTACACTAAATGCTACATAAAAAAATTATAAGCATTTTAATATTTTTATGGATGTTTTATATTGAACATTCCTCGTACAATGAAAATAAAATTGCAACTATGCATGTAGTATTGATCGACGCAGAAACATACGGCGCTCCACAGCTGCCCCTGTTCTGCAGCTGAATTTATTTTCATCAGTCTTCATACATTGAGTCGACATGGTGGATGAAATGAAAGGTAAGAATTCAGACATTATTTGCAATTTATTATCAATAACTTGTAGTTAGTATTTATTTTAAAATCTGTTTAATGTATTGAATTAGTTATAATAATAATATAGTTAACAACGTTTAGTTGTTTTATTTATCAAAAGTTTTTGTTTATACCTTTAATTTTTGTATTGCTTTTATTTATATTAATATTCTATTATTTTTATAGTATCTGTGGGAGCATTGTAGTCAACGAAATTAATTTAATTATCTTATTTTACACTCAGTAACATTGCGAATTTAATTTGAATTTACGTAATTATTTTAAATAAAACAAATTATAAATTTTTTATTTTATTAATAAGTTGTTAATTAATTATGTTCTTTTTGTTGTTGCAGATCAGACATTTTTCGAAGCTGTTTGTTGCGGAGGTGATCCAAATCTCCGACCCCAATATTTTGAAGAAGATGGAAAGAAAAACAACAATGAAGAATCATAGCAACCATTACGAGAAAAATCCAACCGGCACATCCCAGCAAAACTATAAAGAAATTTCAATCAGCACATTTTTATTAAATCCAATTATTACAAATTGGAGATCTTGAAGAAATAACAGTTTTGGTCACAGAAAAACTTATCGTTTGAAGATACATTAAGAAAAATTATAGCATCGAATATAAAGAAAATTTAATTATCACAGAATTCCATTTCTATTAAATCAAATTATTACAAATATCAACTCGTTTCATCATAAAGAAAAAACTAAAATGAATCCATAGCATTCGATATGAAGAAAATTCAACTATCACACTAAGATTGAAGAAATATGAATATACTTCGAAAAACAAAATATTACCATACGTTTATCCAAATAGAAGAACAATGAAGAATTATCTGCTTTCATAATCTTGGCAGTTGTAACTACTCATAATGAATAATACAAATTAAAATCCATTCTTAAAATTTAATTATGGGAATTCAAAGAGATTGAAGAACAGTCATTCATTATATTAAATCTATATTATGAAAAATAGAGTTGGAGAAATTAAAGAATTATCTGGATTTCTATTAAAGATATAACATGTCAAGATTCATTTTTATGTTGAATCTAATAAACTGCATTCGTGATGAGTAAAAGAAGTATCTGAGTAAATGTAAGAAAAAATTTCATGGGCCGTTTGATGTCCAGAAGAAAATTTATTTTTTACAAAATGCAATTCTTAACTACTACACATCTAACAAATCAATTACACGACTTGCAGTATAACATTATTACATTAATTGAAAAATGTTATAGATTGACTACTCTAAAGATTTTAAAATTCAGAAATGGCAAACGACTAATGAATTGTGAAAATTTAACGAACTCATGTCTTGTCATGACGAAGAAACAGTTAAATATCAGATCCATGTGATATAACAAACAAATTTATAAATGTTTGATTTTTTGGAATTTCAATCCATCACTAAAAAAGTGAACAGAGACAAATATAATTTGAGAATAATTGAAAATCTCAACAAAAAAATAAAAATCAGATTTATCATCTGACACAAATTATAATTATATATTTAAATGAATATAAAAAAATGGAAGTTGAGTCCACTTAAATTCTTCTAAGTTATAATCTTGTTGTTTCTTTTTCAATCAGTTTCTAAAATTAGTTGACAATAAAGTTGGGATTTAATCAACTTTCTTGTACTTGGTGTTTATAGCTATAAACACCAAGTACAATTATTTATACTGAAATTTGAATTAAAATAAAGTTGGGATTGAATCAGCTTAGCTAGTGTTAGCTACCCTGAAATTCTCTGTTTTGTAATGTTTGATATATAATTATTTCTTATTACCTGGTGGTGCTAGGGGTATGAATTTTGATTCTCTTAACATTGGTTCATCTACTTTACTCTACTTGGCTCACAATTATATAGTTCATACCTTGTTGTTTCTTTTTATAAGTTTTATGGCCGATCTTTATTTTATTAGATTTGTTATTGTTTTTGGTTTCATCAATTATTGATTTATGCACTATTTTAACTTGCTTATGTCAAAATGCTTTGAGATGATAAGTTTGTCATTAATATTAAATACACAATGCAGCTTAGAATGTAAAATTTTTGCAATGTAACTTTTGATTTTTTTATCTTCACTCGTTTAAACATTTCTGATGTTTCAAATATTAATTATTAGATTTAAAATGAATTGAAACAAGTTTTTAGTAGATTTGCATAAAATCGAGAATATAACATAATAAATTTAAGAAAATATATAATTCTATAACAATTCAACAGTTTAATATCAGATCCATGTGATATAACAAACATATTTATAAATAATTAATATCCAAAAACGTTTGATTTTTTGGAATTTTAATCCATCACTAGAAATGTGAAAGAAAAAAATATCATTTGAGAATAATTGACAATCTCAAAAAAAGAGTTAAAAATTAAATCATCTGGCACAAATTATAATATATAAAATGAAAAATTAGTACAGTGATATGAGTCATCAGCACTATTTTCATATCTTGTTTTTGAGAAGAATAATCAATCTGCAGGTTTTAAAGAATCTTTCTTGTAGTGGATGACTATATATACAGTGATGAACAGTGAATAACGCTTTCTTTGAAATTTTATAACACAGCTTTCTATGTTTTAAAGAAGAATATTTAATCTGCATACTTCAAGGAATCTTTCTTGTATTGTAACTATGTATACAGTTACATCACTTATTTAATTTGTTGTATTTTCTTAAGATAGATTATTTCAATCTTCTTTCTTTTTACGCACATGATATTTCTTTAAGTTTATTTTATGAAAGGGCTTCTTGAAACGTCTAACGAGATGTTTGCTATGTTCCGTGTAATTAGGTCATCACTTCTCTCAACGCAAACAAAAAATTAATCGTTATTGATCAATTACAAATACCTTAATCTATACACGATACTGCAATATTGGTATGAAGATCCTTTCAAGAGATTTTTTAACACGACACCTTCCTCAGTTATGAGAACATGTCATTTGAGGTAATTCATTCGTGGAGCAACAATAATTTAAAAATAGTGTTTCTAAAAGTTGTTTAATCTTTTATGATAACATGCCTGAAGACGACCCTAATATTAGCGATTGGGAAAAAAATTACGTAAACGTAAAAACAATGGAAAACGTGTGCAGATCCTGCAAAGAAAAAAATAACACCGCGGTATTGCTTAATTGTGCTCCGAAGGTTTATTTTATAAGTGTCACAGATCATTATAGAAACTATATTAAAGAAAACATCTTTCATTTTTGCGTATGAAGATCGAGTCTAATGGCGGGGCTACACTAAAGCAACTTTGCCAGGCGGCCTGTGTCGAAAGAAGAAGTGAAGAGCTGCTGCTTAGGAAATGCGGGTTCCATCGATGCAAATAAGTAGTAATCGGACCGAGCCAAGTCTGGTGAGTAATCCGCATGCAAAAGTATTTCCCAATTAAACGCCTCAATCGTTAGTTTCTTTGGCCAGTTTTGTTGTGTGTAATAGTGAATTAAAAGATTCAAATCAATCATTTGTTGTTGTAGTGTTTATAATAATAATAATAATAATATTTTATTGCCCAACGGAAAAAAAATCTATTACAGGGAAATTATACATAAGTAAATAAAACAACTACTATGTTTTTACCACTAATTTATTGTTGTAAAATTATATATAAGGCATATACAATTTTACAAAATACATTTCACGACTTAAGTTTCAACGTTTTACGGTCATTATCAAGTGAGAAACAAATGAATGAAACAACACATATATATAGAGAAATTGGTGAATTGGCAGGAGAATACAAGGAATTTTACAGAATATTAAAAAGTGGTGGATTAATTACAAAACAAGGAATAAGATCATTGCCACATATAAAAGAGGTTTTTAATTTATCAATACTACGTATAATGTCAGATTCTTTAATGGTAGGAACAGAAAAGCTTTCATAGTTTGTATGTACCGTATTGAAAGGTATAAGAGTTTCTTTAGAATAAACCTCTGAAAAAGTTTCAGCAAAACCATTAACTATTTCTTCGGGATTACTATATCTGGTTGTGCCATTCTTTTGGTGTACAAATTTCCATAAGTCTGCAGGTTTTTGTTTAAGATTTGATTCAATATTAGCCATGTATGAATTGTAAGCGAGATTGCTTTGAGTTTTACATAAGGTCCTTAGTTGTTCAAATTCTCTACGATAAAACAAAGATGATGTTGATTTCCATTTACGATGGTAATATAGCTTTAGGCGCACATTTTTAATTAAATCTTTAGTAAATCAACAAGGAAAATTGCCTGATTTAATATTGTTATTAAACGGTACAGAGCTATTCAGTACATTGTAAAGAATATTGTACTATATTGGACTACTTGACTTATAAAACTAGTATCAATAACTTCATAACAGATTCTATCAGAAAATGCCATAAGAACGCCACCTCCAGTAGCACGATGTGTTAAATCTAAGTTTCTGTTATTACGAACTACTCTATAATTATTATGAAAAAGTTCAGAGCTACTGATAGTATTGTTTAATGAAGTTTCACAAAGAAATACAATATCATATAAAGCACAACATAAGTTTGTATAAAATAAATGAGTCTTAGTGCGTAACCCACGAACATTCTGATAGTATAATAATAACTGATTATTTCCGGGCGTAATTACATTTCTATAAAAAGCAGATTGTACTGGGGTTTGATCACGTGCAATACGGATAGATTTAAATTTCACATTATTTTTTAAATTTTGTATGCTATGAAATGCATTTGACACAGAAGCTTCACTAGTTAGTGTTAATTTTACAGGACGATTATTACTTCTTGTCGAGTCGTACTTGCCTAATCTGAATAGCTTTATTTCGTTCTGATTAATTTTCAATATCGACATAATTTCACGTACATTATTAGTGTCGCTGTTGGAACGTGCAACGGGTGAATTGGATACATCTTCAGATAATAATACTACAGATCTAAATACCTTGAAATACAATAGGTTGTATCAAAACGGGATCACAGGGCTGATTTTTGTGGGATGATACCAATAATAATTGTCTATACTCTGCGATGTGGCACTCAAGGCGACTCATATCGATCTGCCTGGAGAGCTGGGCTGTTTGCGGTCACCCCCCCCCCCCACACTCTTGGCGGCCTTCATTGAAAAATGGGTTGTTCCCCGTCCATAGAGTCTAATACTGCAACGGTCGCACCGCCGTCTACTTGGTTAACACCACCAATTCTAATACATTCAGCCGCGCTAACACGGCCAGACTGACGTGTATTGCGCTCTCGAACTACTTGTTCAAATTCTTCCAAATGATCCTCATCTGTACACCAAAATTTCTTAATAACATTCAATTGCACATGTGATTCTCACAAGAGAACTCACGAGGCTTAATACAAGACTTTAAATCAGAGACAGTTCTCAGAGAATACACAAAAGTTTGTTACTTTTTACATGAAAACGTACTCAGAGGTTTATCACAAAACTTGTTACTTTTCAAAATCAGAGACAGTACTCAGGGACTACACAAGAGTTTGTTACTTCTAACATGAAAACGTACTTAGAGGTTTATAATAGGAGGATTAATAATGTCTCTCTTGCATACTCACAATATGTATCGTAACTGTCGCTTGTTAATAAAACTGCAATTCTCAGTTTCTTGGCTAGATTTTGTTTAGGTGGAAATAAACCAGTAATGTTGTTACGGAACGTTTCCAAGTCTCGCTGTTCGTGTTCCCAAGTTTCAAACCATGTGCGAGCGGCCCCTTTAAAACGTGTCCCGCTCTCGCTACCACTTCTCTTTCTCTTTATCGAAATTCCAGTCTCAATTTCTTTACACCAAGGGTCTGCACCATTGTCAGCTTGTATCGGATCGAATATTGGCAACGCAATATCTTCAATTTTGCTGCTAGGCGTATACAATGATTCCTTCAACTTCTGGAATATTTCCTAGCGAAATCGAATGGTGAGGCAAAGCTTGCGTTTCAACTTTTGAAATTTTTTCCATTGTAAACTTATAGCCTATCTGAAGGTCTACAAAGTTACGAATTGCTTTTGTTGTAAGCTGTTCTTGGTGAGGCACATCCAGATCTAAATACCTTGAAATACAATAGGCTGTAACAAAACAGGATCTTAGGGCTGATTTTTGTGGGTTGATACCAATAATATATTGTACATCCAGGAATCCACAATCTTATTAATTGTTAATTGAATAAATGTACACTTTTGATGTTTTAGTAAATTGTCAATCAAAATTACCCAAAAGAATACATATATTGTGTTGTGGCCTTTTTATCATTTTGTAAGTTTATTAATTTCTACTTTCCCAATCTTTTCAAAAATTAATATCAGTGGTTTGAATTTGAAACTGCAAACTTGTAGGGTTTATGAGATGGTACTGCTACACCATTTAAATAATTAAATATAGTTTTAATAAGTACTTAAGTGCAACTCGACTTCGAGGGTAAACTATTTGTCAATTACGAAGTCTCAATTCCAAAACTTCAATTGATTTATTTATTTGTATTACATTTTTCTTTAGCGATGATCTATCAATCAATATAAACTTTTATGAATGTTTGATTGTCGTTTTTATCTATCAGAGCTACAAATGAATCTTTGAATTCCAATCAACTATTATATTTTCGATGTTTTCTTTTTTTATTCTATAAAACGTTTATATATATATATAACTATCATATTGTCCATTAAACGTTGATAATAAGATGGGTGGTAACGTAACTGGCAATATCTTAAGCGATATCTTAAGAAGTTTTCACTTGCTCAGGCGCACGGTAAATTTGATTAGAAATTATATTTTTTCTTAGCCTCTAGCACTTTTATTTTTTTATTGTCAACAACAACAAAAATCATTCAGTTGTCAAAAAACATTCAAAAAATGCGTGATGAATTTGTTTTTCAAAAATGAACTTGAAGTAATCAAATTACGCTATACTTTCTTTTTCGTATACATCTTTGATTTTTTTATTGACTTATTATAATGATAAAAGAACTTGTAATTTATCAATCACTTAGTGAATTTATTAAATTTTTTTATTGATATTGAAATTAAATTAATCCCCTCTTTCTTGTCTTGTCAGGAATACTGGGAGTGTTATCTCTCTCGGTAACATACGATTTATTTTACTCTCAGTTTGTAGTTAGAGTGGGGGATTTTCCCTCGCGTTTACAGAATAGTTCCGAGTAGAATCCTCTTAACAGATTTGCCGCGGGCTTCTTCCTCTGAGAGTTTGTCCGGCTTATAATCTTTTCGGCGACTGACGAGTTGTCGGAGTCTGGTGGAGGGCTGGCCTTCTAACTGCTTGCTGTCGGTAGCTTCTGCTAGATCTGCAAAACACAGTCAGATTTATTAACATCAATTACCGCCTTATCGGTTTGCAATTGATACTAGTCGTTGGGTCTTTGACGAGCAGCTTTAGTATATATTTCATTGTGGCTTGCATCTGCTAGATTGATTTGTCTAGCACTCGCATTTTTTAAATTTCTTTATGCAAAAATTTTAGGAGTCAGTTGTTCCGTCATTGGAGTGACGTGGTTGAACGTAGCATTTGCAATAACTTAGTAAAGCGCATGTGGAGTTCTCCGGTAGTGTGGTTGAGATCCTCCAGAACTGCTCTATTCTGGCAATTATAAAATCCACTCTAATGGATGTTTTTTAACTCAAAAGTGCATTCTAGACGCCGGGAGGCCGTGAAGACAACATCGGGAAGTAGAACCATAAGAGCAAGAAGTATAAAGATCAAACTTTCACGCTACAGACTTCAGTTCATTCAGAGTGAGAGATTTCAGGTGGTACTCGAGTCTCGGATGCATGCGTATCCTACTATGCATCCAGTGGCTCCAAACCATAGGGGACCACAGTTGGATATCCAAACTTCACCAGCAACACAATTATACATTACGTATGAATATATTGAGTACATATCTGCGGTTCGTACTGATTCAGTACTTAATGAACATTATCATTTTTCTTGTTATAAGTCGGACCTGTAGTATATCGGGATAATATTGAAACGCAGGTTAGTTTATAACTGGCTTTATTCTCTACGCACACAACATTTATACACAAATACTGGAGACAAAAACTTAAAATGCTTTTTGCTCCTACGATACCGACTCAATATTTATACATAAAATAATACATTTATTTTCTATACATTTTAAATTTATTTAAATATACAATATCCAACAGGATCTAGTTCGATTGGCCGAACCAACTGCCTTCGAACTTATTCTGTGATTTATTGAACCTTAATAAACCTTAAGAGGCAGTTTCTGTCTGTTACAATAATGAAGCTCTATCTGAGCAATAAAGTAAACAGCAATTACTCATACTACAACACAGAATGCCATCACGATTAGAGACGGTTAAATACAAACTGCCAAAGTAATGTTTTTAGTTTTTAACAAATACTGTCTTATAGCAGACGATAACGTTTGCAGAATGTGGTCGCACCTAGAGTAGTAAAAGAAAAAGGCTGCTTAGTGCACTTCTCACCACTTGCAAATAAAATAAGGCTAAATAACAATGCTTTTTGCTCTTACGATACCGACTCAATATTTATACTTAAAATAATACATTTATTTTCTATACATTTTACATTTATTTAAATATACAATATCCAACAGGATCTAGTTCGATTGGCCGAACCAACTGCCTTCGAACTTATTTTGTGGTTTATTGAACCTTAATAAACCTTAACAGGCAGTTTCTGACTGTTACAATAATGAAGCTCTATCTGAGCCATAAAGTAAAGAGCAATTACTCATACTACAACACAGAATACCATCACGATTAGAGACGGTTATATACAAACAGCCAAAGTAATGTTTTTAGTTTTTAACAAATACTGACTTATAGCAGACGATAACGTTTGCAGAATGTGGTCGCACCTAGAGTAGTAAAAGAAAAAGGCTGCTTGGTGCACTTCTCACCACTTGCAAATAAAATAAGGCTAAATAACAATTCTCAACGAGTGCGCAATAATTTTAAGTTTCTTCAAAATAAGACTTGAGGGCTTACCACAAATTACCAAATAAGATTTTAATTTAAACTGAACCGCTACAGCAACATACAATCGCTCGTGTTTATAATAATATTCTACAAAATTAGCAGTTTTGTTTTATATAAAAATATTTATACAATACAATATTATAATTTTTTTTTTGTGCTAGGAGGAGAATCTTTCTAAAGACTCGCAAATTGTCGGATTTATCTCCACAGGCGCCTACCGACTAAACTCGTCCCTAACGTGTTTTTCCTGACTGGTTGTATGCAACACGGAAATATTTACATAATGCACATATGTGCTAACCATAAAGGTGTTGCTCAGAATGAATAGGATCTGGTTCCACTTCTAGGTCTGAGTTTTAGACTAACGGACCGGGTCTGAAATTATTAGACTCTAGTCGTCTAATAAATAGATCATTGGCTTTTATTAGTTTGGCGAAGTCATCATTACTTGCTTGCAATAAGCAAAGTTACAACTGATCTTTAGCTGGTAGAAGAGGGGCGCTATGCGCCGATCCCGCTGCTTGTGGAAAGGATTTTTTATTACTTGCATTGGGATCGCTCCGTGGAGGAGCATGAGATTGCTTACGGGGAGCAAGTGTCTTACCGGTGGCCTGGCTGCTGCGGCTAGCCTCTGTAACAAACCCCGTCATTATTTGTTAAATAATGCCAACGTTCATTGATTGTCTTTATGTTTTATAGTTTTATGAACGCGCGCTTGTTATGCAGCATTATTCATAGACACTTTTGTTGAACGCACGCATAACAAGCCTCGTGAATTATAACAGGTATGCTAGGCAACCCTAGTTGCAACTAGCTGTATACGGGGTGGCCTACCACGCTGCCATTAATTAAACATCGTAATTAGCCGGCTACCGACACTTTTCATTAACGCGACATGATGTTAATTAATGACGCAACAAACCTGCATGTTTGTCGGCTTGCCACTCCGTTGTTTGAGGGTGCACGCGGATCTAACCTATCGAACCACGTGCAATTTCATGTAATCAATAGGGCTTTATTACTCATCTGCGAGTGTTGTAATCTCTAGTTTGACACTGCCCTTATTGCGCTGCACACACTACACTCACGGCACTCTTATTTTTTTGCCGAACGTAAATTGCCGCACAGCTGATATTGGACATCAGCTGTTGATCGTGTGCTGGGACCCATAGGCATCCACTTCCAGATTTCCGATCCAGTTCCAGGTCTTCACCAACAACTCCCGATCCTGTCCCATCTTTCATCACCGCATTCCTGAGCCCCGTTGTTCTTGTAAATTTGTATATATAAACTATTGTGACTAAACATTAATTAAAATATAACCTGTCATGTATTTTGTGTCCACACTCCGGTGTGGTGGCGCCCGAGCACCTCCAGTCTCCGCCAATTAAGTAGGGAACCCTGTGATCACGACTGCTGGTACTCTAGCCCAGGTGACTCTTCAACGTCAATACGAAAGAGACGTCACACTACACCTCTAGTTCCTGGAATATTAATAATTGCAATAGAACCTATAAATATATTGTGTAGGCACTTATTCTATTAGAGTGTACTGGAATATTTTTAATATTATAATTATTTTGACTGTTCGATGCTTTGGACTCGCCATCTGAAATTCCGGCTGAAAGGCTGCCAGAAATCTAAGATCAGTAAACGTAAATGTTCTATTCGTTCACTAAAATGAATAAAAAAAACAAAGATGACTGTGAAATGGATTGCATTTTATACTATAAGTAAAGGAAGCTGTAACAATTGTTGCAACTGCGTCTTACATAAAAATATTTATCTAATACAATGCTAGTAATATAATTAATGTTAATAGAACGTATAAATATATAGTGTAGGCACTTATTCTATTAGAGAGTAGTGGATATCTTCAATATTATTTAACTTTTTATGTTTAATGTAACCTAACCTCAAAGTATGCAAACAGATTTAAATACTATTATTAACTTGTTTAATATTGTATGGGTTTATTTTGCATGTTTGGTTATGCATTGTTTTTTCCCGAGAGAATAGGCTCTGACTCAGTTTTTGCTTCTTTATACCAAACTCTTCTTTTTACATATTTGAAAAGTATTATATTATATAATAGTATTACTTTATCGCATTTGGTACTAGTGATGTTATGCCTTGATTAGGCATTGCTATGTTGTTGTTCTTTACCACAAATATTAAAAAAAAAATAATAATGTACATACTCACACTACTTCATTTCAAGAAAGATTTCTCGAAGTATGCAGATTGAATATTCTTGAATATAACTCGATGTGTTCTTTTCAAACGTTGGTTTTGTATATAAAATTAATGAATAATTTTTTAAATTGTACAAAGTTATTGCGTAAAATCTTGTTACTATCGAAGGGTAACTTATTTTTTTAATAATTATGTATGTATATAGATGTTGATAGAACATTAGATTTCAATTTCTATTTACTATTCTTTTGCAAAAATTATACATTCTACTTCACGGTTACACAAAAAAAATGTGTGTACTATGACCGCGAAATTGTTTAGTGGCCTACAGGTAGTCCAATTGAATTTACGGTCAGCAAAGTACTGTGTTTCAAAGTGCCGTACTCCAGCGTCGACGATATTGTTGATCTTGGCAATCAGTTGTACCGTTGCTCTAGAGTATTAAACAACAAACTTTTAGACGGTCAGCAAACTGTATAAATTTTATTACAAATTTTATTTATATAACACACCCACTTCTTGCAATTATAAATTGTATTTTCTTGTTGTTTATCGAATATTAAATCATACTTCTTGTGTGCAAGATGCTCTGTAAATATAATTTTTATCCGCACAACATGATAATTAAGTAAAGTGTGAAGATTGATCACATTGATCTTTATCTATTTGTGGTGCACGGTTACTTATACTGTATAAACGCGGTGAAAAGCGCAATATTCGCATATTTTTGTCTACTGTGATTTGTTAATTGGTACGGTTGTCTAAAAAATTGCACAAATGTAGAAGCGGCGGTTACACGAATGGCATATTTTGCTTTTTTTCAGTCTATTGTAGAGTATGGTATTCTGTTATGGGGTAGCTCCCACTACAGTATAAGAATTTTTATACTTCAAAAAGGGCTGTTTGCGTGATTGCTGGATTGCGATTCAAGGACTCTTGTAGATCTCATTTTAAAAGACTGGGCATTCTAACTGTTCCTAGTCTCTATGTTTTATCGTGTCTAATACATGTGAGAGAAGGTGTTGCACTTAATATTTATTTACAAGTATCAGTCACAACATCATGCTTACCAGACTAAGAGCAATGCAAACATTTGTCTACCTTATTGTAGGTTAAGTAAAACAATAAAATCATATAATTATTTATCAATTAAAATGTTTATTCACTTACCAATACATGTTAGAGAACTGACAATAAACAAATTTAAACTATTTATTAAAGAAAAATTAACTATGGAAGAATTGTACGATTGCAATGATTTTTTTAATGTTGATTTTTAAATTAATGTTGTAATTTTATATTAATTAATTTATTACAATTTGAGACTGACGTTTTGAATATACATTGAATTTTTTTTTCTACAAATAAATTACTATTCTATTCTATTCTATTCTATTCTATTCTAATACTGCAACGATTGCACCGCCGTCTGCTTGGTTAACATCACCATTTCTAATATATTCAGCTGCGCTAACATACATATTTAATTAATATTGATAGTAAGCCAAGCATTTGAGGAGTGGTTCGAATGAACAGGCTCAAATGCAGTGTAGATTGGACGAATAAACTGTAACAAAATCATTTGAAAAAATAATTTTATTAAATATTAAATTTAAGATATTAAATAATATTGAATATAATAAATATATTTATTTAATACTTACATTTTAAACCTACTCGATCAATTTTCACAATGGGAATTTGTTTACCATTGGCGAGGTCAATTATGGTGACTTCGAAATAACAGGCGTCTCTGTAATTTTCATTCAAGTCTGCGTTGGCTTTGCCTGTAAAAACTAAAAAAAATTTTTTGGAAGCCAGGCAGCGATGTTGAATGGTGAGGCAAAGATTGAGGGTTCATATCGCGTTTCAATTTTTGATTTTTTTTATTGTAAACTTATAGCCTATCTGAAGGTCTACAAGGTTACGAATTGCTTTTGTTATGAGCTGGTGAGGCACGTCCAGATCTAAATACCTTGAAATATTGCACATGTGATTCTCACAAGAGAACTCACGAGGCTTAATACAAGACTTTAAATCAGAGACAGTTCTCAGAGAATACACAAAAGTTTGTTACTTTTTACATGAAAACGTACTCGGAGGTTTATCACAAAACTTGTTACTTTTCAAAATCAGAGACAATACTCAGGGACTACACAAGAGTTTGTTACTTCTAACATGAAAACGTACTTAGAGGTTTATAATAGGAGGATTAATAATTTCTCTCTTGTATACTCACAATATGTATCGTAACTGTCGCTTGTTAATAAAACTGCAATTCTCAGTTTCTCGGCTAGTTTTTGTTTAGGTGGAAATAAACCAGTAATGTCGTCACGGAACGTTTCCCAGTCTCGCTGTTCGTGTCCCCAAGTTTCAAACCATGTGCGAGCGGCCCCCTTTAAAACTTGTCCCGTTTTCGCTACCATTTCTCTTCCTCTCCATCGAAATTCCAGTCCCAATTTCTCAATTTATTTACACCAAGGGTCTGCACCATTGTCAACTTGTATCGGATCGAATATTGGCAATGCAATATCTTCAATTTTGCTGCTAGGCGTATACAATGATTCCTTCAACTTCTGGAATATTTCCTAGCGAAGTCGAATGGTGAGGCAAAGATTGCGTTTCAACTTTTGAAATTTTTTCTATTGTAAACTTATAGCCTATCTGAAGGTCTACAAAGTTACGAATTGCTTTTGTTGTAAGCTGTTCTTGGTGAGGCACATCCAGATCTAAATACCTTGAAATACAATAGGCTGTAACAAAACAGGATCTTAGGGCTGATTTTTGTGGGTTGATACCAATAATATATTGTACATCCAGGAATCCACAATCTTATTAATTGTTAATTGAATAAATGTACACTTTTGATGTTTTAGTAAATTGTCAATCAAAATTACACAAAAGAATACATATATTGTGTTGTGGCCTTTTTATCATTTTGTAAGTTTATTAATTTCTACTTTCCCAATCTTTTCAAAAATTAATATCAGTGGTTTGAATTTGAAACTGCAAACTTGTAGGGTTTATGAGATGGTACTGCTACACCATTTAAATAATTAAATATAGTTTTAATAAGTACTTAAGTGCAACTCGACTTCGAGGGTAAACTATTTGTCTATTACGAAGTCTCAATTCCAAAACTTTAATTGATTTATTTATTTGTATTACATTTTTCTCTAGCGATGATCTTCAATATAAAATTTTATGAATGTTCGATTGTCGTTTTTATCTATCAGAGCTACAAATGAATCTTTGAATTCCAATCAACTATTATATTTTTGATGTTTTCTTTTTTTATTCTATAAAACGTTTATATATATAACTATCATATTGTCCATTAAACGTTGATAATAAGATGGGTGGTAACTGGCAATATCTTAAGCGATATCTTAAGAAGTTTTCACTTGCTCAGGCGCACGGTAAATTTTATTAGAAATTACATTTTTTCTTAGCCTCTAGCACTTTTATTTTTTTATTGTCAACAACAACAAAAATTCAGTTGTCAAAAAACATTCAAAAAATGCGTGATGAATTTGTTTTTCAAAAATGAACTTGAAGTAATCAAATTACGCTATACTTTCTTTTCCGTATACATCTTTGATTTTTTTACTGACTTATTATAATGATAAAAGAACATGTAATTTATCAATCACTTAGTGAATTTATTAAAAATTTTCATTGATATTGAAATTAAATTAATCCCCACTTTCTTGTCTTGTCAGGAATACTGGGAGTGTTATCTCTCTCGGTAACATACGATTTATTTTACTCTCAGTTTGTAGTAAGAGTGGGGGATTTTCCCTCGCGCTTACAGAATAGTTCCGAGTAGAATCCTCTTAACAGATTTGCAGCGGGCTTCTTCCTCTTAGGGTTTCTCCGGCTTATAATCTTTTCGGCGACTGACGAGTTGTCGGAGTCTGGTGGAGGGCTGGCCTCCTAACTGCTTGCTGTCGGTAGCTCCTGCTAGATCTGCAAAACACAGTCAGATTTAGTATCATCAATTACCGCCTTATTGGTTTGCAATTGATACTAGTCGTTGGGTCTTGACGAGCAGCTTTAGTATCAATTTCATTGTGGCTTGCATCTGCTAGATTGATTTGTCTAGCACTCGCATCTTTTTAATTTCTTTATGCAAAGAATTCTATAAATGTAACAAAAATAAATGCAAACATACAAATACACCCAAATATTATTGGATTGTTCCCACAAAAAGAAAATATAATTAAGTATTGGCAACAGTTTATGCCAATCTACAATTAGCAATTAAAATAAATGTAATGTTGAACATTTTAACAACTTAATAAGAAACTATGGCCATCGATCTAAGGAAAACGAATAACAGTGTTTCCGACAAATCAACCAATGCCTTTACTAACTATGAACAATGATTATAACAAAATAAGAAAGTGATACATAAATAAGCCGTGAAATTTTAAATCAAAATATCGGTACAAAAAAAAAGGAGTACTCACGGTTTGGGTCCCTGTCCAGGCATAGCGCTATCCCTGTCCAAAGATTCTGCAATGCAATTATTAGCACAAACCGAAAATCAATAAAATTTCACCGCCGAATGCTATCACGCTGCCTTACACCAAGTGGTAGAAGGCACAAAATAGATATAGCATTGCTAGAATTTATAAAGGCAGTTCACATAGGCTGCCAATAACACATTGTTGTTTTCTTCCTGTTGAGCACACTTCTGGATTCTTCAAAACAAACCAATCACTTCAATTGAAGGAGGAAATGAGACTTGGAAAGATTAGCGGCCTCACGCGTGTCTTCTGCGTTGATCGATCGTCAGTCAAAAAACTAAGTTAAGTGAAATGTAATAAGTATTTAATCCAATATTTTATCAAATGAAGACGGCTTAAAAATCGAAAGCGGTATTAAAATAACAATATAAAGATTAAATTATTTATATATAAAACATTAACCTTTAAATAAATTCAAAATCGAATTAAATGAAAAATATTTTTCCATTTGATGTATACCATCATCTTCAGCGTTAGCGGATGTAGAGGCCAGATATGCCAAGATCCTAGAAACCGTCGGTATAACCGACTCGGTTCCAGTTGCAGAAACTCCCTTCAAGTATTCGAACCTGTAACAGGGTATGGATGGACTAGATCCACACTGCGTGTTGACATTAGACCTGGCGAAAACCTTCGACACCGTGCCGCACCGCAGCATAGAGGACGCTCTTAAACGCTGCGGTGTCCCCCAACTTGCCACCCAGTACATCCTGGCAAACTACAGAGAGTCTTCGACAATAATCTCATGTGGCCTTAACACCACATGTCCATCAAGAGAGGGGTGAAACAACGTGACCTTATGTCACTCTATCTCTTTAACTTCATCATGGACGAATTATTGTCGTTGATCCACTGTGGTTTGGGGGTTCGTATTGAAGACACTAAAGTGGCATGTCTGGTGTACGCAGACGGAAAACCTTCAAAAATAGAAGCCCAAGAGACCCTTCGTCTCATTACAATATTCCTAGAAAAACGGGATATGGCTTTAAACGCCTACAAGTGCACCGCCCTTAAAGTGAAGAAAGTTCCAGGTAAAAAAAGCTCTTTGCCCGTAGTACCGCGGCATTCCACATTCACGGCACGCCCATCAGGCCAACAGCAGTGCAGAGCTGGGATTAAACTACAATCTCACGGGTCTAATCAAATCCACTACGAACGACCTAATAACAAGCATCACCAGAATTCTGTCTGCACCCCTCAAACCCCACCAAAAAGTGGAACTCATTAAAACGCACCTCATCCCAAGGTTTATACACCTTTTTCAAACCTTGGGAATCAACAGAGGTCTTTTAAGGGAAGCCTACAGAATTGTACGATTCGATGTAAAAAAAGCTTTGCATTTGTCGGCACATACTCTGAACGCCTTTCTATACGCAGCGGTGAGGGACGAAGGATATTCTTCTATAGCCGGGGGGATCATGCTGAGACAACTTAATAACCTTAAAACACTCGGAGAGGGAGATCTACTACTGGCGGGGCGTGTAGTAATTACTCACTCCAACCTCGTGAAGTTGAGCGACGGTATGGACTTCCAACGCTATACACCGCAAAGCTTCGCAAGCCCTAGAAACCCCCTACTCCGGGAACGAGCTGTATCGATGCTCGTCGTCTCCTGCTTGCATGGACTGGTTTTGAACACCATTTTAAGGCCACCCGTCTCAGGTCTAACATGCTTCCCACGATGGGTATCCCCGCAAATCCGCCTAACACCAGACAACCTACGGAGGTTGTGGTCGGGTCGAGTCCCTGCCTCACGTGCTCCAAAAGTGCAAAATCACTAAAGGAGTGCGTCAAAAGAGACACGACCGGATCGAATTTCTAATCGGCGATATGGCCTCCAGCAAAAGGTGAAATGTGTCACGCTACTACGCCGTCGGAACGAGGATCCCTGATCTGACTTTCGAGAAAAACGGTTGAGCACACTTCTGGATTCTTCAAAACAAACCAATCACTTCAATTGAAGGAGGAAATGAGACTTGGAAAGATTAGCGGCCTCACGCGTGTCTTCTGCAGACACCATCTACTTCTTCAGCACGTCCTAAGCGGAACATCAAAAAGGGGTCTCCCGTACCTGCGATAGATACAGCAGGTGACCGTTCGGGGTCGTTATAAATGATTAGACCGCCCGTGGAAACAACCTAAAACATGCCATAGAAAACCAGAATTACAAATAATTTTGCAAACCCCGGAAAACAATAAAAACAAGAGAAAATAAACACTAAACCAACCTGAGATTTTATACGGTCCTACAATCCTTTTAGAAAACTTCCAGCCATGAGGTGTGGGTGGGTGCCAAATCCGCCCATGCGGTTGTGGTATAGACGATAACCTCTAAATTTCTTTTAGCGGGTAGCACAAAGCACAATATATCACTACTTAATGCAGTTTAAACGACGAGTATATAAATCAGGCCAGGATGCCTAAGGATTAACAAATCCTCTCAAAATACTTGCCACTGCCACAACACCACACCACGACACCTCAACGACCGGAAAACGAATGAAAATCAATTTTTGTGTACTGATTCAGTACTTAATGAACATTATCTTTTTGCTTGTTATAAGTCGGACCTGTAGTATATCGAGATAATATTGAAACGCAGGTTAGTTTATAACTGGCTTTATTCTCTACGCACACAACATTTATACACAAATACTGGAGACAAAAACTTAAAATGCTTTTTGCTCGCTCCTACGATACCGACTCAATATTTATACATAAAATAATACATTTATTTTCTATACATTTTACATTTATTTAAATATACAATATCCAACAGGATCTAGTTTGATTGGCCGAACCAACTGCCTTCGAACTTATTCTGTGGTTTATTGAACCTTAATAAACCTTAACAGGCAGTTTCTGACTGTTACAATAATGAAGCTCTATCTGAGCCATAAAGTAAAGAGCAATTACTCATACTACAACACAGAATACCATCACGATTAGAGACGGTTAAACACAAACAGCTAAAGTAATGTTTTTAGTTTTTAACAAATACTGACTTATAGCAGACGATAACGTTTGCAGAATGTGGTGGCACCTAGAGTAGTAAAAGAAAAAGGCTGCTTGGTGCACTTCTCACCACTTGCAAATAAAATAAGGCTAAATAACAATGCTTTTTTCTCCTACGATACCGACTCAATATTTATACATAAAATAATACATTTATTTTCCATACATTTTAAATTTATTTAAATATACAATATCCAACAGGATCTAGTTTGATTGGCCGAACCAACTGCCTTCGAACTTATTCTGTGATTTATTGAACCTTAATAAACCTTAAAAGGCAGTTTCTGACTGTTACAATAATGAAGCTCTATCTGAGCAATAAAGTAAACAGCTATTACTCATACTACAACACAGAATACCATCACGATTAGAGACGGTTAAATACAAACTGCCAAAGTAATGTTTTTAGTTTTTAACAAATACTGTCTTATAGCAGACGATAACGTTTGCAGAATGTGGTCGCACCTAGAGTAGTAAAAGAAAAAGGCTGCTTAGTGCACTTCTCACCACTTGCAAATAAAATAAGGCTAAATAACAATGCTTTTTGCTCTTACGATACCGACTCAATATTTATACATAAAATAATACATTTATTTTCTATACATTTTACATTTATTTAAATATACAATATCCAATAGGATTTAGTTCGATTGGCCGAACCAACTGCCTTCGAACTTATTCTGTGGTTTATTGAACCTTAATAAACCTTAACAGGCAGTTTTTGACTGTTACAATAATGAAGCTCTATCTGAGCCATAAAGTAAAGAGCAATTACTCATACTACAACACAGAATACCATCACGATTGGAGACGGTTAAACACAAACTGCCAAAGTAATGTTTTTAGTTTTTAACAAATACTGACTTATAGCAGACGATAACGTTTGCAGAATGTGGTCGCACCTAGAGTAGTAAAAGAAAAAGGCTGCTTGGTGCACTTCTCACCACTTGCAAATAAAATAAGGCTAAATAACAATTCTCAACGAGTGCGCAATAATTTTAAGTTTCTTCAAAATAAGACTTGTGGGCTTACCACAAATTACCAAATAAAATTTTAATTTAAACTGAACCGCTACAGCAACATACAATCGCTCGTGTTTATAATAATATTCTACAAAATTCGCAGTTTTGTTTTACATAAAAATATTTATACAATACAATATTATAATTTGTTTTGTGCTAGGAGGAGAATCTTTCTAAAAACTCGCAAATTGTCGGATTTATCTCCACAGGCGCCTACCGACTAAACTCGTCCCTGTAGGGAACGTGTTTTTCCTGACTGGTTGTATGCAACACGGAAATATTTACATAATGCATATGTGCTAACCATATAGGTGTTGCTCAGAATGAATAGGATCTGGTTCCACTTCTAGGTCTGAGTTTTAGACTAACGGAACGGATCTGAAATTATTAGACGTTTTGTCGTCTAATAAATAGAACATTGGCTTTTATTAGTTTGGCGAAGTCATCATTACTTGCTTGCAATAAGCAAAGTTACAACTGATCTTTAGCTGATAGAAGAGGGGCGTTATGCGCCGATCCCGCTGCTTGTGGAAAGGATTTTTTATTACTTGCATTGGGATCGGTCCGTGGAGGAGCATGAGATTGCTTACGGGGAGCAAGTGTATTACCGGTGGCCTGGCTGTTGTGGCTAGCCTCTGTAACAAACCCCGTCATTATTTGTTAAATAATGCCAACGTTCATTGATTGTCTTTATGTTTTATAGTTTTATGAACGCGCGCTTGTTATGCAGCATTATTCATAGACACTTTTGTTGAGCGCACGCATAACAAGCCTTGTGAATTATAACAGGTATGCTAGGCAACCCTGGTTGCAACTAGCTGTATACGGGGTGGCCTACCACGCTGCCATTAATTAAACATTGTAATTAGCCGGCTACCGACACTTTTCATTAACGCGACATGATGTTAATTAATGACGCAACAAACCTGCATGTTTGTCGGCTTGCCACTCTGTTGTTTGAGGGTGCACGCGGATCTAACCTATCGAACCACGTGCAATCCCATGTAATCAATAGGGCTTTATTACTCACCTGCGAGTGTTGTAATCTCTAGTTTGACACTGCCTTTATTGCGCTGCACACACTACACTCACGGCACTCTTATTTTTTTGCCGAACGTAAATTGCCGCACAGCTGATGTTGGACATCAGCTGTTGCTCGTGTGCTGGGACCCATAGGCGTCCACTTCCAGATTTCCGATCCAGTTCCAGGTCTTCACCAACAACTCCCGATCCTGTCCCATCTTTCATCACCGCATTCCTGAGCCCCGTTGTTCTTGTAAATTTGTATATATAAACTATTGTGACTAAACATTAATTAAAATATAACCTGTCATGTATTTTGTGTCCACACTCCGGTGTGGTGGCGCCCGACCACCTCCAGTCTCCGCCAATTAAGTAGGGAACCCTGTGATCACGACTGCTGATACTCTAGCACAGGTGACTCTTCAACGTCAATACGAAAGAGACGTCACACCTCTAGTTCCTGGAATATTAATAATTGCAATAGAACCTATAAATATATTGTGTAGGCACTTATTCTATTAGAGTGTACTGGAATATTTTTAATATTATAATTATTTTGACTGTTCGATGCTTTGGCCATCTGAAATTCCGGCTGAAAGGCTGCCAGAAATCTAAGATCAGTAAACGTAAATGTTCTATTCGTTCACTAAAATGAATAAAAAAAACAAAGATGGCTGTGAAATGGATTGCATTTTATACTATAAGTAAAGGAAGCTGTAACAATTGTTGCAACTGCGTCTTACATAAAAATATTTATCTAATACAATGCTAGTAATATAATTAATGTTAATAGAACGTATAAATATATAGTGTAGGCACTTATTCTATTAGAGAGTAGTGGATATCTTCAATATTATTTAACTTTTTATGTTTAATGTAACCTAACCTCAAAGTATGCAAACAGATTTAAATACTATTATTAACTTGTTTAACATTGTATGGGTTTATTTTGCGTGTTTGGTTATGAATAGAATAGAATAGAATAGAATAGATTTTTATTCACTTAGGCCAACACAAATACAAATAAATATATAACATGGATGTGAACGTCAAATAAAAGTACATAAAACAGTTGAAAAGAAATCATAACAAATCGCAATCACACAATACAAATTAAAAATTGTTATAAAATTACACTAATAGTGAGTCACTTAAAATTTCATTAATATTATAATATGCTTTAACAAATAACATATTTTTTACTTTTTTCTTAAAGCTATTCATGTTGTGACTTTTACATTCAGAACTACTATACCTATACAAAAATAGGTGTTGTGAAAAGTATTAGTTTTATGTAATTCATTGGATAGAAGATGACCATTTCTAGTGGAATAATTGTGGTTTTGAGATAAAGTCTTAAAGCTATGTAAGTTTATTTTGATGTAGCACAATGTTTTGAAAATATACACACATGGAAATGTTAAAATTTTATTTTGTTTAAAGATAGGCTTGCAACATTGTTGAATTTGAAGATTAAAAATTAACCTAATAATTTTTTTTTGCAAAATAAAAACTCTATAAATATCAGGAGCAGTTCCCCATAAAAGTACATTTAACAAAAGGTGCGAATATGCTAATGCGTAATATATATTTAATACAGCATCGATATTTAAAACGTTTTTTAACTGAAGAATAGAAAAATATGCCACATTCATTTTTTTGCAAACATAATCAATATGCCCCGACCACGAAAGATCAGTATCAAAATATGTTCCAAGATACTTAACTGATTTAGACAGTTTATATTCAAAATTATTTAAATGAATATTAAAATCAGTTGGTTAAATTCGTCGTTTAGAAAAGTATATACTTTCTGTTTTATTGTGATTGATTATCAAGGCATTACTTTTACACCAAGAAGTGAATTGTGTAATGGCTTGTAACGCTTTAGTCTTGAGTTCATCGATGTTAAATGCACTTACCAAAATGCTAGTGTCATCTGCAAAAATAGTTACCTTGCCATCTAATATAGCATCAGGCAAGTCGTTGATATAAATAAGAAAAAATAGTGGCCCTAACGTAGAACCTTGTGGGACACCTAAGTTTATATTTTTAGTAGTTGATTGTACTAAACCATCTTTAACAAACATTTTTCTGTTAGAAAGATATGATTTGATTAGACTTGAAAATTTTCCTCTAAATCCAATGTTTTGTAATTTGTTAATTACAAATTCAATATTTACAGTGTCAAAAGCGCAAGAAAGATCGAAAAAAAGACCTAAAACGTGTTTATTTTTATCAATGTATTCAACAACGTAATTAAAAAGATTGCAAGATGCAGTTTCAATTGATAATTTAGGTCTATAACCATGCTGACAGTTGCTTAAAATATTATGTTTAATAATAAACATAATCATTCTTTCGTAGATGATTTTTTCGAACAATTTCGATATGGTGGATAATAGAGATATGGCTCTATAGTTTTCAATATTGGTTCTATCACCTTTTTTAAATAATGGTATGACTGCAGCAATTTTCAGAATGTCCGGAAACTCTCCGACATCTAATGCTCTATTAAATAAATAAACTAAATGCACTTTTATAATATCAATGACACTATGAATTGCATTATGTGGAATATCATCTGATCCCGCAGAAAAAGATGATTTTAAGGTTTTGGAAGTAGAAATAATATCATACACTGTTATGTTTGTCATGACAAACGTATTACAAATATGTTTCCCAAAAGTACAATCAGTAGATAATTTGAAGTTATAGTGAATATTTAATTTACTTTCCGCGATGTTAGAAAAGTGCTGGACAAAACTATTACAAATATCTATTTTGTTACTAATAATATTGTTGTCAACAACAATTTTGTCAACAGCATTATGTTTAATATTTTTGTTAAGTGACGTATTAACTAAATACCAAATAGATTTAATTTTATTATTTGAATTATAAATAACATTTGAATAATATTGTTTTTTGCAAAGTTTTCAGAATGTTCCCGTTTTTTATTTTTGTACAAAGTTGTTAGTTCTTGTGAACCTGAGTTGTGACTGAGCCAGAACAGTTGTTTTAAATTCTTACTTTCATTACAAATGTTTGTAGTAATCCATGGACTTTTCTCAATTTTCTTAGGTGGTAATAGTTCTAACGGACATGCATTATTAAAGTTTTCATATAGTTTGTCAATAAAATATTGGAAAGCATCGTTGTTGCTTTCTATAAAATACAGATTGTTCCAGTCTATATATGTAACAAGGGATTTAAAAATATCCTAAGTTGTTAGCAGATATTATTCTTTTCATGTTAAAAAAAGAAGTAACCTTATATTCAGTATTTTTTGTTTGCAAACACATTAACGTTGATAAATGATCAGCAACTAAAGGCTGAACCACTTTCCAATTATAATCCTCAACGTTAGTTATAATATAATCAATTAGTGTAATAGATAGTTGGTTTAAAAGTATTAACAACAGTAAGTTGAAAGCAATTTAACAAGTCAGTTAAAAGTTTTTTGTTAGTAGAATCTTTTAAAAAATCAACATTGATGTCACCACATATTATTATCTTTTCATTAGATTTATTTAAGAATATATTTTGTAGTATATCTGCAAGTTTATTACAAAAAATACGAAAATCACCTAACTGAGATCTATAGATAGATATAAGATTCACATTATTATCATTTATACTTAATAGAGAACCGCAAATTTCAATGTTAAGCTCAGGTGAAGCATATTTTTCAACTCTTAAACATTTAACATTAACGTTATTTTTTACATATAAAGTTACACCACCGTGTTGATGAGTGGATCTGCTAAAATCACAAATCAGTGTAAAATTTTTTAAATGAATATTTGATAAACAGTTATTTAATGCCCAATGTTCAGACATACAAACAATGTCAATATGTTCATTATTTACAAATAATTCAATTTTATCAAATTTATTTAACATACCTTGAACATTAATTTGAGCAATTACGCACTTTGAATGGACTAATTCATTTTGATTCTCTTGTGAAAAAATGTTAAAAAACGATTCACACAAACATTTATTGGCCACATTTCTTTATTAAGAATTACATTATCGTATTCTGTTGGAACCGATATTTTAAAAGAAGAATAATCTTCTGGTCGCTTAGAGTTTAACTGCACACATCTAGCACGGTCAACGTTTTTAGTCTTTAGATAACTTATCATGTTGTCTACCTTGATGGCTGGATCCAAGTTGAAAACATGAAAATTGGAAAATCTTGGTGCACCTTTAAGAATTCCATCACAATCGGACGAGTTTCCGTATATAATATTTTCTTTCTGTTGTGTTTTACGTTTATTGACTACTGTTTTCCATTCTTCACTATTTTTAACAGTTTCGTTTTTTTTCTCTTGAGAAGAAATTGAATTTTTATTGCGAATATCGGATGACATTGCATGTTTTAGATTATCCGTTTCAGTATTTATTTTATTCGATGAGAATTCGTTTTTATTATTGGAATTTGGTTTTTCGATAGTAATAGTAGTATTATTTTCACAATCATTACAATCACTATTATTTTTATTGGCTTTGTATGTTAATTCAAGTTTATTAGTTAACAATTTGATTAAATCCACATTGGTGTCACGAAGAGTCTTCATTTCAACATGCAGTTTCTCCATTTCATCATGCACTTTTTTCATTTCAGATTCAACTGCACTTTTAAGCACATCTTTAAACTTGTCACTTGTTAAGAAAGTTAATATTTCGTCACATTTGATATCTTTGCAAGATCTCAAACCTTTAGCCATATTAAATTAGTATTACAAACTTTAAACTTTTACTCGAAATAAAACGTGTTCCTCTCTCGGAACGTGTACCTCGCTCGGAAGACTACGATAAATCTGAAATATTTTTTTGAAATGAAGGTGTTTGCTGTGTACTGCAACTTTTATATTAATTCATTATTTTCCAGTTATGCGAAATGTATGTATAAATGGTCTGTTTTTGCTCGTTATTTAAATATCATCTAAGTACGTTTACAAATCCTTAACAGCTCGAAACAACTGTTCTGAGTTTTTGGAAATAAAAGCAAATGACTTAATTCCAAATGGCCCTGCATTACTAAGTACAGGTCTATATGGGTACTTAACGTTACTAGTTTTCGTGAATTTATTAATTCTAAGTGTAAAAAAGCATTAAATAAATTAAAACATTACCTTTATGAAAATGAGAAAATATAGTCTCAATTTCTGTTAATGGATAGTAAACTTTTTCCAAGTATTAAGCGGGTAAAATCATTAATGACAAATTAATCTTGTATTTAAAATATATAAAGGAGATTGAGGTTAGGGTATTTTAATAAAAATTTTATACTTTATTGTGCTGATTTTACTTTTATATATTAAGACCGGTTTCGGCGGTTAGGCCATCATCAGTTTTTTCTTTTCTTTTCACAGGTGATGTTGTGTGTTGCGGGTGGTGGTCAGAAACAAATACTATATAAAGAAGAGACGCAATGTCCTCTAAATAAATAAAGCCATACTGATGAGAGGTAAACCTCGAAACGCGTCTATGGATGTTTTTAGTTTAGGATAATTTTTTCATAAATTTGATTTTTTAATGTAATCTTGTATTCTTTACTTTTAAAATAATTTTATACTTACGACGCTAAAAAAGTTTCAAATTAATATATAAATACGAAAATCAAAGCCATAAGCGAGGGTCCAAGCTTAGAACAAAGTCTAGTATTCTGTTTGATGTGTGAGGGTACGATTCCCTGTTTGGAGCGAGGATCGCTGTTCTGCCCGCACACTTACATAGTTATTAATAAAATGCGCGTCGAAAACCATACACACATACGATGCATTATGTTGTACCACTATGTGTAAAAAAAGTAAATGTGTTTTAATATTTGTATGGTTGTTTATTGAACATTCCTCGTACAATGGAAATAAAATTGCAACTATGCATGTCGGTATTGATCGACGCAGAATATACGTTGCCATGCCCCACAGCTTCTGCTCCCTCGCTGCTTGATTCGTTTTCATCACAGTCTAGCCAGCATCAATCGACGTGATGGATGGAATGAAAGGTAAGAAATTCAGACATTATTTGCTATCATACAATTCATTATTTTAAACTTGTATTTATTATTTACTTTGAAATCTGTTTAATTAATTTATTTTATGTCATTATAGTGCTATTAGTTTGTTGAATCTTGGAGATGAATTATTACACAATCTTATATTCTTATTGTAAATTTATTGAATCATAATTTTTTTAATAACTAAAGCCTCGATTAACTTGATTGATTGTAACTCATTGTTTATATCTCAAATGAATTTTTTTGCAAATTTTTGTTAAATTATGTAATCTTGTTTTATATTGTATAACATAGTTGATAACCATTAGTTACCTAACATTTATTACTTTTAGAGTACTTGCGTGAACATTGAAGTTAATAAAATTAATTTAGTTATCTTAAAGATTTAATTTGAATTATTTTAAATAAAACAAATTTTATTCAATTTTGAATTTGATTAATAAGGTTGTCAATTATCTATGTTCTTTTCTTTGTTGCAGACCAGACATTTTTTCAAGCTACTTGTTGCGACGGTGATCCAAGTCTCCGGCTTCGATATATTTGTTTAAATAATATGGAAAGAGAAACAACAATGAAGAATTATGACAAACTATTACGAAGAAATTTTTTTATAACATTTTGAACAACAACTATAAAGAATTAGGTGAGTTGGTTATAAATGATATACTCTAGTATGCTGTTTGTGGTGTTCAGATTTTATTTATATAGCAACATGTTTCGACAATGAATATATATATATATATATACATATCGATGGTCTCAAATCAATACCACGTAAGTCAAAAATCATGATTTTTAGAGCAGCCAATTAAAACTGTTTAATTGCCATTTGAGTTGATATTGCTGATGCAAAATTTAACAACCAATGACCAAATATCTTTAAGAAAGCTGTTATAAATGTTATTTTTAAAAAGATTAATATTATTATTTTCTATCAGATTTACGTGTTATTGACCCATAAAAAATCAGATATACGTGCTATTGTATTATTATTTTATTTTAAAAATTCTACAAAAATGTGCCTTATACAATTTAATATCAAGCATATAAATAAACAAAACATAAAATATAAATTCTAAACATATCAATCATGTGGTAAGTTATCATAAAATAACCATGAATCTTCTGGAAGGACAGGTTTTAGTTGCTGAAGGTGCTGGAATTTTATCTTTTTGATTTTTAGCCTTTCTTTGTGAAGTGCTTCAAATACTGCATTAATACCATCAGTTTTCTTTGCTCTTTGGGGCAACTCTTTATAGTTGTCATTAAAATTAATTTTATAGTAAATCGTTCCTTCAGGAGAATATTTCAAAGCTCTTAAATCTGTAACGTTATGATCGCCTGGCTTTCTTCCTGGTCTTATGGAGGGATATACCTGGAATTTATTGAAATTTGTAAAGAATTGGTAATTCGCCACTATTGCCTCGTATTTTTCAGGAGCATTCCTAGCTTCTTCGCATATTCTTGCATAATCACTAGGCAAAACTATTTTCTTATTTTTGAGTTTTTTCTCGATGGTCGCATGAACACTGTCACACTCCATTTGAGTGTGACCTTTGACTAGAAATTTCTGCTCAATGGAGATCTTCAGTTCTTTAGATAAATGTAAAAGCGCATTGGACATTACATTGTTCCTATTTTGATAGGTGCATCCGTCTGAGTAAATGATAATTGACTTTCCATCATTTAAATATTTTCTAATATAATCTATAACAAATGATACGAATGTTGAAGCTTGTAGATCGGAATGAGTTTCGTCAAACCAATAACAAGTACAGTGTTTTGTAGCTAAATTATATACTGTGAAATTGTGAATACACAGTTTGGTTTTGAAGTAAAGTGAACTTGCCATTAATGAAGGGCATACTTTTACTGCCTGTAGGTCCATAGTTAAAACATGTTTGTCACCTGCTTGGCTTTCTGCTTTATCTTTGATCTTTTCTTCCCTTGCTCTATCTTTTTCATTCCGATGTTTATTCCATTCTTCTTCTGACAAATTGTTTTCTTCATATTGGCAACAAATATCGCATCGATCCTTCTTTGGTTGGTACAGACAAATATTTAATTTCTTTAACATTTTTGTTAAAGAATTCTGACTCATTACCGTTTCATTTTCATCTCTACATTTTTCTTTGTACACTTTATAGAGCTCAGTTATACTGGAAAATGATTGTTCTAGATACATTTTATTTGTATCTTTGCGGCAGTAATGTGACGGTAACTTGTTAAGATTTTCCAAAAAATTCTTCATAAAACGGTTTGGTACCCGATCTGACAAAATTCCTTGTTTAACTTTTTCTTTCTTTCCATCATTTATCCCATGTTTACTTCTTTGCACCCAATTACGTACTTGCCATTCTTTTAGTCCTAGTGTTGATAGAAACATCTGTTTACAAACTGGAATAATATTCAGATTGTCAGTTTTAAGCGTGTATTTCAATGTTCCCGTTCTACGAAAATCGGCACCTTCGGGGTTTTTTCGTTCTTTTGGTAGTTCTATTGTCACCAAGGTACTAACTAATGTTTGGCGTTGATCCCATGACAAATCTCGCCAAAATTTTGTGAAGATTTCTTCGCGAGTCGCTGTATTTATTTCAAGACATCTTCTTTTTTTAGATTTTTTACAAAAAAGTGAGGAACATGCTGGTCCTAGTTTTCTCTCATCCCTTTGGGTATCGTGAAATGTGAATGTTTGATTAGATGGTCGTCTGTGTCCTAGGTACTGTTTGCCTTTCATTCTTAGTTCTTGATTAATTTTTTTTTATTCTTGCCAAATTCTCGATTCTTTTTTATGGGGTCCAATAACGTAACATTTTCGTTTTCTTTCTGCAATGTCTGATTATTTTCTGTCGCCATATTTGAGCTATCAGACTCTTCTTGATTTTCTTCTTCACTTACAAGATAATTCTCATCTGTATGAATACTTGGTGAATTTGCTAACATTATTGATGAATTATCATTTTCAGACTCTATAATATTGGGGTTGTAATTTTCTTCATCATAGTTGAGTTCTATATTTGTGTGTTTCTGCGGGGAATTTAAATTGGTATCTTTAGCTTTTGTACATACATTATCGATCTCTCTGAATATCTCCAAAACTTTGGGATGAGAAGTATCAGAAAAATTTGAAATGTCTGAGAGAGCTGTAAAACTGTGCAGAAGATGCACAGAATTTGTACTAATCTCTGCATGTTGTAATTCATTCACAATCGTTTCAGCTTTACCATCCAAACTAGCAGGATCCAAACTTTCCAAAAAACTTTCATTTACAATGTCGATAGGCATTTCCATAATATTGAAATCTTGAAAGTTGTTTTTGCTCTCCTCCGGTAGCAAAACAGGGATAATAGCCATTTTTTTTTTTGGTTGATTTTCTTGTTTATTGCACATTTCAAGTATCCTCTTTGATCTGGAACTCATGTTGTATTACTATAAGAAAGAAACAATACCACGTAACTTTGTAATTAACCACAATTTCAATAACACGTAAGTCGTTTGTTACAAAAAAAACTAAAATATTCGAAATAGCGCTATTCAAAATAGAATTTTTTATTTGGTTTATTAATTTTATAAGTTTTGCACTTATATGGTATTTTACTCATATTAATTTAATCGCAATTTGTAATTGTAAATTCACTTACCAAATGTAAACACTTTCTGCTGCTGTTTCGCCTACACTATTGTACAGACTTACGAGGTATTGACTCAACTTTTTTGATATTTGATTTACGGGTTATTGGTTTCCCTCGCATTTCTCACTAACTTATTTAGGTGGAGTCTGCGCATTGTTGGAGATAGTGGGGAACACCACAACGCTTCAAATGGCGCGAAAATCGAAAATTATGAATTTACGGACTTACGTGGTATTGATTTGAGACCATCGATATATAATATGCAATTGACAGATGGTAGATATAAGTTAAAAGTTAAAAATATAAAATATAAAGATAATGGATAACAGAATGACTTACATTACTACATTTATTTATAAACACTTGTGCGTTAGCAACGTAACGTTTTGTGTAGGAGGTTACGGGAAATAATAGGAAAATTTAAAATTTTCCGCTAAACAACTTTTAATAGAAGTAAATTTTGTCTAAAAAGCATAGTTTTTGCTAAAAATGCAAACAAATATTAGAAAACACGAAAATTGATTTCAGATTTTTTATGCTACTCAGTGCCAAGATTTTTAGGGTACAACTTTCAAAAATGTATTTTTTTTACTTTTTTTGCAGTTTTCAAACGTTTAACTTTTTAGGCAGTTTTTTTTTGCAAATTATTTAAAAATTTATTGCTTAAAATTGATCAAAAATTAAAAAAAAAAAAAATTTGGAGACATTTCCGTTAACTTTTAGAATGTTTTAATTCTATTAAAAACAGATAAAAAAAAAGATGTCGGGTATTTTTTTTAATAGGTCACAAAGATACTTTTATATGTTATTGATATACTCTAAAAATTTTTGAATTGGCGATAAAGAACTTTTCAAGAATTTAGTAATCTAATTTTTGTAAACGGCCAAAAAAAGTGTTCTAATATTGCAGGCTGTAGTCTTTATTATTATATTTGTCTGTTATATAATATATATTTATGTTTGTAAAAAATCGAGGATTCCATTCGCTTGTCGCACGGTAAATTTCATTAGAAATTACGTTTTTTCTTAGCCTCTAGCGCTTTTATTTTTTTTATTGTCAACATCAAAAATCATATAGTTGCCAAAAACATTGCTTTAGGTGTGTGATAAATTTGTTTTTCAAAAGTTAACTTAGATTTTTATTAAAAAAATTATCACATTACGCTATACTCTTTTATTCATATTTGAAAAAAAGAAAATACTCATCATCTTTAATTTTAAGAAAGACTCATTTAAAATTTTTGCAACATTCAAAGAAATAAATAAATAAGATATCTCGGAACGTAGCACACGACACTTTCTGAAATTTTCAGGGTATCTTTTGCACATATAAAAGCACGTTTTTATCCATATTTGAAAAAAAACAGCTGTCATTTTTTTTTAAGAAAAACTGTCTTAAAGTTCTGCTAATTTTTCAAAAAATGTAAATAAATTCAAAAACTACGATTTTTTCAAGTTTTGATTGTTTATTACTTGAAAATAGCTCACTGAAAAATTCACATATTCTGGATTCATGTAGAGAGTAGTTTGAGCAAAAACAAATTTTTATTCCGTACACTTTACTCATGCATGGCTATATATACATATATGGGTATGGCCATGTATGAGGAAAGTAAAGCAAAACATATTTTTTTATAATGATTATTATCCCAGCATGCGATATTATATAATTATATAATATTTTTTTTTTCTTATTTTCGGCTTTTTACAAAAATTAGATCGCTAAGTTCTTGAAAAGTTTTTTATCGCTTATCCTATAAGTTTTATTGTACATCAATTACATATGAAAGTATTTTTAACTTTTTAAAAATTAACGGAAATCTCCAAAACTCTTTTTTTGGAATTTTTGAATTATTTTATTCAATAAGTTACCTTCAATAATTTGTAAAAAAAAAAATCATAAAAAGTTTGAAAATTGCAAAAATAGGTAAAAAATTACCATTTTTTAAAGTTGTTACCTAAAAATTGCGGCATTTGGATAGCACAAAAAATCTAAAAAAACCAAGGGACCAGAGTTTCTGTCAAAGAACCGATCCCCAAAGTTTGCGACATAAAAAAATATTTTTTGCAGCACTTCACTCATACATGGCCATATATTTTTGAGTACATTAACTAACGTAATTATTAATTGTAATTAGTTAACGGGAAACACGTCAAAATTATTATTCTAATTGGATCCTATACCATAGATGTTGTCGAAATAATTTAAACATTTGTAATTTTCAATTATTTATTGTATTATTAATTCACTTTTATTAGTTAAATTAATATAGGAAATTAATTTGCTAACGTTTCGTTAATTTCATGTTAGCTTCTTGAGGGCTTAAAAATATCACAACCACAATTACATTTAATCACTTACAAATTATATACACATTATAAAATTTAAAAAAAATTAAACACATGTGGACATGTGTCTATACATAACACTAACTTATTACATAGTACACTAAAATAATCATTGTTAAAAGATTATACCAACATAGAAACATACTTTCAAAGGTTCAAATTGATTAACACCTCTAATAATGCAATTCACAATTACGTTATAAATATAATATATGAATGGAGGCCATTGTCGCATCATTTATCAAAAATACACATTCAAAATAGTGGAGACAACAGGTTATGTCGGCTAACCCTCAATCAAAGGGAAGAAAAAGGCACTTGCGTGCGCATATTGAATGCCAATTTAGTCACAACCTCCGTTTCGTTATATCGAACCGTTGGTTGTCTGGCATCACAGCGACGGCGTAACAAATTTACATATATGTTACCCAGTCCTGCAATATTTTATTTAAAATTTATTGAATTCTTTTGTGATTGTATACACATTTCCAAAAAGCTACGTTTAAAAGTATGACTTTCAGAGCATAAAATTTGTGTTAGTATAATTCGGCAAATGTCCAGTAGTATCACAATGTATGCTTAACCCTGTTGATGATTTAGGTTTATAACGAATATTACTTTTATGTTGTGCTAATCGTTTATCTAATCTTTGTGAGGTTTGTCCTATATAGACAGAATCACACTGTTGGCGTTTTATGAAATAAACCAGATCATGCCGACACATAAATGAGATCGGTGTTTGAGTTTTGTTAACAGGTTATTTAAGTGTTTGTTATACTATAAGCATTTATCATATTACTGTTACCATTGTTAGGACATTAAGTTATTTATTTATATTACGTTATATTTTTACTGCCGTTATTGCTGCACATTCAGGCGTAGTATTCACCTTTTTTCTTTCCTGTTTTCCGAGTCATTGTCGACGGTTAGTAGTGTTTGAGGCGTTTGCGACTACTTGCGGAATTGTGAGGTCGATAAGAGTGTTTACTTCAAAGGGACTAAATTAATAAGGTAAATAGTGATAAAACAGCAAGTTGGTGGTGGTAGATGCGACTGGTTAAATGAGTGTGGATACGTCTGGTTTGCTAATGTTGGGAGCGCTATGTGACGTTGATGGTGAATGCGCCGGGCTTATTTAATTTTTATTTCTAAAAAGACCATTTTTTAATGCAATTGTGTAATTTATTACACACGGTACCGTAAAATTAAATAATTAAATTTTAAACTTAGTCTGGTTGATGATTTACTTAAACAAATTTAATAATAAATATTTTGAAACCTTAGTTTGCGCAAAATACTACTATTACAAATATTCAAATTAATGTAAATGAAAATAATAGTATACTCAACATTTGATTTGAAGTTTTGCGGTACAATCATTAATTAATAATAAATCTTGCATTAATTCAATTAAAAAAAAGCAATGCAACTCAAGTTATGAAATTTAAAGAGTTTTGTGCAGTAACATATGACACAGTCTGTAATATTTTATGTAAAAAATATGTCAATAATAATTTGCTAGTGCACAATCAAGTAAAAACAGTTTTTAAATTAGATTCAATAAAAGAGAATCGTCGATAAAATTAATAAAATTAAATGACAATATTCAAAAGCTGATACGTATTTTTCAATAATCTAAGGTGACTCACGTGTTCTTAGAATACGGTTTGAAGGACCAAAATGTAAATTTTCTAAAGGATCGTTCTTTAATACAATTGTGTAATGTATTACGCATGGTACCGTATTCTGCATCAACATACGATAAAATTAAAGTGTATTGAGAAATTGTATTATTAAATAAGAATATAAACGTTCAGTATAGGTTGCTTGAAAAGAACAATTGAAAATAAAATAAATATACCACTTCAGTTCGGTGGTATTAGTAAAGTTCTTGAAAGAGTAATAAATGATTAGGAAAAAACCAATAAAATAGAATATAAAATTAAGAGTTTACAATAAAACTTAATAATAATTGCCTTCAAAAAATATCAAGCAACAATAAAGTATAAAACTAAAAGATTACAATAAAGCTTAATACTAATTACTTTCAAATAACATTTAGCGGCTCGTATTCTAAGAAAAATGTAATTAATTCTTAACCGTTAATAATCTACTATTTTTTGACTTGTGACAGAAATTTATTGATCAAAATGTGTAACAAATATAATAAAAACAAAAAAAACAATTTCTTGTGCTTCAAATTAAATATATTTATGCTTTTATAAAGTGATAAAATTTTTTTTATTTTTTTTTAATTTTAATCTAATTAAATAACATTTTTTATATTAATAAGTCAAATTCAAAACTCATTGTTTATATCATTTTCCAACACTAAATGCTATATAAATAATGTATATGCGTTTTAATATTTTGAAGGATGTTCTATATTGAACATTCCTCGTATAATAGAAATAAGATTGCAACTATGCATAAAGTATTGATCGACGTAAAACATACGGCGCTCCACAGCTGCTCCTGTACTGCTGCTTTATTTATTTTTATCAGTCTTCATAAAATCAGTAGACATGATGGATAAAATGAAAGAAAAGAAATTCAGCAATTATTTGCTGTATTATTATTTTTCTATGTTTCATCATTCAATGAATTATATTCTGCATAATAATTAAAGCCTCAATTAGCTTATTATAATCATATTAATACAATTTTTGTAGTGCATCTATTTATATTAACATTCTATTACTTTTAAAGTATCTGCGTGAGCATTGTAGTCAACGAAATTAATTTAATGCTCTTATTTAACATTCAATAAAGATGCAATACAAAATAATTAACGTGATTTTTTTAAATAAAACAAATTTTAACTTACGGATTTTTATTAAATTACAGACTTTATATTTTTTGAAGCTGTTTGTTGCGGAGCTGCTCTCCGACCCCGATATATTTCTTTAAAGAAAATGGAAAGAAAAACAATAAAGAAGAATCATATCAAAAGTCACACCACGAATCAAATCAATTATTACAAATAGAATAAAAAGAAAAAAATCAAGACTTTTCGACAAAGCAAAATTAAGAAGAAATTTTTTTAATAAATGCAGTTATTACAAGCTTGCGAAGATTAGAGAAATAACAGTTTTTGTCTCATAAGAACTTATCCTTAAAAAAAATTATTATGAAGAATTATAGCATCGTATATGAAGAAACTTCAATGATAACATATTTTTATTTCTACTAAATCTAATAGTTACAAATGGATCAAAATGAAGAATGAAAATTTTCATATTAAAAAAATCAACTATGAAGAATCCATAGCAACCGATATAAAGAAAATTCAACGGGGACGCCAAGATTGGAGAAATATGAAGATTTTTACTACAACAATACTTATCTTTCTAAATTAAAATATTAACACCCGTTTATCTAAATAGAAGAACATTGAAGAAATATCTGCTTTCAAAATCTTAAAAGTAGTAACTACTTATAACGAAGAACAAAGATTAAAGATCAATCATTCATTATATTAAATCGATACAATATTATAAAAAATAGAGTTGGAGAAATATAAGGGTTTCTATAACCAATATGTCAAGTTTCATCTTTAAGTTGAATCTAATAAACTGCAGTCGTGATGAGTAAAAGAAGTATCTGAATAGTTTTTATGTGCCGTTTGAAGTCCAGAAGAAAATTTATTATTCTTCTAATACCCATCTAATAAATCAATTACACGACTTGCAGTATATATTACTACATTTAATGAAAAATGTTATAGATTGGCTACTTTGAAGAATTTAAAATTCAGAAATGGCAAACGACTAATGAATTGTAAGAAATTAACAAATTCATGTCTTGTCATGGCGAAGAAACAGTTAAGTATCAGACCCCTGTGGTATAACAATTTTTTTAATAAATAATTGAAATCCAAAAACGTTTGATTTTTTTGGAATTCGAATCCATCACTAGAAAAGTGAACAGAAAAAATATGATTGAGAATAATTAAAAATCTTAAGAAGTAATTAAAAATAAGATTTATCATCTGACACAAATTATAATTATATATTTAAATAATGAAAAATGAGTACAATGATATGAGTCATCTGCATTTTTCTTTCAAACAATCTTTCTTGTAGTGGATGACTATGTATACAGTGATGTGAGTCATTAACGCCTTCCTTAAAATCCTCGTAAACCACAACTTTCCATATCGTGTTTTCGAGAAGAATATTTAATCTGCATACTGCAAGGAATTTTTCTTGTATCTTATGTATACATGTATATAAGTGAGTATTTTTCCTTATAACCCACAATCAATCACATTTTATTAATGTGAGAGATTTGCCAAGTAAACACTTTTTTGTAGTGGCGGTTACTTGTAAGGATGTTTTGAATACACCACATTCTAAATTGTGACACGTTTAAACTTTATTATTAAAGTTGTTAAATAAATATAATAAAAATAATATAATAATAATAATATAATAATAATAATAATATAAAAATAATAAATTTAAACAAAATACTCTCTAAGAACTTAATTTAATTAATTTTGACTGAAAATGTGTCATAGTCTTCTTTCAAATTGTTCTTCTTGAGCTGAATCAATCTCGTAATAATAATAAAAATAATATAATAGACATAATATTATAAACTAATCTTCACTAAGGTCGAGCTAGTGTTTCATATTTATATGTTTTTATGGTCTTGTGTATTGAGACTTTCTCGTATACACGAGACATAAAAATGCAACGATGTATTTTGATATTGATCGACGCAGAACATACGTTGCCATGCCCCACAGCTTCTGCTCCCTCGCTGCTTGATTCGTTTTCATCACAGTCTAGCCAGCATCAATCGACATGATGGATGGAATGAAAGGTAAGAAATTCAGACATTATTTACTATCACGCAATTTATTATCTAAAACTTGTATTTATTATTTACTGTTTAATTAATTTTATGTCATTACTACTCTTAGATTGTAGTATCTTGGAGGTGACACTGCTAAGCTGAATCAGTACATCTCCATATTAGCACAAGCAAACTAATACTTATGTTTTATTTTGAATTATATTTTTATTGTAAATTTATTGAATAATATTTTTTATAATAATTAAAGCTTCGATAAGCTTATAAACATTTAGTTGTTTTATTGAAACTCATTGTTCATATTTCAAATGATGTTTTTTCGGCAAATTTTTGTTAATCTTGTTTTATTTTGTATAACATAGTTGATATCCATTTATTTACATAATATTTTATTACTTTTTGAGTATTTGCGTGAACATTGTAGTTAATGAATTTAATTTAATCTTATTTAACTATTAATAACCATGCAATATAAAATAAGATTTTATTTGAGTTAACATGATTGTTATTATAAATAAAACTAATTTAATTTAATTTTGTATTTTATTAATAAAGTTGTCAATTATCTATGTTCTTTTCCTTGTTGCAGACCAGACATTTTTCCAAGCTGCTTGTTGCGACGGTGATCCAAGTCTCCGGCTCCGATATATTTGTTCAAATAATATGGAAAGAGAATTCAATTTTTACAAATAAGAGAAAACTAGGCCACAGTAAAAATTATTGCTTGAAGAATAAAACATCATTAAAATTATGAATATATCTAATCAACACATTTTCATCAAAAACCATTAATTCAAAGAAATATTGAAGAAATATGAACAGTTTTTGTCACAGCAGAGTTTATGGTTTGAAGATTATAACATTTAGAACAACAACTTTAAAGAATTAGGTGAGTTGGTTATAAATGATATATTCTAGTATGCTGCTTGTGTTAAGATTTTATTTATGTAGCGACATGTTTCGACAATGAATATATATATATATATATAATATGCAATTGACAGATGGTACATATAAGTTAAAAGCTGAAAATTTAAAATATAAAGATAATGGAAAACAGAATGACTTGAATGAATGACATTACTACATTTATTTATAAACGCTTCTGCGTTAGCAACGTAACGTTTGTGTAGGAGGTTACGGAAAAACATAGAAAAATTCAAAATTTTCCGCTCTACAACTTTTTATAGAAGTAAATTTTGTCTAAAAAGCATAGTTTTTGCTAAAAATGCAAAAAATTATGAGAAAACGAGATTTTTTTGTGCTACTCAGTGCCAAGATTTTTAGGGAACAACTTTCAAAAATGTCAATTTTTTACTTTTTTTGAAGTTTTCAAATGTCTAACTTTTTACGGAGTTTTTTTGCAAATTATTGAGAATAACATTTACTGTTTAAAATTGATCAAAAATTAAAAAAAACAATGTTGGAGACATTTCCGTTAATTTTTAAAATGTTTTTATTCTATTAAAAAACAGATAATAATAATAATAATATATTTATTTACGGTATTCACCATTTTTACAGATATAATACATTTAAAAATCACAATAATTAGAAACATATTGACTAATTTATCTAATATAATTAAAATGAAACATTAAACTTAACAAAAATATATCCATGTTGTAAAGTGTATAAGAACAACCAATAAACATGCAAATTAACTAAAATGTAACACATCACAGATGGATAAATCTATTCTTCTCAAATGACTAGCGAATAATGAATAGAATTCCATAAATAGGTTTATATTGTAATGAGCAGATAAATTGTTGTAATACCGCATAAACCTACATAAAGGCGCATGAAAACCATAATTGTACAGATGAAAAGCCAACTTAAATGTTCTGACATGTCGTGTGTTTCGGTAAAGCGGTACATGAAAATTAAGTTTTACTAACAAACTGGGACAATTGATGCTTCCATTAACAAGTTTGTGCAAAGTACAGAGAGCAATAATTCTTCTTCTATTTTGCAACGGTTCGATTTTTAAGATACGTATAGTATTGAAGCGACTATACATTTCATGATTATATCCTAAACGATATGCTGTTAATTTTAAATATTTGTTCTGTACTCTTTCTAATTGCGCAATTGCATTACAATAATAAGGTGTCCATATTGGACATGCGTATTCTAATGCAGGTCGAACTAACGATAAATATAATGTTTTTGAAGTCCACACGGAAAATGGTTTACTAAACCGGCTAATAAAACCTAAAACAGACATAGATTTAGCGCATATATTATTAATATGTTTAGCAAATGTAAAAGTAGTGTCAAAAAGTACGCCTAAATCTTTTACATCTGATTTAAAAACAAGTTTATGTTCATTAAGAAAATAGTCTCTTTGGACAATCTTACATCTGCTAAACGATATTGAAACACATTTGCTCAAATTTAGATCAAGCTGATTAATTTTACACCACTCCATCAGAATTTTTAAGTCGGTTTGAAAATAATTTTGATCAATGCAATTCTGTACAATATTAAACAATTTCATATCATCAGCAAACAACAAAAATTTACAAAAATTTAATTTTGTACCAATATCATTTATGAATAATAAAAATAGTATGGGTCCACAATGCGAACCTTGTGGTACCACAGAAGTAACATCTATAGCACATGATACAAAGTCAAATATTTTTACATATTGTTTTCTATCAGTTAAAAAACTTGAGAGCCACTTTAATGCTAGGTTTCCAAATCCTAAAGACTTTAATTTGTTAATTAAAGTTAAATGCTGGACCCGATCAAAGGCTTTGGAGAAGTCTGTGTACACCGCATCTACTTGCTTTCCAGATTCCATTGCGTTAAGATTAAATGTTTTGTACACCAACAGGTTGGTAAGAGTCGATTTTCCTTCACTAAACCCATGCTGTTCTTCAATGACGATATTCTTACAACACCACATAAGTTGGTCTGCAATTAGTTTGTCAAGCATTTTTGCTAATGTAGATTGTATTGCAATGGCGCGGTAGTTGGAAATGTTTTCTCTATTACCTTTATTAAATAAAGGCGTAATGAAACAACGCTTCCAATTAGAAAGGAAAATATCTTGATCTGCGGACATTGAAAACAGTGTGTGCACCGGTTAACATAAAGTATATATACATTGCTTAAGAAAATAAGCAGGTATGCCATCTGGACCAGAACTACATTTGTCAGGTAACTTAGATATAGAATCAAACACAGATCGAACACAAACACTAAATTTAGGTATATTCACTTGTTCCAATTGTTGAAATGTTGGTGCATCTACATTGTGTTTCATATAAACAGTAGGAAATCAAAATCAAATAAAAAAAATCAATCAGCAAACAAGTTTACATGAGTTGAGCCATTTTCACTTGTTTTCTCTTCAAGAAACATGTGTTTCGGATATCCGTCTACTTTGCGAACTTCCTTAACATGAGACCAAAAACTCTTTGGATTATTATTTAACTCGAGCTCAACTCTATTAATGTATGCGTCGTATAAACTTTTGCTAGTGTGTTTACATTGTGATCGAAGTACCTGAAAGGACTTATAATTAACACCGCTGCCGCTGGCTTTATATTTAGCATGCGCTGCTTTCTTATTTGTTACTATATTTATGAGATTGCGATTATACCATTTAGGATACCCAGATAACTTAATTACTTTGTTAGGGACATCGGTATTTATTACATGCGGCACCACTCTATTAATGTTATCCACGGCAACATTAATGTCAGAATTTGGCATTATTTGATCCCATGGGACACTCAAAAGATAGCTATTTATATATTCATAGTTTGCTTTACGAAAATCTAAAGTGTAATTTTCCAGTTAAAGATATTTGAGTTAATATGAGCCGATATAGAGTACCCAATATGATGAACAGAATTAGTTGTAATTGCATCGCTTCCTTCTGCTATGCAAACTTCAATTTTCTTTAAGTTAGAGAATAACAAATCTAATAAAACATCTTGATCATTTGGTATGTAAATAAATTGACGTAAATTGTGAAACTCCAAATAATCGGCACAAAATTGAGCATGATACGATTTATTGTTCTCAGACAATACATTTAAATGAGTTGGGTCCTAAACAGCTTCAGGAATATTAAAATCTCCACAATATAAATATTCGCAATTTGGATTGGATTCACAAATTTTATCAAACGATGTACAGAAGTTTTCATATTTTGAGACGTTAGATCCAGGAGTAATATAAGTTGAACCAATTATAATGTTTTTATTAACTTTCACAAACAATTGCTCAATACAGTCAATTGTATTCAACTTATAAGAATCTAAATTCTTTCTGAATGCTATTAAGACTCCTCCACCTTTACTTTTATTACTGGTTAAACTCGAGAGATCCATGCGATATATATTAAAATCATAACAACCTAATTCTCCATCAGATACATTAACATCTAGCCAAGTTTCAACAAATACAATTACATCATATATACAACAATTAACATTTAACATAATATCTTTCAACTTTGTTTTGATTCCATTAACATTTCGATAGAATATTTTTAATAGTTTTTTGACTTAACTATTGCAGGTTGGCTATTGATATATTTAATGGTGAGATCTGTGTCACCTTTATCTTTTCTTTCATTTAATTCTGATCTTAACAAGTTTAATTGTTTTCTTTGATTAATTGTTAAATCAGACTTAAACTTAATATTGTTAGAGTTAATGTTTTTTGTAACTTTTAACAAGTTAATTGCACAGTCTCTTGATGGCAAAATAATTTTGACGGGTCTTGGTTTGGAAGATAATTTACCTATCCTAATCACTTTTTTTGGTTGAAACTCTAGGCCTGTAGGATTAACGACTGATTTGATAGCTTCAATATCTTTCTCGGTTTTGAATTCATTTGACCCAGATGTTGTTTCGGGTAGATTAAACACCATCACGTTGTTAGCACGACGAGACCGATCCTCAATTTCCGCAATTATGTTATTTTCATCAATACAGGTAGAACTATTGGCTTCTATCTTATCTAATCTAGTTTTAATGTCACGTTATTCATCCGTAAAAGTGCGCATTGCGCTTTGAAATTCTGTACGAAAACTACTTAAATCCGTGGCCATAGACTTAATTGATGCAGTATCTGCATTAGCTTGATTTGTAATAATTTTGGGTAAAGAGTCAGTTGGCATACAAATTTCGCAAACCCATTTATCACCGTTGTTTCGTTTTGCTTCTTCAACGTATAATAATTTTTGGTTTATGCTATAATCTAAGCAATCTACATGATGCCACCGTTTACAGTCTCCATGACACTTAAGAGCCACAGAACGTGGACTAATGTTGTTATTACATACTCTACATAAGTTTACCATAATGATAGATTTCTAGCAACAATTGAAGTTTTTTTTTTTATAAAAATATAAGATGCAAAAACAAAATATTATAACAGCAACAATAGGGATACACTCTTCACACCATAGGGTCTGTTATGGTGACTAACAATAAACACACAAAAAGACCACGGTAAGGATGACAGTTATGATACAAAGGATAGATAACATTTACAATTATTAATAAAATAAATTTAAAAAGATTGTAAAACAATACTAAATAAAAAAATAATTTCAGATTAAAAATAAGGTAATTATTTACTGGGGTTCGAACCGCGAGTTATTCGTGAACAGTGAACTACCGGTCTAGCGGTATAAGCACAATGATCAATGCGCTACAGAGACTGTTAAATTGAGTATAATAATACACGCATAAGAAACAACGAATGTAAACAAAAGATATACAATTTTAAGGTTAATAATATAAACTTACTAATTACAACTTAAGCACTTCAAAAAACTATTGCACTTTATAACGATAAGGATATATAACAGTAACGAAAAACAGGAATGATAATTAATCTAATATTAGATAATAATATACAAAATGATGAGACTTTTAAAAAGATACAATCACACGTTAGTTTGACAGAAACTGCTAATGCTAAGATGTCGGTTTTTTTTTTATAAGTCTCAAAGATACTATTATATGTTATTGATATACTCTGAAATTTTTAGGATGGGCAATAAAAAACTTTCCAAGAAATCAGTAATCTAATTTTTGTAAACAGCCAAAAAAAGTGTTCTAATATCGCAGGGTGTAGTATTTATCATTATACTTGTCTGTTATATAACATATATTTATGTTTGTAAAAAATATAAAAAACATTTTTTTGTGCACGACATATTTTAAGAGGATTCCACTCACTTAGGCAAACGGTAAATTTGATTAGAATTTATTTTTTTTCTTAGCTTCTATCGCTTTTTTTTTATTGTCAACAACAACAAAAATCATACAGTTGCCAAAAATATTGTTTTAGATGTCTGATAAATTTGTTTTTCAAAAGTGAACTTAGATTTTCATTAAAAAATAATCAAATTACGCTATACTTCTTTTTTTGTTAATTTCTTTGATTTTTTTACTGATTTAGTATAATGATAACAGAACATGTGATTCGTCAATTACTTTACATATAAAAGCAAGTTTTATTCATGTTTGAAAAAAACAAAGAAAATACCCATCATCTTTTTTTAAGAAAGACTGTAATTTAAAAAATTTCAAAATTTGAAATAATTTTTTTTTGTAAAAACTTATTTTTTTAGACAAAAATAAAGAAAAAAGTTTATTATAATTTTTTCTTAAAAATGCAGTCTTGAAAAGTTACAAACAAACAAAAAAATGTAAATTTAAAGTTTACATTGTAAGATATCTCGGTACGTAGCACACGACACTCTTTGATTTTTTTTTTTAACTTATAAAAGCACGTTTTTAACCATATTTGCAAAAAAAATACCAGTAATTTTTTTAAAGAAAACCTGTCTTAAAGTTCTGCAAATTTTTCAAGAAATGTAAAAAAATTCAAAAACCTCGGTTTTTTTAAGTTTTGATTGTTTATTACTCGAAAATGGCTCATTGAAAAAATCTGAAAAATTCACATATTCTGGATTCATGTAGAGAGTAGAATGAGCAAAAACACTTGACTCATGCATGGCCATACATATGTATATACATATATGGATATGGCCATGTATGAACTATGAGTAAAGTAAAGCAAAACATATTTTTTTTATAATGATTAAGATTACAGCATGACATATTTGAATTATTGCGCATATTGCATAATAAATTAACGGAAATGTCTCCAATTCTTTTTTTTTTTTGAATTTTTGTTAATTTTTAGCAATAAATGTTATCTTCAAATATTTAAAAAAAAAAAACCTAAAAAGTTACAGACGTTTACTTATACATGGTCATATAATGTTGAGTACGATAATTGACGTAATTATATATTGTAATTTATTAACGGGAAACACGTCAAAATTATTATTCTAATTGGATCCTATACCACAGATGTTGTCGAAATAATTTAAACATCTTCAATTATTTATTGTATTATTAATTCACTTTTATTGGTTAAATTAATATAGGAAATTAATTTGCTATCGTTTCGTTAATTTCATGTTAGCTTCTTGAGGGCTTAAAAATATCACATCCACAATTACATTTAATCACTTACAAATTATATACACATTATAAAATTTAAAAAAATTTAAACACATGTGGACATGTGTCTATACATAACAATAACTTATTACATATTCACTAAAATAATCATTGTTAAAATATTATACCAACATACAAACATACTTTCAATACAAAATGTGGAATAAAAATACATTAATATAGGTTCAAATTGATTAACACCTCTAATAATGCAATTCACAATTACATTATAAATATGATATATGAATGGAGGCCATTGTTGCATCATTTATCAAAAATAAACATTCAAAATAGTGGAGACAACAGGTTATGTCGGCTAACCCTCAATCAAAGGGAAGAAAAAGGCACTTGCGTGCGCATATTGAATGCCAACTTAGTCACATCCTCCGTTTCGTTATATCGAACCGTTGGTTGTCTGGCATCACAGCGACGGCGTAACAAATTTACATATATGTTACCCAGTCCTGCAATATTTTATTTTTAATTTATTTAATTCTTTTGTGATTGTATACACATTTCCAAAAAGCTACGTTTAAAAGTATGACTTTCAGAGCATAAAATTTGTGTGTTAGCATAATTTGGCAAATGTCCAGTAGTATCACAATGTATGCTTAACCCTGTTCATGATTTAGGTTTATAACGAATATTACTTTTATGTTGTGCTAATCGTTTATCTAATCTTTGTGAGGTTTGTCCTATATAGACAGAATCACACTGTTGGCGTTTTATGAAATAAACCAAATCATGCCGACACATAAATGAGATCGGTCTTTGAGTTTTGTAAACAGGTTATTTAAAGTGTTGTGTCATACTTTAAGCATTTATCATATTACTATTACCATTATTAGGACGTTTGGTTATTTATTTATATTAACTTATATTTTTACTGCCGTTATTGCTGCACATTCAGGCGTAGTATCCAGCTTTTTTCTTTCCTGTTTCTGTTTTCCGAGTCATAGTCGACAGTTAGTAGGGTTTGAGGCGTTAGCTATTACTTGCGGTATTGTGAGGTCGATAAGAGTGTTTACCTTAAAAGGGCTAAATCAATAAAGTAAATAGTGATAAAGACGTCAAGTTGGTGGTAGATGAGAATGGTTAAATCAGTGTGGAGACGTCTAGTTTGCTGATGTGTGGAGCGCTATGTGATGTTGATGGTGAATGCGCCGGGCTTACTTAATTTAAATTTTTAAAAGGACCATTCTTTAATGCACATGTATAATATATTACGCACGGTACCGTAAAATTGAATAAACAAATTTTAAAGTTTGGTTGATGATTTACTTAAATAAATTCAAAATAAATTAGAAATTAATGCAAACGATGATAAACGATAAAAATTTATTTTGAAACCTTAGTTTGCGCAAAATACTACTATTATAAATACTCAAATTAATGTAAATGAAAATAATAGCTCTCAACATTTGATTTGAAGTTTTGCGATACAATCATTAATTAATAATAATTCTCGCATCAATTTAATTAAAAAAAGGCGATGCAACTCAAGTTATGAAATTTAAAGAGTTTTGTGCAGTAACATATGACACAGTCTGTAATATTTCATGTAAAAGATATGTCAATAATAATTTGCTAGTACACAATCAAGTAAAATCAGTTTTTAAATTAGAGCCAATAATTAATAAAATTAATTGACAATATTTAAAAGCAGATACTTATTTTACAATAATCTAAGGTGACGCACGTGCTGTTAGAACCCGGTTCGAAGGACCAAAATGTAAATGGATCGTTCTTTAATACAATTGTGGATGTATTACGCACGGTAACGTATACTGCATCAAAATACGATGGGGCAAAGTTAAAATTAAAGTGTATTGCGAACTGTATTAATAAATTAGAATATAAACGTTTAGTTTAGGTTGTTTTAAAAAAACCAATTAAAATTAAAATATATATACCACTACAATTCGGTAGTATTAGAAATTTTCTTAAAAGAGTAATAAATGATTAGGAAAAAAACTATAAAATAAAATATAAAATTAAGAGCAACTATAAAGTATAAAACTAAAAGATTACAATAAAGCTTAATACTAATTACTTTCAAATAACATTTAGCGGCTCGTATTCTAAGAGAAATGTAATTAATTCTTAACACTGTTTTTGATTGAATATCGATGTTGCCAGGCCTCTATCCAAGTTAAACAAACAACCGTTAATAATCTACTATTTTTTCGACTTGTGACACAAATTTATTGATCAAATTGTGTAACAAATATAATAAAAACATTTTTTTCTTGTCAAACAAGTGCTTTAAATTAAATTTTTTTATGCTTTTATAAAGTGATTAAATTTTTTTAATATTTTTTTAATTTTAATCTAATTTAATAACATTTTTTATAATAATAAGTCAAAATCAAAACTCATTGTTTATATCATTTCCCAACACTAAATGCTCATAAATAATGTATGTATATACGTTTTAATATTTTGAAGGATGTTATATATTGAACATTCCTTGTACAATAGAAATAAGATTGCAACTATGCATGTAGTATTGATCGATGTAAAACATACGGCGCTCTACAGCTGCTCCTGTACTGCTGCTTTATTTGTTTTCATCAGTCTTCATAAAATCAGTAGACATGATGGATGAAATGAAAGGAAAGAATTTCAGCAATTATTTGCTGTATTATTATACTTCTATGTTTCATCATTCAATGAATTATATTCTGCATAATAATTAAAGCCTCAATTAGCTTATTATAATATAATTAATACCATTTTTGTAGTGCATCTATTTATATTAACATTCTATTACTTTTAAAGTATCTGCGTGAGCATTGTAGTCAACGAAATTAATTTAATTCTCTTATTTAATATTCAATAAAGATGCAATACAAAATAATTAACGTGATTGTTTAAAATAAAACAAATTTTAATTTACGGATTTTTATTAAATTACAGACTTTATATTTTTTTAAGCTGTTTGTTGCGGAGCTGCTCTCCGACCCCGATATATTTCTTTAAAGAAAATGGAAAGAAAAACAATAAAGAAGAATCATATCAAAAGTTACACCACCAATCAAATCAATTATTACAAATATGTAGAATAAAAAGAAAAAATTAAGACTTTTTGACAGAGCAAAATTATGAAGAAATTGTTTTTAATAAATGCAGTTATTACAAGCCTGCGAAGATTAGAGAAATAAAAGTTTTTGTCTCGTAAAAACTTATCCTTAAAAAAACTATTATGAAGAATTATAGCATTGTATATGAAGAAAATTCAATGATAACAGATTTTCATTTCTACTAAATCTAATAGTTACAAATGGATCAAAATGAAGAATGAAAATTTTCATATTAAAAAAATCAACTATGAAGAATCCATAGCAACCGATATAAAGAAAATTCAACTGGGACGCCAAGATTTGAGAAATATGAAGACTTTTTACTACAACAATGCTTATCTTTTGAAGAACAAAATATTTACACCCGTTTATCTAAATAAAAGAACCTTAAAGAAATCAAAATCTTAAAAGTAGTAACTACTCCTAATGAAGAACACAGATTGAAGATCAATTGTTTATTATATTAAATCTATACACTATTATAAAAAAATTGAGTTGGAGAAATATAAAGGTTTCTATAACCAATATGTCAAGTTCCATCTTTAAGTTGAATCTAATAAAACTGCAGTCGTGATGAGTAAAAGAATTATCTGAAAAGTTTTCATGTGCCGTTTGAAGTCCAGAAGAAAATTTATTATTCTTCTACTACCCATCTAATAAATCAATTACACGACTTGCAGTATATATTACTACATTTAATGAAAAATGTTATAAATTGGCTACTTTGAAGAATTTAAAATTCAGAAATGGCAAACGACTAATGAATTGTAAAAAATTAACAAATTCATGTCTTGTCATGGCGAAGAAACAATATAACAATTTTTTTAATAAATACTTGAAATCCAAAAACGTTTGATTTTTTTGGAATTTGAATCCATCACTAGAAAAGTGAACAGAAAAAAAAATGATTGAGAATAATTAAAAATCTCAAGAAATAATTAAAAATAAGATTTATCATCTGACACAAATTATAATTATATATTTAAATAATGAAAAATGAGTACAATGATATGAGTCATCAGCATTTTTCTTTCAAACAATCTTTCTTGTAGTGGATGACTATGTATACAGTGATGTGAGTCATTAACGCCTTCCTTAAAATCCTCGTAAACCACAACTTTCCATATCGTGTTTTCGAGAAGAATATTTAATCTGCATACTGCAAGGAATTTTTCTTGTATCTTATGTATACATGTATATAAGTGAGTATTTTTCCTTATAACCCACAATCAATCACATTTTATTAATGTGAGAGATTTGCCAAGTAAACACTTTTTTGTAGTGGCGGTTACTTGTAAGGATGTTTTGAATACACCACATTCTAAATTGTGACACGTTTAAACTTTATTATTAAAGTTGTTAAATAAATATAATAAAAATAATATAATAATAATAATATAATAATAATAATAATATAAAAATAATAAATTTAAACAAAATACTCTCTAAGAACTTAATTTAATTAATTTTGACTGAAAATGTGTCATAGTCTTCTTTCAAATTGTTCTTCTTGAGCTGAATCAATCTCGTAATAATAATAAAAATAATATAATAGACATAATATTATAAACTAATCTTCACTAAGGTCGAGCTAGTGTTTCATATTTATATGTTTTTATGGTTTTGTGTATTGAGACTTCCTCGTATACACGAGACATAAAAATGCAACGATGTATTTCGATATTGATCGACGCAGAACATACGTTGCCATGCCCCACAGCTTCTGCTCCCTCGCTGCTTGATTCGTTTTCATCACAGTCTAGCCAGCATCAATCGACATGATGGATGGAATGAAAGGTAAGAAATTCAGACATTATTTGCTATCACGCAATTCATTATCTAAAACTTTTATTTATTATTTACTGTTTAATTAATTTTATGTCATTACTACTATTAGATTGTGGTATCTTGGAGGTGACACTGCTAAGTTGAATTATTACATCTCCATATTAGCACAAGCAAACTAAAAGTTATGTTTTATTTTTAATTATATTTTTATTGTAAATTTATTGAATAATAATTTTTATAATAATAAAAGCTTCGATAAGCTTATAAACATTTAGTTGTCTTATTGAAACTTATTCTTTATTTTATCAAATGATATTTTTTCGGCAATTTTTTGTTAAATTGATGTTATCTTGTTTTAATTTGTATAACATCGTTGATATCCATTTATTTACATAACATTTCATTACTTTTTGAGTACTTGCGTGAACATTGTAGTTAATAAATTTAATTTAATCTTATTTAACTATTAATAACCATGCAATATAAAATAAGATTTTATTTGAGTTAACATGATTGTTATTATAAATAAAACTATTTAATTTAATTTTGTATTTTATTAATAAAGTTGTCAATTATCTATGTTCTTTTCCTTGTTGCAGACCAGACATTTTTCCAAGCTGCTTGTTGCGACGGTGATCCAAGTTTCCGGCTCCGATATATTTGTTCAAATAATATGGAAAGAGAATTTAATTTTTACAAATAAGAGAAAACTAGGCCACAGTAAAGATTATTGTTTGAAGAATAAACCATCATTAAAATTATGAATATATCTGATCAACACATTTTCATCAAAAACCATTAATTCAAAGAAATATTGAAGAAATATGAACAGTTTTTGTCACAGCAGAGTTTATTGTTTGAAGATTATAACATTTAGAACAACAACTTTAAAGAATTAGGTGAGTTGGTTATAAATGATATATTCTAGTATGCTGCTTGTCTTATTTTATTTATGTAGCGACATGTTTCGACAATGAATATATATATAATATGCAATTGACAGATGGTACATATAAGTTAAAAGTTAAAAAATATAAAACATAAAGATAATGGAAAACAGAATGACTTACATTACTACATTTATTTATAAACGCTCGTGCGTTAGCAACGTAACGTTTGTGTAGGAGGTTACGGGAAAATATAGAAAAATTCAAAATTTTCCGCTCTACAACTTTTTATAGAAGTAAATTTTAATTTGCTAAAAATGCAAAAAATTATGAGAAAACGAGATTTTTTTGTGCTACTCAGTGCCAAGATTTTTAGGGTACAACTTTCAAAAATGTAAATTTTTTACTTTTTTTGAAGTTTTCAAACATCTAACTTTTTAGGGAGTTTTTTTGCAATTTATTGAGAATAACATTTACTGCATTTAATTCATCAAAAATTAAAAAAAAAAAACAATGTTAGAGACATTTCCGTTAATTTTTAAAATGTTTTTTTCTATTAAAAACAGATATAATAATAATAATAATAATATATTTATTTACGGTATTCACCATTTTTACAGATATAATACATTTAAAAATCAATTAAAAAAAAAAACAATAATTAGAAACATATTGACTAATTTATCTAATATAATTAAAATGAAACATTAAACTTAACAAAAATATATCCATGTTGTAAAGAGTACAAAAACAACCAATAAACATGGAAATTAACTAAAATGTAACACATCACAGATAGAGAAATCTATTCTCCTCAAATGACTAGCGAATAATGAATAGGATTCCATAAATAGGTTTATATTGTAATGAGCAGATAAATTGTTGTAATACCGCATAAACCTACATAAAGGCGCATGAAAACCATAATTGCACAGATGAAAAGCCAACTTAAATGTTCTGACATGTCGTGTGTTTCGGTAAAGCGGTACATGAAAATTAAGTTTTACTAACGAACTGGGACAATTGATGCTTCCATTAACAAGTTTGTGCAAAGTACAGAGATCAATAATTCTTCTTCTATTTTGCAACGGTTCGATTTTTAAGATACGTATAGTATTGGAGCGACTATACATTTTATGATTATATCCTAAACGATATGCTGTTAATTTAAATATTTGTTCTGTACTCTTTCCAATTGCGCAATTGCATTAGAATAATAAGGTGTCCATATTAGACATGCGTATTCTAATGCAGGACGAACTAACGATAAATATAATATTTTTGAAGTCCACACGGAAAATGGTTTACTAAACCGGCTAATAAAACCTAAAACAGACATAAATTTAGCGCATATATTATTAATATGTTTAGCAAATGTAAGAGTAGTGTCAAAAAGTACGCCTAAATCTTTTACATCTGATTTAAAAACAAGTTTATGTTCATTAAGAAAATAGTCTCTTTGGACAATCTTACATCTGCTAAACGATATTGAAACACATTTGCTCAAATTTAGATCAAGCTGATTAATTTTACACCACTCCATCAGAATTTTTAAGTCGGTTTGAAAATAATTTTGATCAATGCAATTCTGTACAATTCTCCCGAAAATGTCGGCAGTTTTATCTGAGGCAATTTTACATTCGTTTTTACTCCCGAACTACTTGATTGTGATTGAACACTAGCAATGGAAGGTGTATTATTATCGCTGAAATCACGTGTGCTATTCTTTATAATAGAACGCGCGTCTGCCAATGTAGAAAAATAAATATTTTCAAACTCCGAAGCATAATTATATTCGTCTGCTTCATTGACGATTGAGAGTTCGAATATATTGTTTTGTATTTCTTGTAAACTATCTAGGATTGGTGTGAATCTTTCAATTCGCGCTTCAATATTCTCGATTTGCATGAGAGATTTATTTTCTATATTGTGCATACCGTCGATGTATGCTTTGAAATCATTTAATTTTCGTCTTAATGCTCTCCCCGTTGGATGTGTAATGATTTTGATTCAGCTTCTTCAGCCATAATGATAATTTAATTAAATGATATTTATTACCGTATCACTCAAATTTCTGTTTTATTTTAATGGGACTTGAGTAAAGGAAACTTACTATTATTGTTTTGTTGCCTTCCAGAATGATCTATTGTGGACCATTTGCTTTGTGTTGATACCGTCCGTGCTGTGGCGACTGTGTCCATGCTGGGGAACTGTGTATCTTCATGCGCGGGAAAGGCAATGACTGGTGTTTATTTTACATGGGCAGCATGGCAATGGCTGGCATCCATACACTGATTAATTCGTGGCGAAGGACCAATGTTTTTACTCATCAACAATGATAACGATCACTGTTAACGATTTTATTATTTTTATGATGTTGTTGTAATTGGGCGTAACTAAAATAATACTGCTTTATTTTTGTTTTTTATTATTGGGAGCGTTGTTGACTATACAAACTCTTGTTCTCCACTGAACCACCGATGCGTCGTTCTGCATTGCCGAGGCACGGTTGCCAGTTATTGTACAACCCTGTTGCCAGTGCATTAACAACAATATTAAACAATTTCATATCATCAGCAAACAACAAAAATTTACAAAAATTTAATTTTGTACCAATATCATTTATGAATAATAAAAATAGTATGGGTCGACAATGCGAACCTTGTGGTACCACAGAAGTAACATCTATAGCACATGATACAAAGTCAAATATTTTTACATATTGTTTTCTATCAGTTAAAAAACTTGAGAGCCACTTTAATGCTAGGTTTCCAAATCCTAAAGACTTTAATTTGTTAATTTAAGTTAAATGCTGGACCCGATCAAAGGCTTTGGAGAAGTCTGTGTACACCGCATCTACTTGCTTTCCAGATTCTATTGCGTTAAGAATAAATGTTTTGTACATCAACAGGTTGGTAAGAGTCGATTTTCCTTCACTAAACTCATGCTGTTCTTCAATGACGATATTCTTACAACACCACATAAGTTGGTCTGCAATTAGTTTGTCAAGCATTTTTGCTAATGTAGATTGTATTGCAATGGCGCGGTAGTTGGAAATGTTTTCTCTGTTGCCATCCTTAAATAAAAGCGTAATGAAACAACGCTTCCAATTAGAAGGGAAAATACCTTGATCTGCGGACATTGAAAACAGTGTGTGCACCGGTTTACATAAAGTATATATACATTGTTTGAGAAAATAAGCAGGTATGCCATCTGGACCAGAAATACATTTGTCAGGTAACTTAGATATAGAATCAAACACAGATCGAACACAAACACTAAATTTAGGTATATTCACTTGTTCAAATTTTTGAAATGTTGGTGCATCTACATTGTGTTTCATATAAACAGTAGCAAAATAATCAGCAAACAAGTTTACATGAGTTGAGCCATTTTCACTTGTTTTCTCTTCAAGAAACATGTGTTTCGGATATCCGTCTACTTTGCGAACTTCCTTAACATGAGACCAAAAACTCTTTGGATTATTATTTAACTTGAGCTCAACTCTATTAATGTATGCGTCGTATAAACTTTTGCTAGTGTGTTTACATTGTGATCGAAGTACCTGAAAGGACTTATAATCAACACTGCTGCCACTGGCTTTATATTTAGCATGCGCTGCTTTCTTCTTTGTTACCATATTTATGAGATTGCGATTATACCATTTAGGATACCCAGATAACTTAATTACTTTTTAGGGACATAGGTATTTATTACATGCTGTATCACACTATTAAAGTTATCCACGGCAACATTAATGTCAGAATTTGGCAATATTTGATCCCATGGGACACTCAAGAGATAGCTATTTATATATTCATAGTTTGCTTTACGAAAATCTAAAGTGTAATTTTCCAGTTAAAGATATTTGAGTTAATATGAGCCGATATAGAGTACCCAATATGAACAGAATTAGTTGTAATTGCATCGCTTCCTTCTGCTCTGCAAACTTCAATTTTCTTTAAGTTAGAGAATAACAAATCTAATAAAACATCTTGATCATTTGGTATGTAAATAAATTGACGTAAATTGTGAAACTCTAAATAATCGGCACAAAATTGAGCATGATACGATTTATTGTTCTCAGACAATACATTTAAATGAGTTGGGTCCCAAACAGCTTCAGGAATATTAAAATCTTCACAATATAAATATTCGCAACTTGGATTGGATTCACAAATTTTATCAAACGATGTACAGAAGTTTTAATATTTTGAGACGTTAGATCCAGGAGTAATATAAGTTGAACCAATTATAATGTTTTTACTAACTTTCACAAACAATTGCTTAATACAGTCAATTGTATTCAACTTATAAGAATCTAAAATCTTTCTGACTGCTATTATGACTCCTCTTCCTTTTCTTTTATTACTGGTTAAACTCGAGCGATCCATGCGATATATATTAAAATCACAAAAACCTAATTCTCCATCAGATACATTAACATCTAGCCAAGTTTCAACAATTACAATTACATCATATATACAACAATTAACATTTAACATAATATCTTTCAACTTTGTTTTGATTCTATTAACATTTTGATAGAATATTTTTTATAGTTTTTTGACTTAACTATTGCAGGTTGGCTATTGATATATTTAATGGTGAGATCTGTGTCACCTTTATCTTTTCTTTCATTTAATTCTGATCTTAACAATTTTAATTGTTTCCTTTGGTTAATTGTTAAATCAGACTTAAACTTAATATTTTTAGAGTTAATGTTTTTTGTAACTTTTAACAAGTTTATTGCACAGTCTCTTGATGGCAAAATAATTTTGACGGGTCTTGGTTAGGAAGATAATTTACCTATCCTAATCACTTTTTTTGGTTGAAACTTTAGGCCTGTAGGATTAACGACTGATTTGATAGCTTCAATATCTTTCTCTGTTTTGAATTCATTTGACCCAGATGTTGTTTCGGGTAGATTAAACACCATCACGTTGTTAGCACAACGAGACCGATCCTCAATTTCCGCAATTATGTTATTTTCATCAATATAGGTAAAACTATTGGCTTCTATTTTATCTAATCTATAATGTCACGTATTTCATCCGTAAAAGTGCGCATTGCGCTTTGAAATTCTGTACGAAAACTACTTAAATCCGTGGCCATAGACTTAATTAATGCAGTATCTGCATTAGCTTGATTTGTAATAATTTTGGGTAAAGAGTCAGTTGGCATACAAATTTCACAAACCCATTTATCACCGTTGTTTCGTTTTGCTTCTTCAACGTATAATAATTTTTGGTCCATGCTATAATCCAAGCAATCTACATTATGCCACCGTTTACAGTCTCCATAACACTTAAGAGCCACAGAACGTGGACTAATGTTGTTATTACATACTCTACATAAGTTTACCATAATGATAGATTTCTAGCAACAATTGAATTTTTTTTTATAAAAATATAAGATGCAAAAACAAAATATTATAACAGCAACAACAGGGATACACACTTCACACCATAGGGTCTGTTATGGTGACTAACAATAAACACACAAAAAGACCACGGTAAGGATGACACTTATGATACAAAGGATAGATAACATTTACAATTATTAATAAAATAAATTTAAAAAGATTATAAAACAATACTAAATAAAAAAATAATTTCAGCTTAAAAAAAAGGTAATTATTTACTGGGGTTTGAACCGTGAGTTATTCGTGAACAGTGAACTACCGGTCTAGTGGTATAAGCACAATGATCAATGCCTACAGAGACTGTTAAATTGAGTATAATAATACACGCACAAGTATATATATATATATATATATATATATATATATATGGAAATAATACAATTAGGCGCGAAGAAACAACGAATGTAAACAAAAGATATACAATTTTAAGGTTAATAATATAATCTTACTAATTACAACTTAAGCACTTCAAAAAACGATTGCACTTTATAACGATAAGGATGTATAACAGTAACGAAAAACAGGAATGATAATTAATCTAATATTAGATAATAATATACAAAATGATGAGACTTTTAAAAAGATACAATCACACGTTAGTTGACAGAAACTGCTAATGCTAAGATGTCGGTTTTTTTTTATAGGTCACAAAGATACTATTATATGTTATTGATATACTCTGAAATTTTTAGGATGGGCGATAAAGAACTTTCCAAGAAATCAGTAACTAATTTTTGTAAATAGCCAAAAAAAAGTGTTCTAATATCGCAGGGTGTAGTTTTTATCATTATACTTGTCTGTTATATAACATATATTTATGTTTGTAAAAAATATAATAAAGATTTTTTTGTGGACGACATATCTTAAGAGGATTTCACTGACTCAGGCAAACGGTAAATTTTATTAGAATTTTTTTTTTTTCTTAGTTTCTATCGCTTTTATTTTTTTTTATTGTCAACAACAACAACAAAAATCATACAGTTGCCAAAAACATTGTTTTAGATGTGTGATAAATTTGTTTTTCAAAAGTGAACTTAGATTTTCATTAAAAAATAATCAAATTACGCTATACTTCTTTTTTTGTTAATTTCTTTGATTTTTTTACTGATTTAGTATAATGATAACAGAACATGTGATTCATCAATTACTTTATATAAAAGCAAGTTTTATTCAAATTTGAAAAAAACAAAGAAAATACCCGTCATTTTTTTTAGGAAGGCTGTAATTTAAAAAAATTTAAAATTTGAAATAATTTTTTTTTGTGAAAACTTATTTTTTAGACAAGTTTAAAGAAAAAAAAATTTCAAAATTTGAAATAATTTTTTTTTGTGAAAACTTTTTTTTTAGGCAAATTTAATGAAAAAAGTTTATTATAATTTTTTCTTAAAAATGCAGTCTTGAGAAGTTACAAACAATCAAAAAATGTAAATTTAAAATTTAAGCTTTTTAAGTATTTCTGTGGATACATTGTAAGATATTTCGGTACGTAGCACACGACACTTTTTGATTTTTTTGATTTAACTTATAAAAGCACGTTTTTATCCATATTTGAAAAAAAAATACAAGTCGTTTTTTTTAAGAAAACCTGTCTTAAAGTTTTGCGAATTTTTCAAAAAATGTTAAAAAATTCAAAAACCTCGGTTTTTTTAAGTTTTGATTGTTTATTACTCGAAAATGGCTCACTGAAAAAATCTGAAAAATTCACATATTCTGGATTCATGTAGAGAGTAGAATGAGCAAAAACAAATTTTCATTCCGTACACTTAACTCATGCATGGCCATACATATATACATATATGGCCATGTATGAGTAAAGTAAAGCAAAACATATTTTTTTTTATAATGATTAAGATCACAGCATGACATATTTGAATTATTGCGCATATTGCAAAATAAATTAACGGAAATGTCTCCAATTCTTTTTTTTTTTTGAATTTTTGTTAATTTTAAACAATAAATGTTATCTTCAAATATTAAAAAAATATTCTAAAAAGTTACAGACGTTTACTTATACATGGCCATATAATGTTAAGTACGATAATTGACGTAATTATATATTGTAATTAGTTAACGGGAAACACGTCAAAATTATTATTCTAATTGGATCCTATACCATAGATGTTGTCGAAATAATTTAAACATTTGTAATCTTCAATTATTTATTGTATTATTAATTCACTTTTATTGGTTAAATTAATATAGGAAATTAATTTGCTAACGTTTCGTTAATTTCATGTTCATGTTCATGCTTCTTGAGGGCTTAAAAATATCACAACCACAATTACATTTAATCACTTACAAATTATATACACATTATAAAATTTAAAAAAATTTAAACACATGTGGACATGTGTCTATAACAATAACTTATTACATAGTTCACTAAAATAATCATTGTTAAAAGATTATACCAACATACAAACATACTTTCAATACAAAATGTGGAATAAAAATACATTAATATAGGTTCAAATTGATTAACACCTCTAATAATGCAATTCACAATTACATTATAAATATAATATATGAATGGAGGCCATTGTCGCATCATTTATCAAAAATACACATTCAAAATAGTGGAGACAACAGGTTATGTTGGCTAACCCTCAATCAAAGGGAAGAAAAAGGCACTTGCGTGCGCATATTGAATGCCAACTTAGTCACATCCTCCGTTTCGTTATATCGAACCGTTGGTTGTCTGGCATCACAGCGACGGCGTAACAAATTTACATATATGTTACCCAGTCCCGCAATATTTTATTTAAAATTTATTGAATTCTTTTGTGATTGTATACACATTTCCAAAAAGCTACGTTTAAAAGTATGACTTTCAGAGCATAAAATTTGTGTGTTAGCATAATTTGGCAAATGTCCAGTAGTATCACAATGTATGCTTAACCCTGTTCATGATTTAGGTTTATAACGAATATTACTTTTATGTTGTGCTAATCGTTTATCTAATCTTTGTGAGGTTTGTCCTATATAGACAGAATCACACTGTTGGCGTTTTATGAAATAAACCAGATCATGCCGACACATAAATGTGATCGGTGTTTGAGTTTTGTTAACAGGTTATTTAAGTGTTTGTTATACTATAAGCATTTATCATATTACTGTTACTATTGTTAGGACATTAAGTTATTTATTTATATTAAGTTATATTTTTACTGCCGTTATTGCTGCACATACAGGCATAGTATTCACCTTTTTTCTTTCCTGTTTTCCGAGTCATTGTCGACGGTTACTAGTGTTTGAGGCGTTTGCGATTACTCGCGGAATTGTGAGGTCGATAAGAGTGTTTACTTCAAAGGGACTAAATTAATAAGGTAACTAGTGATAAAGACAGCAAGTTGGTGGTGGTTGATGCAACTGGTTAAATGAGTGTGGATACGTCTGGTTTGCTAATGTTGGGAGCGTTATGTGATGTTGATGGTGAATGCGCCGGGCTTATTTAATTTATATTTCTAAAAAGACCATTTTTTAATGCAATTGTGTAATTTATTTCACACGGTACCGTAAAATTGAATAATTAAATTTTAAACTTAGTCTGGTTGATGATTTACTTAAACAAATTTAAAGTAAATTAGAAATTAATGCAAACGATGAAGAACGACATAAATTTAAAAATTAATATTTTGAAACCTTAGTTTGCGCAAAATACTACTATTACAAATACTCAAATTAATGTAAATGAAAATATTATTATACTCAACATTTGATTTGATGTTTTGCGCTACAATCATTAATTATTAATAAATCTCGCATCAATTCAATTAAAAAAACGGCGATGCAACTCAAGTTATGAAATTTAAGGAGTTTTGTGTAGTAACATATGACACAGTCTGTAATATTTTATGTAAAAAATATGTCGATAATAATTTGCTAGTGCACAATCAAGTAAAAACAGTTTTTAAATTAGATTCAATAAAAGAGAATCGTCGATAAAATTAATAAAATTAATTGACAATATTCAAAAGCAGATACATATTTTAAAATAATCTTAGGTGACTCACGTGTTCTTAGAATCTGGTTTGAAGGACCAAAATGTAAATTTTCTAAAGGATTGTTTTTTAATACAATTGTGTAATATATTACGCATGGTACCGTATTCTGCATCAAAATACGATGGGGTAAAGCTAAAATTAAAGTGTATTGAGAACTGTATTATTAAATAAGAATATAAACGTTTAGTTTTGGTTGCTTTAAAAGTACAATTAAAAATAAAATATACCACTTTAATTCGGTAGTATTAGAAAATTTCTTGAAAGAGTAATAAATGATTAGGAAAAAACCAATAAAATAAAATTAAGAGATTACAATAAAACTTAACAATAATTGCCTTCAAAAAATATCAAGCAACTATAAAGTATAAAACTAGAAGATTACAATAATATACTTAATACTAATTACATTCAAATAACATTTAGCGGCTCGTATTCTAAGAGAAATGTAATTAATTCTTAACACTATTATTGATTGAATAGCGATGTAGCCAGGCCTCTATCCAAGTTAAACAAACAACCGTTAATAATCTACTATTTTTCGACTTGTGACACAAATTTATTGATCAAATTGTGTAACAAATATAATAAAAACATTTTTTTCTTGTCGAACAAGTGCTTCAAATTAAATTTTTTTATGCTTTTATAAAGTGATTAAATTTTTTTAATATTTTTTTAATTTTAATCTAATTTAATAACATTTTTTATAATAATAAGTCAAAATCAAAACTCATTGTTTATATCATTTCCCAACACTAAATGCTCATAAATAATGTATGTATATACGTTTTAATATTTTGAAGGATGTTATATATTGAACATTCCTCGTACAATAGAAATAAGATTGCAACTATAAATGTAGTATTGATCGATGTAAAACATACGGCGCTCTACAGCTGCTCCTGAACTGCTGCTTTATTTGTTTTCATCAGTCTTATACTATCAGTAGACATGATGGATGAAATAAAAGGAAAGAAATTTAGCAATTATTTGCTGTATTATTATTTTTCTATGTTTCATCATTCAATGAATTATTTTCTGCATAATACTTAAAGCCTCAATTAGCTTATTATAATATAATTAATACCATTTTTGTATTGCATCTATTTATATTAACATTCTATTACTTTTAAAGTATCTGCGTGAGCATTGTAGTCAACAAAATTAATTTAATGCTTTTATTTAACATTCAATAAAGATGCAATACAAAATAATTAACGTGATTGTTTTAAATAATACAAATTTTAACTTACGGATTTTTATTAAATTACAGACTTTATATTTTTTGAAGCTGTTTGTTGCGGAGCTGCTCTCCGACCCCGATATATTTCTTTAAAGAAAATGGAAAGAAAAACAATAAAGAAGAATCATATCAAAAGTCACACCACAAATCAAATCAATTATTACAAATAGAATAAAAAGAAAAAAATCAAGACTTTTCGACAGAGCAAAATTAAGAAGAATTTTTTTTAATAAATGCAGTTATTACAAGCTTGCAAAGATTAGAGAAATAACAGTTTTTGTCTCATAAGAACTTATCCTTAAAAAAACTATTATGAAGAATTATAGCATCGTATATGAAGAAACTTCAATGATAACAGATTTTCATTTCTTCTAAATCTAATAGTTACAAATGGATCAAAATGAAGAATGAAAATTTTCATATTAAAAAAATCAACTATGAAGAATCCATAGCAACCGATATAAAGAAAATTCAACTGGGACGCCAAGATTGGAGAAATATGAAGACTTTTTACTACAACAATACTTATCTTTCTAAATCAAAATATTAACACCCGTTTATCTAAATAGAAGAACATTGAAGAAATATCTGCTTTCAAAATCTTAAAAGTAGTAACTATTCATAATAAAAAACAAAGATTGAAGATCAATTATTTATTATATTAAATCTATACACTATTATAAAAAATAGAGTTGGAGAAATATAAGGGTTTCTATAACCAATACGTCAAGTTCCATCTTTAAGTTGAATCTAATAAAACTGCAGTCGTGATGAGTAAAAGAAGTATCTGAAAAGTTTTGATGTGCCGTTTGAAGTCCAGAAGAAAATTTATTATTCTTCTACTACCCATCTAATAAATCAATTACACGACTTGCAGTATATATTACTACATTTAATAAAAAATGTTATAGATTGGCTACTCTAAAGAATTTAAAATTCAGAAATGGCAAACGACTAATGAATTGTAAAAATTTATCAAATTTATGTCTTGTCATGACGAAGAAACAGTTAAATATCAGACCCATGTGGTAAAACAATTTTTTTTATAAATAATTGAAATCTAAAAACGTTTGATTTTTTGGGAATTCGATTCCATCACTAGAAAAGTGAACATGATTGAGAATAATTAAAAATCTCAACAAATTATTATAAATCAGATTTATCATCCGACACAAATTATAATTAAATATTTAAATAATGAAAAATGAGTACAGTGATATGAGTCATCAGCATTTTTCTTTCAAAGAATCTTTCTTGCAGTGGATGACTATGTATACAGTGATGTGAGTCATTAACGCCTTTTTTAAAATCCTCGTAAATCACAACTTTCCATATCGTGTTTTTGAGAAGAATATTTAATCTGCATACTTCAAGGAATTTTTCTTGTATCTTATGTATTTTTTTTATAACCCTCAATCAATCACATTTTATTTATGTGAGAGATTTGCCAAGTAAACACTTTTTTATAGTAGCGGTTACTTGTAGGGATGTTTTGAATATACCACATTTTAAATTGTGACACGTTTAAACTTTATTATTAAAGTTGTTAAATATATATAATAAAAATAATATAATAATAATAATATAAAAATAATAAATTTAATGAAAATACTCTTTAAGAACTTAATTTAATTAATTTTGACTGAGTATGTGTCATAGTCTTCTTTCAAATTGTTCTTCTTGAGCTGAATCAATCTCGTAATAATAATAATAATAATAAAAATAATATAATAGACATAATATTATAAACTAATCTTAACTAAGGTCGAGCTACTGTTTCATATTTATATGTTTTTATGTTTTTGTGTATTGAGACTTCCTTGTATACATGAGACATAAAAATGCAACGATGTATTTCGATATTGATCGACGCAGAACATACGTTGCCATGCCCCACAGCTTCTGCTCCCGCGCTGCTTGATTCGTTTTCATCACAGTCTAGCCAGCATCAATCGACAAGATGGATGGAATGAAAGGTAAGAAATTCAGACATTATTTACTATCATGCAATTTATTATCTAAAACTTTTATTTATTATTTCTTTTTTAATTAATTTTATGTTGTTACTACTATTAGGTTGCTAAGCTGAATTATTACATCTCCATATTAGCACAAGCTAACTAATAGTTATGTTTTATTTTTAATTATATTTTTATTGTAAATTTAATGAGTAACAATTTTTATAATAACTAAAGCCTCGATTAGCTTATAAACATTTAATTGTCTTATTGAAACTCATTGTTCATATCTCAAATGATATTTTTTCTGCAAATTTTTGTTAAATTGATGTAATTTTGTTTTATTTTGTATAACATAGTTGATATCCATTTATTTATATAACATTTTATTAATACTTGCGTGAACATTGTAGTTAATAAATTTAGTTTACTCTTATTTAACTATTAATAACCATGCCACCATAAAATAAGATTTTATTTGAGTTAACATGATTGTTATTTTAAATAAAACAAAATTAATTTAATTTTTTATTTTATTAATAAATTTGTCAATTATCTATGTTTTTTTCTTTGTTGCAGACCAGACATTTTTTCAAGCTGCTTGTTGCGACGGTGGTCCAAGTTTCCGGCTCCGATATATTTGTTTAAATAATATGAAAAGAAAAACAACAATTAAGAATTATGACAAACAACTATTACGAAGAAACTTTTTCCAACCGGCACAATAATTCAATTCAATTCAATTTACAAATAAGAGAAGACTACGCCACAGCAAAAATTATTGTTTGAAGAATTAAACATCATTAAAATTATGAATAGATCCAATTAACACATTTTTACCAAAAACGATCAATACAAAGAAATATTGAAGAAATATGAACAGTTTTTGTCACAGCAGAGTTTATGGTTTGAAGATTACAACATTTAGAACAACAACTTTAAAGAATTAGGTGAGTTGGTTATAAATGATATACTCTAGTATCCCGTTTGTGGTAAGATTTTATTTATTTAGCGACATGTTTCGACAATGAATATATATATATTATGCAATTGACAGATGGTACATATAAGTTAAAAGTTAAAAATATAAATTATAAAGATAATGGAAAACAGAATGACTTACATTACTATAATTATTTAAGATAAGATAAACTTTATTTGCATAAACATAGTAAAATAATGTGGTACAAAAACGTCAGGTACAAGTTGTAAGTTAATATTAAAACAAAACATTTTTACATGCACACTTATGAACATTAACAAAAAAATTTAAACTGAAATTAAAATAATCATTAACATGATATAATTTATTATTTAATAATATTTTTTTTAGAGATAACTTAATAAATGCTTGTGCGTTAGCAACGTAACGTTCGTGTAGGAGGTTAGGGAAAATATAGGAAAATTCAACTTTCAATAGAAGTAAATTTTGTCTAAAAAGCATAGTTGTTGCTAGAATTGCAAAAAAATATTAGAAAACGCGAAAATTATTTTCAGGATTTTTTGTGCTACTCAATACCAACATATTTAGGGTACAACTTTCAAAAATGTCAATTTTTTCTTTTTTTGCAGTTTTCAAAAGTCTAACTTTTTAGGGAGTTTTTTTTGCAAAATATTGAAAATAACATTTTTTGCTTAAATTAAAATTAATCAAAAATTAAAAAAAAAAAAATGTTTGAGACATTTCCGTTAATTTTTAAAATGTTTTTATTCTATTAAAAACAGATAAAAAAAAGTGGTCGGGTATTTTTTTTTAATAGGTCACAAAGATACTTTTATATCTTATTGATGATATACTTTTTTCAGTAATCTATTTTTTGTAAACAGCCAAAAAAAGTGTTCTAATATTGCAGGCTGCAGTCTTTATCATTATACTTGTCTGTTATATAACATATATTTATGTTTGTAAAAAATATAAAAAAGATTTTTTTTGTGCACGACATATCTTAAGAGGATTCCACTCGCTCAGGCGCACGGTAAATTTTTAATTTCATTAGAAATTATGTTTTTTTTAGTCTCTAGCGCTTTTATTTTTTTTATTCTCAACAACAACAAAAATCATACAAAAACATTGTTTTATGATAAATTTGTTATTCAAAAGTGAACTTCATTAAAAAAAATAATCAATTTTTTTTACTGAAATAGTATAATGATAACAGAACATGTAATTTATCAATTACTTTACATATAAAAGTAAGTTTTTATCCATATTTGGAAAAAAAAAGAAAATACCCATTTTTTTTTTAATTTTGCAAAGTTTTCAACATTTGAAGAAAAAAAAAATTTCGGCTGTTTACAAAAATTTGATCGCTGGTTTCTTGGAAAGTTTTGTATCGCCCATCCTAAAAGTTTTAGAGTATATCAATTACTTAGAAAAGTATTTTTAACTTTTTGAAAATTAACGGAAATGTCCCCAAACTTTTTTTTTTAATTTTTGATTAATTTTAAACAATAAATGTTATTTTTAATAATATTTAAAAAAAATCCTAAAAAGTAACAGACGCTTGAAAATTGCAAAAATAAGTAAAAAAATTGACATTTTAAAAAGTTGTAACCTAAAAGTCTTGGCACAAAAAATCTAAAAAAATCAAGGGACCAGAGTTTCTGTCAAAGAACCGATCCCCAAAGTATGCGACATAAAAAAATATTTTTTGCACCACTTCACTCATACATAGCCATATATCTTTGAGTACATTAACTAATGTAATTATATATTGTAATTATTTCACGCGAAACACGTCAAAATAATTATTCTAATTGGATCCTATACCATAGATGTTGTCGAAGTAATTTAAACATTTCTAATCTTCAATTATTTATTGTATTATTAATCCACTTTTATTGGTTAAATTACTATAGGAAATTAATTTGCTTACGTTTCGCTAATTTCATGTGCTTCTTCAAGGCCTAAAAAAATTACAACCACAATTACAATTAATCACTTACAAACAGCAATTATATATAAATATAAAATTTAAAGAAGTTTAAACACATGTGGACACGTGTCTATACATAACACTAACTTATTATATAGTACCCAGATAAAATGATCATTGTTAAAAGTTAATAACAACAGACAAACATACTTACATTAATAAAAATACATTAATATAGGTCCAAATTGATTAACACCTCTAATAGTGCAATTTACAATTACATGATAAATATAAATATAATCTATGAATGGAGGCCATTGTCTCATCATTTATTAAGAATACACATTCAAACAAGTGGAGACAACAGGTTATGTCGGCTCACCATCAATCAAAGGAAAAAAAAAGCACTTGCGTGCGCATATTGAATGCCAACCTAGTCACATTCTCCGTTTTGTTATATCGAACCATTGGTTGTCTGGCATCACATGTTATTCAGTCCTGCAAAGTTTACAACATGATACACATAATTTTTGTGAACATTCTAAACAAATTAATTATTACATTTAATACATTTATAACCTGTATTGCGTTTTTTCTTATAGGGACAAAAATAGCGGCTTTTTTGTTGTCTCCTAATACGTTTTGAAATATTGTTTTTATATCTTCTCGCATATTAGGTATAGAAAGTCTACGTTCTAAATGAGATCTAATAAGTGATAAAGCTAAATTTTTTCTGAAAGTAAATCTTTTAATTGGGTGAACATCTTTGAAGCATAAATATAAAATGTTACAATTTGCCACTGATGTATTTACTAACGTGTAAAAAATTGATAAAGGCCATCGTCGGCTTCTTCTATTTGCTGAGTAATTGGCACACTTTTGATCCATAGAATCAACCCTTTCTTTGGTGGAATTTTAAAACCCTACTATTTCAGGTTTATTAATTTCTGAACACATACTTTTGGAGTGATGCATCTTGATACTAGCAAAAAAGCTTTGTTTTTTTTTGGCACGTAACTGAGTAAGGTTGTGTTTTTAGTAAAACCATACAATGAAGAATAAACAGTACGATTTTTTTTTTGGTAAAAACTTTTTGGGCACTTCTCTATTGTTTTTTTTTCTATGTACAACATATGTGAGTTTTCGTTTTATCAGTTCATCAACTAATTCTAATGAAGAGAACTTATTACCGGCAGTAATATTTCTGTTGCTGTTGACTATTGGCGGAATCAATCTTAGTACAGTTTGTGTAGGAATTACATTTTTGCCAGTTATTCACAAAAAGTTGAAATATATTTGATACTGCGGCTCCAGGATTATCTTTTTTGTTCGATCCTTAGTAGCTAAATTGTCAAAGCGTAAAGCTACTATAAGGATTTCAAATCTTTTTACTGACATTATTGCACGAAAAATAGGTCGCCCTGTACATTTTGTTGAAAAAAGTGAATACATGTCTTTGCGATTTTATTTATAAATTGCAATCAACATAAGAATTCCAAAAAGCGCTTTTATTTTTAATTTATCTATATTTTTATAACTAGTTTTTATGCTTTCAAGTTTTGCATTAGTCCAATGAATAATTTCTTGAAGAATATTTTCATCAAATAATAGTGACCAAACAAAAGTTTGGAAACATTTATACAAAATTCATAATTTGCTTATACTGTTAAAAAGACAAGTTTATATAACTACATATATTTAATATTACCTAGCTTTTTTGATCAAATTGTCAGTAAAAAACATTTTAGAGCAAAATGTTAGCTTTAAAAAAAAATTATTTTATATATAATCAATTTTTACATTAACAAAAGTATGGAAACATTTTTATAAATCAACATTAAATCTAAATAAGTTGAAAATAAATTAATACTTGGTGGGATAACCTTTTGCTTTTATCATCGCCAAACAGCGGTTCCTCATTGAGTCCACCAGTTTTGCACAATAATCGGTTTTAATGTTCCTCCACTATGCTTCAATTTTGGAAATTTTTGATATTTTTTTTTCGGATTCGTTGTTCTAGGTGATGCCAGAGATTTTCTATTGGATTTAAATCTGGGGATTGGGATGGCCATTCTATTGTTTGAATTTTATTAGAATTAAACCATTCCTTGGCTAATTTTGAAGTGTGCTTTGGGTCGTTATCTTGTTGAAAGGTCCACTGCAATGGCATGTTTTCTTCTTCAAATGGTAGTAAGTAATTATCTAGGATACGCACGTATTCCTGAGCGTTAATTTTTCCATCAATTTTCACAATTGGTCAGGTGCCACACCGTTGAAAACATCCCCATACCATAAACAGTTCCTCGGTGCATTTTTAACACTTCAGCAATTTGTATTTGTTTTGTACCAGTTTTGTATAACTGAATAATTTTTAATTTAAAATCTGCTGAATAATATGGTACTTTTGGCTTTTTAAGATTACTAGAACACTTACTGACTTTGTGAACAATACACTGAACACCTGCTTTTTTGAGCAATATTGAAAATGTTTTCATTCTTTTGTTGACATAAAAATTGATAATATATAAAATTAAAAAAACATTTTAGAAAAAATGCAAACATATTGTTGTAAAATGTCTTTTACTGACAACTTGATTAAAAAAGCAAGGTAATATTGAATATATGTACTTATTTAAACATGACTTTTTCACAGTATAGTATATAAATTTTAGGTATCTTCTATTTTAGGTTTAGGGTCTAACGCCCGTTAGATGTTAGTCATACCGGGTTTATCTTTTATTATGTTTTGTTGTGCTGTTTTGCGCCTAGTAGATTCTTCTTTACTGCTCTATTTGAATCCATTTTTGCCATCATAATATTCAGGCAATGGATTTGCCATTTCTAGATCACTCTGTATCATGGTACGTTGTTGGTTGTCAGTATAATTTTTGTTCATATCATAATTATTATTATTATCCGAATCCGAATAATCAGTTGAATTGCGTGTTTCTATCTGCTCATTGTAATCTGGATCATCATCCGAATCGTCAATCGGTTCAACTAGATTTATCTCTTCATCTGACTCAAGTTCGTTCATTGTAACAATTCATAACTTTTTCTTCGAAATTAGAATCATCATAATAAAAAACGTCATTACGTTGTTTCAATTTATCACGTCCTGTTGATGTGCTTGGAATTGTGTAATCAATTTACAATAACAAATATAAACCAAATATATTATCAATAAAATTTGTGCGATTTCTAGAAATATGTGCCTGACAGACACTTTTAAATATGTGCGCTTTTAGAAATATGTGTCTAATGGACACCGTGACTTTTCAAAATACGTCTGTATAAACAAAACGGCTAAATAAAAATGATCGATTTCAACGTTGTTAGTCGTGTCAAATTATAGAAGGAGGATACATAAAGAGTGGGGCAGCCAATTACATTACTGCTTTCACGATACGAAATTCAAAATCGTAGCGTGTCTGTCAGACACATATTTTGGGTTAAGGGTTAACTCTGTTGATTTAGGTTTATAACGAATATCACTTTTATGTCGTTTATCCAAGGCGTTTATTGAGGCGTTTGCGATTACTCGCGGAATTGTGAGGTCGAGGTCAATAAGAGTGTTTACCTCAAAAGGGCTAAATCAATAAGGTAATAAAGACGTCAAACTGGTAGTAGACGCGATTAGTTAAATGAGTGTGGAGACGTCTAGTTTGCTGATGTTTAGAGCGCTATGTGATGTTGATGGTGAATGCGCCGGGCTTATTTAATTTATATTTTTTAAAAACCGTTTTTTAATGCAATTGTGTAATTTATTACACACGGTACCGTAAAATTGAATAATTAAATTTTAAACTTAGTCTGGTTGATGATTTACTTAAACAAATTCAAAGTAAATTAGAAATTAATGCAAACGATGAAGAACGACATAAATTTAATAATGAATATTTTAAAACCTTAGTTTGCGCAAAATACTACTATTACAAATACTCAAATTAATGTAAATGAAAATAATATGTAGTATACTCAACATTTGATTTGAAGTTTTGCGGTACAATCGTTAATTAATAATAAATCTCGCATTAATTCAATTAAAAAAAATGCGATGCAACTCAAGTTATGAAATTTAAAAAAGTTTTCTGCAGTAACATATGACACAGTCTGTAATATTTTATGTAAAAAATATGTCGATAATAATTTGCTAGTGCACAATCAAGTAAAAACAGTTTTTAAATTAGATTCAATAAAAGAGAATCGTCGATAAAATTAATAAAATTAATTGACAATATTCAAAAGCAGATACATATTTTACAATAATCTAAGGTGACTCACGTGTTCTTAGAATCTGGTTTGAAGGACCAAAATGTAAATTTTCTAAAGGATTGTTTTTTAATACAATTTTGTAATATATTACGCATGGTACCGTATTCTGCATCAAAATACGATGGGGTAAAGGTAAAATTAAAGTGTATTGAGAACTGTATTATTAAATAAGAATATAAACGTTTAGTTTTGGTTGCTTTAAATGAACAATTAAAAATAAAATATACCACTTCAATTCGGTAGTATTAGAAAATTTCTTGAAAGAGTAATAAATGATTTGGAAAAAACCAATAAAATAAAATTAAGAGATTACAATAAAACTTAACAATAATTGCTTTAAAAAAATATCAAGCAACTATAAAGTATAAAACTAGAAGATTACAATAAAGCTTAATACTAATTACTTTCAAATAACATTTAGCGGCTCGTATTCTAAGAGAAATGTAATTTATTCTTAACACTGTTATTGATTGAATACTGATGTTGCCAGGCCTCTATCCAAGTTAAACAAACAACCGTTAATAATCTACTATTTTTTCGACTTGTGACACAAATTTATTGATCAAATTGTGTAACAAATATAATAAAAACATTTTTTTCTTGTCGAACAAGTGCTTCAAATTAAATTTTTTTATGCTTTTATAAAGTGATTAATTTTTTTTAATATTTTTTTTATTTTAATCTAATTTAATAACATTTTTTATAATAATAAGTCAAAATCAAAACTCATTGTTTATATCATTTCCCAACATTTTTTGTTTTAATATTTTGAAGGATGTTATATATTGAACATTCCTCGTATAATAGAAATAAGATTGCAACTATGCATATAGTATTGATCGACGTAAAACATACGGTGTGGAGCGCCGCTGCTCCTGTACTGTTGCTTTATTTATTTTTATCAGTCTTCATTAAATCAGTAGACATGATGAATGGAATGAAAGGAAAGAAATTCAGCAATTATTTTCTGTACTATTATACTTCTATGTTTCATCATTCAATGAATTTTATTCTGCATAATAATTAAAGTCTCAATTAGCTTATTATAATATAATTAATACCATTTTTGTATTGCATCTATTTATATTAACATTCTATTACTTTTAAAGTATCTGCATGAGCATTGTAGTCAACGAAATTATTTTAATTCTCTTATTTAACATTCAATAAAAATGCAATACAAAATAATTAACGTGATTGTTTTAAATAAAACAAATTTTAACTTACGGATTTTTATTAAATTACAGACTTTATATTTTTTGAAGCTGTTTGTTGCGGAGCTGCTCTCCGACCCGGATATATTTCTTTAAAGAAAATGGAAAGAAAATCAATAAAGAAGAATCATATCAAAAGTCACACCACAAATCAAATCAATTATTACAAATAGAATAAAAAGAAAAAAATCAAGACTTTTCGACAGAGCAAAATTAAGAAGAAATTTTTTTAATAAATGCAGTTATTACAAGCTTGCGAAGATTAGAGAAATAACAGTTTTTGTCTCATAAATACTTATCCTTAAATAAACTATTATGAAGAATTATAGCATCGTATATGAAGAAACTTCAATGATAACAGATTTTTATTTCTACTAAATCTAATAGTTACAAATGGATCAAAATGAAAAATGAAAATTTTCATAATAAAAAAATGAATTATGAAGAATCCATAGCAACCGATATAAAGAAAATTCAACTGGGACGCCAAGATTGGAGAAATATGAAGACTTTTTACTACAACAATACTTATCTTTCTAAATCAAAATATTAACACCCGTTTATCTAAATAGAAGAACATTGAAGAAATATCTGCTTTCAAAATCTTAAAAGTAGTAACTTTTCATAATAAAGAACAAAGATTGAAGATCAATTATTTATTATATTAAATCTATACACTATTATAAAAAATAGAGTTGGAGAAATATAAGGGTTTCTATAACCAATACGTCAAGTTCCATCTTTAAGTTGAATCTAATAAAACTGCAGTCGTGATGAGTAAAAGAAGTATCTGAAAAGTTTTGATGTGCCGTTTGAAGTCCAGAAGAAAATTTATTATTCTTCTACTACCCATCTAATAAATCAATTACACGACTTGCAGTATATATTACTACATTTAATAAAAAATGTTATAGATTGGCTACTCTAAAGAATTTAAAATTCAGAAATGGCAAATGACTAATGAATTGTAAAAATTTATCAAATTTATGTCTTGTCATGACGAAGAAACAGTTAAATATCAGACCCATGTGGTAAAACAATTTTTTTTATAAATAATTGAAATCTAAAAACGTTTGATTTTATGGGAATTCGATTCCATCACTAGAAACGTGAACATGATTGAGAATAATTAAAAATCTCAACAAATAATTATAAATCAGATTTATCATCTGACACAAATTATAATTAAATATTTAAATAATGAAAAATGAGTACAGTGATATGAGTCATCAGCATTTTTCTTTCAAAGAATCTTTCTTGCAGTGGATGACTATGTATACAGTGATGTGAGTCATTAACGCCTTCTTTAAAATCCTCGTAAATCAACTTTCCATATCGTGTTTTTGAGAAGAATATTCAATCTGCATACTTCAAGGAATTTTTCTTGTATCTTATGTATACATGTATATAAGTGAGTATTTTTCCTTATAACCCACAATCAATCACATTTTATTTATGTGAGAGATTTGCCAAACACTTTTTTGTAGTAGCGGTTATTTGTAGGAATGTTTTCAATATACCACATTTTAAATTGTGACACGTTTAAACTTTATTATTAAAGTTGTTAAATAAATATAATAAAAATAATATAATAATAATAATATAAAAATAATAAATTTAATCAAAATACTCTTTAAGAACTTAATTTAATTAATTTTGACTGAGTATGTGTCATAGTCTTCTTTCAAATTGTTCTTCTTGAGCTGAATCAATCTCGTAATAATAATAATAATAATAATAATAATAAAAATAATATAATAGACATAACATTATAAACTAATCTTCACTAAGGTCGAGCTAGTGTTTCATATTTATATGTTTTTATGTTTTTGTGTATTGAGACTTCCTCGTATACACGAGACATAACAAATGCAACGATGTATTTCGATATTGATCGACGCAGAACATACGTTGTTCTGCCCCACAGCTTCTGCTCCCTCGCTGCTTGATTCGTTTTCATCACAGTCTAGCCAGCATCAATCGACATGATAGATGGATTGAAAGGTAAGAAATTCAGACATTATTTACTATCACGCAATTCGTTATCTAAAACTTGTATTTATTATTTACTGTTTAATTAATTTTATGTCATTACTACTATTAGATTGTAGTATCTTGGAGGTGACACTGCTAAGCTGAATTATTACATCTCCATATTAGCACAAGCAAACTAATAGTTATGTTTTATTTTTAATTATATTTTTATTGTCAATTTAATGAATAATAATTTTTATAATAATTAAAGCTTCGATAAGCTTATAAGCAACTAGTTGTCTTATTGAAACTCATTGTTCATATCTCAAATGATGTTTTTTCGGCAAATTTTTGTTAAACTTGTTTTATTTTGTATAACATAGTTGCTATCCATTTATTTACATAACATTTTATTACTTTTAGAGTACTTGCGTGAACATTGTAGTTAATAAATTTAATTTAATCTTATTTAACTATTAATAACCTTGCAATATAAAATAAGATTTTATTTGAGTTAACATGATTGTTATTTTAAATACAACAAATTTAATTTAATTTTATATTTTATTAATAAAGTTGTCAATTATCTATGTTTTTTTCTTGTTGCAGACCAGACATGTTTCCAAGCTGCTTGTTGCTAAGATGATCCAAGTCTCTGGCTCCAATATATTTATTTAAATAATATGGAAAGAAAAAAACAATGATGAATTATGACAAACAACCATTACAAAGAAAAAAATTCCAACCGGCACAATTCAATTCAATTTTTGAAAATAAGAGTTTTATTGTTTGAAGAATAAAACATTATTAAAATTATGAATATATCCAATTAACACATTTTCACCAAAAACCATTAATACAAAGAAGTATTGAAGAAATATGAACAGTTTTTGTCACAGCAGAGTTTATGGTTTGAAGATTATAACATTAAGAACAACAACTATAGAGAATTGTAGTATTAACTATGATAAAACATCTATCTATGACTATTAAATCTAATTGTTACAAATAGAAAAAGTTTATCATTCAATCAATCAATCACCGAAATGAAGAAAATGCATGGATTTGGTAACGCTATCATTTATGTAAGATCTAATCCAATTGCACAAATTCCTATGGGGTCATTGTGGCTCCAATTAAACACACAATAAGTAGGTTTAGACATCAATTACTACCGACCAACTATCAGTAATCAACTTTGTATGCATAAAAGACATCAACGCCCGTGAAGTGGTTATTAGGACGCATCGAAGCAGTCTATCCACGATCAGATGGAATCATACGAGTGGCGAGGGTGACTATTACAATAAAAATGAGTGCCAAAAATGTATGTAAGTTGCCAATACTTTCTAAACATATTATATATAACTATACTACTGCTTCCATGTATATCTTTATTACTTAAATTTTCATTTTGTTTAGTGTTTGAGTTAACATTATTCTATTCTAAATAGTTTACATGGTGATTCAAAATTGACTGACAATACTTTAACAATTTGTTTGAGTAATAATAAAAAACAACGTTTATATTAACATGCCCTAAAATGTACTGTTTGGATATAAATTTGATAATTTAAATCACCTTTTATAAGCTCTGTGATTAATTTTATGCAATTAATTTAATATAATGTACTACATAATTAAAAATATATACACATTTAAAGTTATAAACATATTGCAAATTACTGAAGTTTGCATGCTGATGCACTTGGATTATAATAATTTAATCCGTTTATGGTTATAAAAATAAATATTTTAATTTTTCTTTATGAGACATGAACATGATTTTAAATAATATTACAATAAAAATAACAAACAACAAAAATGAAAGCAATTAGTTTTAAATTGACGGAGTTTGTTTGTATAAAACACCTTGATCGAGATTGAGAGTCCGCAATAACATTACATCTGATGATTCTTTAAACACTAATCACCAGGGTTAAGTTGTTGACATACCGCAAGCTCATACTTGAGATCTTTAATCAAAATGTTTCTTACCATAGAGACAAATTTCTCCGTCGAAACAACTGCTCTTTACCCCTTGGTCTAACCCGCGCGTATCATTTTACCCAAAGAATACTTTACATGCGGTATGCTATCTGCGCTATCAACTACCTTTGCATTTGACGAAGACGTATCGGGTTGAGCTCCTTTGCTCATTTATATCCGTGCTGCCAGAGTCTCCACTCCATTTTGCAGCGTGCAACATTGCTTATTTATATTCATGTGTACAGTACAACTCGAGTGCAGTAAATTTTCTAATTGGAGTATTGAATTATTAATTTATTTTTGATTATTATTATATATTATATACGTCCACTCTCTATGGAGTACACATACGTGTTATTGTACAAACTTTAGTACAGACTATTCAGAAGAACAAATAATCTAATATAATTGGTTAATAAATATGAAACTGCATTGGTAGTTTGATTTTTTTTTAAACTAACAACAATTTGCACTATAGTTTACTATCACGGGATATTTGAGAGCCGGTACCAGTACTGAACTTGTCCAAATGGTCATCTACTCTAGGTAAAGGAAATCTATCCTTTACGGTGCTAGCATTTAATTTCTTGTAATCTACACACATTCGATGTTGACCATTCTTTTTTTGTACCAACAAGATTGGACTAGCATAAGGCGAGTCAGATTCGCGGATAATTTTCCTTCGTAGTTGCTCGTAGGTTTAGCAGCAACGCCCGTTAATTAATAATCACATGTTCACTTCTAGTGTCCACGTACTCTCTGAATGAAATATCATTTACCGAATACTTTTTGTCGATTCGATTAGTTGAACAGGTCAACAAAATATTTGTTGTCTTGGTTAACCTTGTGCAATGTTTTTGATTTGTGACCAAGTCGTTTGCAGTTACTACATTCTTTACGCGGTTGTCCACATGTGCTGAAGTAGTGACCTTTCGCGTTACAGTTGTAGCATTTCGGCTCGTGCGGCTTCTTTCGGCTATCTACACGATTATGCCCCTTTACCACAGAGCTAGAACTAGCTTTTCGTTCACTTTGGTTTGGTTTGTTGTAATTTAAGTTGCCAGCATTACAATAAGAAGAAGATGCTTTGGTTTTGGTAAAGGCTTCCTAACATCGCTAGTTAGTGTTGTTAAATAATGGCTGTAGAGCTTCTTCGGCGTCTCGTAATGCCCTGCTCTAGCACCATTTTGTAAGGACGTGTCGATGATACCATCAATTATCACTGACACAGTTTTTTTTCATCTATTTTGCAGAGTTGAAGTAGACAGAGTTTAGCAAAATAGTACTTCTGGAACGTCTTACCTCTCTCCTTGACACTTGCAAGAAGTTTATGCAAATTTCTTGCATAATCCTTGTGCTCAAGAAACATTTTCCTTTACAGCCTCTTCCATTCTCTCCAACTGTAGTTGTACTTGCTAAGGTTGTTATACCAAGTTTTGGCTATACCTCCCAGTTTGTTTGTCATGGCGTAAATGGTAGTATCTTCCGATCAGTTTTCTGGATCCACTTCTCTGCCGTTAGAGTGGATCCACCAGGTGAAAACTCCGGCAATCTATCCGGTTACACATAGTGGTGATGAATTGTTGCTGCAGTGCGTTTGGATCTTGTAGAGTTTCTCTACAACTCTCTACACTGCTAACTCATTTAAACAAACAAAACATGTATTATTTGTACTAAATCTTAACGCTACTGACTTTTTCGAATTAAGGTATAATTTGTTGCTTAAATACCAGTCGTTTACATTGGATATAGTTGACCTTGCTATATTTGCTATGTTTTCTGTACAACTAGAAGTAATAAGCAATGATATAAAACTTCGGTACTTGAAAACTTAATATAAATAAACTGAATAGAACATAGGTTATATGTAAATGTTTACTGACCTTATTTTTTGGCAAAACTGTCTGAAATTTTACTGAATGCAAAGCAAACTTACATAAATATAACACAAAATTAAACAATTACCTACATTGACGTTAACTGAAAGCTCTTTGAAAAACATTAACAAATACAACGTTATAATAATGGTGTTGCTAAAGAGCGAGTTTTCCTATAGCAAATATACATTTTTTTTTTTGGTGCTAGGTGGAGAATTTTTCTAAAGACTCGCAAAGTGTCGGATTCACCCTTACGGGCGCCTACCGACTCCCCCCGACTTTGACTGCTGGAAGTTTGTCCTTTTCAGTGACATGGCTTTCCTGACCGGTTATATGTAACACGGGAAATATTTACATAATGCACATATGTGCTAACCATATAGGTGTTGCCTAGAGTGAGATCTGATTCCACTTCTAGGTCTGAGTTTCAGACTGACCGTTCGGGTCTAAAATAATTAGACGTTTAGTCGTCTAATAGAACGTTGGAAATTTTTATTAGCTTGGCCGTTATAACTTGCCGTGTGGGCCCCACCACACGCGACGCATTTTGCTAAATGGCCGCTTTCTTTAGTAAGAGTGCAATTGGCGCTCGGATGAGCTCCAGCGCACTTGACACACCGATACGGTGACATTGTGCAATCTCGGGGTCTTTGCGTTTGACCTCTGTGATCACGCGAAGTCCGAGCAACTTGGTTAGAGACCGAATCTTTCTGTTTTTGTTTTCTTGGGGAAGCTGGACGTACACCATTGGGAAGGATTTTTCCTCCCTTACCATGCGTGTAGTCGATTTTAAAGTGTACTCCTGAGCGATGAGCTCAGCCTGCACTATTTTAACCTTGATGCAGGCGGGCACACTCCGAATAATATATGTTAAGGTCTTTTTGGACCCTAATTGATAAGTGTGGTAAAAGATATTATGCTTCGTGCAATAATCGATCACCGCTCTAAAATCATCCTGCGTTTGGGGGTGCAGGCGTATGCCATCGACTACATTTACTGCGCGATCAATGATGATGTTGAGTGACTTGAAGGTTGCCTTTAGCCCTAGATACTTTCCATGTCTTCCTCCTCGGAGGAGATGGAGCCGGGCGGTCCGGCAGCAGGTTTCTTAAGGGAGGCCTGGGTCTGGGGGCCGCTGTCTCGCTTGGAACCTTTGGTGGTGGTCGAGGCTGGTGCTGTTAGAAAAGGTGTGGGCTGAATGTGCAGCTCGGTGAGAGTGGAATGGATGGATGTTTCTATTTTGCTAATGTTGGCCTTTGCCTCTTAGCATCTTTTCGGATTGTTTTAACCTGGGCGTCTTGCTTGCTAATTTTCTTAGTCTGGCATTTCATCATTGCTATGAGTTGGGATTCCAGCAAGTGAATCTTCTTTGCCTGGTTCTCAATGGTGATTTTATTCTTTTCCATCAGGGCATTGATAAGCTCTAGTATCTCCCAGTCCGACATCTTCCCGCCGGGGTTCATACTGGAATAAAAATGTTTAATTAGATAAATTAATAATTAATTAATTAAACAGTTGAAATTAGTAGTGGATGACAGTTTCTTCCAACTGTTCATTTGCGCTTTGAGTGCAATGAAAATTGCAATTATCTTCAATCGGATCCAATAGTTAGTGCGTCTGTTGGCTTCGTCTCAAAGTGGACTGGTCTGGTTGGCTGCTGGCACTCGACCTGATCTCCCTATTGCAAGGGTATAACTGATCGCCAAGATCTACAATACCGTGAGTGCTGTAAGCATTTGCTTATTTGCTAATTTTAAATGCAGAACAAAACGCTACTTCCACAATGGTGGTAACCTTTTCGTTTATAGGACACGACAATTTACTGCAATATTGGTATGAAGATCCTTTCAAGAGAGTTTTCAACGCATGAGAACATGTCATTCGTGGATTATAAATATTAAATTGAAGATATTAAATAATAATGAATATAATAAATATATTTAACACTTACTTTTTTAACCTACTCGATCAATTTTCACAATGGGATATTGTTTACCATTGGCGAGGTCAATCCTGGTGACTTTGAAATAACAAGCGTTTTTGTAATTTACATTCAAGTCGGCGATGGCTTTGTACGGTTTTCAATATCGTTTAAACAAATTTAATATTTTACCCTTTGTTCAAGCCATCCTTGCATCCTCTTCCACCGTGACAAAAATTAGTCCCTCTAAGCCAGGCATGGCGATGGAGAAAATCGACCTGTTCTCCCTATTGCAAGGGTATAACTGATCGCCAAGATCGACAATACCGTGAGTGCAGAACAAATTCACTTATTATTATTGTAGGTAACTAATCTTTACACGACAATTTACTGCAATATTGGTATGAAGATCCTTTCAAGAGAGTTTTCAACGCATGAGAACATGTCATTCGTGGATTATAAATATTAAATTGAAGATATTAAATAATAATGAATATAATAAATATATTTAACACTTACTTTTTTAACCTACTCGATCAATTTTCACAATGGGATATTGTTTACCATTGGCGAGGTCAATCCTGGTGACTTTGAAATAACAAGCGTCTTTGTAATTTTCATTCAAGTCGGCGATGGCTTTGTCCGGTTTTAAATATCGTTTAAACAAATTTTATATTTTACCCTTTGTTCAAGCCATCCTTGCATCCTCTTCCACCGTGACAAAAATTAGTCCCTCTAAGCCAGGCATGGCGATGGTGAAAATCTAGAGGAACTTGTCCCCTGGAAGTTAATGGCACACGCACACCGTATCCCCCCTCACCGATGAAAACTCAAATGATGGTGCTGAAGGCACCTGACTTGAGGGGCCGGCTGAAGGCTTATTAGAGCAAGAAGGTTGAGAGGGCTCACCTAGTTCCTTTCTCATCTTCTTCGCTTTACCTTTCTTCCCTTCAACCAGAATGATTTTGCCCTTTTCGGACGGGTCTTCTTGGTGGAGGTCGACTTTGCTCTGGGTGGTTTCCATTTCTTCCTTCTCGGAGGAGATGGAGTCGGGCGGTCCGGCGGCAGGTTTCTTGAGGGAGGCCTGGGTCTGGGGGGCCGCTGTCTCGCTTGGAACCTGGTTGCAGGTTTCCATCGGGGCCTCTTCGGTGGTGGCCGAGGCCGGTGCTGTTAGAAAAGGTGTGGGCTGGATGTGCAGGGATGGAGGTTTCTATTTTGCTAATGGTGGCCTTTGCCTCTTATTATCTTTTCGGATTGTTTTAACTTGGGCGTCTTGCATGCTAATTTTCTTAGTCTGGCATTTCATCATTGCTATGAGTTGGGATTCCAGCAAGTAAATCTTCTTTGCCTGGTTCTCGATGGTGATCTCATTCTTTTCTACCAGGGCATTCATAAGCTCCAGTATCTCCCAGTCCGACATCTTCCCGCCGGGGTCCATACTGGAATAAAAATGTTTAATTAGATAAATTAATAATTAATCAATTAAACAGTTGAAATTAGTAGTGGATGACAGTTTCTTCCATCTGTTCATCCGCGTCTTGAGTGCAATGAGAAAGGCAATTATCCTCAATTGGATCCAATAGTCGGTGCGTCTGTTGGCTTTGCCTCAAAGTGGACTGGTCTGGTTGGCTGCTGGCAGTCGACCTGTTTATCCTATTGCAAGGGTATAACTGATCGCCAAGATCGACAATACCGTGAGTGCAGAACAAATTCCGTCACTACTATAGTTATAGGTAACTAAACTTATAACTGACAATTTCCGCAATATTAATATGAAGATTAATTGAAGAGAGTTTTCAACGCATGAGAACATGTCATTCGTGGATTATAAATATTAAATTGAAGATATTAAATAATAATGAATATAATAAATATATTTAACACTTACTTTTTTAACCTAGTCGATCAATTTTTACAATGGGATATTGTTTACCATTGGCGAGGTCAATCCTGGTGACTTTGAAATAACAAGCGTCTTTGTAATTTTTATTCAAGTCGGCGATGGCTTTGTCCGATTTGCAATATCGTTTAAACAAATTTTATATTTTACCCTTTGTTCAAGCCATCCTTGCATCCTCTTCCACCGTGACAAAAATTAGTCCCTCTAAGCCATTCTCTTAGTCTGGCATTTCATCATTGCTATGAGTTGGGTTTCCAGCAAGTGAATCTTCTTTGCCTGGTTCTCGATGGTGATTTCATTCTTTTTCATCAGGGTATTCATAAGCTCCAGTATCTCCGACATCTTCCCGCCGGGGTCCATACTGGAATAAAAATGTTTAATTAGATAAATTAATAATTTATCAATTAAACAGTTGAAATTAGTAGTGGATGACAGTTTCTTCCAACTGTTCATCCGCGCCTTGAGTGCAATGAAAATTGCAATTATCCTCAATCGGATCCAATAGTCGGTGCGTCTGTTGGCTTTGTTTCAAAGTGGACTGGTCTGGTTGGCTGCTGGCAGTCGACCTGTTCTCCCTATTGCAAGGGTATAACTGATCGCCAAGATCGACAATACCGTGAGTGCAGAACAAATTCAGTTATTATTATTGTAGGTAACTAATTCTTTACACGACAATTTACTGCAATATTGGTATAAAGATCCTTTCAAGAGAGTTTTCAACGCATGAGAACATGTCATTCGTGGATTATAAATATTAAATTGAAGATATTAAATAATAATGAATATAATAAATATATTTAACACTTACTTTTTTAACCTAGTCGATCAATTTTTACAATGGGATATTGTTTACCATTGGCGAGGTCAATCCTGGTGACTTTGAAATAACAAGCGTCTTTGTAATTTTCATTCAAGTCGACGATGGCTTTGTCCGATTTTCAATATCGTTTAAACAAATTTTATATTTTACCCTTTGTTCAAGCCAACCCTGCATCCTCTTTCACCATGACAAAAATTTGTCTCTCCAAGCCAGGCATGGGGATGGTGAAAATCCAGAGGAACTTCCTTTCTGGAAGTTTAAGGCACACGTACACGGTGTCTTCTCTCACCGGTGAAAACTCAAATCCATGTTGACACGGACACGCTAATATCAGGTTCTGAAACAAATAAAAATTAATTATATATAATACACTCACTCACACACACATACACACACACATGTCGTTTTAAAGAATGTTTATGGGTGACATGGGTCTGAGCAATATAAAAATTGCACACACTGTGGTTGTTGAGTGGTGGCTATCTTCACAACCTTCTAAAGCAATCTACTGATTGCTTGCTATCTACTGGCCTCTTTGACTGCATTGAGCTGACGCCAAACAGTATCATTGGTAGCAGGGATTACAAATGTGTCGCTGAATTGCAATTTGTTAGCTTATAATCTTGCATCCTCCTGATGGGGTTGCTTTGGTTAGCTAGGGTGGAAACGGCGTACGACCAAGAATAAAAATGTATAATTTTTGCGAAATGCAACTGCCTGTTCGTCAACGTCGAAAGACGCGCCTGATGATTAAAGGAACGCACATAGTTTTTGATGATCAATTCAAGTTTTTTTTATCTGTGTTATTGTTTAGATTGTATAACCCACAAAACGACTATTGCATAGGGTTTCACAATAAAGGTGAAGCACGTCCTACAATAGGCATAAGGGCCGACTATGGAGGACATTCAAATGTATCAGATGGGATAATACTCCTTGTCACTACCCAAAAATGGACCGGGTATATTAATTAAGATATTATATTTTTTATATATGAAAGAGTTTTTATATATAACCATACAATTTTGTTTATACATTTTTAATTACTAGATTCAACGCTGGTGCCTACAGAAAGGCGGGAGCAAATTCCTACGTTTGAAGCGATCTTCTCTAAATCGGTAGCGCTCGCTCCTGATTGGTTTTGCACCTACACCTATTCTTAAATAAAAATAAAACCTTACATGGAAATATGTATATGTACAAATCATGTGTGCATTGTAGAGTATCTTTATACATTACTGCTTTCCATAATATAGATCCAATTGGAATATAAAATTTGCGCAATGCAACAAATTTCTTTGGTGTAGTTTACGATTTTCTATGCAATGATGTTTAAGTTTAAGCTACAGGCATGACATTTATATTAAATATACAATACGGTTAAAAATGTATAACTTTTGCAAAAGAAAAAGTTATTTAAAAAACCTATGGTTTTACATTTAAATTTTTATCTGCGATATATTCCTATTTGCACAAGTCAATTCAATTTAATAGGCTTACTTTGTTCAAATCAAAAGATGTTCAGGCAGTTTGTTTAGAGCAATTATAAACTTGTGATGATCTCCTGTGTTGTAGTAATTGCTTCTCACTTCATGGATTAGACTTCTTATCGGTCTTGTTTTTAAAAACTTTCCGTTAGGAGATATGGATTTTTCAAACTTTTGTCTGTGTTTTATTTTAATAATAATAAACAAATTAAATGGAAGTATATAGATGTATATTATAAATTCCATATTGCTGAACGGTATAAACATTTTTTTTATCAAATCTTGATTGAAGTTTTTACAATTTAAGAGTTTAAAACTTGCCAACTAACTTATTATTTTGAAAAATATAAATAGTAGTTTTACAACCAACTTTAAATGAATATTGTGTTGTGGCCTTTTTATCATTTTGTAAATTTATTAATTTCTACTTTCCCAATCTTTCCAATAATCAGTATCAGTGGTTTGAATTTGAAACTGCACACTTGTAGGGTTTATGAGATGGTGCTGCTACACCATTTAAATAATTAAATATAGCTTTAATAAATACTTAAGTGCAAAGTCGACTCCGAGGGTAAACTATTTGTTAAATACGAAGTCTCAATTCTAAAACTTGATTTAATTATTTGTTTTATTCATATTATCGAAGTAATACATTGATAATGATGATTAATCATCGAAACATGTATGTTGAAATAAAATAAATAAATAAAATCATTACTTCGATAATATGAATAAAATAAATAGAGAAAATATAAAATTAATTATTTGTATTACATTTTTCTCTAGCAATGATCTTAAATATACAAATTTATGATTGTTTGATAGCCGTTTTCATCTATCAGAGTTACAAATGAATCTTTGAACTCCAATTCATGATCAATATCACTCGATTCTTTAATATTTTATTGAATATTGATTTATATTACCTAACAAGTGTTATTATTTTCTTATCACACTCTGTTAATATAACTGACTTTAAATAATTTTTAAAACGCGTTAAATAATTCCGCCATAATGTGAATATTCTGTCAACACTAAGCAATTAATTAAAAATATGATATCTATCCCGATGTCTGCCAAGTGCCGACCTGAATCGACCAAATTTCTGCTGTCTGTACACTGGTATGATGTAGCTGTAACGCGTGGATTATAATCACATTTTTTTTACTTCTGTGTGTTCCGATTCGAAGGACCATGTTTAATATGATTTTTATAGGTTGATTGGTGGTTAAATTGCTGTTTTTAATGGACTGTAAGCAATTATTTAATTTTAAACTTTACTATAATTTTTGAAGTACTTACTTTTTTACTTCTTGAGTAAAACTTTTTTATTGTAAGCGACGTGAAGTGATGAAATGTAATGGGAAGGTATGCAACGTTGCCACTACTATTCATTAAAATGTCCTTAACAGTACTATTAGATGATGTTAACCGTTAATTGTCAAATTGATATGAATGTTTGTGTTTTTAAATTTAAGTTTAACATAATACACACATAATTATGCATTGTTAAATATACTGTTAGCTTTGCAAATAGTATAAAATGCAATCCATCTCACAAGCATTTTTTTTAATTCAAAGTCAACTTGAGATAAGTTTGATCTATTTAAAATGTAATATCGCAATAAGTAAAATATGTCATTGCCTCATACAAAAATTAAAAGGCAGCACACGACGAGAGGAGACATTATAGACAAACTCTCAGAAAAACAAGAAGCACTTATATTCCTCTCATTATCTGATTTTTCCAGATTGACATTTGGTTTTTGAGCTGATATTTGACATCTAGAAGTTTGCTACACTTGTTAAGTTAGCTTTTATTGCGTTTCATTTGTATTAACCGCCAGTTTCTCAGATGGTTTGTGTGCCGTAACAACTGAAACGGAAATTCTTACTCTCACTTTTTTGTCGTTTTGAAACAGTCGATTAATTTTTGGTTACTTTGACTGGCAGTTCAAGCGCCCTGGGTTGTTGTACGTCCATCTGCGATATCTTAACAGATTTGCTGCGGGCTTCTTTCTCGGAAGGTTTGCTCGGTTTATAATCTTTTCGGCGACTGATGAGTTGTCGGAGTCTGGTGGGGGGCTGGCCTCTTAACTGCTTGCTGTCATGTCAGCAGCTCCAGCTCTATTTGCAAAACACAGTTTGATTTATTAACATCAATTACCGCTTTATCGGTTTGCAATTGATATTAGTTGTCGGGTCTTGCATCTGCAACATTTTTAATTTAATTTTTTTATGCGAAGATTTTAGGAGTCAGTTCTCCATTTCCTGGAGTACCGTGGTTGAAAATGGAATTTGCAATATCCTCAGTAAAGCGCTTGTGGAATTCTCCGGTAGTTTGGTTAAGATGCTTGACGGCTTGGGTGAGCGTGCTTTTCATATCTGGGGTCCGTACTCAATCAGTACTTAGTGAACATTATCACTTTGGTTGTTATGAGTCGGGCTCAGTTGGATTGGTCAAACCAACTGTCTTCGAATTTTGACTGTTACAATAATGAAGCTGCATCTGAGCCATACAGTAAGAAGCAATTACTACAACACAGAATACCATCACGATCAGAGATTTTTGATCACAACAAAGTAATGTTTTTAACTTAAACAAATGCGGAGTTATAGCAGATGATAACGTTTGCAGAAGGTGGTCGCAATTAAAGTAGTAGAAGAAAGGGGCTGCTCGTTGCACTTTCTACAACTTCCAAATGAAATAGGCTGAATAACAATTTGCAACGAGTGCTCAATAATTTTAAGTTTTTTTTTTTAAATATGACTTGGGGGGCCTACTACAAATTAGGAAATAGTAGGACGCCTACCGACTAAACTCCTCTTGACTTTGACTGCAGGATGTTTGTCTCTGCAGGGGACATGGCTTGCCTGACTGATGTATGCAACACAGGAATATTTACATGATGCACATATGTGCCAATATAGGTATTGCCTAGAATGAGTGGGATCTGGATTTCTCTTTAGGTCTGAGTTTTAGACTGACGGACCGGTCTAAAATTATTAGACGTCTGGTCGTCTAATAGAACATTGGCAGCTTTTATTAACTTAGCAAAGTCAACATTACTTGCTTGCGATAAGCGAAGTAACAGCTGATATTTAGCTGATAGAAGAGGGGCACTAGGCGCCGATCCCGCTGCTTGTGCAAAGGATTTCTTTTTGCTTGCATTGGAACCGCTCCGTGGAGGAGCGTGAGATTGCTTAGTAGGTGTTTCACCGGTGGCCTGGCTGTTGCGGCTAGCCTTTAGTTTCTGATATGTTAATAATTAATGTCAATAGAATCTATAAATATATTATGTAGGCACTTATTCTATTAGAGTGTAATGGATATCTTCAATTGTATTTAACTTTTTATGTTTAATGTAACCTAACCGCGAGTTTGGTTATGCATTGTTTTTACTCGAGAGAATAGGCCCTGACTCAGTTTTTGCTTCTTCATACCAAACTCTACTTTCTTACATATTTGAAAAGTAATATGTTATATAATAGTATTACTTTATTGCATTCGGTACTAGTTATGTTATGCCTTGAGTAGGCATTGCTATCTTGTTGTTCTTTACCACAAATATTTAAAAAAAATAATAATGTACATACTCATACTACTTCATTTCAAGAAAGATTTCTCGAAGTATGCAGATTGAATATTCTTGAATATAACTCGATGTGTTTTTTTTTTCAAACGTTGGTTTTGTATATAAAATTAGTGAATAATTTTTTAAATTGTACAAAGTTATTGCGTAAAATCTTGTTACTATCGAAGGGTAACTTATTTTTTTAATAATTATGTATGTATATAGATGTTGATAGAACATTAGATTTCAATTTCTATTTACTCTTCTTTTGCAAAAATTTTACATTTTAAACTTCACTACGACTGCGACATTGTTTAGTGGTCTACAGATAGTCTAATTGAATTTTCGGTCAGCAAAGTGATGTGTTTTTTGAACATTACAAATTGCCGTACTCCGGTGTCGACGATATTGTTGATCTTGGCGATCAATAGTATTGTTGCTATAGAGAGTATTAAAAGAACGCACATTCTACTTATATAATACACCCACTTCACCTTCTCTATTATAACGATTTAGAATGTTGGAAGGGTTTTGAATTTGGGTTGTGGGTTTTAGTCTCAACACACATGTCACAGGATATATTTTCCTTTATAAGGAATTTTAATTGTGTCTATACTGTTAGTCTCAATGAATCGTGTTTTTAATTTTAGTATAAGTTTTTGTCCGTCTATAGATTTGGGGTTGTTAATTTTACCAAGATAAGTTTCGATTATATGGTCATGGATGGTGATAGGTGAATGAATTCGAGATGATTTTGTAATTTGTGGCTCAATGTCTCCTGACCTTTTGTTTGCTGCCCAAATTTTGACGTTTGCTATGCCTTCTTTAGGTTCTGTGGGCCGCATGTTCGAATGTTACAGACGATATAGCCACTCAGGAATTAAGAAACTGTGCGATGTTGCCTACTGTTTCGGCAATTGGCATAGTCTGATTTCTACATATGTAAATAACTTGTGCCCTGTGAATGTTTAGTCAGTTATTTTTATTATAAAATAGTACAAGTTTGTTTCTGATGATTTTATAAAAACAAAGTTAGAAACTGCAACAGAAGTTGAAGTAACTGCTATATTAGTTTTTTATGTTGTGTTTTAAAAACAACCAAATGATCATTCTTATTTTAATTATTTAGTTGTTGAAACTGTAATTTATTTTAGGTCATTGTATCTTTATTGTTGTTATTGTCATTATCAGATTTATTTATTATCTTAACTATTAACAGAATAATTTGTTTTTTAAATTATTTTATTTTATTAACATTTCTGAGAATAAATAATATGGTTAATGTTTTTATTTATTTAATAATAAATACATAGATTATTAGCAGAATATGCTAATACATAGTTTATTATGAGTTCATTATTTCAGACTAATGTAAATGCAAAAACTTTAATAAATATTTTTTTAACTATTATTTGTGTACAATTAACTCAAGTAAAGTATAACAAATAATATAATCGTATTTGTTTTCCATAATAACAATTATAACTAATTTGGCAAGTTATGTATGTGGAATATTTAGTAAAGAAAACGAATTATTAGTAATCGTTTAATAAAAAGAAGCTAATTAGTATATTCACACACGTTACATATTCAATTTCAATTATAGTCACTTCAAACTGTCACCAGCCGCACACTTGTTTGTTCCCTCTTGCGAGCCCGTCATTCTTTTAGATGTTTGTTTTTGGCTCTCTCTGGTACGACTGACCTATTTGCCCGTTGGATTCGGTCTCGTTCCATCCCTTTCTCGTAACGGACTCCTCCGTGGGAATTCTCGCTCCCACATCTGAGTCTTCTGCTTCTGTTGAAGCGTATTTTTTCATCACCGGTTATTATTGTATTGCTCTAAACAATTTCAGTTGACATGTTTTCCATTTCATTTTCGTGAGCGTCGTGTTTATCGCTTACGCCGCGCTCTGCACGTGTCTTGTTTCTCGCGCGTTTGCGAGTCTCACCTATGCACTTTTATCAACTTGTTTGCCGGTCACCCGCGCACTCTTTCAGTTTCTTAATGTTATTATTCACTTAAGGGTAGTTACGACTCATACATTTTTTTTAAATTTTCAGTATCCCGGTTGGGCCCCCAAAGTTGTGGGATATTTAGTAAAGAAAACTAATTACTAGTAATCGTTTAATAAAAAGAAGCTAATTAGTACATTCACACACGTTACATATTCAATTTCAATTATAGTCACTTCAAACTGTCACCAGCCGCACACTTGTTTGTTCCCTCTTGCGAGCCCGTCTTTCTTTTAGATGTTTGTTTTTGGCTCTCTCTGGTACGACTGACCTATTTGCCCGTTGGATTCGGTCTCGTTCCATCCCTTTCTCGTAACGGACTCCTCCGTGGGAATTCTCGCTCCCACATCTGAGTCTTCTGCTTCTGTTGAAGCGTATTTTTTCATCACCGGTTATTATTGTATTGCTCTAAACAATTTCAGTTGACAAGTATTCCATTTCTTGTTCGTGAGTGTCGTGTTTATCGCTTACGGCGCGCTCTGCACGTGTCTTGTTTCTCGCGCGTTTGCGAGTCTCACCTATGCACTTTTATCAACTTGTTTGCCGGTCACCCGCGCACTCTTTCAGTTTCTTAATGTTATTATTCACTTAAGGGTAGTTACGACACATAAATTTTTTTTTTTTTTATTTTCACTATCCCGGTTGAGCCCCCAAAGTTGTGGGATATTTAGTAAAGAAAACTAATTACTAGTAATCGTTTAATAAAAAGAAGCTAATTAGTACATTCACCCACGTTACATATTCAATTTCAATTATAGTCCGTCTTTCTTTTAGATGTTTGTTTTTGGCTCTCTCTGGTACGACTGACCTATTTGCCCGTTGGATTCGGTCTCGTTCCATCCCTTTCTCGTAACGGACTCCTCCGTGGGAATTCTTGCTCCCACATCTGAGCCTTTTGGTTCTGTTGAAGCGTATTTTTTCATCACCGGTTATTATTGTAAATAATGCTTTTAACATATTTGTTGCACTTGTTTTAATGCTTCCTCGGTGATATTGAGAATATCACCTGACGTCGTCATTGCAAATTAATTCGGTGAACTTCTTATTTTATTGCGTCTATATTTTTAAACGCTTCCACTGGACTGTTTTATTTCAATGCTGCCACTGAACCGATCAATACACAAGAAAATGTCTGCCCTTGCCTTGTCCGTGAGCGTCGTGTTTATCGTTTACGCCGCGCTCTGCACGTGTCTTGTTTCCCGCGCGTTTACGAGTCTCACTTATGCACTTTTATCAACTTGTTGTAAAGTTGTGGGATCTTTAGTAAAGAAAACTAATTACTAGTAATCGTTTAATAAAAAGAAGCTAATTAGTACATTCACACACGTTACATATTCAATTTCAATTATAGTCACTTCAAACTGTCACCAGCCGCACATTTGTTTGTTCCCTCTTGCGAGCCCGTCTTTCTTCTAGATGTTCGTGTTTGGCTCTCTCTGGTACGACTGACCTATTTGCCCGTTGGACTCGGTCTCGTTCCATCTCTCTCTCTCGTAACGGACTCGTCCGTGGGAATTCTTGCTCTTACATGTGTCCAGGCAGATCGTGGCGAAACCGTATGACGTAAGAAACATTCGGCATCATAGCAATTCTTCTGATAAAAAATTTCGAGTGGCTATAGCATCTGTAACATTTGAACATGCGTGTGGCGGTTCTTGCATTGTAGATGTCCTTTCTTGTTACAAGCGCTGCATTTGATTGGTAGCTTGTTTCGTTTTCTTGCGGTTTTGTGAGCAAGTCCACATTTGTTGCATTTTCGGTGAGCTGTGCAGTCTTTTGTTTTATGGTCAAATACGTTGCATTTGCTAGACGGTATTGGTAGAGGAGCTGGAGCGTAGCTGTTGTAAACAGGGAAGTGTTGCAACAGTTTCTGATAAGCATCTACGTTAGCCGTAATGATTCGAATTTTATATGTCGGTAGTCCCGTTGCTCTGGATATTATTCGTTTGCAGACACGGTGGTCTATGTCGGCCTACCTCGTTTTTTTTTTGGCGTTAAAAACTAGTCTTTGCAGTCCGTATTAGCATCGGTCTGGAACTGGGATAGCGGATATTCTGCGCCGGAGTCGAGTCTGTTGTCTATCTTGCTCTCATATAAAAGAGAGACATCTATATGAGCGGGTTTGGTACCACTCATAATTAAAGCCTTTTTGACCCTTTTTGGTCAAATTAACAATTTGCAATAACACTTTTATTAACATACAAAACATATAATTGTTTAACACTGAAACTATTTTTTTTATTTCGGAGTCGAATACGATACGTGTTTACTGTTCGGTATTTTGTTGCGCGATGTTATAATTTTATTTTCATGTAAATATTAAATATTAATTAAAAAAAAACTAAAATTCCTTCTAAATTTGTGAAAAATTGTACGATAAAGGTTATGGCGTTGCAATAAATAATTAAAAAAAAAAACAGGCTTGACTAGACGGGCATACCGTCAGACAGCACACGACGAGAAAAGACATTATAGACAAAATGTCACAAAAAGAAGTAGCACTGATATTTGTTCAACTGGTTGGTTTTCCCAGACTGAAATTTGGTTTGTACCTTAACGGTAAAGACAAAAAGTTTGAGATGTTGAAAATTTCTTGGCCCTTAGCGGAGTTTTTGAGTTGATATTTGACATCTAAAAGTTTGCTTTTTTTGTTAGATTAGCTTTTATTGCAAATAACGAGTACTGGAGGCTTTTTGTCAACGCTCACAGAGAACGTTGATGTTTCATTTTTATTAACCGCCAGCTTCTCAGATGGTTTGTGTGCCGTAACAACTGAAAGCTTCTGCGAAGATTGTGAAAAGGCATCAGAATGATTCTTAACCTTAATTTTTTGCTGTTTTGAAACAATCGATTAATTTTTGGATTTGGCTGGCAGTTTAAGCGACATGGGTTGTTGAACGTTCATTTGCGATATCTTAAGAAGATTTTGCTTGCTCAGGCGCACTGTAAATTTCGCTAGAATTTACGTTTTTTTTAGCGTCTAGCAGAAAGTATAAAGATCAAACTTACTACATACTTCAGTTCATCCAGAGTGAGAGATATGTATCAAGTGGTTCCGAACTATAGGGGACCACAGCTGGATATCCAAACTCCACCCGTAACATAATTATACAATACGTACGAATATAGCGAGTACATATCTGGGGTCCGTACTCAATCAGTTCTTAGTGAACATTATCATTTTGGTTGTTATGAGTCGGGCTCAGTTGGATTGGCCAAACCAACTGCCATTGAATTTCGACTGTTACAATAATGAAGCTGCATCTGAGCCATAAAATGAGGAGCAATTATTCATACTACAACACAGAATACCATCACGATCAGACAGGTTTAATCACAGCAGATGATAACGTTTGCAAAAGGTGGTCGTCCTAGAGTAGTAAAAGAAAGGGGCTGACCGGTGCACTTCCCACCACTTGCAAATGAAATAGGCAAAATAGCAATTTGCAACGAGTGCGCAATAATTTTGAGTTTCTTCAAAATAAGACTTGGGGGGCCTACTACAAATTCGGAAATAGTAGGGCGTCTACCGACTAAAGTTTTCCTGACTTTGACTGCTGAAACTTTGTCCTTGCAGGGGATATGGCTTTCCTGACTGGTTGTATTGGAAACGCTCCGTGGAGGAGCGTGAGATTGCTTACGGGGAGCAAGTGTCTTGCCGGTGGCCTGGCTGTTGCGGCTTGCCTCTAGTTTCTGGAATATTATTAATTAATGTCAGTAGAACCTATAAATATACTGTGTAGGCACATATTCTATTAGAGTGTAATGAATATCTTCAATTGTATTTAACTTTTTATGTTTAATGTAACCTAACCTCAAAGTATGCGAACACATTCAAATACTATTATTAGTTTGTTTAACATTGTATGGGTTTATTTTGCGTGAATAGGTTCTGACTCAGTTGTTGCTTCTTCATACTAAACTCTACTTTCTTACATATTTGAAAAGTAATATGTTATATAATAGTATTACTTTATCGCATTTGGTACTAGTGATGTTATGCCTTGATTAGGCATTGCTATGTTGTTGTTCTTTACCACAAATATTAAAAAATAATAATAATGTACATACTCATACTACTTCATTTTAAGAAAGATTTTTCGAAATATGCAGATTGAAAACACGATATTATATGTGTTTTATTTTCAAACGTTGGTTTTGTCTATAAACTTTGCTTATTAATGTCATCAAAATAACTTATTATTGTGAGGCTTTTTAATTGTAAATTTTAAAAAGTTATGAAACTTACTATTTATATTTTTCTTTATAAGGAAATTTTTAATAAAGGATATTTATGCTAGTTATTTTGAGATTGAGTGGTAGTAACTTGAATGCCGTTTATAAGGACCGTGGGAGATGCATGGTCAGGATTTATAAAATCTAGCATGACTATAAACATGCGATTTGCGAAAAAGGAAACTATTGTGTCTATATTGTAAGTCTCAATGAATCGTGATTTTAATTTTTGTATAAGTTCTTGTCTGTCTATAGATTTGGGGTTGTTAATTTTGTCAAGGTGTCGATTATATGGTCATGAATGGTGATAGGTAAGTGATTTTGAGATGATTTTGTAATTTGTGGCTCAATGTCTCCTGACCTTTGCTTTACTGCCCAAATTTTGACGTTTGGTATGTCTTCTATAGGTTGTGTGGGCCAGTTCTCGCATTTTAGAGACCATTGTTTATGTCCTTCCTTGTTACAAAGAGCTGCAGTTGGTTGCTAGGTTTATTCTGCAGCTTGCGGTTTTATGAGCAAGTCCACATTTGCTACATTTAGTGTGAGCTGTGCAGTCTTCTGTTTATTTTTTACCACAAATATTTAAAAAAATACTAATGTACTTACTCATACCACTAAACACTTCATCACAAGAAAGATTTCTCGAGGTATGCAGATTGAATATTCTTGAATGTAACATGATATTATATGTGTTTTTTTTTTCAAACGTTGGTTTTGTCTATAAAATTAGTGTTATTGCATAAAATCTTGTTATTATCGAAGGGTAACTTATTATTGTGAGGTTTTTTAATTGTAAATTTATAAATTGCCGTACTCCAGTGTCGACGATATCGTTGATCTTGGCGATCATTAATACCGTTGCACCACAGAGTATTACACGACGCACATTTTATTACACATTTTATTTATATACCCACTACTTGCAATTAAAAATTGTATTTTCTTATGGTTTATCAAATATTAAATCATACTTGTCGTGTGCAAGATATTCTGTAAATATAATTTTTATCCGAACAACATGATAATTAGGTTAAATGTGAAGATTTATCACATTGATTTTTATCTATTTGTTTTAAATAATAATCCAACTCCAAAGTACTGGAAGTATCGGAACTGTTGTCTATTATGAAACTTGATAAATCTGATTTTTTTTTAAAAGGATGGTGTTTGCTGTGTACTGCAACTTTTATATTAATTTCTAATTTAACAGCTATGCGAAATGTATATATAAATGGTATATTGTTGCTCGTTATTTAAATATCATCTAAGTACGTTAACACATCCTTAACAGCTCGAAACAACTGTTCTGAGTTTTTGGACATAAATGCAAATGACTTAATTCCAAATGGCCTGCATTACTAAATACAGGTCTATATGGGTACTTAACGTTACTAGTTTACATGAATCCTTTGTAAATTCTAAGTGTAAATAAGCATTAGATAAATAAAAACATTATCTTCATGAAAATGAAAAAAATACAGTCTCAATTCCTGTTAATGGATAGTAAACTTTTTCCAAGTAATAAGCGGGTAAAATCATTAATGACTGTCACAAATTTATCTTGTATCTTTACTTTTAAAATAATTTAATATTTACGACGCATAAAATTCTTTGAATTAATATATAAACACGAAAATCAAAGCCATAAGTGAGGGTCCAAGCTTAGAACAAAGAATGTTCGATGTGCGAGGGTACGATTCTATGTTTGGAGCGAGGATTTGCCTCACACACTTAGTTATTAATAAAATTTGCGTCGAAAACCATACACACAAACGATACATTATGTTGTACAACTATGTGTAAAAAAAGTAAATGTGTTTTAATAATTGTATGATTGTTTATTGAGCATTCCTCGTACAATGGAAATAAAATTGCAACTATGCATGTCGATATTGATCGACGCAGAACATACGTTGCTATGCCCCACAGCTTCTGCTCCCTCGCTGCTTGATTCGCTTTCATCACAGTCTAGCCAGAATCAATCGACATGGTGGATGGATTGAAAGGTAAGAAATTCAGACTTTATTTGCTATCATACAATTCATTATTTTAAACTTGTATTTATTATTTACTTTGAAATCTGTTTAATTAATTATTTTTGTGTCATTATAGTGCTATTAGTTTGTGGTATCTTGGAGGTAAATTACTACACCTCTATATTAGCACAAACAAACTAATAGTTGTTTTAATATATTTTTATTGTAAATTTAATGAATAATAATTTTTATAATAACGAAATTAGCGATTAGCTTATAAACATTTAGTTGCCATATTGGAACTCATTGTTTATATCTCAAATGATATTTTTTTATTAAATTGATGTAATCTTGTTTTATTTTGTATAACATAGTTGATATCCATTTATTTACATAACATTTCATTACTTTTAGAGTACTTGCGTGAACATTGTAGTTGATAAAATTAATTTAATCATCTTAAAAATTTAATTTGAGTTAACTTGTTTGTTATTTTAAATAAAACAAATTTCATTCAATTTTGAATTTTATTAATAAGGTCAATTTTATCTATGTTTTTTTCTTTGTTGCAGACCAGACATTTTTCCAAGCTGCTTGTTGTGACGGTGATCTACGTCTCCGGCTTTGATATATTTGTTTAAATAATATGGAAAGAGAAACAACAATGAAGAATTATGACAAACAACCATTACCGGTACAACAATTCAATTCAATTTTTACAAATAAGAGAAGACGACGCCACAGCAAAAATTATTGTTTGAAGAATGAAACATCATTAAAATTATGAATATATCCAATCAACACATTTTTACCAAAAACGATTAACACAAAGAAATATGAACAGTTTTTGTCACAGCAGAGTTTATGTTTGAAGATTATAACATTTAGAACAACAACTATAAAGAATTAGGTGAGTTGATTTTAAATGATATACTCTAGTATGCTGTTTGTCGTGTTAAGATTTTATTTATATAGCGACATGTTTCGACAATGAATAGTACATATAAGTTAAAAGTTCAAAATATTAAATATAAATATAATGGAAAACAGAATAACTTACATTTATTTATGGACGCTTCAGCGTTAGCAACGTAACGTTTGAGTAGGAGATTACGGAAAAATATAGGAAAATTTAAATGACCTAAATTTTGTCCAAAAAGCATAGTAAAAAATTAGAAAACACGAAAATTGATTTCAGACTTTTTGTGCTACTCACTGCAGAGATTTTTAGGGTACAATTTTTAAAAATGTCAATTTTTTACTTTTTTTTGCAGTTTTCAAATGCTTAACTTTTTATGGAGTTTTTTGCAAGTTATTGAAAATAACATTTATTGTTTAAAATTGATCTAAAATTAAAATAAAACATGTTGGAGACATTTTCGTTAGTTTTTAAATTTTTTTTATTCTATTAAAAACAGATTAAAAAAAAGATGTCTGGTATTTGTTTTTTTTTTAAAGGTCACAAAGATACTTTTATATGTTATTGATATACTCTGAATTTGTTTGGATGGGCGATAAAGAACTTTCCAAGAAATCAGTAATCTAACTTAGGATGGGCAAGAAAGATATCGCCTATCCTAAAAGTTTTAGAGTATATCAATAACATATGAAAGTATTTTTAACTTTTTAAAAATTAACGGAAATGTTTCCAAAACTTTTTTTTGGAAATTTTGATTAATTTTAAGAATAAATATTATATTCAATAATTTAAAAAAAAAAATCCTAAAAAATTACAGACGTTTGAAAAAAATAGGTAAAAAATTGACATTTTTAATAGTATAACCTAAAAACTTCTACACTGGTTGGCACAGAAAATATAAAAAAAAATCAAGATACCAGAGTTTATGTTAAAGAACCGATCCCCAAAGTTTGCGAAATAGAAAAATATTTTTTGGACCACTTCACTCATACATGGGGTTATATATTCTTGAGTACGATAACTGACTTAATTATATATTGTAATTAATTAACAGGAAACACGTCAGAATTATTATTCTTATTGGATCCTATACCATTGATGTTGTCGAAATAATTTAAACATTTGTAATCTTCAATTATTTATTGTATTATTAATCCACTTTTATTGATTAAATTGATATAGGAAATTAATTTGCTAACATTTTGCTAATTTCATGTTAGCTTCTTCAGGGCTTAAAAATATCTCAACCACAATTACAATTAATCACTTACAAACAGCAATTATATACACATTATAAAATTTAAAAAAATTAATCACATGTGGATACGTGTCTATACATAACACTAACTTATTACATAGTACACAAATAAAATGATCATTGTTTAAAGTTTATAACAACAGACAAACATACTTACATTACAAAATGTGGAATAAAAATACATTAATATAGGTCCAAATTGATTAACACCTCTAATAGTGCAATTCACAAATACATGATAAATATAAATATAATCTATGTCATTGTCTTATCATTTATCAAGAATAAACATTCAAACAAGTGGAGGCAACAGGTTATGTCGGCTCACCATTAACCAAAGGGAAGTAAATAGCACTTGCGTGCGCATTTTTAATAACCTAGTCACAATCTCCGTTTTCGTAACAAATTTACATACATATATGTTACTCAGTCCTGCAATATCTTATTTAAAATTTATTGAATTTTTTTGTGATTTTATACACATTTCCAAAAAGCTATGTTTAAAAGTATGACATAAAATTTGTGTGTCAGTATAATTTGGCAAATGTTCAGTAGTATCACAATGTATGCTTAACCCTGTTGATTAAGGTTGATAACGAATATCACTTTTATGTTGTGCAAATCGTTTATCCAATCTTTGTGCGGTTTGTCCTATATAAACAGAATCACACTGTTGGCGTTTTATGAAATAAACCAAATCATGCCGACACATAAATGGGATCGGGTCTTTGAGTTTTGTAAACTGGTTATTTAAAGTGTTTATTATACTATAAGCATTTATCATATTACTATTATCATTTTTAGGACATTAAGTTATTTATTTATGTTAAGTTATATTTTTACTGCCGCTATTGCTGCACATTTAGGAGTTGTATCCAGCTTTTTCCTTTTCTGTTTTTGTTTTCCGAGTCATAGTCGACAGGGTTTGAGGCGTTTGCCATTACTTGCGGAATTGTGAGGTCTATAAAAGTGTTTACCTCAAAGTGGCTAAATCAATAAGGTAAATAGTGATAAAGACGTCAAGCTGGTGGTAGACGCGACTGGTTAAATGAGTGCGGAGACGTCGGGTTTGCTAATGTTGGGAGCACTATGTGATGTTGATGGTGAACGCGCCGGGCTAAATTTCAAAAAGGACCACACTTTAATGAAATTGTGTAATATATTACACACGGTACCGTAAAATTGAATAAATAAATTTTAAATTTAGTTTAGTCAATAATGTACTTAAACAAATTTAAAATAAATTAGTAATTAATGCAAACGAAAAAGAACGACATAAATTTAATATTGAAATATTTTGAAACTTTAGTTTGCACAAAATACTACTATTACAATTACTTAAATTAACGTAAATGAAAATAATAGTATAAGCTCTTAACATTTGATTAAAGTTTTGCGATACATACAAATCATTAATTAATAATAATTTTCGCATCAATTCAATTAAAAAAAAGGCGATGCAACTCAAGTTATAAAGTTTTTTGCAGTAACATATGACACAGTCTGTAAATTTTATGTAATAAATATGTCAATATTAATTTGCTAGTAGACAATCAAGTAAAATTTTAAATTAGAGCCAATAAAAGAGAATCGTCGATAAAATTAATAAATTTAATTAACAATATTCAAAAGCAGATACGTATTTTACAATAAACTAAGATGACGCACGTGCTCTTAGAATCCGGTTTGAAGGACCAAAATGTAAATTTTCTAAAGGATCGTTCTTTAATATAATTGTGTAATGTATTACACACGGTACCGTATTCTGCATCAAAATACGATGGGACAAAGATAAAATTAAAGTGTATTGAGAACTGTATTGATAAAATATAATATAAACGTTCAGTTTAGGTTGCTTTAAAAGACCTATTAAAAATAAAATATAAATATTACTGCAATTCGGTGGTATTAGAAAATTTCTTGAAATAGTAATAAATGATTAGGAAAAAACCGATAAAATAAAATACAAAATTATAAGATTACAATAAAACTTAATAATAATTGCCTTCAAAATAATATATAAAACTAAAAGATTACAATAAAGCTTAATACTAATTACTTTCAAATAACGTCCAGCGGCTCGTATTCTAAAAAAAATTAATTCTTAACTCTGTTATTGATTGAATAGCAAAGTAGCCGGGCCTCTATCCAAGTTAAACAAACAACCGTTAATAATCAACTATTCTTTGACTTGTGACATAAATTTATTGATAAAATTGTGTAACAAATATAATTTTTTTATGCTTTTATAAATTTTAACTTACGGATTCTTATTAAATTTCGTATTTTATTAATAAGTTGTTAATTAATTATGTGCTTTTCTTTGTTGCAGACTATATATTTTTTGAAGCTGTTTGTTGCGGAGCTGCTCTCCGACCGCGATATATTTTAAAGAAGATGGAAAGAAAAACAGTAAAGAAGAATCATCAACTGTTATGAGAAAAATTCAACAGTCACACCACAAATCAAATCAATTATTACAAATAGGATAAATCGAAAAAAAAATCAAGACATTTTGTCACAGTAAAGTTATGAAGAAATTTTTTTATTAAATGCAGTTATAAATTTGCCAAGATTGGAGAAATAACAGTTTTTGTCACATAAAAACTTATCCTTAAGAAAAACTACTATGAAGAATTATAGCATCGAATATGAAGAAACTGACACGCCAAGATTGGAGAAATATGAAGAATTTTTACTACAGCAAAACTTATCTTTTAAAGAACAAAATATTAACACCCGTTTATCTAAATAGAAGAACCTTGAAGAAATATCTGCTTTCAATTTTAAAAGTAGTAAATACTTATAACGAAGAACAAAAATTCAATCATTTATCTTATTAAAACTATACTCTATTATGAAAAATAGAGTTGAAGAAATATCAGGATTTCTATAATCAATATGTCAATAAACTGCAGTCGTGATGAGTAAAAGAAGTATCTAAAAAAGTTTCATGGGCCATTTAAAGCCTAGAAGAAAATTTATTATTTTTTAACTACTCATCTAATAAATTAATTACACGACTTGCAGTATTTATTACTATATTAAATAAAAAATTTTATTGATTGACTACTCATTTAAAATGTGCTCAAGAATATTCAATCTGCATAACAATGTATGTCTAAAAAACGTAAAAAGCACTGAACCATAAAGCATAAATGCAGGTATGTTAAGTTGACTATCATTTAATGTACAAAGTGATCCATCAAGATCTGATGTAGTTTGAGTTGAAGAAATTAAAGAAATGTGAGGATTTCTAATAACGATATAACATGTTAAGATTAATTTTTTACGTTGAATCTAATAAAATGCATTCGTGATGAGTGAAATAAGTTTCTGAGCAGATTTAAGAAAAATTTTCATGGGCCAGAAATTTTTTAATTTGCCTTTCTTTACTACTACACATCTAATAAATCAATTACACGACTTGCATTGTAACATTTATTACATTAAATGAAAATGTTATTGATTGTCTACTCTAAAGAATTTTAAATTCAGAAATGGCAAACGACATTGTAAAAATTTAACAAATTTATGTCTTGTCATGACGAAGAAATAGTTAAATATCAGATCCATGTGATATAACAAAAAAATTTATAAATGATTGAAATCCAAAAACGTTGGATTTGTTGGAATTCTAATTCATCACTAGAAAAGTGAACAGAAAAAAAGTATGATTTGAGAATAATTGAAAATCTCAAGAAAAAATTAAAAATAAGATTTATCATCTGACACAAATTATAATTATATATTTAAATTAATGAAAAATGATGACGTCATCAGCACTTTTCTTTCAAAGAATCTTTCTTGTAGTGGATGAATGTGTATACAGTGATGTGAGTCATTAACGCTTTCCTTAGAATTTTCGAATAACACAGCTTTCCATATCGTGTTTTCAAAAAAAAAATTCAATCTGCAGATTTCATAAAATATTTTTTGTAGTGGATGACTATGAGTACAGTGATATCATTTATCAGCATTTTTCTTGGAATTCTTGTGTACCACAGCTTTTTATACTGTGTTTTTGAGAAAAATATTTAATCTCAAATAATCTTTTTTGTAGTGGATCACTGTACAGTAATATGAGTCATTAACGTCTTTCTTAGAATCCTCGTAAATCACAGCTTTCCATGTCGTGTTTTCGAGATGAATGTTCAATCTGCATACTTCATTCTGCATAGTGGTAGACTATGTATGCATGTATAATTGTACGTTTAAAAATAAAAAAAATTATTAAAACTCTGTTGCCGAAATTATTATACTTACTCTTTAAAAGAAATATATAATATAAATATTTCTTATCTTATGTAGAAATATTTGTTATCTATGAGTAATATACTGCAACATATTTCATTTTATTCTTATAACCCACGATCAATCACATCTTATTTATGTGAAAGATTAGCTAAATAAACACTTTTTTGTAGTGGACGGCTACTTGTAGGGATGTTATGAATACACCAGATTCTAAATTGTGACACGTTTAAACTTTATTAATAAAATTGTTGACTTCACTAAGGTCAAGCTAGTGTTTCATATTTATATGTTTTTATGGTTTTGTGTATTGAAACTTCCTCGTATACATCAGACATAAAAATGCATGTCGATATTGATCGACGCAGAACATACGTCGTCCTGCCCCACAGCTTCTGCTCCCTCGATGCTTGATTCGTTTTCATCACAGTCTAGCCAGCATCAATCGACATGATGGATGGAATGAAAGGTAAGAAATTCAGACATTATTTGCTATCATACAATTTATTATCTAAAACTTGTATTTTTTATTTTTTTTGAAATCAGTTTAATTAATTTACGGTGCTATTAGTTTGTGGTATTTTGGAGGTGACACTGAATGATTACACCTCCATATTAGCACAAGCAAACTAATAGTTAAGTTTTATTTTTAATTATATTTTTATTGTAAATTTATTGAATAATAATTTTTATAATAACTAAAGCCTCGATTAGCTTATAATAACATTTAGTTATCTTATTGAAACTCATTGTTTATACCTCAAATGATATTTTTTTGGCTAATATTTGATAAATTTGATGCAATCGTGTTTTATTTTGTATAACAGTTGATATCCATTTATTTACATAACATTTTATTACTTTTAGAGTACTTGCGTGAACATTGTAGTTAATAAATTTAATTTATTTAATTTATCTATCAATAACCATGCAACATAAAATAAGATTTAATTTGAGTTAACAAATTTTATTCAATTTTGTATTTTATTAATAAAATTATCTATGTTCTTTTCTTTGTTGCAGACCAGACATTTTTCCAAGCTGCTTGTTGCAAAGGTGATCCGGCTTCGATATATTTGTTGAAATAATATGGAAAGAAAAACAACAATGAAGATTTATGACGAACAACCATTTAGAAGAAAATTTTTCCAACCCACACAACAATTTAATTCAATTTTTACAAATAAGAGAAGACTTCACCACAGCAAACAATTATTATTTGCAAGGTCATTGTGGCTTCATTAATTACAAGTAGCTTTAGACATCAATTAATACCAACCAATTATCAGTAATCGACCTTGTATGCATAAAAAACATTAACACGCCCCTGAAGTGGTTATTAGGAGGAGATGGAATCCTACGAGTGGCGACGGTGAGGACTACCAGGGGATCATGATGTAAGTTGCCTATATTTTTCAAACATACTTATATAATATTATATATAACTATACTACAACTTCCATATATATCCTCATTACGTAAATTTTCATTTTGTTTAGTGTTTGATTTAACATTATTCTATACTATATAGTTTACAGGGTGATTCAAAATTGCCTGACAATACGTTAACAACTTGATTGAGTAATAATAAAAAACGACGTTCATGTTCTTAGGTTACTATAATATAATTTATTGGTATATCATAATGTGACTAATCTACACATTTAACGTTATAATACATATTACAAATGACTGAAGTTTGCATGCTGATGCACTTGAACTGACAATTTAAACCATTTATCTGAAACAAAAATAAATATATTAGTTTTTCTATATGAGACATGATATGGAACTAAACATTTTAAATATCATTACAATAAAAATAGCAAACAACAAAAAAATAGTTTTAAATTGACAGAAGTTGTTTGTATAAAACACCGTTATCGAGATTGAGAGTCCGCAATAACATTACATCTGATGATTCTCTAAACACTAATCACCGGGGTTTAGTTGTTGACATACCGCAAGCTCATACTTGAGATCTTTAATCAAAATGTTTCTTACCGTAGAGGCAGAAATGCCGAGGTTTGAGGCTAGCATTCTTAGCAAACGGTTGTGGCTCTCCAACGTAGCGACGCGCATACGCCCAACATTCTTAGGCGTTCTTGCTGGCCTGGAGTTTTATTTTTATCAATGATCCTGTTGTGTTCACATTATGCATCCATTTCAAAATCGTGTTACGATCCGGAATCGGCCCACGCGGCGGAACATTGAAGTGCCAGCGAAAGTTTCATTGGGTTTGGGTCACCGACTCATCGTTATCGTAAAACCGTCTCATAACAAACGCGGTGCTCAATGTCTCACATCTTGAGTGTAACTGAAACTTTCAACTCTCCTCTGCACAATAGGACCTTCCCAACTTAATGCAATTGTATTTCAAAATATACAAAATAACAATATACATATAAATAAGTAAAATATAGTTATAAAGACATAATATAAACAAAAATTAATTAGTAATATTGTATTATCTTTTTCTACACATTATTATGAAAAAAATTTATTCTATTACAAAACAACAATATACATAAGTAACATAGTAGTAACATAAATAAAAATATATACATAGCTTTGTTACTTAAATTAATATTACGGGCAGAGTTTAAGTGCTCTTCTAAATAATTATTTCCTATTTTCAATGATTCACCGTTTAAAGTAAAAAATATGTTTTATAAATCTTTACAATTATTTAAAAAAATTATCTGTAGGCTTAAGAACCTACAGACAAATGGTTGACCTATGTAAATGAGGAATCATCCGCATTTGGAAGAAATCCAAGATTTTCTGTGTTTTGTAGTTTAAATGCTATAAATCCTGCAAAATTTTTGAAACCATCCCATTCGTCAATTGTCAGCTTATCCGTCATGTTTTCAGAAGAATAATTTGAAGATAGATTGTTTAGAAAATCTTTTGCTACCACTCTTACGTCATTTTTTCAACGAAGCAGTCGTTATCAAAAGAATCCACACTATCTATTGCAATATTGGGCGTATCAACTCCTTGCTCTACGTTTGATGATGAAGATATAACTTTTTCATTTCGCTCTAGTACAGGGTCCGGCATTGAAACTTTCTTTTTTTAAAGGTAAAAATAAAAGTATAAATTGTACATTTAATTTTTTTTTAATTATTAGTATTAAGCATTAACATTGGAAGTTTTAAATCAAGATGTCTTAAAAAGCATATTTGACAAGTGTCTGTCGTTGATGTCGATGCATTGTTGTAGCCGATTTCTGAAGTTGATGTGGACTTATTCGAGCATTGCAACCGGTATATTGGCTATCTCGTGACGAATATTGTTTTTCAATTCTTCCACAGTTGCAGGACGGTTGTTGTAGACGTTAGATTTAAGGTAGCCCCATAGAAAAAAATCACATGGGGCTAAATCTGGCGAGCGTGCTGGCCACGATATGTCACTCCTGTTGGAGATTAGTTGCCCTGGAAATTTTTTCCGCAAAACAGCCATCGAAATTCGTGATGTGTGGGCCGTGGCCCCATCTTGCTGAAACCATACTTTGCCTATAGCCATATTTTCAAGAGCTGGCAGAAAGAAATTGTTAATCATTGCCATATAAAGCTCAGAGTTTACTGTAACCGTGCGATTGCCCTTCTAAAAAAAATATGGCCCAATGATTCCCACGCTTGATATCGCAGCCCAAACTGTGACCCGATCCGAATAAAGAGGCTTCTGATGAACTTCCCTAGGATTGATATTGCTCCAATAACGCATATTTTGTTTATTAACACAACCTGAGAGATGGAAGTGTGCCTTATTGCTAAAAAACACAACTGCTTTAGGGGGCAAATTATCAAGGAACGTTTCGCATGCCCCTTGTCGTGAAACAAAATCACGTTTGGAAAGTTCTTGTGCGACTACCATTTTGTAGGGGTGAAAGTGAAGATTGTTATGAAGAATTTGGCGAGTTGAACGCTCCGACAACCGCAGGGCAGCTGCATGTTTTGAAGCAGAGCGCCTAGGAGATTGCAAAACCGATTCTCGGACTGCCTCGATGTTTGCAGGTGTTTTAACGGTCCGTATTGCTCCTGGTCTCCTGCGGAACACATTTCCAACTGTTCTAAAAGCCTCCACCCAGGGTAAGATGGATCTCCGGGCAGGAACAGCTCCTCGAGGGGGAATATTGTACCGTAAACGGAACGCACGCTGCACCGCAACTATTGAGCGGCCTCGTAAATAGAATGTTTCTACTGCAAACACGCGTTGCTCCCTCGACCAAAGCATTTTAACGACTGACGATGGTTTGGAATAAATCTCCCTTCCAACGTTCTTTGTTAAGAGCACTGCCGCGCCGCAATTATCTCCAGTAGTGTCCTCACGTCTCATTGAAAAAAGAAAGTTTCAGTGCCGGACCCTGTATAATACAAGACGGTTGGACATCTATAGTTAACCTTATAAGTCTTATTTTTTATTTCAGTTGTAGTATTCTAAGTATTAGACAATATTGTAATATGATAAAATATGAGGATAGTTTATAAATTATAATACGTATAAATCTTCAAAGGTAATAATACATATTTAAAATAAATAATAATACAAATTTATTCTTCCTACGAATAATTAATATAATATAGGTCGCGCAGGGAAAAACAATTTAAAAAGGGTGTGCGTGAAGATCTCTATCTATCAGCTGGTGGTGGCAAAAGCCACTTTTTTTGCTATCTGCGCAAGAATCGGATGGGCCGGTTTGCTCAAACGATTTATTTGTCTTTTAGCCACTAAATAGTTCATAAATCATAAATCATCTCTATTTGTGGTTACTATCGGTTTAAAGACTTTGCAGGTAAAAAATTGCGGTGCCTGTGACGTTGCTTATGGCGATTAGCATAGACATCGGGTAGATCTATTTTATGCATATATTTGCACTCGGCTGGCGGTACCTTCTTATTAGTTGCTTATTGCTTCTTATCAGTTCTTATCAGCTGTATGGACATCTGTAACGGGGATTCCGTGAGTGACTGCATGAAAGAGTGGGATGCAATATAAAAATGGAATGTGCTGACACAAATTATGAAACGAATCGAGAGATGCATAGACTCTAAAGAACGCATAACTAAACTTTTTTTTAAATACCCTTATACAAAACTACTCTGATAAAGTACTTTGATTTTTGTTTTTTACTTGCTATAGCTACAGCGTTCTATTGTATTTTCTCTGAATAGTAGAGCAAATGTTCAAATGATAAATTTTAAAGAAAATTTTGTCTAAACCATATAGTGTAAGGTTGTTTGCATGGTATATAACTAATGAGTTAATGAGTACTATTGGCTATCTTCTAGTGGGTCTCGCGCAATTGTAAGAAGCGCATAGCTTGTCAAGCACATCTACTCCACTTTTAGTTTGATTGTAAGTCATGTTAATACTTAGTTTTTTTGTTTTTTATTAATTTGTCATCATTGTAGAGAGATGATAATAAAAGCTTGTTTTTGCTTTTTCGAAGAATCTAAGATCTTCTTCTTCTTCTGCTTCTAGTAGGCGAAGGTTGCCTGTTTCTTCTGGAAGCCTCGCCTTATTGTGGTTGCTCTTGGGATGTCGACTATCATCTGTTGCGCCATCTTTTTGGTGGTCTCCCTAGCGGTCTTTTTCCGCCAGGTTTGTCATTGCATAGCCCGCAATTTAGCTATTTTGGCTTCTGACATTCTGGTTACGTGTTCGTTCCAACAGCGTCTACGCTGCCTTATCCATCGCACTGCATCTTCTACCTTGCATTTTTGTCTTATGTGTGTCGTCCATTGTTTGTCCCACATCGTGTATCCGGCAATTGTTCTTAGTGCTTTCTGTTGTCCGTATTTGTCATTTGGTTGCCGCCGTGTCCGCTCTCGTTTCCGCCCCATACGTCAAGACTGGTCGTACACATGTTTTGTAGATTCTTGATTTGCAATCGGTGTCGTGATATCATAGCAGCTTTGTTAACCTGGTATTTGACGTCGTCTTTCAGGTTCCCGTAGCTGGATATTTTGCAGCCCAGGTAGTGAAACGACATTACCTGCTCGATTGCTAGCTTGCATCGCACGGGCTCCCTTGCGATGATCATTGATTTAATTTTGGCTATTGCAATAGACATGCTATATTTTAGGCCGTTGTTTTGAATTTGTGCAATAGTCGCTGCTGGTCATTTTCTGTTTCCGCTATTAAGGCTGCATTGTCCGCATAGCATATGATGTTTACTTTGTTGTTACTAAGTCCTGTGTCACTTGCCTTAGCGGTGTTCATGATGACGTTGAACAGTAATGGGCTGAGACTGTCCTCTTGACGGATTTTCGAGTTGGTTCTTATCTCTTTGGTTAACTTCTTGTTAACTCTTATTTTAGTGGTATTGTCGGTATTTAGTTCTTTAATTATACGGATATATTCTCTAGGTACTTCTCTTTCTTCAAGTATAAGTTAAGACGTCTCTAAGTTGTATGCGGTTGAATGCTTTTGTGAGATCCACAAAGCATATAATGTAATAATATAGTGAGGTTTCTCCTGAAGCCCTGTTGTTCTTTGTAATTGGGATGATGTTGGATATCTTTTTTGCGATTATACTCGTGAAAAGTTTCATTGCGGAGCTAAGCAGTGTTATGCCCTTATAGTTCGATGGTTTCTTTTTGTCGCCCGTTTTGAATATTGATATGGCAATTTTTTTTTTCATTTGTTTGGTGTTATTACTGCATTGAACAGTCTTGTTAATTTGTTGGCGAGGGGTTCCCCACCGTGCTTGATGAGTTTATTGACTCTTTCATCTTTGTTTGGCGTTTTCTTGTTTTTTAGTTTTGCTATTGCACTTCTGATCTGTTCTTCTGTCATTGTTACTCTTTCTTCAGTCTGGGGAAGAAGACAGTAAACCTAAACGCAAAACCAACCACCAAACCCTGGTTCACCCAAGAAGTAAAAAGAATCACCGAGGAAAAAAAAGTTTATCTAGACTTTAAGAGCAAACAAACACGGCCTCTCGACAACCATATCCTGGCAAGAAATCAAGTAACAATAGAATCCGTAAAATAGAGAACGAATACTAGCAAAAATTTAGTGCAGACATGGAACACGACATGTACTGAGCACAGAAGAGAGTCTGGAAAATGCTTAGAGGCCAAAAGAAAGCAACAAACGAGAGCATATAAATCAAAGCTATAATTGAAGAAGGATGGGTTGACTACTTTCAACAACTTTACGTAAGCCAGGACCAAGAGTAGCATAGAAAACAGACTGAAGAATCTAAGATGCAAGCGTAAAATCTTCTTGGAACGCAAACATGCTAAACTGAATTGAACAACCGTTATCATTGACTTACTTGTTAGGTATTTTCTTATAGTCCTTTTCTGAAGTTAGTCTATGTTCTTTCAATAGTTTCTATATTAATGGTTTACCAGTAAACTAATAAATATTTGTCAGATTTCTTCCTTAACCTGGTATTGGTTAAAGTAGCCTTTCAACAACTGCAACAGGACTAATATCTTGTGCATATGGACTTGGCGACTGAGGTTTTAGGTACATTTCTAAATTAGTGAAGTAAAGCGTTTTAGCATCTGCTAAAACAATAAATTTTATAACATAATTATTAGGTTTTCTTGGTATATACTGTCGCAAGGCAAAATGGATTTTATACGAGGATTCTTAGTACGACAAAACTAATGCATTGCATACGTAAACATACTTTATTATTAAATATTATTAGTAGTGGTAGTAGTACTTGTAAATCTGATATTAAAGTAGATTATAGCTCTTACAGTGATGTCGTTGATTAATTGATGCTTTGCATTCTACTTCCATTATTGCTGCACATTCAGGCGTTGTATTTAGCTTTTTTCTTTTTTGTTTCTGCTTTGCCAATCATAGTTGACAGGGTTTGAGGCGTTTGCGATTACTCGCACAATTCCCAGTAATTTAAAAGATGTGATGTTTATGGTGAATGCGCCGGGCTTACTGGCAATAAAATAAACTATACACTGACTATATATGTATTTGCGGCGCGGCGCTGCTGTGATATTTAAATTAAATTTCTTAAATGCAATTGTGTAAATTTTCAATGATTTACTTGAACAAATTCAAAGTAAATTAGAAATTAATGTAAACGATGAGAAACGACATAAATTTAATAATGAACATTTTGAAACCTTAATTTGCGCGAAATACTACTATTACAAATACTCAAATTAATGTAAATGAAAATAATAGTATAAGCTTTCAACATGTGATTAGAGTTTTGCGATACATACGAATCATTAATTAATAATAATTCTCGCATCAATTCAATTAAAAAAAAGGCGATGCAACTCAAGTTGTAAAATTTAAAGAGTTTTTTGCAGTAACATATGACACAGTCTGTAATATTTTATGTAAACGATATGTCAATAATAATTTGCTAATACACAATCAAGTAAAATCAGTTTTTAAATTAGAGCCAATAAAATTAGTTGACAATATTCAATAGCAGATACGTGGTGACGCACGTGTTCTTGGAATCCGGTTCGAAGGACCAAAATGAAAAATGTAGTTAATTCTTAACACTGTTATTGATGGAATATTATGTAGCCGGGCCTCTATTCAAGTTAAGCAAACAACCGTTAATAAATAACTATTTTTTGATTTGTGACACAAATTTATTGATAAAATTGTTTAACAAATATAAAAAAAAGCAATAAAAACAATTTGTGCTTCAAATTTAATTATTGTTTGCTTTTTTATTTAACTGAAGATCATTTTTTTAAATAATAGGTTTCTTATCAAAACTCATTGTTTATATCTTTTCCCAACACTAAATGCTACATACATTATGTATGTATATACATTTTAATATTTTGAAGGATGTTATATATTTCTCGAACCATAGAAATAAGATTGCAACTATGCATGTAGTATTGATCGACGTAAAACATACGGCGCTCTGCAGCTGCTCCTGTACTGCTGCTTTATTTATTTTTATCAGTCAGAAAGAAATTCAGCAATTATTTGCTGTATTATTACACTTCTATGTTTTATCATTCATTGAATTATATTCTGCATAATAATTAAAGCCTCAATTAGCTTATTATAATATAATTAATACCATTTTTGTATTGCATCTATTTATATTAACATTCTATTACTTTTAAAGTATCTGCGTGAGCATTGTAGTCAACGAAATTAATTTAATTCTCTTATTTAACATTCAATAAAGATGCAATACAAAATAATTAACGTGATTGTTTTAAATAAAACAAATTTTAACTTATGGATTCTTATTAAATTTTGTAGTTTATTAACAAGTTGTTAATTAATTATGTGCTTTTCTTTGTTGCAGACCATATATTTTTTAAAGCTATTTGTTGCGGAGCTGCTCTCCGACCCCGATATATTTCTTTAAAGTAAATGGAAAGAAAAACAATAAAGAAGAATCATATCAACTATTATGAGAAAAATCCAACAGTCATACCACAAATCAAATCAATTACTACAAATAGGATAAAATGAAAAAATCAAGACTTTTTGTCACAGCAAAATTATGAAGAAATTTTTTTATTGAACGCAGTTAATACAAATTTGCGAAGATTGGAGAAGTGACAGTTTTTGTCACTTATCCTTCAGAAAAACTACTATGAAGAATTATAGCATCGAATATGAAGAAAATTCAATTATCACAGATTTTTATTTCTACTAAATCTAATAGTTACAAATAGATGAAAGAAGAAGAACCAATAGCAATCGATATAAAGAAAATTCAACTGACACGCCAAGATTGGAGAAATATGAAGAATTTTTACTACAACAAAACTCATCTTTCAAAGAACAAAATATTAACACCCGTTTATTAAAATAGAAGAACCTTGAAGAAATATCTGCTTTCAATTTTAAAAGTAATAACTACTTATAATGAAGAACAAAGATTCAAGATCACTCATTCATTATATTAAAACTATGCTCTATTATGAAAAATAGAGTTGAAGAAATATCAGCATTCCTATAATCAATATGTCAAGATTCATTTTCAAGTTGAATCTAATAAACTGCAATTGTGATGAGTAAAAGAAGTATCTAAAAAAATTTCATGGGCCGTTTAAAGCTTAGAAGAAAATTTATTATTTTTTAACTACTCATCTAATAAATTAATTACACGACTTGCAGTATATATTACTATATTAAATGAAAAATGTTATTGATTGACTACTCTAAAAAATATCACCTTCTTTTTACTAACAAAATATAATAAAGAATTTAACATTTAAATATGTGCTCATTGGCGCTTTTCAAGAAGAATATTCAATCTGCATAAGAATTTATGTTTTTGATTATCATTAAGAATGTTGCACAAATTCCAAAAACGATATAACATGTTAAGATTCATGTTTTTACGTTGAATCTAATAAACTGCATTTGTGATGAGTAAAAGAAAAATCTGAGTAGATTTAAGAAAAAATTTCATTTACTAATACACCTCTAATAAATCAAGTACATGACTTGCAGTATATCATTATTACATAATATTAATAATAATAATAATTAATAAATTCAGAAATAGCAAACGACTATGAATTGTGAAAATTTAACAAATTCATGTCTTGTCATGACGAAGAAACGGTTAAATATAAAATCCATGTGATATAACAAAAAAAATTATAAATGATTGAAGTCCAAAAACATTGTATTTTTTGGAATTCCAATTCATCACTAGAAAAGTGAACAGAAAAAAAATATGATGTGAGAATAATTAAAAATCTCAAGAAAAATTTAAAAATTAGATTTATCATCTGACACAAATTATAATTATATATTTAAATAAATGAAAAATGAGTACATTGATATGAGTTATCAGCACTTTTCTTTTAAAGAATTTTCCTCGTAGTGGATGACTATGTCGTTACCGCCTTTCCTAGAATTCTCGTAAACTACAGCTTTCCATATCGTGTTTTTGAGAAGAATATTCAATCTGCATACTTCATACATTGTATTAATGTAAGAAATTGTCCATGTGAACATTCGTTTGAACTGACGGTAACTAGTTGATTTGTTTTGAAAACAAAATAAAATTGTTGAATTAATATAATAAATTTAATATAATAATAATATATAAAATAATAAAATTTATTAAAATACTCTTTAAGAACTTAATTTAATTAATGTTGACTGAATATGAGTCATTTTTCTTCGTCGGCGGAATCAATATCATACGACACGTAATCTTCACTAAGTGTGTTTCATATTTATATGCTTTTATGGTTTTGTGTATTGAAACTTCCTACTATGCACCAGAGATAAAAGTGGATGTCGATATTGATCGACGCAGAAAATACGTTGCCCTGCCACAGCTTCTGCTCCCTCGTTGCTTGATTTGTTTTCATCATAGTCTAGCCAGAATCAATCGACATGGTGGATGGAATGAATGGTAAGAAATTTAGACATTATTGACTATCAAACAATTCATTATCTTAAACTTGTATTTATTATTTAATTTGAAGTTTGTTAAATTTATTTATTTTATGTCATAATACTGCTATTAGTTTGTGGTATCTTGAATTATTACAGCTCCATATGAGCACAAGCAAACTAATAGTTATGTTTTATTTTTAATTATATTTTTATTGTAAATTTATTGAATAATAATTTTTATAATAACTAAAACCTCGATTAGCTTATAATAACATTTAGTTGTCTTATTGAAACTCATTGTTTATACCTCAAATGATGATATTTTTTCGGCTTTGATAAATTTGATGCAATCGTGTTTTATTTTGTATAACATAGTTGATATCCATTTATTTACATAACATTTTATTACTTTTAGAGTACTTGCGTGAACATTGCAGTTAATAAAATTAATTTAATTATCTTAAAGATTTAATTTGAGTTAACATGTTTGTTATTTTAAATCAAACAAATTTTATTCAATTTTAAATTTTATTAATAAAGTTGTCAATTATCTATGTTTTTTTTTTGTTGCAGACCAGATATTTTTCCAAGCTGCTTGTTGCGAAAGAGATTCAAGTCTCCGGCTTCGATATATTTGTTTAAATAATATGAAAAAAAAAACAATGAAGATTTATGACTAACAACCATTACGAAGTCACAACAATTCAATTCAATTTTTACAAATAAGAAAAAACTACCCCCACTGTTTGAAGAATAAAACATCATTAAAATTATGAATTTATCCAATCAACACATTTTTACCAAAAACCATTAATTCAAAGAAATATGAACTTTTTTTGTGACAGCAGATTAAAACATTAAGAACAACAACTATAGAAAATTGTAGCATCAACTATGAAAAAAAAATCTAATTGTTACAAATAGAAGAAGATTATCAATCAATCATTAGAAGAATCATAGCAGCCTAAATGAAGAAACTGCATGGATTTGGTAACGCTATCATTTATTTAAGATATTTGGATAAGAGTAAATCCAATTGCACAAAAATCCTATGTGAAAAGTCATTGTGGCTTCATTAAACACACAGCAAGTAGCTCTAGACATCAATTACTACCAACCAACTATCATCAATCGACCTTGTATGCATAAAAGACATCAACGCCCGTGAAGTAGTTATTAGGAATCATCGAAGCAGTCTATCCACGAACAGATGGAGTCATACGAGTGGCGAGGGTGAGGACTACCAGGGGATCAATAAAAATGTATGTAAGTTGCCAATATTTTTTAAACATACTTATGTAGTATTATATATAACTATGCTACAGCTTCCATATATATCTTTACTACTTAAATTTTCATTTTGTTTTAACATTATATATTTTATATAATTTACAGAGTGATTCAAAATTGCCTGACAATACTTTAACAATTTGTTTGAGTAATAATAAAAAACAACGTTTGTATTAACATGTTTTAAAATGTACTGTTGTTGGGATATAAGTTTAATAATTTAAATCACTTTATATAAGTTCTGTGATTAACTCTATGCAGGTACTTTAATATAATACTGTTATGTTTACTTAATAACAAGATCTTTATTGATATGTAACTTACAATAATGGTAACTAAGTATAATTTCCGCGGACTAAAACTAGCACTGGCTAACACGACATGGATGACTGCCATTACTATATGGTCCGTCCGCCCGACGTGTCTACCGAGACTCCCGGCAGGCGGCGCGCGGTTGCCGGTTCGCCGTGAGCGCCGCGTTGCCACCGCACATACACAACACTCCTCCCTCCTAGACAAAATCACGCAGGTATGCTGGACGTCGACTTTCCTTGGTCGGGCGTTTGACTGGTGTGCAGTGACGAGATACAGGGTGTTCTGGTTGTTCGATGTTCGCGTCCTGTCCGTCATTCTCCACGACTTCAGGCTCTGGTTCTCCTGTGCTGTCCATTCGTCTCCTGAGTTGATCTGTGTGTCGATGCAGTTGTTTCCCATCTGGTGTTCGGACCTTATATGACACGGGCCCGGTTTGATCTTGGATGTTTCCTGGGATCCATTTTTCTCCCGATGCGTAGTTTCGTGCAAAAACAGGTTCTGCTTCCATAAACTCTCGTGGTCTCTTGTCTTCTTTGGTTCTCAACTCTGTTTTGTAATCCATGTCCCGCAAGAAGTTTGGATGTACTCGATCTAAACGAGTAGTAAGCTTCCGACCCATTAGTAATTCAGCGGGGCTCAAACCTGTGGTGCAATGTGGTGTGGTGTGTTGATTTAGGAGAAAACGGCAAATGGTTGTTTCGATATCTATTGATTCCATTTTCTGTAACGATTCCTTTGTGGTTTGTACCATTCGCTCAGCTTGTCCGTTGGGTGCTGGGTGGTAAGGTGCTATCTTTGCCAACCGAATGTTATTTCTTCTTGCAAATGTCTTGAATTCCTCTGACTCGAATGATGTTCCGTTATCGCTGACGATAACATCTGGTAGCCCATGTGATGCAAACAGTGATCGCAAAACTTTGATTGTGTCTGCGGAAGACGTTGATGTTACCTTTCTCACATCCAACCATTTTGAAAAAGCATCCACCACAATTATGAAGTGTTTCCCATTCGTTGGTCCCGCGTGATCAATGTGTAAACGCTTCCAAGGTTCTCTTGCGTATTCCCATGGGTTAACTGCGGATCTCGATGGCATGTGTCTCTGTTGCTGGCATGTGTGGCATAGTGCCACTTTGTCTTCGATATCCTTGTCTATTCCAGGCCACCAAACGTGGCTTCTCGCTATTGCTTTCATTCGTACAATTCCAGGATGCGTCTCATGTAGTGTGTCCAATATCTCTTTCCTCCCTCCCGGTGGAATTATGGTCCTCACTCCCTACAGTAAACAGTTATTGTAGACTGAAATTTCGTTTCGCCTGTTCCAAAATGGTTCTAGCTCTTTACTTAGGTTGTCCTTGTAGGTTGGCCACCCCTTCTGAGCCCAACTAACTACTCGGGCCAATACTGGGCACTTAATAGTTTCCTTTGCTACCATTTTAGCAGTCCAGATTGGCTCATCCAGTGCTTCCAACATCAGTACGTCTGGGGCTGGTGGAGGGTTTGCCACATTTACTTCACGTGGTACCCTGCTTAGAGCGTCCGCGTTTGAAATATCTTTGCCAGGAACGTACTGTAAGTTGTACTCGTATGCTCCCATCATCAGTCTCCACCGCAGCATGCGTGGTGATAGGACTTCTGGAAAGGCCTTGTCTTCTCCTAAAATGCCCAGAAGTGGTTTGTGATCCGTTCTGATCTCTACTTTCCGTCCGTAGATGTAGTTGTGGAACTTTTTGATTCCCGTTATGATGGCTAATGCTTCCTTGTCGAGCTGTGCATATCTTCGTTCCGTATCTGACATTGTTCGGCTGTGATAGGCTACTGGTGCTTCTTCTCCATTAGTCTGCACTTGGCTTAGAACCATTCCCACACCGTAGGGACTGGCGTCGCAGGTGAGTATTAACTTGGATTTTTCATTGTAATGTACCAGAAGTGTTTCCGCTGCTAGAAGTTGCTTCAGGCCGTCAAAGGCCTTTTCCTCTCTCGTGGTCCATCTGAATTCGGTATTCCTATGTAGTAGTCTATGCAGTGGCTCTGCAATATCTGCTTTCCCTTTCAGAAATGTTGCATAGAAGTTGATCATCCCAAGGAATGCCTGTAATTCCTGCACGTTCTTTGGACTTGGTGCTTGGGTGATGGCTTCAACTTTCTCGGTTATTGGGCGTAGTCCGTTACTATCAATTTTATAGCCCAAAAATTCTATCTCGGTGGCATGTAGGATACACTTGTCCTTTCGTAATCTCAGCCCGTCTTCTTGAAATCTTGTAAGAATTTCACATACTCTATTGTACAATTCTGCTGCCGATGGTGCACTGCACAGGATGTCGTCGTAGTAAGGTAACACACCTGGAATACCTGTTAGGCGACCCTCTATGAATTTTTGGAAAATCTGCGGAGCGGTACTGATTCCGAATTGTAGCCGCTTAACTCGGAAAGCCCCCTTATGCGTTATGATTGTCTGTGCGTCAGCTGTTTGCTCGTCCACCGATAGTTGCTGGTAGGCTTGCTTGAGGTCTAACTTTGCGAAATATTTACCTCCTGCTAGGGTAGCCAACATGTCTTGTACACTGGGGACTGGATATGGATCCGTAGTTAGGACCTTGTTGACTGTCGATCTGTAGTCCCCGCAAATCCGAATCTCATTTGTTGCCTTGAGCACCGTTACTATGAGTGTTGCCCATCTTGGATGCGCTACTGGTTCCAACACGTTTTGTTGCACTAGCCGTTCTAACTCTTGTTCGACGAGCGGCTTTAGGGCAAAGGGTACCTTTCGTACTTTGTACACGATTGGTTGAACGTCTCTTGGTAGTTGAAAACTCACCGCTGGTCCGCGAAACTGTCCCAATTCATTTTTAAACACTTCCGCGAAACGTTTTTCAATCGGCCCTTTGTCCCCGTCTGTCGCTTTGTTTATCACATATATTCCGGACACTTGAATGTTTAACGCGTTGAACCAATTTCGCCCCAGTAAATTTGCGAAGTTGCCCCTTACTACCAGCATCGGTAGACTATGTTCTTTGCCTTTGTGTTGCACTCTCACTATACCTTCGCCCATCACGTTGATTTCCTTTCGTTGGTAATCTCGTAGTACTATTTCGAAATCGCGTAAATTTGGCTTATTATTCGGCCACAATTTACAAAAACTGTCCCAACTCACTATTGTGTACGCTGCGCCCGAGTCCACTTCGAATACACAGTTCCGATTGTTCAATTTCAGTTCGATTTGAAACTTGTCATGATTTGACCTGTCACTCACGTTATACATGTCCCCGTATTCCTCCGCGTTTCCCCGCACGTCACAATCTTGTACTTGGTGTTGCCGATTCGTACCTTGGTTTGCTTTCGGTTCCGACCCCATTCCGTTTTGCCTCGAATTAGTGTCGCCCGCACGTCGTTTCGTAAGACATGCTCGCTCTATATGCCCTTTCTTTGAGCAGTGTCTGCAGATGGCTTCCTTGAACCTGCAGATGTCTGGTCGGTGTGCTCCGTTACATCGAAAACATCGCCTTTGGTAATTGTCACCGTTATTCGCGTACGCGTTACTCGATGTTTGACTGATTGATGCTCCCGCTTGATCGCGAATGTTAGCCGCATTCTTAATGGCCGCTTCATGACTGATTGCTATTGTCTGCGCCTTGTCTAGTGTCAATCCCGCCTCTGATAGTAACCGACGTTGTAGGCCTTCGTCGCGCACTCCGCACACTATACGATCGCGCAACATGTCACTTAAGGATGTACCGAATTCACAGTTTTCTGAGAGATGGCGTAACTCACTAATGAATGTTGCGATTGACTCGTCACTTTTCTGCGCTCTTTTGTGAAAATTGAACCTGCACACCACTGTCGGTGTGCGTGGGGTGAAATAGTCCTTTAATGCCTTGATCATCACGTCGAAAGCTGCATTCTTTATCGCCGTGGGCGCTAACAACGATCTCAGCAGGTCGTACGTTGCGGATCCGCAGATACTCACAAACGCCGCCCGTTTATCGCCGTCACTTTTAATCTGATTTGCTTCGAAAAAGAACTCCATACGTTCACTATAAGCACTCCACGCTTCAGGGTTGGTCGGGTTAAACGGCTCCAAACTACCCAGGTTCGCCAATTTTATTGCCGGCTGTGCCTTCTTGAACGCGTGTTCACTTTTTTTCCGTCCCGTCTATTTAACCTCGCGTGGATCCCATCCTCGTCGCCAATTGTTAGGTTTACTTAATAACAGATCTTTATTGATATGTAACTTACAATAATGGTAACTAAGTATAATTTCCGCGGACTAAAACTAGCACTGGCTAACACGACATGGATGACTGCCATTACTATATGGTCCGCCCGACGTGTCTACCGAGACTCCCGGCAGGCGGCGCGCGGTTGCCGGTTTGCCGTGAGCGCCGCGTTGCCACCGCACATACACAACATACTCAATTTCAGCGCGTTTTAGTGTTTTTCTTGGGTTTTTTTTTAGGTTACGTTTTGAATTGCATTCCTTGCTAGCTATCCTCGTTTTTTCTTTGTTTATTTCATTCCTGCTGATTATTTGATTACTGTGCCGTTTCCACATTTCATCATTCTGCGTCTTGCACCAATAAGTCACCTTGCCGGTTGTTTTGGTGATTGTTGCTTGTACCCAGCTCTTGTGGTTAATTTTCCTGTAGTTAAGTACTATAACATGATCTCCAAATTTAAATTTAGATATTGGCTAGTGGCAAATTGCTTGAGGTTTCATATATATAACATTTCAGCAGTGTTTTTTTTTTGTTTTGATTTGGGTAGCATTTTTGTAGCGTGATACAAGTGTGGAAATCGTATGCTGTTTTTAGCTTTGACTTTACGGTTTTTACGCTATTCTTTACTAAACCATTGCTTTTTGGGTTGTACGGAGAAATAGTAACATGGGAAATGGTCAATCTTTTTGAAAAAAAAATTCCATTTTGTTAGATACCAATGATGGACCATTATCGGATACTACTGTGTGTGGAAGATCATGTCGAGCAAAACATTCTCGCAACTTTTTGATAGCGATTAATGATACAATTTGGGCTAACATAATGATTTTTCACCATTTCGTGTTCGTTTATTAAAAATTGGATTCCTCTCAATGACAAAAAGTCGATACATACCCTGTAAAATAGAATATAATTTTTAGGCCATGATCTATCAGCTACTCTTGGTGGGTCTGGTCGCTTTTCTAAACATTGTTAGCATGCTTTGGAAATCTCTTTGATTAATGTGTCTATACGTAGAAATCATATGTAACTTTGTGCTAAACTCTCCATTTTCACGATTCTCAAACGTGAGTTGTGTAATTCGGTTAGCATTATGTCTTGTAGCTTCTAGGGAGTTACGATTAGATTGCCCCAAAATATGCACGAGTTTTTAGTGTGCAATTCATATTGTTTTGTGTATAATGATTTCATGGGTTCTGCTTTGCTGCACGTTGTAGATACGGATTCCACAGTGTTTTTGATTCTGTCTATAACGTGGCTTAAAGTAGCTGCACTACCCTTTTCGGATGCATCAGTTGTTAAGACGAAATGAACTAGTATTTAATTGGATGCTAAATTTGTTTTTATTTTGTTGGAAGCTTTGTCGCAATCCTCACACCAATAAACAAATTTCTTCTTTTTAAAAGCTCATAGATTTGATGTAATATTTGAGTAATATTTGGAACAAGTTCCGAGTATGGACTCAAAATAAACTTTGCAAAAACCAAATTAATGATCATTAGCAAGGACAACTCATTTTTCAAAAACTCTGACTATTAGTATATGCAAAAGGGATCTTTTACTTAAAATCAGGTGGAGAACCGTCAAATCTTATGTTTTCTTGGAACTATTGAATATAGTCGAGGGGTGGACACTGAAAGTACCATCTATGAAAAAATCGAAGCCTTCGAAATATGGCTGTATCGGAAGATGCTAAAAATTCTATGGGCAGACAAAGTAACAAACAATGAAGTACTAAAGCGAATGGACAAGATACAGAAAGGAAAGGTTCTCTTGGCTGCTAAACCTGCGACAATGGTTTAGAATCAGGGAGGCTTCTACACTAATACGATTTGCACAAAACAGGGACGAGTTCAGACATATGGTCGCCAACTTCCTGTGAGGAGAAGGCTCTGGAAGAAGAAGATTTGGAACAAACTTATTGTAGTAAGTAGTTAGCTATACTAATAAAAGAACTGGTTAACTGTAAATTGGTTGGAAGTAGTGCATTTACAATTGCGTCGACCTTGTCACTATTTTTACTTATGCCTTTTTTAGTTATCGTGTGTTCTAAATAGGTTACCAAACTCTTAAAAAATTACATATTTTTGAGTTTACTTTCAATTTTGCATCATTAATTATCTTGAAAATTCTTTCTAAAGTCTTTATGTGATTTTCACCTTTTTTGTGTCCAATTGAAAACAGAAACTTGAACATTTTATTCCAAATGGCATGCGATTTATTTTAAACCGGCCTTTATGCGTGCTAAGTGTGGTGATTCCCTTAGATTTTTTATCCAATTCTAGTTGTAGATATCTCGTAGGTCGATTTTGCTGAACTTTTTGTTTCCGCTTAGCTAAGCAAACATTTTGTCAATTCTAGGAAGTGGGTAATATATGTCTTCCAAGTTCTTGTTGATATATATGTAGCTGCCAAAAATGCGAATCGATTCGTCGCTCTAATATTAATAAAATTAATTGACAATATTCAAAAGCAGATACGTATTTTACAATAAACTAAGGTGACGCACGTGTTCTTAGAATCCGGTTCGAAGGACCAAAATGTAAATTTTCTAAAGGATCGTTCTTTAATACAATTGTGTAATGTATTACACACGGTACCGTATTCTGCATCAAAATACGATGGAGCAAAGGTAAAATTTAAATGTATTTAGTTTAGGTTGCTTTAAAAGACCAATTAAAAATAAAATATATATACCACTACAATTCGGTGGTATTAGAAAATTCTTGAAAGAGTAATAAATGATTATGAAAAAACCAATAAAAAAAAATATTAAATTAAGAGATTACAATAAAATTTAATAATAATTGCTTTCAAAAAATGTCAAGCAACTATAAAGTATAAAACTAAAAGATTACAATAAAGCTTAATACTAATTACTTTCAAATAACATCCAGCGGCTTGTATTCTAAGGAAAATGTAATTAATTCTTTACACTGTTATTGATTAAATAGCGATGTAGCCGTGCCTCTATCCAAGTTAAACAAACAAACGTTAATAATCAACTATTTTTTGACTTGTGACAAAAATTTATTGATAAAATTGTGTAACAAATGTAATAAAAGCAATAAAAACAATTTTTTTGTCGAAGAAGTGCTTAAAATTTAATTTTTTAATGCTTTTATTAATTGATTTAAATTTTTTAATATCTTTTTATTTTAATCTAATTGAATAACATTTTTAATAATATTAGGTTAAAATCAAAATTCATTGTTTATATCTTTTCCCAACACTAAATGCTACTAAATAATGTAAATGCGTTTTAATATTTTGAAGAATAAGATTGCAACTATGGATGTAGTATTGATCGACGCAAAACATACGGAGCTCAGTCTTCATAAAATCAGTCGATTTGGTAAATGAAAGAAAAGAAGTTCAGCAATTATTTGCTATATTATTACACTTCTATGTTTCATCAATCAATGAATTATATTCTGCATAATAATTAAAGCCTCAATTAGCTTATTATAATATAATTAATACCATTTTTGAATTGCATGTATTTATATTAACTTCTATTACTTTTAAAGTATCTGCGTAAGCATTGTAGTCAACGAAATTAATTTAATTTGTTAATTAATTACGTGCCGTTCTTTGTTGCAGACTATATATTTTTTGAAGCTGTTTGTTGCGGAGCTGCTCTCCGACCCCGAAATATTTCTTTAAAGAAGATGGAAAGAAAGACATTAAAGAAGAATCATATCAACTATTATCAGAAAAATTCAACAGTCATACCACAAATCAAATCAATTATTACAAATATGATCAAATGAAAAAAAATCAAGACTTTTTGTCACAGCAAAATTATGAAGATTTTTTTTTAATAAATGCAGTTACTCAAACTTACGAAGATTAGAGAAATAACAGTTTCTGTCACATAAGAACTTATCAAAATATCAAGTTGATAATCATTTAATGTACAAAGTGAACCATAAGGATCTGATGTAGTTGAGTTGAAGAAATTAAATAAATGTGAGGAATTCTATTAACGATATAACATGTTAAGATTCATTTTTTACGTTGAATCTAATAAACTGCATTTGTGATGAGTAAAAGTCTAATAAATCAATCAAAAAAAAGAATTTAAAAAAATCGCTAACGACTAATGAATTGTGGAAATTTAACGAATTCATGTCTTGTCATGACGAAGAAACAGTAAAATATTAGACCCAACAATTTTTTTTATAAATGATTGAAATCCAAAAACGTTTGATTTTTTCGAATACCAATCCATCACTAGTAAAAGAACAGAAAAAAATATGATTTGAGAGTTATTACAAATCTCAAAATTGGATTTATTATCTGACACAAGTTACAATTATATATTTAAATGAAGAAGGAGGATATCGTGGCTTTGCAACCTGAGAGAGAGGTTTGAGTGTACGTCTGCTGAGCTGTTCAGGGCGGCTGTCAACAAGATACGTGTCGTTATGATGGTTTCCAATCTCCGATAGAAAGGAACTCAAAGAAGAAATGAATATTAAAAAAATGGAAGTTAAGTACACTCAATTTTTTTAAGTTAAAAACTTGTTTTTCTTCAGTCAATTTCTGAAATTAGTTGACAATAAATTTGGAATTGAATCAACTTTATTGTACTTTGTAATGTTTGATATATAATTAGCAATAGTGGTATTCTTAGTACCTGGTGGTGCTAGGGTTATGAATTTTGATGTTCGTATCATTGGTTTATCTACTTTACTCTATTTGGCTCACAATTATATAGTTCATACCTTGTTGTTTCTTTTCATAAGTTTTTTTTCTGATTTCCATTTTATTAGATTTTTTGTTGTTTTTGGTGATGCGTGATGTTTAGTTAAAGATAGCGCGATTTATGCTTTGAAGAACCACGTGGTGTACCACAGTTGTTCTACAGACTTGAACTAAATAAATGATAAGTTTGACATTAATATTAAATACACAATACAGAATGTATAATTTTTGCAATTCTGGAAGTTTGATCTACAAAATGTACATGCTTTGTCACTTTTTCAAACATTAATTATTAGATTTAAAATAAATTGAAACAAGTTTTTAGTAGATTTTTACAAATCGAGGAACTATATCGTAGATATTTATATAACATAATAAATTATTTAATTTTGACATCCAATTTATTGTTCTCGTACTACGTCAGTTAATTAGAAAAACTGAATAAAAGAACAAATTTTATCATGGACCTAAAACAGCAGCTAGGCTGGATTGATTGATAAAATTAACATATTCTGGATACTTTTTGGAATTTCCTTATTGCAAGGGTATAACTAATCGCCAAGATCGACAATGTCGTGTATTTGACATAAACAATTAAATACAATATATATTATTTGGTAATATTACAAATAATGTATTACTATTTTGATTTACAAATCTATCTACTGTATCAATAATTCTAACGTAAAATACACAACTAAACTACTTCTAAATATCTACTAAAAAACGTGGCTCATTGGCACTTTTCAAAAAGAATATTTAATCTGCATACTTCAAGGAATCTTTCTTGTATTGGTATACTGTGTATACATTGTATACAGGGATATGTCTAAAAATAAAAATTATTATTTTCATTTCATTCTATTTATATAAACCACAGTCCACCACATTTCATTCATGTGATGGATGTGATAAGTAAATTTTTTTTTAAAACAACGTGTTCAATTGCATTCTGTCTTTGAAAATTACAGTCCACCACATTTTATTCATGTAAGGAATGTGATGTGTAAACAAGTTTTTGAAACGACGTGTCCATACTGTCCATTCCATTCTATCTCTGTAAACTATTGTCCACCACATTTTAATTATGTGAAGGATTTGATAAGTGAAAACTTTTTTTATAACGACTTGTTCAATTTCAATTTCCGTGTTTCTTGCAACCATGAAATTGCCTTAAACTTAACGCCAACTAGTTGGTTTCATGTCGATATTGATCGACGCAGAACAACGTTGACCTGCCCTACAGCTTCTGCTCCCTCGCTGCTTGATTCGTTTTCATCACAGTCTAGCCAGAATCAATCGACATGGTGGATGGAATGAAAGGTAAGAAATTCAGACATTATTTGCTATCATACAATTTATTATCTAAATTTTATCTGCTAAGATGAATTATTACACCTCCATATTAGCACAAGCTAATAGTTACGTTTTATTTTTAAATCTATTTTCATTGTAAATTTATTTAATAATAATTTTTATAAAAACTAAAGCCTCCATTAGCTTATACAAACATTAAGTTGTCTTATTGAAACTCATTGTTTCTATCTAATTTTTGTTAAATTGATGGAATCGTGTTTTATTTTGTATAACATAGTTGATATCAATTTTTTTACAAAACATTTTATTACTTTTAGAGTACTTGCGTAAACATTGTAGTAAATAACGTTAATTTAATTATTTTATTCATTTATCAATAACCATGCATAACATGATTGTTATTTTAAATAAAACAAATTTTATTCAATTTTATATTTTATTAATAAAGTTGTCAATTATCCATGTTCTTTTCTTTGTTGCAGACCAGACGTTTTTCCAATTTGCTTGTTGCGAAGGTGATCCAAGTTTCCGGCCCCGATTATATTTGTTTAAATAATATGGAAAGAAAAACAACAATGAAGAATTATGACAAACAACCATTACGAAGAAAAATTTTCCAACCGGCACAAAAATTCAATTCAGTTTTTACAAGTAAGAGAAGACTACGCCACAGCAAAAATTATTGTTATTTAAAACATCATTCAAATTATGAATATATCCAATCAACACATTTTCATCAAATACCATTAATAGAAAGAAATATGAACAGTTTTTGTCACAGCGGGTTTATGGTTTGAAGATTATAACATTAAGAACAACAACTATAAAGAATTAGGTGAGTTTGTTATAAACGATATACTCTAGTTTGCTGTTAGTGGTGTTAAGATTTTATTTATATAGCGTAAGGTAATACACAAAAAATATAAACATGAGATATGCAGTTGAGAGATGGTAGATATAAGTTAAAAGTTAAAAATATAAAATATAAAGATAATGGAAAACAGAATGACTTACATTACTACATTTATTTATGGACGCTTGAGCGTTAGCAACGTAACGTTTGTGGAGAAGGTTACGGGAAATCAGGAAAAATCAAATGACCTATATCGATTGGAAATTTTTAAAAATTATCGGAAATCTTCAAATGTATATTGTATTATTACTCCACTTTTATTGATTAAATGAATATAGGAAATTAGTTTGCTAACGTTTTGCTAATTTCATGTTAGCTTCTTCAGGGCTTAAAAATATCACACCCACAATTACAATTAATCACTTACAAACAGCAATTATATACACATCATAAAATTTAAAAAAAATAAAACTCATGTGGACAGGACAAACATACTTACATTACAAAATGTGGAATAAAAATACTTTAATATAGGTCCAAATTAATTAACATCTCTAATAGTGCAATTCACAATTACATGATAAATATAATCTATGAATGGAGGCCATTGTCTTATCATTTATCCAGAATACACATTCAAACAAGTGGAGACATCAGGTTATGTCGGCTCGCCATCAATGAAAGGGAAGAAAAATGCACTTGCGTGCGCATTTTTAATAACCTAGTCACATTCTCCGTTTTGTTATATCGAACCGTTGGTTGTCAGGCATCACAGTGGCGGCGTAACAAGGTTACATATATATTACTCAGTCCTGCAATATTTTATTTAAAATTTATTGAATTCTTTTGTGATTGTATACACATTTTCAAAAAGCTACGTTTACTTTTATGATAGGTGGGAAAGTAATACTCAACACTTTACTGTAACATATATTGATTTACCATGTACACTTGCTAACACTCCGGTAGCAGAGGAGAGAGTCATGTTTGTTAGCCATTTTGCGTGACCGATGTAACCCCTTTATTATTCTCACACATGCGCAATCAGAAGTGCGTTGTTGTCACGTCTTCTATTATTTCCAACACCCCTCCTCGATTTTTACATATCAAATCTTACAGTTTCTTACATATTAAAATTACAAAAAAAATTGATCAACTTACAACAAAAAAAAAATCTTAACATATATTTAGATTGTTTCTGTAGTACACGAATTGATTTCTTTAGAACTAACATATTTTATATTTATTTTATTTCTTTAGAATTAACTTTTTCTTTGATAAAATGGTATCTTATATCTATGTGCTTTGACCTTTTGCTATTTTCATAAGAGTTGGCCATGTCAATTGCACCTTTGTTATCCACATACAAAACATAATTCACATTTTCATTAAAGTCTTCACATAAGCGTTTAATATTTATTTGTTCACACACACTAACTGTAGCAGCTATATATTCTGCCTCTGCAGTAGATAACGATACACATCCTTGCTTTCTTGACAACCACGTTACTAAATTATTACAATACATTGTTGCTGATCCACTAATGCTTCTCCTATCTTCTTTGTTATTTGCATAATCTGCATCTGAATACGTTTCTATTAACATTTGATCAGATTTTACATATGTTAATGATAAATCTATAGTATGTTACAAATACTTCAACACTCTTTTAGCTTCCAACCATGCTTGTTTATTTGGTTTGTCCAGACATTGACTTAAGTAGCTTGTTGCAAATGCAATATCAGGTCTAGTTCCCGTACTAATATACATTAATCCGCCTATCAACTCTCTATATGGAACATTTACAATTTCATCTCTTGTATTAATTTCAAAACCCTTTGTTATTGGAGTTTTTGCTCTTTTACAATCAACCATTTTAAATCTTTCAACCATTTTTCTAATATGCTTGCTTTGTGATAACTTTAATTTTTCTTTTGTTCTCTCTATTTCCATTCCTAAGAAATTTTTTACATTTCCCAAGTCTTTTGCATTGAATTCTTTCTTTAATTCACATATTATAGACTTTATATTTTTGTCATATCCAGTTATTAATATATCATCAACAAACAAAATCAACCATACATTCTCACCAATATAGAAACAACAATCATTTTTGGATCTTTTTAGCTTAACATTTTCAGCAAATTTGTTAAATGTTTCATTCCAACATTTCGGACTTTCTTTTAATCCATACAAGCCTCTGTTCATTTTTAGAACTTTATTATTTTCAATGTTTAATCCTTCTGGTGGATTCACGTAAACTTCTGAGCTTAATTTACTGTTCAAAAATGCTGTTGGAATATCCAACTGTCTTAACTGCCACCCTTTTTGAACAGCTTGTGAAGTTAACAATCTTATTGTTTGTAATCTTGCCACTGGGGCATAGTTATTTACGCTATAATTCACATTTTCTTGGAAACCTCTAGCAACAATACGTGCTTTCTTTACACCATCATCTTTTGTTTTAAAAATCCATTTTGAATCAATAATTTTCTTATCTACTGGTTTCGTAACAACTGTCCATGTATTCATATTAGTATGAGCGTTTATTTCTTTGTTTATAGCTACTTGCCACCCGTCTTCAAGGGTTATGGCTTCTTGATATGTTATTGGATATTTTCTTATAAATAAACAATATGCAGTATGTAATTCATATTCGAAATCTTTCTTATACTTCTCTGGTGCTTTAATTGTTCTTGTCCGAGTCTTTCTTTCTTCTGATATAAGTTTATTTCTTCAATACTGTCCTGATTATTTTTTATGCTTTCATTTTCAATACTACTTTGCTCATCATTGTTTTCATCATTATTTTCATGTTCTTTTTCGTTAACACTTTTAGGGTTTTATTCAGAGTAGTTGGAATAAAGATAGTATAATTGGAACAAGTATAAGTACAGTATATAATAGATGCGTCGATGGCTACTGGTAAAGACAGACTGAGGAGCCGTTGCTCCACTACAACATAAATCATACTGAGCCTCTAGCGACATCTAGCGGCAAGCAGTTATATCTAACAGCAGTTATATCTAACACCCCTCCTCGATTAATAGGTTTCTTTAAATAACAACGTATTAAATCGTAATACTAATTTAACAGTTAACTAACTAACTTATAACTATAATAACTAATAATACTTATAATAACTAATTTCACAAAAAAATATTACACATATAAGTATTGCAGATAAAATAAATCAAACATCAATTTTTAACATATTTCTTAGTTCTAGGAATTTAACATTAGTAAATGCTTTGGTAAACATGTCAGCTATATTGTCATTGGTTGGCACATATTTGATTTCTATTTTTCTTTTCATCACCAAATCCTTTATGAAATGGTATTTAATTTCGATGTGTTTCGTTCTCTTACTATTTTCGTATGTTTTTGTTATATCTATTGCACCTTGATTGTCAACCAGTAACACTGCTTTTCTTTCTTTGTTTAACTTTTTGCACAAACCCTGTATATTTATTAAATCACATGCGCTCATGGTTGCTGCTACATATTCGGCCTCTGCAGTTGAAAGTGATACGCATGGCTGTTTCTTCGAAAACCATGCCACAACACAATCAGAGAACATTGTGACCGATCCACTAACACTTTTACGATTTTGTTTATCACCTGCCCAATCGGCATCTGAGTAGGTTACAAGTTTATTTTTGCTCGATTTCTTAAATATTAATCCCATCTCCATCGTATTTTTCAGATATCTAATAACCCTCTTGCACGCTAGCCAACAACTTTTGTTTGGCTTTTCTACCCACTGTGCCAAGTAATTTGTGGCATATGTAATATCTGGTCTTGAGACAATGCTTACGAACATCAATCTTCCAATTAGCTCTCTGTACGGTACATCTACTTCTTCGCTCTTTGCTTCTACTTGGAAGTCTTTTTCAATTGGTGTCTTTGCACCCTTTGCATCTTTCATATTAAATTTTTCTATAATTTTTGTAATGAGTTTTTTTTTTATGGACTTTCAATATTTCCGTTTGTCGTTCAATTTCCATTCCGAGAAAATTACTTACTTCTCCCAAGTATTTTGCCTTGAACTCTGCTTTTAGTGCAGTTAGCAATTCTTCTGTTTCCCTCTGTTCTCCAATGATTAGAATATCGTCCACAAAAATTACCACCCACACATTAACTCCGTTATAAAAACAATAATCAAACGAGGATCGTTTTAAGTTATTTTTTTCTGCAAAATCATTGAACATATTGTTCCAGCTTTTCGGGCTCCCCTTTAGCCCGTACAATCCCCTGTTTAATTTTAACATATTATTACTTTGAATCTTCGCCCCTTCTGGTGGTTTTAAATAAATATCTTTGTCAATTTTGCTATTTAGGAATGTAGTTGGAATGTCTATTTGGTGAATTTTCCAACTCTTTTGTACTGCTTGTGCCATTATAATTCTTATTGTACTTAATCTCGCTACTGGAGCATAATTGTTTTCAAAATTATTTTTCTCTTGAAAGCCTCTGGCTACCAATCTTGCTTTCTTAACTCCTCCTTCCTTAATTTTGAAAACCCATTTGGTTTCAATTGCACTTTGTCTCTCTGGCAGTGCCGTCTCAGTCCAGGCATTTACTGCTTTAAGAGCATCTAGTTCTGAATTTACTGCGTTACGCCATTGCTCTTCTTTACAAGCTGCTTTATAATTGTTTGGCTCTTTCTCTGTAAACATACAATACGCTGTATACAATTCATATTCATTTAAATAACCAGGTGTTTTTGTCATTCTTTTATTTCGGAGTTTTGCATCTTTTATGTTCTCATCTTCTTCTTCTTTATCATTAGTTTCATTTTCTTCTTCTTCATTACTCTCATTAATTCTATCGGCATTTCGTTCATCATCTATACTTTCATACCAAATAGTCTTTGATATTTCTTTTTTTTTTATCTTCGACATTTTTATTAAACTTTATTTGTGACTCATCAAACTTAACATCTCTTGAAATAACAATTTCTCGATCGATCGGATCGTAAAGTCTATACCCGTTACTCGCGTATCCTACCATACGTAGTTCACGCGCTCTTTTCTCAAACTTTGATCTCTTTGGTAAAATTACGGCCCATGCTTTCGCCCCAAAAACTCTCAACATTTTTAAATCAAGTCTTCCTTTAAAAATTTGTGCAAGAATTTCAAAATCTATTGCCGATGATGGACGTCTATTGAGTTGATAGGCGGCACACAATATCGCTTCATTCCATAATTGTTTCGGTGCTTCCTTTTCTATCATCATAGTTCGCGCTTTGTTATATAATGTCCGATTTAACCGTTCGGCAACACCGTTTTGTTGTGGAGAGTACGGTTGAGTATATTCCAGAATTATTCCTCTATTCCAGCAAAAATCTTTGTAGTTGTTTGAAATGAATTCGCCCCCATTATCGCACCGTATGCGTTTAACATTTGTATTGAATTGATTATTGATTTCTATAATGTATTGTTTAAAATTTTCTTCTGCTTCACATTTGTTAGTTAACAGATACACCTTAACAAAATGTGAATAATCATCTGTTATTGTTTGAAAATACCTGTGACCTTGCTCCGAGTTTGGCTCGATTGGTCCTGCTAAATCGGTATGAATCAATTCCCCAATTTGTTTACTTCGCGGTTTAGCTGTTTGCTTAAATGGCAATCGAGTTGCCTTCTCTTGCATACACGGTTCACACACTTGTTTTGATACCGGTAATTTTATTTCTACCAAACCTTTCTTATTTAAATGACCTAGGCGCTGGTGCCATAGGTTAGCTGTTTCTTCCTTACAGATGAGTACTTCTTCTGTTGTCGTGTTATGCTGTTTTCCTTTCAGTATGTATAGCCCGTTTATTTCGTGACACTTCCATGACTGACTTCTGTCCTCCGTATAGATCGTCTCTCCTTGTTTGTTGAACACTACTTCGAAATTACTCGCGACAAGTTTTGTTACGGACAATATATTATGATAAAGACCAGGTACAATCAATCCTTCTATATTTATTACTTTGCCATTGCTTACTATTGACTTTTTACCCCTTTTTTTTGCTTTTAGCATAGCTCCATTTGCAATTTTTATATTGATCATTTCCGTCAGAATTTCTGCCGTTTTAATTTCATTTGTCGTTTCTTTCAATAAATGTTCAGTCGCGCCAGAATCTATTATGAAGTTTAGTTCACTGTTTTCCGTTGTTTTCGCACAGTTACACATCTCACTTTCACTCACCGTTGTAACGATGAAGTTGTATTCGGTCGCCTGATCTTGGGTGACGTGCGCCTGTTGTCCGTTGTCGTTTGAAGCCTGCGCGCTCGATGATCTGGATGTTCCGGCGTTGCCTTTGTAGCCTCTCTGTTGCCCTCTCTGTTGTCCTCTCTGTTGTCCTCTCTGTTGTCCTCTTCCTCTATTTGGCGGGAATTTACGATTTCCGTAACCGTTACGGCATTGAAATGCTTTGTGCCCAAACTGATGGCATTTGAAACATTCAATATCTCTTGACGCAGTGAATGATACTTCTTCTCGCGTTTTATTTCCATCACCTTGCATTAACTCTGCATCTAACAAGCACGCTTTTACCCTTTCTAATGTGAGCGGAGTGTTCATGCTCGTAGCTTCAATTGAGGTGACTACTTGATGGTACCTTTGCGGCATGCTGATTAACAGCTGACATATTTTGTCTTCTTCCTCCATTTTGCTGCCCGTTGATTCGATGTTGTTGATCAATGTATCGAATTTTAGGAAATAGTCTATTAGCTTCTCGTTGTTTGAACACTGTGTCTTTAGGAGCTGTTTCTTTAAACTCAATTTGTTGAACGTACTGTCTCTTTGGAATATGTCTTCTAATGCTTTAAGCATCTTCTTCGCCGAGTCTGCCTTCCTCACATATTCCAGAAATTTGTCACTGATACACTGCACGATTATGGATCTAGCCTTTGCATCGTTCTTTCTGTCTTTGTCTTCTAATATTTCCTTTGTTAATACGTCGCCAACGTCTTTTGTTTCTAATATCAGTGACACTCTGAACAGCCAGTGAGCGAAACTCGTACCGTCTTTTAGCTGCGGCAGTTGAAAACTCTCGAATGTAGACGCCATTTTATTTTTCAACACGTGTTTTCTACCGTTTTCACAATTTTTAGTTTCGTCTTTTCGCTTTTGATACCACTTTAATCACAAGACTACTTTCTGGGCCCATAACCTTTTAGGGTTTTATTCAGAGTAGTTGGAATAAAGATAGTATAATTGGAACAAGTATAAGTACAGTATATAATAGATGCGTCGATGGCTACTGGTAAAGACAGACTTAGGAGCCGTTGCTCCACTACAACATAAATCATACTGAGCATCTAGCGACATCTAGCGGCAAGCAGTTATATCTAACAATATGTACAGACTTGTTGAGTGCATTAAATGCTATTGATTATCAATATCGTGATCATTATTTGCTGAGGCAAATTCACTCGATTTTGCTCCAGGTGTCTGAATTAAATGTCACTGTTTGCTTTGTCTGGATTCCCAGTCACGTAAGTATCCGTGGCAATGAAAAAGTAGATGCGCTTGCCAAATTAACTATAACTAGCGCTGATAATGTTACAGACAAAGCTTGTGTTAGGGATATTTGTAATTTTTTACAACAATTGATGTTGTCTAGCTGGCAGACTAAGTGGTTTGCTATTCAAAACAACAAACTATGATGTACTAAAAGCGTCATTACACCGTAGAGTTCGTCATGCAGGCCGAAGGGTAGGGAAGAGGTTATCCTCACGCGACTTCGCATCGGTCAATGTCGATGGACTCACAAGCTTTTGTTGGCAATTTGAAAGCAAAGAAATTCAGCAATTTTTTGCTGTATTATTACACTTCTATGTTTTATCATTCAATGAATTATATTTTGCATAATAATTAAAGCCACAATTAGCTTATTATAATATATTTAATATCATTTTTGTATTGCATCTATTTATATTAACATTCTATTACTTTTAAAGTATCTGCGTCAGCATTGTAGTCAACGAAATTAATTGAATTCTCTTATTTAACATTCAATAAAGATGCAATACAAAATAATTAACTTGATTGTTTTAAATAAAACAAATTTCAACTTACGGATTCTTATTAAATTTCGTATTTTATTAACAAGTTGTTAATTAATTATGTGCTTTTCTTTGTTGCAGACTATATATTTTTTGAAGCTGTTTGTTGCGGAGCTGCTCTCCGACCCCGATATATTTTTTTAAAGAAGATGGAATGAAAAACAATAAAGAAGAATCATCAACTATTATGAGAAAAATCCAACAGTCACACCACAAATCAAATCAATTATTACAAATAGGATAAAATGAAAAAAATATGACTTTTTGTCACAGCAAAATTATGAAGAAATTTTTTTATTAAACGCAGTTATTACAAATTTGCGATGATTGGAGAAATTACAGTTTTTGTCACATAAGAACTTATCCTTAAGAAAAACTACTATGAAGAATTATAGCATCGAATATGAAGAAAGTTAAATTATCACTGATTTTTATTTCTACTAAATCTAATAGTTACAAATAGATAAAAATGAAGAATCAAAATTTTCATATTAAAAAATTAACTATAAAGAATCCATAGCAACCGATATAATGAAAAATCAACTGACACGCCAAGGTTGGAGAAATATGAAGAATTTTTACTACAGCAAAACTTATCTTTCAAAGAACAAAATATTAACATCCGTTTATCTAAATAGAAGAACCTTGAAGAAATATCTGCTTTCAATTTTAAAAGTAGTAACTACTCATCACGAAGAACAAAAATTCAAGATCAATCATTCATTATATTAAAACTATACTCTATTATGAAAAATAGAGTTAAAGAAATATCAGGATTTCTATAATCAATATGTAAAGATCCATTTTCAAGTTGAATCTAATAAACTGCAGTCGTGATGAGTAAAAAAGTATCTAAAAAATGTTCATGGGCCGTTTAACGTCTAGAAGAAAATTTATAATTTTTAACTACTCATCTAATAAATTAATTACACGACTTGCAGTATATATTACTATTTTAAATGAAAAATGTTAAAGAATTTAACATTTAAATATGTGCTCATTGGCGCTTTTCAAGAAGAATATTCAATCTGCATAAGAATGTATGTCTAAAAAACTTAAAAAACACTGAGCCATACAGCATAAATGCTGGTATGTCAAGTTGACTATCATTTAATGTACAAAGTGATCCATCCACTTCGCATGTAGTATGAGTTGAAGAAATTAAAGAAATGTGAGGATTTCTAATAACGATATAACATGTTAAGATTTATTTTTTACGTTGAATCTAATAAACTGCATTCGTGATGAGTAAATGAAGTATCTGAGTAGATTTAAGAAAAAATTTCATGGGCCGTTTGATGTCCAGAAGAAAATTTATTTTTTTCAAAATGCTTTTATTTACTACTACACATCTAATAAATCAATTACACGACTTACAGTGTAAAATTTATTACATTAAATGAAAAATGTTAAAGAATTTAACATTTAAATATGTGCTCATTGGCGCTTTTCAAGAAGAATATTCAATCTGCATAAGAATGTATGTCTAAAAAACTTAAAAAACACTGAGCCATATAGCATAAATGCTGGTATGTCAAGTTGACTATCATTTAATGTACAAAGTGATCCATCCACTTCGCATGTAGTTTGAGTTGAAGAAATTAAAGAAATGTGAGGATTTCTAATAACGATATAACATGTTAAGATTTATTTTTTACGTTGAATCTAATAAACTGCATTCGTGATGAGTAAATGAAGTATCTGAGTAGATTTAAGAAAAAATTTCATGGGCCGTTTGATGTCCAGAAGAAAATTTATTTTTTTCAAAATGCCTTTATTTACCACTACACATCTAATAAATCAATTACACGACTTGCAGTGTAAAATTTATTACATTAAATGAGAAATGTTATTGATTGACTACTCTAAAGAACTTAAAATTTGGAAATGGCAAACGTCTAATGTCTTGTCATGACGAAGAAACAGTTAAATATCAGATCCATGTGATATAACAATCAAATTTATAAAATTGAAATCCAAAAACGTATTTTTTTTGGAATTCCAATTTATCACTTGAAAAGTAAACAGAGAAAAAGTATGATTTGAGAATAATTGAAGTTTTCAATAAAAAATAAAAAATAAGATTAAATTAAAATATATTACAAATATTTGAAAAAAAATATATGATATACGTCAATTTATTGTTTCTCGTATTTTGTCACTGTCCTAAAACATCAGCTATGCTTGATTGATCAAGTAAATAGTACTTCATGGCAATAAAATTAATATATTCTGGATATTCTTAAACTACCTTTCGAAGAACCTTAGAATAACGGTGTCGCTAAATAGCTAGTTTTTCTATTGCAAGGGTATAACTGATCGCCAAGATCGACAATGTCGTGTAAAAGTGTTGTCGTAAAGAATAATATATATTATTAAATATTATTAAATTTAAAAAAATATAACATACAAATTGAACAATTAAAATGTTTGGCTTAAAACTCTAACTATGTTGGACAAGTATCACATGTCGATACAATTAATTTATTGTGGATACTTTAGAAATATTTTGCAACTAACGTCTGAATAACAGATTTGATAAATGGCGGTTTTCTCTTTTACGAGGCTACAACTGATCGTTAATATCGACAATAGTTTTATAGTGACTATCAATAAATAAATAAATATTAATACAATTTGAAATACATAATATAAATAAACTAAATAGAATAACAAACTTTATTGTTAAGATCGACGATGTTGTCACTAATAATGTTTACGTCAACTAGAAACACCTAAAAAATATCAACAAATGTTGAAAACGTAATATAAAAAAATCTTTCTTGTATTAGATGACTGTGTGTACAGTGATATAAGTCATTAGCACTTTCTTCGGAATCCTTGTACACCACAGATTTTTATTTTTTTCGAGAAGAATACTTGATCTGCATATTTCAAAGAATCTTTCTTGCGGTAGATGGCTGTGTACAGTTCTTTCTGAATATGGATATTTGAAGTCCATATATCCGGCTGGAGTGTACATTTTTAGTTTTCTCATTCCTATTTTTTGCAACTGCACTTTGCAGCATTCTTTATCTCACATATAAATATGTACACATACAGCTCATTGACGCTTTTTAAGAAGAATATTTAGCCTGCATTCTTCAACAAATCTTTATGCATTTTAACATGCTTATGTTAAAATGCTTTGAAGAACCACGTGGTGTACCACAGTTGTTCTAGAGACTTGAAATAAATAAATGATAAGTTTGACATTAATATTAAATACACAATACAGCTTAGAATGTGTAATTTTTGCAAAAGTAAAAATAAATTGAAAATCTCCTCTGTTTTAAATGTGGCCTGTTTAACTGAAGATGGACATTTTTGTGGTCTTTAAAAAAAAATTATTTGAAAGTTTTCAATTTCTTCATATCGTGTTTTCGAGAAGAATATTCAATCAGCATACTTCAAGGAATTTTTCTTGTATTACTATGTACGCATGTATAGTTATATTGGTGAAATCTGACTGCTTCTTTTCTGAAGCTTTTATGATCTATTTTAAAGGGTAGATAATATATGTAAATTTAATATACCGCAGCATATTCTATTCTATCTTTATAAACCACAGTCCACGACATTTTATTAATGTGAGTAAAAAAAAAAAAGTAAAAACTTTTTTGAAACGACGTGTTCAATTGCATTCTGTCTCTGAAAACTACAGTTCACCACATTTTATTCAATTTGCAGATTTCATAGAATCTTTCTTGTTGTGGATGACTATGAGTACAGTGATATGATTTATCAGCAATTTTCTCGGAATTCTTGTATACCACGGCTTTCTATATTGTGTTTTCGAGAAGAATATTCAATCTGCATACTTTGAGGAATTTTTCTATGTATACATATACACATTCAAACATGTAATATAAACAAATTGAATACAAGAACAAATTTTGTCATGGACCTAAAACAGCAGCTACGCTGGATTAGTCAACCTACAAGTACTTCATGGCAATAAAATTAATATATTCTAGATAGTTTATGGAATTTTCCTATTGCAAGGGTATAACTAATCGCCAAGATTCTAACGTAGAATACACAATTAAGCTACTTCTAAATATCTACTAAAAAACGTGCCTCATTGGCACTTTTCAAAAAGAATATTCAATCTGCATACTTCAAGAAATAAAATATTATTAAAACACTTGATGGAATCTGGTTGTTTCTTTTCTGAAGCTTAAATGATCCATTTTGAAGAATGGACAATGTATGTAAGTTTAATATACTGCAGCATATTCCATTCTATCTTTATAAACCACAGTCCACCACATTTTATTCATGTGAGGGATGTGATAAGTAAAATCTTTCCATTGCATTCTATCTCTAAAAACTACAGTCCACCACATTTTATTCATGTGAGGGATGTGATAAGTAAAAACTTTCCATTACATTCTATCTCTAAAAACTACAGTCCACCACCACATTTTATTTATGTGAGGGATGTGATAAGTAAAAACTTATTTGAAACGACGTGTTCAATTGCATTCTATCTCTGAAAACTACAGTCTATCACATTTTATTTATGTGAGGGATGTGATGAGTAAAAACTTTCAATTGCATTCTGTCTCTGAAAACTACAGTCCACCACATTTTATTCATGTGAGGGATGTGATAAGTGAAAACTTATTTGAATCGACGTGTTCAATTACATTCTGTCTCATAAAATAACAGTCTACCACATTTTATTTATGTGAGGGATGTGATAAGTAAAAACTTTCAATTGCATTCTGTCTCTGAAAACTACAGTCCACCACATTTTATTAATGTGAGGGATGTGATAAGTAAAAACTTTTTTGTAACGACGTATTCAATTTCAATTTCCGTGTTTCTTACAACGCTTGCAACCATACAATTGCCAAATTAACGTCAACTAAATGGCTTCACTGAGGTCGACCTAGTATTTCATATTTATGTTTTTATGGTTTTGTGTATTGAAACTTTCTCGTATACATCAGACATAAAAATTCTGCATAGTTGCGATATTGATCGACGCAGAACAAACGTTGATCTGTCCCACAGCTTCTGCTCCCTTGCTGCTTGATTCGTTTTCATCACAGTCTAGCCAGAATCAATCGACATGGTGGATGGAATGAAAGGTAAGAAATTCAGACATTATTTGCTATCATACAATTTATTATCTAAATTTTATCTGCTAAGCTGAATTTAGCTTATACTAACATTAAGTTGTCTTATTGAAACTCATTGTTTATATCTCAAATCATATTTTTTTGTCTAATTTTTGTTAAATTGATGGAATCGTGTTATTTTGTATAACATATTTGATATCCATTAATTTACATAACATTTTATTACTTTTAGAGTACTTGCGTAAACATTGTAGTTAATAACATTAATTTAATTATCTTATTTAACTATCAATAACCATGCATAACATGATTGTTATTTTAAATAAAACAAATTTTATTCAGTTTTGTATTTTATTAATTAAGTTATTAATTATCAATTATCTATGTTCTTTTCTTTGTTGCAGTCCAGACATTTTTCCAAACTGCTTGTTGCGAAGGTGATCCAAGTCTCCGGCCCCGATATATTTGTTTAAATAATATGGAAAGAAAAACAACAATAAAGAATTATGACAAACAACCATTACGAAGAAAAAATTTCCAACCGGCACAACAATTCAATTCAATTTTTACAAGTAAGAGAAGACTACGCCACAGCAAAAATTATTGTTTGAAGAATAAAACATCATTGAAATTGTGAATATATCCAATCAACACATTTTTACCAAAAACGATTAATACAAAGAAATATTGAAGAAATATGAACAGTTTTTGTCACAGCAGAGTTTATGGTGTGAAGAATATAACATTTAGAACAACAACTTTAATTAGGTGAGTTGGTTATAAATAATATACTCTAGTATGCTGTTTGTGGTGTTCAGATTTTATTTATATATCAACATGTTTCGACAATGAATATATATATATATATATACAGGGTGTCCGGAAAATACGTGTACAACGTTTGACGACAGACTCCTGACGTCAAAATAGGTCGATCTAAGCCGACTTAGTTATATCCAAAATTGTCTCGTTTAGCCGGTAGAGGGCGTCAAAAAAAAACAAAAGTATAACAAAGTTGAAAGTATCTATTGTAAGAAACTAAGTAAAACAAAAACATTACTTAAGCAAATGTGTAAAATGACCGCCATCTTGATATATTCAGAGGTTAAAATGAAACACATGTGTTTGATATGAGTATTCTGCATAGACTATTTCTGTTTCCTTTATTCAAATCGAGCATGCGCACAACATACACATATACATATGTATAGACAAGTACATAATAGATGGCGTTAGTAACATTTATTGTTGAGATATAAATTCCAACACCCCCACTATATCGAACAAAAAATAAATTTTACATTTCAATTAAACCTAATTGCATTACAAATTCATAGTGCTTGGCTGAAGGCAAACTTTTAGTAAAGATGTCAGCTGGCATATCAGCTGTTGGAACATATTTAAATTCAACCAGTTTGTTTTCAGCAGCTTCTCGCACAAAATGATGTTTGATATCGATGTGTTTTGTGCGCTTATGATAAACGCTATTTCCAGCAAGCTTCTGCGCACTCTGACTGTCATTATATATATTAATACAATTCATATTCCCCGTTAATTCAAATATGAGATTTCGCAAATAAATGGCCTCTTTTGTAGCCTCTGTCAAAGACATATATTCAGCTTCGGCACTAGACAAAGCCACCGTCTTTTGCTTTTTACTCTCCCAACATATAACTGAATTTGCTAATCTAAAACAGTATCCGGTATAGGATTTTCTATCAACAACATTATTTGCCCAGTCAGCATCCGCAAAACCTTCCAAATCTTTTCCAGTTCTCTCAAATTTCAAACAATAATTTTTTGTTTTCTTTAAATATTGCAAAACACGTTTTGCACACTTCCAGTGCGAATCATTATGAGAGATATTAAATTGACTTAAGAAACTAATACAGTATGTGATATCTGGCCTAGTTAAGACCGCTAAATACATTAAACTGCCTATCAATTGCTGATAAGGTACATCCGTTTTCTTTTCACAGTCAATTTTAACATTTTGATTCAATTCAATAGGTGTTTGAGCAGTTTTACATTCGGTCATATTGAACCTAATCAGTAATTCATCTATATAACTCGATTGATCTAAGCTTATTACATTGTTTGTTCTGTCAACTTGAACATGCATACCTAAACATTCTCTAATTTGACCTAAATTTTTAATTTTAAATTTCAATGTTAAGTATTCTATTAATTCTCTTGTTTCTTGACCATCATTAGAGAATATAAAAAAATCATCTACATATAAAGCGATAATAGTAATACTTTTAATGTCTCCTTTAGTGTACACACAAGGTTCTAATTTCGATTGTTTATAACCTAATTCTTTCAAATAATTGTCCACTTTAATGTTCCAAGCTCTGGACGATTGTTTGAGTCCGTAAATAGCTCTTTTAAGCTTAAGCACTTTATTCGATTCACTTACTAAGCCTTCCGGTATTGTCATATAAACGGTTTTCTCTAAAATTCCATTGAGGAATGCGGTTGGTACATCAAGATGTTTCATCTCTAAACCTAATTCTACAGAAAGTGCAAATAACAGTCTTAGAGTAGAATGTCGCACTACCGGTGAATAGGTCTCATCGAAGTCGATTCCTGGTATTTGAGTGAATCCTCTTGCAACCAGTCGCGCACGATATCGCATGTCACCACTTTCACTATGTTTCCTCTTGTAAACCCATTTGCAGGTCACTACTGTGCCATCATCTGGTGCATCGATGATCTCCCATGCATCATTTTCCTCAAATGATTCCAATTCTAATTCCATTGCACGTTTCCACTGCTCACTATCTGGACGAGATAATGCTTCTTCAACGGAAGTAGGATCTTTATTCATGTTGAAGTTTATACACGAATATGTGACGTATTCTTTGAATCTTTTTGGTTTTGGTACTCTGGAAGATTTTCTTATCTCCTTGGTCATCTCCTTTTCGTTTGGGATATATTCCGAATCGTCTGAATCATTTATGGTCTCCATTGACATTTCGCTAACATCTTCGGAATTGTCGTGTGTAATTTCTTCTTCCCCCACTGAATCTGGTTTCTCCGTATTCCTACTGTTGGAGGTTATTTCCAAAAATATATCATCAGTTCTTTGAGTTTCCATAACTATGGCATCTCTACTCAAAATGATATCATTATTTGCTGGATTATACAACCTGTAGCCTTTCGTTGTGTTACTATATCCCACAAATAACATCCTTCTTGACTTCTTATCCCATTTTACTCTTTTCTCTTTTGGAATGTGGACCATTGCTGGACTTCCAAACACCCTAAGATGGCTTACATCTGGTTTCTTACCTAACCATATTTCTATAGGAGTTTTATTTTCCAATCCTGATGCTATGGATCTATTTCTCAAATAGACAGCAGTGCCGACTGCCTCTGCCCAAAATTTCTTCTCCATATTTGCATCGTATAAGAGACATCTAGCTTTTTCTACAACAGTGCGGTTCATACGCTCACTTACTCCGTTCTGTTGTGGAGTGTAACTATTAGTGGTCTGGTGAATAATACCATTATCTTTCAAGAACTTATTTATTTCACCACTGCAGAATTCCCCGCCATTATCTGTCCTAAATATTTTCATCTTTCTCTCTTTTTGATTTTCTACCATGGCTTTAAATTCTTTTAGACGATCATAAACTTCATCCTTGGTTTTTAGAAAGTATGCGAATACCATTCTGCTGAAATCGTCTTCGAAAATCAAAAAATATTTGGAACCACCTATAGATTTTATTTCCATAGGACCACACAAGTCTGCATGAACTATTTCGAGAAAATCAGATGCTCTATGACTTCCACGTGGAAAGGGTAACCTTGACTGTTTCCCTTCACAACAAATAGTACAGTTTGATTTATCAATTTTCTTTGTATCCTGACATTTCAGGCCTTCTACAGCACCATTTTTCATTTTTAATAAATCAAAATTATTAATGTGACCCAGTCTTCGATGCCACATATCGTTTGTAACTACTTCAGTTTGTGCAACAAAACATTTTGGAGATTGAATTACATTTAGTCGATATACATTTTCTATTATATGTGCAATTCCTACTAATTCCCTATTTTTGTTAAAAATCTCACATTTGTTCTTACCAAAAATTACAGTGTTCCCATTTCTTATCAATTGACTTACTGATAGTAGATTTGTCGACAGCTCAGGTACATGCAGTACGTCCTTGATCGTTATGTCGTGTACTTCATTGTTACCAGTTGACGTTTGAATGTTTATATCACCTTCACATTGCACACGCATTTTTGAGTCATTTGCTGCCGTGATTTCCTGCACTTGTTTATCCTTGATATTTGTCATCCATTCTCGCCTTGCCGACATGTGAAAACTTGCTCCAGAGTCTACGTACCATTCATTACTTTTGAAATTCCCACTTATGAATACAGCACTAAACCCGTTGTTTTGAGTTTTCTTATCTGCTTTGTTTTCGGATGGACAGTTACTTTTATAATGTCCCATTAGTTTACACTTGTAACACTGAATGTGCATCAGATCCTTTTTGACAGTTGTATTAGCGCCATCTGTACGCGTTCTTATCTTGTGATTTTTCTTGCCAAAGAAAGCGTTTCCTGCATTGCCGTTCTCCCCTTCCATATCCAACAACTTGGTTTTAATGGCGTCCGTTGAGGTAGCGATGCCTGAATGCTCTATCGCCATTATCATCGGTGAGAATTTTTCTGGCAAACCTGCCAACAAAAGTGAACCAATCCATTCGTCATTTATGTCGAATCCCGTGCCACGTAATTTTTGCCCAATTTCAACAATTTGTGTAACATACACTTCCATTGAATCACAATTTTCTAGGCGTATTGAAATTAATGCTCTCAGTAAACTTATTCTTCTAGTAAAACCTGAATCATTGTACATTGATTCCAATTTGGTCCATAGTTCTCTGGCTGACTTCGCCTCTTTTATATGCACGTAGAGCGAAGCATCAATAGACAAAACGAGTCTTGCTTTTGTCTTTTTGTCAAGTTCTGCATCTATTGCCTTACCCTCCACTGGCTCCGCGATGCACTGATTTAACCCTTCTAGTACAAGAAAGTTCTCGACTGCGTACGACCAGTCGTTATAATTCTCGCGTCCCTTTAACTTGGGTACACTCGCAATGTAATTCGAAGTCATACTTATGCACTCAATTAAAAAAAACTTTCACTAAGCGGCACACGTGTCTGGGCCCATAACCTGATATATTCAGAGGTTAAAATGAAACACATGTGTTTGATATGAGTATTCTGCATAGACTATTTCTGTTTCCTTTATTCAAATTGAGCATGCGCACAACATACACATATACATATGTATAGACAAGTACATAATAGATGGCGTTAGTAACATTTATTGTTGAGATATAAATTCCAACACATCTTGCTGAATACACTTATTAACACTCTTTAAAAAATGATTTTGGACCCTATCTAATGTCTCGGGATTATTAAAATGGTTGCCTGCATTTAAAATCCGCTGCAATAAATCATCGCGTGTGTTTACCGGAGTCTTGTAAACTTCTGTTTTAATAGCGCCCCACAAAAAGAAGTCACACATATTTAACTCAGGAGAACGTGGTGGCCATTTTACTGGTGCATCATTGCCTCTTCCAATCCATCGGTTGGGATATTGATGATGTAAGTATTGCCGAACGGCAACGGAAAAATGGGGTGGGGCACCATCATGCATATACCACATTTCCCTCCGAAGTAAAAGGGGCAAATTCTCCAGAAGAATTGGTAATGTGTCTTGCAAAAAATTTAAATAAATATTTCCATCTAACCTGTCTGGAATAACAATGGGACCAATAAGGTAGTGATCAATAATACCTGCCCAAATATTAATTTTAAATTGATGCTGATGATGTGCAACTTTAATGGCATGTGGATTTTCATCGGAATAAATATGTTCGTTGTGCAGATTGGTTACCCCAGATCTTGTAAAGCATGCCTCGTCAGTAAACATAATTTTTCTACAAAAATTTGGAACAAGGATTCTTTTGTTTCTAATAAATTGACAAAATGTAAGCCGCATGGGGGGATCAGTCGGTAAAAGTTCCTGGACTTTTTGTATGTGGTAAGGATGTAACAACTGTTCTCTTAAAACCTCATTGACAATCGTTTTAGGAACATTTAACTCACGTTCTAAGAGACGGGTACTGGTACTTGGTTCTTCTTCAACTCTTTCCAGAATCATCTCTTCTGTTTCCACAGTTCGAGTTGTTCGCATACGACTCCTGCCTTCAAACTTTTTCTCAAAACTGCCCGTTTCCCGAAGATGACGCTCAATATTGGCAAATGTTTGGTGGTTTGGTATTCGACGGTTAGGAAACCTCTCCATGTAAACCCTAACACTCTGACGCCCATTTCCTTGACAAAACCCGTATACCAGGAGCATGTCAACTTTCTGAGAGTTTCTATAATTTTCCATTTTTAATGGTAAAATGAACTTGTAATTCAAGAATGTTGATCGTATACTTGAGTAAATTTCATAGACTGGTGACAATTTGTCAATAATTGTCAAATTATTAAACGCCATAGCAACAAGGTCACTTAAAAAATTATTGTTACAGGTAATTTCTTTTTAATATTTACAAATTTTTGACGCCCTCTACCGGCTAAACGAGACAATTTTGGATATAACTAAGTCGGCTTAGATCGACCTATTTTGACGTCAGGAGTCTGTCGTCAAACGTTGTACACGTATTTTCCGGACACCCTGTATATTTATATGTATATAATATGCAATTGACAGATGGTAGATATAAGTTAAAAGTTAAAAATATCAAATATAAAGATAATAGAAAACAGATTGACTTACATTACTACATTTATTTATGGACGCTTAAGCGTTAGCAACGTAACGTTTGTGTAGGAGGTTACGGGAAAATATAGGAAAATTCAATGACCTATTGGAAATTTTTTGATCTACAACTTTTAATAGAAGTAAATTTTGCCCAAAAAGTATAGTTTTTGCTAAAAATGCAAAAAGTTATTAGAAAACGCAAAAATTGATATAGAAGGTGACTCAGAGGAGATTTCAGTTTTTAACACGTTATAATAACAGTATAAAATGTGTTGGAATAATTTTAATATTAAATTAAGAAAGTACAGAGATGCGGATTTCATTTTTTAAACACAATGTTGTCCAAATGTCGACCATCCTTCTCATAGCACTCCTCCAATACTGCTCTTAAATGTTTAAATACCCGCCGACACATTTCAATAGGAATATTGTTAATGGCCTCTCGAATGTTGTTATTTAACTGCTCCGTAGTGGCTGGAGGATCGATGTAGACGTCACTCTTTAAATATCCCCACAAAAAGTTGTCAAGTGTAAGTCTTTGTTTAAAATCCGTTGCACACTTGAGCGATGAATGTTCAGGGCCTGGCTATGTTTTCAAATTGACCGCCTTGGATTTCCAGTCGCAGCACGTCGCACAATCTCAATGTTCTCTAGCGTTCTGATGGACTTCTGTTGACCTGGGTGCTTCTGATTTGCCACGGAACCTGTTTGTCGGAATCTTTGAACCCACGATTTCATTCATTAAATTTGTCGACGGAGCATCACGTACACGCCGAATATTGTAATGGTTGCAAAAACGTCGAATAGCCACTACATAATAATCGTTCACTTTAAAAAACGCTTCTACCATGAAGGTACGTTGTACGTTCGACCACTCCATGTTTACTGACAATCCGCACGTATTTGCTGCAAATTTCCTACTCCCCCCCACAACTTTTAAAGCGGTTGCGCAGGGCACGTTTGAAAACTGAAATCTACTCTGAGTCACGCAGTATATACAGGGAGTTTATAAATGAATGGGATTATGTAATCAATTTAAATATGCCGCCTTTTTAAAATCGTCCACTATAGTACATATGTTTTCATATGTTTACTTGACAATTGTCAAAGTTGATCTGTCAAAACAAATAGTTTAGTGAACAATTTAAAAAAAGCGGCACATTTAAAGTGATTACATAATCCCATTCATTTATAAACTCCCTGTATATCGTCGCTGTGAAATCAAACCGGCGCATCTGCAAAACGCATATTTTTCACCAAAGCGCTTTAAAGTTTTTGCATGTGATTTTTACCTTTCAACGTCCGTTTGGTTCACGTTAAAGCCACCTTATACATGAATAAAATTTTGACGAATACTGTTTATTCAAGTAGTAGTTTCAAATAAATCAAAAATTGTTTAAATTAAGAGAAATATACAAATATGCCAGTATGACTTTAAAAATAGGGTAATATTTGCATTTGTGTCACAATGGCCTCTTCTTTTGGAACCTGTTTTCGGTAGAAAAAAAGATAATGTTGGAATTGAAAAAATAATTTATTGTTTAAAACAACTATTATCATAATATTGCTCTTCTCTTTGCTTCAAAGTTTCACAAAGTTTTATAGAAATTTGAATAAATTGACGGTATTATCCCGTCGGTAACTAACTTTAGGATACCCTTTTTCTTCTTCTCATCAATAGTAAGTCTCTTGGAATAAGCTTGCATCACAACATGATTCATACTCGTATTGCCCCGTTTATTTGCTTCCTTCCAGGCATGTGATCCGTAGAATGTTTTGAAGTAAAAGTTACCGTCATCTTTAATTACTTTAAATACTCAAATGTCCGACATGAGGAAAATTATTTGGGAGTCCTTCAGAGCTTTTATGTCAAAAAAGTCCTCATGACTCAACTCATGAACTAGGTAAGAATTGCCACTTTTCTTTGCCGTATTGGAAAGGTAAGTATATTGGTCCACTTTGGAGTGCTCTTTTAACTTCTTTTTCAATGGTTGAGTGAACCGAATTCCTTTCGTTTTGTGTGGCCCTTAACTAAAAATTTGTGTGTGATAGATTTTATGTTTTTTAATGTTGTAACAGCATATTTGTACATTGCCATCATAAAGTTATTTTTCTGTTGTTTACAACAATTATCGCTGTAAAAGATGACGTCGATATTTCAGCACACAACTCCCAATCTCAATCACGCCTCTTTTTCCCTGTGTCTCATCCCAAGTGTAACAGTTTAACGTTTTGTCGCCTTTCAGTTCAGCAACTGTTAAATTGTAGACGGCTAGCTTTGAAATGTAGTAGTAGGAAGACGCCTCCCCCTGCGGACATGACAGCATTGCTTGTAGGTCTTATACTGCTACGACGGTTGAATCTGTGGTTTTCTTGTCATTCATCTTTTTCAGTCTATTTCTAGAATATGATTCTCATATTCTGTCGTATTTTGTTTTGTGTTTTGGTAAATGAGACACTGATCTTTCTTCGGTGTGAAAAAAGAAAGGTTGTATGACTTGAAAATAGCTCTGTACTGGCAGTAGCTGATTCCTGCAAGGTTTGACTCCTTTCTTTCTTTTAGATAATATCTGTGAAGTTTAACGATAGATTTTCTATCATCGATATACTCTCCAGAACTTTGAGCTCTGCAGTAATGACTAGGAATTTTGGGATTTTTTTCTATGTGAACCTTTGCACTCTTCACGAGTTCTTCATCTAATTTTCGATCCTTTCCATGCTTGCCTCTCATTTCCAAGCTTAGCACACCTGTGTTTTTGTCTGTTAGCTCAAAAGTGTCCGATAGCTCAAAAGTGTTTTTAAAAAAAATTGTTTGCATACCCGTATTTTTTTTCCATCTTCGTTATCGAGTATGATTGATTAGAGCTCCTTTCCCTTTTACGATTCAATGTAATCCTCTGATACTTGGGAACAATTGCCTGTGTGCTATCTTTTATGAATTCTTTTTGTCTCTGCAAGTCTCCCATTCCCCAAAATATTGCAAAAATTTCTTTCCAATAGTTCTCATCAATTTTTTCAGTGCATTTGAGTTTACAGTTGTGGCAAGGAGGCTTTATTCTTTGTTTGATCACACTTTTAGACTCGAATTTCTCACCGCAGTTTTGCATCTTCTTTGCTAAAGGTCTTTTGTTCTGATGTGGAGATAACTGTAAGGATTTAGGAGGATAGCACTAAACCGAGATTCACTACAGTAATGGCGGTAGACATGTGTTTTATTAGATTAAGCAGTGGATGAGTGATCTTGAGACGATGAACGCTACACCCGAACTAACATTGAGCGCAAGCCCTGCGCGGAACTTGAGCGCGCCAGGAATGTTCGGCTTGCCGAGTGTGACCGAGTACCGAGTACAATTGGTTGCATACAGTGATCGTTTAAATCTAACATCTTTTATTAAATTATTACCTTTTTTCCTTTTTCTTGTAATTGGTTTGTTTACATTTTTTATTTCAACCGCAGTCGCCAGTTCATCTCTACTTTTACCATCACTTTTGGATCCAGATTTTGATGTGTTATAATCGGGGTCGATTTCATCGTCATCTGAATTATGAAATGGGTCTTGGTCTTCCTTATCAGTAGAGTCAGTGCTAATAAAGTTGTTGACACTGTAGCTTTCAGTCTCCAATAATTGACCCGTAAAAATATTGTCGGCCAAACCAGACTTTTGAGCTTCCAGTGCTATTTGCTCTATTGAAATTTCTACCGGATCTACCGCACTCAAGAAGTCAGACATCGTTGGTGAAGTAACTTCACATTCTAAAATTAAATATATATATATATATATATATATATATATATATATATATATATATATAATATATATTTATCTATAAGCCACTATAACGACTGACGATGGTTCGGAATAAATCTCCTCTCCAACGTTTTTCAGTAGCGTCCTCACGTCTCATTGAAAAAAGAAAGTTTCAGTGCCGGACCCTGTATAAACAGAATCACACTCTTGGCGTTTTATGAAATAAACCAAATCATGCCGACATATAAATGGGTTCGGGTCTTTGAGTTTTGTAAACAGGTTATTTAAAGTCTTTGTCATACTATAAGCATTTATCATATTACTATTACCATTGGTAAGACATTAAGTTATTTTTTTATATTAAGTTATATTTCTACTGCCGTTGTTGCTGTTTTCCGAGTCATAGCTGACAGTTAGTAGGGTTTTTAGGCGTTTACTCGCGTAATTGTGAGGTCGATAAGAGTGTTTACTTTAAAGGGGCTAAATCAATAAGGTAAATAGTGATAAAGACCGGTTTGCTCGTTCAAAAGGTTAACGAGCAAACCGATCTAATTCAGTATAATCCACCACTTTTTAATATTCTGTAAAATTCCTTGTATTCTCCTGCCAATTCACCAATTGCTCTATATATATGTATTGTTTCATTCATTTGTTTCTCACTTGATAATGACCGTAAAACGTTGAAACTTAAGTCGTGAAATGTATTTTGTAAAATTGTATTTGCCTTACATATAATTTTACAACAATAAATTAGTGGTAAAAACATAGTAGTTGTTTTATTTACTTATTAAATTTGGAGTACCACATAGTAACCGTCGCAACCATCTTGATATTTTGGTTTGCATATGCTATTAGAAATCAAGTAAATATTCTTGACTAAACCCTCTTGCTAACAATCGTGCTTTATATTTAGAAGAGTTTCTAAAAAAAACATAATTTTTAACAGTAAATATCCATTTACAATCTACAATATTTTTATCAACTGGTCTTTGGAACTAAAGACCAAGTCATATGTAACTCTAGTTATTTAATTTTATCTTTTATTGCTTGCTGCCACTGAACTTTATCATCACTATTAGTTATTTCATTATAATTTTTAGGAATATTAATATTCAGCACACATAAGGTAATTGTTTATATCAATATCTTGTTTGTTTAAGATATATTTGGAAGATTTTTGATTCTATCACTCCTTCTGATATCTCCTTTTTTATTTGAAGAGAGTTTAGGATAAATTTGTTTAATTTGGTTTAAGTCATGAGTCATTTTTAATTTTAAAAAATTATCTGTACTTATATGACCAAGACGTGCATGCCAAATTTCATAATTTTGCTCATTATGTTTACTTGCATTTGTAGTGAACCAGAGCGATGATGCAATGTTAAATTATAATAACATTGCATGGCCGCGACATTGCACTTCGCCTTGTCGATCAGCACATTCCTAAGCAGATGTGTATAAACACAGCTGACATTGAAAAGTGCTGACCGGACATTCGTTCACATATATAAGTGACGAATTAATTAATCAGGGATAGTTTTTATAGTTAATAATAATCAATCAATAGTTAATAATAATTGGTAAAAGAGATTCGTAGAGAACTCGTAAATGACTAGAAAGATTAGTAGAATATTAGTACCTAATCAATCATGTAATCATTATGTATAGTCAACAACGTTTAATAATAAATAGTATCCATCTAACTACCTTGATGTATAATTAATCCTTCTCCGAGACGACGACAATAAATGAAAGGACCATTCATTTATTACACATTTGCTTGATATTGCCCGTTTTTATTTCTTAAGTCCGAGAAAATTTTTACATTAACTCGTTTAAAAACTCATCATTTATGATAGTGTTACCCTTTATACCACCTTTTTTAATTTTTACTTCTCCGGTTTCTTCAATAATAACCAGCTTTTTGTATTCGATATACCGAAATAAAGCATAAAGCACATTTTCTATTACTCCAAAAACTCCCAAGTCCCTTATGTTTATACAGGGTCCGGCATTGAAACTTTCTTTTTTTAAAGGTAAAAAATAAAAGTATAAATTGTACATTTTATTTTTTTTAATTATTAGTATTAAGCATTAACATGGGAAGTTTTAAATTAAGATGTCTTAAAAAGCATATTTGACAAGTGTCTGCCGTTGCTGTCGATGCATTGTTTTAGCCGATTTCTGAAGTTGATGTGGACTCTTTCGAACATTGCAACCGGTATATTGGCAATCTTGTGACGAATTTTGTTTTTCAATTCTTCCACAGTTGCAGGACGGTTGTTGTAGACTTTAGATTTAAGGTAGTTCCATAGAAAAAAAATCACATGGGGCTAAATCTGGCGAGCGTGCTGGCCACGATATGTTGGAGATAAGTCACCCTGGAAAATTTTCCCGCAAAACACAAATCGAAATTCGTGATGTGTGGGCCGTGGCCCCATCTTGCTGAAACCATACTTTGCCTATAGCCATATTTTCAACTGCTTGCAGAAAGAAGTTGTTAATCATTGCCATATAACGCTCAGAGTTTACTGAAACCGTGCGATTGCCCTCCTCAAAAAAATATGGCCCAATGATTCCCACGCTTGATATCGCAGCCCAAACTGTGACCCGATCCGAATGAAGAGGCCTCTGATGAACTTCCCTAAAATTGATATCGCTCCAATAACGCATATTTTGTTTATTAACACAACCTGAGAAATGAAAGCTAAAAAACACAACTGCTTCAGGGGGCAAATTATCAAGGAGCGTTTCGCATGCCCCTTGTCGTGATACAAAATCACGTTCGGAAAGTTCTTGTGCGACAACCATTTTGTAGGGGTGAAAGTGAAGATCGTTATGAAGAATTCGGCGAGTTGAACGCTCCGACAACCGCAGGGCAGCTGCATGTTTTGAAGCAGAGCGCCTAAGAGATCGCTTAACCGACTCTCGAACTGCCTCGATGTTTGCGGGTGTTCTAACGGTCTGTGTTGCTCCTGGTCTCCTGCGGAACACATTTTCAACTGTTCTAAAAGCCTCCACCCAGGATAAGATGGATCTCCGGGCAGGAACAGCTCCTCGAGGGGGAATATTGTACCGTAAACGGAACGCACGCTGCACCGCAACTATTGAGCCGTCTCGTGAAAAGAACGTTTCTACTGCAAACACGCGTTGTTCTCTTGCTTAAAGCATTTTAACGACTGACAATGGTTCAGAATAAATCTCCCCTCTAACGTTCTTCGTTAAGATTGAAAAAAGACAGTTTCAGTGCCGGACCCTGTATTACTACAGTCAGTCGAGTTGACGGTTAAGAGGTCTAGTCACTCGTTTTGGTCTCGTTGAGGTTGATTCAATCTTGATCACTACAGGTTGCACTTGCTTCGAAATGCTGGCATTTTGCGCTGATGGGCATTTGTCTAAACTAGATCATATTATCTTGGTTTAATTCTGAAATCACACAGGTATTAACTTCTATATCATTTCTGAGTTGGTTTGAATTAGTAACATGTGAAGTGTTAAAATTAGTAGTTATATGATTATCTACGTTACTTTGTGTGTCACTGTTCGGATATATACTTTGATACTCAATTTTTGCGCGTTTTAGTACGGTCCGTGTTGCTCCTGGTTTTTTGCGGAACACATTTCCAACTGTTCTAAAAGCCTCCACCCAGGATAAGATGGATCTCTGGGCAGGAAAAGCTCCTCGAGGGGGAATATTGTACCGTAAACGGAACGTACGCTGCACCGCAACTATTGAGCGGCCTCTTGAAAATTTTAACGACTGACGATGGTTCGGAATAAATCTCCCTTCCAACGTTCTTTGTTAAGAGCACTGCCGCGTCGCAATTATCTCCAGTAGCGTCCTCACGTCTTATTGAAAAAAGAAACTTTCAGTGCCGGACCCTGTATTTCCTCTTCTGGTAGCCATTATAAAGGATTTTAACACAATAAATCCAACAATATTAACATTCTACTACTTTTAAAGTATCTGCGTCAGCATTGTAGTCGACGAAATTAATTTAATTCTCTTTAACATTCAATAAAAATGCAATACAAAATAATTAACGTGATTGTTTTAAATAAAACAAATTTCAACTTACAAATTCTTATTAAATTTCGTGTTTTATTGTTAATTAATTATGTGCTTTTCTTTGTTGCAGAACATATATTTTTTGAAGCTGTTTGTTACGGAGCTGCTCTCCGACCCAATAATTTTCTTTAAAGAAGATGGAAAGAAAAAAACATCAATTATTACAAATAGGATAAAATGAAACAAATCAAGACTTTTCGTCACAGCAAAGTTATGAAGAAATTTTTTTAATAAATGCAGTTATTACAAGCTTGCGAAGATTGGAGAAATAACAGTTTTTGTCACATAAGAACTTATCCTTAAGAAAAGCTACTATGAAGAATTATAGCATCGAATATGAAGAAAATTCATTTATCACAGATTTTTATTTCTACTAAATCTAATAGTTACAAATAGATAAAAATGAAGAATCAAAATTTTCATATTAAAAAATTAACTATAAAAAATCCATAGCAACCGATATAAAGAAAATTCAACAGACACGCCAAGATTGGAGAAATATGAAGAATTTTACTACAGCAAAACTCACCTTTCAAAGAACAAAATATTAACATCCGTTTATTTAAATAGAAGGACTTTGAAGAAATATCTGCTTTCAATTTTAAAAGCAGTAACTACTTATAATGAAGAACAAAGATTCATTATATTAAAACTATACTCTATTATGAAAAATAGAGTTGAAGAAATATCAGGATTTCTATAATCAATATGTCAAGATTCATTTTCAAGTTGAATCTAATAAACTGCAACCGTGATGAGTAAAAGAAGTATCTAAAAAAATTTCATGGGCAGTTTAAAGTCTAGAAGAAAATTTATTATTTTTAAACTACTCATCTAATAAGTTAATTACACGACTTAGTATTTATTACAATATTAAATAAAAAATATTAATGATTGACTACTCTAAAAAAATTGAAACTTTAAAATATCACCTTCTTTTTACTAACAAAATATAATAAAGAATTTAACATTTAAATATGTGCTCATTGGCGCTTTTCAAGAAGAATATTCAATCTGCATAAGAATATATGTCTAAAAAACGTAAAAAACACTGACCCATAGATCATAAATGCTGGAATCTCTAGTTGCTTACTAACAAAATATAATAAAGAATTTAACATTTAAATATGGGCTCATTGGCGCTTTTCAAGAAGAATATTCAATCTGCATAACAATGTATGTCTAAAAAACGTAAAAAGCACTGATCCATATAGCATAAATGCTGGTATGTCAAGTTGACTATCATTTAATGTACAAAGTGATCCATCAAGATCTGATGTAGTTGGAGTTGAAGAAATTAAAGAAATGTGAAGATTTCTAATACCGACATATTAAGATTAATTTTTTACGTTGAATCTAATAAATTATCATTTGTGATAAATAAAAGAAGTATCCGAGTAGATTTAAGAAAAAATTTCATGGGCCGTTTGATGTCCAGAAGAAAATTTATTTTTTTCAAAATGCTATTCTTTACTACTGTACATCTAATAAATTAATTACACGACTTGCAGTATTATTACATTAAATGAAAAATGTTATTGATTGACTACTCTAAAGAATTTAAAATTCTGAAATGGGAAACGACTAATGATTTGTGAACATTTAACAATTTTATGTTTTGTTATGACGAAGAAATAGTTAAATATCAGATCCATGTGATTGAAATCCAAAACGTTTAATTTTTTGGAATTCCAATTTATCACTAGAAAAGTGAACAGAGAAAAAGTATGATTTGAGAATAATTGAAATTCTCAACAAAAAATTAAATATATTACAAATATTAATAAAAAAAAAACTCTATTTAATTTTGACATGTCAATTTATAATAATAATAATAATAATATATTCTGGATACTAAAAGTATCTACTACCTTACAAAGAACGTTAGAATAACGGTGTCGCTAGAGCGAGTTTTCTTATTGCAACGGTATAACTGACAGCCAATATTGCAATAGTAAGAAAATATATAAGAATATAACTCGCACTGCGTCGACGTTAACTGGAACACTTAAATATTATTAAATTTAAAAAAATATAACATTCAATTAAAATTTGGCACCGGCTTAAAACTCCAACTAATAATGTCTACGTCAACTAGAAACACCTAAAAAATATCAACAAACGTTGAAAACGTAATATAAATAAATTGAATAAAACATAGGTTATATGTGAATGTTCACTGACCTTATCTTCTTACAGATTTTTCACAAATTGAGGGGTCTTGTTTCAAAAGGTACAATCTCCACCGTAATCAATTTTTCAGAAACTTCAAAAAACTTTCACAACTCATGTAATTCTTAAAACTGATTTCTGTGCGTTGTGAGTTATTTACAAAATATTTGTTAACATTGATATAAATTAAATTAATTTGATCTATAAATTATCAAAGTAAATCAAATTACATGTTGCATAATGTTTTTTTAAACTGAATTTCAATTTCAATCTGCATATTTTAAAGAGTCTTTCTTGCAGTGGATTGCAATGCGGAGAACTTTTCCTGAGTCTCTGTATATCACAGCTTTCCATATCGTGTTTTCAAGAAGAACACACAATCAGCAAATTTTAAAAAATCTTTGTTGTATTGGGTGACCGTGTCATGCACTTTTTTTCGGAATCCTTGTATACCACAGATTTTCATATCGTATTTTCGAAAAGTATATTTGATTTGGACATTTCTTGCTGTTGACGACTGTCTACAGTTTTTTCTGTTTCTCCTTCTAGAAGGTGAATTTTTAGTTTTCTTATTCCTATTTTTTGCAAATGCACTCGCATATATAAGAATATTTAGTTTGCATTCTTCAACAAATCTTGTCTAGTATTGGATGAGTATGCGTACAGTAATATGAATATGTCTAAAAATAAATTATTAAAAAATATCAAAAATATACACGTTGCAAAAATAATAAATATAAGCACATTCTTTGGAATTCTTGTATATCACAGCTTTCCATATCGTGTTTCTAAAAAGAATATTCAATCTGCATATTTCTAAGAGTCTTTCTTGCAGTGGATCTCCATATATTACTGCTTTCCATATTGTGTTTTCATGATGAAGTATTCAAGATCAGCAGATTTAAAAAATCTTCTTTGTATAGGATGACCGTGTGTACAGTGATATAAGCACTTTTTTTTCGGAATCCTTGTATACCACAGATTTTCATATCGAATCTTTATAAAGTACATTTGATTTGGACATTTCTTGCTGTTGACGATTGTGTACAGTTTTTTCTGTTTATGGATATTTGAAGTCCATATATCCGGTCTTACAGGAACTCCGTCTGGAAGGTGAATTTTTAGTTTTCTTATTCCTGTTTTTTTGCAAATGCACAAAATGCATATAAATATGTGCACATACGATGCTTTTTAAGAAGAATATTTAGTTTGCATTCTTCAACATATCTGTCTAGTAATGGATGAGTATGCGTACAGTGATATGAATATGTCTAAAAATAAATCATTATTAAAAAATATCAAAAATATACACGTTGCAAAAATAATAAATATAAGCACTTTCTTTGGAATTCTTATATACCACAGTTTTCCATATCGTGTTTCTAAAAAGAATATTCAATCTGCATATTTCCAAGAGTCTTTAATAAGAATTCTAAGTTCGCAAACTTTAATATAGCTGTCTAGTAACGGATGGAAATGCGTACAGTGATATGAATATTTGTAGTCCATACATCCGACGTTTTTTGGTCTAACAGGAACGGGTCTTCAACTCCTGTTGGGTTGTGAATTTTTATTTTTCTCATTCTTATTTTTTGCAACTGCACTTTTCAGCACATATAAATATGTGCACATTCAGCTTATTGACGCTTTATAAGAAGAATATTCAGTTTGCATTCTTCAACATATCTGTCTAGTAATGGATGAGTATGCGTACAGTGATATGAATATTCAATCTGCATATTTCCAAGAGTCTTTAATAAGAATTCTAAGTTCACAAACTTTAATATATCTGTCTAGTTACGGATAATTATGCGTACTGTGATATGAATATATCTAAAATTAAAATTATTATTAAAAAATATCAAAAATAACTGACAAATTTTGCTTTTCAGAATCTGGTGAAATACCAGAGCAATTTAGAACCGTGGTAGATAATACCCTTGCAGGTGTTGTTCAGAAACTACATTAAAACTACCTCTGCCGGAAGTTTTGGCTATTTTCTTGCTTTTAAGCGGTCTTGAAAATTGCCTTAGTACGCCATTACTGCGGACAAAGTACTCCGTCTCCATACTAAGTCCTCATTCTCACTGCTGCATCTGTCCAGTCTTCTTAGAACATGGGACATCTTTGTCTCAAGACGCCTTACCACGCTCTGACCTGACAATGTCTTGCCTAGAGCCACCTTCATCTCTTCTAGTTTTTTCTCGCACACATCGAGATCTAAGCCGACTTTGCTTTCTCAAATACTCTTTACCAATTTTAAAACATTACAATAAAATGGTGGTAATATTTCTTACAGAACCTTGATATGTTTGAACTAAATCAAGAACTGTATTCTCACCAACTGGAGAAGTATAGTTTACTGAGTAAACTCCGTATATCTTCTATAAGGAAATAACTGTTCATTTACTGTATAGTTTTTCTCTAAAATGCTATTTAGCATAATTCAAATGATGTAGTCTAGGTTGATCTATGGGTGCCCTAGGATTACGTTCTTTTCTAGGTCGACTTTATTGAAGAATTCTGTTGATGTTATAACCCTGAGTTTACACTCCCCGCTAGTGTCTACAACAAATGATCGATTGTTCCAAAACAACCTTGAAGCCAGCCGTCTTACGTTAAAAACCTTTGATTCCGAAGAACACATATCATTCTTCATGGACTCACGCGACCGCCTTTTTTGCCACCTTTGGAAGCCCTGTGCCAAAGAAAACTGGGCCACTAAATGAAACCGAGCGTGCAACCCAAATCGCACGCACACAACCCGAACATTTCCGGAGTAATGGTTCATTGATCATTGTTCATTATTGCCTGACGACGCCACTGTGTAAAACAATTGTTGTATTACAATAAAGTATTATATTATTAAAACATTTAACATACTTTTGTACTACCTTGTATGATCATTTATTTTTTATTTTAATCATTTTCTACATTACATTAATATTATTTATATAAAATGCTTGTAAATTACCGATTAAATTGTAGTAAAATAACCAAATATGTTGTAATGGCTGCAAAAATCTGAAATAATAACTTGTTAGCATCAAACATTATTAAGTGAATTTATACGTACAGAATACACTAACGTTCCATCCAATGGAAATATTCCAAATACTGTTAATTGTATTTTCTGGTGATAAATTTGCATTGATAAATTTCCCATCTGCAAAAAAAAAGTTTGGTGAATATTATCATTAATTTTTTCGCAACGGTAAACAATAAAATTATAAGATAAGTTTGAACCTACTCTGTGCTTTGTTTGCCCAACAGTACGCAAAATCAATAATTAAGTATACAAAACAATGGAGAACAAAACAGAAGAACAGCACCAAATATGTAGAGTGCAGTTACAAAAAGTAGTAATAGAAAAACTAAAAATTTCACTTCATAAAAGACCCGCACATAGATTTTGAAGAATTTTGCGTTTTTCTCGATGATGATTTTGCTTGGTCCACATACCACCATTGCCAGGTTGTCCACATATCTTCCTAGGGTTAATCCTTCCGGCATGGCTTCTCTGAAGGCCCCGCAAGGTTTGGTTCTTGGACCTATTCTATGGATGGTCTACTATTTTATAGTATAGTCCAAGAACCGAACCCTGCGGTACTTTGCAGTTTTTTTCTAATACGTTTTCCCAACCAGGATTTTTATTTATGAAGGTAGTTGCAGACCAGTTTTACTTGCCTTCTCTCTAACTTCTCCTTTCTTTTTATAAAGGAGCTGAAGGCATTTCTGAAGATCGGCATCACTAGCACTGCATACTTGTTTTTTGCGTCTTTCACTATTCTCTGAATAGTTTTCACTGTGGATCTTTTTTCCCTGAAGCCATACTGCTTGCAGGTCAATATTCTAATTTGCTTTATCTTATTTATTATAAGCTCAATGAGTGTTTCCATGAAGCTTAGTATAATGGTCTTAAAACTACTACGTCGTTGCCAGTCTCACTAGTTTTTTGCGTTCAGCGTTCCTTAACACTATTGATTTGGCTACTTCTGGCGGTATTCCATTGGGGCCTACAGCTATGCTTCTTTTGTACCGTATATTGGCTTGCTTTACCTTGTCCCAAGTAAACGGTGGCTGCGATTATTTTGATTTTGGGCCATTTGGCATACTGTGGAAAAAGCTCTTGTGCCAACTTCATTTGTTTGAAGAAAATCATTAAATACAAATTTATATAATAAGCCACTACAAAATAGAGAAGATATGCTTCTAGCTAAATTTATTCTAAATAAAAAATATCCTCCAGCTGTACCCAATTTTCTTCTTTGTTGTCTTGACTAGACGTGCCGCTGCGTTGCTTGCAAACGTGATAAAGGCTTGCCTTGCACCGTTTAGATTAATCATTTTTAATAACTTGACAGTGTCTATCTTATCATTGCCAAGCTCTTTCTCAACTCCCTTACTCACTTCGTCTTCTGACAAGGCTTCATCAATTTTGAGAAATCTTATTCGTTTTAACTACTGGTCAATTTTCTTCTTGAGTTTGTCCGTGAAAGTTTTTGATGTTTTACCCCTATTTTTTTCTTTTAATCTTGTTTGTTGGCCTTTTTTGTGTCGCTATCCACTGCAATCTTGCCGGTGTTTACCTCCTTTTTTATGCTTTTGATACTTTTTTCTCCTATCAGCTCTGCTAGCCAGTCTTTTCCACTTGCTACTATGCATAAGGGTTTCAGCGTCGTCGTTTCTGAAAGTCACTTCCAGAGCATTCCTTACTACAGTCGCGTTTGTGGTTTTTGTGGCGGCGATTGTTTTAAAAGAGATACGTAGCCCTGTCATGTCGGCCATCTTGTTTTCTATACCTGACGTAACTACATGCACGTATCGCTCCTTTTTATTTTTTTAAATGTGGAAATAGCTCTATTAGTCGCTTTACAGGTAGCGTTACCGTCACGGAGGCGTTCCAGGATGAAGAAAAGATCTTTTTTGAACCACTGGTTCTCTATTATTACGCCACCTCCCCTTCCTGTTTATTTATGTCAACATGAAAACATTACCATCTACGCAACAACACAAAAGCGGCCGTTCTTGTCTGTGGTTAACAGAATTGGACCAACAACAATTGGCATCCAACATGGAGCTTTTGGGAAACAAAGAATTTTTGCCACCACAAGTCACAGGAAAACTAAAAAAAACATTTTTTAAGAAATTTTGTTTTTTCAGAAAATTATTACTTTTGTAAAACTAATAAATAAATGTTTTTCTTTATTATATCATCTCTTGTCACTAGTAAGAAATGTATTTTCAATTTTAGTTGACCTCAAGACTTCAAATCAACTAAGGTACGTACAAAACCATCAAATGTTAGTGCTTTTAGCCGGATTAGACAAATCTTCAATCAACAGCTGCTACCTAACACCCGAAAACAAGTAAAGCACAAGCAAAATTGCAAAATTTTACCATCACGGCATGAAGCATGAAATTTGCAAGCCGGACACATGCTGAAGGTCGCATGTAGCAAGATCAAATACTACAAAGATAGAAGAGTTTTTGCTAAATCACGCAGCTTTGAGACAAATTCACTACCTGAAGATGACCCAAAACTGAGTATTGGCTGATCGCAGTTGACGCCGCAATAGAGAACGAAAAACCCACATGGTGAGACACGAAGAGGCAGGAGGATGAGAAAATTGAGGAATTGCAACGACAAAAAAAAACTAAAGGAATCCCTGAATAAACTTAAGAAAAAGCCAGATTTCTAGCTGATGCTCGTGGCCAAACTTAAATATACCTTAAAAAAAAGTAGAATCCCAGCCGAACCTGAAGATAATATTTACCTTTTGACAATCAAGCTAAACAATGACGACAAAAAGAAGAAAGCTATACAACCTGCTAAAGAGTGAAGAAATCACCCAGTCAGCTGAGATCTATTCAAGGGCTGTGGATGTCTCTTTATAGGACTTTATAAAGAAACACCACCCGGACAATAAAGCTGACGATGCAAAACTATCCCCAATCGAGCCAACTCAAATTCGAATGCCAAAGTTTAGCAAATGCCCGAATATTGATGATCAAAGGACTCAACTAATGACTTCGAACGAGTTTCAGAAGAAAAACCGATTTTATTGATCGTTTTACCGTCAACCCGTTTTTTTTTTTTACAAACGTCCCGGTATCGATCAAAGATCGACGAAACGGAAAGAACCTCCGAGGAGTATTGCGGACCAGCGCCATTATCAAAAAAACGGGAACTTATCAAAACTGACAAAATCCGAAAGAAGAAACAAAAGGGTATAAATCAAGCAGACTGGATCTCCGACCAAGGACGGATTCTTGGTAGACAAAGTTATTGGCAGACCGGCACCAAAAGGAAGAAATGTCTTGGGATTGCCATGAGGCTAAAAAAATCTCAACCAAAGCTGACGTCAATATCATTGCCACCAACATAAACGTGCTTACCTGTTTACTTGCCAAAAATGACAAAAATGGCAAACTCCCAATCACCACCTTGGATGGAAGAATCCATTCCAAAGACACCGGACCGCGGGACCAAATCAAACAAGAATCCCTTGCTACAAGGGCATAAAATTTAACCACCGTTATTATCCCAAAAAAAAAGACGACCTGTTACCTTCCAGACGCCTGCGCACACCTTGGTACCCCTCAACGGCCAGAGCAGCGTCTTAACAGTCTTGAAGGCGCGTTTGGCCGTGTTGTCTCAACTCTCTTGCAAGTCCGTGAAGAAGGCAACAATTTTTGCAAAGTATCAACGTATTTTTGGAGCCACGTGTTGGTTGCGGACAAGTCAAAGATGATGTTCTAACGGCTGCTGTCAAGTACCCAATTTCTGATTGTTAAATGTCACACTTTTCTTGGTTACAGCGTAGCTCATTAGCTTATATTCTTTTAACCTCTCTATCACTCGCCTTAAGTGTCTCATATGTATCTATTTAATCTATTAGAACCTTGGCCATCAGCTTTTGGAAGGTAGCCAAGGCATTTTTGAAACCAAAACACATGATCTTAAAATGGTAGGTGGCTCCGTCTGCTGTGGCAAAAATCTGCTTGATGGTGGCAGATTCTTAAGGGAAAATATGAGTAACCCCACCAGGCGCGTCTTTAGGTGGCGGATAAGTAAGGTGGGCATAGGAACGGTACTGTACCAGGATAAACCGGACAAAAAGCAAATCAGTTATACCAGCTCACGGTTTACAGCCACCGAGCCACAATAATAAGCAAGAATGCTACTCTATTGTGTGGGCCATCAAGAAGTAACGGGCCTACTTGGAGGGTTGTTGGTTTTTGCTAAAAACTGATAATCGAGCGTTGTTGTGGCTGGCTGGCATCCAAGACTCCGGCAGCGCATTCAACGATTTGTCCTGCCAACCTCACGGGTCTCCACCATCAGACATCGCGGTGAAACCAAGACCACCAAAGAGTCCTTGCAGTACAACCCTTGGGAGTTAAAACTCTAGCCACCACTGTAAAGCGAAGCCAACGCAGGATCTCGTAGGTTCAAAACATTATTGATGGGTTACGCCAAAGATTAGCCAAACCTGGATGAGATGTAAGCTACCAGCAAGGCGCTAACGGGGAACTGTATTGCACCCTAGCGGACTGGGACCTGCTAACCGTTTCACCAGCAATACAAACTTGGACTAATGACCCAGACAGCGACAAGCCACTTATTGAAAACGACGATACCCCAAGTGACGAGTATTGACCCGTGGACCAGGTTATGGTACGAGGAATACATACAGGACTAGCGGACAAATGTATAGGCCCAAGACGACTAATCACCTTTGTTGAAAGACATTGCAACTAGGTCAAAGACCACTCCACCTAGTTTAATATAAACGATCTGAGGATGAACCGGAACCGTGTGCTCCCTAAACAAATCTTTTAGGACTATCACTGTACAAGATACCCAACCGCGCACCCGCATTACCGAGTGGACCACAGTAGTAATTAGAAACACAAGTGTCGGAAACAACACGTGTAAGACCGCTTAATAAGAACAAACTGAACCGCCCAAGACAGAGATACGGGACTTACCAGAACCGCACGATTCTCATCTTTGGAATAAAAACATTCTATGATAGAGGAGGGTTGTTTCAGGCGCACGCGTAACTTAAAGAGGCGTGGCTTTAGAAATTAATAAAATCCCGCCACGACTCAATTCTTCACAAAAATGTTGAGATGCAGACATTCAGACTTCTTGAACCATCTAAGAGGATCACATCAGCCTACAGGTATCCCAATATAACCATATTATACACTGCGGACTTGGAGTTATGTCCAACTTAGTTAGAAAGAAATAATCGTATATCCCAAAGCTCCTACAAAAGTACATAAATAACATCAACCGCAAGGCTAGGCGGCAGCATTAATTCTGTAAAACATTATTCCATTTCCGAGGACACCTTAACCGAGGAGAGTGACTTTGCCGACTTGAACCGGCCGCTTTTACTTCAATACCACAGACGAACCCCTCAAGTTTGCAAAAATTATATTGTAATTGAAATTATTATTAATATTAAAACAAATCAAATACAACTTACCAATACATCTAACTCTCCACCATTATTAACATTCAAATCAACTTTATTCAATCGATTAACAAACTTCTCATACTCTTCCTTCAATAATATACAGGGCGCAATGATCTCCAACAACGTAACCAAATACAACACATCAAATACAATACTCTTCACTGAAAATATTACTTGACCTTGAAGCATTTGACAAGCAATAAAAGTATTAAATATAATTTCCAAAAACAACATAGGCACATTAACTAATAAAGGCCACGCAAATACTCCACTAATTACTTCGCTTAAATCAAGCAACTGATTCTGCACATCACTACAGCTTTTCAATAATGCATTAATTGGAGTTTCATGCATATTACCATAATCTTTTATAACCCAACATTGGCGATACTTTAAAGTGCGTAAAATTTCATTTAATATTTTATAATTATGCACCAATAATAATATACAAGTCATCCAGGTTAAATTAGTTACGAATAACGCCAAGAAGCAAAGATTATGAACAATAATATACAGCAAATTCATGTAATTAAAACCATCAAAAACAAATGATATTTGAAGCAGCACAATTTTAACTATAAAAATGATTAAGATATATCGTAAGTATAATATATAATTTCTCCAAGGTATTGCAAAATCCATTACTGTAAATATTGAATTCACTTTCATAATTTTGTTAAAAAAATCAATAATTGCTCCATTCTGTGCAAAAATGTATGTTATGTAAATTATTGAAACTGGTGGTCTTCCATAAAAATTCATAAATTCAACCGCTAATGCTATTGATCCTTTAGATACAAATTCCTTGTTAAAAAATTCTCTTGAAATTATAGCTGTTATGAATATAGCTATTATGATTGCTATTGCTAATAATCTTGGCCATTTATTTTGTTGTTGTTGTTTGAAATAAACGGAATTTTTTCTTGCAATTGCTTTGCAATATGATAATGAGGATATGTTTAATGTTAATAATATGTAACTAGTTGCTTCTTTCATGGTTGTTTACTTAATGTTTTGTTGCGATTGAAATCGATGTGTAATAATTGCTTTAATATTTAATTACAAGTTTTTATTCAAATGAGTTTTGTTTGTTTTTCATTAAGTTGTGGAATTTTTATTATCGGTTATTAATCAATTGATAACGATCACGATTAATTTTTATAAATATAATAGTTTGAATCAATATTTTTTAGTTTAATTAGATTTATTTATTGGACTACAAACATGCTTTAGGTTTTCAATCAAGCTTGTTTTGATTATAAATTTAAATTAAAAAAAAAAAAAACTTATTTCTCTCAATTCAAATTAGATTGTTCTACTAGCAGTGTGGCCTCAAATAATTTTAAATAACGTAACGTTCAATATTGAAGTTCCAATAAGAAGACCTAATGAGAGTCAGGGATGCTTTGTGGAGGGTTATAGGCTCCCTCAATGGAATGAAAATAAAAATTCTCTCTTTGTTTGTTGGGTTAGTCAATAGTTGCTCTCATGATTGTTTTTAGCTGGTGGTAAGAAGGCTTTTTGATATTTAGTGAACCAGTGGAAGATATAGGTAAATGTTGTAATCAACTTTGTGGTCACGGTAGTTCATCTTATATCTTGGGCCACAGATGCTGGAGCTATGAGAGTTTGGAGGAGTTTTTTAATTGCATTTTCAAACCTCCAGTTTAGAGGAGACAATTGATTTTGTGACCAATTATACCTAGCTCAACAAGGGTGATTTAGGAAAGAGGACTGGTTACTCTTAAAGATATAAGGAGTTGCTGCCTATGGGTGTGAGCTGTTTAGCAACGGAGGAGGTGGTGTGGTTACCTCCCCCCCGAACCTATAGTTTAGAAGTGACAATTGATCTTGTGACCAATTAGACCTAACTCAACAAGGGTGATCTAGGAAAGAGGACTGGTTACTCTCGAAGAAACCAGGAATTGTTTCCTATGGGTGTGGTGGGCTGCCAGACAAAGGTGCAGAGTTTAGCAACGGAGGAAGTGGTGTAGTCACCTACTCCCCTCCATCATCGGTTTAAACCGCATCTATAAAAACATTGCTTACCTTACCTTACCCACATCGTAGACTTGGACAAATTTATCTCCCTAAACCCCAACAATTACAACCTACTTTCCGATCCCTCCCCCCTTTTCATGCATTCTAAATTACGTGTCTTACAACATCACAGACGCCGACGCTGCTCAAGCCTTAGTTTAGGCTGGGCTTGAAGCACTGAAGGCGATCAGAATATAATTTCGTGCCACCGACTGCCTCACTTCACTCACAATTATTACACCAACCCCGTTACCATTGACTTTCTACTCACTCATGGTTTAATAATATTTAAAACTCTGCACCATGCTGATCCCTTATTGCTTACGTGCGCCGGCCCCCACTCCACTCAAATGCATCTTATGCAACGTAAGCGACCACGCTGCTGTCTCCTTTACCCAAACGTCTCTTCCCCCTCCAGAGAATCTGTGGTTTCTTTTAAAACAATTGATAAACCTACTTTCTTGAAAAAGACATAATGTGATTTATTACGCTGGTATTACTGGCATTGTGCACTGCTATTCTTGTTTTCTCCTAGGTATTCAATGCTATACACGGGCAACACCACATTACTTGTGAACCCAAAATCCCTTGCTTTTAACTCGCTACACGATATTGACAGTGTTATCAATGTCTATTTTAGCGCAAACAATTTTGACTCCTCCTACATTCTCATCAAAATCAAACTATTATCACAAAATTTAATCCTCCTCCTCTTCCCCAATCCTGTTCCTCATCAGGGTAAAACAACGCACTTACAACCAACTTATGACCCCGTCACCATAAACCACTGGAACAAGGCTCAATGCTAAGGTGCGCCGCAGTTTCAGAGAAAGAAGAAGATCAGTCTACCGCTGCCCTTGATTATTGAGATGTAGGAAAATCCTGAAAAAAATTCAACTTATGCACCGGTTTTAGAGCTAACTACCATCACCCCCTCAGGAAAAACAACGTTTTCTACGCCACGCCTTAAGATAAAGTTGACCTTTTTGCAGGTCAACTCCACTCCATCTACACCACACCCCAGGACCCAATATTTCTGTCAGCCTAGACAAAAATTTGTGAGACGTCTGCTAATTACCTTTTACATTTACCGATTTTCATACGGTAACCCCCCACACCTGATGATCACTTTCATATCTTTTCCATGTTTTCCAGATACTTCCTTCCCTCCGTCTTAAAGAAGCTCACACATTCATGATCCCAAAGCCAATAAAAACCTCGAACGACCCCAAATTGTACCGACCCATCTCCCTTATTGTCACTACGTCAAAACTTCCTCACCTACCTTCAATCTTTTTGCGACGATTAAGATGTCCTTTCTGAATTCCAATTCAAAAATAAGTCTACTCAACTTATCCTTACCTAACCTAACCTAATCCACCTTTTTTAATATCTACGTCATGGACATCCCTCAATCTAAAAAGTGGAAGCTAACCGCAAATCTCAAAACAGAAACTTATCTTATTCTACCTCACCAAGCTCTACATCCACCATAACAAATTCTCTAGAACCAAATCATAACTATAATTGGTCAAATTACTTATGCAAAGCTTTCCGTTGTACATTTAAGTACCAACCTAACCTAACCTTTTTTTTTTGAGGAGATGTAAAAATTTTCATACTCCGAGGGGTAGTTCTTGCGTGAATAACGATCTTTCTCCACCTTGGAATTGCATTTAAGTATTACGTCAAGGTGGAGGTTCCCGCGCGCCAGTTTAGGCGCAATCGCAGTTTTGAAGTTTTGGTTGTTTGCTCAATTTTGGGCGCGCACATATTTTACATATTTTTGACAAAACAGTTTACAAAACATACATAACAACTGAATTTATATTTACAAAAAAACATTAACGAGTAGCTACGGCCCCACCCCCCTGCCCACTTTATTTACACCACACCACGGAGCTAACTCTCTCTTCTTCCTCTTTTGTACGTAGCATGGACCCTATCATCGTGGCCACAATGTCCCAATTGGACACCGAAGACAGCATTACTATCATCCGGGTTCAAGCTCTCTTTTATTAGTTTCACTCTTGCTCTTTCACAGTACAGACATTCATCATTTTCAATCAATTTTATCCAATGCAGGTACGCTCGGAAACAACCATGTCCCGTTAGTACCTGCGGGAGGTAGTAGTTTGTCTCACCAAGGCCCCGACCTACCCAACGCCTCACGTCTGCAATGAGCCGTTTGGACAATGCCGGTTCGCTACCACTCCAACTCGACACGCATTCCTTACAACTCTTCTGCCATTTTCCCCACATCCATTTTTCCGTTTCATACTTAGTAAGGCGACCCTCTCAGACCGCTGTCTTCACTTGCACCACAAGATTGTCACGCTCCCTTTGGCCTACTATATTTCTGTTCTTCTTTATTGAGTAGGAGGAGGACAGGGCTTCTCTTGCCGCCGTAGCTCAGTGTAGACGGGGGTGGTAAAGAGTGAGCGCCACGGGATCTCTTTTGAAGTCCACCCTGTATGTTATTGATCACACCTCCTAATAGGTAAAACCCGATACCATATATGGATGTTAAGAAAAGAAAAAAAAGGCCAAGTTATCTAATATTTATTAGATTATAATATAATATAATATATATAACTCTAAATTTAAGACAGAGTAAATTAATTAGAGATTAATAGCTCCAATTTTAATTAAAAAAAAAGTATATTTATTAGAGATTATAACTCTAATTTGAACAAAAAAAAATGATTATTAGAAAGATTCCGCTTCAATGATAATAAAAAAAAATCTATGTCAATGACTAAATGTCATTGATATTGTTAGAGAGGTCGTACACAAAACATTATAATAATAGTCAACAATAGTCGAATCGCAAAAAAAAAAGATCCAAAATCAAGCACACTTGCAAAACCAATAAAGTAATGCCAATAATGCTTCAAAACAAAAATTCGACATAAATAATACACCGTTCAAAATCAATATTTGTTGAGTACAACACAATTTTGTAAAATAACAGACTTGAATTATCTGGGTAAGGTATACATAAAAGTAAATTATAAGATGGTTAATACTCACTGTCGTTATATCCGGAATAGCGCTATCCCTGCAAAAGACCCTGTAATAGAATGGTTTAACCCGACACAGATACTTCAACGTCTTAACAATAAAATTGTACTCTAGAATTCTACTTTAAAATTGAATAAGATTTTTAAAATGCTTAAAGCTAAACTTAAGTTCATGTGAACCTTGGTTCACAAACATGGATGTTAGCAACTATTTATGTTGCCCGATGTTCAATTGAATCATCGATTTGAATATGAAATAAATGAATTTAAATTCAGTTGCCAGTTAAAATATGACGGTTAAAACAATAGTAAAATAGTGAAGAAAACCCTGCTGTAGAAAATCTAACCACACTTTTCATACTAATTTTCTCGGATTAAGTTAATTTAATCAGTATTGAATAGAATAAAAATATTTTATTTGTACCTACCTTTTATTTTTGTTTGAAGGACGAGACATAATACCTAGTAAAACAATTATGAGTTGACGGGTAGGATTCAATTAAAAACATAAAATTAATACATTTATTTTGTTTTAAATAAATCACATACAAATTACAAAATATTTATGCATTAATTTAACATTTTCAAGAGCACCACATATTTATAAATTTATGACAATTATGCTCATATAAAATATAATTACTGAAAATAATTACAAAAAACTATTTACTGTAATTATTACCATTTAAATAAGTACAAATTTTTTTAACATTCTGAAATGAACAATTAGCAAACTCATCTGTGTGATTTGCACAGAAATGAGTACATTTTTCAAATTTTGGTGAATTAATTTCACCTTCAAGGTTTAATATGGTAAAATTTGGGAAATGTCTTTTTAAAAAATCTTCTTTTTGAGCACCCTTGACCACGCACGTCACATCGGATAAATTCTGAGTAAATCCGTAAAAGATGTTGTCAATCTCGGCCATATCAACAATTCCTCCGGAATATGGAATTGAGTGGTAATTATTTTTCAACCATCTGGCTTGGATTTTTTCCTTCGATGTTAAAAACGAGTAGTCGATTGTCGGTTTCATCAAGTAAGTGTGAATATTTTTGTAATTTGTTGCAATACTTATTTCCTTCGGCATAAACTGATTTGCAATTACAAATCCTTGCATATCGATGGCCAATATAATCATCATGTTATATGAAGTGTACACATCAACGACCTGTACTCGACTAAAAATAAGAGCTCGATGGGATTTTCTATGTTCAGGATTCACTACTGCAATGTTAACTTTTGGTTCTACTCTCCATTAAACAAGTTTTCTCACTGTCCCAGAAAGCGGTCTGTATTCGGCAACTTGGTCGAACAATATGAGACAATATGCTCTTGTGTTGTCTGGGAAAGCCTGGTGTCCCTCCATTTCAATTTTCAAATCGATCGTTGACGATTTTACACTTTCGTTTTGTCTTGATACATCGAATACGTATAACATTCGATTTTTAAATTCTGCGTAGCTCAATATGGGTCGGTTGAATCGACCGTAATAACTGTTTTGGAACTGTGTGTACATGTAATAACAAGTTGTGTATTCACCATTTGTCACATCTTGATTTAACTTATCATAGGGATAACACTCCGAATTTAAATACACATTCAAATTTCTCATAAAGCAATGATCAAAATGGCTTGCATTTTTATCTATTTTTCCCACTTTATTCTGTTGAAAACCTACAATTACGTATCGAGGTTTTTCCAAATAGGTAGAAGTTTTAACTAGCCAAGTATCCTTATCGGTTTTTCTGAGAGGATACTCAAATAAACGCCATGTCCTATATGGCATTAAAATGGGAGGATCAGATTGTATGCCGGTCAATATTCGTAATTTTGCTTCATCGCACGGCTGAACATGTTGTATGCGCCATTCAATTTTATCTATGCGAATCTTGCAGTCTTTGGTGCTCGTGTAACAATTTAAATCCGTGGTGGCACGCTTCATGATCAACTCCTGTTTCACATTCACCATCACCTTCTTGTAATCTTCTGCAAATCCCAGAAGACATTTCAAGGGCAAAATTGCATAAAACTTTTGGTTTGTATCAAAGTATGTTTTAACTCCCGCGTCAAACGTTTCGCTCCACCCGCTCATTTCCAAACTTCTTAGCTCTTCCTTATCATAGGAGATGTATCCCTTCATTGTGGACGTGATTCCAACGCCTCGATTTTGATCGATTACAACTCCGTTAATTTCGTAACAAATTTCTTCAAATAAGAATGCAAATCCATTTGTCTCCCATTTAAAATTAGCATCGACGGGATTTTCCGTTGTACCAGCGATGTACAAATAACTGTTGCACGGCAAAGTACAAATATCCTGCTGTTGTATTAAAATGCGAATTTCATCGTTATTGTTAAAGGTTTGTGTTCTCGGCTGATAACTGTGAAATTCCTCTTTCACAATGCTCTCGTCCACACTGAATTTATCAAAAATGTCTAATTTATCCATTGTTCTTTTTTAGCCTGTAGCCCAATGAGGAGAGTCTCTGTAGGTCGTGACTTGTTAGTCCTTTGAAGAATAATTGAGGAGTGATGTTTCGAATGGTTGTCCCCCATTTATTAACATTTGGATTAGAATTAAATTGAATCGGCATGTCACCACGTTTTTAATTCGAGTCTTGCTAAAATATTTTCACCTCTAAAATTTACGGATGCTCCGTCTTGATCGATAATTCTGATTGTAATGTTGTTGATGTTGCGTACGTTAACCGGTAAATATAATATATTTCGAGGTTCTATGTTAATGGCAAAACCCGGATCGACGGAAGGTGAAAATTCGAAAAGCGTGTGCGATAGTTTATCACCGTAAAAAGCACCCGACACTATGTTACACTCGAGTCTGATGCTGGTCACTTTTATAATTTTAACAGGTAAATCGGACAAATGCAATATATTTGCTCTCAATTTTTTCTTTGAAAATCCGAGTAAGCTACCGATACTATCGGCCGGTGAAAAATCAATGTCGTATTTGCACAAAACTTCACACTTTAATGTATTATTATTCGGTTTTAAGACAATTAACTCTTCCGATTCTTTCGATCTCGATTTCAAAACAGATTCCAAGTAAGATTCAATGTCGGTGATTTCATACGAACCGGTGGGTATGTCAATAACTTTGTTACCGTTATGCTCGTAATAAAATTTGTTGCACCCCTCTTCTATATTCGGAATAGTGTTGTACGTTTGCAACCCGATCAGACCCAAATAATAATTTTTGTTAGGGTCTAACTCGATGGGAGGATAATAGTTTACGGAGAGTACACTGCTGTCGCTCTGCAGAGTAAACGTGTAAGACATGACTGCATGACACTATCTTGTATGCTATCGTATTTATAGTAAAAATTTCAAACACAAATGCCCGCAGTTATACGTATTAAAATTTTGATATCTATCGTGGTTGTAAGTAATTTCGCTACCTTGAAAATATTTTAAAAGTTCTTTGGGCGGTGGGAGGTCACCGAAACTGTCAAAGTATTTTACGTGATTTCTGCGTTTTTTGTATGCCACCCAATGTGTACCGTTTCCTCTCGAACAATCTAGATTAACAATGCCGGATTCGTTTTTATGTGGTTTAATCGGCATGACATCGCGCATAAAAACAGCTCTAAAATATGGTACTTTTGCTTTTATCGCAAACATCTCTAGATCCCTATCGGTTAGCGCTCTTCGAGGTAGCGTTAGTAGTTTTTTGGCTTCTGCAAATATAGCCCTAAGCCTTTTTTGTGCGGTTTAAGATAGAGTCCTTTTCCTGCTTTTCCGCCGATTGCAATGGCTTCCATCATCTTATTGTGCCGTTGTGATTCACCAAATTTTCGACGAGCGTCCGAAGCGTCGTTCACCGCTTTGGCAATACCAGATGCACCACCCGCAAGTGCTCCCAATGCACTTAGACCCGCAAAAATAGGAATCAATGGTAGGATGCCACCGACTTTAGGCACTGGAATTATACGAGGGGTTCGAATTTTTTTCCTTCCACCAACTTTGCGCACGGCAAGTTTTGCCGCATTAAGGGCTATGTGTGATCCTTCAGTTATACCATTCTTATGTTTAATTTTATTTTTAAACTGTTTTAACGCATTTTTTGCCTTCATCACAATTACGCTTTGCAACGTAACTTTTTTCTTGCCACTTTTTTTTCTTGACATGCCCATACCTAATCTTCTTTTCACTTTCATTGCTGTCGCCACAGCAAAAGCGCTCGCTTTTTCACCCAACGATGCTGAGGATTTGACTCTTTGCCAAGCGACTTCCGCTAACTGTTTATCCGCAACGTGTCTATCACTCAATTTTTTGTTTTGTGAATATGCAATGTCGTGTAGTTTACATGCGGCGTCTAACTTGTTTATGCCCGGATCACCTCTTTGCAAACGCTTCTTTAATTTTGTGCCCGGCCCACAGTACTGATACCCCGGTAAATGTAATTCAACCGGTAACTTATTTATAAAAGAATTGATAATGCCTGCACCGTGATACAAATGCATTTAAAAGATTCACTATGAAGCGCTTCTATTTATAACACAGGTCCAAACCCCATTTTATGCCATTACAATGAAAGTGGTCAAGCAGAAAAAGTCGCTGCCGATCGTGAACATGGATGAGTACGTGTCGGGAATGGGTTTGACGACGGAGAGACGTCACGGTGAATTATTACCAAATTCAATACGAGCCCTCATTTGTGGACCGTCCAATTGCGGAAAATCAAACGCGATGTTAAGTTTATTGTTCAGTGAAAACGGATTACATTTTGAGAACATTTATATCTACTCGAAATCGTTGTATCAACCAAAGTATCGCCTATTGGAGAGCGTTATGAAGTCTATGAGAAAAATAAAATACTTTCAGTTTAAAGAAAATGAAGAAATCTTAAGCCCCGAGAATGCCAAACCAAACTCAATTTTTATTTTTGATGATGTTGCGTGCGACGGCCAAGAGAAAATCAGAGAATATTTCAGCATGGGAAGACACAATAACATTGATTCGTTTTATTTATGTCAGACTTATACACGAATACCCAAACACTTGATACGTGATAATGCCAATTTTATCGTATTATTCAAGCAAGATGAAATGAATTTGAAACATGCGTTTGCGGATCATGTGAGCAGCGACATGGATTTCGAAAAATTTAAAAAAATCTGTAGACTGTGTTGGGCAGAAAAATACGGATTCATAGTAATAAATAAAGATTGTGATCCGAATAAGGGAAGATACCGCAAAGGTTTCGATCGCTATATAATGATTGACAATTGATTTCATCAATCAAATTTACGCAAGCAAATGAACATGTCGGACCGTGCAATAAAACATCGTCTGATCAACATTAAAAAGGCTATAAGAAAAAAGCTGTTTGCCATGAAAATAAACCGATCGGAAAATGACGAATTTTTAAACAAAGCATATAAACCGTTACTGGAACCGTTGAAGGAAATAATTTCTCTCAAACGTACAAAAGTAAATTTCAAGAATGAAAACGATGATGCGAATCAAAATTATAAAACCGAACCGTTGATAGAAGTTACACCCAAACACAAATATACGGTCAAGGTGGTGCGGCCGCGAAAGAGAAAGCAGATGACAAAATGGACTGGTTTTACAAAACGTTTGAACGATGAGGATGATGAAGAGGTATCGCATCAAAGCGAAGAGGTACCGCATCAAAGCGAAGAGGTACCGCATCGAAGCGAAGAGGTAGCGCATCGAAGCGAAGAGGTACCGCATCGAAGCGAAGAGGTAGCGCTTGGTGATGAAGAGGTAGCGCATCAAAGCAAAGAGACACTTCGTAAATCTTTAACACCGCAAAGCGAACGGACCATGAAAATTAAAAAGTTTTTGGATTCGTTTCATGAAAAGCCTCGAGAGTACATTGCAAAGAGATTTGGTGCTCATCACAGTTTAGATGAGACCACTGGTATAAAAATTAATTTACACTCGCATAAATGGATGATTGGAAATCATGAAGTTAAACTGGTCAATAAAAAAGATTTTAAAATTGGTGACTCTACATACGATGGAACAACGGGTTTATACGAACTGCTTTTTATGAAAGATCCTGCAAGTTATACAAACGATGATTTACAACATTATAAAAAAATATTATTAAAGTCACATGCAATATACCGTAATTTTGATCCAAATAATCAGATACAGGGATCAAAATCTAAAAAGTATACAAAGATTATTAAACCTTTGTTGGATTCCGATTCAAATTCCACCCAAGGAAGAGGATTTGATTCAAAGTTGCGAGTGCAACGTGTCCCTACGCAATACAAGTATTGGAACAATTTAAGCGAACTTGTGGATAGATTGTGTTTATTGCACGCATCGAGGAATGCGGGGAATAATTCGCACGATAATGAGATTGCGTCAATCGAAGAGGAATTACGCGAAGAAGATGTTATTTATTAGTATAACGTTCTACATTGATTTCATTTACAAGATGAGCATCGATAAGTTCGGACGCCATTCGTTACAAAATAAAATAAATAAATGCGCGGGAGTGAGAGGACCACCGGGCAATGGTTTTAAACGCGATGTTGATGGACATTTCAACCTTGAAAGTAAAAGAATAAAATATTTGGAATTACCGGTTAATGAGAGCGATGCCGCCAACAAGAAATATGTCGACAATTTGCATGTTGAAGAGAAGAGATACGTTGAAAATTTAATAAAGAATGTACATGAAAAAGTAAATGGGATTATCAACAGTGTCCCCGGTATGGTAGATTCCAAAATTACGCCTGTAAAAATGGATTCTTTGGATCGGTTAATTAAGTTATCCGCGGATTTGCAGGAGTATAAAACTATTACGAATCACAAAATAGAATCAGTTGAAAACAATATAGGGTCTGCGAATACCAAAATAGAAACAATTGAAAACGATAATGCAAGAGAATGGGAGCAGTTCAAGATTGAATTAAATACGCTATTATTAAATCAAACAACTAGCATCAAACAGCTGATTGCCCCATTAAACCGTTCAAGTCAAAATGAGTAAAGAGGATGTAGTGCGAGAGTTACACAAACCGGCAAGAAAGAATTTTGCCCGAAGACGAACGATACTTAAAGGTGTTGACGATCTGTGGCAAATAGATCTTGCCGAGTTTCAATTATTCTCTCGTGAAAATAAAGGATATAAATATATACTGGTAGTAATTGATTGTTTCTCAAAATACGCCTGGACTGCACCAATAAAAAATAAAACCGGTGTGATTGTTGCAGAAACAATGGGAAAAATATTAAACGCCGGTCGGACACCGAAAAATATTCAAAGTGATCATGGCAAGGAATTTTATAACAAGCAATTTTCTACATTAATGAAAAAATATAATATTAATCATTATTCGACATATACAATAATGAAAGCTGCCATTGTCGAGCGTCTAATTCGCACGCTAAAAGATAAACTTTATAAACAATTTAGTTTGCGTGGGCGCTACAGCTGGTATGATATTTTGAACAAGGTTACGTTAGAATACAACAATCAACGTCACCGTACGATAGGAATGCGACCAGCTGATGTAATTCCGGGCGGTGATAAGGAAGAGATGTTATTAAAAACTGTCTACTCGCACATTAAAATTGCAGGAAAAGGGAATTTCCGAGTGGGCGATATGGTGCGATGGAGTAAACAAAAAGCTTTATTTGCAAAAGGATACACACCAAATTGGACAACAGAATTATTTAAAATTGTTAAAATTAAAATTACCAACCCGGTGACGTATTTATTGGAAGATGAAAGAGGAGATCCTATACAAGGAGCCTTTTACGCTGAGGAATTGCAGAAAACATCAAATCCTAAGATATATTTAGTGGAAAAAATATTGCGAAAGAAGGGAAATCAAGTATTCGTAAAATGGCTTGGCATGGATAAATCGCATAATAGTTGGATTAATAAACAAAATGTATTATAATTGCATAAATAATAATAATTTTATAATTATACTTTAGTTTTAATAAGACCTCTGTACAATGATGATCTTCACACTCCTTATATCATTTATTATATCAACCTCAACTGACTCATCGTTCGATGGTAATAAGTATCTAGAATTCTATGGATATTTAAATGCTAGTGACACATCGCTAACCGATTCCAGAGATGCTATAATATTGTTTCAAGAAACTTATGGTCTACCCGCAGATGGAACATTCAATAATGCTACGTTAAATTTAATGCAAACTCCAAGATGTGGAAATCCAGATCATTTGGAAAATTATGTAATTCATTCCGAAAAATGGCCAAACAAAACTTTAAAATGGCATTTTTATAAAGGGAGTTATTTAATGAAACAATCAGCCAAAGAGGCTTTTGATTTATGGTCAAGTTATACTAATCTAAATTTCATTCATGATCCTTTAAAGTATGATATTTTAATTTCATTTCAAAGAATAGCACATACATGGATAAAGCGTAACTACACTTGCAATTCCTTTGACGGCCCTGGGAATACTTTGGGGCATGCCTATCTACCTCACGACAACGGAAGTTTGACAGAAATTCATCTTGATGCAGATGAAGATTGGTGGACTTTGACAAAATCACCTCCCAAAAACAAAATAAGTATTTTTTCTGTATTACTTCATGAAATCGGACACGTCTTAGGAATTCGGCACTCAAGCAATCAACATTCATTGATGTATGCATACTACTACGCTTATCCAAATTTAACTGAAGATGACATCAATGCAATTCAAGAACTGTATGGTGTAAAGGTTACGCCGACGACGATGGAGACGGAGGCGACGACGTCGACGACAAAGCCTACAACTCCTGCGATACATTCCACAATAGAGTCTACAACTGTGGCAAATATAACTGTAAATTCTACAGTCAATTCTAGAACGGTTGACCTACCTGTTATTTACCCCGATTTGTGTAACGTATCAAAGGACATCGATGCATTTCTAATAGTCCTCGGAAAAATATACATATTTTATAACGAGTGGGTTTGGGTGAAAGGATTAAATATAAATTCATACGGAAAACCGCAGTTAATAACCAATTGGTTACACTTTCTACCATCAACGTTTAAAAAAATAAATGCAATTTACCAACGCCCCAATGGCCAGATAGCACTATTCGATGATATGTATATACATGTTTTTGATTTCCCATCGTTAAAATTTCATAATTCAATTGTACAATCAAATTTACATGTTGGTGGGGTTGTGACTGCAGCTGTAAATACGTACAGTGGGCAAACATATGTGTTCTACAATAATAGCGTTTACGTTGAAGTGGATGAATGCAGTTATTATCAAAAAATAAATATGCTTGGATATACACAAGATTTCATAGGATTACCCAGGGACATTAATGGTGCATTCCGATACACAAATGGACTGCTATATTTCTTCAGTGAAAATATGTATTATGAATATAACGAATTTACATCTTCGATGGTGAGAGCAAATCAGAAAGATTTATCGTTATTTTCGATTAATTGTCCAACGCTTGGGATTCTACAACAACTCAAATCACTTCTGATAAAGCTAACAAATTTGGACTTACCTTTATGATGTAATTCAATTATCTGTAAAATGTATAAATAATGAAATAAAATGCTGTTTATTATAATATTGTTTTTTATTTAGTTTTTGTAAACATACCTTTTATATAATTTATAAAGCACATAAGAAAATATAATAACATTGGTAAGCATCAGTATAATTTCTAAAATCAAAATTACATTTTTATCATTATTTACAACATTGTCCATTATTAATTGATTTGAAACATTTATTACACTGCGTTTTTTATCGAGGAACATAAAAGTTGCATTCATCGCATTTGACACTCCCGGGATTATACTGGTGTTTATTTTAAATGTTCTTGGGTTAGTGTTATTATCGAGGTACATCATTTTCCATTCCGAAGGCCAATCATTGATTCCTTTATTGCTAGCGGTTATGTAGCATTGTCTGGCATCTTTGGGTTTGGTGATGAACAAAGTTCCATTAAGCAGAGTTGATAATAGTATGAAAGCGGTGCTATTCATTTTCGGTGCTGTTGTCACTTTTTCTAATTGATCGGTAATCTTGACACTTTTTGCAGATACACTATTCAGCAATGCATCTAAAACAGTTTTTTATGGGTGGAGGTGGTCCGTCTATGTGGTCCTCATCGGTTGGAAGGTTGTAATGCTTATGACAAGGGAGTCTTATTTGGAAATATAAATCACTCTTACATTTTTCAGGCAGGAAATCCCACAATCTTTCCAAATTTAGTCCATATAACGATCGCAAATATTTTTCAGGCAGATATTTTACATATTCACCAGTTAACTTGCATTCATCATACAATTCAATGGCTTTATTTATATTTTCAAATAAATTTATTTCGACTTCGCTAATTTCCTCTGAGCTGCATCCCGTCGAGTTTTGCACACAGTTGCTTTTGCAATTCATAATCACAAATAATTTTTTTAACATTAATAATTTGCTGTAGTAGACTTTCCAATCGATAGTTTAGTTGTTGGCGATTTCTTAAATGGAGTCGTTTAATGGGGGACGTTCTTGACATCACCATTATCAGTGTATAACTGACTTTTAATTTCATTGCCTCCACTTAAACACCGTATTGTTTGTAAATCGTGCATCAATTTCTTGCGGTTATACAATATAATTTCCCGCATGCATTCGATATTTTCATAATAGCAGTTATTTACCGTAGGTAAGATGTTAATGAATGTATCATCTGTGTCGGCTTGTAATCTATTGAATTCCAATAGACAATTGTTGTAATATTCAAAAAATTGCATATTATTCAAGCGTTGCAAACGATATTCAATCATATCAATTACACGCCACAATTGGTCCAACGCACTTTTATTTAGCATTATGACCGCACCCCGCCAACCGATGCTCACAATCTTTGATTTTCGACACTTTGTCAGGTCAATATAGCAAGTATCGAACACATTAATCCTGGGTTTGAAGTCTTCGTCATCGGATAAACGAGGTCTCTTCTGTTGGTAACTACATGTACACTTGTGTTCCGCCCGTAAAACACTCTTCTCCATGACGTTTTTGTACTGCATCAAAGTATTCCATTCAGGCTGAATGAAAGATATACTTTTTTTCGGTGAACTCAGACGCACACACTGGTAAAAACCTCGTACGGGGCTCAAACCAACAGTCACTTTAACTTGTTTGTTCAGTGGATAATAGACTTCGTTAATTAATCTATCTTCACTGCTTAATTCGGTTTCGTGATCTTTCAACATATTCTCTAGAAAGTCACCGGCGATATCGCTACTACAACTGCTGTTGCTGTCTTCGATTGATATACACGGCACGTCAATATCGTCACACATGTTTGCTAATACTAATTGATTTATTTAAACATATTTGTCATAATAACTTTTAATCTGATTGGTTGTTATAACAATCAATATGATTGGTTGAATGAAAATGAAATAATTTGCAAATATCTTCTAGTTTGTGTCTCGATTTACACGCATTCTTATGCGTGTGCATTATACATTTTTACAATTTAACATTGTATGAAAAATAGGCACACGTTATAATTATTTTAGGAAAATATATTCATAGAATATCAGTTAATTTTAATATATATTTTTTATGTAATTTAAAATAGTTTTTATTACTCATCATAACAATTATTTTAGAATTGTGATTTTATTTAATAGTAGTTCTTATCAGTAACCGCATGGAGATTACGCGCTCCGTCTCGCGTCGATGACGTCGTTCACGTGTGACACTCTAATGCCCTTCTGACCGTTGCGAAGATGAAGCGAAATTAATCTACTCGGTTTCAATTTGTATGGGAATTTTTTTTTTTTATATGTGAATCGTTAATAACAATTAAATAGGTCAAAATGAATATATATGATTGGTATTTATTTTAATAATTTATTGTTGTAAATAGAATTTTTTTCTACATTTGAAATTTAATATATTATTGATCATAATTGAATATTTAAGGGTTATAATCGCATATTTTCAGTTATATCATAAATTGCAAGCGCTTAGGGCTGACGTCACATATTTTTTTCTATTTTTACAAGTCCACATTGAGGTCCCATTATTATAGCACATTTTCCATTCCTTATCAGTAACACTGTTTGGCGCAATGGGTAGCGCGTCGGGCTCTCACACACACACACTACCCACCTAATGGAATGACACCTACGACAATAGATTTGGCAATCAATAAAAACGTGACAAATATAACAGATTTGAAAACAGTAGACGAACTGAGCTCGGATCATACACTAATAACATGCACACTATACAACACAATTAACAGACAAAGACAGATTGTACAGAAACCCGATTACAAGAGTGCCAATTGGCCTCTCTTTAGGAGGATTCTAAACAGAGACGTTATTGTAGACAGAAACATTAACAGCCCCGACGAAATTGACAGACAAGTTGAAAATTTGACAAAAACTATACAAAAAGCTCTGAAAAAGAGCGTAAAAATGAAAACTATAGACCTTCTGGCAGACAGACTACCTCAAGACATTATTGACAAAATTCAAAATAGAAATAGAGTTCGTAAAATTTGGCAAAGGACCGGAGATAGGACTGAAAAAGATAACATGACAAATTTGAACAGACAAATTAAATTTGACATTAAAGAATTCAGAAACAAATCTTGGAACGACAGAATTGAAAGACTTTCACACAGAGACAACTCGATCTGGGCCCTGGTGAAGTCGATCAAACGAAAATTAATGACGATACCGACACTGACAAGTGAAGATGGCATTACTACCGCCTTCACTGACGTTGACAAAGCAGAAATGCTAGGGGCAACATTAGAGAAAATACACGTTTTAGACGATGACGAGACCGACGAACAAAAAGAAATCACTGTAAGAGTGGAACGTTTCCTGTCAGAATATCAACCTATTCAGGATGAAATATCTTTGACAAGTCCCAAAGAGGTTAGAGAAGTGATAAGAAAACTACCATCATTAAAAGCAGCAGGACACGACAATATACAGAACATTACACTAAAACACATCACACGAAAAACACTGGTACAACTGCATTACATAATAAACGGGATCATTACGTTGGGTTATTTTCCAAAACTGTGGAAAATAGCTCAAGTGATGCCCATTCACAAAACTAAACAATCACCTACTTTGCCCGACTCATATCGTCCAATATCACTACTCACGACATTAAGTAAACTGACGGAAAAAATCATAATAAAAAGACTGGATACATTCGAATCGGACAACAAACTGACGACCGATAATCAATTTGGTTTTAGAAGCGGACATGGGACGGTTCAGCAAATTGCTAGAATCGTCAACGACATTCAAATTAGCTACAACAAAGACAAAGTGACTGACATGGTTCTGCTCGACGTCAAGAAAGCTTTTGACCGAGTATGGACAGACGGACTAATCCATAAAATGGTGACACAACACTACCCACAATACTTGACCAAACTTGTACACAATTATTTAACAGGCAGGCAGTTCCAGGTAAAAGTAAATGACACTCTTTCTTCCTTAAGAACTATAGTTGCTGGTGTGCCGCAAGGCTCAATATTAGCCCCAAAACTTTTCAATATTTACATAAACGACATACCTGTCTTTGAAAAGACAAATCTTGCATTGTACGCAGACGATACTGCGATTTACTCAAGCTCTTTCTACGCAATGGCCGCACAAAAACAAAACCAAATACACCTAAACACGCTGCAAAAATTCTTCAAATTTTGGAAAATACAAATTAACACTAACAAATCAGAGCGAATAATTTTTACACGTAAATTCACAAATATTAAAACATTTACAAACACCAAACTCGACCAAGATACTATACCGACGAAGCAGCACGTCAAGTATCTGGGAGTCTATCTAGACTCTCGTCTAAATTATCATAAACACCTCACTCACACAATAGACAAAACAAACCAGGCCATCAAACACATATATCCATTCATAAACAAAAACAGCTCACTTTCATCAGACACCAAAATTCATCTTTTCAAAACAATCATTAGACCGGCTTTGACTTATGCAGCTCCAGTTTGGTGCTGCGTAGGCAAGACCAACCTAAATAAGTTACAGATAATGCAAAATAAATGTCTTAGAATGGCGCTACGAAAAGACAGGTATGTCAAAATTACTGATTTGCACCAAGAGGCAAAAGTACCACTAATTTCGGACCACATCCTAGAAAATTCTCAAAACTTTTATAAATTTAAACTCGACAACAACGCTCTTCTCACAGGATTAACCAGTATAAGAGCGCACAACAAACCTTTCCGACTGAAACACAGGCTCAGCTACCAGTGTCTTCCAATCTTTAACCAACATGATTGAACCTGTTATATCATATTTGTATCATACTTGTATCATATTTGTATCATATTTGTAGTATTGTACAAAACTGTTTTTAACTTGTAAATAGTAGGTTAGGTTAGTTTTTTAGGTAAAATTTGTTAAAATTTGTTACCGTTGTTTATGCGGAACATTTAATTGTACCAAAACCATAATAATTTAAAATGTTTATAACCTGTGTGAATGAAGAATGAAAGATTAATAAATGTAAGAATGAGAGAAGAATGAATGTGAGTCTGAATGGACGAAATGTATATAGTAATTATCACAATTGTTTATTTATTATGTTGATTGTATACCGATTGTTGTAGTTTCTTAAAACATGAAACAATCTTAACCTGAAATGTACACCAAAAACCCTGTTTTATGTATAAATTTAAAAATTTTCAATAAACGTCTAAACGCAGAAACGCGTCGGGCTCTCAACCAGCCGACCGGTGTTCAAATCCTAGCAGGCAAAACTCACTAAAAAAATACGATGCTACCAAGCATACACTGTAACTTTGGTTGCATACTTTCAACCATCTAGTGGACAACTTGGCAAACCGACAAAGACGAACAACGCTCCATCTAGTGGACAACTGGACTACCCGCCAAGACGCCATCTTAAAAACATCCCGCCAACGACGCCATCTTGGACGCCATTCTTCCCGCCAAGTCGACAATTCTTCCCGCCAACACCAGCGACGGTGGCGACACATTGCAGACTGGTGGCCATTTGTTGAACTAAATACACTGAAAACACATCCGGTTGAAGTACATGTAAAATCCCATAAGAGCTTGGGTGTGGCACCCGCGTTTTCACCCTACTACAAAGATATGTCCTTGCCAGTGTTACATTACATTCAAGATCATTTATGTACAACAGAAACAGCAGAGGACCTAAAATAGACCCCTGCGGCACACCGTAGTACATTTTTTTTCTATCCGAAAAAGTACCACTAGTAAAGACAATTTGTTCTCTGCCAGTTAAGTAGCTGTTAACAATATTTAATGCTACACCTCTTACGCCATAGAATTCCGGTACTCCGTTATTGCTATCTGTCATAGAATACGTCAGTTTTTAAACATTTTGTTTCAAATCGAATCGACTCAAAGCGACTGATTTTTATGTATCGTCAATAATCGCTAACCTCAAATTGCGACATGAGGGTGAATAGAAAGCATCAACAAATTTTTATTTTTCATATCCATATTGAATGAAATATTAAATAATTGTGAAACTAAATATGTATAATATAATTATAAAGAATATAAAAGCATCTCATTGTAAAAACAGTGCAAATGTTAATTATAATAAACTTATTCATATCATATTTTTTAAGTAAACTGAAAAACTTGTTTAAAGTATCAGTTTCATTATGAAAATGAATATTGAAATTTCTGGACTTTACAAATAATAAAATTTATATTTATTATATTAGGTAATGGCTTTAAATTTTCTGTTAATTTGATTGAATTAACAATAGTGAATATGATTTCAGTTTTTTATCACATATTTTTTTATTATTAACCATATTTAAAATTATTGTTAACATTCAAAATTTTTACAATATATTGAAATAAAAGCACAATATTATTTACTAGATCTCCGTTTTTTGAAACTGAAAAAATAACTTTCTGTTTGAGAAATTTGACTAAAAGTAACGTTTAATTGAAATTCCGAATTCCATAAAATAGCTTGCATTAATTTGTATTTAAAATAAAAATTAATGGCAAGTTTAAAAGCTAATGTAAACTAAATATTATAATATGTACGCAGCACTTTAGATTGGCATAAGCAAATGCAACGCAACAAACGATTCTTTAGTGTATATTAAGTTGTCTATTATTGCGGCCAATCAGCAGCACTGTAATTAACATACATTCATTTTTGATACTGTCCTTGTCACACACAATATCTTCATTATATAGCGCACTCACTTTAAAAAGCGATTACGATTATACCCGAGTAAGATTTCTATCGAATATTTTGTCACGACGGAGTACCAAAGCTGAGAACGATCGAAACACTGACGTCATCTCGATTCGATTCGCTAAATCAACAAAGTTATTTCTTTTTAATTATTGTAATATGAGTTAAACGACATCTTATTAAACATTGTTTTATTTAATTTTGAATGTTCAATCATAATAAGAGATCAAGAAATAAAAATTAAGGCGGAATATATGTTTTTTATTAATTGAAAACTGAATAGAATGAAACGTCACATTGACGTCATTGCGATTCTATTGCGATGCGATAGGTATGGCGGAGTGTCACCACTGGTATATTCGATAGAAATCTTACTCGGGTATAATCGTAATCGCTTTTTAAAGTGAGTGCGCTATATAATGAAGATATTGTGTGTGACAAAGATAGTATCAAAAATGAATGTATGCTAATTACAGTGCTGCTGATTGGTCGCAATAATAGACAACTTAATATACACTAAAGAATCGTTTGTTGCGTTGCATTTGCTTATGCCAATCTAAAGTGCTGCGTACATATTATAATATTTAGTTTACATTAGCTTTTAAACTTGCCATTAATTTTTATTTTAAATACAAATTAATGCAAGCTATTTTATGGAATTCGGAATTTCAACTAAACGTTACTTAGTCAAATTTCTCAAACAGTAAGTTATTTTTTAGTATCAAAAAACGGAGATCTAGTAAATAATATTCACTATTGGTAATTCAATCAAATTAACAGAAAATTTAAAGGCATTACCTAATATAATAAATATAAATTTTATTATTTGTAAAGTCCAGAAATTTCAATATTCATTTTCATAATGAAACTGATACTTTAAACAAGTTTTTCAGTTTACTTAAAAAATATGATATGAATAAGTTTATTATAATTAACATTTGCACTGTTTTTACAATGAGATGCTTTTATATTCTTTATATTATATATATTTAGTTTCACAATTAATTAATATTTCATTCAATATGGATAAGAAAAATAAAAATTTGTTGAGGCTTTCTATTCACCCTCATGTTGCAATTTGAGGTTAGCGATTATTGACGATACATAAAAATCAGTCGCTTTGAGTCGATTCGATTTGAAACATAATGTTTAAAAACTGACGTATTCTATGACAGAAAGCAATAACGGAGTACCGGAATTCTATCAATAGAATCGACAAATTAAATGCAACGTTGCCAAGACAACATTTTTATTCGATCTACAACAAATGCTTTTATATTATAAAACCTTAATTGTATTTAATAATATAGTAATTATTTCTGAACCATAAATTTCATTAATGTGCTATTTTGTATTATTAACACCTAATTAAAAAATATATAATAGATTTTTTATCATAATAAATGTATACATTGTTGCAATATTTTGAACGATCCTTTTCTCGCACATGGACTTATATATGTTCATCTCACTCTATTTAAAAAGCAATACCAATTTTTTCCGAACTATTAGTTCTGTAGTAGTAGGCGGTGTAAAATCATTAAAGCGATCGATTAAATTCTCTGACGTCATTTCGATTCGATTGCGATGCGATTTGCACGGCGGAGTGTCACTACAGAATTTTTTAGATGATATTCAAATTGATTTACATGTTGTTAATTTAGAGGATGAATATGTTGAAGAGGTTAAATTTGTAAAGACCAATCATAATTGTTTTAATCATGTAAAAAGTTTTTCTTTTTGGGCAATCGAAAGTGTAAGATTATTAAGTGAATATTTGTTTTAAAAATTGTAATTATAGTTTATTTAGATGTAAAATTAATAATAATAAATGTGTTGTTAAAATGTAAATGTGTGTGACTTATTTTACTAGCAAATAAATGTATTATTAATATTATGTTGTTTTAATTTAACCTAAAATAAATAAGAAAATAAATTTCAAATGTGTTTGTTAACTATATATAAAGGTAAGAATTCATAATAATAATAAATTTAAAACGATAAAGTTTATTCAAAATTAAGTAAATATTAAATTTTCACATACTATACATATTAATCGCTGAGAAACTTGTTATCACACCACAACTTCCGTAGCAGAAAAGAAATAAATCAATGCTAAATGGGAAACAATATTGTAATAACGTTCAATAGTATTTCAATAGCCGGTTAGTAAAAGTGTGCTATTTACCTCGATAAACATGTCATCGACAACACAGAAAAATCGAATTATATTGAGATTGATTTCTGATTTAATTGCTCAAGAATTCATTGAAGAAAGTTTGTGTGGTGTAGCGCTTGCAGCATCCATAATTTTTTGTGTAGAATCCCGCAAATTAGGATTCAAACCTGAAATCCGATGTGGATCCTTACATCACATGAATCGTCTCAACCGTGTGCCAGTGCATCTGTGGGCTGAAGTGGATGGCGAAATTTTTGATCCAGCAAAAAGTATAACGATGAAATTAATGCCTGTGTCCGATTTTAACATATTGGAATATGTATATAACTCTGACGTAGAGATTTTGCATAAAGAACACGTTATGATGTACAAGCATTATGAACATTTCCAACGAACTCATTCTGCAGAGTCTTATTTTCAAGGATCACCTAATCATTTGAAACGTATAAGATCTAAAATTACTGAAAGAATAAACAAGATTTTTAACAAATCAAATAGGAAAACTGAAGATGTATTATTAAGAAAATTGATAAACATAATTAGTGATGAATTTATTAATGCTGGAATTTATGCTGTATGCTTAGTCAGTGCTTTTATGTTTTACGATACCGCTAAACAACTAGGAATTGTTGTAAATATTAAGTGTGGCACAGTTAGTTATTCCTGTATAACCGCTCCTATTCATTTTTGGGGTTCGTTTGCTGGCAAGATTTATGACGCGATGCCTAATATCGTTAAAGCCAAGGCGGAGATGGATATCGACATCAATGGTTTTACATATCTGGAAGGTGAGCAGAGGATAACTTCGGACGAAGATAAGCTGATGATGACTTTCTATGAAGATTTCACAAAGTTCAAGTCAAAAGCAAAGTATTTTGAAATTGCTCCTCAAAATTTAATAGACCTTTGCGTCGCGGTTAACAAGCGTGTTAATAAATTAATTGACAATATAAAATTATAATTTAAAATGTATAAGATACCATACTTTTCGAAATATGTATGTTGACTAAACTTACATAATTATGTATGCTTTTGCATATGTTATTAGTTTGTAAGTATAATTTTAAAATATATGTATATGTGTTGTAAATGTTTTACATATCTTTTTAAAATATATGTATTTTACTCAAATATGGACCATTTAGTAGCGCTTTATTACATGCATTAGTGTTTTTCAGAATTGAAACGTTTTATAGTGTAACGGTAAGTAAATCGACAATAATATTAATTCATGGCTTTTATTCTATTCAACATTTGCATTCATTTAAATTACATAGATATAAATTTCAATAAAATGATATAACTACTGTTAAGAATACCGGATGTTATTGTGATAATATGTGGACTGTTCAAATAAAGTTGCAGAAAAATGTTCAATGTTTTAAAATTTTGATTAATAATATTACGTTATAAGATTATTTATTGAAATCAATGATTATAAAAATATTTTAAGGATCATAAGTGAATATTTTTCAGTTTGTATAGTGATAGTTGTTTTTATCGCCGCGCCTGGAGAAAAATAGGCACACGTTATAATTATTTTTATAGGTAATAAAATATATTCATAATAGAATATTTATCAGTTAATTTTAATATATATTTTGATGTAATTTAAAATAGTTTTTATTTATTATTATTACTCATCATAACAATTTTTATCAGGATTGTAATTTTATTTAATAGTAGTAAGTTCTTATCAGTAGTAACCGCAAGTGTCTCGATTTACAAGCATTCTTATGCAAATGTGTGCATTATACATTTTTACAATTTAACATTGTTTTATGAAAAATAGACACACGTTATAATTATTTAGGAAAATATATTCATAGAATATTTATCAGTTAATTTTAATATATATTTTGTTGTAATTTAAAATAGTTTTTATTTATTATTATTACTCATCATAACAATTATTTTAGAATTGTGATTTTATTTAATAGTAGTTCTTATCAGTAACCGCATGGAGATTACGCGCTCCGTCTCGCGTCGATGACGTCGTTCACGTGTGACACTCTAATGCCCTTCTGACCGTTGCAAAGATGAAGCGAAATTAATCTACTCGGTTTCAATTTGTATGGGAATTTTTTTATATGTGAATCGTTAATAACAATTAAATAGGTCAAAATGAATATTATATATGATTGATATTTATTTTAATAATTTATTGTTGTAAATAGAATTTTTTTCTACATTTGAAATTTAATATATTATTGATCATAATTGAATATTTATTTAAGGGTTATAATCGCATATTTTCAGTTATATCATAAATTGCAAGCGCTTAGGGCTGACGTCACATATTTTTTTCTATTTTTTTTTTACAAGTCCACATTGAGGTCCCATTATTATAGCACATTTTCCATTCCTTATCAGTAACACTGTTTGGCGCAATGGGTAGCGCGTCGGGCTCTCAACCAGCCGACCGGTGTTCAAATCCTAGCAGGCAAAACTCACTAAAAAAATACGATGCTACCAAGCATACACTGTAACTTTGGTTGCATACTTTCAACCATCTAGTGGACAACTTGGCAAACCGACAAGACGAACAACGCTCCATCTAGTGGACAACTGGACTACCCGCCAAGACGCCATCTTAAAAACATCCCGCCAAGACATTCCCGCCAACGACGCCATCTTGGACGCCATTCTTCCCGCCAAATCGACAATTCTTCCCGCCAACACCAGCGACGGTGGCGACACATTGCAGACTGGTGGCCATTTGTTGAACTAAATACACTGAAAACACATCCGGTTGAAGTACATGTAAAATCCCATAAGAGCTTGGGTGTGGCACCCGCGTTTTCACCCTACTCTTTATGCCGATGACACAACTCTCATTCAAAGTGTAACAGCTTCTGTGGTGGATGGGTTGAGTCCTTTAGAAGAAGCAAAACAATGGTTTCATGCAAATAATTTAAAGTTAAATGAAGTAAAAACAGAACATATGCTTTTTTCATTACTTAATGCAAATGAAGGTGTTAATAAATCAATAAAATTTTTGGGTATTCACTTAGACAATAAATTATCTTGGCAACAGCATGTGGAATCGTTGTCCACAAAGTTAAGCAGTAATATCTATTTAATTAAAAAAATAGCTGAAAATACGGATTTAACGGTTACACGAATGGCTTATTTTGCATTTATTCAATCTTTAATTGAGTATGGAGTGCTGCTGTGGGGTAGTTCTCATCACGCTAATCGAATCTTTGTTTTGCAGAAGAAAGCTGTTCGTGCAGTTGCGGGTCTTGGTTTCAGAGATACGTGTAGGTCTCATTTTAAAAAACTGGGTTTTATGACTGTTGCAAGTTTATATGTATTGGCATGTTTAGTGCATGTGAGAGAAGGTATAGATGCTGGAAATTACAAGTTTCAAAATGAATTGCATAATTATTGTACCAAATCAAGTAAAAACATCTGCTTGCCATACTGCAGACTAACAAAAACATTAAATTCGTTTCATTATATGTCAGTCAAAATGTATAATATTTTACCCTATACAATCCAAAAATTACCAGCTAAAGAATTTAAGTTATCTCTAAAAAAAATATTATTAAACAATGAATTATATCATGTTAATGATTATTTTAATTTAAGTTTTTAAATTGTTTTGTTAATGTTCATAAGTGTGCATGTAAAAATGTTTTCTTTTAATATTAACTTACAACTTGTACCTGACGTTTTTGTACCACATTATTTTACTATGTTTATGCAAAATAAAGTTTATCTATCTATCTATCTATCTATCTATCAATAGAATCGACAAATTAAATGCAACTTTGCCAAGACAACATTTTTATTCGATCTACAACAATTGCTTTTATATTATAAAACCTTAATTGTATTTAATAATATAGTAATTATTTCTGAACCATAAATTTCATTAATGTGTTATTTTGTATTATTAACACCTAATTAAAAAATATATAATAGATTTTTTATCATAATAAATGTATACATTGTTGCAATATTTTGAACGATCCTTTTCTCGCACATGGACTTATATATGTTCATCTCACTCTATTTAAAAAGCAATACCGATTTTTCCGAACTATTAGTTCTGTAGTAGTCTATGTGTAGTAGTAGGCGGTGTAAAATCATTAAAGCGATCGATTAAATTCTCTGACGTCATTTCGATTCGATTGCGATGCGATTTGCACGGCGGAGTGTCACTACTGGCTAACTGGTTAATACTTAATTGAAATTGAACCTGATATTCGACAAAATACACATATAAATTAATACAAATCCAAGGAACGGACAGCTCCTTCCAACCAGATCCAGTTGTCACAGCTCCTGATTAATAGTCGTTGGATCTCGGCTCTTTCTAACCATTTCCCAAGTCGGATAATAATTCCTATCCACTCCTATTTGTTTTTGCTTGACCAGCTCACTCAAGCATACAGCAGTATAGAGTATGGAGGATGAAGCAATCAGATTTTACATTTAATCTGAAGATAAATGTGAATTCGAAGCCTATAACCACAAACTAAAATTAATTAATGTCTCTTAACCTTAAACTTTAATCCTACCTAAGTTGTTGTGCGGCTTTGTAGTGGGGTCAATAATCCGCATCAAGCGTTGGGTTGCACATTTGCATTTAACCAAACTTTTCACAAAATATTAATTTGGTAGGAAACCAAATCCACCCACAAAAATCTTCTAGAGCAGTTAATCGGCTCGGATGGCCATGGATTTATTCCACTTGCTCTATATGAAGACGGACACCCACGCTTAACGGACCACCATTCGCGAGAAAGTGATGCGCAATTAAATTATTCGCAACAACCAAGTGAATGCTGTCACCCTTTCATCAGTACACAGGATTGCCAACCACGCCCTGTCCCAGCAACTTCACGCCGCCCAATCAATATGGCGTTTGACAACAACACTGACAGTAAAGTGACAGTGCTTGTGTATGTGCACAATAAACGGATTAAATATCAGATAATGGTAAGTACTAAGTAGACATTAATTAAGCAATAATAAAATTAATTCCCCCAATAACTAAGATTCAACTAAGATGTGAACTTATAATAACTCGCATAACCTAAACTATTAATAACAACAAAATTGGTTGATAATCCGACTTATTGACACTAAACAATTTTTAATTATAATTTCCACTAATAATAATTATAATCAACTAATAACAATTCTATTTTTCCAGATGTTACATTGGTAGAAGGAAGTTAGCGGAATCCAAGATCGGCTAACTATCGATATCAGACCTCATCCAGCAATTAATCATCAATATTGGCAGGTAAGCAACTAATTAATTAACTTCACTTAATCCCTAACATATCTGATAATTAAACTATTAATTAATTTAACAATTAAATAGTTCCAATTAAGTTGAAAACTATTAACTACCTTAATCGTTTCAGGTCCAAGATGTACATTTGGTTGCCGATCTCCAGATGAAAAATGGACCGTAACAAGATCTAACGGCTTTGTGCCTGTCACAACCAGAAGGCCCGCCATCGGCGCCGTCTTGTATGCACTGTAGACCCTCTGGCAACACCTCCTCTTAGTCCGCAAAACTAATTCCTTATGCCTTCCGTTGTTGCACACGGCATTCCCCCATATTTCGGCCCCATAGAGCACTATGGAGGAGACTACCGAGCACATCAGGCGCCTGGTGGAAGATCTCGCTCCCCCCAGGTTTGGCATTAGCCCTGCGAGCCGCCTTCTCCGCTTTCTCACACACTAGGTTAGTACCTAGCGTCACACCCAGGTACCTTAACTGACTTTGCGACTTGACGGTAATTCCCGATACGGTCATCTCCACTTGTGGCACTCTTCTTAAACAGGAGAGCACCACAAGTTCCGTTTTTTTTGGGGCCAATTCAAGGCTCGTTAATTCTACGCTATATGAGGGCAAGAGCGCGGTTTCCCGTTTCCTTCAGTTCCCCCCCTAGAGCGTTTTGTAATTATCACCGCCAAGTCGTCAGCGTAAGCTATCTTTTCAACACCCAGGGGCAATTCCAGACCTACCACGTCGTCGTAGAGGACGTTCCACAACTCGGGGCCTAGAATTGACCCCTGTAGCACCCCCTCCCGTTAAAATTACTTCCTCCCTTTTCCGACCCTCTACCACTAGCAAAACCCTGTCCCACAAATAGCTGCTAATGATATTTAGCAGGTATTTGGGAACACCCCTGCCCTCCAAAGCCCTCAGAATCCCTCCCCAGTTTGCCGTGTTGAAGGCGTTCTTAACGTCCAGAACAACCAAGACGCATGCTTTCCGATGTGTGTAGCTGTATTTTTTAGCAGCTAGCACAGCTGCTTTCACCTCAGCAAGCGCGCTCAGGGTTGACCGGCCTTTCCTAAACCCGTACTGGCGCTCACTGAGTGCTTGGTCACCCTGAAGTGCCTCCAGCAGCCTTCCCACTATTAGGTGCTCAAGAAGCTTTCCGGCTACGTCCAAAAGACATATGGGCCAAAAAGCTCTTGAACCTACCCCACCTTTACCCTTGTCTAAAAGAACAAGGCTCGCCCTTTTCTATACTCCCGGGAAGTCTCCGTATGTAATACATTTGTTGGCTGCCGTTAGCCACACCTGGGGATATTGTTTCACCAGAGCTTTGACGATTTCTGCGGGGATCCCGTCAGGCCCTGGTGCCTTCCCACAACGTATTTTTTGCGATGCCTCTCGGAGCTCATTTTCCGAAAAAGGACGAACCTCATTCGCTTTTACTGGCCACTCTCTACGTACTCTTTCCTCCTGTTTTGGAAAGAGTTCCCCCACAACTGTTTTTTGCATTTTTGCCGATACCTTTGGTGGTGTTTTCCCAATTTTTCCCATTACTATTTTGTACCCCCCGTTTTTTAAATTTTTGACCATTTCCCTGTATACAGGGCACGCCATGGACTCGATTCTGTGTCCTGTTTCTTTGCAGGTGCTACAGTAGGCTTCAGATTTGCAGTCCTTGACCAAGTGTCCTGGTTGCCCACACTTAAAGCAGCGTGAATCTACTCTTTCTTTGGAACACTTGGCCGCAATGTGTCCAAGTTCCTGACACCTGTAACACCGGTCTATGTCCGTATAGGCCTCTACCCGAAAACGCGCCCAGCCTATTGTTACTCTGCCCATATCAAGCAACTAGGCTCGGGAATCTTTCTCTAGAGAAACTACGGCTAACTGGTCCTGCCGATCCTGCCTGCCCCCCTGCTTTTTTAAGCTGTCTACTTTGCAGCCATTTTCCCCTTGAGTCCCGACCAGTTTGTCTATAGCTTTCCTCAGTTTCTCTTCAGTGGTTGCCATATCTATTCCCCACAGCAAGAATTTTTCAGGTCTTGACAAAGCCTTTACACTAACCTTAGTGGTTTGGTTCTTATTTACGGCTTCCCTAAATGCATTTAGGGTATTTTTCTCACCCGCCCTGTACTTTGAGCCTAATGCCCCTCTCCTTAGTTTCTCTGGCGTCTAGGACTTTCACCCCCGTTTCCGCTCCTACTCTAGTTTTTAGCGTTTTTAGCCTCTCAGAGTAGCTACCCCCCAGACCTTGTCCCTCAACTAAGAGATCAACTGTCTTCCTCTGTGCCCTTCCTTTTTTTGCGACTTTTGCATAACTATTTTCCCCCTGCTGCGCAGATACTCCGACAGTTCCCTTGGGCCTTGGAGTGTGGACCGTCAGCTAAAGGCTTGAGTTCTTCGAGGCCCATTCCACTATTTTTCTCACCCCTTCAGTGTCTCTACCAGAGGCCAACACTACAGATAGGGTTGCCACTTCCCTCGCTTGCACTACGGCAAACGCCTTTTTGACCATTTCCAAGAACTTCCCCGTCCTGACGTCCTGGCCTTCGTCGGCACCTAGCAGGAAGGTAAAGTTCTTGTTGCTGGCCAGCTCTTCGCCTTCCAGCATAGCGCTGGCTTCCTGAGCTATACAGGCCACATTGCCGGTGCCTAGTTTTCCCCCCAGGAGAATGTCCTTATAACACCCCCCTTTTCCCCATACAGCTTTGTGATAGGGTTCTCTTTGACCTCCACGTCGGCAATAACTAGTACGTTGTCCCCTTGTTTGGGCACCCCAACTTGAACTTTTAACCTCCTAAATGCTTTTTTTGGCCACTCACCTTGCATGAGTTTCTGAAAGGCATCCCCTGACTTCCCTCCCTACTCTCCCATACCCTCCCATATAGCGGCAATCAACACTGCCTCCTCCTTCTGCCGTAGCTCCTCCATACATACTTCCGAATACTCCTGCTCACTGGACGTCTCATTTTCGTCTTCTTTGTCCACATTTCTCTCTGTTGTTTTGGGGTCCATTTTCTTAGCATCAGGGAGTTCCTATTTGTGCTTTTCAAGCCAGGTTTTGATGGCTTTGTTTCCACTAACTTTGGTACACCTGCCCAATTTCCCGATGAGTTCTTTAAGGTCCGTCTTGGTGTTGGTAGTAACTTTCTCATTCAGTTCTCGCGATATCTTGTTGATAGCGTCTACCGCTTCAATGAGTGTCTTTGCGACCCCATTCATCTTTCTTTCTTCTTTCTCCTCCTTAAAGGAGGTATCTTGCACCTTCCTCTTTTTTGTTGTTCCTTGAGGTGGTGACCTCATTACCTTTCCTCTTCGTTGGAAAACTTCACTGCTCATTTTTTCTTTGCCAGTTTCCTCTGAGTCCGCCATTTTTTTAAAATAGAAAAAAAAAATGGTGGATGCGCCGGGTTTGAAAACCTAACTTAACTTAACCTAACCCACCTTCTTCAATATCTACGTCAAGAACATTCTTCAATCTAAAAAGTGGAAGCTAACCGCAAATCCCAAAACAAAACCAACTTTTACTATTCTACCACGGCAACCTCTACATCCGCCATAACAAATTACTTATCTGCATCTTCTTCTAGAACCAAATCATCACTATAATCGGTCAAATTACCTACTTTGGCATCACTCTCCCCTCTACCCTCGACCCCTCATTAACTAACTTGGCAATTTGTTCCTAAGTTTGCCAAATATTTAACCTCCTCAAGGCTCTCCCCGTCGTACATTTAAGTGCCAACTTAAAACCTTTTTTCACACATACAAAATGTTTATTTAGCCCCTGATTGATTACCCTTGATTGCAGAAAAGTAATTTCGGTTACAGTTTTTTCTTAGTTAAGTGGGTTAGCGGGAAACACAGTTCATTGATTGCGGGACAGTAGTTTTAACTTTACTTCCTGCCTACCTACCCAAGTTTTCGTGATCCAATTTCTTGATCACAAACATTTGGGTGGGCGGGTGGGGCACTAAGTTCAATTTTAGTTTCCGCCCACCCACTCAAGTGTTTGTGATCTAATTATTTGACCACAAACAATTGGGTCGGTAGACAGGAGAAACAGTTCACTGTTTGCGGAACGGTAGTTTTAGCTTTAGTTTCCGCCCACCCACACAAGTGGTTGTGATCCAATTTCTTGACCACAAACATTTATTACTAAGCACTAAGTTTATTGTTTGTGGAACTGTAGTTTCAACTTTAGTTCCCGCACACTGAAGTGCTCTTAATCACAAACAACTGAGTGGGTCGGCGAAGGACACAGTTCATTGTTTGCGTAACAGTAGTTTCAGCTTTAATTCCCGCCCACCCACCCAATTGTTTGTATTCCAATTTCTTGACCACAAACATTTGGTGGCTGGCCGCGGCACTAAGTTCAATGATTGCGGAACAGTAGTTTCAGCTTTCCATTGCTAGGCAAAACCAAATTCGCCAGCTTTGAAAGGAAAATTGTAAGACAGATTTTCAACCACCCCTTTCACTCTTTCCTTCTTTTGCCTGCAGAATTGCGGCATTACAGTCCTGTCCTTGTAGACCATCATCCACCATCTCTATCTGGGTCCAACCCATGGACTCCTGGTGCAATGGCAAGATCCTTTTTTGATCTCCTCAAGCGTTGCATTGCAACCTTTAATTCTCGACACGGAGGTATACCATCCTCATTGCACAAGAGCCGCATCCCAAACCTCCGAGCTACGGTTAGTAAATATCTATAGGGATCATCACTCACTGTCTCCGCAAGGAAATACCAAACCCTGAGGAGCTCGACCGTCACCCTCCAGATTAACCCTTGGGGCGTGCCGGTAACACATCCTACAACATCCTAACCTAAAAAGCATATTATCGTGTTTTTACTTAGTTCACCCACTAATTTCCCAAGACATCTCAAGACCAAAGTGTTGGCGATTGATTTTTCTTGAAGACTCCACTGTTGATCAAAGTTAAAGCTTTAGAAAAAGTATTAATTACTTTATTTTGTGAATAAAATACAAAATAATTACATTAAACTTATATGAACTTAAAAAGTAATAAGTAAAAGTGAACAAATATTTTCAAATATAAAACATATATACAGTATTATCATAATCAGATTGAAAATGTGGTAAATCAACATTTGTAATGCGGACTATGCGCAATACAACTGTTGATTTACCATAAATTCATCTAATTACGTATAGTTTTGCGTAACTTGGCATCTCGCATCAATTTCCTGTTTAATTTATCCAATTTAGTTTTTTTCGATATTGTGAACTTAATTGATTGATCAACAAATGCAGTACTTTGATTAGAATTGCGACTATTAGCAGTACTTTGATCAGGATTGCGATTACTAATACCAGTACTTTGATCAGGATTGCGACTACTATTAATACTTTCAGTACTACTTTCTGTACTGATTTCACTCTTAAAAGACAATTCTAATTCCAATGAATTAACCTTCTTTTTATTTCGCATAGTTAAAGTTCCATTTTTATGAACTCTTTTTTTCAATTTTGGTTTAAAATCGGTACATTTAAGTTGTTTTCTCATTACATGGAACACGCTCCAATTTTCATATTTCTTGGGAGCGGTACATTTAGGTGCAATTCGATTTTCGTAGACATATTTAATTTCATATTTGTTATCTTGCGAACAATCAATGGATTTTGTTAATGAACGATCGCATACTTTTAAAGTTTTCTGCTTGATTCTGTTAACAATAATTGGTTTCCATTCGCTCATATCACAGGAGCAATGCCATGGATTATCATTCAAACGTATTAAACGTGGATGTACTTTTGAAAATATATCTCGGGGTAGTTCGTTGAAATGGTTTCCATTAAGATAAATTTCTTTAATATTTTTTAAATCATCTAAAATACCAGGTGGTAAAAATGATAAATTATTATGTGATAAATCAATAACGCGTAATTTAGTCAAACCTATAAAGGAATCTATAGATAACTTATTTAAATTACATTTGCTCAATTTAAGAGTTTCTAAACTTGCAAGATCCATAAAGGCATCATATTCAATTTCAGGTATGTTCCCAGACATTGTTAACAACTTCAATTTTGGCATTCCGGTTAACAATTCTTTTTTCAAAATAGGTATGTTAGCATGCAATAAAGTAAGACTTTCAAGCAATTTTAAACCCACAAAAGAATTAGAGAGCAAAGTTATATGTTCTTCTAATCCGCCCAAAATTAATGAATTTGTAGTGTTAAGTACCTCGAATGTATTTGGAAATATTACAGTGATAGGATTGTTGGCAAAATTTGCAACCCGTAATTTTGGAAATGGTGGTAATGATAACTCGGATAACTGTGAAAAATTGTTATGTGATAAATCAAGATATTCTAATTCCAACAATCCTGCCAAATCTGTAATTTGTATATCAAATAAACTATTCCAAGCTAATGATAATAATTTTACATTCTGCGTTCCGTAAAAAGCAAAATCTGGTATAAAACGTAAATTATTCTTTTCAAGGATTAAATAGTTTAAATTATTAAGACCTTCAAACATTTCCCAATGAATACTGTTAAGTTCGCATTCGTAAATTCGCAATAATATTAAATTTTTGAAGCCCATAAATATAGGAACTTCGTTATTCTTCTGATTTTCAACATATTTCCTATAAGGTAATATTTTATCGTTACCATGCTGTACGAATGTAAGTGAATGTGCTAATTCGTTATTTTCAACATATTCGAATGTAGGCACGTCTTCATTTATTTTACTTTCTATCATTTCATAACGTTTTTTAGAATTTGTTAACAAAACTCGTTCAAGGTTTAAGTATTTTAATAGTGGTAAAGGTTCGTCAACTTCCGATAGAAAGTAGCTATCGTTCCAGGAATCTCTTCTTAATTTTTGGGCACTTTGTAGTTGTAGGATTACTAAATCTTCAAATCCGGAGAAGTAACTCAGTTTAATTGATTTGTTTCCTGAATCTGAGGCTTGTATTAGGGTTATTGATTGTATTTCTATGGGTAGATCATTGATTAAATCTTCGGCGGTAGTTTCATATTGTACAATACAGGTAGCGCTTCGTATAAATTCACCATCGTTATCTTCTTCATCGTAGTAAACCTAAAATTTAAGAAAGTTACTTGTTATACTTATAAAAAATAATACAGGGTGATTCATAACGTTTAAAATCAAAAGTGAAGGTAGAATGGCAATACTACAGGAGGGGAAGTGAGTTGACGTTGGTTGTAACGGTCACACGGTGACGTATGCAGTATAAAATTTAATTTGGGTTCACGTAAACCGGGTTGATGACTACATAAACTAGAAAAAGCTGGAAAGCTTAGAACTCCCCAAATGAGATTTAAATCCGCAAAAGTAGAGGAAGCAAAAAACGTAAGGAAGGAAATTACGAGACTGACTTTCCAAGTTGAAATAGAATTAATAAAGACGGTCACGGTAGGATCGAGCAAACATAAGAGACACCGGAAAGATGACCAGAAGACAAAAAAAAAAACACATCACAGAAAAAGTCAACTGCCAGCAGCTGAAATCGACGCATCTCTACTACAAACTAACCTAGCCAGAAACCAGTTTCCATCAAACAATCAATGCAATTTAATTGGAAAACCAAAGATCTGGAGGTTAAGGCAGCCTGCGCTACGGGGGCGTGGCAAGATCACTACCAAAGAGGGCGGTAAGAACGCCCCCACTGGAGCGACAAGTAAAATTCCGAGCTCCCAACTCAACCTCAGACGACGTGGAGAACGCAGCCAACCGCCCCCCAATGACCTTTGTAGCAGACACCGTCGACAAACCGATGGATTTCTATGGGAGAAGACTGCAGAAAACCTTGCAACCGAGGATAACAAAGAAGGATACATTCTAGTCACAAAAAAACGTCAAAGGATCGGGGGTAAGTTTTCTTGTACTACTAATACAAAACATTCAATCAATTCCGAGCTCTCCTTAGAAGTTGCGTCTGAACAGCCATCAGCAGCCAATCTTGCCGGTCCTTCAGGCCAAAAGGCAGAAAGACCATACGCCTCCAAAAAAGGAAACAGCCAAAAAGACCTTCACAGAGGTGAGGTACAGGTCTGCCGCTTTGGATCTCAGAACCCAGAAAATATAAACGCGGAATCCAATCTGACCCAAATCCCTGAGTCATCCAAATCTCGCTCACCGGCATTTGTTGTGAACAACAAACCCGAGTTTCCGGGCGTATACTGTCATCTCAAAACACCGACAAGGCTGGTTTCTACACGTAGGCCACTTCAGATAAACGATGCTTAGAGGTGGTTATTTGGGACGTCCCGAAAAACCTAACGGATGCGGAAATTGGACAGGCACTTGAATTGCTGGGATTTGCGCCATCAAATGTCCACAGAATTGGAAACAAGTTTGTCCGTCAACCGCTAACATATAGCTCTTATTAGAAATGGAAAAGATAAGAAATCTAGCAAAAAAGATTCTGAAACAATTAAAAAAAAGTATGCAAAATAACATAAAAACCATCTAGAAAAAAGCAGAAGCTGGAGTAAGAAGAGAAAAGGTATCGGGTAGATAAAAATACTCAAAAATATTGTAAGCGGAGGGAGGGTAAGTATCATTAAGATAATATTCTCAAAGAATCAGAGAACAAGCATAGGTAGCAAGACCCACCTTCAAACAAAGCAAAGAGGAAATTTGCAGCTACTTGGAAGAACTAGCCCAAAAATCCTCAAATGAAAAACGCAAAGCACTAGCTATAAATCTCACTAAAGGGATAGCTACAGGATAATGACCAAGTTTGTCTTTCTAAAAAAGGCATCTGGTGGCGATATATCGGAGGATTTTGAGCGGAAATTTGAAGCTCTTCAAGATACTATCGTGAAACTCACGGACGCGATTGCTACGCAGGCCGCCACCGCTCCTGACGAAAAATCGGAGTCCACCAAATCAATAGACCTGTTGGCCTCCACTGAAGAACCAAGGGTCAAGAGCCCCCAACTCACCTCGGACGACGATGAGGATGCAGCTCAACCACCCCCCAGTGACCGTCGAAGCAGACACCGTCGACAAGCCGATGGATCTTTCTGAAAAGAAATGGACTAAAGGAAATCCTGCAACCGAGAGGGACAAAGAAGGATACATTTTAGTCACAAGGAAGCTTCAAAGGACCGAGGGTGTGTTATCCTGCACTACTAATACAAAACCTTCAGTCAATCCCCAGTTCCACTCGAGAGCTGCGTCCGGACGACCATCATCGGCCAATCTTGTTTTCCTTTTAGGACAAAAGACTGAAGGACCATATGTCCTCAAAAAGCGCCAAATGCGCAAATTGTTGCTCTGATTGCGGAATGCAACGATTTTCAATTCAAAATAGTTGCAAAACTTTTGTTCATCCAAATCATTAATGGATAATGCGCATGCTATTAAGAGGATGCTTCTGGAATGCCAACAGCATTCCAGAGAAATTGGCCAAAATGAATTTTTTTTTTTATTAGCCAAGAAATCGACATCGCTCGTGAGTGAGTCAAACAACCACTGGAAGGTAGACATTCCAGACACTCGGACAATCAAATGCAATTGTGGCGAGGGTGCCAAGCTTGGGCACTCTTAAACTCAAATCTGGGTATGTCAATGAGTTTTGAAAAGGTTCTTTTGTCTCATTTTCCCATCATGTTTGCTGGGGGTTTTAATTCCAAATATTTAGCTTGGAACTGTCTCACATCCAACGTTAAAGTCATGGGTCCAGAAGAACCCACTTACTACAGTAATGCTGGTCAACAAGGGAACGTCCTGGATGTAGCAATATTAAAGAACATCAGCTTGCAGATAGAGATTATTACAAACAACGACCTAAGCTCCGACCACTGAATATGTATGGATTCTTTTTTTAAGATAACTGTAAGAAAGCATAGTCAGGCTAACCCTAGTACGAATGTTGAAGGAGCCGTCAAATACTTCACTTTCTAAAGCTACGGAGAAAGCTTCTAAAACCTTTTAGGTTTGGGTTGATAATTCTCTAAGACTATGTCGCGATTAAAAATACCGCCAAACATCAATGAACTAAACAAGGAAGTTAGATCCACTATAAGGCTGCACAAAAATTAGTGCTGGCAAAAAACTCTGAAATTAACCACAAAGAATGTAAATCTATTGTGGAAGATTTCCAAAGCCTTGCATAACAGGAAGGTCTTTATACCAGTCATACATGGAGAACGGGCTCCAATACTGTATCGAGAGAAAGACCAAAGCATTTTCTCACTGTTTCAAACTCTAATGTTCTCTTTTTTTTACAGAGGACACTGATCTGAAGCACATTAAAAGAAAAAAATTGAACAAGAAGTCAAGGACCTCTTGGAGACCATTAGAGGAATTATTACCTGACAATATTTCAAACAAATCATTGATATTTTTCTTGCACAAATGGCTCTAACTAATATTGCTAATGCGATCTTATGTACAGGGCACTTTCAAACAGTTTGGAAAAGCTCGCACATAATCAACATCTCAAATCATGGGAAAGATCAAAAGTTTTCTTAAAACTATTGTCCAATCAGGCCATTATACACCTTGAGCAAGGTCATAGAAAGAGTTATCCTGGATAATATCCAAAAACACGCTGAAGCTAACTCTCTTCTACCCACCCACCAACACGGGTTCCGGCATGAATACTCTGTCGTCCATCAGCTAAACCAAGTGATAGATCATATTATTAAAGGTTTTAGACTGAGAAAAACCACAGAGATGTTTTTTTTGAACGTCAAAAAAGCCTTTGATAAGGTTTGGCACAAAGGTTTACTAATAAAACTGCATAGACACAAGTTCTCACTACGTCAGAACAATATCTGTGAAATTTCAAAACTATCTTTCTACATCACTGATGGAAACAGGAGGTCAACATGGCACAATACGCCAAAGATACGGCACTTATGAACAGCTTAAGGTCACCATGAAGACTTCAAAAAACTATTTTTCAAAACTAGCTTATATATAATGACTGGCAAATCAAAGTGTACCTGGAGACACTTCACGAGAACGTTCATTTCGATGAAATTTCTATAACGTGGTTGGAGTCTGCAAAGTATCTGGGAATCACATTCGACAAAGGGTTTACTTACAAGTTGCACGTCCAAGCCATTTTAGACAAGTTGACAAAAAACCAGGTAGTACTAATGCTACGCCGGAACAACGGGTTCAAAATAAACTTTGGATATATACGAGCATTATCAGACCTTAAGTTGTCATCTCGATTGTCTCAAGGCATTTCAAAGTCTAACCTTACGTTAGATTGTCGAAGCCCTGGCTACGTTAGAAACAAAAAAATCGTAGGCATTCCACCGTTGTGACAGCGTTTGGAAGCTTTTGTCGAAAAATCCTTCGCACATTTTGAGTTTTTTTTTAATTGTGGTCTGGCCAAACTAGTTGAACCAGACAAGGAAGGACACTCTTAGAGGAGACTGGTTAAACAAATTTTATCTTAAAAGTGGGCTACCCCACAACCTTATCCCTAAGCCTAGAGAACGTCCCATCTTTTTTCTTTCCAAGAAGACAGCTCAAACTTCCAGGCATTTACAGCTGGGTAAGGTTTAGTTGGGAGACGCCTCCGGAAGGCTGAATCTGACACTTTTGTAATCTTAAAAAAATCCCTACCAATGCCCAAAAAAAAAAGCAGCCAATAAAATACACAACAACTTAGAAGCAACTTCAGGGAATATGTCGGAGCTCGTACTAGCTAAAAGCTTAAAAAACTTGCAAAAATTAGTAGCTTAAAATAAGATCTACTCTACCTTAAAAACACAATTGATGAAGTCGCTTGTATTCTACTATTAATTTCAAGCCAAAAAGTTAGAGGAAAAGCAGGCAGATTAAGAAAGAGAAAAAGATTTTCAGAAAAGAAACGAGGAAATAAGGCAAATAAAAAAGAAAAAAGAAGATCTGTGCAGAAAAAAAATCTAGAAAAATAGGAGAAAAAAGCGATATAAAAGCTAAAGTAGAAAAACTAAAAAATGCTAACATATAGCTCCTAGTAGAAATAGAAAAGATAAGAACCCCAGCAAAAAAGAATCTAAAACAATTGAAAAATAGTATCCAAGTTAACGTAAAAACCATTGATAAAAAACGAGGTACCTAACGGCATCAAAATAGAAAATTTCCTAAACGAAAAGAAAGCAGGCGGCGGAGAAAGAAGGTATCGGAGAAGATAAAATTATTATAAAATATTGGAAGCAGAGGGGGTGTAAGTATCATGGCCTCAGAGAATTAGAAAACAAACATAGGTAGCAAGACTCACCTCCAAACAAAGCAAGGAGGAAATTTGCAGTTACTTGAAAGAACTAGCCCAAGAACTCTCAAATGGGAAACGCAAAGTGCCGGTTATAAATCTCTCTAAAGGGATAAATCAGGATAGCTTCAGAAAAATTACCAAATTTGTCTTTCTGAAAAACTAAACTAAGGTTTCTAAGGCAAAAAACAAATTGAGCTCCTAATAGAGAGGTTTGGCAAAAGCAAAAAGAAATAGTATGCCAAAAAGGTGAATCAAACACAGACACAAAAAGTTGGGCATCCCGGTCACAATCTCATCGAAACAAAGAACTGAGATGAAAGAAAGTCAATGTTACCGAATCCCAAACAAAAAAAGAAAAGTTGACCTAGGTTTATATACAGTAATCAACATTAAAAAAAATGTTGAAATATGGAACAACCAAAAGGAGAAATACAGCGTTTTTACTCAAAATACTCAGAGTAGGATGGACTATTGAAAAAATAATGAAGAAAATATCTCCAATAAGATGCAATCCAATTTGGACACATCATAGCGGATTGCAAAAAGAATGATCGAAGAGAAAAGATGTATAAAATACTTTAAAATAGATCATATTGCAAAAGAATGCAAAAAAGAGAGGTTTTGTTTGTTTTTATGGATGAGCTAGCATTCCATGGCGAGAGTGGGAAATGAATCTAATACAAAATTGCAAAACTTTCAAAAGTTCCTCAAATAATTAGGAAAGGATATCAAAAGAACCAAGAGAACCGGAGACTTAAACTCCATATTCCCAAAATGGGAAGAAGGAAAAAAGATAAATAGGTCTGTGAATGGTTGACAAAAAACCAGATGGTCACACAAAATAAAAGAAATAAGCTAACCTTTGCACATCGATGTAACTTTCTCCTTGCAGAAAACGCAAGTAGAGAACAGGGTGGTTCTGTTTATTGAATTGTAGAGCCTACACTAGTACATCTACTATGAAATAATAATCAATCTAAAGAACGACAAGACAGGCAATGAGTGCTACAGAGTTTGCAACACAAATCGTTAAGAAAAAAACCATAATGCATCTCAAATACGCAAAGACTGGATACATTAAATAATATACAATGTAGATGCTCGGTGAGTGGTGGTCAGTTATAAAAAAAATAAAAATTTAAAACTTGTTGGCCACAATTTTATACTGAATTAAAATTTTAAAAAATAAAAATTACTGAGTTTTGAAAATTATGGACTGATTGTTAACATGAACTATGACTTTAAAAGAAAAAGAATGTGAGCATTAAATTTAGAAAAAAAATTTAATAATAATGCATCCGAATTTATCGCTCACAGATGTACAAAGTTGCTTTTAATTTTTATACTTGTTATGAATCACGCTGTATAATATAATAATTTAATAATTGAATCATTTAATACTTACATCATTGGTTGGTATATTTGTAATAGCATCATCAAACAAAGGTTCATTTTTCAATTTAATATTCTGCATATAATTATTAATTGATATTTCCGTAATATGTTCCAATCTGCAAGTGCACAATTGAGGGCATCTTAAATCTCGACTCCATTCTGCTTGCACCTATTAATTATTTTATTTAATTATCACTAAAACCTCATACTACACAACTTACAGTGCCACGACTTATTAATGCAATTAAAATAAACGCAAACAACATTTTAAGTAGTATATGGTTCACATTTAATGTAAAACTGAATGTTTCTGAACTACAACTGATAATTTCTACGAGATAATCCGCCCCCGGCAATTTCACTTCCTCCCCGATTAGTTGCTTGCGAGGGAATCTTACTTAGAATCATGAATAATAATTGCACATATAACAAGAAAAGTTTAGAGATTTAAACAAATAGATAAATCATTAAACTGCAAATAGAATTTAATTAGTTTTAAAATTTAATAAAATAAGGTGCAAATCTGACAACAAATAATTTAAAAATAATTAATTAATTTAATTATTTACATTTTTTAAATAACTAAAACAATTTTGTTGCTAGTCATGTATAGGGAAAGTAATATGCTTTGGAATGACTATTATATAAATTTTTGAAAACTATCTACAAACCATAAAACAGTTAAACAAACGTGTCTATATAAAAGTCTTACGCGTCGTATATATAGATTCAATATGTGAGAATAAGTAGTGTCAATTTGCACGCTTATTGGGACTCTTTCAGACAAGCAAACAATGTATACTTATAGACAAAATTAGAATAAAGACACTGTTTACAAATGCGATAGATGTAGTAGAAGAGATATAATACTAAATTTTAACTACCACAACTCGAAACTTTGTTTTATAAAAGTTGACTGCTTAATTAGCTAAAATCATTCAACATAATCTAATATTTTTACTAATATTAGACTGAACGAATTGATTAATTGTTCTTGAGATCTTAAACATCAACAGTTTTTGAGTATTATAACAAAAAATTAACGGAGTTTGTACGATGGGTTTTATATAAAAATTAACAAAATAGCTTTTTTAAACCATTCGGAAAAAAAATCACTGCAAAAAATATTTCTCCAGATCAGTCGTACGCGCTCACGCATAGGTACATTTTGTAAATTTTATTATTTAATTCTGGGTTTAATATTCTCAGAAATGTATGTACGATACCTGCGCTATTAATTGCTTTTTATTATTACTGAAGCGCAACATAATTACACATATATTTAAATAGGGGAGAAGTCATGTATCTATAGTAACTAAAAAGGGGGAAACAATCAAATCCTACCATAGAAACTATTCTCGATTTATTTGACAAACTGTCTTCACATTTTAGTGACTTTATATTTATTTTATTTGCAATATTTTGTAGCGATGGCACGTGCTCCTAGTCTACCATTCTTACCAGGATATTCGTTCAATTCAAATGTAGTAAACAATACAGTAATTACTAATTGGATATAATTAAAAATTAAATTTGCAGATAGGACGTACGAATTTTCGAGTGGATCCTAAGTTTGATTTCAACGATGGGACACCGTGTCTTGTTGAAAAAGTTAAACCGAATTTGTTTGGTCCGCTTGGGGATAAATATCCTTCTTTATATGCCCGAGGGGAAGTTATAGAATTACCAGCATGGATTGCATATGACAAACAGGTAAGAATATATTTTTTGTATATTATAATAAAACAGTTTTTTTATTTATTTAATGAACTGTGCTTTTTTAATTTCATTTTTACGTAACCGTTTTAACGCCCGTGGGACTTTTAACTTATTATAACCCGAATTAGAAAAATTAATAGCTACTATAAATAAAGAGAAAATAAAATTTGGTAATATTGAAGTTATAGAATTTTTTGGTTACGTACGTTGTCATGCATTATATTTTTCTTTAATAAACATTGAAAAGGTTAAAAAAGGAATTAATAAACCATATGACTGGGTTAGTAGTTTGCAGATTTTATATCTTCGCAATTAGGCAGCAATTCAGACTATATTTATACCAACTTGCAGACTACTTTATTTTTTTCAGATAATCTGTTAGTTTTTATGCTTAATTTTTTTATACGATTGTAACTCCACTTGAATGGCTTTTTTCACTTTTCTTTTTTAGGTCTTGATATGATTTCTATTACAGTAACTGGATTTTTTTCTAATTTTCTACTTTTTTTAGCACACATACAAGTTATGTAGTCTTGGTGTAGTTTTGACTTTCTAATTGATTCTTGTTCTTTTAAAGAACTACTATCACTTCTATAAAACTTATATCACTCACTAAATCTACTAATGTTGTTTCTTTCTTGGTTTTTGTGATTGTCAAGTGTATTTTGTCTTCTAGAATGATCTTTATAACAACTACATTTGTACTCGTGGTTACAGCATTTCTGGTCAAATCATACACTTAAATCTTTTTGTAATTTTGCTGTAGTCTTCTTCTAGTACTGCTTTCTTCCCACTTTTTTTTTAATGTGAACCATTACAGGACTCCCAAAAATTCTCAAATCACTTACATCTAGTTTCCGACCATGCTAAACTTTATTGTGGTTATTTCTTCTAAACCTAACACTATTGACCTCTTTTGCAAGCAAACTTTTGTATGCACAGCTTTGGCCCAAAACTTGGTGTGTAGGTTTGCATCAAATGACAAATCTTATTTTCATTACTATAATTCTATTTGTCCTTTGTTTTCAGAAAGTACACAAATGTGTTTTCAAATAACAGTAAATACCTGGAACCTTCCAAGGACGTTACTTCTGTTGGACCACGCATATCTGTGTAAATAACCAAAATATTGTCTGTTCTTGTTTGTTTGTGTTTAAACGGCAATCTTGCCTATGTTCCTTCACAGCAAACTGCACACTGTATTTTCTCTTTTTCTTTACATTGAATTTGATTTACCACTCTACCTTGTAAGCTTTTAAGATCTGCATAATTGATATGTACTCAGCAAACTGCTTTCAAGTTTAATTGGATTTTCAACGTTTAACTTACAAACATTTTCAATTAAATCTGCTGTTCAAGCAATTCATTATTCTGGTTAAAAAGCTCGCAATCATATGCTTCAAATTTCACACTGTTACTGTCGGAAATGTTAGACCGCTGTGCAACTCTCGGGAGATCAATGCGGGATACATGTCGGCCATGTCTGCGGTGTTGTCAGATAGATTAAAATATATAAAATAAATGATAAAATTTTAGTGATTTTATTTGAAGATTTTCTCTGAGGTCTTTGTTTTTGATAAACCATGGGACTCCTGCAATATTTTTTAGAGTTTTTAATTTGATTTTATGTGTAATTTGCTGCAGTTTTCCACACTGGTGCAGCGTATGTCAGTTGGAATTTGATGGAAGTGTTGTTGTAGTTTTAATCTGCTTATGTTGCAGCAATGGAATGAGGTTCAGGTTTATTATAGTTTCCTGGTTTTGTCTCTGACGTTCTTAATGTGTATATGTAATAACAATTGTCCAGAATAATGTTTTTAAGCTGTACTTTGTGTCATATGATAAACAATATGGCTTAACTGTTTGTAGGATTGATCTTAACTCTCTAATCGTACGTCCATTCAGTTATTATGTTTGCCGCTTGTTTAAGATTTGCGTGAGCTTTGGTGACATGGAACTGTGTGTAGTACACACTTGGTCATGGATGGTATGTCTTCAACATAAACATTATATAACACTAGTGATAATGTTGAACCTTGTGGAACACCGGCTGTCATAAATTTTGTAGTCGATAAAGTATTTTTAATCCTTACTTTAAAGTTTTTATTTGTCAGAAAGAAAGCTTTAATAATTTTACCGAAGTGGTGTTCTTTATTAAAGTTTGACTATCAAGCTGTCGTGCCAAACTTTATCAAACGCTTTCTTTATATTGATAAAAGTTGCTTTTGTAGATTTTTGAATTATGATCTGTCACACTAGCAAATTGGTTGGTGGAGGAAGCTATTTTTTGTTGTATTTTCCTTACACATTTGGAGATTTTTAGATTTGTGTGTATTCTTCGTCTTTGTGTTAGAAGAAGTTTTCCTATTGCTGGTTTTTGAAGCAATTAATTTCTTCTTTCACTTAGTGGCCCGATATCGTTTTTTATAAATGTATGGAATTATTTTCAGTTGGTTTATTTACTTAGATGCCATGGATTTTTAGTATTGATTGTGTAGTTTTTTTAAAATGGCAATGTCCAAGATGTCAGGTGGTTGGCACTGGCGGCTGAAATGCAGGTTTATAGGTTTTATAGGACTGTGTATGGTTGTATTCTTTTTGTCTATAGAATTTAACAGTATTCTAACTTTTGTATTAGTTGTATGGCAGTTCCAGATTACGTGCTTAGCCTCTCAGGATTGTGGGGATGTTGTTTTTGAAAACCAGTTGCAGGTTGTTCTCAATTAGTAATTTACTTGGTGATTGATATGCAGAAAAAATTTTGATTTTGTTTATAGGGGTAGGTTTATTATTACTACGGTTGTTTTCAAATTGGTGAAATTTAGTTAGTTTTTTCCTGGCGGATTTGGTTGCATGGTGTGCTTTAAGCACTTTTTGTTGTGCCTGCAATGGAACCACTAGTTGATTCTATCTAATCTATATTTGGATAAGTTTTCCTTGTTCATTAATTGTGTAATTAATATCCAGGTTTTTGTCGGGGTCTAAGACGTAGGTTTGCGGGTGGTTTGGCATTTTGGACAGTCTCGGATTTGGGGCAATTTAGCTTTGTATTTATGGAGTTTTCTACTCAGACTGTCTTGTTTTTGATCTCATCTCATCTGCAGCGCTTATTTTGTCTATTCTTGAACATACGCCTTGTCTAGTGATTTCCAGTTTGTCTTGTCCATTGCCTCTTTTGCTCATTGCTTTCCGGCCACCATTTATAGAGCATCTCCCTATCTTGTTCTGGGTCTTTCAAGGCCCTTTTTCACCGTTCATGACCTCCATTCAGTTATTTTCTGGCTTCAGCGTTTGTCTTCTTTTCTACCCATCTCCACTTACATCTAGCTATCTGTTGTGCTACATCTACTACTCTAGTTTTATTTCTAATTCAGCCGTTAGTCTTCCTGTCTCGTATTGTTATTCCGAGCATTTTTTATAGCTTTGTGTGTTACCTTCAATTTTTCCATGGTTCTTTCCATTGTTGTCCACGTTTCCGAGGCGTCAGGTTGGGTAGTAGACACTGATCGAATACTGTGGTCTTGAGGTGTTGTGGGTATTTGGCCTGGAAAACGTTTTTGAGTCTTCCAAATGCTGCCAATGCAAGTTTTATACGTTCATCAATCTCTGCTTCCTGGCTGTGCTTTCTAAAGGTAAGTAGGGTTCCTAGGTACACATATTTGTATACTATTTCTGGTGTTTGTAGTCCGACTTGTTTTGCTGCTTCATACAGCTCCGATGTCATCTGTGCTAGTTTCTGCCAATCGTCTGCTAAGATTTTTATATTGTCCGCAAACCTAAGATAGGTATTTTCCATTTATATGGATGCTTTATGGATTTTTGTGTTACCCTCAATTTTTTCCATGGTTCTTTTTTTGTCTACGTTTCCGAGGCGTACGTCAGGTTAGGTAGTAAACACTGGTCGAATACCTTGGTCTTGAGGTGTTGTGGGTATTTGGCCTGGAAAACGTTTTTGAGCCTTCCAAATGCTGCCCATGCAAGTTTTATACGTCTATCAATCTCTGCTTCCTGGCTGTGCTTTCTAAAGGTAAGTAGGGTTCCTAGGTACACATATTTGTATACTATTTCTGGTGTTTGTAGTCCGACTTGTTTTGCTGCTTTATACAGCTCCGATGTCATCTGCGCTAGTTCCTGCGGATCGTCTGCTAAGATTCCTATATTGTCCCCAAACCTAAGATAGGTATTTTCCATTTATATGGATGCTTTTTTTCTCCCAATTTAATGTTTTAAAAACATCTTCTAATGCATTTGTAAAAATCTTTGGAGATATTGTGTCTCCCTACTTAATGCCGCAGCCGATGTTAACTGGGTTTGTAGTGTCAAAGGTTTGTATAGTGAGGGTAGCATTTTCATAAATGTCTTTAATAAACTCGATGTATCTGTAGTCGATCCTGCATTGCTTTATCGCGTCTATTAAGGCCCACGTCTTTATCGTATCAAATGCCTTTTTGAAGTCTATAAAAGTAATATAGAGTGGTTTATTGTATTCAGAGGTCTTTTCGATGAGTTGTTTTATTGTGTGTATGTGGTCTATAGTGCTAAACCCTTTCCTGAAGCCCGCTTGTTCATTTGTTTGAAATTTATAAGTCGATTTGAGATTCGGTTGTGTATTATTTTTGCTATGAGCTTATAAATGTGTAAGAGCAATTTTGGTGTTTTCATTAGATTAACATTTGTTGAAGAGTGTTGTGTAAGATGCTTTATAATTGTTGGTCTTTCTTTTTTGATGAGCTCTATTACTACCCCATCTCCTCCAGGTGTTTTGTTGTTTTTCATAGTCTTTAGTGCTATGTTTACCTCATTTTTGCTAATTTCGGGAATATCCTCTGTATAGTGCCTAGTTAGCTTGGCTCTTTTATTGTCTAAGTTTTGTAGAGGTTTTTTTGTTTTTGAGGAATAGAGGTCTTTATAGAAGACTTCCATGTATTGTAAGATCTCTTTCCTGTTTGTTAGCGATTTTCCGTGGTTATCTATCAACTTTATTATCTTCATTTTGCTCTCACTTATTTTCTTTGCGAATACTTTTGGTCTCTTGTTTTCTGTGATTACTTCAAGGATTACCTTTTCATTATATGACGCTACGTCTTTTCTCACTTGCTTTCTTATATTTTTACTGGCTTCTTTCCTGTTCTTTTTACTGAGCATTGTATCGTTTCTTTGTCTGATAAGTTTGCGTGTGCCTCTGAGGTTTTGGAAGTTCTGCTGTTGTCTTTTCTTTTTTTGAGACACTTCTTAGACACTGTTGTAAGGTTTTCTATTATAATATTGTTAAGTGTATCGGTTTTCATCCTTTCTGTTGTATGCTTTTGGCATAATATTTCGAGTTCTGTCTTGAATTCTTTTTCTGCTTCTTGAAGCATGTTAGTATTCGGCTTTAATGTAGTGCTGCGTATCAATTTCTTTTTCTCTGTTGTTGAGTTGAGATATATATTACTTTTTACCATTCTATGGTCACTTCCTTTGCCTACTGCGCATATAACAGAAACGTCACGTTGAGTGAAATCGCATATGTAGGTCCGTGCTCATGGCGCTGGCATAGGATATGATATGTTTTCTAAACACCTTTTCCTAATATACGCAAGACAGCTGGATGAACGGACATTCCAACAAAGTAGGTAACATTAAGGCGAACGGGCTAGCGCGTAAAGAGCCAACTCTCATGGATATAAACTCTGAATCGCTCTACCACTCAAAAACTTCAAAACTACTAAAAACTAACAGACACACACAGCACAGAAGGCTTTGCGATGACAGGCAAAAGAAGCAATGAGTGCCCCAAACTCCAAGCCGATTACTACTTGCAACTGTTCAGAAAGAACCTGCAAACTTAACAAGACACTGCCAACTTAGAAAACACATGCACACAGTTAGTATTTGAGACAGTACATGCCCTGCCCTCTCATACCATAGATGTTGGGGAGTTGCAGGATAAGAAAAACCCCTTTAAGAATTGCACTTGTATACATTAGACACATAGGGTGGTTGGATGTCAGGACAACGGAGTAAGGTCACTACTGGAGGAAGTACAAAGGGCTGAGGCCTACGTGCAGTAATCTTTGGTTTACCCTCAAAATCTAGCTAGCTTTAAGGGTTTGTCATGTGGTGTTGCTGCCATCTAGCCCTGAAAACTGTGAAACTGGGTTTAGTTTGTTACTCTGGTGTGTTCTTTGTTAAGGTTTAAGTGATGTTGCAACGGTTTGTTTCCATTGGCTGTGATCTGGTGGCTCAGATTGGCATACTTACATTTTTGTAGCTTGCATTTTAATCCATGTTCTTGAAGGCGTTTGAGGTGGATATGGATTACGTGGCTGGCATAATTTTTGTCTAAATAGATAAGGACAAATTTCCCAAGCCAGTACTCAAAACATAAATTTTTGGAATGGTGTTTTTCTAATGGAATATGCAATGCCCCGTCTTCAGGTTCATTTTGGTGAACATCTTTGCTTCCTTAATGTCCTTGACTGTTTTGTGTGGTTTTGGCATGGGAGTGGCTTTGTTTTTTGTTGTAGCGTTCAACCTTCAAAACTCCATGCAGAAGCGGGGTGTTTTATACTTTTTCTTTACTAGTGCTTTTTTTTTTTTTTTTTTTTTTAGGACGTAGTGAGTTGTTTGGCTCTCAACAAGTGGCCCTTAAGAATAACTTACGCATGGTAATACCTTCCGGTTTTCTTCTCTGCGCAAATCCTGTTGTTTTAATGTCCCTGTCTAAACTAACCTACATTTGGTGCTAGTTTGAGGCGGGCTGGTTTTTGCTTCGCGGATTTTCACGCATCATCTGCGGCACGCATGCTGTCCCCGGCCCCTCTCTCCCTATAGCCCCTACCTTTGTCTGTCTCTTTTGTCATTTTGCCTTTTCTTATCTGCACTGGCATCTACCTCTGCATTCTCTTCTTTCTCCCATCTTTGTGTTATTTACTCTAATTATATAATTTGTTCTCAGATGTGCTCTTAGCTTACTAAGGTCTTCGTTCACTTCTTCTTTATCATATCCCCTCTCTTTCATGAATAATTTATGCACTTCCATCAGTTGTATTCCTTTTGGCAGTCCTAGATTTGTAAATTTTACCTCCAGTGATATCCTTGTATCTCCATCAGGAATTACTTCTTCATGTCCTCTCGTTGCCAGGTATATTCTGACTATCTGAAAGGTTGCGTTCTCAGTCATCCTCGAGATAGCATATCTACCATTTGGTATATGCCTTGTTATTTCTGTTATTCTGCTTTCTTTCAATATTTCTTTTCTCCTTCTCCTTATCTCTGCAATTTTGTTTGGTATCGTAGTCTCTGTAAATGTTCTTCTTTTTTCTTCTGTTTCTTGGTATGCACAATTGTCATATCCTTTCTTATTTTTTTCTTTTTGATCTTTTTCTCTGTTTTCTTGTTTCCATTTAGCTTCTCTCATCTCTTTCCTTTCTCTTCTATGGCTTTTAGTTTGTGTGTTTGTTTCCATTGTTTGTTTTTCTATATTCTTCTATTGTCAAACTCTTCAATTTTTTTTTTGTACACTTGTTGCAAAGTTTTTTAACGCCCTCCATTTATTTTCATCTTTTAAGCATTTGTTAATGATTGTTCTTTTATCCACTTTGCTTTCTAGTATATATTCTAGTTTTTTTCTATCTTCCTCCCACGCCTCGCATTCTACTAGAGTGTGTTCTGCGTTATCGTGTGTTTCTTCCTGACAAAATGTACACCTTTCTTCTTCATTTATTTTTTTAATTTTTTGCAAGAATTTTCCAAATGCTCCGTGCCCGGTCAGTATTTGTGTTGTATAATAACACGTCTCGGGTTTCTTCTCTACCCATTCTTTTATGTCTGGGATTAATTCTCTCGTCCATTTCCCCTTTTCTCCTGTATCCCATTTTCTCTGCCATCTTTCCATAGTCTTCTTTTTTACTCGTTCCTTCTTTTACAAGTTTTTTTATTTCTATTCTTTCCTCCACCATCATATCTTACTAGTGCTACGGGAGAGCAAAAGTCACTAGTGCTTCTTTCTATGATGCTAGTTGTTTACTTTACGCATAATTACAGTCTTTTTATGCGAGGCATCTTTTCTTTTTGGGGAACAGCTTTTCAACTCAATTGTGTCTGAGAATGGTCGTGAGGGGATGTCTTTGACAAATGCGGCTATAAAAGCTCGTACTAAGTTAGCCATTTCCGGTTCTGGTTTCCAAGATTGATGTACATTGTTGATCAGGGTGCTTGCTAGTCGAGTTCTTTATATCTTTTGTCCTAAACTTACTTTTTATTGGCTGGTGTGATGCTAGGTAACTAAGTTTGAATATTTTACAAATAGACTTAAAGATGTTAACTTTGGTTTGTCTAAAACTAGAAACTAAAAAGATTCAAAAGAAATTACATTTCTTTTATTCTTTCTTGTAATACGATATAGTGTTAAACTTTGAAGATTTTTATATAAATGGTGGCTTACAGTTGGAGCCAAAGGAAACAGTAACACTTGATTCGTTTTGGGACTAAACAGTGGAGTGACTAAACGTTTGTTTAGTTTTTTATTTTTTTGTTGGTACGTGGGTTATCTAAGTTTGATATTTTGGACAATCCCGGATTAGACAATTCTGTCGTTTGAACATCCTTGTATATAATAATGAATCCCAGATATTTTACCATGTAAATTTTTAATTTTTTTAATCTACGGTTTATTGTCAAACGGTGTTAGCCGATGGTGCTTTTTGCTACAGTACCGGAAATACTATAATCAAGCAAAGTTAGTTTTTTGTTTTTGTCGATGTTGTAAGAATTTGAGTTTACGGACATAATTTTGTACTAATTAGTAAGCTTTTAGGATTGCTATTATTTTAGTTTAAGGTATCAAAGGTCTTGTTGGCATGTTTAGCTGGTTTCGGTCTTTTGGATTGCCGGAGGCATCACAAGTAGGTCTCGGCTGTTTAGTATTTGAAAAAAAAAGCATTTTCAGAAAAGTTTTGATTAGCCACTTCTTGCTGAGGAAGGTAGTCTAAATAGTACACACTGCAAGGTTGATTTTATTAGGCTATTTATTGTTTGTTTAATTTTATCTTGGATTGTATATATTTGCTACACGAAAACTACAAAAGCTTTTTTTCTAGCATATCGCAAGTGGAGGAATAATTGATTTTAGTTGACATTCTTTATTTTTAGTTAAAATTTGTTGGACACAGTCTTGATTGTGTATTTTAGAAAATCTATGAGCGATTGGCAAAAGGATCAACCAATTCTAAGATTAGTTGTTTCTGGAGTTGTAGGATGATTGATAGGATGAAAAAGAATTAACTTGTAACATTATTTAATTTTATATTTTCTCAACTTAGGTATTGTGCTTTGATGCATTCTTCCAACAAACTCTTCACGAAGTAAAGAATGCACCATTCATGGTCCGCAATGTCAAGATATACTTTTTCTTAGAAGATGGAACAATACAAGTTCAAGAAAAACCTCAAATAAATAGCGGCATGTCGCAAGGTAACATACCAAACATCTACATAACAAATTATAACAAAATTTCTTTAAGGTTGTTTGATATCTCGGACCAGAATACGCTTACCTCCACCAATGGACAATTTCTACGACGTATTGGACTTTAACATTGGTCGCGAGATTGAATTATTTGGTAAATTTTTTAAAATAACCAATTGCGATAAATTTACACGAAATTTCTTAAATCGCAATGGAATTTCCGTTCCGGATCCCATAAATACACCCAATGATCCCTATTTTGATAACCGTGCTAAAGATGGTGCTGGATCATTGGCTAAAAGACCAAATAAGAAAATAGACACCTATGGACAATTCTTAAAGTTTGATAAAAAGGTTAGTTATTTTCGTTAGTGATTTTTGGTGCTAATTCAATTTTAGATTCTTAGATTTTACGGGTATTGGGATGATAGGGAAACAGAATTTGGTGAATTTCATGATTTAGAAATTTATTATTATTTGGCCGACGATACCGTTGAAATTAAAGATATAATTCCTCCCAATGCTGGAAGAGACACGACTGGTTTATTAATGAAAAGGGGTAAATTGCCAAAGGTATTTAAAGGTTTACCGGAGCCAGGTCTTCAATCTCCAGTTACAATTTTGAACGTGCTTGGTACTGGACTTGCTACTGGTAGATACGTTACGGATCCATTAGATTGTGGAAGGGAACATGTTGAATATTATAAGGATAGAGATTTATCAATCGGCGGAATACTTAATTGTTTTGGAAGGCGAATCATTTTAACGGATGCTGATGCGAATACGAAGGAGTATTACAGGGATAAGTATGGAGTATCTAGTTTTGTTCCGATTGCTAAACCGGTGGAACCACCACTTCCTCCAAGGACAATGGCGGATAGAGAACTGCCTCCTTGGAATGGTTATGGATCGTATGACGATTCTGCTCAAAATTGTGTCACTGTTGAATTGAAGGCACCTTTGAAAGATTTTAAGAAGTTTCTCAACAATGATAGGTTGGAAATAATTTAAATTTTTATGATAATGTAAGGATGTTGTTTTTTTTTAATTTTAGAAAAGGCATGGATAGTCACATTTTGAGATATGAAGCACGAATGATATCTAGAGTTAAAATAAACTGCGAAAGACGTTTTGTAATTTCTTACTATTTAGCTGATGACACCATTGCAGTTGTTGAAGTTCCTATTGGAAAAGGTTTGTTATTAAGTAGCAAAAATTTCACTACATAATTTGAAATGCTATTTAGGTGCAAGTAGATCAAACTTCTTTGCTAGAGCGGAAGTTTTAATGCCTGGGCAAGAACTATTTCAAAGCAAAAAACCTCTACATTACGAGGCTCAACATTTATTTATTGGTGCGCAGATTGTGATTAATAGTTTTCAGTTTGTTCTACTTGGAGCGGATGAGTATGCTTTGAGATATATGGAGCTGCATCCTTACCAGGTAATATTAGTTAACAATTAATTGAAATGAATGACATTTTACGATGTTACTAATAAACAAAATATATTATATTATCTAATGTTTATTAAATAGTTTCCAAAATCTGATATTAAACTAATTATGGAAAAATTGAGAGAGAAACTAAAACCGATCTACAAAGACTTTGTTGGAGAAATGGTGCCTACTGAAACAAGAGCCATACCATACGAAATTTTAAGGTTAATTAATTTTGCTTGTTAATGTATTTTCAATTAGTTTTTAAATATTTTAGGAATAAATTATGCCCGATTATGGGAGAAGGTTTTACAGAACATGAAATGGTTACTATTGCTAGAGCGTTTTCTGCTAATTGTATGGAGGAAAGACTGAATCGCGACGCAATTAGGTAAGTAAAATAAAGAACTACAATTTTAAGATAACGTTTCTATCGGGACAAAACTAGCCTATTTATACTCTATCAATCTTATCTAAAGTATAAATAATTTACTGCTGAGTGGGATTTGATCTCAAGGCCTTCAATGTGGGTACTAGGCATAGTAAACGTTTAAACTTGAAAAATTGTAGTTTTTTCTATGAACTTTAATTGTTTTTACTATTGTTTCGGATTTTTAGAGCCATTACACTAACAGAACTAAAACGGATGTTATGGGATGATGCTGCAAGATTACGAGAATATTTTATATTGAGAGATCCTCTAAGAACCGGTGTGTTACCAGAAAAAGAAGTGTACACTTTATTGAGAGGTTGTAGACTACCGGTTGATGTCCAATTGATAAGAAAAATATTTGAAGTGTACGTATTACGCCTTTAGTTATAAATAAGATATCTATACTATTATGATAGCGCTTTACTACAAATGACTTGCAATGTAAGTGCTTTCTACAAATACAAAGTGACTTGTCCACGAGGTGAATGTCAGTAAAAGCCCCTAAAGTACTTGATTGCTAGTCACGAGTAATGAGCATTATCATTAGATTTTTGTTTTGTTTTTTTACAGTATAGATAAAGATGAACATGGTAATATGTGTTATACCGATTTATTCAACTTCCTCGATCGAAACAAGTGTCCAGTGACTGATACCATACCAATAAATGTGAAGGTATTTAAATATTTACTTATTGCATTATTGTATTATAATTTATTATATTTTTAAGAGTGAACTTTGGTGGGCTAGCCAAAAGGAAGTAGAGAAGGGGAAGCTGATCGATTGGTGTGAATTCAATAAGTATTTGGATTTGGAAAGTGTTTTTACAGAGAATTTTGGACAATCGAACACAACTGAATAAAAAAATTTATTGCCTCAAATTGTTTTTGTATATAGTTTGTGTACTAAAATTAAAAACGCTTGGTAATGAAATTTTATCAACACTCTTGGTTTTTTTTAATATAAGTAACCCCACCAAACTATCTCAACAAAAAAAAATGATTTTAGTAAATTCATTCTGATTTGCACAATTATATTTTTATTATGTGAACAATGTTTGCTAAATAGAATGAATATAGCCGTTTCAGTATTGTAACAAAAGTTGCCTAATAATGTGTCAAATAACATATTTAATTTATGTTATGTTTGACCAAAAAAAAATTGATTTCAGTAAATTATTCTGATTTGCACAATTATATTTTTATTATGTAAACAATACTTGCTAAATAGAATGAATATAGGCGTTTTTGTATAAATACTCTCTGTACTTTAAGCAATATTGTAACAAACGTTGCTTAATAATGTGTCAAAAGACATATTTTTAATTGTTGTTTAAAAGCGTTTAAGGACAGCAAGACAAATTATTATTAGTAATTTTATTAAAATCTACACATTTAGAACTCAGTAAAACATACTTGGTTGAAATTGAAGAAACTTTACACAATCTACTAACTTAATTAGTACAATTCAAATAAACCCCTAGTACTAAAATAAGTAATTTTATTTTGTACGTTTGGTTGCCTACTTGTATTTTTAAAAGTTTATTGATTTTCCCTCGTAAATATATTTACCGAAAATTCGACACATTTGTAGGTTTAATATGGCAAGATTGGCATTACTGCTAGTTGACAATTGTTTCCCAAACATTACAGTTAACCTGCAAAGAATTTTCGGCAAATAGTGCATCGTTTTGTTAAAAATCCTGTAAAATGCCGTATGCTAATCAACCCTCAGTCCACATAACGGACTTAACTGATGAAAATGTGAAATTTTACATTGAAGACACAGATTTAAGGTAAATATTAATACAATCAAATAATCCACTAACAATTATTAATTACAGTGTAGCTAATAGTATAAGAAGAGTATTAATAGCTGAAACCCCAACAATGGCAATTGATTGGGTCAAATTAGAAGCAAATTCGACTGTATTGAGTGATGAATTTTTGGCTCATCGTATTGGCTTGATTCCATTAATTTCCGATGATGTTGTGGAGTCATTGCAATATCCTAGAGATTGCATTTGCTCTGATTTTTGTCAGCAATGTAGTGTCGAGTTTACTCTTGATGTAAAATGTACTGATGATCAAACAAGACATGTAACTACAGCCGATTTAAAATCGAGTGATTCGAGAGTATTACCAGTAACATCGAAACATAGAGATGATGAATCTGCCGAGTACGGTGAAACTGATGAAATACTTCTTATTAAATTGCGTAAAGGACAGGAGTTGAAGATGAGAGCATATGCTAAAAAAGGTATTAATTGATTTTTATTGTCTTTCATGTTTCATAGATTTTAATTTTTTTAATAATAAACCAAAATGGTTCATGATTAATTATAAATGTTTTAATAATTTGTGATAATGACTGGTAAATTGATGACTAATAAATAATTTGTTTTTGTATAGGTTTTGGTAAGGAGCATGCAAAATGGAATCCTACTGCAGGAGTTTGTTTTGAATATGATCCTGATAACATTATGAGACATACATTGTTCCCAAAACCTGATGAATGGCCTAAAAGTGAATACAGCGAGTTGGATGAAGATCAATGTAAGAAATATTATTATTATAGTAGTCTTATAGTGTAATAAGACTTTACATGAGTCTAGCCAGTTCATGAAATGTTGGCAGATACTGTAAAATTCCATATAACTTATTTTAGCACTATAAAAAATGAAATATGCAGTACATAATTTCATGAAAAGCCTAGACAGAAGGTATAAGATATGGATTTTAAAGTATCATGTTCATGAACTGCCTAGGCTTTTCATGTGAATCTGCATTACACTATAAGACCATGACGTATATAAATATACTAAGTTGTTCATTTTTTAATGATAATTTTCATGTTTTTGTTTCAGATGAAGCTCAATTTAATTGGGAAGCAAAGCCGAATAAGTTTTATTATAATGTAGAATCATCAGGTTCTTTAAAGCCGGAAAATATTGTTACTATGGGTGTTGTGATGCTTAAGAATAAATTATCTAATTTGCTTACTCAATTGAATCATGAAATGCAAACTGATGCTTTGGCTATTTAAATGTTTTTATTTATTTTATTTTTAATTAAGTAATTTTTGTAGGAATAAAAAATATATTTAACTGCAAGGTTTTTTTTTTAATTTTATGTAATATCCATTTATAACATTCTTGTGTTCAGGGAAATATTTATAAAATTGTGCGATTTTAATGATACAGGGTCGTATCTAGAGCAGGGGCTTAACAGGAAAATTTATTTTTTAAATAAATTTTATAAATAGTTGTGTATGCTCTAATAAGTTTGGCAATATTGTTGAATTAGATCATTAAATTGTGATCCAAACATTAATAAAGGCTTTTTTTACAATTTGGACTGTCATGTAATTTATCAAATTTTCACAACTAATCTGCATATTTTAATATCTAATGTCATAGAATTATCAGCTGTTTGATACATAACTTGACATTAGTAGCATTACTAGAAGACTTATTTTAATATAGATTTAAGAAAAGCATGTTTTTCATATTTCGAAGAAAACAATTGTGTCGCTAGTATCTTAGGTTTCTAAGAAATTTGATAGTTAGGAAACTTACACAATTGATTAGAATAGTTATTGTAAGTAGCTGATGTTGATATACTTTGGTTTTCTTGGGCCATTGGTGTATGCGCTATTAGTTGTCTCTGCCTGAGTATGTGTGGACATAATTTGAAATAACTATTGTGTTTTTCTTAATTAACTGAAAATACTCGGCTAAAACACCTATGCAGGTGGTACCGGCTAAAAACCTCCTTTCTTTTGTGTTTTGGAACTGCCTCTAGGCGTTTCTTTAAAGCATTTCTTGCTTGTCGTATACTAAATGTGTTTCCTCACTTTTTTTGGCTTTTATGATAGTTTGGATTATACAGGGTGATTATAAATGTTTGGGATTATGTAACTATCTAATGTACGTTTGTGCCGCTCTACATACAGCTAGACACGAATAGCGTGTGTGTATAATAGGCAACTTAATATACACAAATTATGTTGGTTGTTGTTACTCATGACTTTGTCCGTTTTAGCATTTTTCAATCTCAAAAAAAGCAATAGAATATGTAAAATGTAAGCGCAAATGAAAAATGCTAAAACGGTCAAAGGCATCAGTGCAACCATAGTAAACATATTTTTTGTGTATACTAAGTTGCCTATTATACACACACACACTATTCCTGTCTAGTTGTAGTAAAAATGCGTAAATAAAGTTGCCTATCTTAGAAGTCAATAATAAAAATATTTTCATATGTTTACATGTTTATAATTATCAGTTGTAAACTCTCGAACACAATCCGGAATAGAATAGAGCCATTTCCTATTATCAAACCGCCCATTCCTAAAGTAGCATTCAATAATAAAAATATTCTCTTCATTTGTATACATTCTTATAACCTTGCTTGCCTGACAGCTGTCAAAGTTGAACTGTCAAAACAAATAGTATAGTGGACAATTTTAAAAAGGCGGCATATTTAAAAAGATTACATAATCCCATTCATTTATAAACCTGTATTAGTTATGCCGTTCCATGTACTTTCGTCTCGTATGAAGAGATTTGTGATGATTTATTTAGTGATATTTTTGCCGCATACCGAGGCCCGTAGGCCTTCCCATTGTGGGGAGTAGAATATCGTGCTCCGGTTGCCTACCCCAAAAGGAACGGTGTGACTAGTTAGGTAGCCATTGTAGCACCAGCACTACTCATTTTCTATCTTATGGAGTAATGTGATTAAAACTTCTGTTGTGTTTGTTTTTTTTTTCCAACCTTGGTAATTATTTCAGAGATCTTGCCACTGTGATAAAGTTTTGTTTTGCTTTCGTTCTGGAGTTTTTAATACAGCTTTATGGGTGGAAGCTTGCCTATTGCTAGGATTGTTGTTGTTGGAATTGTGCGATAGGTCGATGCGATTCTTATCACAAGTTTTGTGTTTGTTTTTTCTATCAGGTTCTCGTAGTGTTTATATTGGGGCTCCGTTCTTTTCCTTACTGCGAGGTCTCCTGGGTTTGGCGTGGGTTTCAGCAAGGAGCCCTGTGGTACTTTGTATAATATTTTAAGCAGTTCTTTGTCTGGCTTTTGCATGCACCGCTTCAACTGATAGGATTGTATCAGTTATGTCTTTTTTTAGACAAACATTTGGGTGGGTGTGCCACTCCAACCTAAACTGCTGACTCGTTATCTTGCTCTGAAGTGTCCCACCCACCCACGCAAGTGTCCGTCATCAAAAAGTTAGATGTCAGACCTCTCTGCAAGCGTCAAAAGTCATTTTGTCACAAAAAAAGTTTGTGGTCCAACTTTTTGAAGACAAACATTTAATCCAAACTACTGACTTGTTATCATGCTTTGGAGTGTCTCGCCCACCTACCCAAGTGTCCGTCATTAAAAAGGTAGATGACAGACCTTTCTGCAAGCGTCAAAAGTCATTTTGTCACAAGAAAAGCTCCAATTCAAACTATAGACCTCTCTGTAAGCGTCAAAAGTCATTTTATTACAAGAAAAGCTCCAATCCAAACTATTGTTGCAAATTCTTAGTAGAGGCTTTAAGCTCTTTTTTTGTATTGTATCTAAACCAAACTGATTGTTGCATATTAGTTCTCTTCCAGACGGTTTTTTATCAGGTTTTCCAGTATCTTCCTTGTAACGTCCAGTAGGCATATTGCGGTGGTTAGGGTCTTTTTTTGGTTTTTTAATGAGCACCAATTTTGCTACATTTTAAGGTTTGGGGAACTGACGACGGTAACTTTTAGAAATAATGTAATGTCAGTGATATGAGACAAAATACTACTTGCATTTTATTAAAATAACGTAATTTTTATGACAAAAGTCGCCAAGATCAGAATCGACTTTTAGGCATGAGTTTCATAACGTTTGTCACGAGATCCAAATTTGTTTTGTTCTAGATAATGATGTTGTTGGTTTCAATCCAGTCTTACAGAGTTTTTTTCTTGGCAATTGTCATTTTGGATTGAAAAACATTGCTTTTTGCGTTTATGTCTCCGCTCATGATTATTACTTTTTTCTGGTTTTTATATAATTTTGTAGGTTTTTCCTTTTTCTTCTTTGTAACATTATATCCTGTTTATCTTTGACCATTACAGCCGCAGTTGAGACGCTGAGTTCCAGCTTTCATACCAACCTGTTGGGGGTTTTCCTGGAGATCTCTTTTTGGTAATTTTTGGTAGTCCAGTATTGTCCGTCCTGTCGATATGGTCTCTCTACTCTCGTCTCCTATTACGCGACCATCTCACAACATTTTATATGTTGCACTGTGATCTGATGTTTTTGCGTTTTGTGTGATTTTGTAATTTGCAGCCTGCCATGGGTCTTAAAATTCTTAACTTTGCTGCTTTGATTAGTAGCTTTGTTGTATGCATTGACGTGTGTCATGATAGGCCTAACGCAGGATTTGTAAATTCTTGATTTGCTTTTCAAAGGCATGTATTTGTTTTGCCATATTATATCTCTTAAGTAAGCAGATATTAACGTTGCTTTTGTTGTTTGGGCTTTCACTTCTTTTTCTAGGTCTATATTACTTGTTGTATAGGCGCTGAGGCAATTGAAGTGCATGACTTGTTCTACGCTTTTGTTGTATGTTGCAAGCTTCTTAGATATCGCAAGGGATAGTGTTTTGCTCGTTGATATCTGTATGTTAAACTTTGACGCAGTTTGTACGAACTTGTAGAAGCGGTGATAAATCGTCTTTGTTTTTGGATCTCAACACAGCGTCGTCGGCATAGCATACCACTTAGATCTCTTTGTTTTTCATTTGATATTCTTTTCCTACCTTCTTGACCTTTGTATTTATTTTGTTCATTATGATATATGATATTTTTTTCTCATTTCTTAACATTTCTTTCTGTATTTTCTATAGTTTTTAGTATTGTGCCTATTTCTTCAATTTCTTTTTAGTACGTATTTTTTTCACTTTTTGCTGTTTGTTCTTGTTTGCTTGCGTTCCTCAGTCATTTTCTGTTTTTAGATCTTGTTTTCTTCATTATTTATTTTAAATTTAATTCTTACCTGCTTCGGGCCTATTTTCTGACCTATTTCTCTTTTTATACATAAGCTCTTACTATTTTACTTTGATTTCCTAAAGTTTATGTACTTAACCTCACTTTTTTACACGTGTTTGTTGCGTTGTTTAATTCTGCTTCTTTATTACTTATATTGTACTTTCTGTCTATTGTTTAGTGCTTTGTATCACTAATCCGCACTTTTATTTATTTGTTTACTTTGTATAATTTACTTTGTTTTTCCGAGCCTAACTTTTCATCTCTGTATGTTGATATTATGTGAAAAAATACTGACACAATATGGATTAAGAATCCAGTATCACTCATCTTGTGACCGGTATCAATTATATAAGCTTCGGTGGACTGTGCAAGCACACAATATGGTTTCCGAATCCAGTACCATTCATCTTGTGTCTCGTAACAATTATATAAGCTTCTGCGGACTGTGCAAACACAGAGTACAGTTAGTGGGGTTAGCCTTGAAATCTCCGGAGGGCTGAAAGTGGTAGTGGTCGACGGCACCGCCGGTGTTCTTTGTGGAAACTGAAGCTTGGGGACAGTGTTGGCACTAAGTGGTGGCAGCATACTTACAATCCTGTCTATGGAACATTTGATGATAGTAACGGTTATGACAATGTGCTAGGCCGGGCTCAATTGCAAGAGGTGCTGGGTAGTCGCTTGCAATGTCTTTTTGAGCGTTCAGTTTTAGGGGAGACGTTTTGGGTTTATTCTGGTTCTTAAAGCGGCTTTCGTATGATCTTTCCTAAGTGTGTCGCTGATGGTAGCAATTGCCGTTAAGAGCCGAAGTATTCCGCTTCTTTATGGTACTCGGTATTGACGGTTTTAGCAATGTTGATATCTTGGATTGTCTTAAGTAGTTGTATAAAATTGTCTTCAATCTTTTTAACGACTACAAAATGGTTTTCAAATTTGAACGGTTATAATTGCAAGACTTTTTCCAATTTTATTGTAGTTTTGCAGACAGTTGCAAGTCTGATTTGTAATTGCCATGACAGCAACATGATTACGTTTCCCGACGAAATTGTTGCGTTTGGTAGTCGGCTTTGTATTGCTCCGAGTCTAAAAGGTGTTCTTTATTTTTTTTCGCGATCTTCTGTTTCATGTTTTTTTTTTAAATTTCCATTTGGTTTATAGGGACGTGAAATGACCATGCTGTTCTTTGCCTTACGTTGGGCGCCATTTGTTTTAATTGCAAATTTATTTTGACTGTCAGATTGACAAATATTTTACTCCGTGAAAATTACTAGTAAATGGAGAGTGCATAATCAAATAGGTTGTCGGCAAAGGTTGTTTGGTAGTTGGAGGTTTGCATTTTAAACAAACAAAGTTTTAACACACATATTCACTAAATATTGTACCACACGCACGCACTCAGAGTGCTCTCACACGCACTTACTCAGAGTTCACTAAGGATTATGGTGATTTAGCTTTGGACCGACGTGAAAATGCATATAGCAGCTATCAGTGGTCTTCTTGAAACCCTGGCGAGATGTGCAAGCTCATGGTATAGTGTGTGGGGTTTAACTCGGTCTGTAGTTGTTCTAGTGTTGTTTCAGTCCAATGTTTACTTGTTGGCTTTTTGGTCTTGACTGACTGCGGTTTGTGTATTTTATAGCTATTTTACATTGCCCCAGAAAAAGGAGGCTGATGAGACCAACGGCTTATTAAGTAGGTGACTTTCGAATCACCCCAAACTGACTGCGACTGTGAAAATTTGATCTTTATAGGAAAGCGGGACAAAAGAGTGTGATGTCATTGATAGAGCAAGATTTAATTAATGCCACGCCTCTTGTGAATCACGTGCCTAACAATTCTTCCACGTTTTCAACTCTGCTTTGCCATCCACGGTATCATTGAAGGGTTGTTTGCACTAATGTGTTGCAGTTTTCTACGAAAATTAAAATGTAAAATGTAAATCTTTTTAGAAAATTACGTTTAAAAATAGTTTACATAGTGAACACAGTTACGGTTTAAATTAACGTCTAAGCCAAAAGTTATTTTGGTTGGTCGTCGTTTGTCCCACTTGCTGACGTCTGGATTACGTAGCGTTTTTGGTGCTGCGTCCTTGTTGAGTTGGTGTTAACTGCTTAAAATTGCCTTTGTCTTTGCTAACGACGTTTTCCGGTTTGGAGAAGGTGGTTCTTCCTAGGCGTGGGCACCTGAGCTTTGATCAGGCTAATGACATCTTGGTGCTGTTTTTTGGGTTTTGCTTTATAAGGTTTTATGTCCGTGTCCAGTATTAAGAAAGCTATGCTGGCTACTAGAGGTTTAGGTTGAGGTCTTGAATGCTTTTCTGGGACGTCTAGGTCGATCATATCAAATGTGATTAAATTTGAAACTTGCAGATCTAATGTTGAATGTTTTTTCTAAGAAGTTACTGTGAGTTTGGTAAAGTTATCAGATTTTTGCTAGTTTTTTTTTGCTTTCTCCTATATTTGAGTCCGATTAATTGGGTGCAAAGTTGGTTAGATACTCGGCATGGGAAGTACTCGATGCGCATTACCAGTCGTTTTCTTTAAATCCTTAGGGATAGGTTTCAAGACTTTACAGCTTGAGTAAGATTTATTAATTTTAAATGTGCCCAGGTAAGGTAGCAAGATTCGTGTTAAAATTTTGACTGACGTCATCTAGATATTTTTTTTCTGTCTTTATTGATATAACAATGCATAAGTATAAGTTGTATTGCTGCAACAATTCTGCTTACAGTAGCAAAACCTATTTAGATTTTTTTGTCATTCAGGCTTGTTTTCTTTACAGTGTAAGTTATTCTTTGTTTCAGTTTAAATTATAATATTTGTGGCTTTTTTGCCTTCAAGATTAAACGCTGTTTAATTTTACGAATTTCTTATTTTTGCAATAGAAACTGGTGCTTTGGCATATTTTGGATTAATACTTCAAGAATGGTTAATTACAAATTATCTAAAGCGTTGAATTGATCGTGCAAGATTAGTGGTTTAGCCCCAAGGTTGGCAGTTCTTAATTCATTAGATTTTTATGTTTGGGGAACTAAAAGATAAATTCTAAAGGGTAATTAAATTTAAAGATTAAAGAAGCGTGCAATGAGATGAGGCAAAATGGAATAGAAATTGCGCAATTGATGTGTTGATTTTGGGCTGTTGCAGAAAACGTTTAGATGTCGGGAATTTCAAAACTACAAATTATGTTGGTTGGACTTTTAGTATTAAAACTTTACCATGCGACATCTTTGTTAGGAAGCATTTAAAGATACATGTTTATTGTAACTTTTTTGTTCCATTTGATGAATTGATTAATGAAACCACTCAGTATATTACAGAATTGTAAGTTTTATTTTAGATGTATTATTTCAATAAATATCTAATAATTTAAAATTGAAATTTATTTTATTAAATATAATTGCTTATTAAACAGACTAGATCTGATAAATATTTTTATATTTATTTGCATTTTATTTACCTTAAATTTAATTACAGTTTACTTTTATATAGATAATTAAATTTGTACCATATCGCTCAACATTTATTTTACAAAGTATGCAACAACCATTTATAATCGCACTATATATTACTTTGGCCCTTTTAAAAAAATTGAATACGTCCCTGTGGTACTTAAATGTATGCAACCAAATACACACAAGTCCCCAGAATACCTACAAATGAACGAAAATAGAAGATTGATGAATTGCGCAAGTGGGAGAAAGACATATAAATATAGCCATTTGTATATTGCTAAAAGCCAAATTGCCGAAAGGTGATTTACGTGATAGTGATGTGTATTAATAATCCATGACATCATTAAAGTTTGTTATTGCTACGTAGAAAAAAAAAACAATAATTTAATAGGTGTGGTGTAGTTGAACAATAATAATATTCAAATGGTTTTTCGTCTCAATTAAAAACATATTAGGTTAAGTAAGTATATAATACTTGATTTATGACCTACTTCAATAATCTTGATTAATTAATAGATACAAATTCATTTGTTTAATCAGTAAATCTTGAATTTTGTAAATTATTTAATTTTTTTATAAAATATTTTGGAAAATAAGATTGATTTCTTAATAATGAGTTGTTGACAAATTATAATCAATCAATTTTCTGGCAAATTAGTCGCACATATGGCACTTCAATAAATTTTGTAATTAACTAGACTATTTTATTTCCATGCCAAATTTTAGTTGATTTTTATTATCAATAAATTTGACCATTAAATTATATAAATTAGAATTTTTTAAAATTGTGAAATATTATTTTTAATTTTAGGTACAATGGCAGGTGCCATAAGTAAAGAAGAGGATAAGACACCGGCTGCGGTGCCCGATCGAGGGATAGCTGGAGGGTCAACGTATGACCTGGTTATTAGTGCAGCCAAGAGGGTAATAAACTTATCAAATATTAAAATCAATACTACTATTTTATTACTGAGTATGTGAATGAAATTTTGTAAATATAATTTTTAAATATACTGTGGATGAATTATTTTTAAACTTTATTTGAAGATAAATTAGATTTATTTTTATTTTTATGTTTTGTGACCCGACATAGTTGGCAAATCATCAAAGCATGCAAAACATAGATTTTTTATGAGTCTAAACAAAGTATCACTTGTGTTAGTTAAATTTATATATGTTTTACTTTTATTGTTATAAATGTTTTATTTAAATTTGATTGTATGAAGCAATATTGACTAATAACTGTGTCAATTAGTTTGGTTTGGTAGGATAATATTGTTATTTACATTATTTTTAATTAAGTATGGTTTGCTTTACATAAAATATATTTAACCACTTGAATATGCAATTACAAAAATTATGAGCGTGTGTGGGTTATCTATTTAACAGATTTTATAGGACATATTGGGTTGCCAGTTGTTTCGAATTCTCATTAATTTGAAGATGTGGTTTTATGAATATTTTTATAGTTTTTGGCGGTTCATCACTATAATATAACATCAATAAATATTTTAACAGTTTCTGACATAGTTCCAACTGATGTTGACATGAATCATTAATACAGTTTATAACTGGTCAAAATAACTACTTTTACAGTTTATGAAAGTACATTATAATGTCAATATAAATTGACAAATCATAAAATTCACAATTGACATTATTGACTATTTATGGATACAGTTTATGACAATTCAAAACAACAATAAACATTAATAGCATTTTTAGCTTGTCACTAATTGTAGACTGGGCATCCTCGATTCTTAATTTATATTTATGAACTCAATGAAGTTGAATTTATTGAATTTATTGTTGGATGTAACAAATAAATAATCTAATTAATGACAAATATTGATTCATTATTTAATTTAAAAAAATCAAATGTTTCGGATGAAAAAGCTATAATTATGGATATTTTTGTACAGGGAGTTTATAAATGAATGGGATTATGTAATCACTTTAAATATGCCGCCTTTTTAAAATCGTTCACTATACTACATATGTTTTCATATGTTTGCTTGACAGCTGTCAAAGTTGATCTGTCAAAACAAATAGTTTAGTGAACAATTTAAAAAAAGCGGCACATTTAAAGTGATTACATAATCCCATTCATTTATAAACTCCCTGTAGTTCAAAGCAATACTATCAACAGATCTTGACATTCAAGTTAACAGTTAAATTATTGACAGTTTGATTAATTATTTTAATGGCATTTTCACTTTTATATTCAACAAACTACATAATTTGGTCTGAAAAACCATTTGCATTAAATTTATCAAAAAATTTCCAAAGATGTCATTTATTGCAACAAATTCTGCAAAAATCAAGCAAAAAAAACATAATTCTTTACTAAAATCGCTCCGAAAAATCATTCGTTGCACATAATCATTATTTGCATAAAAATCTCACAAATAAGCAACAAATTGAGCTGAAAAACCGTTAATTGCTGAAGAAAATTCTTTAAAAATCTTACCAAAATAGTTTTTATTGCTACAAATTATACAAAAAAACGCACAGAAAAATCATTAGTTGCACAAATATCGCAAAAAATTGCGCAAAAACCATTAGTTTGTACAAAAATCTCACAAAAAAACCATTTATTGCAACAAATTCTACAGAAATGATTAAAAAAACCATTAATTGCACAAAATTTCTTCAACAATCTCACAGAAAAGCAGTTTACTGCAACAATTTTTACAAAATTCTTCAGCAATCTTAACCAAATGAGCCAGTGCAAAGTTCTATAAAAATAAAAACAGAATATTTATAAATAATCTCACAAAAAAGCTTTTAATTGCAAAAAAATTACAAAAAACAAACAAAATTCTACAAAAATTGCGCCAACAAAACATAAACTGCACAAATCATACTTACCTAGTCACGCTGATTCGGATGTCGGACACACCGAGCCACAGAGAAGACATGTATATTTGGAAGCCTATATGAGGTACCGGATCCATTTGAAAAGAACGACTGCTCAAAAATATTCTTCTAGTTTGTACAAAAGAAATCAAAAAACTTATAAATTTGCTCAGAAAAATTATTACCTGCACAAAATTTTTCTAAAATCTTAGTCAAAATGGCTTTTATTTAGAAAGAAATTAAAATTGTTCAGTCAAACCATTTTTTGCAAAAAAAAATAGTTTCACAAAATTCTTCAACAATTTTGCAAAAAGAGCCTATATTGCAACACCATTTATTTGCGAAATATGTTTCAAAAACCGCTCAGAAAAACCTTTAGTTGCATTTATTGTACAAAAATTACACAAAAAACATTGATTACACACTAAATATTAAAATCCTATAACATAGGCATTTCTTGTAAGAAATTCTTCAAAAATCTTTTAAATCTGCCATTTGGTGCAAAAAAAATTTGTACAAAAACCTTGCAAAAGAACCATTTATTGAAATAAATTCTACAAAAATTGCTCAATAAACCAGTTATTGTACAAAAATCATAACACCAATTTATTTTAACTATACTAACAAATTTTTTCGAAAATCTTACAAAAAGGTAAATAGCCTTCTTTGCAAGAAATTCTACAAAAACTTCTCAGAAAAATCAAAATTGATCAAAACAGCTATTCTAAAAAAATCTTACATAAATTCCAAAATAATATGAATTGAAAAACTATTTCTTGCTAAAAAGATATTTCAACTGTTTTTGGCAGGATTTTACTAATTTTGACATTTTATGAGTAGAATATTACATTTTTCAACAGTTTCATAGCCGGTTTTTAGCGGATTTTCATAATATTTTGATATTTCTTTTCCTAATTTTGCTATTTTTGACATTTTATGAGTTTTGTTGTACATTTTTAACAGTTTGTGACTGGATTTTACTATTTTTGACATTTTATAAACATATTTTTTAACAGTTTATGGCTAGACTTTAGTTTATTTTAACATTTTGATGTTTCTTGGCCGGATTTTTGACATTTTAGAGTAGGTGGGCAAAGCAATTAAATGGTAGACGCCTATAAAATTTATACTTAGATCCCGCCCACCCACCCAAGAGTTAGTTATCAATAAACCAGATCAGTCGCTCTTTATTTCAACATTATGAGAACTTACACTAGCAAGAGAAGGAATAATCCAATTTTAGAATCACCAACACTTAGGTGGGTGGGCGGGGAACGCTAATACATACTAGACGCCCATAAGTTTTAAACTAGTTCCCGCCCACCCACGAAAGAGTTTGTTATCAAGAAACTAGATCAGTCACTTTCTCTTTTAACTTTATGACAGCTTACACCAAACAAGAGCTGGAATAATCCAACTATTGTATCACTAACACTCACTCACTCACCCAGGGTGGGAAAAGCAATTAAATGGTAGACGTTTACAAAATTTAAACTTAGTTCCCGCCCAGCTACCCAAGAGTTTGTTATCAAGAAATTAGATCAGTCACTTTCTTTTTCAACTTTATGATAGCTTTCACCCGCAAGAGAAGGAATAATCCAACTTTTGAATCACCAATACTTGGGTGGGTGGGCTGGGAACGCTAATAAATGAAAGACGCCTACAAATTTGAATTTCTCTTTTTTTCAACTTTATGATAGCTTTCACCCGCAAGAGAAGGAATAATCCAACTTCTGAATCACCAATACTTGGGTGGGTGGGCTGGGAACGCTAATAAATGGAAGACGCCTACAAATTTGAATTTAGATCCCGCCCACCCACACAAGAGTTTGTTATCAAGAAACTAGATCAGTCACTCTCTTTTTCAACTATATGACAGCTTACACCAAACAAGAGCTGGAATAATTCAACTTTTGGATCACCAACACTTGGGTGAGTGGGTGAGCAAAGCAATTAAATGGTAGGCGCTTATAAAATTCAAACTTAGTTTCCGCCCACCCACCGAAGAGTTTGTTATCAAGAAACTAGATCAGTCACTTTCATTTTCAACTTTATGACACCTTACACCAGCAAGAGAAGAAATAATCCAACTTTTGAATCACCAATACGTGGGTGGGTGGGCGGGCAACGCTAATAATTAGTAGACGCCCACAAGTTTCAAACTTGGTTTCCGCTCACCCACCCAAGTATTTGTTATCATGAAACTTGATCTGTCAGTCTTTCTTTCAACTTTATGGCAGCTAATAGCAACAAGAGAAGGAATAATACATCTTTGGGAACACCAACACTTGGGTGGGCGGGCTACGCAAATAAATGGCCCACAAATTTTAAACTTAGTTTACGCCCACCCACCCAAGAGTTTGTTTTCAAGAAACTAGATCAGTCACTTTTTCTTTCAACTTTAAGACAGCTTACACCAAACAAGAGCAGGAATAATATATCTGCGAAGCAATTAAATGATTGACGGCCACAAATTTCAAACTTAGTAGTAGAACAGTAATTTACTAAAACAAAAACTAGCAGAAAAACTAATTGCACAAAGTTTTTCAAAAATCTCACAAAAGACATAAAGTTCAAAAACTACATAAATCGCTCAGATAAACCATCATGCGCACAAAATTCTTCAAATTTTATTTTCAATTTTTTTTGTAAAATCAAGCAAAAAAATGTTATTTTTATAAAATTGCGAATAACTATTCGTTGTGCAAAATTCTTTAAAAACCTCACATTTATTGCAAAAAAATCGATAAGAAAAACTTTAATGCACAAAATTAATCAGAAATCTTTCAAAAATGCCATTTATTACTGCAAATTATATTTCAAAAATATCTCTCAAAGCAGGCATTTACTGCAACCATTACTTTGTAGAAAAATCTCGCAAAGAAATCATTCATTGCAACCAACTCTAGAAAAATCAAACAAGTACTACTAAAATTGCTTAGTCAAACCTCATTTGTTGCACAAATTATTATTTACTGCAATAAAATTTACAAAACTTTGGCAAAAAACCATTTTATTTGTACTAAAATCTCACATTAAAACCATTTATTGTAATAACTTCTACAAAAATTGCTGCAAGAACCAAAACTCTTCAAAGATCTCCTCACAAATTCTACAAAATGCGTAGAGAAATTATTAAATGCACAAAAATTTCACTAAAAAACCTTAATTGGACAAAACTTCTCTTCAACAATCTCACAGAAAAGCCGTAAATTGCAAGTTTCTACAAAAATTACGCTAAAAATATTAGCTTGTACAAGTTCTATAAAAATACAAAAAAAAATTACACAAAATTTATCAATAATCTCACTAAAAAAGCTTTTAAATCCAAAAAAAATTACAAAAAACGAGCAGAAAAACCATTAATTGCATAGAAATTTCACGGAACAGCAATTTTTGTAACAAATTCTACAAAAATTGCGCAAAAAAATTCTACAATCTCATAGAAAAGACATAACATGCAATAATTTCTACAAAATTTGTTAAAAAGTCTTACGAATGTCATTTATTGCATTAAATTTGGTCAGAAAACCATTAGTTTTTCAAAAATCTGAGCCTAAATGGCTTTTATTTGAGAAATTTTGGAAGAAATTTGTCTAGAAAAACCATTCTTTGCAAAAAACTCATAGTTTCAAAAAATTCTTCAATAATTTTGCAAAAAGAGTCTATATTGCAACACTATGAAACACTATTTATTGCAAAATATGTTTCAAAAACTATTGTTTTTTTGGTATTGTTTTTATTGTAAAAAATGCACAAAAATCTAAACACAAAAAACTAAAATCTTATAAAACTCGCTCAGAAAAAACAAATCACCTATTTATTCTACATTTTTTTTAAATCGTTGCACCAAATGGCAGTTTTGTAAGAAATTCTACAAATATTATAAAGAAAAACTAATAGTTGCAGAAAAGTTCTCAAAAATCTTGCAGACCATTTATTGAAATAAATTCTACAAAAATTAATAAACCAGTAATTGCACAAAAATCTCACAGAACAGCAATTTATTTCAACTAAGTCTACTAAAATCTTACAAAAAGCCTATTTATTTGCAAGAAATTTTACAAAAATTATTCAGAAAAGTAATTTTGTATACAAAATTTATCGAAACAGCTAATTCCAACAAATTCTACAAAAAACAAGCACAAAATTCCAAAATAATTTGCATAGAAAAATTATTTGTTGCCCAAATATCTCATAAAGCAGTAATTTTCTAAAATAAAATCTACGAAAATTGAGCAGAAAAACTAATAACTCCACAAAGTTTTTAAAAAATTTACAAAAGACACAAAGTGCAAAAACTCGCACAAAATTCTTTAAAAGTTTTACAAAAATGCTATTTATTAGGTGCTACATGGATTGGAAGAGTACCAAGTACACAATCAATCTCTGACATAATTAAATTATGCAAGAATGACAATCGGCACTTTTTCGGCGAAGCTTCAATGACGGTAGATTATAGAGTGAGGCAATGTAACTGTAATTATAATTTACAGATAGTATACCCGATTTATAGGACAATAAACGACAAAATTTCTTTTGAATTTGTTCAATTCTAAGGTTATGAATATCTTAAGCAGGGCTCCAAACTGACGGAGCGTACTTTAAATGCGAACGCACCAACGCATAATATAGAAGTTTTAGTGTACTGGGTGATAAATCCGTTGATATTCTATAAACAAATCTCAACATTTTTATGGCACGATTGCACATGATGTTAATATGTTCAACAAATGTAAATTTATGATCAAAAATTATGCCTAAATCTTTTATTTGTGTGACTTTGTCCAATACTTTAGTGTCAATTACATAGTTATTTTACTCAAAGTTCTATGAAAACTTATTGAAAAACATTTATTAGCATTGAAGAACAATTTATTAATAAAACACCAATTGTTTATAGAGTCTAAGTCCAGTTGTAAAAGATGGCAGTCATTAAGAGAAGATATTATTCTGTACATTTTTAAATTATCCGCAAATAAAAGAAATGACGATGAATTAATATACTGTGAGAGATCGTTAATTAAAAGCAAAAATAAAATTGGTCCACAATGAGATCCTTGAGGAACACATGATGAAACACGAATGGGCTGTGACAAAAATTATTAATTTTTACACACTGCGTGCGATTTTTCAGAAAGCTAAATAACCACATTATGATGAAAACCCACAGCTCTGAGCTTAGTAATCAAAATATTGTAGCTCACACGATCAAACGCCTTTGAAAAATCGGTATAGATAAAATCAACTTGTACTTTAGATTCAAATGCATTTAAAGAAACTTTTTGAAATTTTTTTGCATACAAATTAGGTATGAAAAGAGAAATTATAAAATGATCACAATCTAAAATCTTTCGAAGACGACGATTAATTGAATCTATATATTAATCAACAACTACTTAGATTGCCTGGAACTGCTAAGCAATCTGAATTTTAATCAACAAAGAATTACGCGTAAAATAAATATATTTAAATGCAACAAATGATGTGAACATGCTACATGCTTCAATTAGACAAGCTTTTTAGTTTGTTTGAAACATACATCGTTTAAAAATCATTGCCGTAAAATTAATTTATAAAATGTATGTAAACGTGTTTTTGTTAATTTTGTAAATTATGTACGTATATAATATTTATTCTATTAAGCGATATGCACAAATGTAAAGGTAATTATGTAACTTTTAAAAGCGTTGCCGTAAATAAATTTATTAATTTATTATTATTATTATAAGAACTATTTATTGCAAAAGTTTTTACAAAAATTGCTAAAAGAACCGCTAAAACCGTAACTAGTTTCAACCTTTACAAGGCCATCATCGGACGGTGATATAAACATTTCTTTTAAATTAAGACTTAGATGTTGTTTAAATATGTAAGTAAAAACAAAACAAATTTTACTTATCACTTTTAAGATATTAATTTTAATCTGTAAATTATCTCTACTACTACTGTTTGCTACGGTTTTTGCATGTTCAACTTGCATAACTTTTTTTTATCTAGCTACTACTAATTTTACATCTATCTCTATCATGAGGTCTGTTCCTAAAGCTCTGTAGAAAGACAAAAGCTGTAGGGTATTAGAAACGTGCACAAACTCATGGCTAAAAACTCTAAAATCTAAAATATCTTTAGCAAAGGCTACGACCAGTGGCGCATCAGGGAAATGGAAAATCTGCACATACGCTACAAATGTAATGAGGTTGGCCACGTAGTTAAAGAGTGTAACGTCTGCTACAAATGCGGAGAGGTTTCACATAAGATCAAAGACTACCAATTATCTGTTCAACGAGAAAATGCACAAAACACAGATTATGCTCTGTCCTGCATGTAGGTCAATTGTGAAAACGCAAGAAAAAAAAAATTATAGATCTAACTTAATATGACAGTGTTTAAGAATGCGCAGTCAAATCTTGATAGATAACAAATGCATAAAAAAGAAAATTACTTTTGCTTTAATCTTCAAGCCTACTTGCTGTTTAGCTTAAATTTTAAAAACGAAATCTTGTTTTGAAACTTTAAAATGTTGTCAGAAAACATCAAAATTCAACCGTAAACTCTTAAAAAATGCAAAAATCTTCTCATAAAATGACAAAACTAGTTAAATTTGAATTTTTAATATCACAATCTAGCCAACAAATATAAAAATTATTAAATAAGAAAAATTAATCATAAAAACCGGCCATAACATGAGTAACTTAGTTTGGCAAAAAAAAACGGCCGGATCAGTTAACATTTTGATTTTTGCATAAAATCCGGATTTTAAATATTGAAATCCGGCCAATAAATAGTAAAATCCGGCCGAATAAAAAGAAAACTTAAACAAACAAATCCGTAAAATAAAAAATGAGTAACTCAGTTTGGCAAAAAATCCGGCCGGATAAACTAACAATTTGATATTTGAATAAAATTTAATTTCTAAATATCTGCTATTTTTACCAAAAATTTTGATTTTGTTTTTTAAATATTAAAATTTGGTCAACAACAAAAAATTGTTTATAAAAATCCTAAAATAAGTAACGTTAGCAAAAAACGCGGCCGGATTATCCAACATGTTGGTTTTGCATACAAATTTAAATCCGGCAATATGAACTAACAAATTATTAAAAATATATAAATTCAATCTTTAATTATTAAAACCCGGCCGGATTAATTTGTTTTTTGCTTAAAATCTGGCAAGATAAATTTAAAAAAAATTAAACGATTAATATTTTGAATTATCTTCTAAAATTTTTGGAATTTTATAATAAAACTTACTAAACATTTAACTCGATTTGGTAAAAAATACGGCCGGATTACCCAACAATTTGATTTTTGCAGAAAATCCGGTTTTTTAATATCAAAATCCAGCCAAAAAATAGATTAAATAAAACAAATAATTAAGAAAACCAGCAATCAAATGAGTAACTTTTTATTTTGCCATAAAATCCGGCCGAAAAAACTGAAAAAAATTAATCAAGAAATCCTGTTATTAAACAAATTGTCCAAAATAACTAAAAAAATAGTTTTTGTCTTTTAAATATTGAAATTTGGCTAATAATTATTAAAATTCGGCCGGGTAAAGTAAGAAATTTTTTTTATAAAGAAAATCCGATTTTAAAATAAGTAACATTGGCAAAAAATGTGGCCGAATTTATTTAATATATAAGTTTTGTATACAAAATTAAATGTTTTGTAAATCCAACCCACAATCCCTTATATCCTGTCAGGATTAATTTGGTTTTTGCTCAAAATTCGGCACAAATAATTTTTAAAAATTTGAAATATTTTTCAGAATTAGAATTTTATTAGATGAAACTTGCCAAACATTTTTTTCAATCATTTTTTAAGATATAATAGAAATAATCAGAATTTTTCAAAAAAATTTATATAAAAAAATACATTTGTTAAGAATTTATAATTTTTTTAAAATACCGAAAAATAAAATGTTCAAAATTTTAAAATATTGCTCAGAAATTTTGAACCATTATGATAAAACTTGCCAAACATTTTCTACAATAATAATAATAATATAATAATATAAAATTTCTAAGCTTAATTTAAATGCTATTTTTGATAATTTATTAACAGAATTTTGGAGTTTTCAAAATTTTTTTAGCAAAATTTTTATTTTAACTTTTTTACATTGATTTTTTATAAACAAAATTTTGCATTTTTATTAATAATATTGTTATACTTCATGGCCAAATTTAGTATTTTTGATTTTCTATTAATCAAATTTGACGCTTTTCGACAGTTTATGGCAAAAATTTGTTTTTTTCCAACATTGGCTAGAACAATAATTGCCAAATTGTCCGCGTATGCTATGAGCTTAACGTTTTTGGTAAATCTATGTTTAGAATACCGTTGTGTAAAAAGTTTGATAGGAGTGGTCCAAGGACGAATTTCTGCAAAACTACGCACGTCATCTTGTGCTTTTTTTCGTCAGTTATGGCTCTTATGAATGCATAGTAACTGCTTATTAGCCTTTTTCGGTACAGGAATACTAACGTTTTATCAACATTTTCATAATAACCATCCAGAAAGCGGTGTTAAAGGTACTCTTGATGTGTATTGTGACTGGAACACAAAGTTTTTTGGTTTTTATCCTTTGCTTTCGGTTATTTTTTTAGACTATTGCCGTAAATTTTTTTGCTATAAAGCTGTATTGATTTTTGCCGATTCTTTTTGCGACTTTCTTTTCCAGGAACTTTATCACGGTGAAGACAAATTAATCTGTAAGACCTTGGTTCTTTATTGTGCTGGTTGGGTTTCTTTATTAGCACTAGTTTGCCGTTTTTTAAATTGTTTGGGACGTTTCTTTTGCGCATTATATTATTCATTTTTATTTATTTTTTTTACACCAATTTTAGCTCATCTGGTTTAATTAGGTCTATCTCTATCTCTTTTCCTGTTTTTTTTTTGTTTTGATCGTTTTTATATTAAGGTCGTCGGGTATGATTATATTTTTGAACTTTAATTTCTTTTTAAAGATCTTATAACCATTTCCTCAAATGAGATCTTTTACTTCTTTTTTTGCTTCTTTTTATCATTATTTTTAATTGTTTTCTTTTCGTTTTGTATGTCATTTTTTCTTTTTCAGGATTTTGCCTTCTATCTCTGGTTATTTTCCTTCTGAGGTTTATGTATTTCCTTTTTTGATCCGATATCTTCTCATTTCTCCAAAGCTTAGCTTGTTTTTTATTAGAGTTGTTGTGTCACAGGCTTTGCTAATAATTCTCGCGTTTACGTTGCAGAGAGAGAGAGAGTTTCTTATGCTTAGCTTTTATCTGTCTAGTTTATTCAAGTTCCATATTTTCAATAAGATTTCTGATGGTTTTGTTTCCGTATTGCTGGCTTATACCACTTTATACAATATGTACTAGTGATGGCTTAGTATGTCTATATCCAGGACTCTCCAATTCGCAATTTTCCGTTTTCTTGGAGCTGCAGGTAAGATCGAGTATTGACTCTTGATTTCTTCTTATAAAAGTTGGAGCTTTACCTTTGTTCAAGACTACTGGGCTGTTGTTTGCTATTCCTCTAATAGTTTCTTTTTCTTATTTGGATTGGAACTCTACTTACTCGGCCAATTTTGAGTTAAAGCCTTCAACGATTCCCATTCTTTTTTTATGTTTGTATGTCAGCTTCGGGTTTTTCTAAGTATTATTGGAACTTTTTGAGTGGGATGTATATCCTGAAAATCTCCATTTCAACCCATACATATCTCTTCCCTCTTTTGTTACGTCTGTTTTTGATTTTGTTGATCTGTATTGTAGCGTCTAGCTGCTTGTCCGCTATCCACCTGCCTTCTCCGCCGGCTACTTTTTTGTTTGGCTTAATGATTATTATCAGGTTGGTGTTCTTTTCTATTGGTGTTGTTTCTAGCAGGTCGTAACATGCTCTACTCCTGTTTGCGTTTATTTGTAGTATCTTTATAGTTTTCAGATACAGGAACGCTTTACATTCTTTCAACCTGTTCATAATAATCTTCCAGAAGATGGTGTTGAAGGTACTCTTGATGCCTACTGCAACTAGAACACATTTTTTTTTGTTTTTTTGGCTTTTATCCCTTTTTTTTCGGTTATCTTTTTAGCCTTCCTTTTTTATTAGCGTGGATCTTTTGGCCCTGAAGCCATATTAATTTGTGCTGAGTTTTTCCGAGATTATTTTTCCAGTAGCTTTATCATGGTGATCAGGAAGCATACCAGTATATAAGATCCCTTTTTCTTATTGGTCTATTGTTAGGTTTCTCTATTAGCACCAGTTTAATATTCTATTCATAGGTCGGATTTCTCTTTAACCAAGGTCTTCACATTTCTGCTGGGATGTTGTTGGTTTCCGGTGCTTTTTTGTTTTTTGACGCTGCTTTTATCTCGTCTAGCGTGATGTAGTCTTATCTCTCTTTTTTCAATTTTTCCGGTATCCAGTTTATTTTCAGTTCATATTTTTGGATTTTAGTTTCTTTCTAACAATTTTATACTTTTCCCCATATGGAAGATAACCCACTTTTTTGCATATGGTTTTTCACGCATTTTCTTTGCTTCTTGTAATCAGTTTTTTTTTTTTTTTGTTTTTTTTTTAATGTCAGTACTTTTTACAAAAGTTTTTCCTTATCAGGATTTTGCTTTCTGCCTACGCTTAATTCCCTTCTGAGATTTAGGCATTTTCTTCTTTGCTCCAATACTCATTCCACCAGAACTTATGACGTTTTTTCTATGTCTTTATTGGCATCAGAGGCTTTGCTGATGATTCTTGTCAGCGAGATTAATATGGGAGAGCTTCTCATTTAGTTATCCGCATAGCTTTTCTCTGTCTGGTTTTATCTTTTTGTCGGTTTTGATTCCAATCTTGTAGCTTCTAGTACTTCATTCGATATGTACCAGTGAGTGTTAGGTGTCTCTGTATCTAAGACCGCTTTCTCAGAACTGAAGGTGAGATCGATTATTGATTCTTAATTTTCTTTTATAAAGGTTGGCGCTTTACCGTTGTTTAAGGTTACTAATCTGTTGTTTTTTAGTAATTTTTTTAGTAGTTTTCTTCTATTATCTGATTTGTTGGAGCTTTACTCGGACAATTTTGAGTTGAAGTTTTCTGTTATTATCTTTTTTTTAAATATTTTATGTCAGCTTGAATGGGATGTTCGGTAATATGTACTTTTTACACCTGTTAACAATTTATGGCTGGATTTTAGAGGCTATTAAAAGTCAAATTTTGCTATTTTTGACTTTTATGAACATATTTTTATAGTTTTCAACCGTTTTTGGCCTAATTTCAGTATGTTTTAGTATTGTTTTCTTATAATATTTTTATACATTATGGCCGGATTTTCCTATTTTTGACATTTTATAAATAATATTAAGGATCTTTCGGCAAATTAAGGCCGGTTTTTGTTATTTTTAACATTTTTTTGATATTTTATAGGAGAATTTATTTACTCAAGCGTGCAAATGCAAAAGTGTTGCACAATCTGGCGTAACATGTACTAGTTGTGGAATTATATTTCACAACAGCTGCTTCATTCGTCATCAAAAATGCCACTGTTGTACGTCATTTGAACTTGACGATTCCGAACTTCCCAGGCTTTATAAAGAGACTATCGTACTATATCAAGTTTAGTTAGATGAAGTTTGTTCTAACAATAAATTGCTATTAGATAAAGTATTGTATCTTGAAGAGAAGATTGCAGACAAAGATAAGGTTAAACTTGAACACAAAACTCGTATTCAAGTATCTATGCCTAGTGTAGTTACACCAACTATTAATGAGGAAATTCAATTGCTTCCACCTGCAATTAATTCTGTAAATAATAATTCTTCTTTTTTTGCGACCCTTACTGCTCAAACTAAACCTAAGCAGAAAGTTCAGCCTAAAACCCCAACAATTTTTGGTTGTGGTCCAAGTCACGATAAGTGACTCATATATACATGTCTCAAAACTTAATCGCTGAACTAATAAATCCGATGTTATAAACTACATTAAATTTAAATACCCTAATATTTCAATCGACGCTGTAGGTCTAGCTGTACAATTTGGAAGCTACAGTCTCGGTTTTAGCCGACCATGCTCTTGCTATTCTTGTGCAAAGACTTTTGGCCAGCTAACATCGCTGTCAAAAGATTTGTGAGTTATGGTCATTTACAAAATGTTCCTGCTTCATATCCAATGGATTTTCGGAACCTGAATCCTGTCAACAGCTTGGACCCATCTTCAGGAATAATTACGGCTTCTTCATCTACTACCAGAACGTTGGGGGTTTAAAAACTAAACTCAGGAAACTTTTGCTAGCTGTAGCCGTATCAGATTACGATGTAATTGTTTTTACTGAAACCTGGCTTTCTCCGGTCATCAGTGACTCTGAATTAAATTTAAAAGGCTATTTATTTAGGTGTGATTGCTCGGCTCTAACAAGCCCTAAACAAGGCTTCCGGTGTTTTAAATTGCTATCAAAACTCACCTCAAATCTGTATTACTTTACCCCACGTTTATTAGTGTTGAAATTTGTTTGTAGTTGTTAAGTTTTATCTTGTGTCGTATATAATTTGTGCTGTATATTTACCACCTAATTCAACTAGTGATAAATATCTTAACCATTGTTATTCCGTCGAATCTATTGCCGACGAGTTTCCAAACAGTAAACTAGTTTTATTGGGCGATTACAATCTATCTGCAGCGTCTTGGGTTAACGATGGTTTAGGTATAGGAGTAATTTGTAATGATAGTTACCCTGCTCATTTAGTTGCTAATTTGTCAAACCTGTAATAATGGGAACGACAATAGTTTTGCTGATTTTTCCTTCAGTCTATGATAAAGAAACCCATCTAACTCTATTGTTTAATTTTAATAATAACGTAATTCATTCAAAATTTTCAATTAGTTTGTTTGATGTTTTTAAGGGAATTGAAAACTAAAATGTAATTTAAGCGTTGGACCCGACGGCATTCTTTCTTTACTGTTAAAGAAGTACATTTATTTTATTGTAAAGCTATTGCACTTACTTTTCAATGCTTCTTTGAATTTCTGAAATATGGCAACAAAGCTATATTACGTTTTAGTTTAAATCTGCAACCAAAGAGGATATCACTAACTATAGAGCTATATGCATTCAATCTAACCTAAATTGTTTGGTAAAATTATAACTGGTCAGTTACAATGGATGTGCAAAAGCATCTTAGTGGAAGAGCAGCACAGATTTTGTGAAGGGCGTTCCACACTTACTAATTTACTTTGTTATGAAAATGATATTTTAAATGCATTAGAATCTAAAGTACAAGTTGATTCTATCTATACCGATTTTTCAAAGGCGTTTGATCGTGTAAGCCACAATATTTTGATTGCTAAGCTCAGAGCTGTGGGTTTTCATCATAATGTGGTTTCCTGGTTATTTAGCTTTTTGAAAAATCGCACGCAGTGTGTAAAAATTAATAATTGTTTGTCACTGCCCATTCGTGTTTCATCAGGTGTTCCTCAAGGATCTCACTGTGGACCAATTTTATTTTTGCTTTTCATTAATGATCTCCCACAGTATATAAATTCATCGTCATTTCTTTTATTTGCGGATGATTTAAAAATACAGAAGAATATCTTCTCTTAATGACTGCCATCTTTTACAACTGGACTTAGACTCTATAAACAGTTGGTGTTTTATTAATAAATTGTTCTTCAATGCTAATAAAAGTTTATCAATAAGTTTTCATAGAACTTTGAGTAAAATTTCTTATAACTATGTAATTGACACTAAAGTATTGGACAAAGTTACACAAATAATAGATTTAGTCATAATTTTTGATTATAAACTTACACTTGTTGAACATATTAACAACATCATAAAAATGTTGGGATTTGTTTATAGAATGTCAATTTATCACTCAGTACACTAAAACTTTTATATTGTGCGTTGGTGCGTTTGCATTTAGAGTACGCTCAGTCAGTTTGGAGCCCTGCTTATGATATTCATAATACTTAGTATTGAACGAATTCAAAAGAAATGTTGTCGTTTATTGTCCTATAAATCGGGTATACTATCTGTAAGTTATAATTACAGTTACATTGCCTCACTCTATAATCTATCGTCATAGAAGCTTCGCCGAAAAAGGGCCGATTTGTCAATCTTTTAATTATGTCAGATTGATTGTCCGGAGCTACTTGGTACTCTTCCATTCCATATAGCACCTAATAATGGACGCAACAGGCATTCTTCTTTATTCCGTGAGTCTACCCATTCTACTAATTATGGTTTTAATAATCCGCTGAGTAGAATGTATAGATTTGCAAATACTTTACCAACTAACTTAAATTTATTTTGTGTCTCTAAGTCTACGTTTAGAAGTCAGCTGACTAATGTTTTGTTTTAATCAGTGCGATTTTTTGTATATGATATTTTTTGTATTTTTTATTTTTATATATTTTTGTAAAACATTAATTATGTATATTTGATGCAGATGTAAATGGTAAGTTTTTATACAGTAAATAAAGTATTATTATTATTATTCATATTTCATATTTTTACTTAGATTAAATGCAAATGGTTTAACAGACTCTTAATTATTTGGTATCTATCACCGTTGATTGAAAGAGTATAAATATATACTCTTTCAATCAACGCTATCACTTAACGTTGTTATGTTAAATATCAAGTGCGAGTTTTAGTTTAGGTGTATGTTAATTTTAGTGTATGTATTCAGTAAAAACATTACCATATTAATCATGAAATATTACGGAAATAACTATCTAATCTAGGAATTGCATTATTGCAGGAAACATGACTGATATCGTATAATATAATAGTTACAATTTGCGAATATATTTAAAACTTAGTTTTAGAGACTATTAAATATGTTAAATCGACTCGCAATAAACAAAGAAGGCTAAATAGAGAGAACTGGTACAAGGCTTAATAGTATATAATTCTCTTCTTCAAATTATCATATAATTAATTTTCCTTATTCATAGTTAATTAAATTTTGTTTTGAGATAAAACAGAGAATGATGTAAATGTGCAAAAATGCGGTGGGTTATGATTCATGAGTTAAATACAATCATGGGAATTGTGTATTTGTTAAGAAATAAGTAAAATCATAAATAATAATACGTAGAATGTGATTACAATTATTGATAATATTATGTGATTTATTTGGAAATAAAATTATGTATTTAGTTGATTTATAACTTTTTTATATTTTTAGTTATTGTATTAATAAATATTCTGTAATAATTTAGCTATATTATTATTTGATAAGGAACTGCCAATGGAGTTATTAAAGAAATAAATGACAAATAATAAAATTTAATAGGGACTGGTTTCGACAATTTTCTTTATATTATTATTATAATATTAAAATTATAACTGGTTTTGTTTTTTCAAAGATCATAAATATTATTACACGCATTTCCTGGGATGATGATCTCAATTTTATAAATGCATTATGAGTATATAGATAAGTTGATAAAATGAGATGTGTTTACTTATTATCTTTAGTAATACATGTACCATAACAAAGCAAAGGCTTTGTTAATTTATTCCGTAAATATGGATACTAAACAATTTTCAACTTATCATGTTCTCACAGTAAGTCTTATTATAGTATATTATCAATAATTGCTTTAAGTTCAATAATTTGTATAAAATTCTGCATTTTTTTGTGAATTCTTGTTATCTGATTTAAAATGTAAATATACATGAATAGCATATTGGTGTAAATTGATTATTAACAAAACTAATATTTGATTGGTGATATTGATATTGAGATAAGATAATATGTAATTAATTTAAATGCATATATTACAACTAAGTGCATACATTAATTAATATAACTCAAAGTACATGATAGGGCGACTAATTATCTATAGCAATTAGTATTTATTTGTGTGTGCAATACAACAATTATAATTCATTTTATGCGTATATTTTTTTAAAAAGTAGAACTTTTTTATTATATAAAGTTAGTAATAATTTAATGGTTTGGCAGTTGTGCAGACAATTCTGTAAAGGAAACCGGTGAGATGGCTCAGTTATAGAGCGTTAGCGTAGCACGCTAACAGTCCGGGGTTTGATCCCTGAATATGACTAAAATAATAACTTGCTCTTTATCCACTGGGGTGATTCGGAAGTCACCTAATAAGCCGTCCCATTAACCCCCTTCAAACAAGTCGTAAGATTTCTGGGACGATGTAAAATAGTTGTAAAACGCGCAATAAAGAAGAAGAAATAATCAAAAATGGCATTTCTGCCTAAAGATCAATAAATTGATCTCTGAATATCAAAATTGAAAAAAACTGAATATTTTTTACATCAAAATTATTGCTTAAAATGTATCAAAAACAATTGGAGAAAATTTGACCATTACACTGTCTGTCTGTTGAAGAAATTGAGCAACGTTTTGTGCAGTAGAGACTTTAAACTGCCTTTGACAATCCGTTTGCTACGCTGCTATGTGTTTTCAATCTTGCTCTACGGAGTAGAAGGCTGGACTATGAACAACAATGAAATGAAGCGGCGTGAGGCGTTTGAAATGTGGTGCTATAGGAGAAGTATCATGGATTGATAAAATACGTAACGAAGACGTACTTATTTGTATAAATAAAAGTAAAAAAATCTTATGCATCAAACGAAGAAAATTAGAGTATTTTGGACGCGTAATGAAGTACAGACTATTGCAAACTATTATGAAGGGCAAAATTTTTGGTAAACGTAGCCTAGGAAGACGGAAACCTCATGGTTGAAGAATTTGCGCGATTGGTGTTAACACTTAAAGTACTCTATTCAGACTGAACAAGATTCAGTTCTCAAGGCGGCTGGGAGTGATTTTACTTTAATACACCTGTAGTAGGGGTGGCACGTCTGTTTTTATGTGGCTACGGGCTTTGGAATTAAGGTGTCCAACGTTTTCTGGTATCTACGGATGACGTTTAACGATATTTTGGTAAAGTCCAATTGTTTGCAAAAGCTGATTATCCCTTCTACTGGTTACCCCTTCTTTTGATGTGATTGATCAAAAAGTTTTGCATGCTAAGTATTCTTTTATGTAAATCTTTACATCCATTTAGATTTTTAAGCATTTACACAGAACACAATATTACGTGTAGATATTGTCCTTTCTGAAATGTCCGGCGGTTACGTTTCTTAGAAGTTTTGTATTTGCTTATTTAGGGTATTGACCTTTATAAGTTTTCCAGCATTATCTGGTACCTACGGGTGATACTTGTCTATGTTTTGGTACTTATTACCCAGTCTAGTGCAAAACTGGTAGGCCACGTTTCTTTTAATGTCGTTGCACAAATTTTTTTGGCAGACTATTGTAGTAGGTTTGAATAAGCTTAGCGTATGACCAAGTTCTTCTGCCACATCAAAGCCTTGTTGTCTGTTTTTAAGTTCTAATGCTTTATCATTTGAAGCATTTAGTGCAGCCCATTACACGGTTTTATTTTTTCTAAGGCGGGTTGGCAAGTATGGCTTTAGAAATTAACATTTTTAGTAAGGGGCTTCTACTAATACAAAATCGAGCACTTCCTGCTGCGGATAAGGACAGAATCTTACTCATTTGCTAATTTGTGTCAAGGTACAATTGTTTTTAGAGATCACATGCAGGTGATTAGTAAGTTGGTGATTTCTTTTGGTTTGTTCTAGGTAGTCCAAATGATGAATAAACAAAAAAGTTTGATCGGTATCTACCTAAACCTTGCCCCAGCTTTACCTCTAGTAGTTTCTGGTGCTTTGTTTTGCGGTTTTGGAGACTAATTTAATTTTACTTGTTTGAAGATGATTGACTTCTTCTGTGGCTAATCTTAATAATAATGTCCGATGACGTTTAGGGTGGTTTTCTTGCGTAATATTGACTTTCAGAGGACGCATTTTGGGCAGGTCTGCTTATTGTAGGTCCTCTCCATCATCTTCAATCACTATCTTTTGCTTTTATTTATATTTTAGTACATCTTTGTTCATTTCTCAGTATAGTTGTCTTATTGCTTTTTCTTCGATTTGGATTACCTTCTATTATATCTTCAATAACGTTCTTCAGCAAACAATCTCATTGCATGGCACATTTATTTTTTTTCTTATTCATAATTGAATTTACTAATGATCTTTCTTCCCAATTTTTTTTCTTTTTTTTCTGACTGATCGACCACTCAATATTTAATATTCTTTCCCAAATTCACATTTTTAAAACTTTTGAAGTTTTGTGAAATTTTAGCAGTTGCAATCTTGATTGGCCTACACTTTGACGCTAATAATCTTAGGCGATAATGTTCTTAGACTAACAGGAGTTGTTTGGTCGTAGTGATTTGGTTTTTGTTTACGCTTGAAGTGTTCGGAAGGTATTAAAATTGGTAATGGTTGGCAATGCTAAGCCTTAGTAGTTAGTAGGTTGATGAGGGTGTTGTATAAGTTTTCATCGTTTTTTGGTGCTATTGGAAATTCACCACGGGTTCTTTTGGTATTACGTTATATCGTCATTAGAGCTTTACTTTGATTTCTTCCGCATTTAAGGGGGGGGGGGGCTGTCCTTAGTTGTTTATTGAAGTAATTGTTGGTAAAGTTTTGGACACTTTGCTTTTGCAGGTTTGTTCTTTCCGTTTGCTTGGATGGATTTTTTTGACTAATGAAAAAGAACGCAGTATGTATGTGGATGTCGTCGTCATCTGTATTGAGAATTATTTGGTTTTAATATTTTCATAGCTTGGGTGCACGACTAGAAGGTCTCAACCGGCTGCGGTCTTTAGCAAATTTTGGATTTGTTTCTAAGATACTCAATATTGATGCTTGTAGGTTGACCAACATTTCCTGCTACTTATGGCTGATGCTTGTTGGTGTTTTGGTACTTCTTGCTCAGTTGAAAGAAAACAGCTGGATAATTACTTTGTTCTTTTCTTGTTTTGCCATTTTCAATTTTTTTTTGCAGATCTGGTAATAGATTAAATGTGTCTGGAGTATTTTTAACCTTGGAGCTGCAATTTATGGTGTAGATGACTTTATTTGGTAAACTTGATGTCCAAAGCTCTTCAGCCACATAAGCCATTATCGTTTAATGCATTTAATAGTAGGTAATCACATACAGTTCCAGATATTTTAGTATAAACGAGCTTTGATCTAGATTCTCAAGATCTGTGGCGGCAAAGATGATCAAATGCTGATCGGAATAGCTTATCCCATCTACTTCTAGTATTTTTTGGTGGTTTGGTCTTTTATTTTGGCGACATTTTCTTTACTTGTTTGAAGATGTTAGTTTTTTTTTTTGATATTTTAATTATGCTGCTTGCAGTCGCCAATGTGCATTAGAGTGTTGTTTGTGTATTTGAGTTCATAATTCATTTGTGGCAGTAGTCAATGCTGGTTTTATTGCAGCCGTTGACCACCGTAGGTATTGATATCTTTATTCAGTTGAGAAAACACACTTGATTTTGATGTTGCACTTTTTCGTGGTGTTTTTAATGGTTGTTTAATTGCGTGATGCTAGGGACTCATTTTGGTCATTTTAGTCTTGTGACATGTTAACTCATACTTTGATGCTTTTTTTTTCTGTGATGGTGCTCTTAGGCTGATGAAGATTTTTTGTTTGTATTAGTTGTTTTTTTTTGTTTATCTTTGTTTTTTTAATTCAATATTTTGTGTTCCGAAGGTTTCAAAATTGGTGCTGTTTGGTAAATAGGGGTTGAGGAAGGTGTTGGTTAAAGTTTTTAATCATGATAGTGGCAAACAAATTTTCTATGGATTCTTCAGATATTGTGTTCTATTGTCATTTTAAAGTGCTGAGGACGTGGACAAATCTGTCGTTGGAATAAGTTTTTATGTAAACTGATCTAAGTAGAGCCGGGAGTTGCAGGCTTTAAATGGGACATTCTTGTTCAAGAGCCTTACTTTAACATACTTCAGTCATTATGGGCTTGACTTTAACGTATTTAAGAAGAGGCGTATGGGTGTTGTTTGAAGTATTTGTTGTTCCGTGTTGTCTTGATGATAGTGTCTACCTGTACGAGTTGGCCTTCTGATGAAAGATTCGGTTTAGACATCAAAAAACCGAAAAACTACTAAAAATGTTCTGTTTAGACACTAAACATTGGTTTAGACACTAAAACGCCGTAGAGTTACTAAAATTCTTAGTGTCTAACTAAAAAATAGTGGGATTACCAAAGTTTTTTCGTTAAGAAACTAAAAACCATAGAACTACTAAAATTCTTCTGTTTAGACACTGAAAACCCGTGGTACTACTCAAATTTTTTTGTTTAGACACAAAATCTATGGCATTACCAAAATTTTTCCGTTTGTACATTAAAAAACTGTAGAACCAATAAAATTTTTCTATTTAGACTCTAAAAAACCGTGGGACTACCAAAATTTTTCCGTTTAGACACTAAAAAACCGTAGAACTACTAAAATTCTTATGTTTAGACACTGAAAAATTGTGGTACTACTAAAAATGTTTATATTCTAAACTAAAAACCGTGGGACTACCAAATTTTTTTTCGTTTAGACACTAAAAATCTGTGGCATTACCAAAATTCTTCCGTTCATACATAAAATTTTTTTTTAGACACTAAAAGCCGTGTGTATTCCAAAATTCTTTTGTTTAGACACTAAAAAACCCTAGAACTACTAAAATTCTTCTATTTAGACACTGAAAAACCGTGGTACTACTAAAATTTCTTATATTCTAAACTAAAAAACCTTAGGACTACCAAAATTCTTCCCTTTAGACACTAAAAATTTGTGGGATTACCAAAACTCTTAAGTTTATACATTAAAAAACTGTGGAACCAATAAAATTCTTTTGTTTAGACACTAAAATTTGTAGGTATATCAAAATTCGATCGTTTAGACACTAAAAAACCGTAGAACTACTAAATATCTTCTGTTAAGACACTGAAAACCCGTGGTACTACTAAAATTTCTTTTAATCTAAACTAAAAAACTTTAGGACTATCAAAATTCTTCCGTTTAGTCATTAAAAATCTGTTGAACTACTAAAATTCTTCTGTTTAGATACTGAAAAACCTTGGTACTATTATAATTTCTTATATTCTAAACTAAAAAACCTTGGGACTACCAAATTTTTTTGTTCAGTCACTAAAAATTTGTTGGATTTCCTAAATTCTTCCGTTTATACATTAAAAACTGTAGAACCAATAAAATTCTTCTGTTTAGACACTAAAAAAACGTAGAACTACTAAAATTATTCTGCTTAGACACTGAAAAACCGTGGTACTACTAAAATTTCTTATATTTTAAACTAAAAAAAACAGTGGGACTACCAAAATTCTTCTGTTTAGACACTAAAACTCTGTAGGATTACCAAAATTCTTCTGTTTATACATTAAAAAACTGTAGAACCAATAAAAATTATAAAGTATCAACATTATTTCCTTCACTTCCTAGCAGGTGTTTATGGATTGAATCTTGTCATCTTCTGGTTGTCAGGGTGCCGTAAAGTATTAGCTCCGTATTAAGCATTGGTTGGAGTTTTACAGGTTGTAGGTCAAGGTATTTATTTTTTTTGGTTTTCTTTATTTGTTTCTTTTAGTGTTATAGTTTCTGTCTCCATAGGGTTGCGGGGTTGACATTTTGGATTTTGGATTTTTGATTTTTATCATTTAAGTTGGATCATGTTGACTTTGTGGTGGTTGTTGTATAGTTTGTGCTGATGGGTTTTACAGGTCGGGTGCGTTCTTTGTCATTCTCTGTAGCTAGAATCAGGTTCAAAGTTATAAGCAACTTTATACGCAGCAATGTAGCTTTTTGTACTTCCAAGTATTGAAGCTGCTGTGCAGGAAATTTTGTCTATCCAATGGTAGTAATCAAATATGTTGATGACAAATAATTGGGAGAATAGGTTAGGTATATTTGCCCGTAATTGTGCTCTGGAGTGCCGAAATTTTTTGCCCATAAAGAAATTCACGATGAAAACTATTCGGCCTGGTGGTTGGAACACTTTAGTTTAATCTATTTATCCGTAATCATGTTCTGGAAGCTTCACTCACCCACCCAAGTATTTGTTATGGAGGTATTGGATATTGCTATTTTCTGCGTTAACTTAAAGACTACTAACATTGAGGACAAGCACCCAATCTCTTGAAAACCAAAAATACTTGGGAGGGTGGGTGAGGCACTCAAATTACTTGTTCGTAATCATGTCGGGGTTGTCCCACCCAGCACGTCGGGGTTGTCCCACCCAAGTGTTTGTCATTAAGATTTTGAAGATCATCATCTTTTCCGTTAACATAGCAGCTAGTGTTTGTTATCAAGAGATTGGAGAAAACTATCTTCTCCGTTGGCATAGTACTGACGTTTACAGAGAGGTTAAACATCTTGATAACATCAAGCGATTGGATATCACCATGTTTTTCGTTGACATTACTGACGTCCACAGGGAAGACACATGTAATCTCTTGATGACGAACTGGGATGGGTGGTCGGGTACTTAGTTCATGAATGTTGGACCGGTGGTTTGAAAACGTGTAAACATCTACCCGCTCAAGTGTTTGTGATCCAAATGCTTGACAACAAACACTGGGTGGGTGGTCGGGTACTCAGTTCACGTATATTGGACCGATGGTTTGAAAAGGTGTTCACGCTCAAGTGCTTGTGATCCACTTTCTTGACAATTAACGCTTGGGTGGGTAGTCGGGCACTCAGTTCATGAATGTTGGGCCGGTAGTTTGAAAACGTGTTCTCATCCAAGTGTTAGTGATCTATTTGTTTGACAATAAACATTTGGGTGGTTGGGCGGGCAGTTAGTTTATGAATGTTGCACGGACGCTCAAGTGTTTGTGATATATTTGCTTGACCACTAACACTTGAGTGGGTGGGCGGGAACTCAGTTTATGAATGTTGGACGTTTAGTTTGAAAACGTGTTCCGACCCAAGTTTTTGTGATCTATTTGCTTGACCTTTAACACTTGGGTGGGTGGGCGTGAACTGAGTTCATGAATGTTTGACCTGTAGTTTGAAAACGTGTTTCCGACCACCTGCCCAAGTGTTTGTGATCTATTTCCTTGACCTTTGTGGGTGGGCGGGAACTCAGTTTATGAATGTTATATCGGTAGTTTGAAAACGTGTTGCCGCCCAAGTGTTTGTAATCTATTTTCTTGATCTCTAACACTTGGGTGGATGGGCGGAAACTCAGTTTATGAATGTTGGACCGGTAGATTGAAAAAACGTGTTCCCGCCCACCCGCCCAAGTGTTTTTGATCTATTTGCTTGACCTCTAACACTTGGGTGGGTGGGCGGGAACTCAGTTCATGAATGTTTGACCTATAGTTTGAAAACGTGTTCCCGCCCACCTGCCCAAGGTTTGTGATCTATTTCTTTGATCTTTGTGGGTGGGCGGGAACTCAGTTTATGAAAGTTTGGCCGGTAGTTTAAATACGTGTTCCCGCCCACCCGCCCAAGTGTTTGTGATCTATTTTCTTCATTTCTAAAACTTGGGTGAGTGGGCGGGAACTCAGTTTATGAATGTTCTACCGGTAGTTTGAAAATGTTGTCTCACAAACACTTGGGCGGGTGACTCAGTTTATGAATGTTTTACGGGTAGTTTGAAAACGTGTTTCCGCCCAAGTGTTTGTGATCTATTTCCTTGATTTCTAACACTTGGGTGGTTGGTCGGGAACTCAGTTTATGAATGTTGGATTGGTAGTTTGAAAACTTGTTCCAGCCCAAGTGTTTGTGATCTATTTCCTTGACTTCTAACACTTGGGTGGGTGGGCGGGAACTCAGTTTATGAATGTTGGACCGGTAGTTTGAAAACGTGTTCCCTCCCACTCGCCCAAGGGTTTGTGGTCTATTTGCTTGACCTCTAACACTTGGGTGGGTGGGCGGGAACTAAGTTTATGAATGTTGGACGGGTAGTTTAAAAACGTGTTCTCTCCCACCCCACGTTTGTGATCTATTTACTAACACTTGGGTAGGTGGGCGGGAATTCAGTTAATAAATGTTTGACTGGTAGTTTGAAAACGTGTTCTCGCCCACCTGTTCAAGTGTTAGTGATCTATTTGTTTGACAACAAAATTTGGATGGTTGGGCGGGCACTTAATTCATGAATTACTTGGACCGGTGGTTTGAAAACGTGTTCCTGCCTACCGCCTACGTACATGTACATTATAAGCATGTGTTCTCGCATATATGTCAGTGTGGAGACAATATCAGTAAAAGTCCGTCAAACTTGAATTTATTTTTCACGGATTTTGGATATACACGCTGGTCTCTATGTGCTTTTATGTTGACATTTTTGAGGAAAATACTTGTCTGTGAAATACAAGTTTTTTACAGTTTAATTGTTAACTTGTTTTTAATTATTATAACAATATCCCACTGACAAAGGTCAATTTATAGATGTTATAGCAAAGCCCAATATAAATATAATTTCTTGTGAAACTAATTGAAATTGAATAGTAAATTGTAATTATTTTCATATAAAGAAATTGAATTATTGCACTCCATTTAGCCTTGATTGTTTTTAAATCCACAAACATCACTTGACCTCAAGTGTAAGCATCAATGATGCTACAATAGATTTGGCACACATATTTCAATACGAATAATTAATTGATACTATTCTAGTGTATTGTCTTGTTTGAATCACAACCATAAAGTATCTCTTAAGTTAGTAAAATGTTGCTGAAGGTAAATAATCTATTATATATAAAAATAATCAAATTATTAAAATCAATATATATTTGTGTGCTAAGTTATGTTGATATGATTAAATAGCATGATTAGTTTGTACTTTGTTCGCTGAGTGAGCAATAATTTATGAAAAAAGTTATGTAATTAATTGCTTGTATGTAAATATAACAATACAATTAGAAGATTGCATTAAAATGAGAGGTGCATACTCGAAAAATTTGGAATTATTATATATGATGTATTCTAAATTATTTATTTTTTTATTTCAGGTATCACTAGTAGGATGTGTATATCTAATTGGTTATATGAACTGGTCAGTAGCATGGCTGATAGGACCGATTGTTTTATTAGTAATGAGAGACCAATGGAGAAAAGATAGCAAAATAAGACGTGATATGGCAAAATCAGTGGCTCTCTCTAACGAAAAGGAAGTAGTCCTTGCTAGAATTAATGACCTCCCAGCATGGGTATAATAAGGAAAATTTAAATAATCGATTTTGCATTAATTAATTTTTTTGTAGGTTTTTTTCCCAGATATAGAACGAACAGAATGGCTTAATAGAGTGAGTAATACACATTTATTTACAAAATATGTTAAGTAATAATGATTTTTATTGAAGATAATAAAACAATGTTGGCCTAATGTGAATAGTTATGCAAAAGATTTAATCACAAATTCAATTGAACCAGCATTACGAAGTAGTTTAGAAAAATATAAGCTTAATGGATTTAAATTTGAAAGAATTATATTAGGTGAAATTGTAAGTATTTTGATTGAAAATTACTAAAAAAAATTTAATTCAATTTTATTTTCAGCCGTTTAGAATTGGTGGTGTTAAAGTATATGATAAAAATATTGCTCGAAATGAAATTATTATGGATTTAGATATATAGTAAGTATTTTTTTCTTACAATATATTTATAACTTGACATGTATAAATTAGACTTAATTGTATCTAAACTACATAATGTAACAATGATTAACAATTTCTATGTCATGATAAAAGTCGTTCGAACGGCTAATCGGTAGCCGTGCGTGCGTATTTGGCGACATAAATGTTTGATTAACGTATCGTAGTTACTATACTTATATAAATAAAGCTATTATGCATTTATTCTGATAATTCATGCATTAATTATTACATTGATTATATGTTATTTATTGAAAATTGATTTTTTTTTTAAATACGAAGTGCTTGTATGATTATTTTCTTGTGAAGTTTTGTAGGTAGTTTACTACTGCTAAACGCCTCTGATGGTCTCAAGCTTAGACCATATATATTTACACACGGCGCGTCCACGCTATTTTTCGCTCACAAGGTGAAGCCAACATAACGTTTTTTATCCACGAATGACGTCATGCGCTAATTGTAAGGCATAACTCGCCATCAATTATCAAATAACACTTTGTACTACAAAATATTTATGTGAAATAAATAACTATTCTCTATACAACGCTATGTGCGCTTTTTTGCCCACAACTGACGTCACATGCACTAATTATGTTGGCAAAAGGCGTGTTTATATGCAGGGCTGTATCTAGAACAAAATTTTTGGGAAGTCAAATGACCAAAAAACCTTTTCCTTTTTGGCTAAACAATTTTAATATTTGTTACAAATTTTGTTATTGATAATACTTTTGATTCTAGTTATGCAGGAAACTGTGACATAAATTTTGTACTGTCCGGCATGAAGGGTGGAATAAGAGATTTCCAAGTAAGTACTCACCAAATTTTGCTTAGTTACATATTTATTGTATTACCATTTCAGTTACATGGAATGCTAAGAGTAGTAATGAAACCACTGATTTCATCAATACCTATAATAGGAGGACTACAAGTTTTCTTCTTAAACAATCCATCCATAGATTTCAATTTAGTAGGCATAGTGGACATCTTCGACATGCCTGGTTTAAGGTAATCCATATAACAAATTAATTAACTAATTAATACATTTTACAAATTTTAGTGACATTCTAAGAAGAATCGTTGTTGAACAAGTAGCTTCAATGATGGTGTTACCAAATAAATTCCCTATTAAATTAAGCGATGAAATTGAAGCTATTGATTTAAAGAGACCAGAACCGGAAGTAATTAATCTTATAATAGTTAAAATAAAGAAATATTAATTGTCTTTTTTAGGGTGTATTGAGAATTCATGTGATAGAAGCGAAAAATTTAATGAAGAAAGATATAGGCATGTTGGGTAAAGGAAAATCAGATCCTTATGCTATTTTAACAGTAGGTGCTCAAGAATTTAGGACAAAAACTATTTTAAATACTGTTGATCCTAAATGGGACTACTGGTGTGAGGTATGTTGACTGAAATTGATTTCATTTATCATGTGATTTGTTGATTTTTCTTTAATTTTGTTTATTTTAAGGATTGCATGCTTTATTTGTTACAAGTTTCTATTTGAGATTTAATTATTATAGAAATGATTCAATTATTACAAAATTATCCAAATTTCTTCATCATAACAAATTATTATTGCACTTGAAAAATATCTACCCATGACGGGGTTTGAACTCGACGAATTTTCTTTTAGCCTATATGTTCTAAAACTATTCCTTTTCCAAAGCATGGTTTTATTTATTTATACAAATTTCTATTTTAATTAATTTAAAATTAAAAAAAAACTTCATAAAACAGAAACACAAAAACACAAACAAAGTAATTTTAACTCATAATTATAGATGAATTTAGGCTTGCACAAAATTTATTATTTTGAGCAGTTAAAAAAAATAATTAAAGTAGTTTAATTAATTAACACTTTTGCGTACATCATACAGAAATATAGCGCCTATGCATCATCACATCAACAAAAAAAAACAAATCAGTTCATTAGTAGAGTTCAGCATATTTATTTTACACTATTACTATTTATTATTAGTTTATTGTGGAAGCTAGTGGTGGTCAACAACTTAAGGTGCACTTAATGGATGAAGACGATGCTAAAGATGATGAATCATTAGGCAGGTGAGGAAACAACACCACACAGCAGACACTTAACTAAAACTATAACTTATTCATCATTATCCATATTCTATTTCATTGCTTAATGCAGTTTGGCTTAATGCATGTGCTATTTTATTATTGCTTGTATTATATTATTATTTTCTATCATATTAGATTAGTAAATGTATATTTTTATGTAGGCAATGATTAGTTCAAGAGAAGCCCAATTATTAGCGATAGAATTATGGGATTGGGATCCTGGTTTACCAGGTACATTTAATGATGATCCTTTAGGAAGGTAGATTCCAATTTTGAGTGTGAAATTTGCTTTAACTGTGTGCTTCAAATTTTACCCTATTTAATGTTGTGGCACTTTACGTCCTTCAGTTTGTTTTTTATACTAACACGTACTAATCCCTCTATATGGTTAAATCAAAGTTTGAATAATATGTTTTTCAAACTTAGGTTTAATTAGTTTTGATTTTGCACTAAACTGAAGGAATAAAGTGAACGAATGGAAAAGCCAATGTTGTATATAAACATCCTTTGTATTATATATATAGTGCATAGTGGATAATTCTGATGGATTACGGCTTCATCTGCAATTGTATGATTATGATAATGGACCATCAGATGATGATCTTGGAAGGTATCAAATTCATTATCATATTTTACATAGTTATATAGAATTAATGTACTGTTTTTTTGTATAGTTTTTATAAAATAATATAATGCAATTTAAGGTTATGTTAAGTGTCAAAGTGATGGTTTTAATTTAGAGGTTAGGATTAGTCTGAAAACTGACTATATTATATAATATCGTGTGGAGAATTGAAGCAAATACTGGCAGTAGTAATATACAGGGTGGAACAGAATGGAAGGGCGTTTTGAAACAAGAATAACTCGACTCTTTTTGAACTTAAAAAGTTTTAATTACGAAAAAGGAACCTTACGTGATACCAAATAACAATAGTGAAATTATGTTGTGAAAATTATTTGTAATGCTCTTTTGTAGTCGTCCCTCAAAATTCCGCATCACAATCTCACACAAGTTGATGTCAATTGCTTTAACTTACAACTCTTGTAGGTTTTGAGGTTTATCGACGTAGACCTTTGCCTTTAGTTGTCCCCATAAAAAAATAATCACAAGCTGTGAAGTTTGGGGAACGAGGAGGCTACGGCACATCACCGAAACGTGTCCAAAATGCGACGCACGACTTCCATTGAGGCTTTGGCTGTATGTGCTGTGGCAACATCTTATTGGAACTAAACATTTCATTTTTTGATTCTTTGCCGTTACAATTCTGGGATAAAAAAGTTTTCTAATATGAATCATATCGCTCGGAGTTTACAGTTACAGCTGCCTTTTTGCATCTTCAGAAAACAATGTACGATCACTCTAAAACTGCTCACAGCGCATCAAACGGTGACTTTCTCACTGTGAAGTGGGCGTTGATGCAGTATAAAATGAGCCTATAACTATTACAGCAGTTTTGGGCTATATTTTTTTTTGGGGAAATGCCACAGGGAGTGTTCTGGAGGTGTGTGTAGTGGTTACCCTTTAAGTTATTACAAGGTCTTGGCGAAAGTTGTCGAAGTTGCTCTCCCGGTTATACTTTCCGGACTAAACACTGGTGGATTGAAGCCAAGACAATTGAGATTTGGCTTTGGTTTTTAATACGTTTACTTGCGATTGTTTCACTCTTTTTTATGAAAGGTTTTTTTCCAAACTGGAGGTGCAGTCTGTGGTAAATTTTTGCTGGTAACCCGTGAGAAACTTATGTTTGGGCTGTCTTCCTTCTCTAGATAACCTCACCTCTTCTAGAAGTTTAGCTTATGCAGGTTTCTTCATACTTGGTTGCTTTTAGTATTCTTTAAAACCGTAAAATACTTCTCAGATTTCATTTCCGTCTGATATTCTTTGTTCGTTAGTCCAGTAGATTCTTTTTTTATCCAACTCTAAGTAATGATGTCTTTACTCGTTATTTATTACATGGTGAACTTATAATAGTCGTAATTTCAGTACGATAAAATGATTTTCATAATTTAAAAGACAAAAAACGGTAGAATTCTGGCCTAAAAGGTTCTAAAACAAAAACCAATTTACCAATTGTTATCAAATTTATTACATAGTTACTCAAGATATTGCAAAACAAATTAAATAGATAAAAGTCGTAAATTTATTACGATAACATGGTTTTCATAACCCAAAAAGTGCAAAAAACGGTAAAATTCAGGTCTACATGGTTCTAAAACAAAAACCAAATTAGCAATTTTTATCAATGTTATCACACTGTGGCTCAAAATATTGCAAACCAACTTAAAATTATAAAAGTCGTAAATTTATTACGATAAAATGATTTTTATAAGCTTAAAAGTGCAAAAAAACGGTAGAATTCTGGTCTAAATGGTTCTAAAACAAAAACCAGTTAAGCAATTTTTATCATATTTATTACATAGTGACTCAAGATATTACAAAATAAATTAAAATGATAAAAATAGTAAATTTATTTTGATAAAATGATTTTCATAAGCTTAAAAGTGCAAAAAAACGGTAGAATTCAGGTCTAAATGGTTTTTAATCAAAAACCACTTTAGCAATTTTTATCAAATTTATTACATAGTGACTCAAGATATTGTAAAACTAATTAAAATTATAAAAGTCGTAAATTTATTACGATAAAATGATTTTCATAAGCTTAAAAGTGCAAAAAACGGTAGAATTTAGGTCCAAATGGTTCTAAATCAAAAACCATTTCAACAATTTTTATCAAATTTATTACATAGTGACTCAAGATATTGCAAAACAAATTAAAATTATAAAAGTCGTAAATTTATTACGATAAAATGATTTTTATAAGCAAAAAAGTGCAAAAAACGGTAAAATTCAGGTCAAAATGGTTCTAAATCAAAAACTACTTCAGCAATTTTTATCAAATTTATTACATAGTGACTCAAGATATTGGAAAACAAATTAAAATTATAAAAGTCGTAAATTTATTACAATAAAATGATTTTCATAAGCTTAAACGTGCTAAAAACGGTAGAATTCAAGTCTAAATGGTTCTAAAACAAAAACCATTTCACCAATTGCTATCAAGTTTATTACATAGTGGCTGAAGATATTGCAAAACGAAATCAAATTATAAAAGTCGTAAATTTATTACGATAAAATGATTTTCATAAGCTTAAAAGTGCAAAAAACGGTAGAATTCAGGTCTAAATGGTTCTAAAACAAAAACCAGTTTAGCAATTTTTATTAAATTTATCATTTAGTGACTCAAGATATTGGAAAACAAATTAATACTATAAAAGTCGTAAATTTATTACGATAAAATGATTTCATACGCCAAAAAGTGCAAAAACGGTAAAATTCAGGTCTATATGGTTCTAAAACAAAAACCAATCGGACTAATTTTATAAAATTTACTGAATAGTGGCTTAAGATATTGTGAAACAAATTAGAATTATTAAAATTGTTATTTTGTTACGATAAAAAGATGTTTATAAGCTTAAAACGGTAAAATTCTTGCATAAATTGCTCTAAAATAAGATGAAATAAACTAATTGTTATCAAACTTGCTGAATAGTGATGGTAGTTATTGTAAAATATTTGGATTAATTAAATTCGAAATTTTTGGGAAAGGGTCGTTGGCCTTTATGGTTCTGTTTCTTGTTAAATGCGCACGAAGACTCCGTGCCAAAAATTTGTTGCTACTACATATGAGCTTTGTCCTTTGACAAACAAGTTTGAAAAATGGTTACAACTATATTCGAGGTCTGTTCCGTGACAAACTAATTCATAAAACTCTTGCAACTTTATCTGAGATCTGGTCTGTGACCAACTAAACCGTAAAATTGTTGGAACTATATCCGAGGTCTGCAATATAAACGTTCATAAAACCGCAAGGGCGAAACGGCTCTGGTTGTAAACACGTACCCAGCTCAGCTTTTTTATTTGTTGGCCCAAAACAAAATGAAGTAACAAACTACAAAATTGTACGCTTTTTTCGAAAACTTTTGTAAATATTTTTAGGCGTGCCAAAAAATCCTAACTAAGCCTGGTCATTTGGCACTTTTTTATCGTAGGGAGATTCATGATTACGGCTTTGAATGACTAAATTATCTCAAATTGCATTATATTCCTAAAAAATTAATTTACAATAGTAACCAATAAATACATTAATTTTATATAAATTATATATTAAATGTAATTTCTAGCTTGTTTTCTATTTCTATTATGATTTTACTAATAGCGTGTTATTTATTTTTTTGATTGCTATTACTAATCAGGCTTAATTAAGCAATGTTGCTAATCATTATCAACTAACACTAATATAATTTACAAAAATGAAAATATAAAAAACTAATTAATATGACATTTTAGAGCCACAATCGAAGTTGCAAATGTCGCTAGGAAAGGACAAGAAGATTTGGTAATCATAATTTAAATTTATAAAAATTTAATTGGATTAATGTGTTTTTATTTCAGTGGATTACTTTAGAACAAGCCACTAAGGGAATTGTTCATTTAAGACTTAGTTGGATGACATTAAGTTCTGATTATAATGATTTAAAAGCGGTAGGTTAAAAGAAAACATTTTAATTGTAAATGCAAATTATTAATTAATGTTTCAGGCTTTGGCAGAGACTCAAATGTTGCGTGTAACAGCAATGCATACCGCAATTCTTTGTTTGTACGTTGATTCAGCTAAAATGTTACCGGTAAGTATTCGATAATAGTTCTGAATCTAAATTTGCTCCAGATATATCGTTTGTAACATGTTCGTGATACTTCGGTAAAATTCGTGTTTTTCAATATTGCCGGAACGTTATGACTCCGGGATTTTAGCTTGAAAGATTGTTGAACGTTATCGTAAAATATTGCTTGATTTTTTTTACGTTTTTGCTAAATCAATTAATTGAATGATGCAAATTTGGATTCAGCTTAAATTCTTAACTTATAGCAAACAAGAGCAGCTACCAAACCAGATCCATACTTAATGATAACATGCGGAAAGTACACTCAACAAACAGAAGTCATAATGAGAACAACAGATCCAGTATGGGAACAAGGATTTACTTTCCTTGTAGCTAATCCAGAATCTGATTCAATGTATTTCAAAGTGATGGATCAAAAAACTGGTGGTGAAATGGGTGAATTGGTTTATCAACTTACCACTTTATCTAGAAAAAATAATCTTGAAGTGCCACAACAACCATTTGGATTGAAGAAAGGAGGACCTGAAAGTAAATTGGTTATGTCTTTACATATGCGAGTAAGTTATAATGATTTATAATAAATATTTTTGGGATTTATAATTATGGTTTTTATTTAGATATTGACCAGTCATGTTGAGGAAGAAGTACCATTACCGTCTACTCCAGCTAAAGATCGTTTGATGAGACATGGGTCAACTTCTTCAAATACCAGTTCAGGTAACATTTTTTGTTGTTTGGCTTGAGATTCTGTTGCATACGTCAGCACTAGTCTATTAACGGAAATGCTGTCGAATTTTTTTGAACTCAGTAAGGGAGGTTGTCTGTTCAATGGTTTGTAGAATTGTTATCTATTGATAATCTTCTCGTTTTCTTAAACTATGTGTAGGTACTTTTAGTGGATTCTGGTTTGGACTAGCACCTGCATACTTGTTTGAAGTTTGGCTTTGTTTTGATATGAATGATGTAGGCAAAGAGTGGTTAAGATACTCTTGAGGATGTTTGTGGTATTGATTGACTACTGATACTGAGTTATTTGGATAATTGAGGATTAAGAGTTGGACGGTGTTTGACTAATTAGTGGCCATTAATCAATTCTGATATCTAAATTGGTGATTTTATTTTAGTTGTACCACCCAGTCCCGTCAAGAAACAAATATCCCGTGAAGCTTCGGTAGGTAGTATTGGAGGTGGCAGCCAATCAGGAGCTGCAAGTCAATCTGGAGGCGCTACTCAATCTATAGGAGCTGCAACTAGTGAAGCCACAGTTGCTGAAGAAGTATTTGAAGAAGAATCTTCACCATTATTAAATACAACTCCACCAGACACGTTGTTACATAGGACACCAAGTGTTACATCGTAAGTTAAAACTATTATTTAAGTTTATATCATGTTCTCACAAAAGATTTTTGCTACAAATTATATTTTTCAATTTTTCCGTCATAAATTACACCAATTTCCAAAAAATTAAGACAGAATTATTCATATTTTTAAGCCTGAATTAGGATACAAAAATCCCAAAACTAAGATTTTTTTCTAAAAGTGTTAAATTGCATCAATCCTAGTCCTCATTTGACAAAATTTAAATATGGCCTACTAGCGTCCGGGGTTTTGTGATACTGTTGAGTGAAAGAATATTAGAAAGAGCCGCAACGCTAATATGTAGTCGTGTATACCGCTTCTCACTAAAAGTATATGTCCTGCTCACATACAAGCAAGCAAACGACTATCTACGAATTTTGGACATAATCATAAGAATCTCATCAGATTTGGAGATGGTTGAAAGTTGAAAGTCTAGCTTGGACAGATACCTTCAGAAGAACGGAACTAAATACGCTAAATATATTCTTCCTAATATTCCTTCACGCAACGCCGATACATTTTGCAAATTTGTTATTCAAAAGAATGAGCGTTTCTAATTTTGATTCTATTTTTAATTATAGTTCCTCTGGTGAACATGGCCTAGGACGCATCCAACTTACACTCAGATACAGTGTACAAAGACAACGATTAATAGTAGTAGTTCATAAAGTTGCGTAAGTATTCACTAATCATTAAATTAACAATAGATTCCAAATCATCTTAATTACAGCAATATTCCACTAAAGGATCCTTCAAATATTCCTGACCCATATGTCAAAATATATTTACTGCCAGATAGATCCAAGGAAACAAAACGTAAAACTAACGTAAGTAAAAAATTAAACTGACCATAACATAATTAACAAATTAATATATTAACAGGTTGTTAAGGATAATTGCAATCCAGTATTTGATGAAACATTCGAGTACATTATATCTCAAGGAGAGTTAGCAACTCAACTACTTGAAGTTACAATATGCACACAAAAGGCATTGTTTTATTCGAGTAGCAATGTTTTAGGAGTGGTAAGTTTTTAATTTTTTAATTTTGTTGTTGATATTGATTTTAATAATTTTTAGGTTGTTGTGGATTTATCTGAAAACAGTTTGATGCAACCATTGAATGCCTGGTTTGATTTGCAACCTGAGAAAAATTAAATGTAACTGAAAATTATATAATTTTATTAATTAAGATATTTTTTAAAAATAACTTGACAATAATTTTAGATTAAATTTCTTTAATATCATTTTAGATATTTTTCTTCACTTGGGGCAATGCAAATTATTTTGTAATAAGCAATGTGTCTTGCACTATTTTACCATAATGTGCTTGCGAACAATGCTAATATACTATTTCGTTGAAAAACGCGTTGAATTCTACAGAGTAATTTGCATGGATCTGAAACATTTAATGACAATTTTCATATTCTAAAATTTGGTGTTTGCTTTTGATGTGTAAGATATACAAATTATTGGCTTTGATATGGAATAATAATTTTAAAAACTAGCAAAATTGCTAATAAATTTCTCCAACAAAACATTTTGTCAATTAACATACAAAGCTTAAGCTCCATGCAAATGGAAACTATAGTCAATAATTGTATTCTCGCCAAAATGACATTCGTTACAATATGATCTGTCTCTCTGTATTAAAAATAATTGGTAGTCAAATCATACAATCAGTTTTTTACTATTCTATACAATTTTTATATAAGAAATTAACAATGTTTTATTTAATCTTTTAAGAAACTAATAATTGTATTCTCTGTTTCGCATTTATGTATAATCAATGTTTGTTGCATTTCATTTTATATTCTATTCTACAAGAGCTGTGTATTAATCAATCTACAGGAGCTGTGTATTCATGTGCTTAATAAAGTAAAATCTGTCCTAATTGTTATGTGAATATATATTGTTATGCGAAATGTTTTAAATATAATATATTGAGCACTATTATAGAATTATAAACTAGTTTTTAAAGTTTTATGCAAATGTACTTGTATTAAGGTTCTGTTATACTCTGCATCAAGTCTAATGATGGTTGTTTAACAACAATATATTATTTACTTTATATTTTTATTTGTTATTTGATTTTTAATAATTTTATATTATATTTTGATTGTTTTAAGTTATCTGTGTGTAAGGCCTATTAGTTGGTAACCTGTATATAAATATATTTGCATGAAACCATTATATGTAATAATTTAATTAATTTCTATTTGCACAAAATTATTCGAATTGTTATAAATATTTAATATATTTGTAATGTCAACAATAAATATCAATGAAAAATGTTTTTTTTGTACTATTATATCTATTTAGCAGCTTAGCAATGAGGCCGGTAAGTTAATCTGTATGGCCTAGCAGTTAAAAAAACCATACGACTAGTAAGTAAAATTGCTATATAACTCAACGTCACTTTTGACTTGGTTATGAAATAAATAAGTTTAAATTTAATAAATGGTTATTGTTCAGCATACACAAACATACGACACGGGGTCATTAGCTACATTTATAGCCTCGCGAGTACATAAACACTTTGCCAAAGGGCTAATATTGTAATTAACTATTTTCTATATTTATTTTTTAAGATTCTGTCTACACAAGTTTTGCATTTTAATTGTAAATTTGTCTTCATAGAGTCACTTTTGCCATCATAGAGTCGCTCTGCTACCATAGCGGTAACGAATCATTTCTTTTAATATTGCAAAGTAAAATTTAATTTGTGTCATTTTGTTTGCTTTTTTGTTAGCCTTAACGTTAGTCAAGTTCTGACTTGCTGTGGTGGGTATGAGACCCAGACTATGACGTTCGTATGAAGGTGGATGTGGAGAGGACTACGATATGCTGTTGGCACGGAGCCGAATTCTATTTTTCAACTGAAACTGGAGTTTACGGTGGCTTTAGTGATCGTTTGATATGGGTGAAGATTACGTCGTCTACTGCAGAGTCACATTGACTTGTTCCCTGGATGCTTCATTTCCTGGTATTGATTATTAGATAGTATGGGGTTTAGATTGTTGGCGATGCTGCAGATAAGGCATGTATGATTAAACTATCAAAACTTTTGGCCAAGACTTCGGTGGGTGATCAACAAAGTTATGCAGAGCGTAGCTTTCTTCCCAGTTTGTATAAAAAAGCAATTTTTAATAAGAATAATACTGCTTCCCAATGTACCAAATCTCTGAAGAGGTCAGAACATTTTAATAAAACGCATGAAAGTGACCGTGTTCAAGACGTACTACGTTTTTTTGAGTGAAGAAGGAGAAATCTTCAAAAGAAGTTGTGCCGGATTCATTTGGGCGGCAGTGCAGTGTTGAGATACCGGAAGTTTGAGACATTGTCGCTTATATACGTTCCGTTTGGAGAAATAAAATGATAATTAAGGACGCCTTATGGGGTATGGGATAAGGTTTTGAAAAGAAGCCGCTTCAGGTTTGTATTTGGTTGACCACTCTTCAATAGGAGTGGTATTCCTTGTCTGGCTCAGCCAGTCTGGCAAGATTGGCAAAATTTGCAAAGTATTTCTCGGCCAGAGGCTCGAAATGTTGCCGTAGCGGTGGAATGCCTGACGTACCATAGGGCTCCGACAATTCATCGCAAGGTTAAATTTTGAAACGCCTCAAGACGATTGAGTTGAATGTCTGCGGTTGTTTCCCAAACTGGTGATGCAAACGTGATTTGAGTCTGGAAGTGTACATTCGGATTTTGTTGACATTGGGGCTAGCAGGTTTTTATCAATTTGGCTTTATCTAAGATAAACTGGACGTGCAGTTTGTACGTCAGCTTTTTATCGATTTTTTATCGGTGATTTTCAGATACTTTGCAGAGTAGGACCACGGAATAGTGTAATTTTCAATACTAATTTTCTATCCAATAATATGATCTTATCAGGTTTATCAAATCAGAGAACGCTACAAAATCCGAGCTTGACGATGATCATTTTATAGTCGTTTCCCCTCAAGTCGTCATCGATTTCCTCACATAGCAAGTTTCAGGCAATTTTCTTCTAGTGCAATTAAAGCACTTTTGAGGACTGATTTGTGCAATTCGTAACTTTGTCTGAGATCTGTTAGTTTTTCTTGTTCTTACGGATGTTTGCTTGGGTCAGTTGTCTATTGGCTGATACACACTTTTTCCTGATTTTCGGAATCTTTTCGTTTCATCAAAAAACCGATTTTCTTCCCTATCGCACGCTTTCCTAATGATTTTTATCAGATCACTAGTACTGCATTTTTGGTGTTTCTCTGTTTGTTGCCTTACTTTTTCTGAAAATTGAGTCACTTTTTTCTTGTTGAAGATCCAGCCGTTTTTGTTTTTTTTTTCGAGAATTCTGATTTTTTCGGCAAATTTAATATTGTTGTGGTTGCGTAGGTTCTCTTTGCTGCGAGCTTTTACTCATTACACAATTTTGTTATCTCACCATAAACTTATTAGGTTTGGCAATTAGTGCAATGAACTTTTGCAAGTATGTTTCAGCAGGTTCATGCCATGTTACTTCTCTTTAAGTTGGCTTAGGAAGTAGGAGTTTTTTGTGTCATTTTTTTTTTCCTGCGCTTTTACGATTGTCCTATATGCAGGACAAAGCTTTCTTTCTGATTTGAGTTTTATTTCGTTACACAGATAACACTTCAGGGGATTTTAGCATTTTTTGTTTTTGTGCCCAACTTCACCGCATTTGAAGCAGGCATACTACGCTAAGTGGCTAACCATGTTGCGTTTGTGTATGTTTTCCACTTTATTCCTGATACGCCACCTATCCCCACTTTTTCTAAGAGTTTTATGGATTTTATGTTTTTGGCTCTACCTTTTTAGACGTTAAGGAATGCTTGACATCATTTTTGTTGACCTTTTTTACCAACCTGAAGCTTTTGACACTCATCAAAGTTTTGGGCCTGTTCAGCCCCATGCTCAGGGCGTCTATTATCTACTTGTATTCTGTGGTCTTGTCAATGTAGATAATCATAAATTGGTCCCTACATCTTGGATAGAAAGGAAGATGACCTTCTCTTCTCTTTCCCGTTGGTCTGGGACTGTTTATCACGATGGTTTAGTATTTTTTAGCTTGCCTCCGGACTACTCGGTCGTTTCCTTTTTGCGTCCCTGTTATCTACTTGATTATTGTTATGAATCGGCACTGAAGGCCGTTTAGGTACTTTGCTGCCAGTGGTTAGTTGCTTCACGTTGTCCTTGTTATACCTTCTAAAGGGTTAAACGCTGTTTCTAAATTAATTACTATTTTTATCTCATTTGGCTGTTCATTGCCGTGGTTGTCTGCAGTGCTTGCCGAATTTAGATGCTCTTTCCAGAAACTTTGAGCAACTTTCTATTTTAAGTAGAAGGGAATTCACTGAATTATCGGGACCCCCTGAAAATAAATTATTTCCAAACTTTCCATATTTCATTTTTATCTTTTTAAGTCTACTGGCAAGCTAAGGTCCCTTGGTATAAAGTGGTAGGGCTCTACTATAAATATAAAAAACAAGTTTTGGTTACCAAGTCTTCGATACCTAATAGCAATGGTAACGGAAAATTGAGTCAAGAGTAGACCAAAGGGTTATCAAAGTGTCGACGACGTTGGTTTGCGAGTGCAATTCGTCACCTCGCGCTGGTAGAGGTTACACCTTCCTCCGCAGATCCAGTAGGCAACCTGGAGGATAGCTACAATTATTTCACACCCGAGAATTATGTTGACCACAGCAACCCAATCACCTCAAATAGCTATAGCTTTGAGTATATTGTTTATCATCATCAGTCTTGTCTCATGTAAATTCTAATTATTACTATTATCAACAAAAGGCCAATTGCCTTTATGACCCTTATTTTATATCGGCAGATTAGTCATTCTCACTGCCAATAGTATGATAATGATACTTGAATCATTTCAGATTCAAATTAAATATCATTTTTAAATACATTAAAGTTTTAAACGTCTTATGAACGGACAATAAACAGCAACTTGTAATTTACACTCCCAAAGATCTTCGGATTTAAATAATACAAATAAAATTACGTATTCTTTAACCGTTTGCATGTGGTTCTGTTGTATTACGAAAATGACGTTATAGGGATTTTATAATCTTATAAATAAACTTATTAAAAATCTATATATGTATTTATAATCTTTGGTTACGTATTTTCAGTTCATTTTTCGGTAAACCCATATACCACTTACAATTCTCAACACCATCTACAAATCATTTAACATGCTTGGTGCAATCTAAAATTAACATAAACATGATTTCTGGTGACTTTTAATTTCAATTCCTACTATACCACGAAATGGCACTTGTAATTGACAATTTATTTAGTGTAATGTTGATTACACACTTTCCAGCGCTTTTACTTTTTTGTACTAAATGCCATTGCGTAATAAATCGCGGTCTTCTTTTCAACTTTATTATTAATAAAACATTGTTTTATATTAAAAATATTATGTCGTAGAAAGCGGGATAAGGAGATGTTAAATAACAAATTTATATTAGTTGCTTCCTGTAATTTTAGTAATAATTTTGTTGAATATATTTAAAGTTTATTTTTAATAAAATTTTAAGGTTTTTATCTTGCATAAGAAATTGTAACTCGTACTAAGAATAAACTTACAAACATATTAATAAAGATAAGTAGTTCTTCTAGCTTCAATTATTTTTATAATATTGTTAGTTATTAATAACTATATTTTAAATAAAACAATAAAAAAACTAGTTGCTAGAGTGTTTTTCTGGTTGACGTGTAAACGATCACGAAACATTAAAAAACCATAATTGCGTACGAGGGTCTTTTTTATTTTAAAACAATTGAAACCACACTTGTTAAAACTATCACATTGAAGACTAGATTTAAGCAATCTGTGAACATTGAATTTGAATAGTTGCTGATTATAAGACTTGGGAAATAATGAATTTGAAAGTTTTGATCTTACATTGCTAAACTGTGTGAAGGAATATTAAAAAGAATACATTTTGCGTATTTAGTGTTCCGTTCTTCTGAATGTCCAAGCTAGACTTTCCATCTCCAAATCTGATAAGATTCTTATGATTATGTCCAAAATCCCTAGATAGTCGCTTGCTTGCTTGTGTGTGAGCAGGACAGATACTTGTAGAGAGTACATATTAGCGTTGCGCCTCTTTCTAATATTCCTTCACTCAACGGTATCACAAAACCTCGGACGCTAGTAGGATATTTCTTAACTTAACCTTTGGCCTTTTTTGTATCCTAATTCAGGCTTAAAAATATAAACAATTCGGTATCAAAGTTATATTTTCTGGAAATTAATGTAATTTATGACAAAAAACTGAAATATATAATTTGAATCAATTTTTTTTTGTGAGAACATATTATCAATTTAGTTAATAATTTTAACTCGATGTAACACTTGTTGTTCTATGTAACAACGTGTCTGGTGGTGTTGCATTTAATAACGGTGAAGATTCTTTTTCAAATACTTCTTCAGCAACTAGTTGCAGCTCCTATAGATTGGGTAGCGCTTCCAGATTGACTTGCAGCTCCTGATTGGCTGCCACCTCCAATACTACCTACTAATGTTTTACGGGATATTTGTTTCTTGACGGGACTGGGTGGTACAACTAAAATAAAATCACTAATTTAGTTATCAGAATTTATTAATGGCCAGTAGTTAGTCAAACTTAGAACCCACAATTTTTTTCAATATTGAAGAATTTTCACCATACTTTGTTATAACACACAAACACCTTCCAACCATACCTTTTATTATCCAAATAACTCACATAACAAGAAATTCTCAAGAAGATTAATTAACCGGCAAATAAAAAAGTCAAACTGCAAAGAATTTCTAAAATCTGTAGATTGGTGCAGCTTGAAATAAAAAAAAAAAACTGCAAATCTTGGAACCTAATATCTACTAAGCCAGTTATCACCTCAGAAACCAAACCAAAAGAAAATTTATACTCCGATAGTCAATCAATACTACAAACATCCTCAAGAGTATCTTAGCCACTCTTTTCCTAAATCAATCATGTCAAAACAAAGCCAAACTTCAAACAAGTATGCAAATGCTAGTTCAAATCAAAACAATTTATGGTGAATAATTGTTCAGAGTACAATATTATTTCTCAAATTTTGGTCGGGAATGATTCGAATAGCTTGTTTATGAATAGAATTTAGAAAAGATAGTGTACATATGCCCTTTTTTATACTTAGGAACACTATTCAATACAAAGACGATTTATTTCAAGTTTTAATTAGGGTGGTGGTAGGCGGTTTTCCATTTTTCTACAGTAGATTCTTCTTGTAGTAGGTGGCACGTCTATCTGGATGGTACTATTGTTGTCATTTTTTTCCGTCGAGGTTCCTTTGGCTTCTTTATCATACTTATTTTGGTTTTGGCCTGCGGTTTTTACAGACGACCTAGCTGGGCCACTTTGGGTGTTGAATCCTTCTGCTTCTGTTTTTGTTTTGAAGTTTGGCAATTACTTCTAGTCTTCTTCACTGTCTTTGAGTCAGGATTGTTAGCTTGTTATCACTTGCTATGGTAAGACTTGCAATGCTTCTTAAGGTGCTTTTATTTCATCAATTTTGATCGTTTTCTGGACCTATCGTTGAGGTTGCTGGTGGTATGAAGCAATCAGAATTGCTTGAGTGGGCTTGAAAAGTTTTCCGCTTCTTTTTCTTAATTATTTAGTTTATTTTAATATTATTCTTCTAGGTTGGAGCGCTTAAATGAACTAATAACGTCATTTTCTTACCTGTTTATTGGTAGTCGCTATCCGGAATCTTCAGAGATTTGCTGTAGTTTGGCTTTTGGTTTTGAGTCGGCTTGTTTGGGATTGGTTCTAAAAAGTCAATTTCATCTTTCTCGTCTTGTTCTTCTTTGAAGTTTTCTAGAAGGTTGTTCTGCAGCTCCTGTCTCGTTTCCGACTGGCTAACAATTTTCTCCACTTTTTGGCAAGTGCCCTTAGCTTCAATGTTTTTCTTCTTTTTGGCATCTTCTGTTTGACCTGGTGCTGTATTTAGGTAACATTTATTTTACATTTTATTGCGAAGCTCGACTTCAATCATATGGAGTTCTGCCAAATATGGGCCAAGTTGTTTCCTTTTTTTTTGGCTCAGCGTTTCTTCTAGTTTTTGAATCTGTGATTTAATGCTTCTATTTTTGCAGCGGCATGATCTGCTTGTCTTCTTAGTTTGTCAAACACTTTCATTTTATTTTTAACAATCTGATTTAAGTGGTTTATTTTGGCATTCACTTGTGTGTTTCTTCAGAATACCTTGCCCTGACGTACTTTCTTTACCTTCTAGTTATTTTCTGCGTTTTTATCTATGTCAGATAAAGAGGTTTTCTCACTTCCTCTATATATTTTTTTTTACTTTAGAAATTTGTTTGATGTATGCGTGCTTGGATGGCATTTTATGTATCTTTATTTTTAGTTATTTTATTTATCGTGCTCTTATTATTCCTATTTTAAAGTTCTGGACTTGTTCTAGCATTGTTCCATCTATTGCACTCATATATGGTTTGTTTAAGTGTTTTCTTTGTGCCGCAGTCAGACCTTTTGTCGCCGTTGTTAATTTGAATTTTATTAAGTATTCCATAAAATAATCGTAGCCGCTTAAGATGTGGATTTAGGTAGTGGTCTACTGATCCATGTTTTCTGTCTATCCACTCTCTTACATCTTTGGTAAACGATTTAGTTCATATTGCTTTAACGTCACACTGAAAAGGAGACCCAATTCTTTTTTTTTGCAGCAAAAGTTTTTGATGCTAGACAGGGCACCGCGACAAAGTGCATTCTTTTGTGGTAGCTCATTGCTGACTGCGGTGTTGTCATGTCATGTCAACATTTCATCGGCTGGGTTCTGTTTTTAGCATTTTTCATAGCTTATTATGAGCAAACCCATGCTCATTATGGATTGTAGTTGAGTGTAATTTATCTTTTATTCATTTTTGGGTAAAGGACTCGCTTTAATGCTGAATGGTTGAACCAGGATTCCCTAGCGTATATTTGTGGCTCTTGTGTCTTGTTTTAAACCAAAAATCTAAACTAACTATTTAACCTTGTGTTTTGTACGTACTGACCTTTAGTCTGTTTTGTGGTGTGCGACGAACGTATTCCAAACTGTTTTTGGATATGGTAAGGACTCTTGCAGAATTAGACAATCACTACCAGACTGCCACCTTCCTTCAAACACAGGCAGATAACTATCTAGTTTGTCACCATATTTGAGCAAAAGAGTAGCTGGGGAGAGTACTAACGACATGGTCTCACCAGAAAAGCTGGTCAAGCCTGTTAGCCCAAATGGCCTATACCACAGGTTAACCCAGAAGAGTGGTTGTTCTCAACCTTCGGCAGCAGCCGTGATGTGTGCACAAACCAGCAACACTGTAGCGCGACTACAAAAATTGCTAGCAGAAGAAGAAACCCAAGCCTTTGGCTACAGTGAGTGAGCCAAAAACAAACTATATTGCACCAGCATGGATTGGGATTAGCTAGCGGTACTACCAGAGATGCAATGGGAAATAATGCGCTAACATCACAACAAGAAGTCTCTGACTACATTGACCCATGGGTAGAAGCATTTGCCATTAGATCTACGCGACTAGCTTTGTCACGATCATACACTGGAACAGCAAGTCTTCTGTCGGACTGCTAAGTGACAATAGCCTACACAGTGATAAAATTTCAGGACTTTACTATTGTACCACCTTAGGCTAATTTGAACTGACGTTACGCGGAGCTCAAGAAAGTATTGCGGTGCTGACAGAAAGACCCTGAACAACAACAACTTTTACCTAAGGTAACTTTTAAGCAGCCACTCACTCCAAGTAAGGCCTTATTGGGGCAAACATTGCCACACCCCGGAGTTTGAGACGGGCAGAAGAACAGAACCACAAGAAAGACAGAGACCGCCAATTGCTGGGAGCAAAACAACATCAAGCCATTTACCTTCATCGAAGGCACCATCAATGGCGCAACGCTGAGATAGAATGCTTTCTTGGATATAAAGTAATGGTCTGAAAAAACGCAAGTGAGGAGAATATGGGATAGAAGATTGCTTGCACCAGCGTTGATACATCACAGGTGCCTTACAAAAACGCATAAATGCTAAGCCAAAGCATGGCATGACCAGGTGGACGGAGACTTGAATTTTTGTACGAGGAAACAAAACAAGCCTTTTCTGTGGAAATACCCTAAACCTAACCTGATTTTCCAAACTAAAGGCAACTCTGGACAGAACAGTACCAGGCTAAGGTACTAGTTGCCACCTTCTTCTATTGCAAGGTTGTATTATATTGGCGCATTGCACTAGACACGCTCAAGGCGGCTACGGCAAATTGACTGAGCAATCTAGTAGATCAACAAATTCAGAGCATGGTAAGCATAAATAAATTTACAAACCTCAGACATCTTAAAAATATATCCACTAAATTTAAAGCAAAGAAGCATTGTTTAAGGCTGAGTGCACTAACAAACGACAAACCTAACCCAACAAGGACACCTTTGCGCACTCATTCCAGTGAGAAAACAAGCAGTGGGTCGATTAAGCGTCAGCACGAAGCGACCATGAATCCCTGCTTAAGTAGGAAAAGTCGGCAACTAGCATCATCTGCCAAAAGTTACTATCATTTATCGGGGTAAAAACAAACTTTCTTTGTGGACAGTTGGGCTAGTTGTACATCAACAAGCGGTCACATTTTTACAAACACCTGCACTGCATCGAACTACAAGACACTATCTTAAAAGAAATCTTTTTTTTCTACGTTGTACAAGTAAGCAAGATGCTTGTCAAAGACGTAATTAAACCGGTTTTCAGGAACTACTAAGTCTAGGAGGTCACCATAAAAAAGAAAGACAACAAACCTTGCTTTTGCGTCAATTTCCGCGTCATCGACAATGCAAGCTAAAATGAAGTCACTTCCTTACCTAAAACCCAAGAAACATTAAAAGATTAGTGCAGTTTCATTTCTAATTGAATTTGATTACAAGGTACTGGCAGATACCAGTACTCAAAAACAGCCAATCCGACGGAACAACCTGCCATTTTAAGGTTATGCTTTACAGCATTAAAAATGCTTTAGTGACATTTCAGAAGGCTAAAGTCCTGGCAAATTTGTGTTAGTGTCTTTGACGATATTGTCGTATACAGGGCCAACTACCATCACCGCCTGGGATGGAAAGGTTACAGAAATATGGAGGAACCAAGAAAAATGTAATTTTGGACAACCCAAAATCAAATATCTAGGACACAAAGTCACGGCTTAAGAGAATCAATTTTTAGAACACCATCTCCGACTCATCCGCAACGATTCCAAATTGACGCCTGCGCAGATTTTTTTGGTCTCTGCACATGGTTGAGAGAATATGTAAACAGCTTTGCGGAAGCAAATATAAAAAAAAAAACGTCTATTCCGCTAAGACAACACCGCCAATTGCGTATTTTAGCCCGAATGAAGTGTTGGATAGACTTTTGATCTGACCGCTCACGAGCTGGTTTACGACGCTTGCTAGATAGTCATGGGAGCTGTATTGTGTACCAAGAGAGCAAACACTTTATTAGCTATGCCAGCTCGTGGTTTACAGCTACCGAGCAAAGGTAGTTGGAGTGTAACGCTATAGTGTGGACGATTAGGAAATATAAAGCTTACTTGGATGACAATTAGTTTCTATTGAAGACAGACAATCAAGCCGACACACGTTATTTCGAGCTCTTAGCGACAAAGGAGTAGTCAACAAATCTAATAACCTGGGATCGGGTGGTATCCCCCGAAATCAGGCTTAACTTCTCAGCTTCAATGACCTATAGCAAATTAAATTGTGACAAATTAAAACCGCTTTGCCACCGCACCAATGTTGCAGTCACCTCGAGTGAAGCTCTACTGGGGGCTAATGTCGCCGCACCCAAAGCTTTGGACACACTCCGGGCGGAAGTCTAAAAGCTCAAAATCGCAGGGTACAAGAAACCCAGGCAACGGTAAGCTACGTAAGGCCAACGATGGCAAATAGATGGGTCCTAAAAAGTTTTACATCCACTGAAGGACAGTGCAACTGGGAAGAACACCACCTAAATTGCCCTTCAATAAAAACCCGTTTTATAACCTGACCACCCGGAACATCTAGACGGAACTCCCACCACAGAACGAGATACGCGATTGTAAAAGTGCGCAACCTGTAATATTGGGTGAACTAAACCTTAATGTGACCTGGCAAACCACACCACTTCTCTTTCTAGACTGTAGTGCGTAAGTTTTCAAAACCAAACGTTAGACAAACCCCGCAACCACAAGAACTAAACAGCGCAAGACCGATGTGTGGGACTAGCCGGATCCGCATGATCCTTAGGTTCGATAACAAACAAAAACCGCCGCGACTCACTCAACTCACTAGTCAGATTATACCGATCAAAAGATAAAAAACAAACAACAATGTTCCGTAGACCAAAAATCAAACACCTCCTTCAGTAAAAACTATTGGCCCCAGCAGCTACTCAATAAACGTAGTGTTGGACGCCGCGGATCTGAAGCTACTGCTAACACTTAAACAAGAGCACAACCATGGGCGCACTATCCAGAATTCCTTTAAAATACTTAAAAAGTTTTTACCTGGGGCTACTTCATAACCCATCATCACTTCCAGACATACCGCAGGGCTAAGCGGCACCTCAAAACTCAGCGTCACGTCGTTGATGTGAAGACTGTTGTCGAAGTAAAGTAGAGATGTCAGTCCAGTGTTTTGTTGGAGTGGGTCCTCAAAATATCCCTATCGGTAATACATTGGGTGGTTTTAGCTGTGTTAGTATTACAATTTATGTGAGTGGCTCTACTCAGATAATGCTTCAGCTGTGTTCATCAAGGCAGTTTGTTTTATTCTGCCTCCGGAACGCGGAAGTACACAGCGGAAGCATTTATCTGAATAGAGCCACCGCTACAGATTGTAAAACAAACACAGCTATAGGTTTCAGCAAAATCAGCTTAGGTTATGTCCACAAAGGACTACTTTTCTGTTTGCAAGTAAATTTACCGTAAACATGCAAGGGGGAGTGTGGCGCAGTAGTCTACAAATCCGACTACTGCACCGACGATTGTGGGATTGAACCTCACAACTGAAATCATTTAAGCTTGTCAGCGTGAGTTTTACAACTAAGGTCCTTCTCTGGTCCGGAATAGATAAATAATCTCTTTAGTGGCTCTAAATCCTCTTGAAAGTGTAGGTCCACCCGGCAGAGAAGAAGTTGTGCCAGCAGTGGCGTGTAGACGGCTGAAAGGGGATTCCTTTACATAAAATTGACCACAGATTACAATTTTGGGGTCCGACTCAGATATTCTTAGCATTTCTTTGTCAGTCTTAAGATAACTACCAAAAACATAATTTTATGGGTTTTGAAGGGCAATAAAGGCATTAAACGGTGAAAGGGAGGGACTCAATTGCTCTTGAGGCTAGCCAACAGACCCATCAAAGGGTTTTTCTATTTTTATTAAGATTTAAGTAACAGAAGACATGTGCGTTACTTTTGTTACACCCTGTATATGATTAAATATATTTTATTATTATTATTAATCATAGTATTTAATTAATCATTTCATATTATAATAATATCATGATGCCCTTTAATTGATATACAAATATAATACTCTGTGACCCCACTGATCCATTGCAACATAATACTCAAACATAAGAATTCATTAACATTAAAATAAATTTTCTAGTTAACACGTATATACTTAAGCATTTCCTTGTGGGTTCCAAATTATGTCAGTGTCAATAGAAAGAGCGTGAATGGATTGCACTGAAACCAATTAAATTGTAGAAATTTTCTTACAAAATCGACTATAAATAAAAGTTTTATTATACATTTAATTTTTCTTAACAAAAGCAATTATTGTAATGAATAAAAGATGCGTTACTTCATATTTTAACAGCATGCGTTATGTTTTTAATACCGTGCAACAGGTAATAAAAAAATGTTTAATAATTTTCAGCTCTTCAATCTGAATGGATAATTATGTTCGTTCCGTGGCATTGCACCTTTGGTGACATTGGTTAATACCTTGGCATTAAATCATAGCATATTGAAAATATTGTAATTTTCTTAGTTGCTACCATGCAGCTATTTATTATTTTTTTTATTGTATATTATTTAATTTTAAAGGAGTACATCTGTTATCTTTATTGAATGTAGTAATTTTATTAATTGGTTATTTTAATTGAAGACTAATTTCCAAGAACAAGGTATTGCCCATGAGTAGAAAATGTGTTGTAGGCGATATTGCTTAATTGGAAAGTAATATGCATTTATCAGTTCGTGTCCGTACATATGTTTGTAATTGCAATTATGAATCTATAAAAGTTATTTTTTGTGTAAAATTATACACAGCTAATTGTTGTATGTCATCGAGTGTGATTCTTCATATCGTTTAAGTAGCAACGTAGATTATTTGTTTTCTCTACTAAGCTGGAATACAAAATGTTACAATTGAATAAGGCTGCCATAATTGTCTGAATATTGACTAGGACAAAAAAAAATCTATAGCAGTAAAATATCTTTAGCAGAATTCTCCTTCTTCTTCATTACGTGCCTTATTGTTAAAAATAATGGCAGCTGTAGTGGAGTCACAACACTTTAAGCCAGGAAATTCGAATTTTAGACGGCATCTTTCATTCCAGAATAATTTGGAGTATACTGCATATTAACCGACGACTAAATTTACACATAATTTATGTTTTAGTTTTGGTACAAATATCTTTAGCAGAATTTTGTTTTTCTTTATTTTGTGCTTTATTTGTTGCAAATCATTATGGCAAATTGAACATTATCCACTGATCTTACCAGTAGTTGTAGATAAACTATAAACCAAGAAAGTCATCTTTTAAAATGAAAGAATTAAAAGAAGACGTCGGTCAGCAAAAACCGCCTACCCAGGTGAACACTGCGCAAACTAAAAAAAAAATAAAAAATAACGGATGCCACCGCACTATACTGTCTTCCTTCGCCTGAACCTGGACCATACCCAGTTTAAAACAGTCTGCGAGTACCGCGAGTGTTTAAAACATTTTAATTCACCGCGACACCCAGACTTAGTGAAACCTCTGTAGGTAGTTTTACAATCAGACTATTCATCTTTTGTGCAATAGTAGAATAGCTGGATCAATTTCTTAAGAAGATTTACATGGGGGTCAAAAACGGCTAATTTTACTTGCGGCCCCCTACTTTACCGACATTATTTTTGGCGGGAAATTCAAATATTTTGCAATTAAGTAAGCAGGCCTTACTTAACCGACTTTTTTGGCGCAATTTACATGGGGGTCAAAACGCCTGTTTTCCACCATCTTAGATTTTGCGATTTTGTATCCGGTTGGGGTGGGGAGGCGCCCATTTGGGCATGTCTGCCGACTGGAGGTGGGCTTCCTTGGATTCCACATCCGGTGGGGAACGCCTATCTGGGCATAACTGTAAAGCCTGTGGCGCCTTTCTGTGCGCAAAGTGTGTTGTACCGCCATAAGAGTGTGTGAGTGCAAAGGGTGTGCAAAAACTCGGAAAGATTGGGATGGAAAACGAGTGCACGTCAGCGCTGCGGTGTCAGAAAAAGTAAGTTGGAATAGATGACGTCATTGAAATTTTTTACTGCCGATGGTGGTCGGTAGGATTGATCTACTTGTTGTTTTCTTTTAGCTATCACGATGACAATAAAAGCTTTTTAACTTCTTAACGTTGATTTTTGGTTTGTCTTATAGTAAAGTGCTTTTTCAGTTTGCTAGGAAAGGTTGGGCTGTGTCTGCTTATTAAGTTATTTTTTGGTACAGTAGAGAAGGTAACGTCTGGGTGTAAGGGTAACCTCTTTAAGAAAATGTTGCCTGCGTCTATCTTAGTTATTATTTGCTTCACGTCTGAGGCCGTAGCATTCATGATTTCTGTCATATTTTGTCTTCGTCTTGGGTTTTCTTCTACTCTTCTTGACGTGAACGAGTACAATGTGCAGGGTTCTCTTTTGCAGTTTTGGTGTGTCAGTCCTAGGATGTCCTGTGTGCCGTGGTTGTCTTCTTTGTTGTGGTAGACGGCAACAACGGTATTGGTGAGATGCATATGGACTATACATGTCGTGTTGAAGGCTTTGTCGGACTGAACTACATGTTGTTCCGGTGTGACTTCTTTGGTTTCCCTTGGAGGTCAATATGAAGGGAGACGGTTTATTTTCTTCCAATACTTATCAATCCTAACATTAGAAGTTGTTATTAATATTTGCGCGTTATACAATGTTCACATTTTTAGCACCATTACAGTGAAGGTTTTTATTCAATTTTTATTTAGTTTTTCATTACTACTTCTGTGGTCGATTTGCTTTACATCAATTGCTTTTTTAATGCCAATAGATCAACTATTAATTATGTTTACACTGCTTTAGGAGGTCTACAAACATTAAAGATAATCTGGGAAGAAATTATCAACGCAGAACCAAAAACATACTACTCAAATTTCATTGTTGGCGGCGTAGTTTACCAAATGAAATTGGCCAGCAGTATCTTCTGTTATCAAATACTTTCCCATGAGCAGTTTGTTAATCTCTTTATTTGTAAACGATGTTTTTGCTAAAAAGTGTTATGATTGGTACAAAGTGACGGTGGATTTGTGGATGTTAAGAATTGTTGTACAAATATTTTTGACAATTTGATGTAGTTTGGAAACTTTTTTGACAGTTCTAGAGTATTTTTGACAGTTTGGTTAGCACTATCAAATTTTTTAACCGTTTGGGACATAAGACAACAAAGATCTTTTTTTTTCTTTTCCATTAAAGATCTAAGACTACTGAGTTGCGGTCTAAGTTCAGGTCGTCAACGACTTAACTAAAAGTTTAAACTGAGATGTTCTTAAGTAAAACGATGTCCAAAACATCCCCAGGAAACCTCTGCTAGCTGTGATAAGTTGATATGATTAGCCTAATTAGGGTATAGCTCTTACTCTACGCGTACTCAAAAAATACTTTGTTTCTAGCATTTGTTAGTTTGTTGTGCCAAACTGGATGCTTTGATTTAAAGTCTTTTACAACAATGATAATAGGTAACTGTATTGTATAGCATTAAGATTTGTTGTTACTAGGTGCTTAGTTGGCGACTGATATGCTGAAAGCTTTATCAGTTTTAGGCCAGAAACATTGATTGCAAATGAATAAAACTTTATTGCAACAGTTAAGGGCGTAGATACTTCCAAGTGGTAAGCTGTTTTTTTAAAGACTTTACGTATTAAATTTATCTTTAAAAGGAAAGTGTCTACCAATTAATCCCTTCTTAGTGTTGATTTTTTGGAAGTTTGAGATAGTATGGCTTATGGGTTTTTGATTTGAAGATGGGATTTAATGAGATAGTTGGTTGCGTTGCTGTACATGCTGTAGGGTAGGATGTGGTGTTAGCTACTATAGTATATACTATAAGAGCATACTTCTTTGTATGGCTCAGCAAGTCTGGCTAGATTAGGGTTGGAGTAAATTGTAAGATTGTTAAGGTGTTTTTGGCTATGTGTTGTAGCTACGGGGAAATACCGATATTGTTGCATTTTTTTTAACGTACTTTGCAGCTCTAACGATAAATCCGCAAGGTTGGACTTGGAAAGCATTGAGACGAGTGAGGTTGTTTGCGGTTGTTGCCCAGATTAGAGACGCATTGGTGATCTGTGGAAAGTTTTGTTTGTGGAGTTTTAAAAGTAGATCCTTATGTTAGACCTTGCCAAAGGCTTTTTTGGCGCCAAAAACGACTCCAGTAGTTTTTTTTCTTTTTGAAAACACTGACTATGTGATTTGTTTAGTTAATGAATGACTTCATTGACTTCATTGGTTGGCGGAAAGAAGATTAAAGGTTTTTGTGTAGTCTTGAATTATGTCTAAGATTACCTTCTTTATGACTTTGTTTAAAGTGTATAGCAGGCTGATTGGCCGGTGGTTTTGGGGAAACAGTTATTACTAGGTTTTGGTGTATTTATAACGAGCAAGACTTTTTATTTTATAGGAAAATTGCATTTAACTGCATTAGCAATGTTAGTGAGGGCCATTCTTGATTGCGCAAGAATAATTTTAAAACTTTGTTGGTGTTGTTGTCCAAACCAGAAGCAGATTAAATTTTAAATATTTTAATAATTTCTATGATTCAAAAAGGTCCAACAGTATTTCATTGTCAACGTTTTCTAAAAAAATATTTATTTCTTAGTAAGCCTTTTCGACGTGCTGCAAAATTTTGGACATTGGCTTTGTTTTTTTCTTCAGTTATATATTGATCCCCATTCTTGCATTGGATGGTTAGAATTGGGCCTAGTCTGTTTTTTACAATAAATTTTTGTCTTCTGTGGTCGAGTCTAAAATACTTGTTAGTACTAGGTTTTGTGCAATCTTTTGGCTTTTTTATTTGCTGTGGAGTGAGTTTAAGATCATGCAATATCTGGTTTTGCGATACTTCTTGTATGTATGAGTGTCTTAGTAGCCCGTGATAACTCTAGAGGGTTTTTGGCGCAAACTTGATAAGTTTGTCTGCAACCGTTTTTGCTGGGGCCTGGCTGTTCTTTTCTAAAAATTGAGAGTGGAGAGTTCAATCAGTATGGCTTACACATTTTTTCATTCCTTATTTCATTTCTTTCCTTAGAATTCTATTAGTACTAGGATGTGATTGGAGCTAAGGTTATTGATTGTTTTTATTTTGATTTGAAAGTTGACATCCTTGAGTATTGATAGATTAAGAACATCTCCTCGGTAGCTGTAGTGAGTGGGTTCATTCAAATCCAATACTTGATAACCTTTTTGCTTAACATAATCAAACAAAACTTAACCTTTGACGTTGTTTTGTAAGCTGTTTAGCGCTCGGTGCTTTGAATTAAAATTATATGAGAAGACGTTAAGAATGTCTGTATTGAAATTCACTGTTTTGATAAGATTGACCAGGTTTATGAAAGCAGATGGAATTTTGACTGTGTTCAGACCAGCCATAATCACCACAATTGACTTTGCTTCTAGCGGGTATTCACTTTGGAGTGGTACAAAATTTTTTTGTAAAGGTCAGTGTCTATGCTTCCGGTACGTGAAGGTGCTTGGGAATCTTAGCGTTTGCCTGGATTTGTGGTTTGACTTAGACATTAGCATGACGTTGAGGTTCTGTTCAAAAAAGATTTTTTTTATTTTTCTATTTTTTCTGAACTTCTGATATTTTTTGAATCCCTTAAAGTTAGCGGCATGAGAGCGTAAACAAAGTGCACACTTTGAAAAACATTGTCCCAAACAAATGGTAGATACTTTGAAGCATCTTTTGGCGGAGTGGTTGTAGTGTTGTCACTTTGGTATTGGGGTGTGTCACTGTTTTTTTTTTTATTATTTAACTTCGACCCTTAGGCTCATAAGCTTGGTTAGATTTATGATCTCTGCACTTATTGCTTCCAATGGAAGTTCTCAGAGATCATTGAAAAACAAACGAATTTGTTTTTTATTCTATTTATGTTGGTTGGAGCAAATCCAAGAAATTTAAGTTTGTCCAACTTCTGTCTTTGTTAAGTATTTTGGCGTGTGGAATTCGGCTCTTTCAGATTTTAGGAAAATAGTATTTTTCTTATGATCGGTGGCCAAAATTATGCAAATACCTTTAATAGTATTTAGGTTTCTCCGTTAGACGTTAAATGCAGATGTTGGTTTGTCTTTAAGAGGTTTCGCTCAACTATTCAGGTTGGCTACTTTTAGTGACGGAGTTGTTGACTGTTTTATATAAAAAAATACACTTGAAACAAATATTTTGTAGCCAATATTTTTATCTACTCTCATGGTTGTAGGTGAAGCCTAAAGATTTGTCATTTTGGAAGCCAATGGCAAAAAGTGCACAGCTTTTTTAGGTCCGTGCATTTTGACACTTGCCGCAGCAAGTAAAGTGACAAAAAATACAGTAAAAAATAATCGTTATTGAAAATTTAAAAAATAAGCAACATTTTGACAAAATTAATGCATGCATACAACTTAAGAAAGTACTACACTTTTTTCTATTAATTATGATTAATTATTTTCTCGACATTTAGTTATACTAATTCAAGTTCATTTAAAAAAAATGTAATTATGAGCTGCGTGCAAGTACGTGCCACAAAAATAACTAAATATAATTATGATTTAAGAAGACCTTACATAAATGGTTCATGGATCTGAGTGGTTTACCTCTATGTTTAAAATTATTTATAAATTATTACACTCAATTAATATTTTTAATTGCAAAATAAAAAAAATATTATCAGATAATTATAATTATAACAATAAATTATCGTATAACAAATAATATTATTAACAGTTTCTGTAGCATCAGTACATACTACAAATGAAAGATGACAGACAAGCAAAAGAAACCGCAACATCAAACCGAAAATGGTATATTTTTCTAAAATATTTCTTTGATATAATTGTTAATTCATTAAATATGTTATTAAACTGCTCAGCATTGTTTGATTTTGGATGTAAGAAGATCCGATATAGGGTAACTATGTATATTAAACATGTAATGTTGTTGTTACAAGCTACATTTTATTGGTTTAACAATATTGTATTTATAGTATCAAGAATAAGACTGATATAAGTGACCTGTAAATCAATGTCATATGAACAATACAAATATTTAAATTCAAATAATTTATTCAATCTTAATCCAACGATCAAAAGTCAATCATTTCAATTGTTTATATTCAAATAGTAGATATCAAAATGTTGTATGGTAAAGTTCATATACTTATAGTGTTACTGTTTTATGTTATTACATGCCAGAGTCGAAAAATAGGTAATAATTAATTTTACAAATTTGTTATTTAATAATCAGTTTTATTTAGTTATAGAAACGAGTGCTGCAAAAAGGTACAACTTCTTCCCCCTTCTACACGATTATTTAGAAGTTGACGTTAGAGGAAAAGGATATTTCCATATTTTACTATCTGAAACTTATTGCTTTTCTCCAAAATATTACGAGATAGTATATCAAGTCGGACAAAATACATCATTACTTCGCCGAGATGATTCAAGCAACGATGTAGTTTCAATAACAGCACCAACAATACAAAATGAAAATGTTTTTCAAAAGTATTGGGTGTTGTTGGATAGAAAATTAGGTACAATTTATACTGGAATTGTTCCTAATAAGAATCCTTTAATGGTATATACAGATCCGGATCCTTTTAATGCTACTTATTTTGGATTATCAACATGTTGCGAAACAGTTGGTACCTGGCATATTGATCACAAGTTCTTAATAGTTGAGAATGAAAGAGTAATTGCACAAAAACAAATAACAAAACAGGTCAGTCAAGTTGAGTCAAGCACTAAGATTGAAGACTAGCTTTTATATAATGTAAGACAAGTTGCGTTACAACGGCCATTTTGTTTATTACCTAGAAATTAGTTACTATTTGTAATATTTTAGATAGTATAAATAAAATTAATTCTTCCTCCTAGTGTATCAGTCATATCCAATATTTTTGAGTATACTTTCTAAACCTAACAAAAAAACAACTTTATATGTATACATTTCTGCTAGCTTTATTACTTATTTTGTCTAATCAAATCAACGAATTAAAACCAAAAAAAGATTACCAAACTTCTTTTGAAAACTGGAGTTGCGCTTTGCTATCTACCAAGTGTCAGACACATCAAGATATGCAACCTTACGATCGCTTTAACGATATGCCAATCCTATTATGGTGGTATTGATGACGACGCACGACCGACCCAGTGAACCTGTAGAAAGCTTTTTGTTGTGACAGGCAGCACACTAGCAGCGGATCTATCCACATCATGAAAAAAAAAATCCATGATTCAACAACCCTTCAACATTCTTGAATTACACACACTAAAGAAGTCTAATCGACCAAGCAAACAAAGTCAAAAGAAATATTGAAATCAAAAAGAGCACCAAAAGCAAGGCACCCGGTCCGGGAAACGCCTAAGGAATTGGTCAAAAACTCCAACCTTTTGGCAGATCCCAAAACCACAAAACGTGGATATGACTAGGCCGACGCTGCAATACAGGCTTGAAGTTAACAACAACGGAAAAATTATAGAAGTATTTATACTCAGGGGCGAGCAAAAACTGCACCAAATTGAAATTGTCCTAAGGTTAAGAGATACAAAATATATTTTTTAAGCAAAACTGAAGGTCACAGAAAAGGCCACCATCAACATGTAAGTAGGCTATCAAACAACACAAACCCTACAAATGTTTGATTACTCCACAATTAGGCAAAGACCTAATATTGGGCCACCTTTTTCTGAAAGTCAATGAAGCCAATCTGGATTATGCACGCCGCTGCATGAAAGAATACCCATCCAATAAGCAAACTAACAATCAGTCGACCAAGGCCTAGATGACTCAAAGACATCCATAGGCCAACCATTTAGAGAACTAAAAAAAAAACACGAGAAGATCAATCCTACCAACTACCAGCAAAAATCCACGCAAGCGACCTCCAGCCGTCACCAATTTTCGATGATGCTATTGTAGAAGAAGAATTGATGCCGCCTGACTAGGTGTACCAGGTGACATCAGAATTAACTAATTAAAGCCAATGTCGGTCAGTCAAATCAAAGCAAGCAAACACCAAATATCTCCTTAAAGAGGCCAATGCCCACACCCAGAAGCAGCATCAAAATTTCCATTATCACTAGACTAAGAAATAACTTACTAAGAAGATACAGCTCAGCTTCTCCCGGCACTGCACTCACTCACCGGCAGTAACCATCTACAAGACCATCGTGAGCAGACTTTCGGCCAGAGAACTAACACCGTTTAAACCATATCAACAAATGGATCACAATGTAAATAGCAGCATCAAAGCAAGACGATAGTAAGAAGAAGAAGACAAAGCTCCATTATCATCAAGGAAAGACAGCACCATCTCCTCCGCCGCCAGATATTGCACCATCGTCTGGCAGCCCACGCATACAAGAAGCAATCCCCTAAATCGTTCCCATGTCTCTACGGCCTTGCACTACAGCCGTAGACAAGATTTGCGCACACCTGGAGAACTTTTCCATATGCATTTTCTTATAACTATAACGTTGGCGTAGTAAAAAAGCATACGTTTCCTTAGCAATAACTGTATCATAAATAAAAATACATATAATAAGTATATCCCCACGTCATCTGAGCAATATAAATATTAAAATAGTACTACTCAAGATGTTCTGTAAAAAAGTTTATATATTGATTGTGTTATTAGTTCTTGCGATTGTTGCATCTCAAAGTCGAAAAATAGGTAATTAATATAACATTGTTACTAATTAATTATTTTAATTTTTTATTTAGTACTAGAAACAGGACCTGTAAAAAAATACAACTTCTTCCCTCTACTACACGACTATTTAGAAGTTGACGTTAAAGGAAGCGGATTTTTTCATATATTATTATCTGAAACATATTGCTATTCTCCAAAATATTATGAAATAATTTTCCAAAAAGGTGAAAACACATCAATACTTCAACGGGATGATCCAATGAATATTGTAGTTTCCATAACAACACCAAACATAAAACATGATAACGTTTTTCAAAAGTATTGGGTGTTTTTGGATAAAAAAGCAGGTACAATTAATACAGGAATGTTTCCCAATATGACACCTTTAATGGTATACAACGATCCGGATCCTTTTAATGTTACTTATTTTGGGTTGACAACGTGTTGTGAATCACCTGGTACGTGGCATATTGATCACAAGTATTTAATAAATGAGAAGAATGATGAAATTAATCATTATAACCCATATGTGCGAGGAAATTATTAGTCTATTTAATTGGTTGTATTTTATAAGCATAATTAATATAGTCTGAGTTTTGATTTTGAATCTGTGATTCTTATTAATAATATTTTTATTTTCAGAACAAATATTGAGAATTAATAAATTAAGATTCTGCGTTTTCTCCATTTACCACATGAAATTTATCAAAATTTATGCTGAAAATTTATTTACAGCATGATATACGCCGAGAAAACTTATTTTTGGCAAAAAATTGTCGTAAAACACTTTTATTACATAAACGATGCCAACATTTACAAGAAACCTTAATTTAAAGACAAAATTTGCTTAAAAACCATGAATTTTATCAAAATTTACGCTGAAAATTTTCTTACAGCATGAAATATGCCCATAAAACTTATTTTTGGCATAAAATCTGCTCGTAAATCACTTTTATTTCATAAACGATGTTAACATTCACACAAAAAACATAATTTTAAGATAAACTTTGCTCAAAAATCATAAAATTTATCAAATTCCTGCAAAAAATTTACTCACATAAAATACGCCCAGAAAACTTATTTTTGTCATAAAATTTGCTTGTAAATCACTTTATAAACAATACCAACATTTACAGAAAAAAAATAATTTGAAGTTAAAATTTGTTCCAAAATCATGAAATTTATCAAAATTTACGCTGAAAATTGACTCGCAGCATGAAAAACGCCCAGAAAACTTATTTTTTGCATAAAATTTGCTTGTAAATCACGTTTTTTTATATAAACGGTGCCAACATTTACAAAAAAAGCATTGGTTTAAGATAAAACTAGCTCCAAAATCATAACATATATCAAAATTTACTCTGAAAATTTACTCACAGCATGAAATACGCTCAGAAAACTTATTTTTAGCATAAAATTTGCTCGTAAATCACGTTTATTACATAAACGATGTCAATATTTACACAAAAAACTTAATTTTAAGATAAAATTTGCTCCAATTCTATTCATAATTTACGTGAATGATTTACAAATCAAGAACTCTGTTATGTACGCAGATGATACGTCTCTTCTGATAGCGTCAAAGACACTAGACACACTAATTCATAATGCAAATCTGCAACTAGATCATGCGACTACCTGGCTTAGCAGCAATAATCTACTTATAAATGAATCGAAGACAGTGTTATTAAAATTCAACAAAAACAAAATATCTAACGAGAGCATTTTAATAAGACACAACAAAAAATCCATCAAACAAGCTGAACATACAAAATTTCTTGGTATCATAATTGATCAAAGACTAAATTTTAGTGCACATATAGACTATTTGGCAAAACGATTGTGTACTCAATGTTATGTTATTAAACAGCTTAAGCGGAAAGTTGATCTACCGGTAATAAAATCATATTATTTTGCCCATTTTCATTCACTAATATATGGAATTACAATATGGGGCTTATCTAAAGACTTTAAAAGGATATTTGTCATTCAGAAAAGAGCAGTTCGTGCCATGCTACAACTAAGCAATACTGTCTCATGTAAAGGATATTTTAAAGAGCTGGGAATCCTAACCTTGCCAAGTTTATTAATTTTTGAACTTTTGAAGTATGTCAAAAAGCACATAAATTTGTTTACAAAACTAAACAATTTTAATAACTATAATACTAGGCACGGTTCAAATCTACTGGAAATCCCGCAGCACAATTTAACGTCATATGAAAAATCTCCGGAATATGCTGGCATTAAAGCCTATAATAAAATCCCTAACCAAATTAAAGAAATGCCAACCAAAATATATAAAAACACATTAAAAAATATATTGATACAAAAATGTTATTATTCATTTGCCGATTTTATTGAAGATTCTCTAGAATTTGAACAAATTTAGTGTTAATATCGGTGCCTTGCTGTGGGGGCCTCGTGTGTGCCTTTAGCACTGTTTTGCAGCGAGGGACTTTCTTGTGTCGGCTGAAAGTGCTGCTCTGTAATGGTTTTTGGTTTTGTGGCATATTTTAGATTTTGTTGTCTGAAATATGAAATAGAGCTGGGAATCGTTGTGGAGCGGTATTTTGTAGTCGATACAAGACAGTTTTTTGTTTGTTCCTGTAGAATGGTGCTGGAGGCACATGCGGAGTTTTCATAGTGGGGTATCGATATACAGTGTAATATAGACGGGATTGACTTCTCTCTCCACAAACACTCGGGCGCCTTGGAAATGCTATACTGATCATATATTCATAGTTTTATTTTATAAGCAGTTTGATAAACGTATTTAGTCTTAATTAATATTATTTGTTATCTAGTAGTATGTTGTAATTTTTAACCTGTTTGTAAACATGACTTGTCCTCTGTCTTTGATCTTTGAAATGTATTACTGATCATATATTTATATTTATATTTTTTATTCTATAAACAGTTCCTTAAATGTAATTAGTTTTAATTAATATTATCTATTATCTAGTAGTATGTTGTAATTTTTAATTTGTTTGTAAACATGACTTGTCCTATGTCTTTGATCTCTGGAATAAACGATATATTATATTATTATATTATATTATATTAAAAATCATGAAATTAATACATTTTTACGCTAAAAATTTACTCACAGCATGAAATACGCCTAGAAAACTTATTTTTGGCATGAAATTTGCTCGTAAATCACTTTTATTTCATAAACAATGTCAACATTTTTACTTAAAACTTAATTTTAAGATCTTATTTGCTCCAAAATCATGAAATTTATTGAAATTTACGCTGAAAATTTACTCACAGCATGAAATACGCCTAGAAAACTTATTTTTGGCATAAAATTTGCTTGTAAAACACGTTTATTATATAAACGATGCCAACATTTACAAAAAAACTTAATTTTAAGATCAAATTTGCTCCGAAATCATGAGATTTATCAAAATTTACTCTGAAATTTTACTCACAGCATGAAATAATCGTAGAAAACTTTATTTTTGGCATAAAATTTGCTTGTAAAACACGTTTATTATATAAACGATGCCAACATTTACAAAATAACTTAATTTTAAGATCAAATTTGCTTCAAAAAATGACATTTATCAAAATTTACGATGAAAATTTACTCACAGCATGAAATACGCTCAGAAAACTTATTTTGGCATAAAATTTGCTCGTAAATCACATTTATTACATAAACGGTGACAGCGTTTACAAAAAAACTTAATTTTAAGATAAAATTTGCTTTAAAGTAATGAAATTTATCAAAATTTTTGCTAAAAATTTACTCACAGCATGAAATACGCCCAGAATACTTATTTTTAGCATAAAATTTGCTCGTAAACCACGTTTATTTCATAAACAATGCCAATATTTACACAAAAAACTTGATTTTAAGATAAAATTTGCTCCAAAATTATAAAATTCATCAAAATTTTTATTGGAAATTACTCACAGCATGAAATACGCCCATAGGACTTATTTTTGACATAAATTTTGCTTGTAAATCACTTTTATTACATAAACAATGCCAACAATCACAAAAAAACTTAATTTTAAGATAAATTTTGCTCCAAAATCGTAAAATTTATGCTCAAAATTTACCCACAGCATGAAATAAGCCCAAAAAACTTATTTTTAGCATAAAATTTGCTCGTAAATCACGTTTTTTACATAAACGAAGCCAACTTTTACAAAAAAACCTAATTTTAAGATAAAATTTGCCCCAAAATTATGATATTTATCAAAATTTATTCTGAAAAATTACGGACAGCATGAAATATGCCCAGAAAACCTATTTTTGGCATAAAATTTGCTCATAAATCATTTTTATTACATAAACGATGCCAACATTTACAAAAAAACTTAATTTTAAGATAAAATTTGCTCCAAAGTCAAGAAATTTATCAAAATAGAGGAACAAAAAAGAAAATAAAAAAAGCAACTAGACATGATCAAGAAGGCAAATCTTAAGGATAGAATTTTGAAGGAAACATCTTTTCTGGAAGCTAAAAAGAAGCAGTTCTTGCTTTAATCAAGAATCGAAAAAAAAGAAGACTGATCCAATAGACTTCGCCTTTCCAAAATTATTTTAAATACTTATTAGTAAACAGAAAAACAAATCTATTTATAAACCAATTTTGTTTCACACTTCTGACGTTCTCAGTGAGGTCAAACTTTCAATTTCTTGATAACAAACTTTTGGGTGGGCGGGTGGGTTACTTCATACTATGATAAGAAGTTGTTAGTTTGGATTGAAGTGACACACTCTTGATAATAAACATTGAAGTGGGTGGGTGGGTGGGTAACTCCATACCATAATAACGAGTCAGAAGTTTAAATTGAAGCAGCCCACCCACCCACACAAGTGTTAGTTATCAAAAGAATACATCACAACCTTTTTTTGAGATTAAGTGACTTCTAACGTTCCCAGAAAAATCAAACATTGAATTTCTTGATAACAAACACTTGGATGGGTGGGCTCCGCACCATAATAACAAGTCGGTAGTTTGGATTAGAGTGGCCCACCTACCCACCCAAGTTTTAATTATCAAAAGGTTAGATCACAACTTTCTCTTGTGATTAAGTGACTTCTGACGTTGCCAAAGAAGTTAAACTTTGAATCTTTTGATAACAAACACTTAGGTGGGTGGGTGGGTTACTCCATATTATAATAACAAGTTGGTAGTTTGGATTTGAGTGGCCCACCTACTCATCCAAGTATTACTTATCAAAAGATTAGATCACGACCTTCTTTTAAGATTAATTGACTTCCCAGAAAGGTCAAACTTTCAATTTTATGATAACAAACACTTGGGTGAGTGAGTGGGTTACTCCATATCTTGATAACAAGTTGGTAGTTTGAATTGGAGTGGCCCATCCTCCCACCCAAGTGTTAGTTACCAAAAGTTAGATCACGACCTTCTCTTGTGATTAAATGACTTTTGACGTTCCCAGAGAGGTCAAAGTTCTAATCTTTTGATAACAAACACTTGGGTGGGTGGGTGGGTTACTCCATATTATGATAACAAGTCGGTAGTTTAGATAGGAGTGGCCCACCCACCCACCCAAGTGTTAGTTATCAAAAGGATACATCACGACCTTCTTTTGTGATTAAGCGATTTCTAACGTTCCCAGAAAGATCAAACATTGAATTTCTGGATAACAAACATTTGGGTGGGTGGGCTTCATACTATCATAATAAGTCGGTAGTTAGGATTGGAGTGGCCCACTCACCTACCCAAGTTTTAATTATCAAAAGGTTAGATCACGACCTTCACTTGTGATTAAGTGACTTCTTACGTTTCCAGAGAGGTCAAACTTTGAATCTTTTGATAACAAACACTTGGGTTGGTGGGTGGGTTACTCTATCCCATGATAACAAGTCGGTAGTTTAGATTGAAGTGGCCCACCCACCCACCCAAGTGTTAGTTATCAAAAGATTAGATCACAATCTTCTTTTGTGATTAAGTGACTTCTGACGTTCCCAAAGAAGTCAAACTTTGAATCTTTTGATAACAAACACTTGGGTGAGTGGGTGGGTTACTCTATACCATGATAACAAGTTAGTAGGTTAGATTGGAGTGGCCCACCCACTCACCTAATTAAATTACGACCTTTTTTTGCGATTAAGTAACTTCTGATATTCTCAGTGAGGTCAAACTTCCAATTTCTTGATAACAATCATTTGGGTAGATTGGTGGGTTACTCCTTACTCTGACAACAAGTCAGTAGTTTGGATTGGAGTGGCAGAGGTACTTTGTTGGCATATATTGTTGTTGCCGTGTCAAAAATTAAAATTAATAATACTGCATAGTTGGATAGCTGGAAAGCATATATATGCTATTAATATATAAGTCAAGATCTAAGGTAAAGTAGAAAAATATATAAAGTAGGAAGAAAAAAGTAGACAAGAAAAATTAGGACCAAAAATAAGAAAACCTAGATTAATTAAATGTTCTTATAGTCGGATGTAGTCTTCGTCTATGAGTTTTGGAGCAAAATGTTCTGAAAATCTCAACTTAAGGCTTCATCTTCTTTAAACTATGAAAGGGCTTTTGTTCCCTAAAACCTTATTAATTTTGTATAAAAACTGTAGTAAATGGTGCTTAATTGCTATAAAATTTTTACTGTTTTAAGGTGCATTTTTGATAAGCAAAAACCGCTTTGCAGGTATATCTCACATGTGGAATTCAAGATTATAATTTAAGTTAGGATACATTCTACATAGTTTTACAATGTTATATTCATAGTATCAAAAATATGACTGATGTTAATGACCTGTAAATCAATGTCACATAAACATACAGATATTTAAATTTAAATAATTTAATCAAACTTAATCCAAAGATCAAAAGTCAATCATTTACAATTGTGTTATCGTTTATATTCAAATAGTACATATCAAAATGTTGTTGGGTAAAGTTCATATACTTACAGTGCTACTGTTTTATGTTATTACATGCCAGTGTCGAAAAATAGGTAATAATTAATTTTACAAATTTATTATTTATTAATCAGTTTTATTTAGTTATAGAAACAAGTACTACAAAAAAGTACAATTTCTTTCCTCTTCTCCATGACTATTTTGAAGTTGACGTTAGAGGAAAAGGATATTTCTGTATTTTACTATCTGAAACTTATTCTTTTTCTGGAAATTATTACGAAATAGTATTTCAAGTAGAACAAAATAGAACATTACTTCGCCGAAGAGAAGTTGAAATTTCAACAACAACACCAACAATACAACATGAAAATGTTTTCCAAAAGTATTGGGTCAAGTTAGATAGAAAATTAGGTAAAATTCATGCAGGAATTGTTCCTAATAAGAATCCTTTAATATTATATACTGATCCGAATCCTTTTAATGCAACTTATTTTGGATTGTCAACATGTTGCGGAAGTATTGGTACCTGGCATATTGATCACAAGTTCTTAATAGTTAAGAATGAATGTAAAATTGCACAAAAACAAACAGCAAATACAATCGTTTATAAGTAATAATATTATACTGTTTGTAACTATTAGATAGAATAAATAAAATTAATTCTTTATACATTTTTGCTAGCTTTACTACTCATATTGTGCATGTATTAATAACAAATCTGTGAATAAAAATTTATATCTTTATGGTAGACATATAGGTCCTAAGAGTAAGTGAAGCTTAAAGAAGTTGGACACAGAACAAATAACGGGTACACCACCTACTACTCCGGGACACTAAATAATTACCCATTGGAACAGAGTTGCTATAATCATAAAAGAAACATTGAACACATCTACCCAGGCATTCATTATAACTTTTGTTACTGAAACTAACAAAAAACCCAGGTGCATGCACCAACGGTAGACAAAAGTGAAGCAAAAATTAAAGTATTTTATGGCCGTGTCCAAGACAAGACTGCAGGAGTATTGACCAGTTCCTAACTTAGCACTTATCAATTAGAAGATGTGGCTGGCCAAGCAGTAGTTGTAGTAGTAAAACCAACAAGTAGTTTAAGTAACCAGATTGAGAAGCCTTTAATAATAGATAAAAGAATATAAGAAATGAGAAAATACAAATTATTGTAAACATTTTCTTTAACAGACATATAAATGTTAATTTAAACTATATATAATAGCTCCGGCACAATTAAATATAATAACTAAAATTGGATTTTATTATAAATATTATTTTGTAATTTATGAGAAATTAATTTGATTGAGTTGTGACAAATTAATAAATATTTATTAACTATAAAAATCATCCTTGATTAGAATTTTGTGTTTATCAATTATATTAATAGTTAAATTATTTTAATAAGTTTCCTGTTTTTCTGAACTTGCATTACTACAAATTAATAAAATTAACAATTAATTAAAATAGCATTGATAATTATCGTTTCCTAATTGATTTTTTTATCAAAACTAATTTGTTAATTGTATTAATTATTATGATATTGATTGATAATGTTTATAACGTAAGTGACATTAATCATGTGCAAAGTACTATCATCTCGCATGCTGTTTTCTTTGGAGTTTAGTTAGGAAGACCTACCCTAACTTCTTGTTATATTACTATTATAGTTTTTATTAAGAATAATTAGAACCAACAAGAAATTTAGACATCACTTTCAATGTTATGCAAAACTGCATAATATGAATCATAACAAAAATTTTACTCAGTAGTTACACTAACAAACAAAATAAATTACTAATTACAATTGAACTTGAATAATAACTAGAGCAAACAAATTAGCTTCAAGGTGTAAAATTTCATAACATTACACATGGATAATAATTACTTAAAAAGTATGATTTAATTAATTGTGTTAAAGCGTAATTCATTAGCTAATCTGAAGGAAATATTATTATGTATTATTGTTAATATTAAAAAAAAAACTAATTGAGTATTGTAACTAAATTTTTGATAAATTAGTCACGCTTCAAAGATATTTAACAGTAAAATGATTTATCGAAACGTACAATTAAAATCCAAGGATGTTGCTTCATTATTGTTTTTAATTTAATTTAAATAATTATCGAATAAAAGAAGAAAATGTTGTTTTTTTTTTATTTCTAGATGATTATTATACTTTTATACTAATGCAAACAAATTCAGACTTTATAAAGTGTTTTGTAAATATTTTGAATCAGATGAGAAATCTCAGTGATAGGAAGTCACTTAATAACGCTTTCAAAACAATTTGTACAATTTCTAGTGCGATGTAAAGTAGTTGTAAAACACACAACAAAATCACCCTGTATAATATGTTTTATAAAAAAATATGCTAATGATATTTAAATTTATAAATTACTTCAGAATGCATTTCAAAAATAATTATTGTTATTAATGCTAATTCATACGTGATTTAATAAACAGGAAAAAGTATTTCTTAGTACTTTTAGAAGACATAAAACATATGCTTTATTAAATGTCAATAAAGTAAATAGAACATTTATTATTATTTTACCTTCAAAAACACCCACACGCCGTATTAAAAAAATTTCCATTACAATAACATTACTGAGCAGGTCAGGAATAAAGCATTAATTGCAAATTGAAAAATGTTATCATTGCTCAAGCATATTGAGAAATATTTTTGGTTTTAAATGATTAATTTGAATATGCTAAACAGATAAAAACTGTAGCTCAGTTAAAGAAATTAGATGATAAATTGCCAATGCCAATTTTTGCATTTGTGTTTTGTCATTTTTTGAACAACGGACGTCTGCTTCCCTCTTCTAGTGTATTTGTACATACCGTAATGCCATGTAATGTATTCAATTTTGCAAATGCTTTTAACGGGTTCAGATGTATATTATCGTGTAATTTATTTACAGATACATATTTAGAGTAAGATGGCAACACAATCGCAAATCCAAAAATATTGGTTTTAAAACCAAAAAAAAAAACGATAAAATATGCCTTAAACATCAGCCCTGATTTGTCAACAATTTTAATTCAATTTTAATCAGTTTGTATTGATTCTCTTAATGTCACCGTCCATCTTGTCGGGAGGCTACATTTGCTTTTAGGAACGTTTTGAAGACGTCTCCATATGTCCACTTTCGTTTTAACCCTTGCAACATACCCAACCCAGTTTCATTTAAGTCTTGTTATCCAGTTACCCCAGACATTTCTAGATTTCTGTCTCTGAAGAGAGGCCTAACATTGCTTTTTGTGCTACGCGTATTTTACTTACGATTTTTTCTAGTTAAAGTAAATGTACGTACAACAAGCATTGATCAAAAACCTGCTTCTTGAGTCATATTTTAGGATGTTTATTAATTTCTCAAATGCCTTTTCTGATACGTATTTTGCGTCCTAGATATAAATATGCGCTTACGTTAATGTTTAGTTATGATCAAGTTTGTCATGTATTGTGTTTTACTAGTCTTCGTAAAAGCTGCTTTGCCTTGTCCATGCGGTCTGCAATTATGTCAAATTAGATGATGTTTTAAGGTAAATATGATCACTTAACATAAAATATTCTTGTTCATGGCTCCATCAAACATCCTATGATTAAACTTATCCTCAATACTACTCAAGTTATCGTTAATAGACAAAAGAAGAGTTAAATTAATAGAGTATAGTAATTTTTGTTTTAAAACTAAACTGAAATGTAAAGGTGAACTTGGGTGCAATGCATGAGACTCTAGAGTATGATAAGCAGCTTCTCAAAAAAGATAACATAAAAAGAGGTAGTGCATGGGTTTTCTATGCTTTAAGACAAAATTTTCCTGCAACTTCTGAAATTCTTGTGGAAACTAATTGGTATGTAAGTTACGTTAAATACGGAAAGGTAGATAGTGAAGGTTTTTGTCTCCACCTAATAAACTGTTGATCTTATCATCACACTTCATACATACTAAAAAAATATTCAAAAGTCACAGCTCTAAAGTCTAATATTGTCAGGTTTTTACTAACTAAAGACCCCCTACCTCTCATTTGCTTTTCTTTGAAGCGGTTTGATTGGGTCTCGTAGTACTGCGGGCCTGCTGATCTTATTGTGCACCTCTGAAGTTTTAATCCGTTATTTAATTTTGTTTGCCAAAGGATTACCATCAGCTTTTTTTGTGTTGTGTTGTGTTGCAGATTGTAAGCATTGTATTCATTTAGCAAGTGTAGCGGAGTATTTTTTTTTTCTTTTTACATAGAGGGTTTATTTTTATTTCTATTCTATGCATGTGCTTGTGCTTGTTAAAACCTCATTTGTGTTGCCAAAGTTTTGATATTATGCGATGGTTCTGTTAAGAATAATCTTGAGCTGTGTTCTGCATCAAGTTTTCTGCGGATTATTTTCTTTCCGGTCTAGTATAAGTACGAAAACAGATTTGACATTATTAAATGTTCGCTTTTTTCTTTTTTTGGCAAGCTAATTTGTCATGAAATATATCTGTGTACCAGATAGTTCCATTAACTGTGTTCAGGTATCTTTTGTTTGTTTATTTGTGTCGATGTGGTATTATCACATCAAATGTCTTTGAAATGCAATGATTTTTCATAAAATCTAACTTCATAATTAAATTTTTTTCTTCATGCTACACATTTCTTATACAGAGAGTTTATAAATGAATGGGATTATGTAATTACTTTAAATATGCCGCTTTTTTTAAATTGTTCACTATACTATTTGTTTTAACAGATCAACATTGACAGCTGTCAAGCAAACATATGAAAACATATGTAGTATAGTGGACAATTTTAAAAAGGCGGCATATTTAAAGTGATTACATAATCTCATTCGTTTATAAACTTCTTGTACTAGGTCTGTACGTTGCTTGTCGTGCCTCCGTCATTACAATTAGGTAAAGTGGCGATAACGATAGTTTTTGGTTAAATTATTTAGATTAGTGTGGGAGTTTAGCTTATTATCAAGCGTGAGTCCCAAATATTTAACTTTTTTTGTCATTGGGATATTAGTTGTTTTTAGTATTAACAATCACATACAAATTAATACAACGGGCCCGGACAGCTGAGCTCAACGACAAATTCTCACACTACTTTTCACTTAAAAAAATTAATCAGGCTATAGAAAAAAATAAAAGCAAAGAAAGCTCGGTTTGATATTCCCAGAATTTCTTAAGAAAGCCATGATACCAGAGAATGGTTTACACAGTTCTACTCAAACTTACTGGAACTCGAAGAGCTGCCACCCACCTTTAAGATATCTAAAATCATAGCAATACTGAAACCTGCTAAACCAACCACTGAAGCTGGTAGCTACAGACCAATTACACTTCTCAACGTTGAATATAAACTTTTAGAAAGACTAAATTACAATAGATTCTCAGAAAGCATAAACCGAATCACGCCTTCAGAACAAGCAGCAAGCAAGTACTTAACTACACATATCAAATGTAGGTTTCAAAACAAAACTTAAAACCTCAGCTGTATTTATTGACCTCACCGCAGTCTATGATACTGTCTGGAGAAAAAGTTTACTACTTAAGCTGATTAATGTAGTACATGTATCAAAATCTACATGTTACGGGACAGACTATTCCGGGTGTATCTAAACGGAAGAGTTAGCAAAACAAGTCACGCTTCTCGCTCCTCTCCTTTTTAACTTATACACTTATGACTTACCGGCAACCCTCTTCAGGAAAGTCATATATGGCAATGACATTGCATTAGCAACACAACACCACACTTTTGAAAAAGCAGAAGAAACACAGGCCCAAAACCTAGTAAACTTGCAGTCGTATTTAAAAAAATGGAAACTGTGCATAAACCCATCTAAAACTGAAACTACAAACTTCAATCTAAATAATAAAAAAGCTTCCACCACCCACAATCAACTTCAACGAAACAACAACACGACACAATCAATACCCAAAATATTTGGGCGTTATCCTAGACAGAACCTTTACTTACAAGAAACTCCTAAAAAACACTGCTGCTAAAATATGAACAAGAAACAACGTTGTCGAAAAACTGGCAAGGACTACCTGGAGTACCCAGGCTGCTACTATTAGAACTGCAGGCCTAGCACTGGCCTATTCTGTCACATGTAAGCAAAGTTGATATCCAACTTAATAACACGATGAGAACAGTAACTGGGACAGTTAAATCCACTTAAAAAAAAATCCTGAGCTACATTCCACCGCCGTACCTACGACAAACTCATACCCTACAAAATCTACTCGGAAAAATACAAAAAAAACACCTCTCTCCCAATCCATGAAGAAATGAGAGCACCCACAGATCCAAGTTAAAATCAAGACACGCCCCTTTAACTGTACTATACATTAACTTTATATGCTACAAACATAGAAAGAAAACTGGAGAAATTTGAAACCTGGCAGAAATGCCCACCTTAACCCGTCAACAAAACCACCCGGGTTTGACCTTCCTCGCCATATACGGACCAGGTTAAACAGGATCAGAACAGGCCATGGGAGATGCAGAAGCATGCTTTATAAGTGGGGTTTCTCAGAGGATCCGAGCTGCGACTGCAACGCAGAGAACCAAGACATAGAACATATAATTTCCAACTGCCCCCTTCATCGGTACAATGGAAATCCAGAATACATAACAACCATCAGCCCAAATGCAATCCAATGGCTAATCAACTTAAAAGAAGATTTATAATTTGAAATGTATTTACTTATTTATTTCATAACTTTACTGTACTTCAATGTCTCATACGAAATATATATATACTGCATTCTGTATCATGTTGAGTATCCGTAGTAAGTCGTCCACAACAAGGCATTACCGTAAGTAAAACTACATCTCCTTGTAAGCACCCACCAGCAACTTTAATTGACACAATATTAGACAAAAGGATCTATTTGTTTGCTCTCCATTGTCTTTGTAATGAATTCAATGGGAAATATTATCAAATAACATTTCAATATTCAGAAAAGCACCCAAAGTTATTTCTTTGCAATGATTGGTCTGTAAGATTTAGCCAAGGCATACGTGGGTTGCATTGATTTTGGTATAACAGCTGCTTGGTATGTGTGAAAGTGCTAAGCTTGCTATGAGAATCTCGCAAGTAAGTTCTCCCAGAACTGAAAACCTTTTTTGTAACATTGATTATGGTCTCTTTTGTTTGCCATCTTATTCGGCAACTCCAGAGCTTCTAGATCAGAGCTTTCATCAACATAGAACCAAGGAAGTGTGACAACAGCAGCTTTTGCTGAGTGACCTTGACCGACTTTGTGTATTGTCCGTTTTTGATCAGCAAAATACCAATGTTTTCAGTGCTGTCTTTGTTTAAAGTTTTTTGAAGGAAGGAGTATATATTTCCTTTACGATTCTTTTTTGTTTTTTTTATGGCATTGTTATTTGCCATGAGATTGGTTGTATAAGTGACTCAGTTACCGTTTTTCTTGACTTTGTTGAACAGTTTTTTTTGTGATTGTCCTTGCCTCGCTAAGCTTCCTGTTTCACTAAGTAATCTTGCTGGGGGTGTGTTTGACAGCTTCTTTCAAAATTGATTTCAATAGAGTTGACAAACATATCTGTCATTATCTCTAGCTTGTTTTTGATACTTTTAGATAGACCCCAATTTTGCTAATTAGTATTCTATTGAATAGATTGCAATTAGTTTTTTTACAAATTTTTGTGTTCCAGAAGGAGCGTTTCTTTTGATTCAATATGAAACCAGTTATATGTGTGATCAGACGAGCCCTCGTTGTCCGACACGTACCACTTTGTTATCACTTTACTCGCATTATGGTTTGCTAATGTTAGGTCAAAAACGTCTTATACTTTATAATATTAAAATTGTATTCTACTATAAATTCTAGGAGTTTTGCACTTTTTACGTTTATGTGCTTGCTCCTCCAGCATACATAGTGGCCGTTGGCATCCTCGCTTCTTGTCAGATTCAATCTCTTCTGGTTCCATTTTCTAATATCACTACCTTGGCTGTCCCTAGGTTTTTGAAACATAGGTCTCATAGTAGAATTAAATTAAGTACATGTTTTGTGCTTGTGTCCTGCCGTTTTAGTAGGCTCGGTTGCTGGGCTCTCTGAGCCTACTTTTGCGTACGCCTGATCCCCTTCAAAAAAATTTTGCTAACCAAATTTGGGTTCTTCAAGGAGTCCCCAGTTTTTGTTTTCTTACCTATGTCTTTACAGAGTCAATTGCTGTCGCCAGAATCCTTAAAGCAGACTACTACTTGAGTAGTGGAAGATTGTCTGTTAGCAAAACTTCCCTAGGGTATTTTGTCTATATTTGCTGACATATTTCATAATTTTATATTTTTTAATCTCCTGAAAAGCTTGTTTTTTAATAGTTGTAAATCCAGTCCACTCAGTTTTTTAATTTTAAAGCTAAAAACCTTTTGAAAATTGTTAAATGTTATATCGTCTTCCAAACGGTTTTTGATTTCAAGAAAACAAAAAAATACACGGCGTTTTGATGGTGGTCCATGCACTTTTGGCAACATTTACTGCAGTTTTTTGGATTACAAATTATATTGCAGCCTTAAAATGTTGCATTCTAGCAAGATTATTCAGTTTTTTTCTCGCAGTACTTCTAAACCTGATGCGTCAAATATGACAATTTTCAACAAAGAAGGTCACAAGTTTTGCCCCCATATAGATAAAAAAACTAACTATGAAGACCCAACAAAGGTAATTCTACTAAGTGTGACTTTATTTCCAAATTATGTTATTGCGGAAATTTAAGCCAAGTGTTTAAGTTTAACCACAACAGACGTTGTCCTACCGAGCAAAAAAAGCAAACTTCGCATTAGACAAAAACAATGCTTCTATTCAAGGTACCGCTACTGCACAAGCAACTTTAGTTCCAACTGTAGAATTGTCAACCAATCTTGGCAAACCAGCGACTACTGCCAACGTTGTCCTACCAAGTAATAAAAAAGCAAACCTGCCGCACGCGGAACCATTGGCTTCACAAACCGTGCTTCTGCTAGTGTCTGTTTGATTTAGTTACGTTTTGGTAGAAGTTATCATTGACGTTTAACATAAAGAACGCATTCACGCAACCACTACTACGAAGGCAATATTTGTGGATATGCAATTACGGGAACAAGATTTGTGTAATAATAATTATTTATTTCATACACCGTATAAGCGTATAGATTATGCGCAACTCTCTGCCTCTATACATATTTTGCAACATGGCAACAAAGCTAAAGCACTGTGCACTTTATACTATAGAGTTTGTCATTAAGATTTTGTATATTACCAGCTTCTCCTGTAACATGGTGACTCCTGACATTTGCAAAAACAAGAAATATCAATGGTATTCCAGACCATGATAACAAAGCAATAGTTTCAACTGCACTGCCGTACTCTCCAGCTCAATAGTTTGTCATCAAAAGTTTGGATATTAACACCTCTTCTTGTAACTCTTTGCACACACGAAATACATAAAAAATTAAGATTACAGATACTTTGTGTCATGTGTCCTGCCAGTAACAATATTTGGACTCTAAATGTGTTAATCGGCTCAAAGAGCAATAAAAAGAGTAATTCTGAAAATTATATTGAGAGATTGAGTAAGAAACAAGGAAATAAGAGAAATGTCAAGTTCTAAAAATATCGCAACGTATCGCTTAACTAAAGCGGAGATGGGCGGGATATGTGGCAAAACAGGACTCGGTTAGATGGGTGAATGTGGATACTAATAGCACAAAAAAACATTTTGACTCAATTTGTGTTTTTAGGCTAAAAAGCGTTGCGGCAAATAAATCGGCTGGTCTTATGCTTTTACTTTATCACATTGACAACTTGTTTTTTATCTCTCTACACCGTCACATCCAACCAAAAATATCTTGGATTTCCAACAACAACCACATAAGATTTACCTTTCCTGCCACTCACTTGATTCTGCATCCAACACCCCCGGATAAAAATATCCAACAACCCAGACAAAACATTGCAAAAAAAAGCAGAACCTCTAATAGGGACCAATAGCCACATTATTCTGAATGTAACTAATTTTATTTCTTCTACTTCTCCTAAAGTAGACTCAAGCAATTTGATTGTTATATAAAAAAAATACAAAATAGGATAAACCAAAAAATATATATGAATCTGTTTTGAAATATAACTGGCGCAGTCGGAAGGATTTGTTAGAAATCTTTCAAACAAAAACATTTATGCACCAAATCGGTTTTATGTTTTAAACATAATCTTAATTTTTAAATTCTGACAAAAACGGATATATTTTTTAATCAAACAAGGCAAATATTAGTTGACGCATTTAGTAACATTAGCTACACAGGAAATTGGCGGCAAAACTGCATTAGCCGTTAAAGTAAAAATATACTTTAAATTAATTAATATACAGCATATAGGCTCGGTGCGGAGTTTGAGTGGTTGAGCGTTTGTTGCATCAAGCAAGCTTAAAAATCTTTTTGTGTATGACTAGCTTTTTTTAAATAAATTGTTCACTTTCTTCTAATTTGATGTTTAGGTAAAAGCTCTGCATGAGAGAACCAAACTTTTAAATAAATTATTATAACAAAAAATCCAAGTTATAAATAATTATAAAAGAATACATAAATTGAATGATATTACTAATAAAATCCTATTTCGTGACTAAATATAAATAGATAGTTATTGCGTTTAATTTCCTAGAAATAAAATATTTTGGAACTTGCAATTGATGTATTTAATTTGTGAATGTCATGGAGGTAATCAAAATTCAATATGTAAAAAGTACATTTTTGTTAAATTACATATTTTATTCCGGGTTCTAAAGAAATTAATCAACTTAATCAAAACAACATTTGGGATGCCACAATTGCAAAATTAATCAATTAATAGTAATAATATAAGAAATCGTCATTAATAGTTTCGAAATTCGTATTAAACTACATTCTGTATAGCAATAAAATAATCTATACTGTAAAACGTGAAGGACCAATACGTCACGACACGAATTTCCAATTATTTTCTGGAATCAAACTGAAGAAATAATTAAAAGCGAACGGTATAATAAACCCATCTGTCAAGGTAAACGTTGTGTGAGTCAATTTAGTTTTATTATGCATAAATTAATACCAAACTGTGGTACAAAACTGAATTTAAATGCTGCGGCGCGGAAGCTTTGAATACAAATGATTTCAGTGGCTTCTTAATAAAACTTAGAAAAATAAACCATTTTTTTCTACATTTTCCTCCACTTCCTGCAGTGTTTGGTTGTCACTCTACCTCCAGTTTTACAATGTACAGACATGGTAAAGACTAAACAAAGAAGAATAAAGAATAATACTTAATAATTTAAACTATTAATATAACATGTTGAGTACATAAATACTATATAAAGAATCCTCAAAAAAATAAAATAAAATTCAATGTTAATCATAAATGTCAACATTAAACATTTACACATTCCGCGACAAGTTTCCATTCAATAATTCGCAAAATATTAACAATCAATATCTTATAACATATTTCACATAGTGGGGGGAAGCTTAATAAAAGTAGGGATAAGTTGATCATATTTTTTAAATCACCCCCTACTCAAACCGACTAGATAGTAGCCTTAAACACGTGCACCGTCTGAAATCAAAAGGTTACCGCGCTTTATTTCGCCAACAACAACCGTAAGAGGAAAGTCCTATTGAAAGTGCAAGTGCGTTTAACGCCGAGTCAAACCCTGAACCTGATCAGATAAAGGACGCCTATTTTATATATTTAAAATTATCTAGCAGGAAAATATATTAAAGTGTTATATCACAAGTTACATATTAAATTGGGCATTTAATTGGATTAAAGAAAGTGCTGCTGATATAATCGTTTGAGAAGCAGGTGTCGTTTGCTTTTAAATTAACAAACGTAAACAATATGCAATTTCTGCAAAGTGACAATAATAATTATAATTTAACTGTATAATAATATAAATTGCAACGTTTTTATTTTTAAATTGTTGTTAATTTAATTAATCGATATGTTTCGGTCAGCGATTATTGTTGTGTTGTGTGCGGTTTTTTATGTCGGTGAATTTAAGTCGGAAATTGCGGAATCGGTGCAGAGATCTATTCTGGATGATGCTATAGATTTGATACCGATTATTGGTAACCGTACCAATTCCAGTGTGTTTCCGTTTTATCCCATTAGTTTTGATTATGGTAGAAATGATACGTTAAAACGTGTACAGGCTATTGCCGATCTTGAGGATCAAATCGAATTGGATAATCAATTGAGGGGGAAACGGTGTATGAAAAATCTTACTAAGTGCATGGAAGAAGGTAAGAAAATTAATTAATTGGAATGTATTATCAAAATATTTAGTTTGAGAGAGTTTAATAGTTAGAAAAAACTATCAACAAAATTTTAAGTTATCAATATACTAAAAAATGCCGCAAGTCAAATATAATTAAAAAATCTAACTTATGATCATAACTAATTTGACCAAAATTAATTGTTAGTTTCATAAAAGAATTGATTATGCGTAATAAATCACGTTTCAATTACAAAGTTGTGAAGAATATTTATTTTATTTGTAACAAAAAACTTTTGTGAACTAAAGCAAAATATAAATTTTGAAAATTTGGCAGAACTTTAAATGACTGTTTTTCTTTAAAAAAAAGATTTTCTTTTGTTTTCAAATAAGAAAAAACGTGAAAAAATTAAAATATCTATCATTTTTTTAAGAAAAACTGTTACTTAAATTTATGCAAAATTTTAGATACATTGCAAGATAATCTCGGAGCGTAGTGCACGGCACTTCCGGAAATTTTCAGAGTATCTTTTGCAAAAAAAATGTTTTTTAAAGTTCTGCAAAATTTTTAAAATGTAAGAAAAAAAATTTTGGCTTTAAAAATGATTCTACAAACAATTTTGAAAAAAAAATGGATTACAGTTTTTCCTAAAAGATGCAACCCTGAGAAATTACAAACAATCAAAAAATGTAAAAAATGCAAAAAAAAAATCAAATTTTGATTTAATGTCTTTGTACAAGAAGAAAAAGGTAATATTTAATATTTTGATGACCAACACTCGGGTTATTCTAGATTATGATTGGCATTGCGCAGTTCAAACTAGTGTATACAGCTTAAGAGTTTGTTAACAAGAAATTGAAAAAAATTATATTTTGCAAGTGTTAGAAGTCTCTGTGGAGGGGATGATGAATCTAATCTCTTGCTGACCAACACTTGGGTGTATTTCTTGGTCACTCCAGATCATGATCATCATCTTTAATGTAAAAAAACTTATTTTTTGAAAATTGATGTAAGTAGACGACGCATACTAAACAAAATAAATCTTTCAAAATTATAATTTTTAGAATAAGATATAATATACGTCAAGCAAAATATTTTGATCAAAGCTTTGAAAAAAACTTTTTTTTTTCAAAAGATAATTAAAAAACTTATTCTTAACAAAAATTAAAATTAATAGTTAACAAGGATAAGTTTTTGCTCAAAGTTTTCAAATTACTAAAGTCTAAAAATGATTATTTAAGCTTAAAGTAACAGTCGATTTTTTCTTGGCTTTATATTTTGGAAACAAGCTGAGCATCTTAAAAAAATGTTCTGAATATATTAAATAATTAAAAAAATTATGTTATCAAAAAAAGTTTACACAAAATACTGTAAACAAATCGTTATTTTTTAGCTTTTCAATAGTTTCTTAAAGTATCAAACCTTAGGCTATACAAAATAGTGTAATATAGGTTGACCTTACTAGATAACAGTAGTTTTATTGAAAATATTTCAAAACATCTTATAGCAGATGATAATAGTCTAAAAATGAATTTTGTTTTGACCTTTTTCTTAATGTTTCAAAACTTCAAAAAACAAGTATTTTTTCTATTTTGCAATAAATATTTGTAAATATAATAAAAATTATGGCGATCTAGATATGTATATTTAGATTAACATTTTTTTAGTGTGCAGTCCAGTTGGTTATTTTTTGTTTGTATTTTTTTTTTCTGAATCATTATTGCCACTTCTCTTTTTGCACTCATAACTTATTTTGTTATATGGATGTTCAGGCTCATTAGTTCTTTTTTAATTTCCTGAATTTTTCTTCTACTCCTTGGACGTTTCAGGTTCTTATTCTCATATTCCATTTTTGTAGCTTTTGTCGTTTACCAAGTAATTTGTTTGATGCTCTAAGATCAGTTGAATACTTTTTAGTGTGTTTTATATCGGAGTACCTTGTTCTAGTTGGTTTACTTTCTCGACAGCTTAGGTACTATCCACTCTCTGTTCTTATATCATTCCTAATAGCAGGTGCTTGGTTTGTGTAAAGAGCCATTGATTACAAGCGTTATGAGAACATTAAAATAGTCGCATAGAGTAGAATTTATTTGTTGCTTGATTTTAATTTATTTCTGCGTGTGATTCTTACTTAATTTTAATGGAGACACATACAGAATTATGGTCAAACTTTCTGGACAATTTTTGATTTATTGTAAGCAATAAATTGATATTCTTAGTTTTATTTTTAATTTTAATGCCAAAAATAATCAGCTTTGGCTAATTTTTGTTGTAAACTGGATTCTGCATAATTTTTTAATATTTTTTTTGCAATAAATTAGTATTCTAAAAACAATTTATTAATTAAAATAGCTTCTTTGATAATTTTTGTAATGTATAGGACTGCGCATGATTTATGGATAAATGTCAATACTGTACAGATATTAAATTGAGTTTTTTTAAATCAAAAACAGTTTTAGAAATAGGTTTTCTATTTGTTATACAATGTTTAATAAACTTTACGTGATTATGGTAGCCGTTACTATGTGATGATTTATTATAAAATAAATAAAACACATTTCTTCTTCTTCAATCTCTATTCACCCACTCCTGAGTATAGAACTCTTCCATTGTTTTCCATATGTTTCTATCTCTTATCACTCCGCATTGGTTGCCATTTGACAATGCGTATTGTCCACTTGTCAAGGTTTTGTCTTGCTACTAGTTCAAACCATCGCCACTTTAGTTTCGTTACACGTTCGACAATATTTTTTATTTTTGCTCGCCCTCTTATTTCAATAAGAGCATATTCCAAGCATTGATCTTTCCATTGCTCTTTCGGATGTTCGTAGGTGTTTTGCGCTTTATTTGGTTAAAGTTACGGGTAAGACACAAGCACCATATACCTTTCTTTTAAGGTTGATTTTTAGGATATGTACCAACTTCCCGTATACTGACCAGCTCAGACGCATTCTTCTAGTAGTTTCGGCAGTCTTGTTTTCTTTGCATAACTTGATGGAATAACCAAGGTTATTTTACCGTCTCAAAGATATGGTTATCAATAGCTATGTATAGGTTGTTGAACATAATTTTGGTCTTATTTAAATTCATCTTTATACCTACTTGTATGAGTGCTTCTTGATGTTATCATATGTTGTAGTTTATTAGGATTGCTACCTATCAGGCGAAGTGTAGATTGTTTTAGGTATACTCTATCTATGGTTTATTCCTTTGCGATCCCAGGGTAGTTTTTTAAATACATTTTCCATGGCCAGTGTGAAGAATTTTGGAGAGATAGTATCTCTTTGACAAACGCCTTTGTTGATTGGGATTCTATCCATTATTAAATCTTCGTCAATCATTACCTTGGAATACCTCGTATCTATCTTGGCATCTTTCAAAGCTGTTAGAAAAGCCTATTTATCTATCGAGTCAAATGCTTTGTAGTAGTCAATGAAAGCAAGATGAAGAGGTACGTTATATTTAGTGCATTTCTTGATTAGGTTACGTATAGTTTGTAGGTGGTCTGCTGTACTAAACTCTTTCCAAAACCCTGCCTGTTTCTGAGATAACCGATTTGTGACAATCTTTGTTAGAAGAGAAACACATTTACCTATATTAGAAATATATTTAAAAAAAACTTGTAACTAGTATCAACTTTTACTTGGCCATCATCGGATGGTGATATAATCAAAGTCCGAACTTAACACAAATATATTAAAAGTATCTTCATTAGATTTTTTGCTACTATAATTTTTGGAATAATGCTCACAAAACTTTTTGATGTCTATGAAGCTTCTTGAACTACTATCTAGTTCATAAATAAAGAAAAATGTAGGATAGAAGGCATACAATACCAATCTTGCCTTTTTACAAAATGTCTAGCGGTATTATGTGTTAATTCCCCTTATTGATGTTAATTGGATGTCCACATGATACTACTACATATACATGATATATGCGCTTTTTAATTAATTTAACCATCTACTTTGGTAATTTCTGGAGTTCAAAATTAGAAAAAACGGGCTTAACTTTGTCCACGATTAATCTTATTTTTTCTTTAAATTGCTATTGAATACGTTGTTTGGTTTCTGCAACTAAGTTATGTAAGCTACTTGTAGTAAACATTGTAATTTTAAAATTGTATTCAGCCATGTTTTAAACTGTAAGTTTTTAGTCTTAACAATTTTGACATATGAATTAATCTTTTGATGTTCTGCCACAAACATAGCATTTTGTGTAGATGAGGTATATGTGAGAGAATTGCATACTTTACCATAAACCTTTGCATTCATAAAACGCATGTTTGTACAAATTATAAAGCTGCCATCAAAGCAGCACTTAGATACCAAGCATAGTTTTGATTCCTTATTGCCAGGAGCAGTGCTACTTACTATGGCGACTCCAGCAACTTTGTAAGTATATCGCCCCTGCCTTTTAACGTGTTACAAAAACATAATACAAATGTAGATTACTGCGGGCTATGGTTTTCCCACGCTACAGCAACCAATTATTGCACAGTGTGGTTTAGAAGAGCTTGTAATTGCACTTCTGCTAAATTCAAACTTTTTTTAATATTTTTTTTATTTGGTTAGAATTTTTTTTTATTGTATAATATAAGACAACTTGTCAAGAATATTTAATCTAATTAAACTATATTGATGACTAGGCAAACTAATTAGTTAGTTTAGATTTTTGGCGTATCAGCCTAATAAGACTATTAACGCCGATTCTTTTCTCTATCTAGGCAAACTAGCATCTACTAATAAAGCTAAGGCATCTTTACCTAATATAATATTAGGTAAAAATGCCTCAGCTTTGTATTTGAAAGGATGAACTATGAGCTTTTCTGATCTTAGTTGCTCATGTAGGACAGGTTAAAGTTTCGCAACAAACAATTTTTTTTTTGCAGATTTTCTGTTTTTTTTGTTTGGTGAACTTATTAGATTTCTTCAAAAACAACTGTTTCTAGTTTATGACAAATCTAGCTTTTGATCTTCCTACATTCAACCATCTTGACTTCAATTCGAACTTAATAATGACTTATAAACGTTTTTATTTGAGTTACTACTTTTTCACCAAATAAAAATTTATGACTAATAGTATTTTATGATAAATAGTAATATTTAAAACAAATTGCTGTCTTCAAATATTACTCGACAAATTGCTTTAATCGCAACGCCAAATGCAGTTTTTAAAACTTATTGTTCATGACTTTAGCGCGTGGCAGATAAGGTCTTAAAATTTGCACAGTTTTATAAACTTTTGGTTACACTAAGCCATAAACTTTTAGAATTACCGGCCCAACTGAGGCATCACTTCCATTTTTATTTGTCTCAATGACAAAACTCTACAAATTCTATCATTTAAATACAGTACTTTGACACTCCTCAGTTAACCTGAAGTGCTTTGCATGTATTTAGGAGAATTCAATAAATTAAAAACTTAACTCAAAAATTGTTTCAAGTTATCTGATTTTTTCTTTTTAACGGTTTTATAGATGTAACATTTAATTAACGCCAAGTGTAGCAACAAATTTAAAACAGCTTTTTTGTTAAGTAAACAGTAAAAGTAACAAATTTATAGAAAAATGTCCTACAGTCAAATCTAACTCTATTTACATATATACGACGCAACAAATGCTAAACCTCTCATCCACCACACCGTGCGTTTATTATTAATTAAAAACTACTAAATTGTTTTAACGGCTTGTTGACAAACGGTTATTTGCCCCCAAATCGTTTTACGGTATGACTTCACTGTGTAAGTTTGGCAATTTTACAGTTATTGTACAACCCCAATGCGTTTAAATACCAGTGCACAATATGCTTTTCAGATACAGTGTTATCACACAACACCAAAACATCAACTGCCAGTTGATGAATAACAATTTTTTATTACAGCTTTCCAAGCATACTACTGCTGGCAGTACCTCGATGATCTGCCAATGTACTTTGTATTACACACCTCCAATACCCTCCTCGGTCTATGTGTAAATAACCTCTGACAGCTGAATTACATACCTAACAGCTGCCTTGGCCATTTGTGTAATCAAATCTCTTTTTCTTGGAACTTGTAATAAAATAGTATAGCAATCCATAACTAGTCTTTTTTTTTAGTTGCAATAGCAGATATTTTAGGGCTTACTCTTATGTTAATACCGCACAAGCTGCCTTTAAATATGTAGCATACTCTCATATTAAATGTAATTGCGGTTAAATGGACATTAATCATATATTAGATTAACGTCCCGAATTAATAAATGACATTATTTCTTAAAATTCTCTACCAAAGCTGGGGCTCGAACCTGCAACAAATTATGCTCTTATATACCCTTAACACAACTTCAGACGCTCTACCAACACGCGAATAACAATGAATATAGTACATTAACTATTGTAAAAAATGCTTAACAAATATCAGAATTAACAAATAACACTGTTAATATTTGTGCGCACTCGTGTATGCTGCTGCTATAGATGTTTTGTCTTCATTACACATTCACTATCGACTATTTGCCATCTCCAAATCTCGGAGATAATTTCTGAATTCTGAGACTCGAAGATGGCAAATAGTTGATAGCTAGTGTGTGAGGAAAATAGATACATTTATAGAAGCGGCATTTTTTTACGCAACACTACAACACTATTTTTGGAATGTATAATAAATAGATCAGGAATAGTTTTGTTTTAAATTATCAAAAACTATGCAGTTTTAGTTACAGTAAATTTATTGACCAACTGATTTTTTTAAAAATACTGGCAGCCTATTGTCCGTCAATGTCTCAACGTGATCTCTCCATTTTCTTCTTCGTTTTCTTATAAACCTCACTACGTCTTTGATTTTGCACTGCTCTCTTATGTCTAGCTGGTGAAATCTTAAAAAATGCAACAAGATTTCCAAATATGTCATTTTAACTTTAAAAACTAAAAACTTATTAAACAGTTCGGAGTTTGATTCCCGACATGATGAAATTAAAACTTTTAAAAATCTCTTAACAAACAGCGTATGTTCATTTCAAACAAAGGAAATAGCCTTACAATTACAAGTAATAAAATAACGCAGTTTTAATGGGTTATTCTAAAACATATTTCAAGTATTTATATTATTGAAAAAAATATACATATACACAATATATGATTCAATAAAAATATAGAGAATTGCAATTACAAATAATGTCAAGAATAATCACAATCAAACTTGGATAAAAATAATTAAAATGCTTTAAAAATCAGGGTTACCACTATAGTGACATTGCAATCGTATCATGTCAATCTATTTAGGAGTCTCTTTATGTATGTTATAACAGTTAATGGTATTTTATTATGGTCAATTTGAATTCATCTGCAGGCAAAAGTTTGATTAATATTATGGACAGATTAAAACCAATCTAATACAATAAAAACATGATATGGTGCAACAGCAAAAAATTAATGTCGACCTGCTTTTGAAATAAATTTATTGAATTACTAGCAGTGAAAAATTTTATTTGTAATTCTTTGCTTAAAATAGTTTGTATATATCATATTTCGAAATAAACAAAAACTTAAATGTTAAATTCATGTACTAAATAATTAAAATAAATAAAACCTTATTTCACCACTTATTATAAAACAATGTATCATACAGCACTAATTAATTAATGATGCAATTATTTATTAGTACGTATATTTTATATAACAATACTACAATATATTAAAAAGTGTTAATATTGATCAATATTTATAACAATAAATTAACATTTTAATTGAATTTTGTTTAACTGATATATGAGTAATACATCTTACACAAAACACCTTTGAAGGTTTTTTTTTGTTTATTATATCATATTTATTAAAAGCAATATTGAATTTGAATTGTAAATGTTTTGGTTTTTTAATAAAATTAGTCCTTGTTACTTCCTAATATTAAAATGTTCAATTAAGGATGGTCACAACTGGAAATGAATTGTGGGTTGTAAATGTTACTCAAAACAAATGGCTGCATTGAAAACTAAATTTTTAATTGTTTCCGGATTCTTGATTTAAATTGTGAAAATTGGTTTTGATACTAAATTTTGACATTTTTGTATTAGCTTGATAGTTTCAAATTATAACTGTTGGGTTTTAAAACTTGATTATTACAAATATCGACATCTTTTCTGATAGTATTATCAGCTTTATCAGCTCATTCGATTGGGTTTAAGTTTCCCAAAAACGGTGAAAAATTGTAAATGTTTTTTGTATAGGTTTAGTTTTCTTGTGTATAGAAAAATGTTTTTTTTTATGAATTTGGTTTGGATTCTAAAAGTCTAAGAAAGTTTTGTGGATATTTTAACTAATAGGCACTGACTACGGAGCTATACCTATATGCTTTACCTGGTCAAATTTTTTTGCATAAAAACTGCAATTAGGAGTTTGAATAAAATTTCAAATAAATTTCTTTTTGAATGAACAAAGTAAACAAATTTGAAAATGTTGTAAGTGCAGATAATTAACATTCACAAATCTTTATATAGTTAGGATAATCTTTAATGAAGGTTTTATCTATCTTAATTTTAAATATTAGTGTCAATAACATTAAAGTTTAAATGTCAGTAAATTAATGGCTATTAAGACTGCTTAATACTTTTGTTTCGGGTAACTCACGCATATATTTTATTAAATCTTATAGAATAGACTATTTTGTTATATCAAATCATAACACATATTCCTCAATTTACAATTCTACATTGTGCCATAAAGGGTTGCAATTGAACAAAAATACGAGTATGTCTCGTAACGCATCATGATGAAGACCTGTTTGTTTATATGAATGAACCTGTTGGCCTTCCGGAAGATTAACGGAGACTGCATCTGCTTAAAAAATTTATGACATGTTGTATTGTATGAAGTAATATATTCGTATGTAACAATATAACAGAAATTCCTTGTATTAAAAAGTAATAATATTGAATAACTTGTAGGGTTTCATTTTATAAGCTGAATGTAATGTTTATAAATATATTCTATAATCTTCATTTAGTCGTAAAGCTTTAAACATTATGTGAACCGAACACATCGACGTACTAAATAAAATAACTAAACATACTTGAGATTTTTTTAAAATACCAAATCATTATCATAATTCCAACACAACTGATCGGAGCATTTTATTGTTAATTTGCTTCCTAAAAATACTAATATATTCAATACTTGTCTCCTTTAATGCATGTCATTTTATTTCTTTGTTGTATTAACTCCTTGTACTTGTAATTATATGTAATTATGTCCATCTATAATCCGATTTAATTGTTGCATGTTCAATGATGAAACTGTAAATTGATAGCCATTAGAATACTGGTTCTTTAATTAATCCTTTTATAATGCAATAAAAAATAGCACTTTTACACTTTGTCAACAGTGTAAAATTATTCTATTGTTAACACAAAACAGGTGTAGATAGAATGGAAAATTAATTGAAAGCTTATATATAAATTGTAATTAATATACTGTCAATCAGATTTGTCTAAATCTCTCTATTTATAGATTTAGTAGCTTAATGATAATATTTTATTTGACATATAATCGATTTGCCAAAACACGTTTTCATACGTCTGTTCACATCAATAAAAAGTAGGCGCTAATTTGGGTTAAGGTTGCTGCTGCTGGTAAATAAACGCATGATGTAAATTTAGACTGCATAAGTAAATATATAAAAAAATACAAATTGAATATTATATGAAAATCAGATATTTTATGTATATGTAATAGCTGCAGGTAGATGACCAACCGGATTTAACTATTTTATTATAATATAGTATTTCAAAGGTCGGTAAGATTTGCTTGGTGACTATGAAATTAGCATATTAAATTAATTGTTGAAATTATAATAATACGTTACCGCTAATGCGGATCTCTGTGTATTTAAATAAAAAGAATGACTGAACAATATGAATGATTCTCTTGATCCACTTTTTAAAAGATTTTCAGAATTACTTTACCAAAACCTGCATATTTTAAATCTCATTGTAATTTCCTTTGTTATTTTTCTTTTATAATCTTTGTTTCACTGCTTAGCATGTAATTCACTATAATATCACTGTTTTGAATTGGATTGTTTACAGTTACCAGTGTGATATCTATTACAGTTTGCGGCATAGTGATGCAAAATAACTTCAATGTGTCGCGTCATCTGTTGGCTTACTGAACATATAGTTTAGCAGATTAAGTGTTCGTACATTTTTCTCGCTTATTCTTGGAATAGGCTCTTCAGCTCCTTTGACTCAGTGTGGAAGATGACTTTTAACTACTACTGGTTCTGAAGGTGGAAGGTGTTTTGCCCGTAGAAAATAGTGTTGTCCAGCTTCTAGGTAAGAGCATACTTTATCAGCTTGGTTTACGCAAGGAGTGAGCCAGGCCACTTGAACATACGATAAGGCAACTTCTTTGTATATTTTTTATTTATTTTTCTTGTTGAAGGGCGAAAATGTCTTACGCACTTTGTGTGGGGTTCCCGGTTACCCGTATACCTACTAAAAATCCTAGAACCTCTAAGCCCTCCAAGCCTTGCGGGATTACCGTTGTGGTATTACTTCACAAAGTCTGGACACCTTCTATTTATCTTACTAACCTCGGCTTCCTGCTTTTGCTTTCTCCTCTTCTTCTTTTGTTATTATTCTCCGTATGCCATCATCAATGGCCCTTCGGTTGTATGCACTTTTAAGCATAAGTGGGGTCAGGTTGTTTACGGTTATCTCTTTACCGACTTTTAGCTGCATCTCTTTTCTGGTGCTTCTCCAGCGAGAGCACTCCATCAGTGTGTGTTCCGTGGTATCTTTCTCTCTACAATAGGGGCATTTGTCTTGTTCTGCTAGGCATATTCTTTTTAGATATGACCCAAAACATTCATGGCCTGTTAGGATCTGTGTAAGGTGGTAGTTCAGGTTACCATGTTCTCTGTTTACCCACGGTGTCACCAAGAGTATGAGGGTCTGTGTCCATCTGGCGACGTCACCCTTGCACTGCCATTCTGCTTCCTAGGACGACAGCTTCCGTTTTATGGGTTGCCAGTTCTAGACCCATTTTTTTGATCCACCTCCTTATCTTATAGGACGCCCACTCTGCTTCCTCTTCTATTTCCCTTATACTGTTACCCCTGACAACCATAGCTAGATTATCAGCATATGCTATTGTGGTAATCCCCTGTGTCATCTGTTCCCTCAACAGACCATCATAATATATCTTTCACTGGGTGGGACCCAAGACAGACCCCTGAGGCACCCCGCAAGTCATTTCCAGAGCTGCATTCTATGATTCTATCCTGTAGATAGTGGCACAGGAATTTTCTGAGGTATGTTGAAATTCCCCTTTTCTCTAGTTTTTCCATTAGTCCCTTCCAGGGCACCGAGTTGAACTCGTTTTTTATATCGAAGGTGATCAACACGGCAAATTTGTGTGTAGGGTGTTTAGCTACATGACCCACTGCTTTCCTAACATGTCTAAGTGCATCCAGTGTAGAGTGGCCTTCTCTGAACCCGTGTTGGTTTTCACTCAGGCCTCCATTCCTGTTTAGTTCCTATGTAAATCTTGTGTTGAGGACGTATTCATACAGCTTTCTCAATAGGTTCAGTAGACATATGGGTCGGTATGCCTTGTCTTCGTTCTTCTTGGTAGGTTTCTCGATTAGTACTAATTTTGCCTTTTTCCAGTTCTTGGGGAAGGTGCCTTGTTTGATGAATTTGTCAAGGACCCTCGCCCAGAGTTGAGGTCTTTTTGTTGCTATAGCTCTGATCACCTCCGACGGTATCATGTCTGTCCCGTGAGACTTTTTTCTTTTAATTTTGTCAACAGCCAAGTATTTCTTCTTCTGTACATTCCGGTGTCATATCCGTATCTGCTCTTATCTCCATCCACGTTGTTCTACCCAGGTCTGGAAAGAGTTTCCTTGTTTCAGCAGTTATCTCCTCCCCTGATAGTGTTATTGGGGATCTTGGGCTTTTCTCTCACCTGCGTATGACTCTTGTGCTTGTTGCAGAAGGTATATGTCACTTGGGTTTTTGCCGTTTAATCTTGTCACGGTCCTTTTAGTTTTTATACATCTTCTTCTCATGTTTGCAATATCATCACTCCACTAATACATTGATTTGTAGTTTACCCTGCCCCCTTTTTTGTTTAAGGTCTTTTTGCAGGTTTTTATTATAGATTCCTTCAGCTTCTCAGCGGTGTGTCCCATTTCTCTTGTGTTTAGGTCTAGGTTTGAGAGGAATTTCGCCTCTTGCTCATTGCGGAAAGACCATCCGGTGATTTCTCTTATCCTCTCCCATGTCTTTACTTTTCCCGTCCTGACTTTGAAATGTGTTTATGTGATCACTCAAATTCTCTTCCTCGCCCACATGCCAGTTGCTGATTTTTGTTACCATCTTAGAGGAGCACAGGGTCACATCTATGAAGGATTTTGCTCCGTTTTTTTGGAACGTAAGTACTTTCCCCCTATTCAGGACGCAGAGTTCGTTTTTTTGTTTGCCCATTCCGCCAACATGTCACCTATCCGGTCGTCTTTGGGAGAACCCCATATGTCTGATTTGACGTTGAAATCCCCCCCAATAATCTTATCTTTTTTGTGTTTTTTTTTTGGTCCTTACTTAGTTTTGTTAGCCACTTTTCGAAATGTTCGGTGCTTTTATTTAGGGAGAAATAGCATACATAACTGTGTCCCGGCCCTCTACCCAGGTGTAGCCTACCCTACTTCCTGATTTTAATGCCTGAGATTTAGTATTGTCAGGAATTTATATTGCCGCGTCTTCATGTTTATCCATAATCCATTTCTTCCTGTTTGCTGCTAGCTTCTTATTTGGTTCCGAGACTAGGGCATAATCTGCTCCTGTTTTTTGACAGTTCTATTCTAGTAGCTCCATAGCCGCTCTACATCTGTTTAGGTTAACCTGTATAACTTTCATTTTTTAGCCCTTCCGGCCCTTTCTTTCTCCTTCTGTGCTTGCACCAGTTTTCTGAATCCCGGGCATCTTATGCTGTCCGTTTTGTGACCCTCTATATTGCATAAATAGCACTTCTGTTTATTGGTGCAATCTTTCACTTTATGTCCAGTCGCCCCACAGTTCTGGCAGGGCTCGCCATCCGTAGTTTTACAGTCTATTGCCTTGTGACCTATTCTATGGCATTTGTAGCATTTTGGCGGAGTAAATACCTCCATCACCCTTCATCTATTCCAGCCTGAGCCTATTTTCCTTTTCATTATCTCTGCTGCCTTTTTCTGCATGTTCACGAAGGCAAATCTTACTCCATTCTGGTAGACCTTTTCTGATAGTTTCACCAAATTTACCTTGGCGCTTAGGTTCCCTGTTGATGTCTTTCTTCACATCCTCTTCATTGAGGTCTCCGTCCACGTCTAGCAGCCGTATTGTCTTTTTTCTTTCATTTAGTTCAATGTTGGCTACCTTGCTGCTTTTCTCATCGAGTGTTTTCCTGAACTCCTTCCTCATTTCTTCCTTATTATTTTTGACCACAAGTTTAATGTTACCATCTTTCGTCTTATTTATTATGTTCACCTCATTCTTCATACATTTCAGACAGTATTCCTACACTTTTCTGGCCATATATGGTTCTGCATCCGTGATACAGGCTAGTCTCGATTTTCCCTTTCCCATTGTCATTGCCTTTACTTCCTGCATTGCGTTTATTATTCCGCTACTTCTTTCTAGTGTTCCTATCCTCTTTATGATTTTCACTACATACTTTTGTTTTCCTTTTCTGCTTTGCCATTTTGGGCAATGATGGAACGTTTTATGACCCCACACCACCATTTAGTTTTTTGTTGATTCTCCGTCATAGCTGCTAGCAATTCCGGATGTCTCTCCGCTATTATTTTTGCAGGGTATCTCTTTGCGTTCTTGTTGCTACTTAATATTACTATTAAGTCTTCCTTACTGTCAACTTTAAATGTATCACTCGTCTGATCACAATTCGTGAATAGGTCTTCTGTCCAGTCTACAACTTCTTTGTAGCTGGGTCCTTCTTTCTTTCTTGTAGGGGGGATTTTGATTTCATTCCGTATTTCACCCTCTTCCTGAGTTGTCCAGATAAGAGTTCAGACGTGGTAAAACAAACTCTTTTTTTGTTGCTCCCGGTTTCAGAATAATTATCTCTTGCTCAAACGTTTTAAGCCTTGCCTCTTTTGGGAGCTTTTGGTTTGGTTTAGACGCACTCTGTTTTGGGTTATCAGTTGCTGACCCACCACATGTGGTATCTGCTTTGCCAAGAAACGGGCTTGTTTGCTTTTTTGCTGCGCGCCTTCTTTAGTCTTTTTGCCTTAGCTCCGCTGTGTTTTTTGACACTGGTCTGTAGAGTGTGATTTAAAGGCAAAATAGTTTTGGACGTTGATGAGGTATCCGTAGACGCACTCACCAAGTCTGTGTTTTTTAGTATTTAAAGATTTACCCAATACATCGGGGACGTCTGGAATTGATTGCCAGAGTTACCAAAAAAATATAATCCTGAAAGTGGGTTGTATACAAACGAGTGACGCAAACCAAACCAATAAGTGTGTAGCTGCAAATCCTTCACTTTCAACGACTCATCCTGTTGGCCATCGGACTGGACAACACATCAGATTGGCCAAAGTGGGTTAGTCTCAACCCCCGTTTAAGAAAATAATCCAGGTCAAAGTAGAGTAGACTTTCATTTTTTTGCTCTTTTTGTACTAGGCAAAATGTTGCTCAAATATTGCACAACTTTTTAGCTTTGCTTTTTAAATAACCTACACATGCTCATGTTCTTTTCTGTTTCCAGTATTTAACAGTTTTCTATACAGCTATTGCGCATAATTTTTTTTAGTTTTTTCCTGTTCCAAAAATATCAACTATAATAAATCTATTAGAAATTTGTCATTCAAATTTTTGTCCATCATCAACCACATAAACCTAATCCTAATAATATAAACAAATATAGCTCTACAACACCACACAATAAATATCATATTTGCAATAATAAATTATAATTAAATAATTTTAATGAATGACATTCTATTTAAAATCATAATTTAGTTACCACCAATTTAATCAACACAATAAAATGATTAATTATATTATTAAGCAATACATCAAATTCAATCATTGCATAAAATATACTTCCAATTACTAAACAAATACATGCAAAACCATTAAACACCATTTCACTTTCATTATTTATTACAGTAATTAGCGCTCCAATAAACAAAGACATAAAATCCATCTTTAATTTCCATTCAACCATTATTACAAAACTAATTGAATAACCGAATTTCATATGAAGTAAATTCAATCAAATTTGTACATACCACAAAATCTTATTATACATTCAGTTTGTTGCAAAATAAAGTAATTTCAATTTTTTGTAGTAAATAATAAGGCAGTTACGAATTCATAAAGCATTGCTTTAATGCTAGCGCACGTTTTGATTAATCGTCGTTTAATTTGACATTAAATTGAATGTGATGTATGTGTTAATTGTTGAATTAGAATTTTATACGGTATTCAATTTAAATGAGCGTATGCAGGTTTTCTCTTGAGAATTGATTAATTTTGGCGTGGTTGGATATATTAAGAGTGGGCCAATTTAGATCATAGTTAGGCAATTATGTGTAATATGAATTTTTATAATTTATGTGATGCTGATATGAAGCAATATTGGTTATCCGGTTTAAATAATATTGCTGCTAGTAAATTATGAATGATCTCAAAGTAAAGCTTTTATATTATTTTGAAAGCTTAAATAATTTCCTTTAAATTTTAAGTAATTTATAAATGTTCTGAAAACTTTTATAATGTTTTAAATGATTTATAAATTTGTATAATACTTTGTAATATTTCCTAAGCTTTCAACTAAATTTACATAATTTATAATTGTTCTAAAATATTTTCAAAGTTTTTATAATGTTCTGAGAACTTTTATAATGTTTTTTAAGCTTTTATTCAATCAACAATATTTCAAGTGATTTATAGAAAATGTTATATAAGTTTATACTTGCTTCTTAAGCATTCATATTCTTCTCCAAGATTTAAACAATATATCGAAAGATTTACAATTTTTCTAAAGTGTTCTCTATAGTTTTATAATATCTTCTAAGTTTTCATAATAGTCCTTAACTTTAAACAAAATTTTAAGTAAATTATTAATGTTCTTAAAGCTTTTGTAATGTTTTTTAAGGTTTTATAATAATTTCAAAGCTTTCATAACGTTCTCCAAGCTTTTAATAGCTATTAAAATGTTCTCCAAGCTTTAATTATGTTTAATAAACTTTAAATGTTACTCAAGTTATCAACAATACTATGAGTAATTTATAAATATTCTAAAATGTTCTTTTTGTTTTTTTAAATATCTTTCTAGTTTTTGTAATGTTCCTCAAACTTTAAACAAAATTTCAACTGAGTTATAAATGTTTTGTAAGCTTTCATAATGTTCTCAATTTTTTATAATAATCTGTAACTATTTATAATGATTTTAACAGTATTTCCAGTAAATTATGAATGTTTTCAAAGTTTTTATAATACTGTCTAAGCTTTTATAATAATCACATAATGTTATCCAAGCTTTTATAATAGTTTGAAAATAAAACTAACTAAATCCAATGTTACAGATGACATCAAATCTGTAAAATGCTTCGAAGCCAGACCCTAAAAACTAACTTAACCTAACATTACAGATTGTACCGAAGTTGTAAAAGACTACGATGCTTTAAACGACTCAACAACACAAACTAATCAATAAAAATGAATAAATAAATTAACATCAAAATCATTAAAAGACGATATAAAAACTTGGTTACACCAGTTTGAGAAGTCCTTCGTCTTTCAAAAACTGGACGCACCTTCAATGAACTCCTCTCTATTTGATAAAATAGACGCCACGTTCTTAGGGAGCTGGGGCCAATTGCGGTGGGGAAGCTAGGCTCGGCATTCCTCCAAAATGTGCTTCACCGTTAGAGGGTCGTGACATGTTTGGCATGCGAGTTGTTCATTGCCGGTTAGGAGATACGAAGAGGTCAAGTTGGTATTACCTATCCGCAAGCGACCTCTTCTTTCCTGTTGAAACCTACTGGCGACTTCAATGCCGCCACGGAGAGTTTTATTTCCATTAATTTGCTCTCGAAGCTATTTCATACTTTTTGCCAATCCTAGATAACCTTTGAAATGACGTATCATTGGCTAGCTCGTTGCCCTCTATACTCATATGACCCAGTCTCCAAACAAAGATAAATCTCTGTCCAAACCCAACCATGCGGAATATCGAAGCTTGTACAAACTGGGCTAGAGGATTGACCAAGTACATAGACTGTATACTCAAGATGGCATTCAGCAAGTCGGAACAAAGAAAGAACGAACTATGAGATGACATCTCACAGTTTAGCAGAGCTTTATGCAATGCATGTAATTCTGCGGTGTATACAGAGGGTTTTTTAAGTAAAGACCATGAATGGGCCGTACAGTCTAAAACAAAGGCACTTCCCACTCCCTGGTCCATTTTCGAACCGTCCGTATACAAAAGCGGATAGTCTGGATATTCGGCAACAATTTCAAGAAACTTGCTTCACAAGAAGTCGGGGCAAGTTTGTCGTTAGCTCTGGGAGGTTAGATCAAGGGGAACTTTAACCTCCGGCATCAGCCAGGGTGGAAACTTGCCAGAGCCGACCTTGCATACCATCGGATAATTTACATTAAGACTCTCCTCCATCTTCTCCATCTCCTGCGCTCGAACGCACACCGGTCTAGTAACGGTAGGCCTGAGTCTGTATTTGCGTTGCTGCGTTCTGTTGGCGGTAAATATAAGTCGGTTGTTGTTGTCTTCGCTCGCATCGTCGCGGGGTACGTATGTACAAAGCGACTGCAACGAGCGGCTAGCAGGACTTGTCCGATATGCTCTCGTGGCGTATCTGATGCTTGCGTTGTAGACTGCGTCTAGGGCTTTCAACCGGCGAATGAGTATATAGCGCAACCGTAGTTGAGCCTGGGTAAAACTAACAGCCGCAACAATACCTCACCCCAGTTGATGTTGGCCAAGCAATTCATTAATATGTGCCTGAAAGAAAAGAGTCCTATCGAGCACGAACCCTAAAAAACAAACTGTTCCGGCACGCGTGATTCTGGAACCCTCCAGTTTTTGTCGTAAAAAAACAAAAACCTCTTGCCTCTGCTTCTGTGTCCACTTTGTCTATAGTAATCTGGAGTTGACGTGATACGGCAGGTATGCTATCTCCAGCCATGTAGATTACCAAATTGTCGACGTACAGGCATTTTTTTACAGATGTTGCAATATCATTTACCGCAACCGCAAAAAGGGTGACGCTAATTGTCGACCCTTGGGGGACACCGTTTTCTATTGTCTTTCATTTAGTGGTTCTCACCCTTACAAAAATCATACGGCCTTTGAATCCCCATGCGTGCAGCTTTTGCAAAATTCCATATCGCCAAGTTATGTCATACGCCTCAGGTCAAAAAACACCGCTACGAGGTGTTTTCTTGCTAAAAAGGCGTCTTGGATAAAATTTTCTAGATAGATTAGATGATCAACTGTACTGTGGTTTCTTCTAAAACCCGCCTGGTATTTAGCAAAACAATTGCAACTTTCTAGCATCCATACCAGACGGTTGTAAGCCATTTTTTCTAAAATTTTATTAGGCCCGCCTTCAGCAACAGCCTTTCTCCAACATTCCGGGTAGACGCCGCTTTTTCATATCAGGTTGTAAATTTCCAGCAACCGCTCAATCATGAAGAAGAGAAGCTTTGGAAGACGTACCCATACTGCTGATAGCCGTTTCCAACTCTTTTGAGGAAAAGAAGAAGTTGCAGGGCAAAGAATTCTAACCAGTTTTTAATTGTTCTTTTTGACACAGGAATTGTTCACTATAATTTCGAGAGCTACTGGCAGACGCAAATTGAGTTGCTAATGCGTCTGCAATTTTGGCCGCTTTGGTAATTTTGCGTCCGTGGACAATTAGAATGGGAGCCACAGAAGGATACGGCTTCTACCTTTTTTCACACTTTGCCGACCGCCGAAAGTGGTCGGTGTGATAGTCACACGTAGAGCTCTCTCATGATCGTTGCTCGCTTTCAAAAATTTTTCGGCGCGTCTTTTCTTGAAAGGGGTCATATTTTTTTGCGTCGGAGTTCTTTTGAAACAATTAAAAGCTTTCTTTTTCTCTTTCACAGCTACTAGGGTATTGTCGTTCCATCAAGGAACCGACGGACCGGCTAGCTGACCTCTATTGCATGTTTTTCCTCAGGAAACCCCAAAGCGGATTGTGGTTGTTAAAATCCCCCATCTATACATGTACACACAACAAGAACAGAAAAAGCGAAAAAAACAATACTAAGCAAGCTGTGAAAACTGCAAAATAAGTTTTTGTAAATTTTTTAAAGTCCAATCAAACTCCGGAAGTTGCATATTGTGGCTTTTATTGGGATGGTAAGCCTGATCGCAATTGCCTGCAGTCTAGTTCTGAGGTGTATTTCCGTAAACGGTAAATTTTCCCTCAGAAAAATAGCTACTCCACCTTTGGCTTGGAGACCCGACGTCACTTCTTGTGCATGTAAAGCCCCAAAATTTTGTTGGGGCTTAAAGTACGTTTTCTGGAGGCACACGCAAAAAAACATGTGCTATACCAAAATAACTTTCAGCTTACAAAAGCTGCGTTTGCAACCGTTGCAGATCTACTAAAAAATTGCTTTACCTACCGCCAGGTTGAGAATGAAAGGAAAAGAAGGTCCCTTAATTTTTACGGCCCTGTTTCCTGGTGGGGGATTTTAACGTTTACGATCCGCTTTGGGGTTCCCTGAAAAAAGACACGCGAGGCCGTTTGATAGAGGTCAACTAGCCGGTCCGTCGGTTCCTTGGTAGAACGACGATACTCGAGTAGCTGTGGAAGAGAAAAAAATGCTTTTGATTCTTTCAAATGAACTCCGACGCAGGAAAATATAACCGCTTTCAAGAAGAAGCAAAATTTTTGAAAGCAAGCAACGTTCATAAGAAAACTATGTGTAACTATCACGCCCACCACTTTTGGCGGTCGGTGAAGTGTGGAAAAAAGTGGAAGCCGTATCAAGGAAGAAATTTCCTTCTGTGGCTCCCATCGTGGATAGACGCAAAACCACCAATGCGGCCTAAGTTGCTGAAGCCAGGCAAAAACCCAACAATCTAAAAAAAAATCATCCAAGAAGAAAACACCTCGTAGCGGTGTTTCTCGGCCTGGAGAAAGCGTATGACATGTCTTGGCAATATAGAATTCTTAAATCTTTCATGCGCTATCGCACATATAAAATAAGAGTGGGAACTACTAACTTAAAGATTGTAGAGAACGGTGTTCCCCAAGGGTTGACAATTAGCGTCATCATTTTTGCGATTGCGGTAAATGGTATTTTGTTTCTCTACGACGAAAACCTTGTACATACATTTTTGCCGCTTCAGAAGACTTCACCGAGACCCCGAGCTTATCTTAAAGTGTTCCAGAATCACGTGTGTCAAAATAGTTTGTTTCTTAGGGCTCGTGCTCGATATGACTCTTCCCTTTCAGGCACATATTGATAAATTAGTAAATATAGTGCAAAAAAGCCTTGAAAGTGATTAAGTGCTTGGTCAACATCAACTGGGGTGCGCAGAGACGGGTATTGGTTTTGTTCAGGGTCAATTACTGCTGCGCGGAATGCTCATCCGCCAGAAAATCCCGGTTGAAAGCTCTAGACGCAGTCCACAACGCAGGCATTAGATACGCCACGGGAACATTTCGGACAAGTCCTGCACTAAGACTTTGGTGCGGGTCGGGTGTACCCCTGCTTGCCGCTCGTTGCAGTCTGCTTTGTACTTACGTACCCCGCGGCGATGCGAGAAAAGAGTGGTCACAACAACCGACTTATATTTACTACCATCGAAACGCACCACCGCAAATACAGGAGCGCAGCACCGTAAATGGAGGAGAGTCTTCATGTAAATCCGATGATATTCGAGGCCGGCTCTGGCAAGTTTTCACCCTGTTTGATGCCGGGAATTAGTATTTGTCTTGATCTGATCTCCCAGAGCATACGAGAAACTTGTGGGAGGTGCCTTTGTTTTAGACGGTACGGCCCATTCATGGTCTCTACCAAAAAAGGCCTCCGTATACACCGTTTACAATAGCTGCGTTTGCAACCGTTGCAGATCTTCTAAAAAATTGCTTTACCTACAGCCAGGTTGAGAATGAAAGGAAAAGAAGGTTTGCTAATCTTCTTTTCCTTTCATTCCCAAAAAAGTTAATCACAGGAAAAATAGAAAAGTAACCAGGAATAGCTTTTGGTACATTTGGTTTTCTTCTGCTCATTGACCCATTACAATTTCATAATGTTCTTTAAGATTTTAACACTATTTAAGTGATTTATGAATTTTTGTAAGCTTTTATACTGTTCTAAATGTTTTATTAGTCTTTTTTAAGTTTTCATAATGTTTTATCAATTTTTATTATGTTCTCTACAAGCTTGAATAATATTTCTTAAATTTTTTTTATAATGTAAAAAGTTTTGTATTGTTTTAAATAATTTATAAATGTTCTCTAAACTTTTATAATGTTCTCCAAACCAATATTGTTCCTTAAGTATTCCACAATTTTTTGAGAGCCTTTTGTATGTGTTTTGTATGTGGAGAACGCTTTTATAATGTTCTAAATGATTTATAAATGTAAGTTCTCATAATATTTTTCTAGACTTGTTACTCAAGCTTTCAACAAAATTTGAAAGAATTTATAATTATTATCAAAGCTTTCAAAATGGTCTCTAAGCTTTCATAATACTCTACAAGCTTTCAAAATGTTATTAATTTAAAATTAAACTATTGAAACATTTCTCTATAATGTTCAAAGCTTACTAATGTTTCCATGCTTTAATAATTTTTTTAAACTTTCTACAAAAGTTTAAGTAAACTAAGAGTGATTTGAAAGCTTTTATAATATTCTAAATATTTTCCAAGCTTTTATAATGTTTTCTAAGTTTTCAAGAGAACTTCAAGTGACTTATAACTTTTTTGGAAGCTTTTATAATGTTCTAAATGATTTATAAGCTTGTATAATGTTCTCTAAGCTTTCACAATGTTTTGCAAGCTTACAATAAAATTACAAATAATTTATAATTGTAATCACAGTTTTCAGTATGGTCTGCAAATGTTTCATAATATTTCCAAAGCCTAAAAAAGTCATGATGCATCACAAAAACAATTTTGAGGTCACAGAAAGAAAATAGTACAAGATAAAAACTGTTGTAATGCTCTGAAAAAATTATAAATTTAAAGTATTTAATTTTCTCCAAACTTTAATAATGTTCTTTAAGCTTTCAATAATACTTCAATTGTTCTGAAAGCTCTTTTGTAATTTTTTAAAGCTGTTATAATGTTTTAAATGATATATTGATATTTTCTAAAATTTAATAATATTTTATAAGCTTTTGTATGTATGTTCCACAAGCTTTCAAAAAAACTCAAGTAATTTATAACTGTTCTAAAAGACTTCAGAAAGCTCTGCAAGTTTTCACAATGTTCTAAGCTTTCAAAAAATCATAAATGTTATGAAAAATTTACAAGTTTAGTGAAGAATCGCAAAAACAAAGTAAAGGTCACTGATAACACTATAACTATTGAGGTAACATAATTTCAAAAAATTGTTTGGGACATAGAAAGTAAAAAATATTGAGGCAATTCAAAAGAATATTGAGTTACCTCCACAAATAAGCAAACAAGCTTTAAGGCATCACTGACTTTAAAATGTAGGCACATATCTCCAAATTTGTTAACTAGAAAAAAAAAATTGAAAACTAATTATTTTTATAATCAATTAAGATTACTTATGTTTTATTAACATGACATTTTCACAACTATAAATATAATCTAATTATCTGATCACATAATATGCTGCAACTCATGTTAAGTAATATGCTGCATAGGATGTCAAGTAGTAGGACGCTTATATCATTTAGTCTTAATTGATTTAATTTTATGTGAAGTATAATTAAAAATCTATTAGTAATTATAATTATGACTTAAATTAATTAATTTAATATAACAAATTGAATTCATACTATATTCATAAATAATTGAAACAAAGTGAGATTAATTTCAAATAAATCATAATTCCGGGTTCACTACAATATTTGAACTTTAGATACAAGCAAAATTCCTTCCCCAAACTGGTACAACCAAGGACAATAATATATGTTGAAAAATATACTTGTTCACGATTTTATCTCGGTACATAACAATAAAATACACAAAGATGCAAAAATAATAATAATATTATGCTTTTTATAAGGAGCTTACATTTAATGTTGTCTGCATAAATTGAGTTCAACAAATTAAAACATTGATGAAATCAATTAAGATGTAATTGGCTATAAAAATCTTTTTTTAATTTCATATTAATTGTCAAATTATCATTCAATAATTATTGGATTGCACAAGAGAATTTATTTATGATAAATCAATCATCTAAAGTCTATTTTTTAGGTTAGTTAGTACTATTGGTGGTAGAAAAATGTAGCCCAAGGTTTATAATCTTAATTACCAACATATTAATTATTTATTGGTTTGCACAACTAAATACTAAAAAAAATATTTACAATATAAAATGCCAACTGTAAAAATGCAGCCTAAAGCAAAAGTGCAACGTTTTGATTCATTAAAATGTATAATGGTTTAAATGTAATATTTTGTTACAAACACCAAACAATGCGTAAATTAAGCTATTAATAAACTATGACAAATTCGGTTTATTGTCAGAAACATATTGCTTATAAAATGAATATTTATTATTAATCTATATTTGTAAAAAATATTATGAAATGTTGCGCTTGTAGGGGTATTAAAAAATGGCTGCTACTATTTATGATAACCATGTATTTGCATATTTATGTATTTATAAATCATTTTTTAAACAAGTTTAGGCAAGAACGGGACAATGACGCCCATTCTTTTAAGAAAAGTTGCGTATATTTCTTCTCTATAAATAGTATAACCGTTAAATTAAATACATTAAATTGTTTTAATATATCCAATTTGCAAACAACAATAATAAACTTGTCAACTTTATTCTCGACAAATCTGACATATAAACTTTCAATTTAACAAAGCAATTGTGAATTACTTTACAAACCATCAATTCTAAAAAGCAAATCTCTCACAAACCTATCAGATGAACTGATAAACGTCTATTTGACACATAACTGTCAACTGTTTTTGATATCTACATATATATCTACATGAATCTGTCATTTAAACTATTTTACAAATCTAATCTATGTAAACTGCTAATTTGATCAAAACTGTTGCCAGTTATAAACTGTTGTGAAGTTCAAAAATAACTAAATCTACTCATAATTTATCAAAATATTTTCAGAAAAAACCAATTTGGCCAAAAATGTTTAGAAAGTGCAAAACTCTATTTGTAAAATGTCAAAAATACCAAAATTACCAAAATTCGGCCATTAAATGGTTATAAAATTTAAAATTTGTTTCATAAAATGTCAGAAATCCGCCAATGAAATTGTAAAAGAAATTGTTAAAAAAAACTTAAAATTCTATTTATAAGGCGTCAAAATTGGCAAAAAAATCATAAATAATAAATATTGTTAAAAACACCAATTTTGGACTATAAACTGTTAAAAGTGCAAAAAAATCATAAAATGCCAAAAATAGCAAAATCTGGTCATGAAATATCAAAACATTATAAAAATATACGAATATGTTATGGAAATATACAAAAATCCTGTCAATAACGGTTAAAAAGTGCAAAACTCTATTAAAATCAAAACTAACAAAATCCGGCCTTGAAACATCTAAAATATTGTTAAAAAGAACAAAATTCAGCCATAAACTGATAAAAACTGCAAATTTCAAAGTAAAAAATAACTAGCCGGTCATAAAAAATTAAAATATTTTTAGATTGAATCAAATTCCGGCCAAAAATAGTAATAGAAATAAACAAAAAAATCATAAAATGACAAAATTATTAAAATCCGGTCTTTAAACATCAAAATATTGTTATAAAACACCAAAATATTGTCAAATAGAACCAAAATCTAGCCATAAACTGTTATAAAGTGCAAAATTCTAATTATAAAATGTCAGAAATAACAAAAACCAGTTAAAAAATATTAAAATTATGTTTGAAAGAACTACAAAATCAGTTAAAAAGTGCAAAATTTTATTTACAGCAACATTCGGCCTTAAAACATATACAAAATTGTCAGAAAGCATCAAAGTTTGGCGATAAACTGTTAATAAATGTAAAAAAAAATTGTTACAATAACTAAATCTGGTCATAATCTATCAAAAGGTACAAAATTTTATTTATAGAATGTCAAAAATAGCAAAATTCTATTTACAAAATACTTTTAAAATAAACAAAAATGTAACGAAAATCAATTGAAAACTGCTAAATTGTATTCATAAAATGTCAAACAGCAAAATTCGGACTTGAAATTTTAAACAATTGTCAAATTTTTTTTCAAAAATAGTAAAAAATGTTATAAAATCTTAAATATAGCAAAAGTGCAAAAATCCGATCAAAAATTTTTATATAATTGTCAAAAAGCACCAACATCCGACTATATACTATTAAAAAGTGTAAAAATCTTTATAAAATCTCAAAAATAACTAAAAATGCAGTCCAAAAGCAGTCAAAAAACTATTCATAAAATGTTAAAATGAAACTGATTCTGGCAAATTGAATACTTCATTGCTAAGCATTTTGGGCAATTTTTCTTGTAATCTATCTGAATAATTTTCAATAGCCATTACATCTACTTCAAATGAGTTCTATCTATATTTTTTGAAATGAACATTTTGTGGAATATATCTTTCCATTTCAATTTTAAAGTTTTTCAAATATTTAAAAAAAATAGGCGGAGACCATGCATGAGAATATTGTTGTCATTAAGATCTTCCAAAAACAAGTTCAATATTGAAAACACTGCTAATTGATGTCATGTAATTTTTCTTGCTTATGTCTACTACAGCATGGTTTTGACCATTGGCATTTTTGTGTTCAATTAATTTGTATAGGGTTTTCCAATAAAAGATTTCATTTTGATGTTAAAAAAAAACCGGGTATGTTTAAGAGAAATCAATAAATGTTTAATTCATTGTAAAGAGGAAGGTATGCCATTAACATATGAAAACGTTATCAGTCAAATGGCCGCCACGGTTACGGTTGCAGTACCACATTTTTTTCATAAAATTTTCCATGACCAATTCGCACATTTGCGGCTGTATGTCTTCGATAACTTCACAAATTTCATTTTTAAGGTCTTGAATCGATTGTGGAGCATTGGCATAGACCTTATCTTTCACGTGGCCCCAAAGAAAAAAGTCTAAAGGTGTTAAATCACAAAATTTCGGTGACCAATTGTGATCACCTCTTCGAGAAGTAACACTGTCAGGAAACTTTTCTTGGCACGTAGCGCCGTCGTAAAAATAAACGTCGTCCACATCAATATCTTTCAATTTGGGCCATAAAAAATCATTAATCATAGCTCGATAGTGCCATCCATTTACCGTAACAGTTGCACCAGCTTTATTTTCGAAAAAGTAGGGTCCAATCACACCGCCAGCCCAAAAACCGCACCAAACAGTGACACGTTGAGGTTGCAAAGACTTTTCAACAATTATTCTAAGATTTTCCAAGCCCCAAATGCGATAATTCTGCTTATTAACGTAGCCTCCGAGGTGAAAATGGGCTTCATCACTGATGATGATTTTTTGATGAAATTCCGGATCATTTTGATGCATTTGAAGGACCCAATCAGCAAAGATACGACGTTTATGGTGATTGACCGGCTTGAGTTCTTGTGTTAACTGAATTTTAAAAGCATTAAGACTAAGATGGAATGTTTAATTTCAAAGGTCGACGAGGAATCGACAAACCTGGGTTTTCTACAACACTACGGGCTACATCAGCAATATTCTCATGTGTTCTTGAGAAATGCACACGGTTTCGATTCTTCAGATCACAAACTTGTCCCAAAGCTCAAATTTTTCCACCAGGTTTACTATTGCTGGCCGGGAAAGTGCTTTACGACGACCAAAAAGTGCTATAATTTTGCGAACTGTGACTGAAATTTTTTTACCATTTTTGTAGTGAGTTTTAGTAATTTCAATGCGTTGTTGAAGCGTCGTTCCATTTTTAATAATGGCGTAGTTTTTACTTGTTAAATGTCAAAAGATAATAGCTTCAAAATTGACAGCTGCCCAAATAGCCTGCTGTTCAAAATGAAACTTCTTATTAGAAAACTTTTTAGAATATATCTCCCAAGTTTGTCAATTTTCCAAACTTTTGTTGTCCATCAAAGGGATCGAAATTTCTGTTTTGTTTCAGAGAATCACTTCTTAACTTGCAAACTGTCAATAAATAGTAGTGATAATACACTACTAGTGAAGTGATTCATCAAATGGATTTTCCGCGCGCCACCCATCCAAATACTTAAAATCAGTTAAATTGATCTAAAATATCGGCTCTTGAGACTGAAAAAAATAATGGTTATCAGATTTCCGAAAATCAACTTTATCTCGTTTGAAGTCTATTAACCAAATTGGAAGACATTAAAAAAAAATCTCAAAATTGTTTAAAAAATAATGTAAGTTTATACTTTTTCTCCTCCTTCTGCCGCGTCTCGTAGATCTTCCTTTACGACAACCGCTTTTTCCAGCACTTTAAATGTCATATATCCGATCTTTTATAGGCTATTATTATACGCCATACGTTATTCTGGCTTTGTCACAGTAATGGGAATCATTTTCTGCTTTTTCTATTTTTGGCAGAAAAAAGTTTATTATTATGTCTACGCGTTGCTTATATCTAGGACATTTACATATGCACTAACATATTTTGGCCTTTTTTATTGCATATTTACAATAGCCGATATTTTAAAGCTTATGCTTGTGTTGCTACCTCATAAGCTGCCTTTGAATTTATTTTAGCATATTTTGCTATTTTCATTAATATTTTAGCTTTTTTTATTGCATATTTCAGCGTTTTTGTGATTTTTTTTAGGTACACGAGCTGATATTTTGGGGCATCTGCTCACAAACTGCTTCTGAAAATATACTTGTAAATTAATTACATGAAATAAATTAATAATTTATTCAAAATCAGTCAATCGAATCACAGCGGCCAAGGGTCAAGCATAGACAATTGTTTCGGTTCTACAAACCTCGTCAGTATGCCTTGTACGACCACGGCATCGCATGATAGCGAAGACAATTTTGAATAAATATTTCTGTTCTTATGAACACAATTGATATTATAAATAATCAAACGAAAGACTGGTTTGCCATAATTAATTACATAATATCCCGTCAATTGAAAGAATGAAGGCACTGTAAATAATGATTTATAATCTGGTGTTTAGACCAATCTATATATCTTTCTACGTCTTTCTCATTCTCTTTTCAATAACGGTTGTATGATAAGGATTTTCAATATTATCAGCAATGCTTTCTCGGGGTATTTTATTGTAAATTTAAAGCATTATTTTTTCATCATCAAATGGTTTCGTGCAATATGAAAGCACTACGGTAACATGATTCAATTCATGTATGTGTTGTGTTACGCCTAGCCATTTAATTTTACTTTTTAATAACTGGTGTATTAAACTTTCAACCACTCAACTACCACACCGAGCGTTGACATCGTATTTTATTTTAAAGACTAATGCCGCTTGCTTCATTTTTTAAACCAGCAGCTGCTTTATTATCATTTCACTGCGGAAAGGGAAGAGACAAATTGGCCAGACCAATAAAAGCTCCGATAACAGAATTGCGTTAGTAATAACTCCCGACTCTAACTGGTTGTAGTCTACCAATGCAAATAGAGCGTTTTAACCATTAGATTAGTGCAACCCAACGTTAATGAAGAGTTATCTTGGCCTAATCTTTTCTAACATATTTCTAAGAACCATAAATTAAACTTTTTTACAAGAGCGCCTTCATAGTTTCACTGATTAAGTCTTCTTCTATTATGAGTATCTTTTGGGCTTTGTCTATACACACCGTTAGGGCATGCATGCTAGACGAGCTTAACAAGCTTACTGGACGTATTGTAAAAATGAGTTTGCTGTAAAAATTAAACTACAGTAGAGATAAAATACTCTTAGGTGAGCTAGATTTCAATATTTACATTAGCTTTCTGTTAAATTGTTGACTATCCTTGATTCATGCCCAATCAGCGTTGGAAAAGGAAGTTTTTGCCAATTAAGGATTGTCTTGCATCTTTCAAGTTCAATTTTTTTGCAGTTTATTATGGTTCACAGTTCCAAGCGCCATTTTAAAGTCGATGTAACATACAAAGACGTTTTTGATTTATGCCAAGCAGCATTGGAAACAACAAACATTTTGTTTTAAAAAAGGAACTTCTTATATCTTTTAAGTAATTTTTTTTATAATAAGTAGTTGTTGCAGTTTGTTATGGTTCACTGTGTCAAAAGCCTTTTTAAAGTTGATTAACATACAAAGAAGTCTTAATTCATGTTTAAACAGCGTTAAAAAAAAGTTTACTCTTAAAAGAGATTTTTATGCATTTTTTATGCCTATATTTTTTATAATGACTCAAATATCTTTGATATAACGTCTTTGTACGTTGTTACAAAACATAAATTACATAGTCGTCAAAGTGTATATAGATGCCTACTTAAAGTTTCATCAGGATTAACGGTTGTCAATATTGGGCAAAGCATATCTAAACTTAGATTGGGTACTTCTTGTATATGTAGTGCTATCCAGTCTGACAGTTGCAGTTATTGCAAGTCGTAATTGTTCAGTTTAATCAAACTTGGTAAATTATGCTTTTCTTTTTCTTTTTCTTTTCAGCCATCATTTATTCATTCCTGGCCTTCTCCAAAAATTTCTACGCCTTCCTATTTGCTGCAATTTTTTCCTGCGATATTTTGGATATCATTTTGCCATCTTCTCTGGGGTCTGCCAGCACTGCGTTTAGTCTCTCTCGGACGTCAAGTTGTGATCCTCGTTGTCCAACTGTCCAGGTCCTGCTTTGCTATGTGGCCACCCTAATAAATACCTCTGTCACACCGGTTCTTCTTTGGATTTCCTCATTCCGAACTCTGTCTCTCATAGTAATTCCAAGCATAGACCTATCTATTGCTCTCTGTGTAGTTTGCAGTTAGCTAGATGTTTTTCGGGTCATGGACATTGTCTCGAAGCCGTAAGTGAGCACTGGCATCACGCAAGATTCAAATACCTTTTTTTTGAGGTTTGTAGGGAATTCTTTGAATTTGATAATATGGCTTAATTTACCAAAAACCGTCAGTTTAAAGTTTTGAAGACATCTTCCAAGGCTAGTCTTTTAATTGGGATGTTATCTGTCTTTAAATCTTTGTCAATTTTAACTTGGATGGTTGCGTTTTTGTAGATCTGTTTTGGTTTGAGTATCTTGAGTCGATTCTCGCATTGTCTAGGGATCTTAGTATTGCCCACGTTTCTTGTAACTCACAAAGGTTATGTGCATTGTTATAGTATACTCAGTGCTTTTCTCGATGAGAGTATAAAGTGTCTGCAAGTGGTCTATAGTCCCAAATCCTTTGCGGAATCCCGCTTGTTCGCATGGTTGGTATAAGTCCATTTTGTGAGTAAATTGGTTTGTTACAATCTTTGTTAGTAGATTGTATAAACGTGACAGCAAGCTGATAGGATGGTAATTCTCGATGTTGTTTCTGTCACCTTTTTTGTATAGCAGAATAACTTCGGCATTTTGCTATTTTTTTGAATTCTTTCCTTCCATTATACATTTGTTTAGTAGAATTTGTACACTTTCCAAAACGGCTTTGTTTCCCATTTTAATCATTTTGCTGTTAATTTGATCCTTGCCTGGCCTTTTTCTGTTTTTCATCTGGTTTAATGTTGGTATTAGTTTATCTGTGTCTATTTAGAAATTTTTTCCAATCTTACGTTTTGAATTTTTGATCTCTGGTACCGATTATCCTGGGTTATAGAACTATATAGCTTTTTATAGAAGTCCTGAACAGCATCTGTGATCTCTTTCCGGTTACTGACTATGATGCCATCTTTGTTTGTTCATTTTTGATATTCCATTTGATAGCTTGGATCTGAGTACCTTTATGCTTTTGATATCTTTGATTGTATTTCTTATCAGTTTTGTTTTATATTTCCTTAGGTCCTTTCCAATATTCTTGCTAATGTCTTTATTATATTCCTTGTAGGCTTCTGCTTCCCGATCCATTCGTCTTCTTACTTCCATTAGGTTTCTTGTGTTTGTGCTCATTTTCTTTGAGCTTTTTTTGTGTTTTAAACATACTCCCCTCGTTGCAACTTGAATGCTCTTTGTAATGTGCTCGGACAGTTCGTCTGTTCCGAATTGTTGGGTGTTTTTGTTAGTATATTAGTTTATTTCTTTCACATTTTGTGTTTATTTGTAAGGTTGCTCGGACTAAACGATGGTTGCTATTAGTATCGAATCGGTTTAGAACGGTAACATTCTGGCATATATCCTTTTTGTTGGTTATGATGTAATCGATTTTGGTTTTCACGGTACCGTTCTGACTATTCCAGGTCCATCTTCGTTGTAAAGGTTTTTGAAAGAAGGAGTTCATACAGAAAAAGTTTTCATTTCTACAGTAGTTGATTAGCATTTCTCCTCTATTGTTCTTATGACCAAGACCAAATTTATCAAGGTTTGGGATATCCTCGTCTGTGTTTTGCTTAATTTTTGAATTAAAGTCTCCAATAATTGTAACAAACTTAGCGTTTTCGTTGTTTTAGGCAGTGGTTATATCTTCGTATAGCTGTTCCGCTTCTTCATCCCGGGATGCACTGGTAGGGCCATACACCTGGATTACTTGTAGGCTATACCTGTTATTAATTTGTATTATGATGTGTTGACTTGATTTGATATAGATTTTGTTTTAGTAACTCAATTTTTGAGACGCTTGTTTATCTTGTTTATCATCAGATCAACTGCTCCTATGTGATAGTTGAAGTTCTTGTTTTAGTCTTTCCATATGTTCTTTGAGTCTTAGCGTTTGGATGTTGTAGGTTGCAATGAAGAGTTTATCTTTTCTTTCCGGTGTTAGTCGTTGTCTTAATTTTTTTGTCGAATTTGTGCTTACCCCAGAATCCTCGAGGCAACCTGATATATCAGTGCAAGATTCTAAGCTAGTAGCTCTACTTGCCTGGGGTATTAATGTTTGGGAATTCGACTTTTTTATGTTCATGTTTGGAGGGTTAACGGCTTTTAAACGCCACACTTGCCAGGCGGGTTAGCGAGTTTTGGTTAAAGCCGCCCACTCTGAGTACAGACGCTGTTGACAGCCGCCCAAAATGGGTCAGACGCTGTCGGTGTTTGCTTGCAGCCGCTCGATTTGAGACAGACGCTGCACTGCTGCGCTAGTTTTGGATATTTTTTTTGGTGGCCAATTGTGATCACCTCTTCGAAATAACACGGTCAGAAAACTTTTCTAGAAAAATTGCGATTGTTTCGTTGCTTGTGTGGCACGTAGCGCTGTCTTGCTGAAAATAAACGTCGTCCACATCAATATCTGCAGTTTTGAAAAAGTAAGGTCTAATCACACCGCCAGCCCAAAAACCGCACCAAACGTTGAGGATGCAAAGACTTTTCAACAATCATTCTTGAATTTTCTGAGCCCCAAATGCAACAATTCTGCTTATTAACGTAGCCTCCGAGATGAAAATGGGCCTCATCACTGAAGATGATTTTTCGATGAAATTCCGGATCATTTTGATGCATTTGAAAGACCCAATCAGCGAAGATACAACGTTTATGGTAATCGATTGGCTTGAGTTCTTGTGTTAACTGAACTTTAAAAGTCTTAAGACGTAAGTCTTTATGCAAAATACTGTGTAATGTCGTTTGTGAAATGTCTAACTACAAAGATCGAGGAATCGACAAACCTGGGTTTTCTTCAACACTACGGGCTACATCAGCAATATTCTCATATGTTCTTGAGCGATACACACGGTTTCAATTCTTCACATCACAAACTTGTTCCAACAGCTCAAATTTTTCCACCAGGTTTATTATTGCCGGCCGAGAAGGTGCTTTACGACTACCAAAAAGTGCATTAGTTTTGCGAACTGTGACTGAAATTTTTTTACCATTTTTGTAGTGAATTTTAATAATTTCAATGCGTTGTTGATGCGTCTATTGTTCCATTTTCAATAATAGTTTCAAAATTGACAGCTGCCCAAAGAGCCTGCTATTCAAAATAAAACTTCTTATTGGAAAACCATAAAACTTCTACAAATCATAATATTAGTTACATAATTCATAAATAAAATTATAGATATTTAAAAATACACAAAGAAAGTGTTTTGCATTTAAAAATATTAATGTTTTGTGTGTACAAGATCGGCATTTAAAGTAAATATTTGTTTAATGTGTCAATATTATCAACTACTTAACGTATTGGCTGTCGAAATAGTATTAATTAAAATTTAAAAAAAAAATCGAAATTTAACAAATTTTTGTTTGTTTTATATATCAATATTTATTCACAGCATATTTACGTAATTATTTATTCTATTTGAACACTTTAAAAGTATTATAATTTAAAAAAGAAACTGTTATTTTTATATTAAGGCTGGTCAGTTCTCAAACCAGTGATTGGTAAATTAGTAATAATACTACGGTACTCTGAAAAGTTAAAAGTTTATATTAACGGTTGTTGCAGCCGGACCTGGTGTCATTCATAAGTCCAAGTATTAAGATTAATTTAAAATGTTATTATTTACCCTAAGAATAATCTAAACACAAAAGAATTCTTGAGCGTAATTATTATAACTTAAGTATTTTAATACAAAATTAAGTTATACTCACTTCCAATACATAATAAGTTGGCAACTTAATGACGAATTTTCTCTTACATCATTTTATACAATACACACAATAGATAAAATATTTATATTTTATCAATTAGTAATTGTTAATGTATTTTTCTAGTCTAAGCAAATTGAATATTTGAGGTCTGGTAAATTTTGCAAGTTTGCATAATTTCCGTCCTTTTTATATTTGATATTAATATGTAAACGGTAATAAGATAGGTGTTTAATTAATTAATGATAATGCTTGCTGATGAAATGGTTTATTTTCATATTCATGTGTCATTGAATATTTAGCAATTTCCTGGTGTGATTAAAAAGTATTTGTATATTTATTTAATTATTATAATATGTAAGTTAAGTATAATTTTTAATAGATAAATATAAAATTACACTTTTCTTTTATTAACCAGTATACAGGGTGAATCGGGAAAAAAATAATTATTTTATTTAATTATTATCAAAATTGTTTTTAAATCTAAAAACTGATTGTAGTATTTTTTTTAATTGTACAGGGTGAGTCGGAAAAAACAGACCAAACTCCAGGAGTGTATTGTACACTTAAAAGTAATGTAAAAAAACTTAAATGTTATTCGATTTTCATTTGTTTTTAAGTTATAGCAAAAATTAATTATGAATCTGGATTCAGTTAATAATAATTTATGTAAACATGAAGTAATTTATATAAAATATATTAATTTTTATTGCTTCTAAATACATACTTGAATAATTTTTATGTTAATAAAATTTTCCAAACAACTAATCTACATACATCAAACAGATTACCTTGCTTTTACAACCAATTAATATCTTACAAACCAAACTGCATAAAAATAAAAGATAAAACCAATCAATATTTTGTTTACAATTAATGATTTATTATAATTCTTTATTTTACTTCCTAGTACGCGAATTTTATATACGTCCTTGAATAACGTTTAAAATATTTATTTCTTAAGCAAAAATAGAAGATAAATAAGTAAATGTTATATCCCAAATGCACATCACACCTTCCGCATACTGTAAGATTAGTCATTAAAAACAAAAACTTGAGGTATTTGCGTTTATTAGCTATAATTTTATATTATATTAATCAACAAAATATAAAATACAAAATAAAAAAATGATACCATTCCTTTGATTTCTGTCTTTCAAATTTTATTTAGTTTTAGCAAGTTTTAGCATGTAGTGGTATTCCTCGTATCATTTATTGCGTGGTTTTCATATATTGCAAACTTTATATAATCATGTCTTGATGAAGCAGAAGTCATTTGTATCATTGTACTCTCATTATAACGTAAAGTATTAACAGCAGCAAACAAGCATTGTCATTCAAATAAATATTCTATCATTTTTTCGAAAGTTAGCTTAAACACACATTGCGTCAAAATGTTTTTAAAAAGTGGCTTTAAAAACCTGATTTTTTTACTCATTCTCAAATTTGTTTCTAATTAATAACAATTTTTTTTTGTTTCAGGTAAGTCTTTCTATTACACCAATTACTGTAAGTAAGATTTAAGATCAAATTAAGTAATGTTAGGCCCTTGTAACTTAAAGATAAATTTTATTTAAACAACTCACTTAACAAATGCTTAACCTCCCAACCACCACACCGAGTGTTTATGTTGTGTATTCATTATATATAAATAAGCGCTACATTCCAATTGGAATCTGGCTGTTTCTTTTCTAAAGCTTTCATGATTTATTTTGTGGGGTAGATCATTCTCCGACGACTAATGCCACTTGCCACAACTCACTTAACAAATGATTAACCTCTCAACCACCACACCGAGTGTTCATGTTGTATATTAATTATATATAAATAAGCACTACATTCCAATTGGAATCTGGCTGCTTTTTTCTAAATCTTTCATGATCTATTTTGCGGGGTAGATCATTTTCCGACGACTAATGCCACTTGCCGCCATTTTTTTGTTGTTGTTTAATTGTTGTTAGCTGCATCATGTAAATTCATCATTTCACTACGAAAGAGAAAATAACTCGACCCGTAGTTTTAATTTATTTTATTTAAACAACTGATACAACAAACGGTTAACCACCCAACTACCACACTGAGCATTCACGATGTATATTAATTAGTTATATTTTCACTTTGACGGTTGATGCCGCTTGTCACTAATTTTTTCTAACCGTCGATAGCTGCTATTTAATGAAAATCATTTTACTGCAAAATAGAAAATGTCACTTGTTCTCTATATTTGTAAGGTTGACTGGAGGTAACGTGGGTCTGCTAGAATTTGTAAGCCTGTAATTGGTTATTATGCAACCTTCTTCTAGCATAACACAGGTAGTTTGTAATTACAAAATCTTTATCATAACATCAATACATTGTATACAATAATAACAAAATATTTATAAAAAACCTCACTCGCCTTATTAACAGAAACTGCAAGCACTCTTGTCAGTGTAGAGTTCTGCATATAACCTAAAGTCTAACTAACCAGTGTTTAATTTTTTGCAGGTGTTACGTACAAAACCTCAATGCCAAAAATACTGTTATCACACAATCCCAAAAGATCAAATGCTAATCTTTAAATGAATATAATATCTGATATATTTCTTTTCTAGTTGTGTAGACGCTATAAATTTTGGTATCGTACTCTAGAATAATGTTTGCTATAGACTATAGACTGACGCTGCGCTGCAACTTTTTCTTATAGTGCAAGAGGGTAGGCCATCCGCATAAGTTAGTAATGTTTTTTGAATCGGTAAAGATAACTTAAGTTCTTGTTATGTTTGAACGCAGTGGTAGCAGGTTGCGTTCTGAGACGGGTAACATAAATCGGGGTAGTTATGAGAAGGGACCAATGCATAGGTGGTAAATTGCAAAAAATGGTATTGTTCATGTTTGTGTCTTGGACATATGATCTGCTTGATGGAAACAAAATGCGTATGAAATTGATTCATAGTTAGCAAAGGTTAGTACCACCCGGTTAGCAACAAACCAATAGCCAAGTGTGTGCACACCCTTGAAGGTCGCTAGAGCCAGACTTTGGGGTTGCTGTGGAAGCGACAATACTGTTTCGGTAGATGCAAGCCATGAGTCGGTTGAGACCTTAGAGAGACGGTACAAGTTTCCAAAACAGTGGAATGTGATAGTCAATAGCATAGAATACCTGTTGAGGTTCCCAGTAATCGAGAAAGAACTAATGGCTGTAAGTTTCCTGAAACTCAGAAGTTTTTGGTAACACTGCTGGGGAGTCGCTAAATTATAAATTCCATAAGCAAAGTCCAGTGGGCATAGCGGTGGTAAAATTGTAGTGAAATAGGTTAAAATTATAAAGTTGCATGGTACAGTTTACTTCCAGTTTATTGATCATTACTGATGTTTGTGGCGTAAAAGTTTAGTATTTATACTCTCTGGCTTGTCTCTTATTGATCAGTTGATGCTTTGTCCACAAAATCCCCTTATCACTTACTAGATTGCAACATCTGGTGTTGGGGTTAGTGGTTCCATTGATAGAGTAGGTCACAGTGTAACAATTATCCCAGAGTTCCTACCATATCATTTGTTGTTCAGCCCTTTAACAACCAGTAGCTTTGCTTCGTAATTTCTGGCGTTTGTTCGGATCGAGTACAGTCACTCCCTGTAAGCAGCCTATCTCTGCCTGTCTTGTTTTTCATGCTTTTTTTTTACTGTTTTCATCCACTGTTTTCCGGCTATGGTTCTGATAATATTTCTTTTAATTTTTCGGGGTCTCCAAAAAGTGGTTTTAGCTCCATTGTTTTGTATTCTTTCTAGCCACATGTCTAACCAATTTCCATATAAACTCTGCTGTTTTTTCAGGTTAGTGTAAGTTTTGCCCCAACTATGACTTGCCAGGAGTTTACCTTGTTGCCGCGTTTGCAGTTGTAGTAGAACACTGCCAAAGTCATGAGGTCATTTCAATTTGTTTGAATGTTCTTCTCTTAGAGCTCGGATGCTCTTTTTAATTTCCGCATGTCTCTATTAAATCGGATTAGCTTGCGGGTGGTAGGTTGTGGTAACGTGGTATTGGACCTTGTAGTAGCCTAACCTATGAAACAGGAGTTGTTCTAAGAATCAGGTTATCACTGCTGCTGATACTAGCACTGCCTCGACTCACCTGTTCAAAAGCTTATCATTGTGAGCGCTTACCAAATCTTGTTTGCGTTGTGTCCATAAGGCCGATGTAGTTGATGGCCAATTTTTGCAGCTTATCTAGCAAGCACAGTTTAGCTCAGTGCGGGTTTTGGGCTCGGTCAAAGAATTTGTATAAGCAGCTTAAACTGATAGGTTTGGCGGTGGTAATTTTTTTTGGTAGTTCGGATTCTTCAAGCAAGGCAGCGATGGTTTTATTAAAACTAGAGTGTCTACTGAAGGTATTAGGCAGCAGGTTGATTGTATCTAGAGTATGTTTTATTTTAAAACTAAGACTAGGTTGTCAGCAGAGTAAACAACTTGTCCTTCAGATAGACTCGGTATTTCTTTACGGCCTACACAATAACCATACATTCCAACTCGTTGGAGAGGTACTTGGTTTTGGGATGAGGTACCCTTCTTCTTGATATAGAACCGCGACAACGTTTCAGTTGTCCGTTTGTAGCACAAACGATAAGCCTGGTTTTAGCCGGGTTAGCATTAGTGGTTGGTTTAAAGCGGGTTCCAAACGCATTGAAGTCGACCTCAGTTCTCACAAAAGACTTATTGGTACCATGTAGTTAGGGTTGTTGCCAGGTATCTGGTTCCAAGGCGGCGTTAGTTTTTTATCATTGCACTGATTCGGTGCTACAAAAATTTGACCAATTGATATTTCTGATGGTGGAAGTGACTTTGGAGTAGACTAAGATGTCGTCTAAATATACTAACACAACCTTTCCTAACAGGCCAACACTTGCAACATCAATTTTTAAAATGTACCTAGCGCATTTTTTAGCCTAAAGTCATCACTTTAAAATGGTAAGTACTACCGTCTGGGGCCTTAAAAGCGGTTAAGAGTTTGTGATTTCCATTTACTGAAATCTGCTAGTTTTTAAATCAATTTTACTAAAGATTTCACCAAAGTCCTTTAAAGTTTCTCTATTTTTAGTAAAGGAGTAGTTTTTTTTTTGGATAATCTTGTTAAAAGCTCTGTAATCTACGCAGAACCGTAGGGTAGTTTTTTATTATTACCACGGAAAAACAATAGTTATTTAGTTATTGAACAGTTTGCTTACTTACTCAAAGAGTAGGCGTGACCATCAAAAAAATTACGTGGGTTTGATCTTTGGCGTTAATGTTGGTTGTTACTTCTTCGGTTTGCAAGATGGCTATGGTCAACGCATGGTTTTTGGTTTTTATGGGTAGTGGTGTTGCGTGCTCAGAGTGTCCATCAATCATGCCACTACCGCCAGGTCGGCAAATTATCTCTGTATTATATTCTTAATATTCTCATATGAGCGGCAGAGTTCTTGTTTGTGTTTTTGCTTAAATACATAAGTTTCTCTTTCAAGCTCTGCACTAGAAGAGGGTGGTGAGTGCTGTAGGAAATTTGATTCTGCTGAAGATGTTGCTCAAGTTTGACAAAAAATCAGTCTTTGTGCGGTTTGGCGCTGAATTGAGGCAGTTTGGGATTATTTAAATAAATCCCCTCAATTGTACAACAGCGTTTGCAATGTTGCTTGAAGGATAACCATCTTTGTTTGAATCCACGTGTAAATACGTCGGTGGTTCCATTTTCACCCGGTTGTTTGTCTTTTCTTTTTTTCAGCGCCTCTAGTTGCTTGCCCTTTTGGTTTGCTTTCTAGTTCAATTTGTATACGTGTCTTTTTAAGTCGTATTGAAGTTGTGAAGGCATTATGCTTTTCATAAGCCTGAGCGCCATTTGTTATTGGCAGAGCTTTGTTGGCTCCTCGTACAGGTCCAAAAGTAGTTAGGACTTCCAGTAACCCCTAATGGCCGCAACACCTTCTATGGTGACCTCAACCCCATTCAACTTCTTGGACTGAGGCAGCATCTACCGGCGATGCTGGTTGTTTGGCTGGCTTGCAGGTTGTCTAAGTAAAGTTTTGCTTGCACTCAATAGCAGTAAGATATCTTCATTGTGATTATTCTCTTTGGTTTTAGCCACTTGTCGATTAAGCTCTTCGATCACGCTCGGATCATCACTTCTTCTTTTGCTTAGTAATCCCGCACATTGTAAGCAACTTACCTTTGTTGTGCTTGTTGTTTCAGCCTCTGATTTTGTCAAATTTTGTCCTAGCAGCAGTTTTCTGGGTTTGAAGCCAGTAGCGGCGTTGGTTCGTCGGTTACATTAAAACACTGCTAGGGTTAGTATCCTTCCTATTGCTTGTCGTAAGCGCGTTTTTAAAGCCAAATGGCATCACTTTGATGTGGTAAGTTGCTGTCAGATGCTTGTGTTATTTTGCTATAAGGATCTGCTAGTATTCCATGTACACTCGAGCTGTTGCAAAATCTTTAAGTTTCATAAATGTTGGGTAAGCGAGCAGCTTGCTTTTGTATAACTTTGTTCAACCCGCGGTAATCTATGCAAAACACAATGTGCGTCTTTCTTCACAGTATCTGCTTGAACTTCGTTCTATTATTATATCATAATAATACATCTAGTGTTTGTGCTGCATATGATAGTCTATAATTTGATCCAACACTACCAAAACAGTGCTGGCAACTATTTGCATATTTCAGTAAAAAGCAGGAACTTAATTAATATTATTGATTCTTCTTATTAAATTTTCAACCTTGCATTTGTGGAATTTCGGTGAATTACTTCCGACTCGGAAGATAACCTTTCCAGTCGGACAAACATTTATGTTAATATACCGGATGCTTAAATGAATTCGTTTAAAAATATAAATTTCAAAATCACAAATTATTATTCATACTTACTTAATATTACCAAATCAATGATTCATTAATTAAAAATCAGAGCAACGCTTAAATACATATTTGTAATAATTTGAATTAAAAAAATGCAATTGAATTCTATCGTTTATACCAAATTGCTGACCAGTAAAAGTAAATGGCCATGAATAATAAGTAAATGTAAATCCAATTAAATTGTATTAACAAGAAGTAATACTTATAATTAATATTCGTGTTAACAACAAATTATATTAGCACGTAGTAAAAAATTTAGTAAACGGTTTTTCATTAAATTAAGCAATTTTTTTTTTCATTCCTATTATAAAGTTCATTGAAATTGGAAGGTGATTGATGCTGTTTTGAAAGTACATAAAATTTAAGATTATTACTAAATTACTTAATATTAGCAGATGGTTAATGAATTTTTTTGGTAATAAGTAGATTATTTGATTTTTATGTTACCATGGATGAAATATATTCTATTCTTATACATAATTATATCTACAACATATTATAATTTTTGCCAATAATTAATCAAAAATGTGGAAAAGCATTATTCTTGTTAGTATTTCACAATTTAGTATTTGTGTCTAAATTGCCCGACGCGATAAATATGTGTGTATAAAATGTTTCCAATAAATATTTATTGTGTATAAATTGTGGTAGATGAAGATAACTGTAAAATGTTAAATATTATTCTAATCAAAACACTGGTTAGTATTTAAATGTGGTACATAGTACTAGAATTTGACACGAAACTTGAACTTTCGGGTAACAAGGTTGCTCGCTTGATCCGTGAGAGTTTTTGAATTTTTATGTGCGTATGTTATTTCATCGTGATTTATCTTTGATTAGTCGTGCATATTGGGTGTTGTTAATTATTGTATCGTGATAAATAACATAAAACACAAAGTTAGTTTTGTGTATATATATTTTAAAGCTCTTGAATTAATACTCGAATATTAAGCTACTTTTCTGTTACAAATAAAAGTTGAGCAGTATTTTAAAATTAGAGAAGAAAAACTTTTAATTTTTTAATAACAAACACTCGAGTGGGTGGGTGTGCACTCCAGTTTAATCTACTTGCTGGTAATCATGATCAAGAGTAACCCAAGTGTTGGTTACCAAAAATTTGGATATCACCTCTTTCTTCTTAGATAAAGAAACTTTTAACTTTTGCTAAGAGAAGAAAGTTTCAATATATTTGTCACTAACTCTTGGGCAAGTATGTGGGCACTTCAATTCAAACTACTTGATATTAATCATGATCTGGAATGACCCACCCACCCCCTCAAATATTATTCATCAAAAGATTAGATATCACCTCTTCTTCTAAGAAGACTTCTAACGCTTACAAAGAGGAGAAACTTTCAATGTTTTAATAAGTTATTCTTGGGTGTGTAAAAAACACTCCAGTAATCATTTTGGAGTGACCTATCTACCCACCTAAGTGTTGGTCATCAAAAGATTGTCTATCACCTGATTCTTGGACAAAAAAGATTGGGTATCACCTCTTTCTTGGACAAAGAAGAAAAACTATCAATTTCTTGATAACAAACACTTGGACGGGTAGGTGGGCTTTCCAGTTCAAACTACTCGGTAGTAATCATGATCTTTAGTGACCCACCCATTCGCTTAAGAGTTGGTTATACCAAAATCTGTATATTCGTAGCATAGCTGTTGTCCAAATCTGGTTAAATTTTGTTTAGATAATTTTGAAGTCTATCAAATAAATTATTAATTTTACAGTTTGATAAAAGTTTACTTTGCAGTAGAGCCTACAGAAAAAGCATAGAACCCACAACGTTCTTGGTCTTTAAAAAACTTTTTGAATTCTTTCGGTCTTCCAAATCACTCCTAAAACTTTTTGTTTGAAAAAATTTTGTATACCTTGAAGGGGTTTTGAAAAACTTTTGTGGTTATTAATTGAGACATTATAGAAATAAATTTAGAAAACCTATTCTTTTATAGGTTTCCTATAATGTCTTAAGTAATAACCACAAACGTTTTTCAAAACCCCTTCAAGGTATACAAAATTTGTTCAAACAAAAATTCATCATCACTACAAGAAAAAGATAATCAAAATGTCTAGATAATCCTAAGTTGTACTAATGTACCCAAAAGATTTTCAATATTGAACAAGATTTTCTAATGCCTCTAAAGTTTTTTAGGATTGATTACATGTACACTAAATGTTTATCAAAATTCCGTGTTTTGTAAATGTATCCCAATAACCTCAAAGTTTTTTTGGTATTTTTTAACGATGTCCTTCAGGTAGTCCAATATGCTCTTTAAGTTTTTATAATATACACTATAAACTCTTAATGTTGGCTAAAATTGCTTGACCTCTAATATCTAATATCAGCCAAAGTCTCATAATGTTTTCTGTTTTCCTCTAATGCAACTTCAAGGTTTTCTAAATTCTCACAATATCTGTCAAGGACTTTTAACGTTACCCAAGATTCCTCAATATCATTCAGACTCTAATTGGCTCTTGTACCCAATCAATCCGAACTAATACCCTTTCTATACAAGTTGTACCAAGCAAACCAGCAAATTCTGTGCAATGTTTCCAAAAAAAAAACACTCAACATAATTTAAAAAGTACAGAAGAGTTAACTATAAACTAAATCAGAAGTCCACTCTCAGCCATCACAAGAAATGCTATGGTACAGAAAAGATAACTTTTGATTTGATCCAAAATTTTAACATCTTTGACTAGTTAGAACTATTTGCATAAAAAAGAAATACGCTTGAAAGAGGTTACATCTGTTTTAAACGGTAGACGTTTGCATGTAAAGACATGGAAGGACAAGCCGCAACATCCGCATTGAGACAAAGGTAAACTGGTTTAAGTAATAGGCGATGGATACTCAAGTTTCCGCCACTGTGGTAGCATTTTCTGTTAGCTTACAAGAACGGAATACCTCTTTCAGGTCATCAGTGATATTGAAAAATCTCGAAAAACATAGAAAAACCTTGGAACATTGGGAAAGGTCGTAGTATATGAAGAACACGTAAACAACATTAAAAAAAATTACGTTGGCTACGAGTATGAGTACTTAAGTGACATTAAAAAACTTCTAAAAACCTTGAGATTTACAAAGAAACAACAAAACACTTTGAAAGATATTGGTGATTTTAGTAACATTTTGGAAGACAGTAATATTTTAAGCAACATCAGAAAACTTTGCGCATTATCGGGAATTTATGATGGATATTAGAAATACTTAAAGAAACGTATCAGACCATCTAGACGGCATTTAAAAAAAATCATAAATCTTAAGGAAAATTGAAAAAACTATAAGATCATCGGAATACCTCGGGAAACTAAGTAAATATTAGAAAGCAGTATACAATTTTGGGCATTATTCTAAAACCTTGAAAAAAAACGGAAAAAAAGTACCAAAATTTTTAAAAATTCCCTAAAGTATATGAGAACAAAATCCCACAAAGTGTCATGATTGTTACAAAAAGACTACCAATGCGGCGCAAAGCTTTGATGTCTTCAAAGTTTTCTTATCTCTTATCTTATCTCTCTTGTTTATAAATGTATACTACTAACCACAGTTTTTTCTAAAGATGCGGAAAATTTCAGTGACTCAAAGATCTAATATTTTATAATGTCAACCAAAATCTCATAAAGTTTATTGACGTCTACAAATATTTTTCAGGGTCTTAACACATCTTAATTTTTTTGCAATATCTGCTTAGTCCGATCAGTCTACGATTGTTCGTCATCTTATAACGTCTTTGCAAGGTGTCAAAATTATCGAAAGGTGCCTTCAAATATCCACAAGGCTATCCAAGGCTAAATTTGAGCAAATACAAAAATTGGCGGATAATTATGCACCAACCTAATACTTATTCTTAAAAAGATGTACCCAGATCAACTCTAAACTAGTAATAGTTACATTTTCATACAAGTTATACCAAGTTGTTACAATATTCCCAAACAATACTCAGCACAAAATCATCACAAAAAAATGGAAGCCTCGTGGAATCAAATTAGCCGGCTCCTTCCAAGACAAATTAAGAACAGCACTGTTTCCGGAACAAACAAATATCAAGTGAGCAAAAAAGAGACTGAAGGAAATCCCTACTACTGAAATAATGGCGGAGCTACCGTAGGCAAAATAAAGGCAAGAAAGCCCCAGGATTAGTCATGATCCCAGCTGAAATTGTTAAGAGAGCAACTGAAGAAATCTCTGAACAGATGTTAGCAACCCTAAATAGGATGTAGAAAAATGGAGAATTTTCAACACCGTGGAAGACCTTAAGTTAATTATAAAACCCAAAAATATGAAAAAGATTCAAGCTTCTCATAGACTCGCTGCTGAAACTATACGTGCAGGTCATCGTGGCAAGGTTGAAAAAAGAATTGGAAGAAGGAGAATACCTGTCAGATTTTCAGTACGGTTTTAGGGAAGGAAGGTCCACTTTAAGCTTAATAGAAATTATCAAAAACATCGCAGGTAAATAAATGTAGAAGACTATGCGTCCTTATAACAATCAACGTCAAAAACGCGTTTAATATGGCATGGGTTAGGACGATTGAATCCTTTGAGAAGAGAAATATCTCCAAACACCTCACCAAAGTAACTAAGAGCTTTCTAACAAATAGCACAATCGTTTATGAAAAAGGAAACAAATACGAAATAACGGGAGGGGTACCACAAGGCTCGGTACTGGGCCCCCACCAGTGGAACTTCTTGTACGACGACCCGCCAAGGATATATGTTCCCAGACAAGTGACTTTCTTGGCATATGTAGACGAGCCTGCAATGCAAACAGTGGAGAAAACCGCGGACGTAATGAAGGCCACTGCAAACAATAGAAACAAAAACAAAAACAATCATGATTATCGGTAGAAAGAAGTGGAGAGACGTAAATTTTAAGTTGTAATTTATCTAGGCATAACTATGGATTTTTTTTTTAGATTCTGAAAACACGTTCAAACAGTGACCGCAAAAGCAAAAAAAGCTGCGGCGTCCGTGAGAAGAATGGTGCCAAGATGCGGAGGCATTAGTGAAGAGGAAAAAATCCTGGCATTGGTGCTTACATCTGTCGTCATGTATGCAGCCCCAATTTGGCCAAAAACCTTGAAATACGGCAAGTATGTCGGCATACTGAAAAACGTTGCCATCAGGGTCTGCCAAGCATACAGAACCATACCAACAATGAGTACGATGGAGCTGGCCAGAACGATTCTGTACACGCTCTTGGCAGAAGAGAAACGCTTTATTTGAGGCGTAGATAAAAAAGATAAAGCAAAAGCAAAATCAGAAACCATGCTGAAGTAGCAAACAATGCGGGAAGCCAACGAAAAAAAAAGTGGACCCATGACCTAATCCTAAACATCGCCGGCTGGGTCAAAAGAAAACACGGCCAAGTAGGATACTTCTTCACTCAATGCCTAACTGGACAAGGATGCTTCAAGGCCTATCTGAAAAAAATAAATAAACAAACAACAACAAATGCGTATACTGTAAGGATGTGGATACAGCTCAACACACGTTGCTGGCCTGCCCAAAATGGGAAGTAGAGAGAAGAGAGGCAGAAACTGCGCAAAGCTCAGAGTTGACAATATGGTCAACCTAATGCTAAACAGTTGTCTTAACTGGGATATCATCAACAGAATGATAAACCAAATAATAATTTAAAAAAAGAAAAAGAAAGGATAATAAAATAAGAAGAGAAGCAATAACAAAACAACAAGAAGCAGATTAAATAACAAACCCTAACCATAAAACTGGGAGAGATGACAGAGAGAAGGGTTAGTGGGTAGGGACCCTACTGAACTAGGGAACGAGTCCCCCACACCTCTAAATTTCTGAATTGAAGAAACGGTGCTTAAAGCATTACTCGTCTAAAAAAAAAAGTTCTTTAACAACAAAGGAAATGGCGATGATGAAATAACACTTGCTCAAAAACTAATAGAATGCTTAAATGGAGTATTCTGGAGTGAAGAATTTAGAGAGAAAAACAAATATAACATCTACAACAGGTTAGCCAAAATGACGTTAATTTACGGTGCAGAAACACAGTGAGTAAACGGAAGAACAGAAAAAGGTTAGAGGCAGTAAAGATAGACGTGGTGAGATCAGTAAAATTTTTACGACTTGATAGAATAAAAAACAATAAAAACGCAATCAAGAAGGAGTTGAAGGATTAGTTCACACAAATGTGGAGACAAAACAACTTACCTGGAACGGCCATGTTTAACAAGTAGGTATAACGCAAATACCTAGAAAAGCAATAAAATGGATCTCAGCATAGAGAAGGAAAAGAAGCAAACCAAGAAGATATTGGAATGAAGTAATTAGCAAAAGCTATGAGCGCTAGAGACCTTCTAGAGGGACAGTGGATCAACAGAAGAAAATAGAAATTGGGTATCGGACAACATCGATAGACCACCACACAAAACCAGCGTGATCTAATTTGACTAGTATTTAGCACAGACTAGTATTTTTAAGATTAAACATAAAAAATCTTGCTCAGTCCCAAACAAAAATTAAATAGAAAACTAATTTGCACAAAAATCTTAACGGCTTCATCACAAGATAAGGATTTCTTATTTTAACTTGTAACTAAGTATGAGATCTGGATACTCTTTGTTTTTCAAAACAATTGCGTGATCCACACTTTTGTAAACCTTGTGTAAGTGTAACTAATATTTTGAGATTTAAATCCTTAAATTATTTTTTATAAAAAGTAGATTTTTTTTTTAATCGTAAATCTTTAACTTGTGCAGACCACGGACGTCATTTACGTTTGGTCTTTAGACCATGCTGTTTGACAAGTTTGCATAAGTCGGCGCCAACAAATTCTTATGCGTTGCAACAAAATAGATTGCTAGTATGTAATCATTTAGTTTATCTTAAAGAGTTATTGTTTACATGCAATAAATATGAAAAAATCAATTTTTAGTTAGTATTCTATTTCAAATTTCAAACATTTTAAAAAAATATCAACAATTTATTATAAATTATCTATTTATATAAGTTTATGTTTTCTCACTAGCGTTCTATTTTATTTGTTTTAAATTGCATTAGAAATTTTGGGAGTTTTTTTTCTAATTATAGATCTGGGTATTAATAAATCTTGAATCTATAATGAATTTTATTAACAAATTAATATTATGCATAAGTTAATTTTGCAACTCACAAACAATGAACCAAATATTTATAACACACCAAATACTATTAACAATTCAAAACACGAAATCAACAAAAGTTACAAATTACAATTTTGCGTCACTTTCTTATCAGATTGAAAACTATGCTAATCCATTACGCATCACTTTTGCACAATGCCACACAATTTAAATAATTTAAGTAGATGATGGATAAAATTAATTAACATTCAAATGCCGGAACAACTTACTACGCTTAAAACGCAAGAAGCATTGTGTAAATAAGATCAATATCTTGATAAGATAACATAAATAAACACAGAAGAAAATAAATCACTTAATATTTATTAATAAAAGTTTTAAATGAAAAGTTATTTTGTTTTATATTTTTCTTTTTAATTCTTTGAAATTTGAAATATTATTCATTTTATATTATTGCTTAATAACTTTTCAAAATAAATTTAGTTTATTTCTAGTTAAACCGCACAGGTGGTGTAGTGTTTAACGATCTTGGCTGCTACACCAGAAGTCTCGAGTGGAGGGTCACTTTTTCTGGTTAGATAGCTTAAACATTTTTCTACGATTGGATGGAGGGTTTTAAGAATCATGTGTTAATAATTTGTTATTATAGATAAAGCTTGCACTTTCTTAATTTTATAAGTTTTAATAAAATTTAAAACGTATGCAAGCTTCATCCATCATAACAAATTAATGACAACTTTATTCTTAAAAACCCTCGATCCAATCGTGTGGATAAATGTTTAAGTTTTCTAAATCCGGTATCGGATTGTAATTATGTTAACTGATGCATTAGTTATCTTGGCGCCCGTATACATGTAATTTTCTATACTGGCCGGGAGTATAGAAGCTTCTTAAAGAGCTCAAACAATTAGGTTGCAATTCCTGAATATGCGACTAAATTACCAGATATGATAGTCTTAACCTCTGACATTAGCCTTGCAATACAAATCGACCAAAGTTTAACAAATTAATATAAAAAATAATATAGTCACACGTTGTGAACTTATTCATATATTTATTGCTTTGTTATTGTTTACAAACAAAAATAATCTTATGCAAAGATGTGAAATACCTTAATTACTACGCATCTGCAAATTAAAATTATTATAATACATAAACAGGAATTAGAACATTATATATGTACATTAATTATAATGCATTGATTAATGAAGCATTATTTTTTTATGTACCTGACTATAAACAATGTATATTTAGATTAAAAATAAAAACAAATTATATAAAAATTGTTGTAAACAATTTGCAATGAACAAAAGCTCAATTAACATAAAAACAGAAATATTTATGTTGTTACATAATACTCCTACAAACATTACATGTTAATAAATTAGCAAGTAATGACCAAGATCTATAAACCCCATTTATTTATTTTTTCTCAATCCAACGTATTTAAATAATTATTTTAAATACCAAACATTTGCCAAAAATGCACTAAATACAAGAAAAATGTAATTTCGTAATTGTGAATCAACCTGATTTTAATCAGGCTCAAGGTTCAAATTTAAATATTTTTATAATTAAATGTTAAAATTTAATTGGCCTTCAAATTGCGCCAAAAGAAATTTTTTTATTGTCTCATTTTGAGAATTTTAAAGATGAATCAATTAATTAATTAATACATAATATGCTAATATTAATTTGTAAACAATTATGATTCATAAATTATAATAATTAATTATTTTTTATTTTGTTTCAGGTAAGACCTTTAATACAATGAGCATGTGAACTGTTAGTGAGTTGAAACTATTTAATTTGCATGACAATGAACCATATTTTTTATTTGTAAATTTATTTTTTGTAAAGTATGAATGATGTAATGAATAATTTGTATTTTCTCACACGCCAAAGGCGAAGGAAGTATATATACTAATTATATGATATATTTCCGATGAACATATCGGTATGTCCTTGTCCAAGGAGAGTCTGTTGAATAGAAATAAATAAATGATTAGATTCAAATATGTTTCTTAAACTTAATTATTTTATTTAAAATTTTATATGATATTAAAATATAGAAACTGAGTGGATATTGTCTTAAAAAATGTCAATTAAATGTTTCTTGCAAGAAAGTAGTTGCTAGAAAATAATAAAACTGTTTTGAATTTTCTTTGAATAAACAAAATAAGCTAACATTTATTCTAATGAAATCTAGCAAAAAACGGGAAACGCGCAGGCTCTACATCGGTTGTTACCGTATTACAAAGCATCCGTATGAGAACAAATAAATGTTTTTTGCATCAAAATTAGATAATCGTTCATCGTTCTTAATTGAAAACAATTTCTTTTTCGGTTTTTAGAGCCGATATACTTTTTTACTTGTTAATCAACGAAAGTTATTACAAAATAGGTGTACTTATAAAAAGGCAGAGTGTTGTGCATAATCTGTACGATTATACGGTATATAAAACAAATAGTCATTGGGAAAAAAAAATCCAGCTTTAAAGTGTTAAATTTAATTGCTAATCAGCTGTGCGCCGTTATTGAAACGGATTTAGAAAAAAGCGCACACAATTTTGTCAATAACTATTTTTATGACCGGATTAATTATAAAATATAAAAATATTTTCAAAATAAAGCAAAATTCCAGCCAAAAATGATTTTGTATGTTTAAAAACAATCAATTTTTGCTTTAAAAACACCAAAATTTGGCTATAAACTGTTGAAAAAAGTAAAATTTGTTTATTAAATCTTAAAAATCCGGTTACAAAATATCTAAATTTTGTTAAAATTTGGCAACTTCTATTCATAAAGTCTAAAATAACAATAAAATAATGACAGAAAGTACTAAAATCCGTTCATAAACTGTTAAATTCATTAAATCTCAAAAATGAGAAATTCAGGCTTTGAAACGTAAAAATATTATTAGAAAGCACCAAAATCCGGCTATAAAAATAAAAAATGAATCAGTTAAATTAATAAAATTTTAAAAATGGCAAAATTGGTCTTAAAACATCAAAATATTGTTAAAAATTGGCCAAAAACTATTGAAAAGTGCAAAATTCTTTTATGGAATGTCAAACATTTAGTCATTAACTGTTTAAAAGTGCAACTTTCTATTATAAAAAGTTAAAAAAGCTTAAATCAATTTCCATAAAATGACAAAAATAGCAAAATATTGTTGGAAAGCACTAAAATCCGGCCAAAAACCGTTAAAAAAATTTAAAAAAATTTATAACATTCCAAAAATAGCAAAATATAGCTTTATAATATTAAAGATATTGTAAAAAAGAACTAAATTTTGGCATAAGTTGAAATATAAATAAAATAGCAAAATCCAATCATAAAATATTGGTCTTGAAATATGAAAATATAGTTAGAAAATAATATAAATTGGCTAAAAATTGTTGAAATTGCAATTTTATTTTCAGAAAACGCTAAAAATAACAAAATTGGTCTTAAAACATCAAAATATTGTTAGAAAGCATCAAAAATGCGGCTATAAACTGATAAAAAATGAAAAATTTTAATTCATAAATTTTTAAAAATAGCAAAAATGGTCTTAAATCCTTAAAACGTTGTTGGAAAGTAACAAAAATTTTCTATAAACTATTGAAAACTACAAAATTCCTTTCATGGAATGTCAAACATTTAATCATTAACTGCAAAATTTTATCATAAAATGTCAAAAATAGCAAATATTGTTGGAATAGTTCCAAAATCCGGCCATAAACTGTTTAAAAAAGTGTAAAAAACTTATAACATCCCAAAAATAGCAAAATCCGGGAGACTTCAACGCTAAATCTACGGCATGGGAATCTATCCGTGAAGATAAAAGAGGAGCATACTTTACGGACTTTATATCCAGTGTTGATGGAGCCGTTCAAAACGATGGAAAAATACTCACCTCCGTGTTTTTCATTGACAATTGTTTCAAATGGTCTTAAAGATTTTGCCGATTGGAAAGTCCTTGAGAAAGAAGAATCTCTCAGCCTGCACAGATATATCTTGTTTTTCTTGGATTGTTGACAAAAGGAAAGCCGCAGAACTACTAAGAAATTTTGGTAATAAGCATAACGACTTGTCAAATTTTCTGGTTAGGGCCCAAAAACTGGCCAGTAAAAAATTTGATGCAGGAAAGGCAAAAAATATTTAATGGTAGAAAGACAAAACTGAGAAAAAGAGGTCAGCCTGTAATTCTATTAGGAAACTGCTTACTAAGCCAAGTATCAGGACAAATAACATATTATGCAATTGACTTAAAGAAGAGCTTAAGTGCAAAAGAAGGATATACTGGAAAAAATCTACAGGGCAAAATATATGAGCTGGAAGAAGCTTTTAAACCTACGCCATAAAAATGCGTAAAAGAGCTATTTCCCGTCTGTGATGAACACAAAAGAAAAGCTCACAAACATCGTGACGGAAGACCCAAGTTTTGGCATGAACGTGCTGAAAATTGCCATAGTGTTCCTAAAGAAAAGAAAAGTGCCGGGCCCCGACTATAATACGGCAGAATTCGTAAAGCTCGCTTCAATATTTCAATAACAGAGCTCACCTTCCCGACTGTCTGGAAGAAAACAAAACTGGTGTTTGTACCAAAAGAAAATGGTAAATTTAGGGCTATCAGTCTGTTAAGTACAATGGGAAAGTCTATAAAAAACTCATAAAAGCAAGACTGGAGAGTGAGAAAGGAAAGGCATATTGGATGCCCAATTTGGCTTTCGAAAGGGTCTGTCAACAATAAATGTCGCGTTTACAGTAAAAACTATTATTGAAAACAGACAAAGCAAATTAACGGCCTTGATACTAATTGACGTTAAAATTGCATTCAATACAGCCAAATAGAGCTACATACAGAGAAACCTGAGACGGATGGACATTTCTCCGTATCTATGCGAAGTAATAGATCAATTCCTCAAAAACAGGACTATCTGCATGAAGGATTGTTATAAAAAGCTGACAAAAGAGGTTCCCCAAGGCTCAGTTTTAGGGCCCACTTTGTGAAATGTGTTATATGACCCTGTTTTAACACTGGACCTCCAAGAGGATGCTCTACTATAGCCAATGCCGATGATTAAGCGCTACTGAGCACGGCTGATGACGTGAGTTTTTCCAGGAGAACTAACAAGGCCCTAAGGCAAATAGATAAATGGATCAGCAAAAACGGCTTCAAATTGAACAAGGTGTGGAAAAACAGCGGCAAAAGGAGAATGGACCAGAAAGCTGGTTCACGATTTAAGAAAATGGGTCAAGTGCAAACACAAAAAAACAGAATACTACCTAACTCAGTTCCTTTCTGGCCACGGCAGTTTTGGAACTTATACTGAAAATTGACAAAAACGCAAATGACAAGTGCGCGTACTGCGATCAAGTAGATTCCCCAAAACACACCTTTTTGAATGTGAACGATGGTCTGAGAAAAAAAGAGTTTTCAAAACAGAAATCGGTGGGAAGATAGACGTGCAAAACTTTATAGACGCGATGCTATTAAACCCTGCTACATAAGTTTGTCAGAAATGTCATGAGGCTGAAAGAAGCAGAAGGAAGAGCAAGACAGAAGATCTTTTCGCCTGTCGCGCAGCCTGAATGATTGCTGTGCAGGCCCCAGCTTCTAGACAATGCTAAATTTTTTTTAATAAGGTATCCCGTCTAGTATTGAGAAGATGAGATATATTGATAGGAGAGAGTCCCACACTATCGGGCACGTTGAACAAAGTGACCGGAAAGCATTAGCGTTTTTCCTCAAAAAAAAAAAACAACAAAGCTTAAGTTAAGTTAGTTTAGGTTAAGTTAAGTTAGGTACTGCTACAATACCGCCCGGGTGATGTAGTGGTTAGCGTATTGGACTGCAATACTAGGGGTCTTGGGTTCGAGCCTCAAGCCCCCTATCTAGAGGGTCAGTTTTTCTGGTTAAAAAAAAATGTGTTGTGATGAGTACGCCTTCTTTTGGATAAGAAGAGAAAATTTAGTAGGTGTAGGTGTACTGTCTTAATGTTGCGTGCACGATAAAGAACCCAATAATTTAGGTTGGAATTCCCAGATGAAGTAGTCTTAACCTCTGGCGTCGGTGATTAGACTTGGCATCAAAAATAGACCGACGTTGAATAATTTAAAAAAAATTAAAAAAAGACACTGCTACAATAAGAACCCACTTTTAATTACTCATTTTAAAAAATGCGGACGTTTCGAAAAATTCACTCTCACTTCTAAATGAGTAATTTAAAGTATTTTATTTATTAATTAAGTTCTTATTGCAACCTAACCTTTTACATATCCACAAAAAAAAAACATTAAATAATTTTATTCAAAAATATTTAAATAAAATTAAATTTGGCATAAACTCTAGCAAAATTTTGTTCACAAAATGTCAAAAATTGTTAAATCCGGCTAAGAAATTTTAAACAATTGTAAGAAATCACCAAAATTTCGTGAAATTCAGCTATAAATTTAAAAGATATTGTTAGAAAGAACAAAATTGTTAAAAAGTTAAAAATTCTTTTAATAAAATGTCATATTGTTGAAAAAAATAAAAAACCGGCCTTAAAATATCAAAATATTGTCAGAAATTCGATCATAAACTGTTTTTTGCATTTTCTTACATGAAATGTCAAATACAATAAAAAGTATAAAATATTTTCAAAAAGTTATGTTAGAAAACACTAAAATCCGGTCATAAACGTAATTTTTTTCATAAAATTTTTAAAATCCGGCTACAAAACATTAAAATTTTGTTAAAATATCAAAATTTAAAAATGCAAAGTCTAAAATAGCTATAAAATAATGTCAGAAAGTACTAAAATCTATTCATTGATAAAAATAACAAATTCAGGCCTTGAAACATGAAAATATCATTAGAAAGTAACAAAATTCAGCTATAAATTGTTAAAATGCAATTTTATTTTTATAAAACGTCAAAAAAAGCAAAATTGGCCTTAAAACTTCAAAATTTTGTCAGAAAGCATAAAACATTAAAATATTTTCAGTTAGAATCAAAATCCGGCCAAAAAGTTCAAAATTATATTCATGAAACGTCAAAAATAACAAATTTTGGCCATAAAACATCAAAATATTGTTGGGAAGCACTAAATTCCGGTATTAAACTGTTAAAAAAGTGAAAAAAATTTCATAACATTCTAAAAATAGTCAAATATAGCTAAACATATTAAAAATATTGTAAGAAAGAACTAAATTTTGGTATAAACTATTAAAATATAAACAAAATAGCAAAATCTAATCATAAAATATCAACATAATTTTGAAAAGAACCAAAAACCGGCCTTCAAATATCAAAATATTGTCAGAAATTTGTTCATAAACTTTTTTTTCTAAATTTTGTTAATAAAATGTTCAAAATAGTAAAATTTGGCCAAAAAATATTAAAATACTTTCAAAACACCAAAATTTAGTCATTAACTGTTAAACATTGCAAAATTCTATTATAAAAAGTCAAAGATAGCTAAATCCGGTCTCGAAACATTAAAAGATATTCAGATAGAATCAAAATCCGGACAAAAACCGTTAAAAAGCTCAATTGTAAAAAAAACAAAACCGGCTAAAAATGGTTGAAAAATGCAAAATTCACATTCACATCTTAGATTAAGTATCTTCTATTGATTATATTTTAACAAATGCTATTTAAGATTTAGTCATTTTTGACATATTAAATTTTATTAACAAATCAGATACATAATAAAGTACTTTTTAGTAAAAAAACTACTGCAATAGAGGTTTTTGAAAAGTGTTAAATGCACATCAAAATAGTAATAGAAAGTACCGAGAGTCTGATGAAAAATGAAAAAAATTATTTATAAATTTTCAAAAAGAATTTAAATGGTATTAAATTATTGAAATATTGTTAGAAAATAATAAAACTTGGCTATAAACTATTATAAAATACAAAATTCTTTTCATGAAATGTTAAACAACATCTGAGAAATCATTAACTGTTAAAAACTGCAAATTTTATCATAAAAGTCAAAAATAGCTAAATTCGGTCATAAAACATTAAAATATTTTCAGATAGAATTAAAATCTAGCCAAAAAGTTCTAAAATTATATTCATAAATCGTCAAAAATAGCAAATTCCGGCCATAAAACATCAAAATATTGTTAGAATAGTTTCAAAATCCGACCATAAACTGTTTAAAAAACAGTAAAAAATTCATAAGATCCCAAAAATAGCAAAATCCTGCTATGAAATATCAAAATATTGTCAGAAAGATTCAGAATCCAAAATGTCAAAAACAGCAAAAATATACTCAAAAACTAATAAACATAAACTATTAAAAACTGCAACAGTCAAAAATAGCAAAATTTTGTCATAAAATATTAAAATGTATGTGGAAGGTTAGGTTAAGTTAGGTTAGGTTCTGATCTGCAAATGGGTAGAAAACAAAAAACTAAAGCTAGAACCGAGGAAAACAGAGGCCGTAATTATCTTCGAGAAGAAGTGGATAAAAGAACCAATCGTCTTCCAAACGGAAAACTCAAGCATAACACCGCAAAAGTCTCTAAAATACCTCGGAGTGTACATCGACAAAAATCTAAGCTTTGTTTCCCACATAACAAAAACATGCTCAAGAGCAGACCACACAATGGCACAACTTGGAAGAATCCTACCCAGTATAAATGGTCCAGGAGAAAAAAAGAGAAAAATCATGACTACTGTTGCAGAATCAATAATTCTATACGCTTCGACAATGTGGAAAGGAGGATTGAAATTCCAGAAAAACATTAAAAATTCACAAAGAAAGATAGCACAAAAGATCACGAAGGCGTATGTCACAGTTTCAACTGAAAATAACTTATTGCAAGAACGATCCCCCTACAACTTATAATTGACAAAAGAAAGAAACTCAAAACAAAAACAACTACAGAAAAGAATGCAGTGAGGATAAACACGCTAGATAAATGGCAAGAACAATAGGCAGCAGACACTGGAAACATGGACACACAAACTACTAATACCAGATATCAGAAAGTGGTATTTTAGAAACTACGGAGAGGCTAACTACCATCTGACGACACAATCACTCACGGGGTATGGATGCTTAAACTCTGAAGAGATTCGGAAAAAGAGACTCGGACATCTGTATATACTGTGAAGAAATTGATACAGTAGAACACACGCTGTTCAGATGTCAGAGATGGGCCAAACCGAGAGAGGAAGTCACGGAAGCATTGGGTGAAATCAAACCCGAGAACATAATTAAAAAAATGTTAGAAAACAAAACCACATTCAAACATATTAATCATTTTGTCAAGGTAGTGATATCTGACAAGGAGAAAGAAGAAAATGAAAGAGAACAGTAACAAGTAAAGATATAGCAATGAAGCTAAAGAGATGTTCAATGATTACGACTTCATTGTGAAAAGAAGCAGTGTGGTAAGAGGTTTCTAGCCGGTAGAACCCCGGCACTACCTGTAGCACAGAGTTACAAGTGTCCTAGCTGTGGATTTTTTTCCTACCACAAAAAAAAAGGTTAGGTTAGGATTGGATTGGGTTAGCTTAGATATTGCTACAATAAGGATCCAGTTAATAAATAAAACACTTTTAATTGCTCATTTTAGAAATGCAGACGTGCCAGATTAGCTATTTTTGACATTTTGTGAACAAAGTTTTGCACTTTTTAAGCGTTTCTGGCCAAATATTGTTTTTTTAAAAATATTTTGAATACAATACCTAACCTAACCTAACCTAACGGTATTAAGAGGTTATTGAATATAATAATAATAATAAAAAATCACCAAAATTACCAAAAAGTGTACATATTTTTGTGAAATTCAGCTATAAATTTAAAAAAAGATGTTAGAAAGAACAAAATTCTAGCATAAACTGATGAAAAGTGCAAAATTCTTTTAATAAAATTCTTTTGGAAAAATTTTATAAAAAAAATATTTTCAAAAAATACCAAAATTTAGTCATACTATTAAAAAGTGCAAAATTCTATTATAAAAAGTCGAAAATAGTTAAATCCGGTCATAAAACATTTAAAAAAATTCAGATAGAAGCAAAAACTGTTAATAATAACAATAACAAATAAAAATAAAATATTAAAGTATTGCAGAAAAAAAGCAAATTCCGGCTAAAAAGGGTTAAAAGTGTAAATTTACATTCACATCTTAGATTAAGTATCTTTTATTGGTTATATTTTTTTTCAACAAACCACATATACAGGGTCTGGGATTATGTAATCACTTTAAATGTGCCGCCTTTTTAAAATCTGCACCAAACTATTTACTTTGTTTTGATAGTTCAACTTCAACTGTGTACGACAAACCTTTTATAATAACCCCGTAAAATTACTTGATTGAACAAAATTAAATTTAAAAAAAAATTTTGATTGATAAAAATTTCAAATGCTATAAAGTTTAAAATTAAATTCTCTACCTTCCGAGTATCAAAGTATAAAGCGGCCTCATAAGTAAAAAATCAAACCTCAAAAATGATGAAGTTTATCTAAAACTAGGAAAGTTAAAGAAATCAGTGTCAAAAATCAACAATAAAAAATATGATCTCAGAAAAGAAGTCTGGTCTCAAAAGTGATAAATCCGGTCTCATAAGAGATCCAACCTCTAAAGTTATCAAACCGATCTAAAACTAAGTGTAAAAAATCGGGTATCAATAGTCAACAAATATATAAATTCAGACTCAAAAAATCTGATAAATTCTGGATAAGCGCCAGATGATAAGACTATAGTCTCAAAATTAAATAAAAAACAATCCAATAATAATAAATCTAACCTCAAAAATAAGAAATCCTATCAATATTATATAAATTTAGAATCTAATGTACAAAATCTGAATCTTACAACATAAATCCGACTTAAAATTTTGGCTTCATTTTTGTTTTGTACCGTGAAAAAAAGCATTTACTCTCACGATTAGCCACCAACTTCAATAGTTGACTTGCTAGACCGGAAGTCCGTAGGTTTTTCTTTGGCTATCAAAAAAAGGTTTGTCTTGCTTAAAGTGTGTAAAAAAGTATGATAATTTAAATAAAGTTATTCTGTTTGTGTTCCTCAATCTCAATCTCATTCTCAATCTCAATTTTATTCGGTTTTTAGTAAAATGCAAAAAGCTATCACAAAATCGCATTTTTGTCAAAAATAGCGGTTATAAACTGTTGAAAAGTGCAAAATTCTGTTTATAAAATGTAAAAAATAGTAAATTCTGGCATTGACACTTCAAAATATTTTCAGAAAGCACCAGAACCTAGACACAAACTGGTAAATAGAGTAAAAAAAAAAAAATCTCAAAAATAGTCCGGCTATGAAATATCAAATATTTGTCAAAAAGCATCAAAAAAGGACCAAACTGCTGAAAAAAGGCTTTTTTTTTATTAAAACATTAAAATATTGTTATTAAGAACTAAATTCCAGCCATAAACTGTTAAAAAATGTAAAAAAATATAGAATTTTAAATACAACTAAATCTGAATATCAAATATCTAAACATTGTTAGAAATAGCAAATATAAATTATTAACTATTGAAAAAAGCACAATTTTATTAATATAAAGTCAAAAATCCGACCAGAAACATAAAAAGTGCAAAGTTCTGTAAAAATAGCAATTTCTGGCATTGACACATCAAAATATTTTCAAAAAACACTAAAATCTGGCCATAAACTAATAAAAAAAGTTTAAAAAATCCGGTTATAAAGTATCAAATAATTGTCAGAATTAACAAATAGTTAAAAACTAATAATAAGTTAAAAATATCTTGTATAAAAAGTACAACAATCCGACCAAAAATTGATAAAAAGTGCAAAACTCTAATTATAAAAAGTGAAAAATAACCAAATCCGATTATAAAATAATAAAAAAAATTTACAATGAACCAAATCCGGCAAAAACTATTGAAAAATGAAAATTTTATTCATAAAATGTGAAAAATTTGAACAAACCAAAATCCGTCTATAAACTGTTAAAAGTTGACTTTTTTGATGTTTTGTGTATGTCACTCTTGTTCAAAAGTTAAATATGTACAGAGTATTAAAAAAAAGTAAAATATTTAAGGGGGTGGTAGTACGAATCACAACAAACAAAAAAGTCTTAATAAATATGAGTTGTCATTGCAACGGTTTCGAAAATTAATTATTTTTATTATTCTTTTTCTTTTTATTTTTTTTTTTGCAAAATCGTGCATTTTCTTATCATAATTGGCTAATATTTTGTGAAATAAACATTTAGTATTTGACAGTTGTTGTTATTGCACAAGTTTTCATTGCTATGGCTGATTGACTCTAATGCAGAGCTAGCCGACATGTATTCCATGTATGGTCGTACTAATGGGATTGCCACCAAAGCGCGACGCCTTTATGTAGAAGCTTACCCAAATTGCCAGATTCCTTCACATCTTTAGAAGAATTCACCAAAGATTGAGAAATACCGGTTTAATTCAAAAACAGTGCTATATTTCCAGCAGACTAAGGTTGGTATCTACTGCTAGAGCAGAACAAGAAATTATAGCACGGATAGAGCAAAATCCAAGGACGAGTGTGCAGAGAATATCAGCCAAAGTAAGAATTGGTGCTACTCTTGTTTGGAGAACCTTCTACGAGTAGCTGCTCTATCCATACCATGTACAACGAGTACAGACCTTAAATTTAACTGATCATCGGGCACGTTTTGTTTTTTTGTCGCTAGTTTCTACGCAAGGATGCTGAAGACCCGCAGTTTTTTGCCAAAATTCTTTTTACGGATGTGGACATCAGACACGTTTTTCATTAAACACACACAGGTCCTGTTGTTTTACCAAACCGATTAACAGGCGGTGCTTACCTCAACTTTCTGCAGAACACAATGTATGATCTTTTGGATGAGATTCCTTTGGCCCACAGGCAACAAATGTGATTCTAGCATGATGGTGCTCCAGCTCACTTTTCGATTGCCGTAAAAGAGAGCATTTAGACAAAAAATTTCCGCAAGTGGGTAGAAAGAGGCGGACTAGTTTTATGGCCAGCAATATCGCTTGATTTAAACCCTTTTGATTTTTTTCTTTAAGGATATTTGAAATCATTAGTGTATTCTACTTCTGTGAATAGCATCGAGGAGCTTCAGTTAAAAATTAATGAAAAGTGCCAAGAAATCCGAGCCAATGGAGGAAGTTTTAGAAAAATGTTTTTCAGACAAAGATGTCGTGCCTGTTTAGAAGGAGGGCACTTAGAACATTTTCTATAACTCTGTTCTTTGTAAAAATACTAAAAATAAATTATGTTTCATATCTCCAAAAACGTTGCTATGACAACCCATGTTTATTAAAACTTTTTTGTTTGTTGTGGTTTGTACTACCACTCCTTAAATATTTTACATTCTTTTTTGAACACCCTGTATATAAATTTTAGAACAATATAATTAGTGCAAAAAAATGCAAAATTTATTGTAAATTCACGCATTACGATTATGCAAATGGTAAAAAGAATCAAATCAAGAACTTGTCAAAGTTTTTGAGTAAAATTTAAAAACTGTCGCATTTTTTATGCAAATTTTAATTTGTCACTTGTGTTCAGAAGTCAAATATGCAAAATTCAAAATAAAGCTAGTGTCAAAATATGCAGTATAGTATATTGTAATATAGATTCACATGATTATGCAATATTTGCACAGAACCGTGAAATACCTTGATACACACGAGGCGTTGCATCCATTATCCAGTGGTTTTAAAATACGCAATAAATCAGAGACCGTACATTTGGTGCACTTTATTCACCAATATTACCACAGCCTTTGCGTATTTATATAAAAAATTATAATTAAAATTTTAGTAATTAATTAAATAATTAATATAATGCAAGCATTAAAGTTTTTAACTAATGCATTAACAAAAAATGTGCAACAAAGCAAAAAAAAATTTAAGCAATTTCCACATGTTCTACTTATTTAAATTAAAATTCCAATTATGTAAAACTATCTAACAAGATCGGTGAATATGGGATTTGATTTATAATGAAATATCATCATTAAGATCTAGACATAACTTTAATAGAAAGCAATTTAATTTTAAACAAGTGTAAATATGCCCAATTAAATTAATCTTGTATTCGTTGTTTTTTGTAGGTGCGCTTGACTGAACAATTTGTTATGAAATTATAATTAGAACTAATTGATGATAAATGTATAGAACATTTATTTAAGAAATAGTTTGTAATATCCTTTTTTCTCAACCATTTATATTAAACGGAAATGTTGATTGATTTAACCATATAATTAATTAATTCAATTAGTTTAAATACAAAATGACCTTAACATTTCTTTTGTTAAAAAATATGCGTGATTATGAGGGACATAGGATCAAAGGTGAAGCTCGCACTGACAATAGTATTTGTATTCAAGTTCATCTAAGCAATTAATAATCATTTCATAAACAATTTAATATATTCAACAAAAACAATCGTTTTATAATTCAATTAATACAATATTGCCTCAGCAATTTATTATTGTTATAATTAAAACAATTAAAGTTTTTTCCTATCACTTTTATTATATAATAATTACCAAACTTATAATAACCAATTTTAAATCATAAAAAGGTGGTAATAAATTTAGTAATTGCTTAATTTAATTATATTAATGAAATATTACATAGTATCAATTAACTATTTTTATTAATTCATAAACGTTAATGGGCTATTATTGTAGATACACAACCAATAATATTTCAATTTGCCTCTAGGTTTATTAATTTTAAATAATAAATATGGTTCATTACGAGAAACTAATCTGTCACAATATTATAGATTTCTATACACAAACACTAAATGTAATAATTAAACAATTAATCAATTAAAAAACACGTCAAGAACTCGCACCCAGTTAGAAATCAGAGTGGCGACATAAAGTTTAAATTTAATTTAATTATAAAATTTTGCAACAAACAGACAGATTATTTATGATGAGCAAATATTAATTATGATTTAATGCTGATCCTAATTGATACAAAATATCTTACCGGCGATATTCCACTGACATTGATGAAACTTGACCGAGACCTAGAAAGGAAAAGAAAATGTTAGGTAATAGATTATTACATGCGTATATGAGATAATATAATAATAATAATATGATACTTAGAGCATGAATTATTAATATAGAAACTATTTTAATTGATTTGGTTTAATATTTTTATTGTTAATAATATTGGAAGGTTTTACTTGATGATGTTATGTAATTGTTTATAATAGTATATTAGAATCAGTCATTAAATGCTCCAATGAAGCGAGGCTATACTTACTAATAATTTTAAATAAGATGTATACAAACATAACAACATCCGTGTTCATCTATTATTTTTCTGATATTTTATTACATTTCAATTTTTTAAACTTTTTTTTCACTTCTGAGGTAACTAATTATTTGAATGGATTTTTTTTATAATAAATTTATTATTTATACTGTAATCAAATCTATTTTGTTAAATAAAATAAAATATTTAGTAATGAAACAAATATTTTACAAATTGTAATTAAGAGAAATGATAAAAAATAATTATATTTTTAATGCATTTCAATATTTGTACTCTTTATTTGATGAAACTTTTTTATATTCTTCATAATTATAGATTATATTTTATGTATTTAGTCACAATTATTTAATATTTTCATCAATTTCCAATCTTATTTACTTATTTAGTTTTGATTGAAATACTTTTGTCAAAAAATAATGTTATGTTTAGTTGCAAATTCAATAAATTAAATTCTGATATGTTTTTGTTGTAAAATTCTGCTTGTATCAGTAGTAGCAGTAATATCCGGTGACTAAGAAAGTCAGTGGATATTGATGAAACCCAAATCGTTTCATCTCCGCACCCTAAAATTGAGAAAAAAAATAAAGTTTGCAACATATTTGCAAATATAAATGCAGTATTTGCACATTTTCGTCATAAAAATATAGGCCAATAATAAAAACGTGCTTTGTTTATTATGAACAGTTATATTGTAATTTTAGTTTAATTCTATGTAATCTTGCATATCCAGCTTCTTTTATTTTTGTTTATAGTCTATAGCCAATTTTTTTCTTTGATTGTGACAATTTTGCACAATAACTTATTGCTTCTTTAGTGCACATTGCCTGTTTAAATTAAAATTGTGTTTCACTTATTGTAAGCTTACATTTTTTGTACAGCCTTTGATAGTAGGATTTTTAGGAAACGTTTTAGAGTGTGACTCATAAGACTGATGAGTCTGTGTTCTTCACACTTTTTCTTTTTTTTTATATATATATGCTGGATAGAAACCAGTGTCGTAGGTCTTATTAAAGATTTTGTATATAATATTAGTGTACCTTACTCGTCAAGTAGTTTTAGGTAGTACAGATGGGATTTTATCTGCTTCTACTACTTTATTATTTTTTGCCGTTTGAACGGTTTTTCTTACTTTGACTTTGCTGATTGGTGAACCTATATTGTCATACGCCCAAAAGTTTAATGTATAAGCCTTTTACTAAAAAAATTGTTACATTATTGTGCTAGAACCACATTTGTTGTCATTTAAAAAAAATTGTGTTTTGCAGAATGTAAGCAGGACCAGGTCTTTTCAGTAAATTTTTCGGCATTGTAGCACCAGCAGAAACAAACCAAACATGATTGATATTTGGGTATATTTGAAGTCTGCACTTATTATACATGGTAGGAACAAAGCTGCTGCTGTTGATAAATCGTCCAAACAAATAGAGCATCAATACCTACTTTGGCTGACTTTATCTGCTTTACTTGTATTAAAATTGTTTTTTATGCTTCAAAGGTCAACACCGACCTTGGTTTTTCATATCATATCATAAGACTAATTCTTAAATAAACCACCATTTTGCATTTGCAACCAAGACACCAACTTACAAAAACACAAACTGAAAAGATATGGCAATTAAAATAAGTGTCTAAATAAAGACATTGCGCTTCTTTGGCATTCTAATTAGCACAACCTTTCATGAAATGCTAGTGGGATAATTTAATGTTAGAGTAAACAAGGAATAGCAAAAATTTGTGCAATTGTGCACTAATCACAGAATATCAACCGTAAACTGTATATCATTATCGATAATAATAAAAAAGATAAAAAATGCACACACGCTCTAAAAAAATAATACTTTGTATCTTCAAAAATGTTCATTTGCAGACTCATATTAATTAAGATTTTTTTGCATATGTTAGGCAACACTAAACATCTGTATGAGCTAGACAAAGCACTTAACAGCGCTTGTTTAAAATTTTGCAGTTATAGAGATTTTGTTTTCAAATTTTCAATAGTTTAGAGAAATTTTTAAAAAATATAAAATCTATATGTGGTTTGTAATACAACTAATTTAAGGTTATAGTCTGAATCGATTAAAAAACCACTTTTATAAAGAGTACCAACCACCCCTTACTTAATCAAACTTCAACAATGAACTATGTTTTATCTAAATAGTAGACTATTTAATAAATCAAATGATTGCTACAACATGTGAGTATTCAAAAAATATCTGTGTTACGGGTTGATAGTAGAGCATACCATCAAACATCCGACACCTAACCAACTACCAAAAGCATAAAACTACGCACAAAGAAAGCAATAATTGTGCATAATGCCAGTAATCTAGCCCAATACCACAATTATGATGGTCTTTGTTTTCTTCTTTGGTTTCCTTTTGACAGAGAAGTCGTAGCTATGTTTTGATATTGAGTAGAAGCAGTAGATCTGCAAACTATATCACGCCAGCAGCTCCTATGTTTGGCGTCTTTGGTAGCTTTACTTAAAGAGGAGTTCGTTAAATTTTTTATTTGAACCGACCATCTTTTTGGGGAACGTCATTTTGGTCTTCTACCTACCATTTTTCCCTGAATTAACAATCTTTCAAAGTTGTCGTTTTCTCTCCTCGTTACGTGCCTAAAGTATCTCAGAATTCGAGAGTACACAATTTGTGAGAGTTGCTGCGGTTTTTTGATCTCGTTGAGGATGGACACGTTTGTTCGTCTGGCTGAGAACTCGGAGTATGCGCCACCAACACCACATTTTGCAGGCATCAATTTTCTTCTTGTCTAATACTTTAAGTGTCCAGGCTTCTGCACTATATAGTACGACGGGGAATATGAGTGTTTTAATTATTTGTTTCTTTGTATTCAGTGTTTTGCTACTATCAACCAATGTTCATATGATAGTCACCTTTACGGTGGTGCTGTTACTAATTCATGAGTTTTATATAACTTTGAAAATGTTCTGGACCTGTCTACAACAACACTAGCCTTGCTTTAGACTCTGATTCATAAAAATACAAAAAACAACTTAATAGTTGGTATTTACTTTATAAAATCTATTTTTGCAGGAGATTTATGTGTACCTAGCATTATTCGCTTCTTCACAGTACAGACATGTATCTGTGTCTTCCCAATTTTTTTACGTATCCTTAGAAGCAGCCCTGTCAAAAACTGCTTTAAGTTGTCGCCACCTGGCCACCTGTACCATATTGAAACAATCAGGATCAGTTTTTTGCCTAGAAACTATTTTTGTTCTTGTCATTTGAAGAGCGTTTTGTCTCGGTTGCTGTTTTCTCAAATATTGCAATTCTTTCTTTTGCAAGGAGTGTGATGAAGATTGCCCTAGCTATGATCAATGTTATTTCTAGATATTTGATAGTGTCTGTGGGTCTATTTTGGTTCTGTTTAACTTGAACTTATACATTTGCTTATACGTCTCAGGACTAGGTTTACTAGCTTTGTCAGTTTCTCTGCCAGATTGTCCGCGTATGCTACGAACTTTGTGGTAAATCTGTGTTTAGAATTCCGTGGTAAAAAATGTTCTAGTAGTACAAGAGCGGATCTCTTCAAAACCACGTAATCTTGTGCATTTTTTTGTCTTTGTCAATTATGGATATGTTTGTAAAGTGATTGCTTATTAGCCTTCTCATATACAGAAATACTTTACGTTCTCTCAGCATTTTTATATTGATCCTCCAAGAAGCGATGTTAAATGATGTCTACTGTGACTAAAGCTCTGTGTCTTCTAGTTCTTTAACTTTTATTCTTTTTGTTTTTGGTCTTTTCTACGGCCATTACTGTCGGTTTTTTTTAATTCAGCTTTTCACTAAGTTATTTTGCAAGTATCTTTTCTAAGTACTTTCTCATGATGTTCAGATGTTCATGTAAAACCCCGGTTTCTCACTGGGATTGTTAGGTTTCTTTATTAGCACTAGTTTAGTTTTTTCCTTCTAACCATATTATAGCTATTCCTCATACAGAAGATAACCCAATTTTTTTGCAAATGGTTTTCCACGTTTTTTTTTGCTTTTTTGTTATCAGTATTTTTAGTTGTTTTTCTTTTTGTTTTGTGTATCAGTTGTTTTTGCACTAGTTTGTTCTTATCGGGATCTCGCTTTCCACCAAAACGCTCTTTTTCCTTGTCTGTATTAGCATTGCTATGTTACAGTCTTTGTTGATGATTCAGGACTCTTCATTTTGCAATTTCCCTGACCGCCTTCTCAGAACTGATGGTAAGATGAATTATTGATTGTTAATTTTTTATTATAAAGATTGGCGCTTCACCTTTGTTCAAGTTTCTTGCTTGCCAGCCATTCCTCTAATAGTTTTCCTTTATTATCCGATTTGTTGGAGCTCCACTTGAGTAATTTCAAATTGAAGTTTCCTATTATCATTTTTTTTATGTTTCTTTTCGATTTTTTTCAAGTATTTTTGGAAATTTTGCTGAAGGTCATTTTTTTTAGTATCTCTATTATTTTCTTCTATAGTGCAGAGGCGTTTTAACGTCTACCGTGATGAACGCAGCCATTTTTTTTCCTCTTTTGGGAGCTGCCAAATTTCTTGATAGTGTTATGCGTGGTTTCTAAGACGTGGTCCTTAAAGTATATGGTTGATCTTTTCTTCCAAAACCCTTCCTATACTTTGCTTACTAGCCATGGCGCTATTATTTACTCAGTGAATTTTCCGATCACGTCTAGTAAACATATAAGTCTCTAATTCTTCTACCTCTACCTCTACCTCTGTGGTGTATTCTTTCCATTTAATTTTCAATAAACACCATTTTTGCTAATTTTCATTTTTTTAGAAATGGTCCCGTCTTTAAGTAATGGTTCATTATTTCTAGGATTTCTTTAAGGAGCTTTTTTACAATAGCTTAACTCTCTCTAGGGTAGTTTGCCCTGTCCCAATTTTTTTTATCCATTTATTCTCGTGTACAATCTCTTTTTTGATTATTTTGGGTAAAAAAAAATGTTTTTGGTGCTTTGGAAACTGAGTCTTTGTGATTCTTATTTGTTTGTCATTGTCGATTTTATTTCGGTGTGTCTTGACTAGTTTTGCATGCTATTTTGTAACCTTGGCTACACGTGTCTTGATCGATTTTATTGCACGTTGACGTCAAGGTGAGATTCAGTTCTTCTTCTTATAAAGGTAGGACTAAAGCTATTCTGCACCATTGAAAAGTACTCTCCATCCGTTCTAGTTGCTCTCGTTTTCCCAAAACAATCCGCTATCTGCGGCTTGGATTTCAAAAATTTAGGTCGCTGGGTACTATGTTACCTTTGTCTTGGTGTATTTGGATGTTGTTTCCCAACTTCCTGAAGTAGGTCTTGTAAACTTTTTGTGCATAAATTTGTTGACGAGTAGCAAGAATATACTATGACGTCCGTCAATTCTACCCAAGAAAAACCTGTGTTTTATTCCGTAGTCTATTCCAACCTTCAAGTCCTTTGTTGTGTACTCGTATAGCCGTGTCTTTATTGGTGTCTTTAAACCAATATCAGTTGTTAATTATCTTTTTATTTGGCTCTGCTCTTATTACTACGTCTACTTTTATAGTGGTAGCAGTTTTATGTAGAAAATCTTGTTCTGCGCGGCTACGATCTACCTTAAATTTTTTTTATTTGCATTGTGGTTTATTTTGCTTCTTCTAATGTTCCTTCTTAGCTTCCTCATTGGTTAAGTGGTCTTTGTTTGTGCAGTTTTTTGCAATATGTCTTTCTTCTCCGCATTCTCACAAACCTGTGGCATTTGTAGCATTGTACTGGTGCTATCCTTTAATCAATGCGGCATCTCATCCATCTTATCCTTCCAATCTTAATCCGTCGTTTTGTAAGAAAAATGTTGGCTTCAGCTATAAGCATAGTTATATTTGCATGTTTAAGCCCTCTCTATTTTGCTTTGATTTCTGCTTTAATTGCATGACTTCTTCTTCCGTATTAGAGTGTTGTCTATGTCCATGGTTGTTATATTTTGCTTTTTTTGAAAAACTTCCACCAGGTTGTTGAGCTTCTTTTCCAGTGCCGTTTTTAGTGCTATTCCCTCCCTGCTTGTACTTTCGCCATTACAAACTTAGAATACAATTTTTATGCGTTGTGATTTGTTTCTCTAAACATTAGTTCTGCAAAATGTGCCGGTTCATGTTTTGTTTGTGAGAAGTAGCTTTCTGCTTTCTTCATTACCGGTTGCAATGTTGACTGTTTTCAGTTCATTGATCATGTTGTCTTTTTTGGGGTTTTGCTCATCTATTGGCATAGGTTTTAGTCTGTGTGATGCCATGTTGATCTCCTTTTTCTGTTGTTGCTGCTTGTGTACACTTTCCTACTTATAATGTCTGTTATCTGCGGTTGGATCTTGCTAAGTCCTTTTATCAGTGAGTTTATTGTATCTACTTTTGATTCCAGTAAAACCACTATGTCGTTTTTGCTGATGCTTAGATTACGCTTCCTTTCATTATGCTACACTTTTTGTAGGTTTCTTCTGGATAGGGGACATAGATTAGTTTCCTCAGCGCTTCTCTTTCCGTTTTTGTTTTTATTTTGTTGTTTGCTATAGTCTCGCGTATTTCCTCATCAATTTTGTTATCTCTCCAGGTGGAGTTGACTTCCGTCTTTGTTCCAGCGTTAAAGGAATCTATTTTCTACATAGTACGAGGATTTCTTATGCATTCCAATACTTTGAAGACAGTTTTGCTACTGATTCCTTTAACTTTTTTTCTGGGTTTGTACATTCTTTTCTAGTTTAGTTTAGCTAGACAACTTTTTCTGCCATCAAACTAACTGTCTAGTTTTGCTTGCCACGTTTTCTTCATCTTTGGCAAGCACTGGAAAGCTTACTTTTTGTTGTAGATTGATGAGAAAAATGGGATTCTTGTAGTACTCATCATTGGTGCTGTGTCTTCTTTTGGGAGAATGGAGAATGATCTACAATTCTTCTTCTTTTAAACATTTCAAAGCTTGGTCGTCTATATTTTGACTTAGTGTGCTCCGCCCAGATTCCATAAAGCTGACTGCAATTAGCAGTAGGGGCGGAGGTTTACTAAAGTTAACAAAACTCCGCTGGTAACTTTTTTTTTCTACTAACCTTTATATTTCCATTTTTTAAAAACTAAATGGCAGCAAAATGATAGTTTGGATTCTAAGCTCTAAATAAAGAAGACAATAGTGCATAGAGAAAAGAGGTAATAGTAGTTACACTGCTATTGTGGGGCTACCCTGTTATGGTGTTTGTCCGCGACTGCATTCCCCTATCTGCCACCTGGGAACGCGCCTGTTACATCTTCCTTTGACCTTAAAAATTGTAGTTTCCTGGTAGAAAAATAAGTTTACGGCTAGAAAATTAGTATCCTGGTAAAAACCTCCTTAAAACCATGGCACGGAATGTATACAACAGCTGCATACTTCCGGCTCTCATATATGGATTAGAAATAATTACAAGAAAAGTAGCAGAAAAGCCAAAATCGCGCCAAGATCAATGAAGCAAGTCAACTAAAGTTCATTTTTTTCTAAAACACACTAAAGTGCAGCTATAACGGCGGTTTTCAAAGTCAAAATTAACGTCATACTTGAAGTCCTAAAGTGTGTCCTTCTGCCCACTTTCAAAACCTTTTGCAATAGAACACTTTTTTACATTTTAATGAATAGACTATAGACATAGTTGAATTTAAGATTTAGGGGTCCGCTGTAGGCTCGTGGGCTTCTCCGCATTACAGATTCTTGAAATGCAGTCTTTACGTCACTGTAAGTTCATCACATTAGGATATAATAAATAACAAGAAGAAGTTATTTAACAATTAAACAATTACAAAATGAAACTATAATTCGCCGCCATTGCATTACTTTATTGATACCAAACAAGTAATGCATTGGCAGCCGTCATTACTCACTGATATCTTTCTTATTATGTGCTAATTTAAAGTTTTAGTACTATTGAATTTATTTCTATACATTTACATTTAATTAAAAACATGCGTAATTGGTTGAAAGTAATTAACTATTATGTTATATTGTTTATTTATTCTGTAATCAAACATACCGCTAAATGTAATACTTGATTCAATGTTCATATGCATACAATAAAAACAACACTTTCTTCTTTATAGCAGTCAGTACATTGCGTAAATTGATTACTGAATAATTTTACAGGTTTTTTTGAAAGATTGCTTAATAAGTTAACATGTGTGGAATGCAATTTTTGTGCATGTTGAATTCGGCCGCTTTAATGCCTACGTTCTCTATTAATATATTAGCAAATATCAATTGATAATCTTGACTTTGATTCATATTTTTAGAGTACATTGCTCACGATTAAATGAAAGTGTTTTGTGAGTCAATATATTATTTTAATATTAAAGTATAAGAGTTCATCATCGGTAATAAATTATTTATGAAATAAATGCGATTTACAATTTCACTTTGTATTAGCGAATTTTGATATTGATGCAGAAGTTAATGTACTTACAACTAAGTTTAAAAAAATTGTTACTACGTGGAACAAGGATGTTTTTAATATTTTAGCTTTTTGTTCTCATTAGCTTCTTTAAAATGAAACTAAACAAATCTTTTTTATGCAATCAAGTGCAAAATGCTGACTGAGTGATTATTAAGCTACAATACAATAGTTTTTTAAGCATTTCATATTGTTTGATGCAAGAAAAGCGATTATTTGAACAAAAATTCATTAAATAACATTCAATTTTTATCAAAGTTTTACAAAGATTCTAGATATTCTCTACGAGACTATTCTAAAGTTTGCTTGAAACAAAAACTACGTTAAAAATAGCACAGAATAGCCCAATTTTTTTATGTATACATTTAATCGATTGAATATATTATAATATTTATTATAATTTTAATAATCAGACTGTGCGTGACACCATTCTGGGATCACCGGAGCTCGAGGTGGTCAACATTAATAAACGCAAAAATAATCCACAAACTAATAATTAAATTATATACTTTCCAAGCCAACCCAAATCATAACAAGTGAAAAGTCATTACAACATAACCGGTTGCAAAACCGAACAATTTTCTGTGTGATTCATTTCCATCGCTACTGAGAATCTGCAAACAATAACGATATCAGCAAAAAGTGCAATTGTAAAATTCCAATTAATATTTTGAAATATACAGAAAACGCGAGGTAATTAAGAACGGTTAATAAGCATAAGTTATATTGTTCTTAGTGTTGAACATAGAAAATAACTAGAGAAAGAAAATGTGTTAAGTTTGCCTTGCTTGGTTCATTACGTTACGTGACTATATGATAATTTGTGCAGATAGTAATTGATGCACGGGTCGATATAACTTTTGCAAGAATGCACAATGTTGTATAATATTGCGTTAGTAGAATGCTATTATTGACACTTGAAGTGAATTTTAAACAATTACTATGCTAAAAGTAATTTCTATTGAATTATGTTATTATTTTAAATTGAAATCAAAACGAAGCATGTTTTTAAAATATTACTCTAGTAATGTATACATATTTTGATTAGCTCTAATAATTTTATTTTCATATAAGTTATATTATTTCCTATTTACAAAAAGTGCACGGATGAATAATTTATATGAAATTTCGTTTCAAAACAAATGTATTTTTTGTTTCGTTTTGTAATTTGGAGTGCTTACATATAACTTTTTTTTTACAATGTAAACTTAAGTAATATTCAAGGTAACCACAGCCAGTAATTTGAAGAAATGATGAATTTGGGGCACACTATGAAAGTAAAAGGAGTATTCACACCTGACAAATTTGCATATCAAACCGTATTAATTCGGTTAAACGAAATGTCAATCATGATATTAATTTTAAAATGGTGTTAAAATTCTATGAGTGATTATTATTACAAAAATTGCATATTGAGGCTGTATGATGTGTAATTACTTTCAACCTGGTAAGGTTTATCATCGAATGATAGTAGACACAACACTTGATTTTTAAATAAACTTTGTCTTGTTACAAAGCATTTAAAATATGTTAAAGGTGTTAACCACTAAACATAAACTGTTTAATAGTTACTGTGATTTAATATAAATTGTCTCTTCGATCGGTGAGATACTAGGCACACTGATGATGGAAGCATACTCTGAAACACGAGTGTGTGTGTCTTACTGGATGAAAAGGCAATTTACAAAAATACATTATTTATTAATTTTAAATGATTAATTTGTTTAGGTCATCTGATTCATATAAAACGCGCCAAAAATGTCGTTGCCTGTCCGTGTAGGATTTAATTGTATTACAGCTCTTTTTCACACACAACAGTTCAACGTTTCTCCTAATAGAGGGCATTGCGTTAACACCTTTGCCTTAGTTTTATCTTAATCCACTGTTGAACAAAGGTCACTCTCAACGTTTTCTATTTAGTTTGTTCTTGCGCTTCTTGGATCCAGTTAGTTGTCACACGTTTTATGTCGTCAGTTTATCGTAAAGATGGACGCCTCTTCGCTTCTGTATGCACCTTGTCTCCATTCATTGATTTTTTTGGTCCATCTTTCATCTTCCATCGTTCATTCGAGCTACATGGTGAGCCCAGTACCACTTCAGCATTGTTATCCGTACTATTATATCAGTAAGTTTGTTTTTTTTCTTATTTCATTATTTCCTGGAAAAGGCCAATGACGTTGTCAGTACCTTCAGCTAATATCTGGCACAAGTAACACCTGCCACTATTCCAAGGTTTCCGCAAAACTGGAATATCATTTCTCAGTATTTCACGTGCTCAAACTGATACAACGCAGCTGCTTAACAGAAATGTTGAAGGCAAAGCCAATTACAAGGAGATTAAACAAACCATGATACGCAAATTTGCGGAACTGCACCTCATCATTGATTTAAGTCAACAACTGTGGACCGAGCGCTCACAAAGATACAATGGCCACACTCTTGTACCGCAAAGTAGCATTCCATGTAACGCATTTGAATTTACTATCGCTAACCAAATGATAAACATTCTGAACTAGCAAATCTAACGGATAACCAGTGTCTTGGACTTACCAGTGTACAGCATGTTACCACCAAGATTGAGGCCAAGCAGCAACCGACCAAGTGCAGACACAAGCAAAAACTCCCAAACCAGCTACACAGTTGGGAAACGATCCCCAAGAATCAAAAACGCGTAAGTTCGGCGCTAAAATCAAATTCTGTTTTAGTAGATATAGCTAGCAATTTAGAACACCTACTCAAGATTGCCATCTTATATCAAAAAAAAAAAACCTTAATCAAAAGTGAGGCCAACCACAATTCTGCCCGGTTTTTCTTGCCTGGTCTACAAGCGACGGATTACGTCGTCCACCGAAACAAAGCCAACAATCAGCTGCACGTCACTGGAGTAAAAATTATTTGGAAAAAGACTAGCCCCACCAATCATCAACGCGGTGACGCACCGCATTAAACTAATTAGTACTACTCCAATATGTACTGACCACATACGTAAAACGTCAAAAAAACGGCTAATCTATGAACAAGTGAGCAAGTTGCTTTCACACAAGATTATTGAGCGATTAGACTATTGAAACAAAGCGTTCTATCTTTGTAAGATCCAAAAATCCATAAAAGACTTTGAAGCCGCCGTTTTCTTGAAACTAGACCTGACCACTGAGTATTGACAGATTCCCCTGCACCCCAACAGGCAACATTTCACAAAGACTGACAAGGCAACCAATCATTTTAAGAACTCCAGGAACTGATGGCCAAAATACTGACAAGGTGTAATGGCCAATTTGTCTTAATGTACCTAGACGATATAGCGTGGTATATTCTAAAACTATAAAGACCACATAGAGCATCTGCTGAAGAAAAACCTAAAAACAATTATTAAAAATACACTACATGACAAAAGAAAAAACAAAGACGTAAGAAAGCAGTGCAAAATTAAAGACATAGTGAGGTTGATATCAGGATACAATAAAAAGAAAAGAATGGAGAGTTCACATTGATAGAATGACGGACGATAAGCTGCCAAAAATAGCCAAGACTACAAAACCGATGCCACAAAAGTTGGACATCTAAGTCCCAAAAATAGGAAACAGATAACCATGCACCCCAACAGTTAATACTGCATTGCTTTGCCCGAGGAGGCAACATATTATTTTAAAGTTGTGCTTTTTTGGCATTTAAAATGCTCCGGCTAAATTTTAGCTGTTAACTAATATGGAAATAGAGTTAATGACATAGATAGACTCGTCTCACCAGAAGCGCTAGTCAAGTGATAAGTTTGACGGCGTAACCAACCTGGAAAAGCGGTTGCAGGCCAACCCTTATTATTTGTAACCTCAACAGTAAAGTCAACTGACGTGCTTACAAATTTGTTGCAAAAATTTCGCAGCCATTTGGCTAGCAGAAAATGAAACCTTGTGTGCGCAAGTATAAAGATTGGTGCCCCCAGAGATGCCGTCACTTTAAGGTTTCATCCCAACAGCCGCACTTAGGAACGCGTAGATTACGTTGGTAATAGCTAAGCAATCAGCAAAGTTGATATTGATACCCAAAAATCCTGTTTAGTGATTCACCTGAAAAAAATTCCAAGGAACAACCCTGGGACAAACGCTTATCCACGACTATATTCGAATTCAAGCGCAAAATCCTCGAGTAAAACCATACTAGGGGCGACTATCACCTCACTCGGAATTACAGGTAAAAGTGCAGAATCACAAAGAAAACCGGCACCGTCAATTACTGTGAGCGACACAACGGCAAGCCACCGACTATCAACGACGGTACCCTCAACAACGCAACTCAGGAATTGAGTATTGGCCCGTCCTCGGACCACCACTTAGATGGTGCTAGGACGTGAGCAAGGCCTAGCAGTCAAATGGTTAGAGCCCAAACGGCCGATCACTACCACAAAAAAACATTGTGACTGGGTGGAGGATCACCCGCGTTGCTTTCCAGTTAAGACCCATGACTTGAAGCCATCTCCGCCGCCCGACAACCTGGCCCAGAGAAGCCAGCCGCGTCATTTCAACGCGCAACGCCTATAAGAGCAACATCAGCATAAACATTTATCAAAATAAGCTACCAATTGTGCTACTTGCAAAAAACCTGGATGAAGTCTTTAGGCAGAAATTCCAAACATTGCAAACTCAAACTTTAGAGGGAGACCAACAAAGCAACACGTTTTCCCGTGCTGATCTATAGTCCACAAGTTTATCCAAATCACAGAGCTCGCTCCCCCAGACATAAAGATTTCAAACTTCTCAAAAACAGTGCGCGCTTGTCAGATCAACAGGACTGTTACAATGCGCGCAACAAGGTGGCCGGAGCATATCGTTGGACGCAGAAACTCTACGGAATTGGCTTGAGGATGATAATAAGCTTTGCAAAAACCTTGTTGACAAATAAAGCGGTCCTTTCAGTTCTGCATGATGACTTTTTTGGTGGCCGCCAATATTGGAATCGCTTTGTTTTATATGTAAGAGCATACTTGTTACCGACTCTGATGGTATTGAAAAGCCTTATGTAATTCATTTGCATGGTTCTCCCGGCTTCGCGGACGGTACAACCAACTTGTCGTAGTTTTATTTGCTTAGATTATAACCAACGTTTTGGTTTAGTGGGTTCTCGAAATTATCCAGTAACTCATTGTATTAGCGTATAATATTCCATATCTTTAGCCATTCTTGTTGAACAAAGCTTAACACTTTGGCTAGCGCTTTGATGACCAGTATAGAAATTTGATGTTAATCTATACAATGAGGTCTATCTAGTTGATAGTATACTGTTTTCAGTAAAAGGGTTGCAAACATGTTGATCGTAACTGGTGGCGTCTTTTAGGTCGTCTTTGGTAACTTCAGGGCCAAAATGTTGTAATAATAAGTAAGTAGTGCCAAAATGGCCCATCTTATAAATTTGGATTTGCACAGCCAAACAGTGCTTTAAGTGTTTGAATAAAATTGGTGGTGGTTTATGTTTACGAAAGCAAGTGCACAGACCAATGAAACGTCTGACTTGTTTCTTGTTGGTAAGACGTAGATGCTCTCTGATTGACTAATAATAATTTATAAGTTGGTTTTTATTGGCTGTAATCTTGAGGCTCAAATATTCTACCTTCACCATCCCAAAAACGCACTTGGTCAAATTGTGTATGATATTTTTTTGTTGAAGTCGTTCAAACACCTTACTGAGATGGTTCAGGTTTTTTTTATGTTATTGAAATAGACTAATATATCGTTGTTTGCCCAGGAAGCCACCCGATCTTATGGTTATCTCAGTGGATCTGACTGTAAAGTAACTCCTGGTTGAGCAACTCCAGTACTGGTTTGCTTAAAAGTTGTTATACATCAATTTTCTGCAAAACCATAATTCAGTTTGAGAATAGCCTAAATTTTGATAACAATTTAGACGTCCTCGCACAGATGACTGCTTTCTAAAAGATCGGTACACATTTAAACAGAGTGTTTAGTAAAACAGTGACAATGGGCCATCAATGTTTAAAAAATTAGGACTATAGAGATGAGCAAAGACTCACTGTTTACTGATTGCAACAATCATAAATTGTTTTTTTTTTTTCAAAAGAATCATTAGGTGTGAAACTTACGTTTTGCTAATAGTTTACATGTTCTCATATAGATAACTGCCTTCTAAAGTACGCAATCGCTTAGAATGCTACTCACTTACATAGAGTGTTTAGAAAAAAAGTGATACCGAGGCACCAATGGTTAAATGACCTTGACTATAAATAAACGTATATTTACTATTTACTGATCGCAACAGCCTAATTTTAACCAAGCAAAAGCTTAAAAACCACATTTTTGTTGTTCTTGTTCCAACTAAAAAACTTTCTCCAAAGATTCTAGATTCTGGATTTTGGGTGGTGGGTAAAACAAATTTTACTATTCTTTGGTTTTACGCCTTTTGTACTTCTTCCAGTAGTAACTTTACTTTGTTGCCCTGACGCACAACCAACCTATATGGTTGATGTATGCCAAAACACTGCTCAGATTTTATTTATGCCGGCCATGTCAAGCCAGCTTTCCCCTAGCATGAAACTGCCTTGCGTAGAAAAATGCATAATATAAGCTCAATTGTCTCGTCGTTCTCTGCATATTAAGATGCAAAATTGATGATTCCAAAAATTCAACATGTTTTAGAGACAGCATTGTACCAAGGGACAACAAAACAATCACTCATCAGATTGATTTATTGGACAAGACGCCGTAAATAACGAGCAAAACAGTAGCAGTTATTGTGTTCAAGCACTCTCTACCAGAAACTAAATGAAGTGACAAAACCCAAATCTGTTCTACTTCCAAAGATTCAAGAAAATTTCAAATATTTTGGAAGTGCCCAGGTGCTTACTAAACTTGACCTTACTATCAAATACTTGCAGATACCGATGAAAGAAGCCGTACACTAGATGAAAGCACGTACCACTTCATAGAGAAGCTATTTGGATTAAAGTTCAGGTTTTGGTTCTTTCAAAAGTATATGGCCTGGGTATTGGACAGACTTTTAGCCTTAGTATACCTAGATTCCATTATGGTTTACTCGCTGAATCACAAAAAAAACCATCCACCACCTCTGACAAGTTTTGGAAGGGCATCAAAAGTACGTTCAGAAAATTTAAAAACCAATACTTTAGAATATCTAGGACATCAAGTTAGCGCAAAAACCAATCAATTTCTACCGCATTATTTTCTGCCATCCAAAGCCCAGCAACAAAATTCCAAATTTTTCTCAAACACCTGTTTATGGAATTTTAAGGTACGAATAAACCGTTGGTTGTATTTCAAGCCATAAAAGCAACATTGGCTTAAGCTCTTCAGCTAACTACAACTGAAACAAAAATACCATTTGCCCTCCAGACATAAGCATGTAACCTAGGATTTGAAGCCGTACAATTTCAAAAAGACAACAAACAGCACAATGTTGTGTCATACACACAGTGTTAAGCTGTCCAAACCCTTAAGAAAAAAAAAATCTCAACGAAATGGAATGAGGCAACCATGTGAACAAAAAACAAATCATTTATTAAGAACTGACAACAGATCCCTAATCTGGTTGAACCATTTGTTGGATGTTGGCCAAACTGACCCGGTTGTTTCTACTCCTACAAAAGTTTACTTTTACGTTTGAACACACTCTGGAAAGTTTCAATATCTTGCCTAACATCCTACCCGGAGTATAAAACAGTATACTTCAATTGCAATAAACTCTTCATTGAAATAAACAATAGACTCATACCATTAAAGAATAACAACATACACAAGAGGTCAACGTCTAGCTACCTCATTTGTCATACTTGCCAGTTCCCACCTATTGCATAAAAAAGCACTCTAAGAAAATCTGTTGAAAAAGAAAACATTAACCAAACTGGTACAAAGAAAATATCCTCAAACGCAAAAAATCCTTTGTTGGTTTGCTCATATCATATCACCGGGATGAGCAAGGAAAGCTGTTGCGCACCTCTGCATGGTAGAAGCAACTATCCATGCCTCTAAAGCCCAAGAAGAAGTGATTACCTAGCAGCATAGTATCCACAATACCACCATCTTGCGCTCGTACCACTAGTTGGTATTATTCTTAACGGCCAGCCTTCAAGTCCCGCGGATGATAACATTAGTGTTGTCGGCGTCAACTCCCCAAAATACAGGAAGCGGCGTGTACAAGCGTCAGCAAGAGTTAATAAACCCTTTGGACAGAAAATAAAAGGAAAAATTATACTCCTAGTCTATAATTACTTTTTGTAGTGTCCGGTGAAGGAATTTCTTAGTTGTAAAAGACCATATTGTATCTCAGGATGTGGGTAACTTCTATTTTGTCTTTCTAAATATAAACTAAAGACTCTTTTCAATCATCAATTATCAACTTCGCTAGGTTAAGCACCCACTATCCAATGCAAAATTCTTTCATAATTGTGTCATAAATACATGGAAGCTTAAGAGCTTTCCATATAACTGTAAATCAAGCCACTGCAATCTAATTTTAACAAAAAATCTAAAACAAATTGGCAAATTCTCTTAGATTTAAGACTCATTTGCTAATTTGCGGATTTTCATGTTTTTAAGGCTTCTTTAAGAAATGTTTTATTCGTTACCGTTTACTTCGAATTGAGAAAATCTCGATTTTCAATTTGCGGCGTTATCAAATCATAACGTTTGTTTAAAAGTAAAAAAAATAAATGTATTTAAAAAGTGATAGTCCCGCAAAATGCCATTTAATTAACATAAAGTTAATAATCAAATTTTTATTTATTATTACTATATACAATACTTGCATTTTAATTCAGCTTCAATGTAAAAGAATTAAAAGCAATAGAGTTAATTAAGAGTGACATTTCATGAACAACATGCTTTTACATTTATTAAGTTAATTAATGAGTTATCAATAAAATGTCAACCGTATATGCTAGTACAAATACCAATTTGCATGGCTCTCGTAACTCATTCAAATCTTGATTTATCATTAATATGACATTAGTTTAATATTGAAAGCATTAATTTATTCTAAAATTATGTTAATTATATCTGAATACATTTATATAGAAACTATTAAGACTTAATAAAAGTCAGAACTTTGGCTAATAATGCTAAAAGGTCGACAACCTTATCTAAAATATACAAATTACAAATACAGTTTGAACATTCTAGATATTTTCAATTGCCGATTTAAAAGTATAGTTACTGTTACGTATAATTGCAACAAAAAGGTGACCTTGGTATTATATATAAATAAATAATGACTTGCTTTTTTTTATTTAGTTGAAAAAAATTACAATTTGTTTATAAACAAACCGACTAATTATACAAAATGCCGTTGATTTTAAATAATTCTTTTTAATTCGATATAAACTGTTAGAAATTAAAATACTTAAATGAATGTGGTTAACAAAGCGAGTAGGTTCATTGGGTCAGCAGTAAGACAAACTCGTAGATGGTAGAGGTTAAACATGTCACATAAATTAAAAAAAAAAACTTTAAACCGTTACAATAGGTGAAGATTATTTTGAATATAAGTAACAGTATTGGATTTTAAATAATGATTGAATTCTGTATGTGTCTTTAATTTAAGATAAATACAAAACAAAATACAACATAAAAATACACTGTAAGCCAACATTTTTGGAAGGCCACCGTTTCATAAATTGTGTTTAGATTTCAATTTTAATGAATGTATACAATTAAAATTAATTATGTATACGTTTTTAAAAGCATGGAATAAGTAAGTTAGAATAGAGTTGACTCCGCCATGTTTTTTTTGCACGAAGTATCCCGATGCAACCCGAACAAGTATTATATAGAAATACATAATTACCCAAAAATAAAAATTATAAATTATTTCACGCTGTAGATTATAGCAATATTACACATTAAAACCAAGATTTAAAAAAATATTAAATTTTTTACCTTTCTTGAGCAGTAGTTAAAAATCATAAAAGTTTACAAAAAAAAATTTACCACTGGTTCCGATAAAAGTATTTTTAATATTTCTCGTACAGTTTTGTTAAATATAAAAATGTAAGTTTGTTTGTGACTTACGGATGGCAGAACATGCACTTTTTGAAAACTAGATATTAGTACCAAAATCAATCTTTGAATGAATGGTTGAAGTTTTTGACTGTTAGTATTATGTGATAATAAATATTAAGGTTTTTGTCCCTTTATTGTTCTTTGAAACGTTTCTAGTTTTGACCCTAAGGTCTTCTACAGACAAACGTTGCCAAATAACTGAAACTTTTAATGAAAAAAACTTGAGAAGCTTCTTAATATAATACAACTGAACAATATAAAACTAAACAATCTTCATATCTACAATTGCAAATAAGTGTAATAAAATTTAAAAAAATCAGTTATACATAATTAATTTTATTTTTCTTGAAACTGTATAAATGTTACATAAAATTAAATATCATGTAGAAAGTGACAAGAATAGGATATGCAATACATATAAGAATTTATGAAAACCAACATATTTTTATGCAATATAATAATAAAATTTGTAATACACTAATAAAAAAAAAGGTGTTTTTAAGTTGAGCATTGTGTAGGAATGGAAATTAGATTAAATCTAAACATTTAATAGTACATTATATGTAATCTTTATAATTAATATCAATTAAATTAAATTTGTAATTGAATATAATTTAAAAAAACAGATTTTAATCTGCAAGCATAAGTGCAAAGATTTTTGATATCTTATTATAATTGTTTCGTCTTCTAACGTTATGCACAGTTGACTGATTAAATTGGACAAATTAAGTTAAACAAATTGTTAATTTTAGTAGTAAATTGTTTAATAGTTTTGAAATTAAACTTGATGTACGTTAGTTAGTTTCAAACAATTCTTTTAATTTGATTTGTATTTAGTTTCCATAAACTATTAATGCCATCAAACTTGATTTAATATACAACACAATTATTTATTATTTCATAGTTTTTCATTTATAAAAAAACCTTTTAATTGAGTCATTAATAATTTCTCAATCGATTTAATTATAAATCAATAGCACATTCCAGCAAATGTATAATTAAATCATAAAAACGTTTTTTTATTAGGTGTTAAGCAAGAAATGATTTAAACAATTGTGGGTTACATTTATTAGAACAAAGAAATTAACAATTCCGCAATTCTTATTTTATTGGAAAACATAATAAATAATCGACACAATAGAGAAATAATAATTTAGAAAGTGAGTGATAAAAGAAGAAAATGTAATTAATAGTTCAATTGAATATTATATAAGATAATATTTTTTTAGTTTTCCAGGGTATTTTATCTAGTTTTGATTTTAATGAGATATTTAGATTTCCTTATTGAATATTGATGCTATAATAATGTAATCGATTGATGGATAATGAAGATTAAGTCGCAACCACCGGAGTAAATAAATCATTACTTGCGTGTAGAATACTATACTTTATCTACTTGCTTATACCGTTGTAGATTTCAAACACATTACAAACTGCGTACTATGATGAGTAGACTTAATTAGTGTAACGCTTCTATATTTGCCGTCATTCCATTACTAAATAAGTATCAATAGAGTAATTCTATAAAATATGTATATATGTATATGTATATGTAGAAATGGATGTATGCTAGTTTCTTTAGTCTTATTAATATATTTTTTTTGTTTTGTTGCAGGTAAGCTGATTCCCCTGACAACTATAGTTGTAAGTAGTATAAGATTTTACTTGTAAGATAATGTATTTAAATAATAAAACTGATCACAATACTATTGGGTGCGTTTCTGTGTGCAAAACAGTCCTAAATTCATAAACATTACTTTCTGAAATTTAAAAAACGTGCTAAAAGGTAAGTTGAAAAAAATCTTGCTCCAAGGAATTGTCTATGAATTTTTCTATTAATTGTCTATAAATCATAGACACACCGAAGCGCGTCTCAAGGTTAAACTAAACAGTTTTATTAATGATAAATTCCGTACGGAAATTCCTAAATGACTAGATTTTTTATTAAATATGTTAAACCTTCATTGAATTCAATTTACAATACATTAATAAAAATATCCAACATTTTCATAATTTACTAATAACACACAATTAAAATGATAACTGGATACACGCATATCATTAATTTTATTTTAAAAATCGAGATGTGATCATAAACACGTATCCTTTATTAGTTCAATAATGTTGCAATATTTAAATATGAAGGCCACTATTCGAATACCACAAATTTCATTGATTAAACTAATTACCCACGTTGCAAAACATGAAGTAATTTTACATACTGCACCAACAAACACCTATTGAATAAGATGTTAATATTATAATAATAATTAGAAGGGCAGCTGTTTGATCGTGACCATGACATAACGTGATTATTAAATATCATATTACCTGAGTATTATATTAGTAGACTTTGTGGCGAAATTATGTATAATACATGAGGCATTCCTTGTAATGGAAATTCCGCACATCTGGTTACAATCCATTATGATTCATTTGATAATAATGTATAGATGAGTTCACAGTTTAAACATGATTTTTTAATTTTATTTATAAAATAACAGTTTTTCGAAAATGTTAATATATTTATTGCGTCATAAATATTTTTTTGAATATTATATCCAGTTGACATTGTTTTTTACTTATTCAAATTCCTATATTATTGATATTGATATTTAGAAAAAATGCATTTGCATTATTGTATAATTTAAAATTAAAATTATAATCTCCAAGTTTGCTAGCGAATAACGGGTGCTAAGAAAATACCGTACGATTCCCCAAAATATTAAAAATCTTAAAATAAAATATATGTATTAAACCAAAATATAGTCAAAGCAAGAATTTTAATTTAAACAAAGCGCATAAAACTAGTTCAAACCTTTTGCATAATTCTTCCTAAGCAAAATAAGAACTTAAATAAATTTTGATATATTCTGTCTTCAGTGTTTATCATTGACAGATATTAGAGCATTTATTGTGCTTGTGCATTGGTATAAAAATGATTAACACTTAAACATTATAACATCCTTAATCGCTTTGCTATGGTAAAATATGTATCTTTGCTAGCTGATTTGTGGTACTCATTTAACCTAAACAAAATTTTACACTTAATTTTTTTTTGGTACTTCTTAATATTGTGGTGCAGTAGTCTAGATACCCGATTGCTGCACCAAAGATGGCATGTCTCTCAAAATGAGAAGAGAATAGTCGACTTCCATACGATTGTGTAGTTTGTTATGCAGTTACGTTCTAAGCTAATGTTAATGCCTGAGAAAATAGGAATTAATGTGCGGTTCTAATCATTTTTTTTTTTTTAAATTGCCAGAAAGTTGTAACCGTTGCGGGGGTAGCTATAGTTCTAGTTAATTACATTATTGTCATGTCCAAGAGTTATTTTTGATATTGTTACTATTAGGTAGTCATAGTTTGACTCACTATGGTTTGCAACTAGGTTCAGAGTCTGGGCTTTAAAGCCTCGTAAGCATTTAGCTTGCGTAGCGCGTTTGTGTTTAGGTTGTAAGTTCTGCGTAGTTGTGGAGTTAGTGTTGCTGACTGCTCGGTTTTGCCTCGGTCTTTGCTGACAACGTTTGTTAGCTTAGATATCATGGTTCTTTCAAGACGTTAGCATCTGAGCCTTGGGCAAGGTAAGGTCTAGTAGTAAGAGAACCATGTTGGCCAGTGGAGTAATTTCAGCTAAATTTGAATTCAGTTTCTGGGTCCTTATGTGATCAGATTAAATTCTTGCAGATCTGATGTCGCAGCGGGGGCATTGTTAGTTTTATCTAATACTGATGGGGTTTGACAGTAAGATATATATTTTGTTTGCAGGTAGTCGTTCCGGTGATGTGAAATAAAACGTTAACATTTTTAGCTCAAATTGTCTTACGTTAGGCGCCAATCGTTGATGTTTAGCGTTGTCGGAGGTAGTGGCTAGCAACGATTCTCAGCTGGTACAAATGTTTCTGCCTGGAAATTTCCGCAAAAAGTGGAATAATAAACCAAAAAAAAAGCACTCAGATCGCTGTGCATCTACACGCCTTCAACGCATTTCTGCACAACTACTGTTGTTCGTTGCAAGCAGTTTTACGTCAAGCAATACAAAACAAATCTGTTTTTTAGTTAGCACCTCACTCTGCGGAAGTATAAGCACCCGCACTTTGTGTGAACGCGTAGAACGCAAAACAAAATGTTTAGACTAATATGATACAAATGTGCCACGGCGGCGCTCTTGACGTGTTGTTTGCCTTGCTTACTTATAACAGTTTATAAAACGTTTCTTGACCGTAAGCCGTTCCTATTTTGCGCTACTCTCATCCGCTGCTCGTTTTAGATTGTCGTACCATCTATTTGGAAACCATAATCTTCAGGGCCGTCACAAGAAGTACGGCTGCCTGTGTGCAAAACATAAATATGCCGCTTTTTATAGCATATAAAGTAAAACTCATGGGTGTTGCTAAGATGATTCAAAGTTATTTTGGAATTTTTGAGACTCACCGCAAAGTGTTCAGAGCGTACAATTGTATCAGTGCTTACAACTGAATATACTATCTAACTACCCCTCCCCCTCCCACATGAGATAACCTAAAAATTCTAAATATGCTTATAGACAAACATATGTGTTCAAAGATGTAATCACCAGCTTATATACAAAGTTTTAGTTATGTTGGCATGTGTTACAATAACAAATCAAGACACTTGATGCTCAGTCCACACTTATTGGGAAAATGTGTAGGTTCTATATTAACAAAAGTTAGAGAACCTAAAACTTTCAGTCATAACTGTCTTTTTCATGAGTTTTCTGTAACTTTTTTTGCACAAAATCACATTTTTTATTACTTGTTGGTATAAAAGGCATTTGTTATTAAGTTTTTAGTCAGAAACAGCACTTTAATTCAAATTTTTTTTTTTTATTTATTTAATTTATAGTTTAAAACAGTATTTTTATGAGTTTTCTTGTACAAAATTATGTTTTTAATTATTTTTTGGTCTAGAAAGCATTTTCTGTTTAATTTTTAGTCAAAAACAACGTTTTCTAAACACTTTAGTTGAAATTGCTTCTCTTGTTTAATTTTTAGTTCAAAACATTATTTCTTTATCTGCTTTTTTAACTTTCTAGCACAAAATTATATTATTTCATTAATTTTTGGTCTAGAAAGCATGTTCTATTAAGTTTTTAGTCAAAAACAACGTTTTCTATACACTTAAGTCTAAAATTGCTTCTTTTGTTTAATTTTGAGTTCAAAACAGTATTTTCAAATAAATTGTTACTCTTTTGGTAAATGCATTACCATAGTTATCAAAACTAAACTTAACTTCTTCTTTTTCTTGTTTGCAATTAAGAACTAAGTCCTGTTATCTATCTTCTAGCCTTCTATTAATACTAACGTTTAGCTCTCCATCCATCTTTTACTACCTAAAAGATGGATGGAGAGCTGCCTAGAAGTTTTCTACTTTGGGATTGCTATCTTTGTAATTTGACCAATCTAGCTATTTGTTCAGTATCTGGTTCTTCTTTGATAGCGCTGCTTCTAATTTTATCACGTAGTTTACTGCTTTTATTGTTTTAGGACTTTTTATTTCTGTGCTCTTCATTAGTCTTTTAATTTTAAATGTTTCTGCATTGGTTTTAGCTTAGGATCGGGCGCATACAAGTTGTACAGATTCTAACTTTGGCCTGTTACCTTCTATACGTTAATCCTTTGGAATACAGATCATCAAATGTGCTCCTAATGTTCGACTACAAAACATTAAACGAGAAACTAACAACAAAGTCTAACCATCATTGAGCCAGAAAGCTATCTACGACAAAACAAGTCTAAAATGGCAAAAATAATATTTTTGGCCGGTTTATTCATTTGACCGCACACACCGCACAATATGTTGCGACGGCCCTGATCATCTTCCTTGTTTGGCTCATACGGTTTCCACTCTTACGGCTTCATCAATTTGTGTTACTTCTACTTACTATTTTGTGTTTTCGCTTCATACGTCAGGCCTGGCCAATGCACTGGTCAAATACCCTTAATTTTTAGTGCCAAATTTTTGTTTTAAAGAATATAGGACAGTTTTCAAAATACTACCCACCCAAGTCGTATTTTTTTCTTTTTATCTCTTCTTTTTGATCACATCTTCGTAGTGTTATTTTCTGTCCAAGGTATATGTATTATTGTTCCTTTTCCTTTCTATCTATTCCCACTTTCACTGTTTTTTCTGAGTACATTAATTGAGTTTTGGATAAGTTCATATTTAAACCAACATTAAAAATTTTTCCTTGACTATTTTGCTTAGTTCTTTAATGTTTTGTGCAATAACCATATCTTACGTGTATTAGCCATTGGCCATTGACATTTATCCTTTTGTCTTTTCAAAACGCCATCCAGAGTGTGTGTCAACATTTTTGAAAATAGTTTTTTTGATTTATTTTACTGTCTGTCAGAAAATTGTAGACGGTCTATAGTTTTATAGCCAATATATGCTCTAAATACAATGAGAAGCTATATTAGTTTTATTTTTTCTATTGCTATTTTCATCGTAAGCAGGTAATTGTTTGTTCCATAATTTGTCCTAAAGTCTGCCTATTCTGTAAGTTGGTAGTCATCCAGTCTATTTGTTACTATGTTTATTAGTAGTTTAAGCAGGTGTCATAATTTTCTAACTTAAGTTATCTACATTTTTGTACACTAGTATCACCTGCTCTGTTTTAAAACGTATTAAATTTTTCTAAATGAAGTTAAAGTTATCTTATATTATTTTTGCAAAAACAGATTTTAAAAAGCCGTTTTTATAATTTTTAGTTTCAGTAATTATCCTTTTACCTTTCTAAAGTTTTCTCAGAGCCTTTTCAATTATATAAGATATGAATAAAAGCCTTAAAATTTCAAAAGTGATTAGGTTTTGCCTCTTTACACACACAACATTTTTTAACGTATGGTAAATATCGACTGTACACATTTTATTCAGTGCCACTTTCGATTAAATGAAAACTTTTACACACGCTGCGTTAAAACTTTTGTCATCAATTAGTCTTGCGCAAAAATGCAATTTTTATAAAATACAAATAGACAGAATTATAATGAATGATTATATGAAGTAATACATTAACCATAGACAGTAGCAATGTTATGCGATAGGTAAGCAACGCACCTGATGGGGACCTCCATAGATCATTCAAAGGTTTTACCTTTCATCAAATGGCATTCGCGGTAAGCCAGGTAAGCGTTTTGTCTTTTCATTTAGAGGTTTTACTTTACATCGAATGGAATTTAGGCTAGTTAAAACACTTAATGTCTAACAGTATCAACAGTCTATGTTCTCAAAACTAATAAATCTGTACTCTTTATTTAGTGCGCAAAGAAACATAATAAAATCAATGTACACGGTGCACCGAATATCAGCAACTATGATTGCTCGTGAACCTCAATGAAAATTTTTGTCGCAAATTCCAACCTAAGGTATTGGGTTCTTTAACGTGCACGCAAAGTAAAGTTTCTCTTCTTATACGAAAAAAAGCGTACTCATCATAACACATTTTTTCTTAACTAGTAAAACTGACCCCTTAAATAGAGGACTTAAACCCAATACCACTGGTGTAGCAGTACGCTACCTAGGCGGTTACCGCAATGGTTAAAGAAATATTTATTCAAACAGATCTGCAAATTATGTATATATGTATACTTATGGAGTTCTGGAAATCCGCGTGGGTGATCCAAATCTTTCAACAAAACGGCCCTAAAATGTCTCTTTATCCACTCTCACTTTAAACTCTCAATATTGAATCTCTGGTGACTCTGTTGTTGTTGTTGCAATTTATTTAGACCTTGGTCAACAGACCTTTTCATAACTTCACTTATCATCACACAATCATAACGTCAATGTGAAATAAATCCTCTACTTAAATTTCTCGTGATGTAGATGAACCGCAGCGAGTTAATCCTGTAAAATTGCAAACATAGTCCAAGAGCTTCATTCACGGTTTTCCGGTAATAGAAACGCGATTTTATTAAAAATTAGAACGGCTCAATACAAAATTCTTAATTCCAAAATTGCCGTGCTATAGAATCAAATTTTTGAAAAATTAGCTTTAAGGTGCAATTTTTTTTAAAACCGTGTTTAGATCTATTCACGCAAAATTAACAAAAGAAATTTGATTTCGCAAAAAAATACGGTCAACTAATCCGGAAAAAAACGTTGTTGGATTGCAATTTTGAACCCGGATTAGCATTTCCCCATCTTTTCCAAATAACGTGGTCCCTACGCCTTGAATCACGCCAGAAGAAGTTCAATCTTCTTCTTCTTCGCTTTCCTCTTAACAGAGGAGTCGTGGTTTGGCTTCACTGCGTGGCTCTGCGCACTATATCGCGCCATCGGCCCCTATTTGTTGCATCTCTGGTTGCTTCAATGACTGATGTATTTGTCAAATCTTCAATAGCAGAAGCAAAAACGCAAGTTTTTTGGAGAAAATGGTATACATTGCAAAATTTTGATCAGATCAGATTTGGCGGAAAAGAAGTGACGCGCAAAAAACACTTTTTTAAGAAAACCGGTAGTCCAATGGCAGCGTACTCTAGTACAAGCCTTAGATAGTTTCTGTTTTTTTTTTTTGAAAAATCAATTTTTGAACATATTAATGATCAAAACTGAAACCATACCGCTGGAGTTGTGATTGCTGGCGAGTTGTATTAGAGTAAGCAAAGTTGCGTGACAATTGGTCAGAATTGTTGAGGAAAACGTACAACCAAAGGTAACAGTGCTGGAGCAATTAACTTACTTAGAAAATTAATCGCTAGTAAAAGCGCAGCTTTTAGAATTTTCTTAAAAATATTGTGATTATTTCCAATTAACAACTTGAAAATGCCAGTAAATTTTTTCCAACCTCTATTTAACTGGCTTTAAATTGCGACAAAGTAATACATCCTTATTTCAATTCATAACGTTACACAACAAATACTTATATCTGTTTTTATTTAATGATCTTGAATAAGTCAAAAAGGTAAAGATTTGATTTAATGTATTGGAGCGGCATGCAATCTTATGCCGCTTCTAGTCATAGATACAAGATAACATTATAAACTCTTTGAATAAAAAGAGAAACGTTGGTTGAATCTACGCACACGTTATAGAATGGATTGCCTAAATTTGTAGCAAAATTTACCAAAAATGTATATAAAAAAACTGGAACTAATGTTGGCGACAATCCCTTAATACTAGACTATGCACCATTCAATTTTAAGTGCACATAAGTTGATGCGATTTGATAGCGGGAAGTTATTGCTTTGTGAGATGTCAAACTGTTATTCAAAAAAGTTTAGCATAAAAGGAAAATATAATCATCAAATTATTATTTTCGCATAAAATACTATTTGTCCGGATGGAAAAATTAAATTCAAAATATGTATAAAACTAACCATGACTCCGTTTCATTTTTAAAGACTGTATTTTTTTAATTTTTGATACCATCAAGACAGCATTTTTTTAGAGAAACGTAAAACATTTTAAATTTTTTAAATTTGTATCTCGTTATTTATTGGATTTTTTTTTCTCCACTTTTTGTATCTTAGATAATTTTTTAATATTTTTTTTTCTTATTTAAAATCTACCCTCAAACTTTTTTAAAAGCGTACCTTCAAAATTACCCATGCTTAAGGCCATTTTCTTCCCTTTTCTAAAAACGGTTGCTCCATACGGATTTTCAAATTTTACTACTGCGACCAAGTACAGATTTTTCAAAAAATCAGTAGCGACCTGAAATTTTTTTCCAAGAAAACGTAGATTTAGACTAGAGTAGTTTTGATCTCATACAAACCAAAAAATGGTTTTGGAAAGCTTTTCTCAAATCTGGTCTATTATTAAACTCAAACTAAAAAAATGAGTTTTTTTATGAAAAACGCAAAACTGGACCTAGTACATCTACCCGAAAACCCAATTTTAAGTAAAAAATTAATACCAGTTGGTCGAAAACTTTCAGTTTTTTTAACTGTGCCAACCTAACAAAATTTTGTATTTCAGCACTAGCGTCTCAAAACTGTCATTTTTAGGCAATTGAAAGCTAGCCACGTAGAAATTTGAATAATCTCAAACAAACAAAAAATTTATTTTTTTTCTACAAATTATTATGCTTAAGCTATTTGTACAAATAAACCAGTGACGGTTTGTAAAATATTTACAAAAAAAAAGGCGATTTTTGGTAAAAAGTAGTGTTACACAAAAGCCTACTTCTCCTACATTTGACTATTTTGTTACTATAGAAAAATATGATGAATTTTGTTATTAGATTTTTAAATGCCAGATTTGTGTTCCTGATACCAAAATTGATCAAAAATGTGATTCGGTGAACGGTAAAAAGAAAAAAAAAAGTTCTACGCTAACCACATTGATTGTATTTACTGTATGCATTTTGTATCTCCTAGCATTGCTACAGAAGTTTACAAGGTCATTGACTTTGCATTTTAAGGCAATCGCCTATTGTTTGCTAAACCAAACTTTCAAGCCCAAGTTTAGGCAAAATATTTTATGAAATATAGCATTTTTAATTTAGAGCATTAGTCAGTTAGTAATCATAATTAACTTAATATGAGAGTGTGGGTGAACGAGATACCAAGTCTTATCAGTATATTCAACGCCTTCATTTTTCCAAATAACAGGTTCAGTAGCATATATTTGTGAAAGATAGTAACGCAAAAAGTAGATCTATATATGTGTAAGGATTAGCACAGTTTGTACATAGAAGGTATGACCAGTGAGATGATAGGCGCAATACTCTGAAACGCTAATGTATCTATCTCACACTGAATAAAGAAACAATTTACATAAAATCATTTATATAATTCAATTGTGAGGTGGTAACACAAGCGTAAGACTTAAAATATTGAACTGGAAAATTGTAAGTTCAATCAAAACTTTCTAAACGCAATTGCAATTAATTGTGTTCAGTAAGGTTCGGTGTTAAGTTTGCGAGCCAATTGATTTATATTGTAATTGGGTGATTTTGGATAAAACTGAACCAGTTTGGTTGAATTAGATTTTGATTTCAGCAGATAAAATTGAATCACTAGAATGTTATAAACTTTCGGCATTATTTGGCGCTGTATTTATAGCAAATACAAATTTTGCATTAATTGCTGATGCTTCATAGACAATTATTAGTTTGGCTCCAGAAAACCAAACAGCCGGTTTACCTTAAATAATTTTTATAAGACTATTAAACTCTTATTCTGATCTCATATAACGTCAACTGACTAAACACCAGATGACCAAGTTAACCAGATTTAACCAGCTGCTTAGCTTGACCACGTTATAATCCTAAGTTTAAAAAATCTATTTTCAGCCGTAGAGATCAATTAACAAATTCAACAACAATAAACCCCTGCTACGTTCTTTTTCAGATAATATTACAGTCATAACTACTTTAGCAGCCGATTACCAATTACCAATAAATAAATTAAGTTTCTTAAAAGCCAAAAATTGTTAAAATGCCTTTATAACCTTTTTGTATAGTTTTAAGTGCATTACCAAAATTTTTAAAAAATTTTGTCAAGAGGCCTATTAGTGCCTGAACCTAGCCGTTAACAATAGCTATATTGTTTTGTTGAACCAAATGGTTATTATGAAATAATTATTTTAAATAAATATAATAAAAACCTATGAATGTCAATGCCGGTCAAATGTATTTAATAATATACATTAGGTTTTTATGTAGGAATCCTCTACTCTAGTTAATAAATCTTTCGCATTAATTTCACAACATATACAATTATAATACATTATTATTATGCAATCAATTATGATTAATAAGAGTAATTTAATTCACTCACCAATTCAATTAAGTTAATAATTAACTTCATCTACGTTAATGTTCTGTAATTTATCACTAACACACTTACACATTATTTAATAGTTATTGTATCTAATTTAAAACTGAGCTTTAGTGCATGAAGTGTAATATTTGCATTATTTTATAATTATTTGGGCCTATGCGACGTACACAACTACAACCTTTCTCACAACTGAGGACGGAACGTAGAAGGTTTTATTAAAAAAAGTGCGATAAGAATAAAAATAGATTTCACTAATGCATTTTATTTAAAAAAAACTTTATCATTTATTTGAATAATATTTTATGGCTTGAATTTAATTTCACATTGTAAACCAGATATTTGATTATATTTCTATGCAGATGAATTTGAGTAATTCTGTTTTAATTAATTAAAAATAATAATAAGTATCTCTTAAATGTTAATGAAAATGTTACTATGTAGAAAATTATATTGAAATAATTCAATTAACACAAACTTAAAGTATTCATTATTTTTAATTAAAGTATTCAAATTTATTATATATAAATTGTTGTCGCCAATGAGCATTGTCAAGTCATGTCATCAACAAGTATCAAAGCTTTTATAAATTAGAACACTCCCATATAAAATCTAGGTATTTATGGTCTACTTTACATATCTGAGGTGTTATGAACAAATAATAAGCAAGTGAAATATAAATAAAATTTATAACAAAATGTGCATTTTCGTGTTTTTACCCGATAACTTTCCAAGAAAGATTAAAACAAACACCTTCATGCCTTTTAAATTTGTATTCACAATGTGTTATAAACTTATTTGGTATCTAGATACAAATCCGGCACCTGTAGCACTACAATAACATGTCCATAAATATTTGCTTTGCTCTTAATAGCCATGTATACTTTAGCATGACTTGCATGAATAATTTTAACAATAAAAATTTGCTCAAGGTTATTATGCATCTTCATATGATGCATTTTCAGGTTCATGAACTCTCTTCGGAGAACTACTGGAAATACCATCTTTACAGGGTGCACAAGTTATTGCAGTTCATATTATTAAAATTCATACTGTGCACCACGTAATCCTCCCAAAGTAAATTTTTATATAGACAGTTTTATAACTCATTAATATTTAAGATTTATGAAGTAATTCTATTAATATTACATGAAAACGTAAATAGAAAATTGTTTATTTAATACTTCTTGTGATACATAAATATATAAAAACTAGTTTAATTTAGTATGTTAAATTGTTAAGGATAAAAAATATTGTTTTTGTTTGCGAATATCAAGATATTTTCTCAATGAAATCATACTACTGAATTGCGTTTTATAATAAATCTTGTTATAAAATAGTTAAATAATTTATTCAAACTGACAGCCATTCATCTCATTATTTAATAAACCTAATAGCAATTATAAAAGATTAAACATATTAAATTTACTCTTCCGCAAAACATTGAGAACTGTTCTAGACTGTACCTAAAGTGTTCTAAGCTGTTAATTACTCTAAACATTGACTTAATACCATAATTCTGCACAGATGTACATAAAATATGACATTGTTACAAATCTAATTATATGCAAACAAGCATAGTTATTATTACTACATACTTATTTATTTATTATTATAATTAACTATTGAGTGATATATGATTATGCGACGTACTTTCAAGCTAACATTCACTGCAATAGTCAGTGACTTACCTTACTGATCTTGAACTTTTAGTAAAGTCATGATATCAACGACACGGAATGATCAGATTAGAAACAATGGAATGCATTATTTAAATAAGGAAGTTAATAAATATGTGTTAATTAATTATGTATTGTTTACAAGGTAAATGTAATTAGCATACAACAAAAGGTATTTGAATAAAAAAAATTGATTTGTTGTTTGTTTTTAGTTTGTATATTACGATTATGTCAGGAATTCAATTCTTTATAAATAATTCAGCAACGGAAAATTGTTAAAAACTTGTTTTGACAAATTTTGTCAGTAAATTAATTCTATGTAAAATAGTTTGATGTCTTTTTATATTAAGTTTGTAATAAGCTTATTAATTTAATAGGTACTGCTGTAACTACTGCTAAAGTACTTTTGACAAAATTGCAAAAATCTTATCGTTGAATTGAATTATTTGATTGCAATAATAAATTTATTATCTATTATTGGCCAAAAACAGATTTATCGAACAAAATTGCTGAAGTTTTCAACAATAATTAGCATAAATGCTATAATGCTCAGTTAGAATACATTTAATTTACAGTTTTCATACATTTGGAATAGACAAAAATAATGACTACCAACTCGATAAAGCCAGAGTAAAACTAACAACCGCAAAGTACACATCTGAAGCGTTATCTCAGTAAAACTTCTCATAAATTGTTAAACAAATACAACTATTGTGTGACGACTTTGCAGTAATGCAGGAACCAGCTAAATATAAACTACTACGGATGTCCACTGTTCAATGAAGTGTTACTCTACCAGAAGTAACTCCGGTTTTTTATCAAGCTAGTTGTTTCTCAGACAAAGCTTTTCTTTTTCTTAATCCTGCAGTAGAGTTTTCTAAACTCTAAATAATGCTAGAATAATAATAATAATAAAATTTGTCTTTATTTTGTGTATTACAATCAGAAAAAAGCAAAAGTCAGTAACGTAATTACTGATTTTCTACTTGACCCTTACATTTGACAATACTATAATTCCAAAATTTTCTCTGCTGCATTTGTCTAGGGTAAACTGCGCGGACTTTATATGGAACGTTACTTCAAAGAACCTTTGGATGGTGGAAAAGCTTTGCTTTAAGAATGCTTTTTTATTCATCTTTGACGTCGCACTTGTGTTTGTTAATCTAGTCCAAAATATTCTTCTTTTGGCAGGTGGCACGTCCATCTGGGTCCTTATGTTGACGTTTTTGTTTGTCGGGGTTCTTTTGGCCTTCTTGCTATTCTCAAATTTTTCTTTTTTTGTGATTTGCTAGAGATCTGGCTTGTTAAGAATCCGTCATCAGTGAATGTTTAGTTTGGTTAGCTTGTTTCCTTCATTGGTGGCACCTGGCTACCTGCCAAGAGTCTTTTTTTGCTTTGATAGTTTTTAATTGCTCTCTAGAAGTTTATTGTTGAGAAAACCTAACTGAGCTATCAAATCAGTTTAATAGGGATCAAAAACTTATTCACTTCTTCTGTTTTGTCTTCTATTTCCTTTTTTCACATGTCTTTTGGTTGTTGCTATCTAAACATTTGCAAAAGTTTGGTTTCTGGGTTTGGGTTAAATTTATTGAGAGTAGTTGTACATTGGTTTTATCTTGTTTCTCTTTAGAACTTTTTATTGGTATTGGTATATGTTTCCTACTGTCCAATTCTTAAACGTTTTTTTAATTACTTATTAGTTTTTAATTCCAGAAAATATCTTGAAGATTTGGCTGGCTGTTGTCAATTCTGCGGAACAATTTGTAATAGGTGAGGTCAGCTGCATACTAAACTTTTTGGAAGACGAGTGAATTTGTTAAAATTTTTTTTAGTTTATTTCAAATTTTGGTTAAGTTTAGTTTTGTTTAAAAAAACATTTTATTGGTTATCAGGCTTAGTCAAGTTTTTCTTTTTTGTTTTGTTTAGTGTTGTCTTTGTTTGGACTGCAAAATGTTTTAGAAGATTTTTTTCATCTGTTCTTTGGTCGTTACATCGGTTGTATCTCAATCTTGTTTTTCCATACAACTTCTTAAAAAATGGTTCAGTAGCTTCTTCATTAGTTTTAGCTAATTAATTTTTTTTGCAATTATTGACCAGTGCAACTGGAAAATCTGTAAACTAACGTTACTGCAAATTAGTGGATTGGTTGAGGTTATGCCAGATTGGATTAAGTTTTTTTTTTCTTTAACTTTCTATTCTCTCAATTCTCGTAGTTCCAATTGTAGTATTTTTAGTATTGCTGGATGTGTTTTTGGTTTCTTGCATCTCCAACATCTAGATCCGTATTTGTTGGTTGTTTGAGCATATCAATTTCTTAGGTGAAATTTGTGTATAGCAGCTAGTACCTTCTTTGGCGTTCTCAGTTAAAATGTGATCGTAACAAAATGCTTATGCTTTTTGCGTTTCTAATCGCTGTAAGACGCAGGCAGAAAGTAGACTGGTCTCAGCACTGTTTAATGAAATGCAAATGGTGAGGTTTGTAAATTTGGTAATTTTCGGTTTTTGCATTCCTTGCCAATCGTGGAATTGGTTCTTTGTGTTGTTTTCTGATGTCAACAGCTGGATTCTACGTTGTGTTTGGAGAAAGTGATATTTGTGAGTTTAACAAGTTTGCTTTGCTGTTTTCACTGGTCATGCTGTATGGGATATTTCTTACTATACAATTTTTTTGTATTTTTTTGATTTGCGCAATATTAATGGACAGACAAACTTTGGTGCCGTGAGATCTGAAGAAAAGTGTATGTTGAGTGAGATCAGTTAGTTTTGGAATTTTATTTTTGGTTTTCCGGACATTGAAAAAAGTTAAAAAAATTAATTTTTTTTTTTTTTTTAAATACTTTTTTAATTTGTTTGTCATTTGTCTATCATGTTTAAAGAGGTGAAAATGAGTGATTTGCAACTTGAAATATCTATAAGAGAATGGTGGCAGTAAATGAAGAAAGCAGCCAGTACTATTTTGAGTCAAAATTGCTGATGGGAGTTCAAATAGGGCAAGGATGATTCATAATGATCAAAAGTATCAAAAACCTCTAGAAACACAAATTGACAAAATCATCAACAAAGTTAAAGATTTGGTATTAATTGAACGCCTAGTAAAAGTTTTAGTTATTGCTAGAAAATAAAAATATCAAAAACGAGTGTTTTTAAAATTCTACGTAAAGATTTAAAATAGAGCAAAGTGTGGGCACGATGGATTTCTAAGCTGTTCAGTTTTGTATAAAAACTGTATAGACAACAAATTTGCGAGCAGAATTGTCATGATTTATTTCAAAATAAAAATTTGTTTTATAGAATTGTAACTGAGAATGAAACTTGGTCACTGAGATTCTCTTACAAAACAAGAATCTGTAAAATCTAAAGTCCGTAAAGGTTCTTTACTACTCAAAAAGGCAAAGACTTTGAAAAGATTTTCTTGATTGAATATATGCCAAAAGGGACTACAATAACAAAAATATCTACAAAAACATAATTAAAAACTTAAAAGCAAATTGTGTTCTTGCACGACAACTGCAGATTTAAAGAAACTACAACATCCACTTTACAGTCCTGACGTTGCTTCTGTGATTATTGATTTTTGTTCTTGTTTGTGCTTTGATAAAACATAGGGTTACTAGAAAAACGTTGGAATAAGTGTGTTGGTGTTAATACTTCTTACGTTAAAAATATTAGTTTTTGTGGTATTTGTTCCGGTGATTTTTTATGCAAAACATCTTTCTTTTTTGATCTTATAGTGGAAGCGTCTCTACTCATAGTCATGCTAAAAATATATAGTGTAAAATGTGTAGATCTCATACCAGTCTCAAAAACCTCTTTATTGCCAAGCTTTTTTATTTATCCTGTAAGTAGTAGTGGTTTTTCTATATCCTTCTTTAATATCCTTCTTATGGCATGTGGCACATCTGTCTGGGTGGTCTTGATGTCGACGTTTTTTTTTTCTCAGAGCTGTTTTAGCCTCTTTTCCATACCAAGATTTTTTTTTCTTTGGTTTACTTCTTTTTTGTTTTTAGTTTAGTGCCAGCCTGCGACTTTTACGGCTACTTTGTTTGTTAGGAATAAGTCATTAGTTGTTGGTTTGTTTTTATCAACTTGTTCCCTTCATTGGTGACACGTGGCTACTTGCCAAGGTAGAAATTAAGCTTGGGAAACTTATTTTTGTTTTGTCGATTTTGTATTCTTGAGAGAGGCCAAGGTGGACAATTGAATTGGATTGTTTTTTTTTTGTCTTGTTTGGTGTTGTCTTTAGTTGGACTACTAAATACTTTAGAAATTTTCTTCTATTACCTATCTTTTGATCGTTGTTAACTAGACATTTGTCCATAGGTTTGCTTATAAAAATTCAAATAAAAATTGTAAAGTTTGCCATTTTCTTTGTATACAAACAAGAAATAATGAGATACTATTACTATTATTTTTTTTTAATTTCTTACAGAAATGAATATAAATCTATGTTTACTAAATTTGGTTGGAAAAAGCATATAAATATTTTATTTAAAAAAAATAGGTTTTGCGTTTATAGATATTTTGACTAAAATGATGACAACACTTAAATGGGTGGGCGGGACACTCTATAGCATAATCAATAAATTGCATTGGAATGGCATACCTACCCACTCAAGTGTTTGTCTTCAAGAGATTAAATTACAACCTTCTCTAGTGATAAAGTAATTTTTGACGTCCGCAGAGAGGTCAAACATTTAATCTCTTAATGACACTCTAGCATAATAACAAACCAATAGTTTGGATTGAAGTGGCCCACCCACCCACCCAAATGTTAGTCTTCAAGAGATGCAGATAAGTCAAACATTTAATTTCTTGATGACAAACACTTGGGACACTTCATAGCATAATAACAAATTAATAGTTTGGATTGGAGTAGTCCACCCACCCACCCAAGTGTTTGTCTTCAAGAGATTACATCACAACCTTCTCTAGTAATAAAGTAATTTCTGACGTCTGCAGGAAGGTCAAACATACAATCTTGATGACAAACACTTGAGAGGGAGGGTGGGATAATCCGTAGCATAATAATAAATCAATAGTTTGGATTGGCCTACTCAATTTTTGAATTTTGAATTTATAAACTCATGATATGTACAATTAAATTTAGTTATTCAAAAAAAGCGTTAAAATATTAAAAATTAGTAGAATTCGAAATATAAAAAATTAATTAGTTACTCAAAATAAACATTAATATTTTGAAAAAAATTAATAAAAATTTAAATTTAAAAAAATTAAAGTTTTTGTAGATCATTTTCTAAAATTTGCAAAACTACAATTTTTGCTAAAACTGCAATAATTTTAAGAATAAATTTTAAAAAATACTGAAATATTAATTTTAGTTACATCATTTCTATTTAGGATTTCTTAGAGGGTGGTCTAGCAACTAATGCATTTTTTGTCTAATTAGAAATTTTCTTCACTTCTCCGCAGTTGCTCATGAACAAAAAAAAAAGCCTCGATGGCTTTCTTCTTTTTGATAGTGACAAATGATTATATAGCAAGTTATTCTCATACATAATGACATAAATGCGTGGCCGTATAGACACAGGCAAGACAATTTATAAATTCTTGCGTCTTAAATCACTCAACAAAGCAATATGCAAAACAAACCAAAACGCGCCAGCTAAACAATCTTATCTTTATAGTTATAGTACTATGCTCTTCTATTTAACAAGATGCAGTTGATAAATCTCTAAGGTAGATGTTGTTGCAAATCTTGTCCTGTGTGTCTTTTTCTTTGTTTTTTTAATTATTTCTCACAGTTTTTCTACTTCTTCTACTTCTAATTGTAGTGCATTTACAGCGCTTGGGTCAGCGTGGTTTTGTGTGTCCCGCCATCTGGGTCCGTATTTGTTGGTTGCAGAGTTGTTTGATCATGTTGAGTTTTTGGTAGTGGTAGCGGCAAAGTTTGTGTAGATAGAATAATTTTGTTTTTAACTACATCCACAGTTCCAATCAGGTCTCACATTGTAGAAAAAAGCATATGGAGTAGAACTGGAGGTTGCTTTGGTAACTCCCAGCAATGCTGATAAAAAAGTTTATGTAATGCTTTCATGGTTTGTTAAATTTGTCCCGTCTTGTACCTTTGGCGCAATCTTGACTGATTAGCGGTAAAGGCTAACTTTTAAATTTTGATGCGGCTGGGTTTTGTCAATCGTGACTTCTTGCGTTTCTAATTGTAGTGAGAAGCAAAATAATTGTACCAAAAAAACTTTCTTTTGTTGCAAGGAAGTTGACTTGTCTCAGTTCTGCTTGATTCGGCAAGAATTCCCTAGCCATTTATTGCATTGTGTTTGAAGAAGCTTACTATTCAATCATTCAACGTTTTTTTTGTTTACGTAATATTGCCTGGCTACTGGTCGTTGAGTCTAGACAACTGTTTGTGGTAGATAAAGTTAGTTGCATAAACGTACGTATCACTTAAATCTGAGGTTTTAAATATGCGTGTGTGAATGACGCCATTGAGGTACAACTGCTGGTTAGAAACTGAACATTTGAGATTGATGTGTATTAAGCACATTATGCGCACACAACTGTAAAATTAATTTATATTATTAAAATAATATCTTCTGACAATATTTTTACAGATATCCACTGGTAAATTGATATGTAGCATTATGTTTTACTCTACAAAATCCAAAATTGAGTAAAAAATTTTTTTTCTCCTGGCTTAGTTAGCTATTTTATATACCGTACAACAGTACAGATTATGGACCGCACTCTATCTCTATACGTATTTGATGGCAAAGTGATTTATTAAGGATTTACGTACTCTGTGCCGTACCTTTGTCAGCTAAACGTGACATTTTTGTTGTTTAATTATTTTAATTTCTTAGTTTTAGTATTGTTTATTATATTAAAAGTTATATAGGTACACCTGTTTTGTAACAGTTTATTTATTTTATGTAAAAAGTATAAAAAGCAATTTTTAAAAATTAAATTGTATTAAATGCATTTTTGATAATAGAAATTTGAAATCGATTTCCAACCCCGTCAGATAAATAAAAAAGTTGATACCATTGCAGTTATTGTAGCCTCTAAACATAAATTCAATAACACTTAATTTTAATTAATTTTAAACCAAACAATTAATAAAACTAATATTACCTTCAAACAAAACCATAACAATTCTTCAATGAGATGACTAAATTTGCAGAAAATCTTGATGAATGTGAGCGTAGGTCAAGGCGTAAATACATAAATGATAAAAGATTAATATTTACGTAGTAAAAAAATCAATTACTAACATAATAAATATCGAATGTCATATGTCACTTAATTTTTCAACTATTCATTAGACAAATTTGATAATTAATGTAACTTTTAATTAACCCATTTATTATTATTTACGTTTCATAAAAACGCTTCTTCATTTTCAACAAGAGTGTAACGTTATTAACAAAAACATTTTATAGTTAAAACAATATCAAATATTAGTGTTTTAAATATTGAATTTGAACCCAAATGTATTTTGTAATTTTATAATAGCATTGAGTGAAGGAATCCATTACTCAACTTATTTATGAAATATGTTTTAAAATAAAAATATTTATATCCATAGTCCTATTCTCGCTAGAGCTTATTGAACAATTACGATGAGTTGCTTTTCATTTTTTATGGACCTTTCTTTCAGCTTCAATATTTTTTCCTTACTTGTTTTTTGCTGTGACTTTTTGATTTTATTTCCAATTCCGTAATAGAAAAAAAAATATATACAATTTTTCTATCTGTTTACAAACCATTTCTGAAACAGTATTTTTTTCTTAGCGCGATACTAAGCATTCTAGATATTAGTTTATCTTCTGTTTTTTGATTTTTAAAATTTCATTATTCTTTCATTTTATTTATCATCTCAGAAAACTGTTTGTAGTAAACATATTCTAAAACTCATTAAATAGCAAATTTAGCATCTTTAGACATATATGTAATTTAAATGTCAATCTCACTAATAATTAATATAATTAAACGATACAAAGCATACAACGTGATTTATTATAATTATAAGTAATAAACATTACCGTCACATTCGGCATGCCTAATAAACTTCTTATATTGTATACATTTCATTGATATTTAACGACTGAAATTATGCACTCAAATTTTGATATGCTCAATAAAAAATAACCAGCAAATCACAAACCGCAATGTTAACATTGATTCATTTATAACCTTAAGAAACTGAAATGTGAAATCAATTAAAATTACAACATCATCAAAATAATATCCGGATAACCTCAACGAAAAATGTCAAGATTATAATGGAAATTTTTGCTGATTTTAAAAGGAAAATATGTTTTTTTAGTAAGACGCGCAATTAGTATTTATAACATGGACTGGTCAGTTGCACCTATTTAAAATTAAATGATATTCATAAAAAATAAGAGCCAGACGATGTAACCTCCAGCCGGATATTATAAGCAAGGTAGTCTGGATTACAGAACGTTGCACTCTTCAGATGAATACGTGATAAATTGTTTAGTGTTACATTGAATTGAATGTAACCTTGTTAGTAATTATTTTTTTTAGATAGAAAAATGTGTGGGTACAATTATTAATGTTCTCATCCTGTATCGTAATATTTTACTAAGATTAGCTTATTATCGAAATTATAAATATGAAATCATAATGTGTATTAAACAAACCAACATAGTTAATTAGAAGATATCAATGATCAATTTCTTGAATATAATAAAGTTTTAACACCAATAACATGCACTATGAAATCTTATATAAACAGAAATGTAAAATGTGCTTGTCCTATTAGAACCAAAAATCTTCTAAAAAAGTATATCAATTGATAAAATTGACTAAATACAAACAATTGTTGTTTTGTGTCACTTTACCACACAGTGTACTAGAGCTGTAAAATGTAATTTCATAAAATGTTTATTGCATAGATCGGTAGTGTTATTTTATTGCACTAGTGTTGTAAAATGTTATTTTATTACTTTAACACACTAGTGCAATAAAATGTAGAGAAGTAAAATGTAGAGAAGTAAAATGTAATCTTATCACACTAGTACGGTAAAATATTTTTTACTAGTGCGCTAAAATATTATTTTATTGCTCTAGAAAATAAAGCACACGTAATTACAAATTGTTGGTTTATTTTATTTGTTTTTTTTATTTTACTGTACCTTTCTTTTTTACTTAGAACATTAGTCATCATCCTTTTTTTGGATTAGAATTCACAATTCTTTTAATTACGTTTTTTAATAAACAATCTTTTCTCAATGCATGTTCTATTCCTTTACACATTAGTGCGATAAAATGTATTTGATCGCACTATAGTGGTAAAATGTAATTTTATCACACTAGTACGGTAACATATTTTTTATTACATACAGCGGTAAAGTGTTATTTGACGCCAACAAAATTGGGATTTAAAAAACTGGTACAGGCAATTGTTGATTTTATTTGTTTTTATTTTACTTTATTACTATAGTAATTTTATTGCATGACATTTTATCACAATAGTGCATACCGTACATTTTAGTGCGGTAAATATTATTTTATTGCACTTGTGCGGTAAATCATTATTTTATTGCACTAGTGCGGTAAAATGCTATTTTATTGTTAGTGGGGTAAAATATTTTATTAAAATAAATATTTTTATTAAATAAATTTTAATAAAGTAGTAGTGATTTTTGAAATGTTGTTTGTTATGTGCCCAGTGCATAATATGCACAGCATGCACATTTCAAAAGCCTTCAAATGTATTCATTGTGTGTACCTTTGTCTCTTCTCTGGTTTCTAACCCTTAATCCGTGTTTGCCCGCAATGTTACTTGTGTTTTCTTGGCCGATTTTATATTTAAAATCTCCTATGATCATAGTAACTTTTTGGAATCTTGTGACCTTCAGTAGATCATTCATCTTTGTTTACGAATGTTTTACCTTTTCATTTGCTTTGTCAACGATTGGTGCATAAATTTGGATTATATTAATCTTCGCCTAGTCTGTCGCATTTTGTTATGAAGTAAATTACATATTTTTCTACAATCTTAACAAGGATACCAACCGACTTGTAGGGTCTTAGCTTGCTTTAAATTGTGACTTGGTTTGTAACTGATGTACTGATTAGGACCTGGAATGCTCTCCAGTTTGTGAGTTTTTTCTCTTGCTATATCTTGGGTTCCGTATTTCATGATCAGTAAAGATTTGTACGATAAAATGTTATTTTATTAATAAAGTGCGGTAAAATGTTTAGTGTCGCACTAGTATGATAATGTTATATTTACCACCAACAAGTTTCCAACAAAATAAAAGAAATAGTTTGATGCAGGTTTTAAAATGTTATTTTATTGCTCTTGTAGGCAATTTTTTGTAGTTTTACGGAATTAATTTGCTTGTTAATACAGCCTAAAGCTGTTAATGTTGATAACAACCACACTTGAGTGTTTGCAAAATTCCCATTTTTTAAGGTTTTGTAGCATAGTACTGAGATCTTTTTCCCACTCTTTTAAACTTATCCAAATAATCTTAACTTAGTTTGGTGGCTGCCGCTTTTTGATAAAAAAATATTTGCTGCAATAATGTGTATGAAACTAGCAAACTATATCACTTCTAAATAACATGACTGAATGGGTTACAGCTGCAAACGCTTCTCATTTCTGTAGCTTTGATCTCCCAATTTACAATGTTTAACGTAGTTATTGTCATTACGGATGCAGATTCAATATGATTTTATATAAAGTTGTCCATTTAAGAAAATGTAAAAATATTCTAGCCAAGACTGTTTGTCAATTAGCACTAATGGCATTATTGAATGTGTCACTTTTTGCGCACTAGGGTGCCCTTGGTGCATATTTTTATGTTTGGCTAACAACGCTTTTTTGTATTTGTATTTCTTAAGTTCTAAACTCCCGCATTTGTCTATCTATGCGGGTTATGGCCACCGTTATGTTTGTAATTTTTTAAACAGAACAGAATTTTTGTAAAAAAATATAACAGAATAATGCAAAAGTTTCCACTCTTCCTAGTTATTTTAACATAACTTGCCTATATTCTTATACAAAAATCTTGAACCTTCTTTATTAAGAATGTATAATCTTCTGACAAAAAGGTAAAAAGAGACGCTGCAAATTCTTGTAGTTACTAAACATAAAATCTAAGTTGCGACGTAAATGTTTGTTTTTTGTATTATGCTCAAAACTACAACGGTCTCTTTCGTTATTAAAAAAAAAAAACAAAAAACCGATTATTTTTGTTATAAGGTTTAAAAGGTCAAAAGAAAATGTAAATTAAAAGATAATCTGCACCCGGAAACTATAAGTTCAAGAGTTTTCTAAAAAAAAATAAAATGTATAACGGTTATTGTGAGGCGCACTGAGGAAGAGTGCATACCCTAAAACAGACACATACACTAGGTATGTGTCTCACACTGGAAAAGACATTTTATATAAAATATATTATTTATTAAGTTAAAAAATCTGTCAATGGTCTAAAAAAATTAGGTTCCAATTCTATGTACTCTAACTTTGGAGTTATGATTTATTACCATTTTTAAACGATTTTGTTTTAAACTTACAACTAGTACACAATAATTTAACCTTTTTTGGGTATGAAAGTACAAATTTTATTGTCTGGTTGGTAGCATCATTTTGAAGACATTTGAAGGTTACTAGAAATATATTCATCTTGTTTTTAGTATTACAGGCAGTAACTGTTAATTTACTCAATTAGTTCGTATATGTTACAAACCCACTCTTATAGTTCCTATAGTTTCAATCTTAGTTGCGCACCGGTTGAGATACTAGTTTTGGTATTAGAAGTCCTGAGATCAAATCTCGAGTAGAGCATCGACTTTTGTGCTGTTTTGAATTTGTAAAATGCAAATAAATATGGTTGTGACTAATGAGTGTAATTCTCAAGATTGAAAAAAGTCCTAAAACTAAACTGCGTGGAAACAAGATGTAAAAGTCGTTTTATATCAGCTTTTCCCAATCGTACAGAATCTATTCTAGACTAACCCTAATATTGCTATAACCTTAATATTGCTCCAATTATACACTTTGGAATTAACTTTTTGTGGTTGTTTGCCACTATGACGCGTCTGATATTTGCATACAAATCAGCTTTTTGATGGTAAATGACCGTGGACATGTGCAAGAGAAAGAAATAAAAGCTCGCATTGAAATTGCTAGAGCAGTATTTACTAAAATGAAGAAACTATTCTGCAGTCGCAACATCGACTTGAATCTAAGGATACGTATGCTGCGCTAGTACGTATTTTCTACCTTACTATACAAAGTGGAAGTGTGGAACCTGAAAAAAGCAAACACAAACAAACTAGCGGCATTCGAATGATGGTGCTATAGAAAAATACTGAAGATATCGTAGGTAGACAGAGTCATAAACAAAGATCAATAAAGAAGAAGAAATATTAAATCAAAAAACGTAAACTACTGTATATGGGTCATATCATAAGAGGAAAGCGATACAAGTTGCTAACATTAATTATAAAAGGAAAGATAATGGGTAGGAGAAGTATATGAAGAAGAAAGATCTCTTGGCTTTGTAATTTGACGGAATGGTTTAACCTCACATCAAATGAACTGTTCCGAATAGTGGCTAATAAAGTCAAAATTGCTGCAATGATTTCCAACCTCCGATAGGAGACGGAACTTAAAGAAGAAGGTCGTGTTTTGGAAAGTTGAATCTCTTAATAACGTTTTTTTGGGCCCACCCTACTTGGTTTTATGTATTGCAGCAAGTGGATAGAGCAATGCTTGTCCAATCACAGCGCCTTTTGCTGTATTTATTTTCATAAAAATTCATTTTTGTTGTTCAATTTTTTAACGTGAGCCTATATACGAAATTTATATCTTGAAAAACAAAAACTAAATATTTGAGGATAACCTCTACAAAAGAGAGTTTTTAAATTTACGTCAACAATGTTATTGGCTTAGAGGTACGTCTGACCTTCTTCTCAATTGCCGATTTAAGCTTGTAATTAGTAAGAAGATATTGTTACACACAAATCTACTGCGACCAATTACGACGTTTGTGCAACGTGGGCAAACCATCAACTTATTACTAAAAAGCATTACAACGTTAAAAATATCTACAATTTGTACAATAAAACAGTTTGTTCAAAGGCAAGCTACAAAATTGTATAAAAAAACGGAGTTAAGCGAGAACAAGTTAACCCAGGGATTGAATCTATGGTGCTGCTTTGTTTGACCTTAGCGTTTGTGCTCTAGCACAAAAAATTTAGTAAGAAAACGACTGGTAATCCAAAATTTAATCTTTGCTAGCTAATCCTAAAAGAATCAAAATCATCGTGTATTTGTTCTATCAAGCAACTTCACAAACTAAAATCTTAAGTCAAAACCTTGGTTAATACTTTATTGGTTTGGTAGCAACTTCATAAAAGGCTTAATGCAAGTCCAAACGGTTAGGTAAGTTAAAAACACTTTGTTTCTATCTAGGGTTTATCATCTATGATCGCTACGGACAACAGCTTTTAACTTTTAGGCCTAACTCCGGTGACGCTGATCACCCTTTTGTTCAAGCTCCGGAACTCGTTGCTACAAATTATTAATATTTGGAAAAAAGATTGATAAAAATTGGGTAAATAATTTGCAGTTCTTAATTAATGACTTACCATTGCAGCCAGTAAATGAGGCCAAAAGTTTGGGATTGATTGTTGATACAGAACTTAATTTTGTGTTTCATATTAACTTAGCAACTCGAAGAGCATACTCGAATTTAAAGCGGCTTTATTCTAGTAGGCATATTTTACCAACAAAACTAAAACTAGTATTATGTGATTTGCTAGTACTATCACATTTTAATTATGCCGATGTTATATATGATGCACACATTACTTCTGTATCAATCCAAAGAATCCAGAAAATACAAAATTCATGTCTGAGACTAATATATGGAATCAGAAAATATGATAGAATATCTCATAAACTTCGAGAAGCTGATTGGCTTAATATGAAAAATAGAAGGAAACTTCACATTGCAACTTTTGTTTTTTAAATCATATTATTTAAAACACCACAATATTTGTACCATAAAATAAAGTTTCGTACTGATGTCCATAATATTAACATTTGTAACAAGAGCCTTTTAGATATACCAAGATTTCGTACTTTTTATTTTAAAAAGCAATTTTCTTATATAGTCAGCAATGTATACAATGGCATCTCTTCCGGTTTAAAATCATGTTCGTTGGCGCAATTTAGAATTAAATTTAAAATTATGTTAATAGAGTAATATTGTGTATGTATGAGTAGTATTGTGTAGTTTTATGTTTGTATTTTAATTTTTTTATTATTTTAATTAGTTAGTTTATTTCAATTATAGTTATGGTAGTAGACCAGACTTCGGATTATTCTGAAGAGTTGAACCTTAACTAATTTGTCAATTTTATTGTATTTTTTAAGACAAATAAAGTGTTATTATTATTATTATTATTATTACAGTACTCTGTGCGAGTAAATCTAAAAATATAACAAATCACAAATTACGCTCATTTAGAATGCATCAAAAAACTTAACGGCAGAACTCTTTACACCGAGGTTGCTTGATTAAGCCTAGGGTTTTTTGCAACAACCGCTTAATCATTTAAGCCAATACATGGAGTCTCCAGGTGTAGCGTAATCGAAGATATCAAATTTTTAATAAAATGGTATTTTTCCCATTTTCCGCGAGAAATTTTGGAAAACCAAGGGCGAGATCGTATTCTACAAAAAAATCCTGTAAGATACACCTTTTTGAATATGATTTTTGACTGATTTTTGCTCATTTACAGCACAAAAACTGAAAGAAGACAAAATATTCCTAAAAAATTATAATAACCGCCATTTAGACCTAATCTAACCTAAAAATCTAAAATTTTAGAAATTGTCAAGTTTTGATACCCCAAACATGTGTACAACATTTGAGCAAAATTGAAGATGACGATGTGGGGACGTTTGTTCGAACTAACGTGGAATTACCCGTAAATATTATCATAAAAATAAAAGGGATCATCTGGAAATATTGAAAATTAGCTTGAAACGTTAGAAACCATCTGAAATCATTAAAGAAATAATTTGAAAATCAATTAATGGTATGTAAAGATTATCATAAGAATAACAGAGATGATCTGGGAGCATTAAAAACCAGCATGAAACGTTAGAAATCATTTGAAACCATATCAAAAATTAAAATGTTTGTAAATTAAATAATGGGCTTTAAAGATTATCATAAAAATAATAGAAATCTAAGAGCATTAAAGATCATCTTACAACATTATAAACTATCTGAAATTATTAAAGAGATCAAATAAACTTATTCAAAAAAATTTGACCTCCAAAGATCATCATAAGAATCATAGAGATCATTTGAAAACATTAAAGATTAGCTTGAAACGTTAAAAACTATCCAACATTATTTTAAAAAATATTCAAAAATTTGGAAATCAGTTAATGAACTTGAAAATTATTAAAAATCAATTTAATACAATAATGATCAATTTAAAAATATTAAAAATTTGCTTGCACTTTACTGGGTGGAATAAATAACTCAGTGATAGTGTTATCGGGCGCAAGTTACCAAGAATCTCAAGGATTATTTACGAAAAGCCTAAATTTCTTGATTACAAACACATGGGTAGGTAGGCAGGAACCAAGTTTAAAATGTTGGCCTACCCACTTAAATGTTAGTCATCAAAAAATCAATTATTTGTACCACCTTTTGTGTACGTGCACTTAGATATCTGAAAATTATTTAACAATAAATTCCTTAATAAGTTACGCTTGGGTGGGTTCTTTTACTGTGACCCAGCCACCCACCCAGTAAACGAAGTTATCCGCCCACAGTTTAAACTTGGTTCCCGCCCACCCACCCAAGCGTTTGTCATCAAGAAACTTGTTGTAAGGTAATCGTCTGTAGTATTGCTAACAATTTACACAAACGGTGGGTGTAATAATAATAATTTTGATTACCAACACTTGGGTGGTAGGGTGGGCTACAGTAGAAGAAGCTATTTGCCCTCAATTTAAATTTGGTTCCCGCCCGCCCACCCAAGCGTTTGACATCAAGAAACTTGTTGTAAGGTAATCGTCTGTGTTATTGCTAACAATTTACACAAACAAATGTTTTTATGTTTTTGTTATTAAAGCTTTGAGGTCAGTATAAGTTTTTTGTTTGCTTTCTGGAATGTTAGTGAAACTGTATACTTTTTTCTGAAGTTTCTGAAGCTTTGAGGTATGTTGTATATTTTGCATGAAAAGTCAATAATTATTTTTTAGAGCTTCAAGATTCTTAGTAAAGTAGTTATTTTTGGATTTAAAGTTTTGAGGTCTTAATCAATTTTTTAAGTACGGGGTTTTAAGTTCTTTTTCTTTATATTTTATGGCTTGATTCTGTTTTTTGTTGGTTTTCTATAGTTTTTCTTGAGTGATGTCCAAGTTTTCTGTCTGCGCTTGTGACATCTTCCTGGAGGTTGCTTTGTGTTTACTCTAAATATTTGCGTCTGCTTTGCTATTTTGTTTTCTTTTATTTTTTCGACGTGCTCTATAAAGTCTTCTTCTGTTTCTTGTCCACCTGACGATGTCTTGTACTGCACAGATGTTACAGATCCTATTGCTGCGCACTCTGTGGAGTAGACTCAGTCCGGTGATGGCCTTTAATGTTCTCATCTCTGTTGATTTAGTTTTTGTGGTTTTGACTTGTCTTAAATATGTCTGAAACTGTCAACAAAATCTGAATGTGTTTACAGATTGTCTAAAAATTAAAAAGCAAAACAATAACCAACAAAAGTGATGTAAAATTATCAAAATATTTCTAAAAACGTCAAAACAAATTTAATTATGTCTAAAAACTGTCAGAACATTCTAAATGTGTCCTAAGCGGTCTTTTGCTTGGCTTCGACGGTCACGCAAAGCCAGCATAACTCAATGAGAGACTGTATCTCTTTCTTTTTAGCTTTTTGGGAAGGTTTTTGTCTTTTCTCATGCGTTTTGATGAGGTAGGATTGTACCTCTAATAGGGACGGGCTTCGTGGTGGGTTGTTCATTTGCAGGGAAGGATGCCGAAGCGTTCTGTGTCGGTCGAGGGTACGAGGTTGTGCCTGGCTATCGTGCCAGGGGCTTCCTGCATTGCCATCTTTTTTTTGCGGACCTTTTTTACTGTACTTCTTTGGCTTGTTTGAATTTTTTTTTGTTATTTTTGATTTGGTCCGACTTCTTGTTGATATAGTTTTTTATGTGCTTCCGGAGGCTCTTAATTGTGTTAGCTTGTTGGCAGATGTGGTCTTTTGTTTTTTGGAACTCCGTGGATAATTTGGGCTCCATACTAGAGATAGTAATTTTACTATTTTAGAGGAGAAGATGATGAATTCAATCTTTTGATAACAAACTTTTGGACGGGTGGTTTAGCACTGCAGTTTAAACTATTTGATGGAAATCATAATCTGGAGTGACCCATCCACCCACCCAAGTGTTGGTCATCAAAAAATTTTATTTATCATTTCTTTCTTTAATATAGTGTTACTAGTAACGCTTGCAAAGTGAAGAAACTTTTAATTTCTTGATAATAATCTTTTGGTCGAGTGGTTTGGCACTGCAGGTTAAACTATTTGATGGTAATCTTGATCTCTAGAATTAACCATCCACCCACCCAAGTCTTGGTCATCATCATATTGGATTTATCATACCCTCCTCTAACATAGAGACTTCTAACGTTTGCAAAGAAGAGAATCATCATCAAAGGATCTATTATTTGTACTATATCTTGTGAGCTTGCACTTAGATATCAGAAAATTGTTTAACAATAAATTTTTTGATTAACTTAGGTGGGTGGGCAGGAATCAAGCATAAAATGTAGGCGAGTAGCTTTTTTTACTGTAACCCACCCACCCAAGCGTTGGTCATTAAAGGATCTATTATTGGTACCTCGGGTCTGCTTGCATTTAGATATCAGAAAATTGTTTAACAATAATTTTCTTGATAACTAACGCCACCCACCAGATGGGCAGGAACCAAATTTAAAATGTTGGCAGATAGCTTCTTTTACTGTGACCCACCCACCAACTTAAGTGTTAGTCTACAAAGAATCTATTATTTGTACCACCAATTGTGAGCTTGCATTTAGATATCAGAAAATTGTTTAACAATAAATTTTTTGATATCTAACACTTGAGTAGGTGGGCGGGAACCAAGTTTAAAATATGAGCGGGTAGCATTTTCTATTGTGACCCACCCACCCACTCACTCAAGTGTTAGTTATCAAGAAAATTATTGTTAAAGAATTATTATTCTATTATTTGTACCACCTCTTGTGTGCTTGCATTTGCATAACAGAAAATTGTTTAACAATAAAATGCTTGATAACTAACGCTTGGGTGGGTGAGCGGTAACTAAGTTTAAAATGTAGACGAAAAGCTTCTTCTACAGAGACTTACTTACCCACCTAGATGGTAGTCATTAAATAATCTATTATTTTTACCACTTCTTGTGTGCTTGCACTTAGATATCAGAAAATTGTTTAACAATATTTTTTTTAATAACTAACACTTGAGTAGGTGGGCGGGAACCAAGTTTAAAAATTGGGCGGAAAGCTTCTTTTACTATGACTTACTCACCCACCCAAATATTAGTCATTAAAGGATATAATATTACGTGTACCATCTCTTGTATACTTGCACTTAGATATTAAAAAATTGTTCAACAATATATTCCTTAAAACTAACGCTTGGGTGGGTGGACAGGAAACTAGTTCAAAATGTAGGCGAGTAACTTCTTTTACTGTGACCCACCCACTTATCCAAATGTTAGTCATTAAAGGATTTATTATTTATCTACCTCTTGTGTGCTTGCACTTAGATATCAGAAAATTGTTTAGCAATAAATTCCTTAAAAACTAACGCTTGGGTGAGTGGGCGAGAACCAAGTTTAAAATGTAGGTGAATAATTTCTTCTACTGTGACCCATCCACCTACCAAAGTGTTAGTCATTAAAAGATCTAGTGTTTGACTCACTTCTTAGGCTTGCACTTAGATATCAGAGAATTTCTTAACAATAAATCTTTTAATAATTGACGCTTGGGTGGGTGGGTGGAAACCAAGTTTAAAATGTAGGCAAATAACTTCTTCTACTGTAATCCACCCACCCAGCCAAGCGTTAGTCATCAAAAGATCTATTAATTGTACCACCTCTTGTGTGCTTGCATTGAATTATCAGAAAATTGTTTAAAAACAAAATTCTTGATAACTAACGCTTGGGTGGGTGGGCAGGAACCAAGTTTAAAAATTGAGCGGAAAGCTTCTTTTACTGTGACTTACTCACACACCCAAATTTTAGTCATTAAAGGATGTATTTTTTGTACCACCTCTTGTGTACTTGCACTTAGATATCAGAAAATTGATTATATAATCTCAAACAGATAATTAATGTACGCTGTCTAACGTCAACAAATATTAAATCGGACCACCGTGTAATAAGTTAATAAGTAGAGCCGAAACTAGTAATGTATTTGTAATAAATCTGTGACAAAAAACATAGTACATTATTTTATTATTTCATAAAATAAGTATTTTATAACTAATCTATCAGTTAACTAATGTGTCAATACTTATTAGTTTTTTCAAGGATTTAAAAAATATAATATAAACACTGGAAGGGATGCTTTGATGCAGGTTTTTGTTGATTGGAAAACGCAAACTTATATTGACATCGATTAGCTGTAAAAGAAAATATACTTTGGTGATCTAAAATAGCAAACTTAGCTATGATATATCAAAATATTGTTGAAAAGCACTAAAATCCGGCCGTAAATTGTTGAAAAGTGCATTTTTTTATGAAATGATAAAAATTGTAAAATCCGATCACTAACTGTCGGAAAGTGCTAGAAAGAACTAATATCCAGAAAAATGCAAGATTGTATTAATAAAAAGTGAAAAATAACATAATCCGGCCAAAATATTGTAAGAAAACATCAAAACCTTGTCGTTAAGTGTTGAAAAGTTTAAAGTTCTATGCATGAGATGTCAAAAATATCAAAATTTGACTAGAAACTGATCAAAAGTGCAAGATTTTATTTATAAAAGTTAAAGTTTTGCCAAAATATTGTCATAAAACAATAAATTTTGGTCATAAAGTGTTGAAAAGTGCAAATTTCTATGCATGAAATGTGAAAAATAGCAAAATCTGGCTATGAACTGTTGAAAAGTGAAAGATTTTTTACAGAAAAATATAAAATATTAAAATATTATCAGAAAACACCAAAAATTTACACATGAAATGTCAAAAATACTAAAATTTTGCCATAACTATTATAAACTGCAAGAATATATTCATAAAAATTGAAAATATCAAAATCCGGCCATGGAATAACAAAATTTTGTCAGGGAACACCAAAATCCGGCCATTAAGTGTTGAAAAGTACAATATTTTATTCATGAAATGTTAAAAATAACAAAATCCAATCATTAAATATTGAAAAATGCAAAATTCTTAAAAAAAGAAAAATAGCAAAAAAGTTATAAAATATGAAAATATTGTTAGAAATAGCAAAATTCGGTCTTAAAGTGTTGAAAAGTGCAAAATTTTATTCATGAAAAGCCAAAAATCCAGACAGAACTATCAAAAAGTGTAATTTTTGTATATGAAATGTCAAAAATAGCAAAATCCGGTCAGGAAATACAATACAAATTTTAGAATTATTTAAAATTTTGCCATAAATTGTTGAAAAGTGCAAAATTCTGATCATGAAATGTCAAAAATTGCAAATTCCGGCTATAAAATACTAATACTTATTAATATTGCCAGAAAGCACCAAAATCCGGTCATAAAGTGATGAAAAATACAAAATTCTATTTATAAAATGCAAAATATTGCCGGAATAGATTAAAAGTTGGTCATAAACCATTGAAACTTGCAAAATTCTGTTAACAAAGTATTAAAAACGCACAATTTGGCTATCGAGCTACTATCAACTATCAAAAGTACAAAACTTTATTCATGTAATGTCCAAAAAGTGTAAAATGGCAAAATTTGGCCATGAGTCAATAAAATATTTTCAGAAACAACCAAAATCCGGTGTTGAAAAGTGCAAAATTCTTTTAATGAATTGTCAAAAATATCATAATCCGGCTATAAACTACGGAAAACTGCAAAATTCTATTTATGAAACGCAAAATATTGTCGGAAAACACTAACTAATCAAAACTACAACTCACAACGGAACTGAAAAAAAAGCTACTACCTATCTACAAAGAATTTGCACGTAAACGGCTGGCTCAAAGGATTAGAGAACAGCGAAAGGTTAAGGTTTGAGGTAAAAAAGAAAACTTATAAATCATCTAGAATAACCGAATGTTTGAAAGAGATTATATAGAAAAACGGGTTTCAAAAAGCAAAAACTAAAATATACATATTATGTGTCAGGCCAACAAATGTGCATGATGACAGTAAGATGGGTAAAGCAGAGACAACAAAAATAAAATCAACATATCAACAGAATGCAAGACACAAAAAGGAAAATTGTAAAAATTACGAGAGATGGACAACTATACTCTAAAAGGTCTCTAGGTAGACACTAAAAAGATAGAAGGATAATTGAGTGACAACATTGTAAGGAAACATATAAGCTGAAAAGAAAACAAGCCTATTTTAAAAAGAATATAAAGATGAAGAAAGATATTTTACAATATATTTTTGAGCAAGATCACTAAAGAAGAATTGTTCAAAAACTTATTATAGATTTTGAAAACCAAAGGAGTTAAATAATTTGCAAATGATCTTTAAAACAATAGAGATCGTAAAATTAAGAAATAAATTTTGACGTTAAAAATTTCAACTTTACTCAAAATTAATATTTTGTTTCATTAGTGTTGAAATGGAGTGGAAAATGTACATTATACACTAATATTGGTTTGAATACAGAATCAACAAAATTAGCTAAAAAAAAACTAGAACCTGGAACTTAAAAATTAAAATTTAAAATCAAAATTTTATGTAAGATTCAATTTAGTTGAATAATATGAAAAAATTGTTGTGACTGAATATGATTAAGTTCTTACAAGTTTCGTAATATAATTCAAACTTTGATTTATTTATTTAAAATAGTGATATGATGATTTCCTTAAAATCTTTTAGCCTATAGACTACTCGTTTCTTAAATGTCAAGAAATAAAAAATTGTTAATGTTGCAATATTTTTAATAGTACAATTATAAACTAATTAGGTCGTTAACCTAACTATGTAACATTTAAATCTAGTATTAAACTAATTGAAAACTTTTCTTCACTTGTAATTGACAATAATTACTATTTGTTTTTTAATATTTTTTATATAAATCATATAAATTACCTAAGAACAGTTTAAATTGAGTAGATATATATATATAAAAATTAAATAATTACTGACTCTATCTAGTGCAATTTAATCGGTGTTGTTGGCATTTATGCAATTGGCAACTAATTTTTAATAAGTTTATTGACTAATTAATACACATTATTAATTATTAAAAAAAACGTGCATCTATCCATCATTCTTGCTCAATATTCTGGCAGCTATAAAATTGCAACAAGATTCCCAAATATGATTTTGATTAACAAATCACTTAGTTAATTTATAATGTGCAATTTATAAAAACTGCAACGTTTTTTGCTACTTATAAACATATGCTTTCATTTTCAACACTTTACTTTCATTTAAATTAATCCATTTTCAAGAACAGTATAATTTCTATGTAATAATCCTTATTAGTTGTAAGTAATTCATGTAATCACATTCTCACCTTGCACTAATAAAAGTTGGCAAATAATGCAAATTTAAATTCAGAAAATTATGATTTCAATGTCGATCAACCAATGCGCGGGTTTGTTATGTAATGGTGAAATATTCGAAAAGCGCATTATATTAATCGACGCATGGAATGGAACCTTGGCCTACAGCCAACAGCATTTTTTTTGCTAAATACTTTTTAATGAAATTAATACATTCATTTAATTCATCTTCTTATATAAAGTGAATTAAAATGTTCATTTTAATATAGTTGGTTCAGCTAAGCAAATTGATTGGAACGCAATAGCTCAAATAGACCGAAACCATCCATTGGAAAGCCAACGCATCTCAAATTGTCTTTCAAATTTTAATCCAAAGTTAATTTTCAAAAGACAAACGTTTCTGCCAAATTTAATTAAAAAATTCTTATCCCTTCTTCATCTTAATGTTTGCAATGTAATGCAATTTCCATGTCACTCAGTATATTTTAATCATAATAACTTAATGTGAAGGGAGTTCAAAATCAATTGCATAGTTCACAATACACATAAATAAATATAATTACAATAAAATGCATGACTACCTCCAATTGTCTACCACACATAAATTATAACCAATAAGTTCTATAAATAAGATAAATTAACGTTTGAAGGTCCACGCATAGGAGAATGTTAAATATATGCTATTGTAACAACACTTAACAACATATTTTTTAATTCTCCAACAAGCAATCAAGGGCGTCACTTGGGGAAACATGCTGGTGGTTGTTACTTTCTAATAACTGATAATTTTATTTCATTTTCAATATTTTTTAATAAAACCAATATAATTAACTCTACTTCTGGTTAATTATATTTTGTAATGTGTAATTGCAGTGACATATTTACGGTTTAAATATCAAGATTTAAAAGTGCATTATATATCCAAGGACGCATGAAAATGAGGAAACATTCTTAACAAACGCAGTTTATTTTATAGCGTGTTCTAGTTAATAACATTGAATATGGAGTTCAGTGTTAATGTTTTATAATTATGTTACGAAACGTGATTAAATCAATAAAATAAATTTGTTTGTTTAATTAGATACATTATAAGTAGCTTTTAGAGTTAAGTGTAATATAAATAAATCATTAGCAACAATTGTATTATATGTGTCTTGAGATGATGTCAAGGATGTAATTGCTTCTGCTTTTAATAGGCTTTTAAAATAAAATAAAAGCCTCTTACAGTAGCTATATTAAATAAAAATTAATAGTGCAAGGAGTATTATGATTGTTTGCATGGGCGTCCGCAAAGGAGAGAGCAAACAAGGCGTCTTAGTATTGTTTCAGATATGGAGGACAAAATACGCAATTGATTTAATCATTTGTATTTGCATGTCTCTTAACTTAATCAAAATCTAGCAACTGGTTTTTTAAATACGATATTATAATGGTTGCAAACGGTTTTAATTATAATTAATTTAATTTAGAAAAACTGCTTCTGCTTAAAGCATAATTGACAGTTTTTTAGCACTATTACAAAAGTAAACGCTTAATTTAATTAACCGGGATTTTTTGAAATACGGCCAAATAATAGTTGAAAATTTGCAAACGGTTTTGTTCATTTAACCTTACCCTACATAAAATAACCTAAAAAAAAAGATCAAAAATGCAAAAACTGAAAATTTTGTAAAAAGTTATTTTTTATTTAAATTTGGTATTGACCTAACCTAACCTAACCTAATGTAACCTTACTATCAAAAATGCAAATACCTGAAAATTCAGTAATAACTCGTAAAAAAAATGTTTTTTGTTAAAATTTCAGATTAACCATAAAAGAGCAAAAACTGAAAGTTTTGTAAAAACATTTTTTTTGTTTTGTTAAGGACCTAACCTAACCTAACTTTACTGTCAAAAATGCAAAAACATAAAACTTCTGTAAAAATTAAAAAAAAAGTTTGTTAAAATGTCAGATTAAACATCAAAAATGCAAAAACAGAATTTTTTGTTTTGTTTTGTTGATTACCTAACCTAACCTAACAAAAAACTCAAAATACATGTTTTTTTTAAATGTCAGATTAATCATCAAAAATGAGTAAGCTAAAAAAAAAATCGAAAAAAAAAATATTTTGGTATTAACCTAACCTAACCTAACCTAATCTAACCTAACTTAACCTAACCTAACCTCTTTTTCTTTTTTTTTTTTGTGGTGGTTTAAAATCTGCAGGACTCACTAACGACTTTTTGGTTTCCCTCAGTCAGCGTGAGCCACTTCAGACGCCCCAAGATAGTAGTTGGGCGACGAGGGTTTTCTACCCCCTAAAAAACTCCACCTTTCTATGATGATAATTTCTCTACCCTGGTAACCCAATTAACATCGGGGTAGAACCTAACCTAACCTAATCTAACCCAACCCAACCTAACCTAACCTAACCGAACTTAACCTAACCTAACCTAACCTATCCTTTTTTTTTTTTTTTTTTTTTTGGTGAGGTAAACGCTAATGCTCCCCGGATCATTGGGTCTAATAGATCCGGGAGTGTGGGACTTGCACCCACTAAAAAACCTCTCTCTTCTCACCGACTAGACGGCATACCCTTATAGGATTCTTCATCGCCCAGCCGGCTCGATCTTAATTTTGTCACTTATTTTGTTTGTTGGCTTTCTGCCGTGACCTTTCTTCACTTTCCTTACACTTCATGGTCTCCCTAATAAAGCTGCTAATACTGTTCCAGTTCATCCTAGATCTCGTCATTTGGTCCATCAGGCTAACCACCATTAGACTTTCACCGGTTTCCGCCTCCGCTTCACGTCTTCCAGCTTGCCACCGTTCACAAAAAAAAATAGTGTGCTCGGGAGAGTCGCTTTGCGCGCAGTAGTAGCAGGCATCATTTGGAGTCTTCCCAATTCTTTTGGTGTAGCTGCCAAAACTACCATGGCCCGACAAGAATTGGGTAAGGTAATAATCCGTCGATCTATGCGTGCATCTACACCAGCTTTCAATATTCGGTATCAGTTTCTTCGTCCATTGGGCTGTATCGTGCATGTTTTCCCACCCTTGCTGCCACGTCTTTACTACATTAAAGGTTGTCTCTTTCCCTGCTTTCCTGGCTTTATACCTGTCCTCTAGCTCCTGTAACTTCAGCTCGATTGGGGGGATTCCTGCTATGACGCACGCTGCATTTGCGCTGACTGTTCTATACCCACTGATGACTCTCAGTAGGACTCTTCTCTGAGTAGCTATCAGTGCATTTTCGTGCCGCTTGACTCCGAGTGCACTTATCCACACCGGTGCAGCGTACGTCATAATGGACTGGACTACCGAGTGGTAAACCGTCCTCTTTCTGGACCTTTGGCCACTAACGTTCGGCACGATCTTTGTTAATGCCGTGATCGTTCTGTCGGTCTTTTTGATTGCGTTCACCACGTGCTGTCCAAAGGTCCAATTAGCATCCAGCCATACACCCAGGTATTTTACAGACTTTTTGGGTCTTACCTTGTTCCCTCTAATAGTGAAGATTACCTCATTTTTCCTCCTCGACCCTTTTACCACTAGGGCTTCGGTTTTTTCAGGGGCAACTTCCAGCCCGTTATTTCCCATCCAACGGTCTACGGCCGCCAAAGCCGCGTTTCCTGCTTTCTGGAGCCTTTCTGCCCCGTTTGCTCTAACCACTACCGCCAGGTCATCGGCGTATGCAACCATCTCACACTCCTTCGGGATGTCCAGCCTTAAAACGGGGTCATACAGCACATTCCACAGGGTTGGCCCAAGAACCGAGCCCTGCGGAACGCCCTGCGTCAGCTCTAATTTTTCTCTTTTAGCTATGCGGAGCGATCTTTCGCTTAAATAACTGTCTAAGATTGCCAGAAGGTATCTGGGCACCCCGATATCCTGAAGCCGCCCAATGATTTTACTCCACCTGGCAGTGTTAAAAGCATTCTTTACATCGAGAAGAATGATCGCCGTCCATGCGCTGCTTCTATCTTCACACAGCTCCTTAGCTTTTATGATAGCATCCACCGTCGATCTCCCCTTCCTGAAGCCGTATTGGGCGTCGGAAATGGCTCCCTTTTCCTCCAATACTACCTCCAGTCTCCTCTTTATCAGGTGCTCATAGGTTTTCCCAATTACACTTAATAGACTGATTGCCCGGTAATTATCCTCCTTTTTTGGTAGGACCACCTTAGCTATCTTCCACTCCTTGGGAAAGGTTTCCCCTGCCAAGATCTTATTAAAGGCACCCCGCAATTCCTCGGGGATTTCCTGCTGAGCCAGTTTAACTATCTGACCCTTTATTCCGTCCGGACCCGCAGCTTTTTTTGGTGCCAGCTTGGTGATAGCAGAAATCATCTCCTCTCCTGTGAATGGAGGGGGTACATCTGAGCTATCGCTCGTTTTTGAGCTTACCACAGGTTTATCTAAATCCAGGATGTCTGGAAAAAGCTCCAAAATAATCTTTTTCCTGTTCACCTCGTCCAAAACCACCTGTTTAGGTTTTATACCCAATCTTTTTACCATTATTTGGTAGCCCTGGCCAAAAGGGTCTCGCTCCAGGTCACTTAACATAAGCTGCCACCTCTCCCTTTTGCTCCTCTTAATGGCTTCTTTGTAACTGCCTTTGGCTGCCTTGCTTTCTTCCAGCAATTTCGCATCCAGCTTGTCTTTGGCCCTGCATCTTGTGAGCCGCCTCCTTATCAAAATACACGCCTTCCGTTTTTCTTGAATTTCATCGCTCCACCAGTACGGCATTCCCGAGCCTCTTCTTCCTTCAAGCCTGTACCTGGCCCAATCTTGCACCTTTTTTAGGGTTTTGAAAACGCACTGTTTTTTGTCAGCTTCTCTAAGAGCTCTCCTAGCCTTGCCGACGTCTAAAACCCACTGCCACTCCGAGGTTTTAGCTTGCTTGTCTTCTCCGCTCGCCACCTTGTAGGAGAGGTATCTATGGAGACTCAAAGACTCCTCGTCTTCGTCCACCTTCCAGTCTGTCAAGACCACGTTTCCAGTGGTCATCGTTAGGTCAATGAAAGAGTGGCTTGTTTTCCTGACAAAAGTAGGCAATTTCCCGTCGTTTGCTAACCCTAGATTTAAAGTTGCCATCCACTGCCCTAGATGTTCGCCTCTCTTATCCTCTTTGTCTGAACCCCACATTGGGGATTTGGCATTAAAATCACCCGCTATAACGACTCCTTTTGGGTGGAGTTCTTTGGTGTATTCCATTATCTTGTCCACTTTTCCTTTGTATTCCTCCAGAGGAATATTTGGGGAGATATATACGTTTATTAAGACAAGATCTTTCATCTCAATGATTTGAAAGCCAATTTCGGCCAGGTGCCTACTAATTACAACCCTGTTTGAGGCCTGTAGGACCGCAACATCCCCTCTCCGGTCTGTCAGCAGACCTTTCTTATTTGCCAGTATTTTATTCGGCTCCTAAAACAAAACCAAGTCTGCGTTTGTCCGCTTTGCCTGTGCCTCCGCGGCATCGTAGGCGGCCCTAGCGGTGCCAATATTAATTTGGATTATGTTAGGCATCTTGTGCTTTATCGAGCACCTCCCTGCTCTGCGCTAAATGTCTTCTTGTATTTTGTACATTTTCCGGTCTTTTCCTGTCGTTGCTTTTGCTGAGCAATTTCCTGAATACTGGGCAATCCATCGAATCGGTTCTGTGATCCGACTCGCAGTGTACACACCACGCCTCGAATTTGCAGTCAATCACCCGGTGTGTGCTTTTGGTGCACTTTAAGCAGCCCCCGTTCTCCGTCATACTCTCTGTGCATTCTGGACGAGTGTGCCCCAGTCTTAGGCAGTTAGTGCATCTGGGTATCTGCACTCTCTCCCTTATCCAGCACGCAAGCCAGCCTATTTTTATTCTGCCTTGTTTTATCAACTTTTTGGCTGTGGCTCTGTCGGCCACAATGGTGGCGTTTTGATTGCCGTTTTTTGTAGGCCTTATGCTTTTTATTTCCATCTTATGCTCTTCGTCCCCCAGATCTTTTAGTTTGTCCTGGAAAGCTTTAAGTATTTCCTCTTCTTTTGCATCCCCATCTATGTTTGAGATGTGCAGCGTCGTTTTTTGGGAAACTCCTGCCGCCACTCTAGCGATTAATCCCATGTTCTTTGGTAGTGCACCCTTTAACTGCTTTGCTCTGCCTTTATCCGTGACAATGAGGAGATTTCCTTCTCTCGTCTTCCTCAATGTCTTCACCGCCTCTCCAAACTTTGTGTAGTCCATGTTTTCCTTGAAGCCTTTTAGTAACTCGGCGTAAGACTGTTTATTGTCTCCTTTTATAATTATCGCATCAGTCTTTTTTGGCTTGGCAGTGTACTGTTTTACGTTGGTACCCGCTCCGTTTTGCTGTTTGGATGGGGCTGGGATGTAGAGCTCCACGCTCACGGCTGTTTTTCTGGCACATATGGTCAGAATTTTCCTAATCCGCCTCCAGTTGTGCCTTTCGGAAGCCGCTACTGCAATCAGCGTTTTTTTCTTCCTTTCTAGCCAGCGTATTTATCACTTCTTTTACCAGCCTGTTTACTTCCTGTGTTTCCTCGTTTTTTATCGCCATTGCGTAGACCACCGTTTTGTTTGTTTTTCTGCTTGTCTTTGTTGTCCTGTGTATGATCTCCAATTGGTTTGCCAACGTTTCATCTTCTAGCATCTCTTTTATTTCAGGGATCCTTTCCCCTGCTATTCTGGACAAACCTGCTTCTTCTTCTTTGTCCAGAATAAGGCATATGTCGCCCTTGGCATTAAAGGGGTTGCCTCTTATTACCGGAACTGTAAACGCGTCTTCCGGCCATTTTTCAGCCACGATTCTTTCCAGCTCTTCTTGGCTGCATTGTTGCCAATCGAGCTCATTGAGACGCTTTCGAAACGAGACCTCTCTCTCTTCTTTCTCTGTTATGTTTTTTTGGCAATGTGCGCATATAATGACTTTCTTATTTTCCTGTGTTGAGTCCCCTTCTTTACTGCACTTCTCTACTGCAAGTAGCTCTTTCAGTGCCATTGCGTTTAGTTGGGCCGTTTTTTCTCTCAAGCTACTGGACACAGATTTTATCTCTTTACATGTACTACTAACTATGTGGTCTTGTAGATCATTTGCCAGAATGTCGATAGACAGCATCAACTCTAGCATAGTCTGTCTTTTTTGTATGTCTTGGGAGTCTGTCCGTTTGTTGGAGTCTTCCCTTTTTCGCTTCGATTTCTGCTCTGGCGATTAACCTAACCTATCCTAACCTAACCTAACCTAACCTAACCTAACCTAACCTAACCTAACCTAACCTAACCTTTTTTTTTTTTTTTTTTTTTGGAAGGAGTAAAATCTTCAGCTAAGACACCGGCAGCCAGTGCTGCACGGTAGTGCCGGGTTCCTACCGGCTAAAACCCTCCTCCCATTGGGATATATCTGTTTTTACTCCACCCCGGGATTGCATTAAAGCATTACTTCGGAGTGGAGAATCCCGGACGACAGTTAATCTTTTCTGCCGCCCTCTCTTTTTTCAAAAACAAGGTTTTTACAAAACAAACAAATCAAAAAATTTACAGGCACATTTTTTACAAAAAGTTATTACATTTCCATTCATACTTTTACACAATAATAAAAACAGCTACGGGCCCACCCCAGGCAAAACCCCCACCCCCCATTCTTCTACCGGAGCAAGCTCCTTCTCCTCCTCCTCTTTTTTCCGGAGAATAATCCCTATCATGGTGGACACATTATCCCAGCCGGCCTGAGACGCCATCATTGTTTCCACCATGTTGTCAGGGTTCACGCTTGCTCCGCCCATTTTCACAATCATTTTCTCCCTCACTTCCGTCCAACGTTCGCAACGGAACACGGTGTGCTCAACCGTGTCTCGCTGCCCGCAATACAAACATTCGTCGCTCTTGCACACTTTCACCCACTGCAGGTACGCCCGGAAACAACCGTGTCCCGTTAATACCTGCGTGAGGTAATAGTTTACCTCGCCGTAACCTCTGCCAACCCACCGCTTCACGTTTACGATGAGCCGCCTTGACCACCCGAGTTCACTACCACCTCCACTCGACTCACACTCTTCCCATCTTCGCTGCCATTCTCTCCACACCCATTCATCCCCTTCGCTCCTCGAGAGACGCCCATCCCACACTTCCGTCTTCATACGGATTAGAAGGTCTAGTGGCCTTGTACCCGCAACCACCAGAAGAACTGCAGTCGACGCCGTCCTGTAGGCGCTGCAAATCCTCTGGCAGCACCTCCTCTGAGTTCGCAAGACCCACTCCGTTTGCCTCTCGTTGCTGCGCAAGGTGTCCCCCCATATTTCTGCACCGTACAGTACTATGGAGGAAACAACCGAACACAGCAGGCGCCTGTAGGAAGCCCTTGCTCCCCCTAGATTTGGCATTAGACCCGCCAACGACCGGGCCGCCTTCTCTCCTCTCATACACACCTCCCGCACCTGCCCGCCCCATGCCATGTTGCTGGACAGTACAACCCCAAGGTAGTTTAGCTTCTTCTTAGACCTGACGGTGGTCCCCGTGACATTTATTTGAACTTGTGGTACCCTTCTTGAGCACGAAAGTACCACAAGCTCTGTCTTTTCTGGCGCCAGTTTCAGCCCTAGCTCGCTCATCTTCGACTCTATTATCTTAACGGCGTAGTTACCAGCCTCTTCTACTTCGAGTCTAGAGCGCTTCGTTATTACTACCGCCAGATCGTCCGCGTATGCTACTACCTTTACCCCCTTCGGCATCTCCAGGCTCACCACGCTGTCATACAGAACGTTCCACAGCGTGGGTCCAAGAACCGACCCCTGTGGCACACCCCCCGACAGTTTAACCTCTTCCCTCTGCTCTCCCTTGCCCAGCAACAAAATCCTACCCCACAGGTAACTGCTAATTAGATTTAGCAGGTAGCCTGGTACCCCCCTGTTTTCCAGCGCCCCCAAAATCCTGCCCCAATTGGCAGTGTTGAAGGCGTTTATCACGTCCAAGGTGATTAACACGCACGCTTTTCTGTGCGTGTAGCTAAAACGTTTTGCAGCTACTACCGCTGCCTTCACCTCCGCGAGCGCGTTCAGGGTTGAAAGACCCTTCCTAAAACCGTACTGACGCTCGCAGAGGGCCGCGTCACCTTGAAGCACCTCCAAAAGCCTTCCCACCACCAGATGTTCGAGGATTTTCCCACCCACGTCCAGGAGACATATTGGACGATATGCCCTAGCCCCCGTACTACCTTTCCCCTTATCCAGCAGGACCAGGTTAGCCCTCTTCCACACTTCCGGAAAACTTTCTTCAACCAGGCACCGATTGTAAACTTTCAACCAGGTTTCAGGGCACCGTCCGATTAAGGCTTTGACAAGTTCCGTAGGGAATTCGTCAGGCCCCGGTGCTTTCCTCGGTCTGATCTTTGCCGTGGCCTCCAGAAGCTCTCCTTCCGTAAAGAGTCGGACGTCCCCAGCCTCAACTGGCCACCTCCTGAAAACCCTCCCCACTTGCGCTGGAAAAAGTTCCCCTACTACCGCTCTCTGTACCGCCGTATCCACCTTTGGCGGTTTCCTACCCACTTTCCCCATCACTATTTTAAAACCCCTGCCCCAGATGTCCTCATCAACTTCGTCGACCAGGAGCTTCCATTTTTCCCTCTTGGCCGACTTGATGAGCCCTCCCAACCTTTTCCTTAACCCTTTATACTCCCCGACTAAACCCACGTTACCCCTCCCCGAGGCGTTGGCCCTTGTCAGCGCTCTACGTGCCCTGTTGCAGAGCATCCTTGCCTCCGCAATCTCTTCATTCCACCAGTATTTTGGACGTCTTCCGATTTGACGCCCCTTTCTGGTGAAATGAAGATCGCAGAGATGCTTTATGCTCTTGCACAGCTGAGCCGCGTTTTCCCCTTCCCCCACTTCTCGCTCCCCAAAGTCCCTACAAATTTTCTCCAGCCCTTCCGACGTCATTACCCACTCGCTTTGTTCCGCGTCCCTCACGCGCGACGGAGCCGTCTTGCCAACACCGAACCTGATGGGACGATGGTCGCTGAGGCATTCCTCTTCCATCACCTTCCACCCCGTCGCCAACCCCACTACCCTTGACCCGCAGAAGGTCACGTCGATATACGAGCGTGCCTCTCCCCTCCAGAACGTGGGCGCTGCCCCATCGTTCATTGGAGTCAAGTCGTTACACGCGGCCCATTCCGCTAGCAAACGACCCCTCCCGTCCTCTACGTTCCCTCCCCAGGTAGGGCACTTGGCATTAAAGTCCCCCCCTATAAAAGCATCCCTGATCCCCACCCCCAGTTGAGACCTTACGCATCCCAATATGTCCTCCAGATCTTGCAAAGCCTTATTAGGCAAGGCATAACAAGACACGTAAAATCTCCCACCCACTTGAATCCATACAAACCCTTCCCCCCTCCCGCGTTTTCCGATTCCCAACCCGCTGTTCAGCACCACCAGTGCTGCGTCCTCCCGATCGTCCATGAACCAGGCACTTCCTGTTGCCGTGCGTATGTTGGGCTTGGAGATCAACGCGATGTCCGCTCCGATCTCCGCGCACAACTGCATCGCAAGGTCGCTAGATGCAACCGACCTGTTCAAGTTCACTTGGACGACGGTCAGCATTCTTTAACCGGCGGTGCCGCCTTACCCACCCCCTTTTTTATAAGTACTAATTCTTTGTACTTTGGACAGGCCATGGATGAAGTCCTGTGACCTGCCACGTTGCAAGTTCTGCATCTTGCTTCCTGAATGCAGTCTTTCACCAAGTGCCCCACTTCTCCGCACTTGTGACACCGCCTACCCACTTTTGCGGCGCCGCATCCTGCTGCCATATGTCCGAGTTCCTGACAGTTGTAGCAGCGGTCTATGTTAGTAAAAGCCTCCACCCTGCACCGTGCCCACCCTATACTTATTTTACCTAAGTCCAGAATGTGCGCCCGGGGACCCCTGTCTAACGTGACCACGGCGTAGAGCTCTTGCCTTCCCATTTTGCTGCTCTGCGGCCTAAGGCTGTTGACCTCGCAGCCTCTCCCTTCCGGCGCCCCCACGATTCGGTCAATAGCGTCCCGCACCTCAACCGACGTCATCGCCCCATCTATCCCCCACACCAGCACCCTTTCCCTTCTGCTAAGTGCCTTCACCGTCAGCTCCGCGTTTTGGCCTTTGTTTAACGCCTCCCTAAAGGCACTAATTGATTTTTCTCCCCCACCCTGCAATTTTAACTTAATTGCTCCCGAAGCCATCTCCCTGGCCTCAAGGACCTTAACTCCGGCAGACTCTCCCACCCTCATTTTTAAGGCTTTAAGCCGCTCCACATAGTTGTTTCCCAGACCCTTTCCCTCTACCTGGAGGTCCGTCGTCTTTTGGCTTTTGCCCCTCTTGACGACTTTGCTCCAGGTGTCCCCTACCTCCACCTGCGCCAACCCTTCCGCCCCCTTAGGACGGGGGGTGTGGATAGTCATATTTAACTTTGAGCCCTCCGAGACCCACTCCATAATTTTTCGGACGCGCTCCGTCTCTCTGCCCGACGCCAATACCACCGAGAGGTTTGTTATTTCCCTTTCCCGCACCGCCGCCAACGCCTTTGCCGTCATGGACAGAAACTCTTCCCCCCCTACGTCCTGACCTTCCGCAGCCCCCAACAGAAACGTGTAGTTCCTGTCCATGGTCAGCTGCTCCCCTTCCAAAAATGCGCTTGCCTCCTGCGCCACGCATGCCAAGTTTCCCTTGCCCAATTTACCACTTGTAATTATGCCCTTTATAGCTTCCCCCTTTTCTCCGTACAGTTTCGTGATGGGGTTTTCGTCTCCCACGTCGACAATAACTAGAGCATTGTCTCCTTTTTTTGGGACCCCTACTGTTACCCTTGTCCGTCTATAGGCCTTTTTAGGGCACGCCTCCCGCATATACTTTTGAAAACCCTCCCCTGGCTTCCCTCCCTCCTTACCCATTTCCTCCCATATTGCAGCCACTAGTGCGACCTCCTCTGCATCCTTCTGCAGCTTTCTTTCATCTTCCACATTCATACCTTTCACGCCTTTTACACATATACCCATGCACCCACACCCTTCACATACCCTTATTTCCCGTAGCTGGTCCATGCGTACCTCCGTCCTTTCATCCATCCCGTTTTCACACTTCTTTCTCGCAGCTTCTTCAAGAGCCGCAACTCTGTCTTTTAGCTCCTGTTCTTTTTTTTGTTAACTTCGGCTTCTTTGATAGCATTTGCCGTCATGCTGTCTATTTTTTTTAAAAGTTCTGCATTAGCAGATCGTAGCTTTTCGGTTTCAGCTTTTATAAGCCTTAATTCTTCTTCCTGGTTCTTTCCGACTATCTTTTTTTGTTGCGAGGTAACCACCATTGGAAAAATTAGGGCTACCTCGTCGATGGCCTTTTTTAAATCCACCCTGGTGTTTTGAGCAACTTCTTTTTGCAACTTTTTTATGCATTTTGCCAGCGTTGTCATATTTACCTCTAAATTGTGAGGCAATGTTCCAACGCTGTTACGCCTTTTCTCGGCAGGTTTGCCTTGAGGGTCGTCCTCCCTTAGTCTTTTTTTCTCATCAATCACCTTTTTCCTTTCCTTTTCCTTTAATTCCTGCGGTTTTGTCGGTTCTTTCTTTGATTCTTCCGACTTGGACTCCTCCACAGGTTCTCTGTTAGGAGACCTCCCTATACTCCTTCGCCTGTTGTAATTTTGCAGGATATCAAGTTCTTCCGCTGTCAAGTCTTCGTGTCTGGCTGAGCCACGTCTGCTCAGCGACTTATCTTCAGTGTTTGTAGTCCAGTTTCGTTGTCCGTTTTCGTTGCCATTGTCGTTATCAGTTTTGTTTAGGTTGCCACACCCATATTCCACGTGGCAGACCGTCTCAGCAGACGGTGAGGGTTTTTCCTCCTGGGTATATTTATCTAAACTTTTGTGCATTGTTTCATTTTCTTTTTTTTTCCCGTTTTCTGACTTCCGGGCAGTCGCGCACCCTTTTAGTGGTTTAGAGTGTTGGGTTCTACTGTAAGAAAAAGATGTTAAAGCGGTTTTGGTTACCAAGCCCTCGTTACCTAATAGCTTAATAACCAGAAAGTGTGTCAAGAAAGACCGAAGAGTTGTTCTAGAGCGAACGATAGTTCAAAGGGGAAAGAGAAGGATAGAAAAGGTAGTCTCATTGCCGTGGCAAGGCTACCGTGCAATGGTGTTGGTCCGCGTGTGCAATCCCCTATCCGCCACCTGGGACGCGCCTGGAAGAGGTTTCACCTTCCCCTGCCCCCAAAATCTGGAGTCCAGGAACCTAACCTAACCTAACCTAACCTAACCTAACCTAACCTAACCTAACCTAACCTAACCTAACCTATTTAAAAAAAAAAACTCAAAATACATTTTTTCTAAATGTCAGATTAATCATAAAAAATGAGTAAACTGAAAAAAAAAGTAAAAAAAAAAATTATTTTGATATTAACCTAACCTAACAAAACCTAACCTAACCTAAAAAAAGTCAAAATTTGTTTTTTGTAAAAATTTCAGAATATTTATCAAAAATGAAAAAACTGAAATTTTTGTAAATTTTTTTTTTTTATTTGGTTTATGATCTAACCTAACCTAACCTTATTATCAAAATTGCAAATACCTGAAAAATCAGTAAAAACTCGAAAAAAAAAGGTTTTTGTAAAAATGTCAGATTAACCATATTTATATAGTTATGGTTTAAGAAAAAACTGAAAGTTTTGTAAAAACATTTTTTTTTTGTTTTGTTAATGACCTAACCTAACCTAACCTAACTTTACTATCAAAAATGCAAAAACCTAAAAATTCAGTAAAAACTATAACATTTTTTTGTTTAAATGTCAGATTAAACATCAAAAATGCAAAAACGGAATTTTTGTTTTGTTTTGTTTATTACTTAACCTAACCTTACTTAACCTAACTTACAAGAAAAAACTCAAAATACATTTTTTTTTAATGTCAGGTTTAGCATCAAAAATGAGTAAACTGAAAAAAAAAATGTAAAAAAAAAATATTTTGGTTAACCTAACCTAACCTTAACCAACCTAACCTAACCTAAAAAACTCACAACATCTTTTTTTTGTAAAAATTTCAGAATAACCATCAAAATGCAAAAACTGAAAATTTTGTAGATGCAATTTTTTTTTTATTTTGTTAATGACTTAACCTAACCTAACGTAACCTTATTATCAAAATTTTTTAAAACGTCAAAAAAAAAATTATTTTGTTAAAATGACCTAACCTAATCTAATCTTACCTAACTTAACCTAACCTAACCTATAAGAAAAAAGTGGGTAAAACTAAAAAAAAAAATAAAAAACAAAAAAAAATTGGTAATAACCTAACCTAACCTAACGTAACAATCTGCCAATAGACAGAAACAAATACGTAAAATTTCTACCAACAGCTAGCCTGAAGTGCGTTGTCTTTGAACTTGCATACACGTTAACAGATGTCTGTAAGAAAAACTTTTAGGGTACGGACAAAATAATTATTGCAAGCGCAAGACTACTGCTGTCAGAATATTCAAAGCAAACGGATGTAGCGTACCCGTAAAACCACCAGCCTGATAAAATCCAAAAGAAACAAAACAAACTTTCTTAGTCACAATGCTTAACAACAAGAAGTTCAATGGCAAACCACCCATGTTTGTTAAAACCTATAACTTTAAAGTATCAAGAAAACCGCCCGACACTTAAACTAGCTACCTAACAGATTACTGTCAAAAGCATGTATACCAAGTTTGCTCATAAAAGAATAAAAAACTTTATCTTTTTCTTCTAGTGCTATTGTCATGGCTACAATGGTTTTAACGATGGCAGTTCTGAACAATTAGATTTTCTCAAGTTTTTGAATCAAGACGTCCGACGCTTCCCAATGTTTCTTCTTCCGTTTATTTATTCTTGTACTATAAGTTAAAGAAGTGCTTTATATGTCTTAGTTATTTGAGTTTTCTTTATTTAATGGTGTCAATAATTTAATTTTTTTTTTAGTTTTATTTAAAATTTTGATGTTGGTGTTTTTCTCAGTCCACGGTATCCTCCACATTATCCGGTAACATTACATTTCAAAGCTTGCAGTTTGGCCATCTGCCATGTCCTTGCTTTGACCTATAAAACAGCGTGGAAAACCAGTACCGTAACTAGAGCAGTGCCGTTAGTGCCCCGCACGGGGTGCAATTAGGTTGAGGCGCAGATAACCACCTAAACTTTATAATTTTGAAGTGTGGAGGGCGCAAAATGACGTTCTCGTACCGGATGCATCAGAAGCTAGTTACGGCACTGTAGAGAATATGTAACACTGAAGCATCCTCAATGAAATCAGAACTGAACAGTTTTAAGAGTACTTCTCATTGGTCAAAAGCATCCACTAATTAAGAATGATTTGTCTACTAGCTCAAAACACCTAAACAGTACCAAAATCTTTACCAAGGGAAATTCCAAAGTTTCCATAGCGGGCAACTCCTAATATCAAAAAAATCCACAAAAATTACGTCAGCTGGTAAAAATTTGATTTGTTTAAGTATTAATCAAGTTACATATCATGCACTATGTCAATCCGAAAAAAAACATCAATTCTGAAGATCACATCCGGTTGGTTTACGTAACTACTCAGCCGGTTTGACCTCTTGTACATTTTCTCGGTTAAAATCTTTGGTCAATGGCATACATTTTTACTTTACTCTAAACTCCAATGTGATAAGCTTCTTTGGTCTCATCCATTTGGCTCCTAGATTCTTTTCCCTACTTTGCACTATTACTTGTTGGGTTTGAAAACCTTAAACCTAAATAATTACATTGCTTATAGGAGCTTCCTACATTTTACGCATTGTCGCAATTTTTAATTTAAAACAAAGTTTGCCTTCAGAATAGACAAATCGCTATAGAGATGGTGCACGATTCAGATTAAAAGCTGTATTGGTTTGGCATCAGAGTTACTTTGCTTGTTTGTTGGTTTTTAAGATAGCACAGTGTTTCTTTTCATTGCATGTCAAACACCTAAAAAGTTTATGTTCACTTCCTATCTATCACCATAAAGAGAAATTAGTTTTGATTTATGTTGGTATGGAACGGTTGTAGCAGTGTCCTCTTATGCTTTTCTATTAGTTTTATTTGGGCGAAAGTAATCATTAAATGTTGCGCGTACACCTAATACCAGGTTAGTGGAATCTACAAAGAATAGTTGATCTAACCTAACCTTACCTAACCTAATATGAGATTAGTGGAATCTACAAAGAAATGTTGATCTTGTATCTTTTTGGGTAATCGGCAGCATCCTTCTTATGGAATTTTTACAACTTCCTGTTGCATGTCCATCAGCAGAAACAATTGGTGTTAAGCAATTGTTATCCTCTCTCAAGTTGATTTTTTGATTTTTTTTGCCAACATTTTTTGGCTTGGGCAGCTTGTTCTAAGTCTGTTAACACGGTAGGCAAGTTCTGACTGCTAGAGTAGTAAGTGCTTTTTTTTCAAAATTGATTCCTCCGATGGTACATTTGTTTTGTCTATTTTCTAGTATCTGGCCAATCAAAACAAGGCATATAGCAATTTGTTGTGACTTTCGGGGCTGTGTTCTATCTAAACTGAAACTTATGCATCATGAATAGTCTAGAAAATTTTGATTACCAAAGTCTTTTTGTCTAAAATTTTTTAATTGCCTTTACAATTGCCAAACACTTCAGTTTACTGCTGTTGTAACTTATATATATATATATATATATATATATATACATATATATAGAGATAAAAACGCTGGTTTAGGAGCGTTTAAGCGCACGCTTTCTACGTTGTAAAAGCGTCTAAGGATTGGAGGCGTACGCTCCCAATCCGTGCATATAACCTACGTGTTAAGAGCGTCCAACGGTTAGTTGAAATTGAGTGTTAATAGATGGCATTAAAATCAAGATTGACAGAATTTGTTAGTACATTACTGTAGCCACACATTTGCGCTTTTGTAGCGGACATATCTACCGTAATAAAATCAAATCGAATAGGGTTATTGACCTACATAATGTTTTTTTTTATAAGTTATAAACTTTCCTTTAAAATATTAGTTACAAATATTCTGCCTGTATCAACTGAAATATTACTTGATATAAAAAAATATAAATATTATAACTACTTTATATGATAACACAACAGATTGTATTTATTTTTCAGGCTTGAATTTATATTTTGTTAAAAGTTGAAGTTTAAGGTCAATCATTTTTCTAGGTCTTACACCAAGTTTAAGGTCAACGCTAACGTTTATACATGCTATAATGAATAGTAAATACTAAACAAATTAAAAAATAATAAAAGTTAATAGACAAGGATAAGTACACCAATTACAAAGATAATCAAACAAAGGTGTTGCTTCTAAAAAAAATTAGATTCGGCAAAAGTATTATATTAATGTTTATAGAATTTTATGATTTTAATAAATTTTAGTATACATCGGAATTTAAATATGCTAATTACAAAGATATAGTCAGTATAACAAAATTCTTGTTAGAGACGGTAAAGTTAAAACATTAATGAACACAGCATTATATGATATTAACGAAGCCAGCACAATTATACATTGATGCACAACATTCTATAATCTTAATCAATTTTTGTAAATAGAAATACTTTACAAATCTAGTGATAGAGTTAAAATAACAAAATTCCTGTTGGAGGCGGCACAATTGTAACATAAATGCACAATATTTTATGATATTAATGAATTTTGGTAGGCAGAGACATTGAAGTAAGCTAATTACAATGATAAAGTTAAAATAACAAAATTCTCGTTGGAGGCGGTGCAAATATAACATTTATGCACATCATTTTATGATCTTAATGAATTTTAGTAGATAGAAGTACTTAAGTATGATAATTACAATGATAAAGTTAAAATAACAAAATTCTTGTTGGAGGCGGTGCAAATATATCATTTATGCACATCATTTTATGATCTTAATGAATTTTAGTAGATAGAAGTACTTAAGTATGATAATTACAATGATAAAGTTAAAATAACAAAATTCTCGTTGGAGGCGGTGCAAATATAACATTTATGCACATCATTTTATGATCTTAATGAATTTTAGTAGATAGAAGTACTTAAGTATGATAATTACAATGATAAAGTTAAAATAACAAAATTCTTGTTGGAGGCGGTGCAAATATATCATTTATGCACATCATTTTATGATCTTAATGAATTTTAGTAGATAGAAGTACTTAAGTATGATAATTACAATGATAAAGTTAAAATAACAAAATTCTTGTTGGAGGCGGTGCAAATATATCATTTATGCACATCATTTTATGATCTTAATGAATTTTAGTAGATAGAAGTACTTAAGTATGATAATTACAATGATAAAGTTAAAATAACAAAATTCTCGTTGGAGGCGGTGCAAATATAACATTTATGCACATCATTTTATGATCTTAATGAATTTTAGTAGATAGAAGTACTTAAGTATAATAATTACAATGATAAAGTTAAAATAACAAAATTCTTGTTGGAGGCGGTGCAAATATAACATTTATGCACATCATTTTATGATCTTAATGAATTTTAGTAGATAGAAGTACTTAAGTATAATAATTACAATGATAAAGTTAAAATAACAAAATTCTTGTTGGAGGCGGTGCAAATATAACATTTATGCACATCATTTTATGATCTTAATGAATTTTAGTAGATAGAAGTACTTAAGTATGATAATTACAATGATAAAGTTAAAATAACAAAATTCTCGTTGGAGGCGGTGCAAATATAACATTTATGCACATCATTTTATGATCTTAATAAATTTTAGTAGATAGAAGTACTTAAGTATGATAATTACAATGATAAAGTTAAAATAACAAAATTCTTGTTGGAGGCGGTGCAATTATAACATTTATGCACAACATTTTATGATCTTGATAAATTATGATAGATAGAATTACTTAAATATAACAATTACAATGATAAAGTCAAATCAACAAAATTCTTGTTGGAGGCGGCGCATTTATAACATTTATGCCCAACATTTTATGAATTTTGGTAGATAGAAGTACTTTAGTATGACAATTACAATAATAAATTCAAAATAACAAAATTTTTATTGAAGGCGGCGCAATTAACACATTTATGCCCAAAATTTTATAATTTTTATGAATTTTGGTAGATAGAAGTACTTAAGTATAACAATTACAATAATAAAATCAAAATAAAAAAAATTTTGTTGGAGGCGGCGCAATTATACCATTTATGCACAATATTTTATCACTTTAATGAATTTTGGTAAATAGGGACATTTAAGTAAGCTTTTTACAATGATAAAGTGAAAATAACAAAATTCCTGTTGAGAGGCTGTACAATATTATTGCACAACATTTTATAATCTTGATAAATTCTAGTAGATATAGGTACTTAAGTATGCCAATTACAATGATAAAATCAAAATGACAAAATTTTTGTTAGAGGTGGCGCAATTATTAAACATTTATGCACAATATTCTATAATCTTAATGATCTTTGGTAGATAAGGACATTTATGTAAGCTTAATACAATAATAAAAAAAAAATAACAAAATTCCTGTTAGGAGGCGGCACAATTTTAAAATTATTGCACAACATTCTATGATCTTGATGAATTTTGGTAGATAGATGTACTAAAGTATTCCAAATACCATGATAAAGTCAAAATATCAAAATTTTTGTTGGAGGCGGCGCAATTATAACATTAATGCACAATATTCTATGATCTTAATAAATTTTGGTAGACAGCTACATTTAAGTAAGCTAATTAGAATAATAAAGTAAAAATAATAAATTTCTTGTTAGGAGGCGGCACAATTATAATATTATTGCACAAGATTTTATAATCTTGATAAATTCTGGTATATAAAGGTACTTAAGTATGCCAATTACAAAGATTAAGTCAAAACAACAAAATTAATGTTAGAGGCGGCGCAATTATAACATTTATGTACAACATTTTATTATCTTGATGAATTTTGGTAGATAGAAGTACTTAAGTATGACAATTACAACGATAAAGTCAAAATAACAAATTTCTTGTTGGGGACGGCACAATTATTATATTATTGCACAACATTCTACAATCTTGATAAATTCTGGTAGATAGAAGTACTTAAGTATGCCAATTACAATGATAAAGTCAAAGTAACAAAATTTTTGTTGGAGGCGGCGCAATTATAACATTTATGCACAATATTCTATGATCTTATTGAATTTTGGTAGATAAGAACATTTAAGTAAGATCATTACAGCAATAATGTAAAAATAACAAAATTCCTGTTGGGAGGTGGCACAATTATAATACTAGTGCACAACATATTGGTAGACAGGGGTAAGCTATTTACAATGATTAAGTTAAAATACTAAAATTTTTGTTAGAAGTGGCACAATCATAACATTTATGCATAACATTTTATGATCATGATGATTTTTAGTAGACAAGAATACTAAAGTATCTCAATTATAATGATAAAATTATAATAACAAAATTCCCGTTGGACGTGGCACAATTATAACATTAATGCACAACATTTTATGATCTTACTAAAGTTTAGTAAACAGCGGTACTTATGTATTCCAATTACAATTATTACGGTAAAATAATAAAATTCGTGTTAGAGGCTGCACAATTATAACATTAATGCACAATATTCTATGATCTTAATAAATTTTGGTAGACAGAAGTACTTAAGTATACATATACAATCAAAACGTCAAAATAACAAAATTTCTGTTGAAACGCGGCACAATTTCTTAATTCGACACAATTATAACATTAATACATAAAATTCTATAATTTTAATAAAGTTTGTTAGACAAAAGTATTTAAGTATGTTCATTACAATAATTAGGTTAAAATAACATAATTCCTGTTAGAGGCGGCACAATTATGACATTAATGATAGATAGATAGATCATTTATTTAAATATTACTTTTGTGTATAAATTCTTACTAACTAATACATAGGCTTATCTTTAAATACATAAATACTAATACTACTTAAATATAAAACAGTAATACATTATAAAACTATAAATATAGGGTAAACATACAAATTACAATTTAGCATGTCACTCTTAGACATTATGTTTATAATATAATATTCACAACATTTTATTATTTATGAATGCCATACACAATAAGAAAGACAAATTATTAAAATCTGTTGGAAAACAAAATTCTTATAAATAAATAGATTAGATTATAGATGTTTTTTAATTGGAATTTGTTTTAAAATTATTATTATGGTGTGCACTTTTCAAGCTAGATGTTAAAAATAAATTAATTAATTTAATCATAATCGGCAGCTTTAACAAAAAAAAACTATAAATAAAAAAAATACTATTAATCAAAAAAAATTGTCTTGGCTGCCGTTTATGGTTATTTAATTTTTATTTTTAACATCCCACTTGAAAAATAAATCCCATAATAATAATCTTCAATTAATACCAATTATAATTATTGTAATATTTATAATCAATAATTTATTTAATTAAACTATTAAAAAAATAATATTGCTAATTTTAAAACATCTTTTTTCACGTTTATGTAACCATTATACATAATTTGTTGAAATAAAATGTTTGGTTACTCTTGCATTGTAGTGGCAATGTCAACAAATTTTCTATTTTTTTTAACCATAAAACTCATTCAATACTAAGAATAAGTCTATTTTTAGAACTACTTATTTCAATGCCTAAAACTAAATTGCACTTTTTTGCAATGATAAGTAATTGATTCAAACTCAGGCTTAACACGGGCCATAATTTTAACTAGTTAATGTATTCTAATTTGAAATAAATAATATTCCATATTTTTTATTAGTTTATCTATAGTTAAATTATTTAATGGTGAGTCAATTATACCATATCTATTGTTAATGTTTAATTATAAAACTAAACGTGTATGAAAAATGAGATCGTTTTGCACACACAGCTTGCGTTCTAAAAACGTTAATAATGTTAATATGCACAATATACGTTTTAGAGGCGTTTATTTGCACAATATACGTTTTAGAGGCGTTTATTTGCACAATATACGTTTTAGAAGCGTTTATTTGCACATAACACGCTCAAGAGGCGTTTACACATTAACGGCAAAGCCGTGAACTGTAGTATAGCCCTAGCGGTAAACATTTAAACTCAATAAGATAAGCATGCCGTTAGACGCCCCTAAACATGACCAATTTGTAGTTTTGGGGGCGTTTAGCCATAACTGTAAATAACTTAGACAAGAACCAAATGTATTAAAATAAAAACTAAATAAAATAGGTTTCTAATTTAACCTTTCGGCAAAATAACGAATTGCTTGATCATTTTTCAAATTTATTTTGCAAACTATTTATTAATCTTCTAATTTAATAATAAATTGTTGTTGTTTTCACGTATAAAGATAGTACTAAAACACTATGGCACAGTTAGTTTATAAAGTAAATTAAACGCTCCCAATCCTCTCAAGAGCAAACGCTCCTAATACAGAGTTTGTGTCTATATATATATATATATATATATATATATATATATATATATGTGATTTGTTAAAACTAATACTGATATACCCGCTTTTAAGATCCGTCAGTATTATTTCCATCTCAATCTTGAACAAAAATTAGTTTGCAAAAGTTTCTTCAGATTTTCTAAAAGTGTGACTAAAGACTAGCAATGTTTGTTTATTGTCGTATATACTTTTTTAGTTACACAATCTCATGACCCACATAGTGATTTTTTTGTAGTTAGTGCAAGTTAGTCACATACAATCTTTATGCGATGTTTTAGCAAATGATTTCTGTTCAAGATGACTTTTTTGCCAGAGGTAATTATTGTTTGTTTATCTAAAATTGCAGTTGCATTGCTCCGGGCTGCAATAGAGACCAAACTTTATCTCTCCGTTGTGGTAAATTTGATCAACCTGTTTCCTTTGTAAAATTGGTGATCTGCTTCCACAAGCTTTTTATTAGCCAACATTTTTTTTAATTTATTTCACTTACAGACTTTCTTTATTTTTTGGTCCGCATAGTACATACATACACACCTTTATAAGTTTTAGTTTAAGTTTTCTGAAAGTTTGTTTAAAGAGAAGCATTTTTTGCTTTTTTGGGCCGCAATGCAGACCAAATTTTTGCAACTTTAATAAATTAAATTTTGAACAAAGAAAGTAGTAAGCCAATAACTTAGATTCTGATTCTACAAGCCTTTTGTCCAATTAATTTTTAAATTTATTCCTCCAAAAGGTTTTCTTAATTTTTAAAAAATCTGTCTAAAAAAAGCAATTTTTGTTGGTCTTGATAAACCCGCTTCTTTTGCAAAACCAATAACACAGATTTGCTTTCTCATTTTTTTTTGTTTTTGTCTAACATTTTATGGAGCAAACAGTAATGATGATGGTCTATTTAAAAGCTTATATAATTTATATAAAGCACAATATAGACTGCAGAGGCTATAAATTTCTCTCCTTTTGTTTTGGATCTTGTTACTTCTTTAACAAACTTTCTTGATTGTACAGAGCAACTAGTAATTTTTCTTCAAAGTTGAACTCTATGGTAAACTGGTACTTGATATATTACCAATCTTATTGTCAATTTGCATCAGAAAAAGTTTATCTGTTAGATATTTCTAATTTGGAAAATTTGCCCAAATGATCGTTAAGTGACATTGAATTGAGCGATAACATAGTTGATAATTCAATTTTAGGGTTAGTTCTTTTAATTTAAAACTGCATTCGAATGTTAGCTACGTCTGTCTCCAGCATAAAACGGAGACCTGGCCTCAGTGGCAAAGCTAGGATTTTTGGCCCTATCGCAAAACATTGAGAATTTAGAAAAATCCTGCAATCTTAGAATTGAATATAATATCCTTTCTAAAAGTGCCAATAAGCAAACGTACATACTGAAAGATGTGATACAAAATTTTTGTTTTTGTCGAGCTTGGCAAATATAAAATAAATTTATAATTTTAACAAAACGTTTCAAGCAGCTTTTACGTTTCTTTTGTATCAATAAAACATCCGCCACCGCTTGCTGTGCGGTTTCCTACCAACCAATGTTTGAAAAAACCGGACTGAGAATCATATTTGAAGGTTCATTCAACATCTTTTATAAACATCTATTGAACTAAAACAATCTTCCTATATATGCGGATACACCGGCGCTATATGTATCTACTAACGTATAAGACTTCTACTCATTATTAGTTAATACTACTGTATTAATGTAACTTACAAAAATTACATTTATACCTATCGACTGCGCCAATTTGGTGCCTTACAAAAATTTTACCGATATTTACTGTACATTAGCTTAAAATTAGTTTAAACGTACTATGTGCTAGTATCGGCTAAGATTTCCATCAAAAAGAAATTGAACAACGGCAATTGAGAGATTACTCACCAACGGATGCGTCTTTGGACAAATCTAAACTGCGTCAATCGCTATATTGACAATGCCACCAAGAAGTGTTCAACTGTAACTTTCAAAAACAACATAAAATTGTTTTATCAATAACGCCGTCAACCTATAAGTTGAACAAAAACAGAACCTACCAACTGCGCTAATTTAGTGTCTTACAAGATTCTCCAAACATTTCTATCACAGAAGATATCAAAAACAGTATTTTTGCACAATCTACCATAACAAACCAATACGCTTGAACTTAAATTACAATATAGAGTAACATTTCTTGTTGACATTGATTGCAATGATATATACTCATAAAAGTTAGTAAACCTGAAACAAACCAAGACTACGTCAGCATGTCAAAATAAATGTATTATTACGTGCACTATGGAACCAAGACCAAAACAACCTCTATACATTGGCTTAAGTACAAGATACTCTTTGCTAACCAAATCAAATGCCAAAAGAAAAGTGTCCGCATATATAAAATAACACTGGTTTCAGCCAACATTGCAGCCAAACTGCATCAGACATGATATCCATTAAAGACAAAATACTCCACCAACTAACTGCGTCATTTTGATTTTTATGCCAAACACGTCCCTTTTCAACAAACAATACAAAAAAAATACAAAGAACACAAAAATGTTGAGTTATCTCAAAATTTAATTGAGGAAAAGCTTGTTCACTTTTATTTATAACAAAAATTAGCTGACAAAAAATGTTTGATAGTTTACAACCTATTTTGACTATACAATTGATATTAGAAAAAGAATACTATTACAAGAGCAATTACATATTCTTCAAGCTTTGGCCTACTGCCATAAAATACAAAATACTGTTACACTAAAAATACGTTTTAAAAACTTTCTTTTACTTCATTTTTAAAGAAAACAAATATTGCTTAATGTCATATTATTGTAATTTGTGATAAAGATTCTATTCAGGTTAATTGTAAATTACTTTAAATCAACTCAAATAAGACATGATTTGTGAATTAAATGCACATAATTCATTTTTTTTAACTTTTATTGCAATAACTACTAGAAATGATGCAAGTGTTCCCGTTTATTTCAGAAAGTCGAATATATATATTAATCATTTTAGAATTATGTTCTGTAGTTATTTACAAATCATAAAGGGTTGAACGAATTTGTCTTTTTTACAGACAATAATATTCTTATAAATAAATGCAATTCATTATTATTATTTTAATAAAATATATAAAATAAAATGTTTATTTGATAAAATATTATTTTTTCTTTTTATTTTCAGATCATGGTTACGAGTCAACTATGAAGCAGTTGACAAAGTTCCTATTTTCTACATCTGCTCCCTTTGATATGAGTTATCTAGAAGGTGTTAGTGATGAATGTAGAAAAGCAAGTTATAGATATATGAAAGATTTGAAAACGTATCAACTGTGGGCTCTTAGCAGTGAGTATATTTTAATTACTTATTTTGTTGGTATGTGTATTAATTGATTTAATTAATCAAAATAAGAAAAAAAGTTGTTTACTTTAACTAACTTCAAAACAGATTATTGAATTAGTATTGATTTATGCAAAGTTGATGTTATTACCAAATATTTTTCAGTCAAGGATTAATAATATTTTTCTTCCGTAATCGGTCGTTCGCTTTTTTGTTTACAAAATTTTGTCAATAATTAAATAGAATAAATGTATCTACTATTAATAAATAGTATGCATTCTTTAATGTAATATAGTTTTTGCTATATAATGATATAATGACATATATTAATTCCGCAGAAAACAATAAAAGGAAATAATAGACATTATTTCTTCTAATATTTGACAAATTAAACTAATTTATAATTATTTTTATTATACAGAGTTAGGTTAGATTAGATTAAGTTAGGTTAGGTTAGGTTAGGTTAGGGTAGGTTAGGTTACGTTAGGTTACGTTAGGTTACGTTAGGTTACGTTAGGTTACGTTAGGTTAGGTTAGGTTACGTTAGGTTACGTTAGGCTACGTTAGGTTAAGTTCCTGGACCCCAGATTTTGGGAGCAAGAGAAGGTGAAACCCATTCCAGGCGCGACCCCGGGTGGCCGATAGGAGATTGCACACGCGGACCTAACACCATTGCACGGTAGCTATGCCACGGCAATGAGACTACCATTTTTCTTCTTCTTTTCCTACTTTGAACTATCAGCTTCTCTTGGCTAAACTCTTCTATCTTACCTTGATCACTTTTCGGTAACCAATGCTATTAGGTATTGAGGGCTAGGGAACCAAACATCTTTCTATTTTTTTTCTTACTCGTTTTCCTGGGTAAAACTCAACGCCAAAAAAAAAAGACTATCAGAGCCCCCCCTTGGTAGGTCACGAAGACAGTAGTGACCCGATAAGGCTTTGCCGTTGGGGGTGTATACACCCTATAGGCTGCTCCAGAAGCCGTAAAAAATGGAAAACAACAATGGATCAAATTGAAAACAAACCCTGGGAACAAAAATTGCCGGCAGAGGGGGCGCGGGGGAGGAGGGGGGATCCGGAAATATTTCAAAAACCCCAAACTTACGGCAAATCGGCAACAAAACAAAAACATGCAAAAGGAAGAGCGGCAAACCCAAAACACACCTGACGAGAAAAATAGGAATGCCAAAAAAGCCAAGTTGGAACAAAAGTTGACTGATAACCTTTTTGGCCCAAAACAACCGACAACTTGTTCTTTGGTACACCCAACAAAGACGCAGTCTGCTATGGAGCTTTCCAAAGGAGAAAAGATTATAAATATTATGGAATCGGACGAGGAAGAAGTCTCTGAGTCGAAGGACGGGAGTAAAGATTCCCGTTTGGACGGGACGCTAACCAACTACAAGAAAGCTAAAACAGCAAAGCCTGGAAAGACTCTACAGAAACTGGCAGCCACAACAGCTGATGCCTTAGCTTTTATAAACAGCGCAAAAGGGAAAACCGTAAACAGCTACATAAACACCATGATCCGGTCAATATCGTCACACTTAGAAAAACTGGAGGCTTTACCGTCGCAGACATACAGACAAGAAGTAAATTCGGTATGCCAAAATCAAGGAGACCGAAAGGAGACCTTGAAACTGAAGGACGAAATAACAATTCTCAAGAAACTACAGGAAAAGAGCACAAAATCAATGAAGAAAAAAATCAAGACTAACTGGAGTCAGAAAAAAAGGAAAACGCGAAGAGACAGCAAAAGACTGAGAAATTAAAAAAAAGCTCCTCGAACTGGAAAGAAACAAGAGAATAGGAAAACAAACAGCCACAAACAGCGGTAGCAACAACTTTAACCCCGAAGCAAACATCCAATGTGTCCGGAATGCCGGAAACTAAACAGAAAAGCAAAAGAAAAAAACAAAAATTTTCTTAAAAAACTGGAGTTTGTATACCTTGATAGCACTGACCCAAGCAAGCTTAAAGATCTGCTCGATGAGAGTTGGCCAAAGGAAGCGTACGTGACTAAGGCAGCCAAGAGACACTCTCTTAAAGGAACAGAGGAAGTCTGCCTTATTTTCAAACCGGGGAGCTCAGAGAGGACTGGTTAGTATACCCGAGGATAAGTACCCAAAGCTGGCTGAACTGCTGGCGGAAGAAATACCGGAAGGGTAGAGGATGAGCAGCTTGACCAAAACTAGCAAGGGCACCAGGGAGCAGACCGTCCACATCGATCAGTTAACCGCCGGCAGCGTGGAAGGTATAGTTACAACCTTGAAAGAGTTGCGGGGCACAGTAGAGGACACCATCCCCAAGAAACATCTAATGGTGGCGGTTTCGGAAAGGCACGACTGGGTAGCTCTACAAAAACTTATCAGCCTCACATTCAAAATGTTCAAAGTGGAGGTTGTAATAAATATACCCTCTAGCCATAGCAAGCCAGAGAAAAAAAAATGGTGGGCAACAGAGCAAGAATAAGGAAAACTCAGCCAAGCCCAGGTCAACAGAGGCGGTTATTGTAAAGACAAGCGGCGGCTCATACGCAAAGATCCTCGGGAGTATAAAGGAGAAGGTCAACTTCCTCTAAGAGGGGATGATGGTTAGGTCAATCAGAAAGACGGAAGGCGGGGACCTTATCATTGTGACCAACAAGGAACGAGCGGAAGATTTTAAGAAGGTTTTGTAACAGAAGAAGATTGGGAGCGCTCACGTAGTAGGCGGCAGAAAGAATAAAATCAGCAAAACCCTTCATATTTCAAATATCAAAAGGGATGTTAAGCAGGCCACCTTACAAAAGGCTATAAAAGATAAGCTAATTGAACTGGACCAGGGGGACGCGCGTTTTGAGGTAAAAAACCTCATGCCAACCAAAAATGGCAACTAAAATGTCACTCTAACTATAGATGCGGTGGCCGCTACGGCGCTGATCAAGGCGGATAGATTGAAGATTGGCAGGTTCCAGTCATCAATCAAGGAAAGGATCCACGTGCCAAGATGCACCAACTGCCTCAAAATGGGGCACGAGAGGGGAAAATGCAAAGAAGAAAGGTCAGAAAACCAGGGCTGCCTAAAATGCAGCAAGACAGGGCATCAAGTGAAAGACTGCCGCTCACTGCATGGAATGCAAGCAAAAGCACAGGGCGGATTCGATGAGATGTCTGATTTTCAAAAAACTACTAGAAAGGAGCAGAGGGGAGCATGTCAAGGCCCAACAAAATAGAATTTAAAATTCTCCAAATTAACACCGGCACCGCAAGTGCCGCACTCGACGCAGCAGAGACGCATGCAAGGCAAATCGGGGCAGACCTAGTGCTACTACAAAAGCCAAACAAACAACTAGCTAAGAGGCAGGGATTGTTGATGGACCAGCGAGAAGATGTAGCAGTCTTTCAAGTCAGTAGGAAGGCGGAGATCAAAGGGAACCAGGCCGAATTCCAGGTCATCGAGATTCAAGATCTGGCGATAATCAACTCTTATATTTCTCCAAACATCTCCCTGAAGGCGTACAAGGCAAAGGTGGACCAGATCATAGAAAAGATTAGATTTCTACGATCCAAGACAGTCATTCTTGCCGGATATTTTAACGCCAAATCTCCAGCCTGGAGATGATTGTCGAGAGAAGATAAAAGGAGCGACGTTAAACCTGGTGCTTGAAAACAACGGGCACACACCAATTTTTGTTAGAAGGATGAGCGGCTCGCACATCGACTTAAAGTTGGCCACAAGCAACGTGGTGCTGTCAATCTGGAAAGTAGACAAGGAGGAAGAGTCACTGAGCCTCCACAGATTCCTCTTATTTGAAGTGACGTGCAAAAGCCGACAACATACCGACAGCTTGGAGTGGCAGTGAGCCTTGAACGTAGGGAAGGCAAGAAGAGTGTTCAAAGGGCTGGCAAAGGAGCAAAATGCCTGCAGGATTTTAAAAAAAGCACAGGACTGGGCCAGCTACAGGCTGTAAGGAAAGGGAGGCAAAAACATGCCGTACTGGTGGACCGATGCCATCGAAGGCGACCGGAAGATCTGCATCGAGATCAGAAGGCGTCTTATGAGGAGCAGGGTTAGTAGCAAAGCGATTGAGGACCTGGAAGAAACGTGTAAGGCTGCCAGAAACGCCTACAAAGGGGCCATTAAAAAAAGTAAAAAGGAGAAATGACACAAGCTGATAAACGACCTTGAGAAAAACTCGTTTGAACAGGGGTATCAAATTAAAGTCAAAAGGCTGAGCGTAAGGCCAAATCAACTAGCGCTGGATGACACCACGAGAAGTAGGGTGGTCGTGGAACTTTTTTCAGACATTGTCGGCCCAGCGGCACCCTTGCCAAATTTGGATAACTCGGACACACCTCCTTCTTTCACTAAGGAAAAGATGAAGGTAGCCATTGCAAGGATTAATAATAATAATAATATTATACTTTATTTCTATTATATACAAATCATATAAATAGAAAAGGGCGAAGTTCAGACTGGGTCTGCTCTTCCACTTAACCTTTTTAATTTTCACAATACTAATTTTGATCTAAATCGGCTTCAAACTGCTTTTTCTTCTATCTCTTTTTCTGTGCTCCATTCAATAGATGGTTAAATCTTACATTTACTACTGTACAAGAAAACAGTAACGGCACTTACCAAGATCCTGCCAAACATCAGCGGCCAAAGAGCAAGGAGAAGGACGATTTACCACGTCGTGGTTCAATCTATTCTAACATACGCAGCGCCTGTGTGGAAAAGAGCACTTGGCGTACAAAGGCACATGACAGCGCTGACCTCAATACAAAGGAAGGTCCTGCTAAGGGTCATACGCGGATACAAGACAGTCAGCGCAAACGCGGCTTGCGTCATAGCAGCGGTCCCACCGATCGAGCTAAAGGTGTTGGAATTGGACAACAGATACAATGCCAGGAAGACAGGTCGAGAAACAGCTTACAACATAAAAGAGCAGTGGCAGCAAAAATGGGAGGATACGCAAAACAACGCACAATGGACTAAGAGGTTGATCTCAAACCTACACAAAGAGGATTAGAAAAACCGTTGACGACGCCTGGCACTACTGCGGCGCCCAAGACTCTCCCGAACACACTATCTTTATCTGCGATTGATAGCAGGTCGGAAGGCAAGAAGCGGAAGCAGCCATAGAACAAAGCCTCGAAGTGAACAACCTGATAGACCTAATGACTCGTTCAAAGAACAACTTGAGCCACATCTATTCTTTCATTAGGGTGTCCATAAAGTGCAAAGAAGAAGAAAAAAGGGCAAGGCAGAAAGCCGCAAGTAGAATCAATTGAGTGTCCAGCCGTCCAACCGATGTGAAAAACAGAAGTTTTTTAGTGGGTAAAAGTCCTACACTCCCGGACTCATTGACCTCTTAAAAAAAAAAGGTTAGGTTAGGTTTGCTTTCGATATACATAAAGACATAGAAAAGAAGCGCAGCTAAAATGAAGTTGACACTGACTGGCCAAATTTGGAATAATGTAAAAACACAATAACATTAAAAAATAATTTTCTTGTGCATTTCTTCTTAAACAAGTTACATCTATTAAAGTACAAATTTGAACTAAAAAGTATGTATTATAATAAAATTTCTAAAGTTGAATTTGAATAAAAATAAAAATTTATTTGCTATATAAATAAATGCGGTATGAAAAATATAATATTATGAAAACAATGACATGTTATTTATTTATAAGATTAATGACTTAATCACATATCTAATAAAGTCATCACAATTATAAACACCATCAATAAAGTATTCCTATATTATACTTCACCATATATAGTCATCAATACAAGATTACATACCGACATGCATTATACAACACACTAATTAGTCCGCAATTAATAATTAATAAGATGTTTTCACGACCTTGCTAAAGAAAATCAGGATCAACAATAAAACCCGCGCGTAAAATTGCTAATTATTTCCGGTATTGCATGTGGTTATGGAAAACACTCACTATTATTGTTATTATACACACGATCGATTATCAGAAAATTTATCAAATTAAAAATTCTGCAAAGAATTATATACGTGGTGTATATGATTGGATTCGCCAAGGTTTCATTATAATGTGTTTACTGTATTAATATTGATGGACTTAATGATTTAATCTGTTATTTTCATACTTGATAAAGTTATAAAAATTATACAATTAATTGTTATATAAGCAAAATATGTAAATTCAGAATTGCAGCACTTATGCATTGTTTTTTATTTCAAATTTAATTTAAAAGGTTTTTATTTTTTTTAGTGTATGATGCAACCGCTAAAATTCCATCTGGATTTTTAAGTGGCAATATCAATCAGTTAGGGGATTTCGATTTATGCTTGTCTTCACAATTAGAAGAGGAGCAAATTTATGGAAAATATTGTTTAGCTGCTTTACAAATCGAAACGCCGCATAATCCATATTTATCAGCACTTCATGATAAATTGTATGCTCATCAAAGTTTCAAAAGCAAATTAGGTGATGTAAGTATAATAATATTTATTTTAAATAAATTTAAAAGTGACTACAACTTTATTTTTATTATAGCCTGGACACAGAGTTCCCAGATTCTCTAGCATAAACTGGGGCCTATGCGTCCCTGATCAATGCACAGCCAAAGATGTAGAAATAGGATTTAGAAGAGCAGTAGATAACGTTTTATCGAGTACTGAATTGGACTACAAAATGGAAATGGATTCTCACATGTGCTATACATCAAAACCGAGTGAATCTATCAATTATAACTTTATATTCGGCTGGTAAGATAATCGTATAATAGTAACAGTATCTCGTACTAATTAATTGTTTAGTTTAATTGAATCAATTGATAATTTGCATAAAGTAAATTGTAGAACATAGACTTCATAATTTTTTTTTCTAGTGTATTTTTTGGAACTGCAATTTTAATCGCATGTTTGGCAACACTTTACGATTATTTTAATACCAATGAAAACAAGCGTAAGTTTTTCTTATACATTTAATATTACTTATTTTTAATTTAATCTTTTATTTGATATAGATGAATTTATCACCGCTTTTTCTCTAATCAAAAATATTAACTCAATGTTGGATGTGCAAAGCAGACCCAACGATTTGGAAGTAGTTCACGGGATTAGATTTATCAACGCTTTAATGCTAATATTCGCACACAAATCCATGGCATTGCTGTTCCTACCTTACGTCAACAGAACTTCAATGAGCGAGGTAAGATTTTAAAATGCTTTTTTCTCATAAAAATGTTATAAATTAAAATATTATTGTATTTGTCATTTAAAAACTATAAACATTTTTAACAAATTTAAAAAAAAAAGTCTATACTTTTTGATTTTGTACTTACGACTGTCGGCTATCACGGTCAACGGGATTACCGCCAATTGGACAAACCAAAATTGCAATACGACAACAAGTCCAACCCCTTCTTCTTATGCACCATAAAAAGAAGAGATTAGACTTTTCTTTTCTTTTAAAACCTTATCTAAATATTCTGTGGACTTTCCAAATAAATTGCGCTCCAAAGCCAAACCTAAGTTTATTCTAAAACCGCATTTTTTTTGGTTTTGGAATTTAGATGTGCTCAAGAAAACAAACTTGTGGGACCCAAATTTTGTTTTTCATTTTGTCTAGGTTAGAAATAAACGCAGTTTTTGTCATTTTTGTATTTGTACTTTTTTTAAATTTTTGCTGAAACATTAAGAACAATTCTAAAACAGTCTATATTTGGTGCACAAAGATTTTACTTGTTCGTTTTAGCGCAAATTTTTTTGCCAAAAATTACGCTATATTCAAAATATCTCAAATTCCTGTTTTGCGATAGCTGTCTGCGGTTACGACCAACAGGTAAGTTTTAAGGCCGCTTGGTTTTGTCTCAAAATAAACGTAACTTATCATAGAGATAAGTTCAAAAAGGCAAATTTTTTTATTAATTTTTACAAAAAAGTTGTTTTGCGACAACAAAAAAAAGTTTAGTTTGATATTGAAAGTAAAGTTTTCACTAAGATGTAACCTACAGAGAATCAACCTACAAACTTTTTAAATTTTTGGTTCTAAATTTTGCGGGTGGATGCACTTAATTGATTTTTTTTTGTTTTTTGTAAGATTGTCAGTTTTTACATCTTTCTACAACCGGAAATAAACACATTTTTTGGCCAAACGTTGTTTTACAGAACTTTTTTTACTTTTGATTTGGTTCGAAAAGTAAAGAACAGACGCTGGTTTATGTACTTGTACTTTTTCTATTTTTTATCAAAATATTTAAAAAATTGCTAAAACTTTTGCCTTAAATTTGACGGAGGTGCAGGGGAAACTAACTCTAAAATTTAATTTAGAACTTATGTTTTGTCCCAGCTTGATTACCATGACAAATTGAAAAAGCTTTTTTAGATTTTTTTTGTTTTTCGTTTTTCTTTTCCAATTTTTCCAAAAAAAAACTACTGATTTGATATTGAAGGTTTCAATTTGATCAAAATGTAACCAAAAAATACTGTATTCTGTGACTAAAAAAAACAAATAAAAACGGTCGATTTGCGTTGAAGCAGGACGTGAAAGGAGTGTGGAAAAAGTTGTTCAAAACAAATTGCCGTATCTAAAATATTTATAGAAGTGAAAAAAAAACTGTAATTTGCAGCCTATTTGAAAATGGAGCTTTTTACAGTTAGCGGTCACGGTAAACGGGCATAACTTATCATAAAATGTTGAAAGAGCTAAAAAGCAACAAATTTTGTAATTTTTTTGTTTGGTCGGCTTTTTTTTGGTTTTTAATTGGTTCACAAAAGAAAAGTTACTGGTTCGATATTGAAGTTTAAGATTTGATCAAGATTTAACCAAAACCCTTGCAAATTGACAAAAAAAAAATTGTTAGAGACAAACTGTAAAAAAAACTAAAGTTGATATATCGCAAGAAATTTTGGAAAAAATTTTGAAAAGTTTTTTGGTTTGGCTTTATTTTAATTGCACATTTTTTAACGCTTTATAAATAAATGCATTAAAAATGTTTAAAAAAAAATACATTTGTTTTGTTTCTCAATTTTGTGCTTGATCTCGATTGATAAAAAACCGATAACTTTAGTCTAATAAAAACAAAAAACGCAGTCGTTTGCTGGGAGCAAATTTTGAAGTCGCTCAGTTATAACTCAAAATGCCGTAACTTAAATTTAAGTTTTTTTGTCGCACAAATCGCATTCCAAAATTCTATCCAAATCAAAGTTTTTTCCAAAAGCGCAAAACATGTAAAAACATTTAGAAAAACTCGGTCAAAATTTAAAAAAAACTAGAAATTTGATCTCAATATAAAACTTTGAATTTGGGCTTTTGTTATTAAGCGACAGCGTCCTAATTTGTACTAAATTTTTAAGAAAGCGCCTTTTGTTTTATAGTGGCTAGCAAACTTAAGAAAAAGATTTGGCCAATATTAAAAAAGACCTAAATAATAACAATTGTTGGCCAATAGTTGTTTTAAAAAAAGTCACTTCTTTATTGTTTTATGATTTGAAGACTAGTGTTTATTATAGATTAATCAATTTAATCGTGTTTTTTTTTTAATTTTTACCAAAACATCATCAAAAAATTTGATGATTTTAGATTTGGATCCGCCTAACTGAGCAAGGTTTCGTCTCGTTCGCTTTACTATGCAATTATGTTAGTTTTTGGTGGTAGGATAAAAATAAATGTAATTTTTGGCCAGTGAAAAGTAAGCGTGAATATATACACTTTTTTTCATTTTTTAATCGAACAAAATCCACCAAACTATTTTGTCCTAAACTGGGTTTAACTTTCGCCATGACAGATTGAAAGAAGGCAGCAATTTTTGGATTTGGAAATTGAGATTTGAGCAAGATGTATTCGAGACTCTTGTAAATTTGCAAACAAATTTTTTGGGAAAAAGCGGTTAGTCATTTCGACACCGGACCCCAGTCCGTCTAACCATTATACATGTAGAATCCAAGTTTTGTCTTAAATGCACCAACTTTTTTTGTTTTTGTCAACTTTTAAAATTTTTAGTAGGAAAATCTTTTTTTAATTATATCTCAATTTGTAGACTCATGTTTGATTTGGTTTGATAAGTAAAGAGTTGATATAACAGAGCTTTTTTAGATTTTGGCTTAAACATTGAAATTTTTGCATTACATTTGGTGAAAGTTGTAACCGGAACATAAAAAATCTTTTACGCCTTAAGAGCGCGGCATGGGATTTTAAACTAACATGAATCCGTCGGCTTTTAAGATGCAAATTTGTTTTTTAGTAGTAAAAAGTAAAAACCAATCATTAAAAAAAAACAGAAAACAAAAAGTTTGCTACAATTTTCTTGTTTCCCGTACGGACCTAACCTAACCTTTTTTTTTTAAGAGGTAAACAATAATGCTCCCCCGGCTCTTGGCTCAATGAGTTCGGGAGTGTGGGACTTTCACCCACTAAAGAACTTCTGTTCTTCACACCGGTTGGACGGCATACCCTAGGAGGGTTTTTCATCGTCCAAGACGGCTGGACTCTCTATTGTCATTCAATTCTAATTGCGGCTTTCTGTCTTGCCCTTTCTTCTTTTTCATTGCACTTTATGGACCCCCTAATAAAAGAATAGATGTGGCTCCAGTTGTTCTTTGAACCAGTCATTAGGTCTATCAGGTAGTCCACTTTAAGACTTTGTCCTTCTGCTTCCGCTTCTTGCCTTCCGACCTGCCATTGATCGCAGATAAAGATATAGTGTGTTCGGGAAAATCTTGTGCGCCGCAGTAATGGCAGGCGTCGTCAACGGTTTTCCCAATCCTTTTTGTGTAGGTTCCAAAACTGCCGTGACCCGACAAAAATTGGGTTGAAAAATAGTCAGAGTTTCTATGAGGACACCTACTTCAGATTCCGATGTTTGGGATCAGCCTCTTAGTCCATTGTGCGTTGTTTTGCGTATTTTTCCATTTTTGCTGCCACTGTTCTTCTATGCCGTAAGCTGTTTCTCAACCTGTCTTCCTGGCGCTGTATCTGTCGTCCAATTTTAACACCTTTAGTTAGATCGGTGGGACCGCTGCTATGACGCAAGCTGCGTTTGCGCTGACTGTCCTGTATCCGCTTATGACTCTCAGCAGGACCTTCTTTTGTGTTGAGGTCTGAGCGGTCATGGGACTCTGTACGCCGAGTGCTCTTTTCCGCACAGGCGCTGCGAATGTTAGAATAGATTGGACCACGGCGTGGTAAACCGTCCTTCTTCTTGTTCTTTGGCTGCTGATGTTTGGGAGGATCTTGGTAAGTGCCGTTACCGTCTTCTCAGCTTTTCTGATCGTGTTCACCACGTGATTTTTAAATGTCCAGTTTGCGTCCTGTTCTCTGAGAGCAAAAACCAACTCGTTTTTTCTTCTTTTACGATTATGGCTTTTGTCTTTTCGGGGGCTACTTCTAATCCGTTTTTGATTAACCATCCTGCATTCGTCCGGGGTCTCCAGTCTCAAAACGGGGTCGTACAGTACGTTCCACAAAGTCGGTCCAAGAACCGAGCCCTGCGGCGCGACCTGCGTCAATTTTCTTTCCTCTCCCGGTGCAATAAGGAGCGTTCTTTCGCTTAGGTAGCTGGCCATAATCTTTAGGAGGTATATAAACACCCGTATTTCCTACAGTTGACTTATGATGTTACTCTATCTGGCAGTATTAAAAGCGTTTCTGACATTCAAGAGGATGATTGCCGTCCAAGCGCTGTTTTGGTCTTCGCACAATTTCTTTGCTCTCATGATTGCCGTATTGGGCGTTCGAGATTACCTCTTTCTCCTCTAGTTTCTCCTCGAGCCTTCTCTTTAAAAGATGTTTGTCTTCCTGGGTACGTCCAGAAGGCTTATGGCTCGGAATTTGTTAGACTCCCCTTTTGGGATTAGTTCTTTTTCATTTTTTCGGAAAGACTTCGCTATTCAGGACGGTGTTGTTAATTTGGAGGATTTTAAACTTCATTTTGTTGGGCCTTGACGTGCTCCCCTCTGCTCCTTTCTAATAGTTTTCTGAAAATCGGACATCTCATCGAATCCGCTCTGTGCTCTTGCTTATACTCCACGCAGTGAGCGGCATTTTGTCTTTCACTTGATGCCCTGTCTTGCTGCGTTTTAGGCAGCCCTGGTTTTCTGACCTTTCTTCTTTGAATTTTGCCCTCACGTGCTCCATTTTGGGGCAGTTGGTGCGCTTTGCACTTTTCTTGATTGATGACTGGAACCAGCTAATCTTTAATCTACCCGCTTTGATCAGCGACGTAGCAGCCCCGGCATCCATAGTTAGAGTGGCATTTTGGTTTCCATTCTTGGTTGGCCTGAGGTTTTTTATCTTGAAGCGCGCGTCCCCCTAGTCCAGTTCGACTAGCTTATCTTTTATCGCCTTTTGAACGGTGGGCTTGCTCAACATCCCTTTCGATATTTGAGACATAAAGGGTTTTGCTGATCTTTTCCTTTCTGCCGCTTACCACGTAAGCGCTCCCGATTTTCTTCTGTTGCAGAACTTTCTTAAAATCTCCCGCTCGTCCCTTGTCGGTTACAATGATGAGGTCCCCGCCTTCCGTCTTTCTGATTGACCTAACCATCATCCCCTCTTGAAGGGGGTCGACCTTCTCTTTTATACTCCCAAGGATCTTTGCGTATGAGCTGCCGCTTGTCTTTACGATAACCGCTTCTGTTGTCCTGGGTTTGGCTAAGTTTTACATACATTACGACCTCTACTTTGGACTTTTTGAATGTGAGGCTGATAAGTTTTTGTAGGGCTACCCAGTCGTGCCCTTTCGAAGCCGCCACCGTTAGATGTTTTTTGGGGATGGTGTCCTCCACTGTGTCCCGCAGCTCTTTCAGGGTTGCAACTATACTTTCTACGCTGCCGGCAGCTACCTGACCGATGTGGACGGTCTGCTCCCTGGTGCCCTTGCTAGTTTTGGTCACTCTGCTCATCCTCCCCAGTTGCCCCTCTGGTATTCCTTCCGCCAGCAGTTTGGCCAACTCTGGGTACCTATCCCCGGATATCCTAATCAGGCCTGACCTCTCTGAGCTCTCTGGTTCAAAAATAAGGCAGACTTCCTCTGTTCCTTTAAGAGTGTGTCTCTTGGTCAGCTTAGTTACGTACGCTTCCTCCGGTCTACTCTCATCGAGCAGATCTTTAAGCTCGCTCGGGTCCGTGCTATCAAGGTCTACGTACTCCAGTTTTTTAAGAAGTATTTCAACTTTTTCATTTGCTTTGCTGTTTGGTTTCCGGCATCCCGGACACATTGGATTGTTTGTTTCTGGGTAAAAGTCGTTGCTACCGCTGTTTGTGGTTGTTTTTTTTCTCATTTTTTCGTTATTTTCCAGCTCAAGGAACTTTTTAAGGGTATCTACTTCATTTTTTAGTTTTGCAGTCTCTTGCTGTCTGTTCACGTTTTCTTTTTTTCTGACTCTAGTTGGTCTTTGAGAGTCTCGATATTTTTCTTTATTGCTTCTGTAGTTTCTTGAGCATCGTTATTTCGTCCTTTAGTTTCAAGGTTTCGTTCTGGTCTGTTTGATTTAAGCATACCGCATTTACTTCTTGTCTGTAAGGCCTCCAGTCTTTCTAAGTGTGACGATATTAACCGGATCTTGGTTTTTATGTAGCTGTTTACAATTTTTCCTTTTGCACTGTTTATAAAAGCTAAGGCATCAGCTGTTGTGGCTGCCAGTTTTTGTAGGGTCTTTTCAGGCTTTGCTGTTTTGGCTTTCTTTTTCTTGTAGTTGGTTGATGTCTCGTCCAATCGGGAATGTTCACTCCCATCCTCCGACTCAGAGACTCTTTTCTCGTCCGATTCCATAATATTTATAATCTTTTCCCCTTCGGAAAGCTCCATAGCAGGCAGCGTTTTCGTTGGGTGTACCAAAGAACAAGTTGTCGGCCCAGTCTTGTTTAGGCCAAAGAGGTTATCAGTCAACTTTTGTTCTAACTTGGTTTTTTTGGCATTTCTATTTTCTTTGTCAGGTATGTTTTGGGTTTGCCGCTCTTCCTTTTCCATGTTTTTGTTGCCGTTTTGTCGTAAGTTTTTGGTTTGGTAATATCACCGAAGGTACCCCCCCTGCCGGCAATTTTTGTTCCGAGGCTTTGTTTTCAATTTGATCCATTGTTTTCCATTTTTTTACGGCTTCTGGAGAAGCCAATAGAGTGTATACACCCCAACGGCAGAGCCCTATCGGGTCACTACTGTCTTTGTGACCTACCGATGGGGGGCACTGTTTCCAGTATTTGGCTACTGGTGGCCGCGCGCTCTGATAGTATTATTTTTTTAGCGTTGAGTTTTGCACAGAAAGAAGAAGGGTAAGAAAGAAGAAAAATAGAAAGATGTTTGGTTCCCTAGCCCTCGATACCTAATAGCATCGGTTACCAATAAGTGATCAAGATTAGATCTAAGAGTTTAGCTAAGAAAAGCCGATAGTTCAAAGTAGGAAAAGAAGAAGGAAAATGGTAGTCTCATTGCCGTAGCAAGGCTACCGTGCAATAGTGTTAGGTCCGCGTGTGCAATCGCCTATCCGCCACCCGGGGACTCGCCTGGAATGGGTTTTAACTTCCTTTGCCCCCAAAATCTGGGGTCCAGAAAACTTAAGATAACCTAATCTAACCTAACCTAACCTAACCTAAAAAAACTTTTTTGGTACTATGGCTAATTTTACAAACTAGGGGCTGCAGTTTTAAGAATTTTTGAATTTTGAATAAAAACTACCATAACTTTGTCAATTTTTACCGCTGTAGCCAAAGTCAAATTTACCAACAAATTTGTAAACAAATTTGTGAAATCTGGTAAGAAACAGGAAAAAACAAAAAAAATCTACTCCCGAGATAAAAATGCTTAGAATATGTCGATTTCAAATTTACTTTTTCTTTTTGATTTTTGCTAAAAAGTTGTTTTGCGACAAAGAAGAAAAGTTGCTGATTTAATGTTGAAGACTTGATTTGACTGAGACGTACAATTTATTTGTAGATCTCTTCTTAATGTGATTTTTTTAAGCAGGTTGTAGGTTGAAAATAAACGCAAACTTTAGCTTTTTTTAGATTACAGTGACGTTTGGAGCGCAGTTTTTGAAGTTTTTTGAAATTGTTTGCGTGGTCGGTTGGAACAAATATGGCATTTTATACGCTTGTGACAAACGTATAACAAACTTGATTTTGATTGGTCAATAAGATAATAATTGCAGAATAAAGTATTTTGAATATATTAGTAGTTAGATGATATTCTACAAACAAACCCAATCATTTCTGTTGCAAGATTAGGCATGTAGTATATGTTCTCTCAATAAATATAAGTTTTTGGTTAAAAAATCTAATTCTTATATTTGATTTACTTGTTCAAGTATTATATTATCAATAGCATAATGATTTCTGATGAAACAATTTTATGCATTAACTAATAAACTATTATTGAGACACACTTGTTATAGTTATTCCACATTACAAATTGATTGATTGAGACATTAATAATAATGTAAGCATGTGGCAAAAAACCATATAATTTCTTTCAATAGAACATAAAAATAGTTCATATAAATTACGTTATGTCGACAGCTGAATGCTTCAACAAATTAGGCTAATAACATCATTATACCAACTCTGTAAATATAATTTAATATAAATCTGACATTTAATATATATATAAATAGCTTTGTTATCATTAATCATACAGTTATAATTGTATTTGCTTTTATTGCTTCCTTATACGATAATTGATTTTCAATATCAGTGAAAATTGCATATAATACGCATATAAATAAGATATATAAAATAAATCATTAAATCCATTTAGTCATTAATATGTATTACATAATTTATGATTGAGCACATGTAAGTTTATTGATTATTTACTTATAATGTGTCATATATATTGTAATCAAATTACGTTGCGTGTGAATAATTTGCAATTTATTATATGATAATTGATTGAAGAAATATTCATTGCATAAACAATCTTCAAATTATGTAGTGTTAAGTTAAATCATAGATTCAGTAAAATAATTGTATCTTATTTAATTCTTAAAATTTTATCAATTATCTATTAATCTCATACAACAAAAAGTCCATTGTTCTACAATAAATGAGAAGATGTCTCAAAGTTGATTAATCTTATATGAAAGGTTATGTTCGTGATGTATTTTGGGGATAACAACTTTCAAATTATTGGCTCTAAACATTTTTTTTATTGAACAAACTTTAGACGCCAGCAATTAGTTTTGTCATAAAGTCAAACGTAATGTTTGTTTAATAAATGGAATTATATAAATGTTCGGAGCATCCAATAATTTGAAAGTTGTTATTTCTAAATATCTCAAAGCGTCTATAAAAAATTATAAATTATAGAAAGATGCTATTCCATAATGAAAAGGCTACATATAGTACCCTAATCGGCGTAGAAAATTTGTACCAAGTTTTAATGGTGTGCAAAAATGTTTGTTAATATTTGATGAGATTGATTTATGGTACAAACTAAGATCAATCTTGAATATGACCGGTGAGTATCAGTTTTAGATATACATAATAGTTTGCGTTCAAATCGTAACAAAGCAATCAATTATTATCAGATGTTGTTGATGAAAGTTTTGGTAGACGTAGTTTGCGATTTAGAGCAACTCCGATGTAATCAGAGTTGGTTAGTAGTTTGTAATCCACGCTTAAAGATTGCCAGTCCTGATTAATTAACGGAGTATCCATCGTAATTAGAAGTTTATCTACAATCTGCCTGTAGGCATTGTTAAATTGCTGCAAACGTGTAGATGAAATAGTACTAAAAAATGTTTTATTAACCTCTTCATAACTAACATTATCTTCGCATTCTTTTATTCTGCAAACCTCAAACATTGCAATGGTGATCGGAGTTTAATCAAAGATACTACAATAGCTAACGTCAATTTGGAACTAGTATTGAGAAAATTTCTAGCTTGCAAACGTAGGTTTTAGTATTGGCGAGTAGCAGTTTATTAGCCGGTTTTGGTTTTCGGCTTAATAATTCAATGCCCAAAACTGTGCCGCTTTACTTGCATATAGATATGTATCATGTCAGTAACCATGTTAAGAAAATCTAATAGAGGGTTAGAAAGGTTTTAACTCCTAAATGATATAAAATTATATACCAAAAATACAGGTATAGATGAAATTTCACCTATTATTCTTAAAACATTTGCAAATGATTTTCTTTTTTTTTATTAACCAACAAACAAATAATACTACTTAAGCCATAGTATACCCTTTCGATGTTTTATTATACTTTACTTTTTTAATTGCTTTAAAATGTTTCTATTGCACACACAAAACACAAACGTTTGATTTAATTATTTGCACAAAATTGTATTTGGCAGAAAATGTGTTAAAAGAATTACACACAAATATAATTAACGTACGGATGCAACTTCCGCGTGTATTTTAGGATAAAAAAACATTATTGAATTATTGAAAAAACATTTAGAATATATCGAGGTTATAAAAAAAACTATTTCAATATAGAGTTTAAGTGTATTAATTTATAAATAATTTAAAAAATAAATAAAGAATAGTGTTAAGTTGTATAAATAGTTTACTATTGCAAGGTCATATTTGCTATTATTAACTGCAATTGTTAATTTTTTGGATAAATACAGTTCAAAAATAATATTATTACAACAAAGCAGATGTAAAATAGTAAACATTGTACTACTACTCAATAGCGAATTAGTTGTAGGCTTGGACCCTAAGTATCCAAGGTCACCAAATCTAATAATATTAGTATTTATGACTGAGATAATACATAATGCGGAATGCTTGTTTAGATGAGAATTGTGAATTAACAAAGCTATAAATGAAGCCAAGAACGGCCATGAGTATTGTTCATTTAATTTTTTTTAATCAAAAATTACAATATGATAAGTTTGTCAAATCTCATTTCAATTTTTCGTCATCAAAGCATTCTTAAATGCGGCCAATCTATCTCAGGTCCTGTTAAACCCTCTCTGGTGTCTCTAATTGTTCTCAAAGTCCCCCATAACTCAGATTTCTCATAGATCTTAAAATCTTTTTAACTGCCTCTGGTAGCTCTCAGAGTATTTAAAGATCTTCGTAGTTAAAGTTTTCTCATGACCTTCAAAATTTTCTAAGAAACGTCTTAGGTAGTAGAATTGCTTAGGTTAGACTTGAATCTCGGAGGTGATAGCTGAAACTTGGCTTAATTAGGAGAATTTAGATGGGTACCATGTAGTTGTTATTAGGGTGTGAAAAGTATTAAAATAATTTAGCAGAATCTATTAAGGAACGGTTAAAGTACTCAGGTATTATAGTCGCAAAATTTGGTAGTACTTGGTAAAGACTTGGGTGGTTTTGGAATTACTTTGTTAGACTTGATAAGAATTTGTGAGTTTAATAAAGCCCTATTAAACTAGTTTTAGAATTTTTGACCAATAAATTGTAGAAGAGCCCAGGTACGCATAACAACAATAAAATATTACTTTATCTGTCATTGGTTCTAATTGTTTTTTCGCCATTTTGGTTTACGTCCAATTATGTCAAAAATTAACTAAAGATTGTATTTGATAAAAGCCAGAAACAGTACTAATTAAAGAAAAACTAAATACTTTTTCTTTTTAATATAACAAAAGTAATGAACAAGCAAAAACAGTCCAGAACTATAACTTTCAAAATTTAAAGATTTTAAATTATTGAGACCTATCATTGAGAGTCCTGAAAAAACAATTAAGAGTAGAAATTATAAAGAAGCTACAAATTATAACTTAACTTTTGCTATAGCTTGCCAAATTGGCTCATACTACTTTTGCAACGTTTTGTAACATTTAACGTTTATGTTGTTTATGCAACTGATCAACTGTGACACTTTGTACTTTTGTAGGGTTATATAAAATACTATGTAGTTCTTTTTAAATTAAAGCAATTTGTAAATATGATAAAAAAGCCATAAAAAACTTTAAAAATTTTGAAAAGACTTCAGAAGACTTAAGGATTTTTCAACTATAATTTAATTAAATCGACATTATGTTGCACTTTATTTATTCAGTCTTAAATTACAACGCCTGTAGACTGCTCTAAATAAATGCTAGTCATCAAAGTGTTGCCAGTGCACTTATCAAGAGCAATTTTTGTTTCTTCTCAAATTGTCTTTATGGTTAATTTTTGGCAGTCTCTGGTAGGAGGTGCTGTTGCGGTTAATGACAGGTCTAAGATTTTCTTTGAGATAGTGTTTTTTGTTTTAATCTTGCTGCGAGTACGTCTCATCTCAGAGTGACGCATAAGGAACGCTAATCGAAAGAACTGCTTGATAATGAAACAGCGGTGCTATTGGGATAGTCATTGTATTACCTAGACGCCGCCTCCGTGCCCACTACAATGCCATTTTTGGCAGAGCTTGAAGTAATGTGTTAATAATTGAGTTGGTACCTGGAAAAAGGGCGTTTTTTTTAAGTTTTGTAAACGTTTTTTGTTGAAGGAGACAAGGCAGTTGCTGGTGTTTTGTTTGGTTTCCTCTTTTTTAGTTGAGTCTCTAAAACTAATATTTAGAATTTGCCTAACTTCTCTAGTTTCTCGAGACGTTTGCTGAATTTTTTTGTGGAGCCTTTGTGGCAAAGAACTCTTGTTTACATTGATTCGAGCGTCCGGTATTATTGGAATATTTTTTTTTAATTCTATACATTTTTTTTAGTAGCACGTTAGTAAGTTTTATATTTATAATTTTATCTTGTTTACGTTTTTTTTGAAAGAGACCAGGCGGTTGTTATTTCTCTTGTTTGGTTTTCTCTTCAATTGGGTTTGTAAAATTAACTACAATTTTTTTTATTGTCTCTTTATTGGTCAGTGCTATCTGGGCTTTGAAGTTTTCAGTTTTTCCAGGCATATATTGGAGTTGGGCTTTTGAATTTGAGTTGGCTCAATTGTAGATGATTTCAACTTTGGATTCTGATCTTTCATGAAATTTCCTCCAAAAAGGTCGTTTAGCAAGTTTTGAGTAGTTACTGGCTGACTGTAAATTTCCTTCACTTCTTGGTCTGGTTGCTGTAAAATAAGTATTATTTTAAAGCTAGGCCTCAAATATTAACTAAGATTTTGTACGTTCATTCTCTTCTTTGAGGTTTCTCATGTTTTTGTTAGTTTTTGTACTAAAATGTTAACGCGTTTAGTTCTGCATCGGTGTGGTTGGCTATAAATGTAGAGGGGTGTTTTTTTTTCTTTGAGTTTTACCATCTGGGTCCTTCTGGCTGATTGCAGCGTAGCTTGCTTACATTGGTTTTATTGGTTAAGTATCACACATCGATCGTGGGTTCGATTCCCATATACCGTGATATACTTTTCACTTTCTATACGCTCTCCCACTCCCCAACCCGCCTTGCCAGCGTGGGGTTTTACGGCTAAAACCTTCTCTGAGGAGTGACGAATTCTCTCCAGTGGTTCGGTATCCACTTAAAACTGTAGGTCCCTTGTAATGTAAGTTGCCAGCATTAAGCAGAGAAGAGGCTAAGAAGCCAGCAGTGGCGTATAAATGGCTGACAAAGAAGAAGATCACACATCTTATTGGCCATAGTCAGCCCGGAGCTCTTTGCAGAAGGCGGTCTCTGCCTCTCTTTTCTCCGCTCCCCATTTTGTGCAGCTCAGCATCGTGTGTTTTGTTGTGTCTACTTCTTTGCAATATACGTATTTATCGTGGTTTTTTTTTTTTATTTGCTTTATACCCAACCGGCTATGTTTGGGATTAGGTCATGGGTTTACTTCTCTTTTTTGTTGGCTTCTCATCACATTGTCTGTCATTTCTGCAGATTTTTTTTGTCTTTCTTCTATCAACAGCTTGTTCTGGCCAGCAACATCGCACTCAGCGTCGGTATAGTCCTGCATGCACGTCAGGCCCTGATGACGACGTTTCTATGTAAGCTATTTAGTATCCCGATATACTTGCCGTATTTCAGAGCTTCCGTTCATATTGCGGCTGCATACATAAAAACAGATGCCAGGATTCTAATTTTTCCTTCAGTAACGCCTCCGCATTATGATATTATTCTACTCACAGACGCCGCAACCTTTGCGTTTTTGCAGTTTATGTCTTGGTGCATTCTTCAAATCTAACATAATTGTAAATTAAACTGTTTTTGGGCGTAACTATATCAGTACCAAGTTTGAAACTTACTACTTTGTATTCTTTCTGCCAATACTCATAATTGACTCTGTCTTTTTGGATCCCAGCTACAGCTTATTGACAGTTATTTTTTTAGGTTGTTGTTTGCCGTGGCCTTCATTGCGTCTGCGGTTTTTCTACAGTTAGTAGGCGTGTCTCAAGAGTGTCGTTGGTCTGGGGACGTCTATCTTTAGTAGGTTGTCGTACCTAGTACTGAGCCTTGTGGTACCCCTACACTTACTTCTTGCTTTTTTTTTTCATCTACAATTGACCTATTTGGAAAGTAGCTTTTTATCACTTTGATGAGGTGTTTGAAAATGTTTATCTTCTTGAAGGCTTCAATCGTCATATCCCACCCAGTTGTGTTAAACACGTGTTTGTTGTTGATCAAGATTAGGGCGCATGGTCTTATAGTCTTGAAAGTCTTTTTCATTTCCTTGAATGCAATGTTTTTGACGATTTTCATTCTTTTTTTTTTTTTAGTTTTGCTATAATGATTTTCTTGTACAGCTTCTTCAGCGAGTTGATGAAGCAAATCGGGCGAAAAAACGTTGGGTTTTGTTTATTTTTTTTTTTTACTTGAAGTTTTCTGTTTGCTGCAGGGTCGGGATTTCTTCTTTTCTCGATGTCGCGTAGTTTAGAGTTGCTAATATTTGTTTCGGCATTTCTTTGCCATTGTCATTACAAAAAGAGTTACCTAAGTTGTCCGTCGTAATTGACAGATACAACACTGTACAAATGTAACCTAAATATATTGATTTTTTAATTGTTCTCACTGAACGTTATGATTTGCCAAATATGATTTATTTATTTGTTTATTAGTCAGCGGAAGCCATTACATTAGGTCTGTTCCAACATACAATTTGGACAGTTTGCAAACCGTCCAAACTGTGCACACAAACAAATATTTGTCATCCTTAGGCAATCTTTTATACACAGTAATTTGTTTGAGTAAATAGTTTGAACGGTTTGCAAACTGTCCAAATCGTATGTTGGAACAGACCTAATATCTACAACTTAAAAAATGTATAAAGTAAACATAAGCCACTAATATTAAAAACAAGAAGAAAACTAAAATAGTTAATAAATAGTAAAAAGGTCACGTAAGGTAACAATCTTTTAAAAAAACCACTTTAACTTTGTTGGTATGGCGCAAAATACGTGTAGAAGCAAAGTGCTGTGCATAATCTGTACGTTTATACGGTAAATGAAATAAATAGTCATGCACATAAAACTCGAGCTGGAACATCAATTCAGGAGAATCAATAATCAATCAATAATGTCACGTCAAAATTAAAACGTTTTTTTCTCAAGGATTAAATTTAAAAAAATATTAAATGTAGAGAACAGTTTCTTAGTTTTATTTTTTTATGTCATTAGTAAACAACAATAGACAACGCACATTTGATTAACAGTGTACTACATCGTTGATAAAGATATTGAACAGTAGAGGCTTACAATGTGGCCCATGTGGAACACCCGAGTTAACATCAATATTACAAAAAACGCACTAACCAAAGTGCACAAATTAATATCTGTCAGATAACGGGGTATTAACAATAGAATTTTAGTTTCAAATTTTCAAAACAAATAACTTGCCTTAATATATGTTCCCTCTACTTTTATTTAACGTTGTTTTAAAGATGTGAGTTTTTTGGTTTAACAATCACGTTCGATTCTATATGAGCGTGGAGCAGCCACAAACAATAAGAAAAAACTGTTTATCAAAAAAAAGGCAACACAAATCTACTGGTAAACACCAGCGGCTTTTGTCTAAAGAAAACAATAACGCTAAAATGTGTCTGAAACAATTTAAGATTGTATTATTTTTTGCAATGCCGTCATGCCGGGCAGTATTTTGACGGTTCCACTTCAAGTTAAAACCAACTTCGGGAGTAGAAATATGTAACTAGTTTGGTTGGCCATAACTTTTTTTGCCATGATAGATCAGAAAAGAAGAACGCGCTCTGATATTTTGTAATTTTGCAAATAAATTACCCTGAAACCAAAACCAAGTTTACCACAAAAGCTTAAATTTATGAAAAGATTTGAAAAAACTTGGTGGTTTCAAGCAAAAAATCAAAAATTTGTTCCAAAAAGGAATGATTACGATATGTTTATCTATTTTGGAGGTAATTCGGTTTTACTACGTCGGAGCGTTAGCTTGCAAAAAAGGTATGTTCTTTCTTTGCATTTCCTCCTTTTTGTGTGGACCCCAACCTATTTTTTTTTAGACGGTTTGTTTGTTGCTTTTTGCACTGGGGGACTGCTGTTCCTGTTGTCTACCTCTAGTGTCTTACTCCTTTAGCAACTCTGCCCATTTTGTTCCAGATTTTTTTTCTAAAGGATTACTATTCCTTGCCAAAGAAAGATCTGCGTTTGCAGACTATAAGTTTTGCATTCACTCAGCAAGTAAAGCGGAGTCTTTTCTTTCTCCATTCACCCGCGGCATAGTGGTCTATCTTTATTCCAACTCTATGCAAGTGCATGTTAAGACCGTAGATTTTTACTGACTAAAAACTCTTAATCGCTTTTCTTTGTTTCTTTAAGCGCCTCTTGAACTGCTGATCTTATTTTGCATCTCTGACGTTTTACTCCTTTAGCAGCCTTGTTTCTTCGATGAAGTGCAGAACCTTTTGCCAAAAGATTACCTTCAACTTTTCTTTGGTAAGGTTATGTTTGACAAAAGAGACTTTGCGTTGCAGATTATAAACTTTGCATTCACTCAGCAAGTAAAGCGGAGTGTTTTTTTTTCTTCATACACAGTGTTGGGTAAACCTTCGCAGTCTGATCCGACTCATTTGTATTGACAAAGTTTTGGTATTATGTGGTGGTCAGTCAACAAAGATCTAAAGACCAGAACAGAGAAGAAAGAAGAAAGATAAAAAAAGGATGACAAAAAATACATTGAAACTTATAAATGAAAGAATAGAACATAAAGACAAAAACAAACAAAAGTATCAAAAACTACAAAAGAAAAGATGATAGCTAGTATCCAGAATACACTATAATAAACCTAATATACTATTGGATGAAAAGGGAAACATTGTTATGGACATAATAAATAAACTAAAAGTATAGAAAAATTACATAGAACAATTATTCAATGATCAAGAAAAAGAAACAAATAACAAAGACACAGATTGCAAAACTAGACCAGAAATAACAAAAGATGAAGTAGAACATACCATTAAAAAAATGCAAACTGGTAAAACTACAGGACCAGATAAAATACCAACTAAAGTTTTGAAACTTATTGACGATCATAATATTTATATTATAGTAGATCTACTCATCAAAATACAAAACTGGCATACTATCTAAAGAATGGCTAATATTAACGTTCGCAAGAATCTCCAAAAAGATTAATTTTTTCCACAGTTTGCTGGATTATTTTGTTCCAAGTCTCCTGTAAGACTCTTAAAGCAGGTTTAAGTCCAGTAAATCTGTCTTTAGCTTTTTCTTTGGCAAGCTGATTTGCCATAAAGTTTCTTTTTATCCCTTTGATATGATAATTTGCAGATTGTGGCCAATGCATCCAAACAATGTATGCAGGCCATAACCAGCTTGGATTTTATTCCTGGTAAATGTTTTTGACACATCACTCAATGGCAGCTCTACTTTAACCTGTAAAACCAGGGCATGTTTGCTTCCCTTGGTCTTTGTTGTCGTAGATTTCAACTCCATATTTAAACCCATCTGAGTTTCATTGACTTTGCCTAGGTATTTTTTGTTTGTTCTTATGTCTTGTTGTGGTATTATCAAATCAAATATCTATTTAATGCCATGATTTTTTATGAATGGTTTTTTTTATGCAACATTTATTATACTTGATTTGTGAGTTCCGAGGTTTTCAATGTGTTCATTTATCTGTAGTCAATACGCTGGACACGCTGGATCCGCAGCGCAGATTTACTCCAGATACTAGAGTTTTATCAAAAACTGTTCTGTACTCAGAAATATTCCAAAGAACGCAATAAAGATTTATGAACAACATTTTTTTTATGCAAAATAAAACTAACACTAATATGATAAGTAATATTTGTGTTTTATTATTACTAGTGACTTGATTATATGCAATTGCATATTTGCTGGTAATTTTAACTGCCAACTATTCAATTACAATAATTTTAAATAAAAAATAAATAAAATGTTTTTAATTTACTAGGTTAATTTAAAATATCTTGGAGATAAGAAAAAAATAAAAAAATATATGTTGACCTTTAACAAACTAAAGTTGGTCGATATTGCAAGTATACTAAAAATTAAAACATACATGTACGTACTTCCCATTATGGTACTTAAAAAAACATTCAAAATGGAGTTATTTTGACCTACGTTTTTTTGTCACCTGGTATATATAAAGTGTATTTTGACACATTTTACCTATTTAACTTATTAAATATTTAAAAAAATAGAATTTTTAATATATTTTAATTTTTTTTATAAGAATTAAATATATTTGTTTATATTTATGTTGCATATAGTTGCATATTTTGGCATATTTTTGTTATTTTCATGCATATTTTGGGCTTTTTTATTGCATATCTGCATGAATATATTAATGTTTATAAGTTGCATATAATCCGGTCTCTAATTATTACTAATATAATTCGTTTTTTTAATGTAATTAGTCGGCTTTGTGGCTTATCTGGCTTACACTCTACCCCCGCCACTGGAAGGTCTCCTTCCAAAACTTCTAGTTACGCCACTGACGCTAATGCAGAATAAGATGAGTTTTTATTTATTCCCCCAATCAACGTCAAACTTTTAGGGTAAATAAAATTCCACTAAATTTATTTTTACCAAGGTTTTGTTAGGAACGTGTAAATTTATTGGATTATCCAAACTGAGCTAATAATAAAATATTAAATTATTTATTTATTTTATGTTGATTGTTCGATGTACGATTATTTTAATATTCATTTTTTAGTTCCTTGATTTACATTGGTATGTGAAAAAATAATATTTCATAATGTTTTCCCTAAACTTTATAATTCCATGCAATATTTTAAATTAAGTCTACAACGGTTTCAAAATTCAAGTGCGTACTGAAAGCACGCGTGCCTAAAAATTCAGCAAGCGTTTCCTTATTCTATCCCACAAGTTTTAAAATAAATATTATTAATTAAAACAAAAGTGGTTTTGGGTTTTTAACTCTTATTTGAAAAACTGCGACATATTTCGCCACACAGTGGCATCATCAGGCAGATGATGAATGTTATCAGTTCTTCAAATAAATATTTGAAACTCAAAACCACTTGTATTTTAATTATAATATAATTATTAATGTTCGTTCGTCGCATCAATACAATATATTAAATAAATGGCTCAACTCCTTTTAACTGTATGCAACTTGCTACAAACTATTATATAAATAAATCAATTCTCCTCCACAGATCAAATCCCTACTAGCTCCAACCTAATCCGGTAAAAAATCTGAGATCACCTCGACAAAACGCATTTGATCCGAAATTACTCACATTTAGACCCGGCTAGCATGACTACCGAGAGTAAGTTAGTAATGACGGCGCGCAACATATTTGCGCCTAGCGATAGATAGTGTCGCTCGAGTTCAAGAATATAACCGAACGCATTGGGAGACGCAAACCTCCGATTTTCTATGCGGAACACAGCAACGGCTGTCGGTATTATAGCCGACACAACCGATTCAAATCCAAATATAGACGCTAACCACCGCTAACACACTGAAGTACTCGATAATTTATTATTATTCCGTGAAAATTGCCATAAAATTTACTGCTTGTATGTAATGTTTTGACGGATTACGCTTTTATACAAACTAATTAAAATATAGCATGCAATTTCCACGTCGGAAAATTGTTAATTAAATGAAAATTCATGGAAACAAGTCCGAGTTATTCTATCCTCAATGTGATGATACCCTGTTAATAATTTGGTAAATTCGCGTCTTCGGCGATCGCTGTTTGTGTCCTCCGTGTCTCGTGTTGGCGCTTCGGACGCGAATTCATCGCATCTGTGACGGGCGAACATAAACTTGCAGAGGTGTAAAAGAACAGAATAGAGTTTGTCTGGAAGGATACGCGGAGCTGTCGGACACTCGATAAAAGTGCAAATGAAATCGGCAGGCTCGGTGAATTTTGTGGAAACGGTGGCGATGATCGCGAAAGCGGAGCGTTTGAGCCCGGCACCTGAAGAAATTGGGGTCGACGCTAGGCTGATTCACTTGCTTCCATGCACCATCGTGAAATGCGTTCGCATTTCGGCATGCTTTTCGGTTGCGTGGGCGAAACGTGCGGCCACAAGCGTCCATTCCGAGGGAAATTTCCCTATTTTGTGATAGGATCACAGAATGTGCGAGGAGATGTTTCGTGTACGAGTTGTGCGCTGCGCGATCAATATTCCCCACTCTGCTTTAAATGGCGGCAGATTCTTGCAAAACAAATTATAAAACATTGTAATATTGTATAATTCAGTAAATATACCATCAATTCATTATCAAATGGTGATTAATTAATTAATAACATCAAATATTAAAATAAAAACATGGTTATTACTGTTTTTAATACAAATATTAGGAATATGGCATAATATTCCGTTTTTAACATTCTAACATAGGCAACCCAAATAACACTATAATCCATGCAGACGTCAGAAATCGTTGATATATTTTAATAATTGCTTAATTTAAAAATGCATTGATTAGTTTTTTTGTAAGAACTAGTAATTTAGAATTTTAAATACCTTTACAATTAATAAATTAATTATTATAAAGCAAAACAAAACATAAATTATTTAAAATTACAGAATAAATTACATTATGTTATTCTGTAACATTATTATAATAAATATAAAGAATGTAATTAAGGAGTTATTATTAGTTCTAAACAGCTCTTGAATGGTGTTGTAATAGTTACAAAATGTAATACATAATTAACAAACGTTAATAGTAAATTGCAAATTTACTGTTTCATCGTTTTAATTTAAGTCATTAGCAGTTTTCAAATTTCTAATGACGCGTTATATTTTGATGTTACATTTTAAGATATAATTAATTGATTTTTTAATGTCAAATATACTAACTGACTGATGTTAAATGATTTATTTTTTAATTTAAATTAATGTACAATTCACACAAAATAAATAAGTAAGTTTGAAATACAAATAGTGATGATAGCTGCCATGTATAATGATAGACAGAAATCAATTTTAGCAAGCTTATAGAAAAATGTTTAGTAATTTATTGCTGTCAGGTATAATAATTAAATTATTTTAGATTTATTGGTTGTTAACAGGCTTTAGCAATAATTAATAATTTAGTAATTTTAAGATGATATAGATTTGATGATTACAACCAACAAAAATTTTTGTGAATAGTAATGATGCTTAGTAATTGATATCAATTTAATCACAGCAAACTTCTAGAAAATTATTTATAAGTTTTTAGTGATTGATCGCTGTCGTTTATAGTAATTAACATATTTCAATACTGATCTGTTACAGCAACAATTTAAAATTAGGATAAGTTAAATAACTGTTTAATGTCAAAATTAGTAATTGTGATTTGATAATTTATTTTTTTTAATTGTTGTAATTATCAGTGGCTTAGCTATCTGTAAACAAGGATCTGCAATGCGCAGAAGTATACAAGGCCCCCTAACGTTTATTTTAAAACCTGAGCATGATGAATAAAATTTTGCACTTTTTAACAGTTTATGGCATATCTTATAGTTTAGTTAGCATTTTGTTATTTTTTGTAAAAAATTGTACACTTTTTAACACTTTTTTTTATTGTATGAACAAAATTTTCAAACGTTTTTGACCAGATTTTTGAAAATGTTTTAATATTTTTTGACCAGATTTTATTGTTTTTAATTTTTATTAGTAAAATTTTGCACTTTTTAGTTGGTTGACTAAATTTTGGTGGTTTTTGACAATGTTTTCATATTTGACAAATATTTTGATAGTTTAGAGTCGGATTTTGATGTTTTTTGACAATATTTTGATGTTTCAAGGTTTTATTCAACAACAAGTTAATATTTTATGGTCGAATTTTGCTATTTTTGACGTTTTAATTTATTTAAAAAAATTTGCACTTTTTCAGTTACTGAGTTTTGGTTTCTCTAACAATATTTTCGATATTTTATAGCTGGGTTTTGCTATTTTTTGAGATTTTATGAAAATTTGTCTTCTTTTTTGACAGTTTATGGCCGGATTTGAGTGTTTTTTGACAATTGATTGAAATGATGCAACTGCTACTTTTTTGCCGGCTAGTGGTCTAGATCTCTAGCCGGCAAAAAATACTAGTTTGGCGCAAAATACTAGTATTTTGCGCCGAACTGCATCACGGAGTCGGCGAACAATTTCTTTTGTCACTGTTTGTCCTTCAGGTGAGTGAGTATTTGTAATGCATAATTTCACGGATATCAAAGAACACTGTTAGCAACATTTTGATTTTGCTTCTCACCTGTTTTTTTTTTTGGATTTGGAAAGGAGGGATGCGTTCATTGCGACGACTCATTTCCAGTTACAACGGTATCCAGAAACAGAGGTTCAGTGTTCGTAGTAACTAGCATGTCTTGTGCAACCACAAAACGCAGATTTTTCCACTCTGCGTATGTTCAAATCTTCACTTTCAATTGCATGTGCGGAATCTGATGTGAATCGGTTGAACGACTTCTTAATTTGTGTTACTCCCATAACATTGTCTCTAAACACCTTCTGAATCTTACGAATTGTTTTGCTTTGAGAATCATTAAGCTTTTGACAAAATTTTATGAAGTATCATTGTTCAACTTGTTTGGTCGTTTTAAGAAAAACCAGCTTCTTATTTGACGGCTAGAACGCAAAAACTGACGCACCAAAACGCCAAAAAAAAAAAAAATTAGCATGCACATCTCCTTCCACTATGCAAAATGACGCAGGGCAAACATTACTACTATACGCAAAAAAAAAGTTTGGATACCTTTTAGACAGACTTTGTAAATACATTTTTTTTACTAACTTTATGTGTCTGTAGCATCAGCCTGGAATCTTTTTTGTTGATTGTTTGCATTTGTAAACAGGCTGGTCCGTAGCTTCAGTCGTAGTAAATTTAATATTGCTCTCCATCGGTTGACTTTGCTACCTCGGACCAGCACACGTTGCTTTGGATGTCTCTTTTCTTGAATTGTCTTTTTGGTTCTCCTTCCCAACAATATTTTGATGTTTTAAGATTTGATTTTACTATTTTTATCATTTTATAAGTAGAATTTTACACTTTTCAACAATTTATTACCTGATTTTAGTGCTTTTTGACAATATTTTATAGCTATTTTTGATTTTATAAATAGAATTTTGCACTTTTCAACTGAACTTTGTTACTGCTAACAATATTCTAATATTTTCTAACCGCCGGATTTTTTTTAAAAGAATTTTGCACATTTTAACAGTTTATAGCCTAAGTTTGTTCCTTTTTAACAATATTTGATGTTTCTAGGCCGGATTTAGCTAATTTGGATTTTATATTAATTATAATTTAATACTTCAAAAATTTATAGTCGGATTTTTGTGGTTTTTAACAATATTTTGATGTTTTAGACCAGGTTTGACTATTTTAAACCTTTTATGAATTATATTTTACATTTGTCAATAGTTTAAAACCAAATTTTAGTGCTTTTTGACAATATTTTATTGCTATTTTTGACTGCGAGTAGAATCTTGCACTTTTTAACGTTTTATGGCAACATTTTGTTATTTCTAACAAATGTTTTGATATTTTATAGCTATTTTTCAATAGTTTATTGCCGGACTTTGGTGCTTTTTGACAATATTTTGATGTTTTAAGACCAAATTTTGTCATGTTTAACATTTTATAGGTTTCAACCGAAAACCGTTGAAGAAAAACGTGGATGATCTTTTTAGGCAGGTGCAGAGCTACCTCTAAGCAATAGTATGCAATGCGGAAAACCCTACAGGCATATGGGCTCCCCTGACGTTAATTTCAAAACTTGGGACCGACAAAATTTACAAAATAAAGCTTAAATAAATGACAAAATTGTACTTTTTTTAAAGCCGTTTCTGAGTGGGCCCTATTTAATATTTTGCAGTAGGGCCCAAAAATTCTAAACCCGCCACTGTCTCTAGAAACACAAACTATAATTGGATATGATTTTATCAAACAAACTTGACGGATAGATAGATAGATAGATAGATAGATGTTTATTCACAAGATCTAGTACATGTATGTATAAAATAAAGTACAGTATGTGATCGTCAATAAAATAATTACATATAAAAAATAAAACAACAAATTAAAATAATATGCAAACAAGCATTACATAAAAATTACATATTAAAAACAAACAAAAAATAATAAAAACTACTACACAGTTTTACTAAAATGTATATTAAAATCTATATTATAAAAATCATTAACAAAATACAAAACATTATTAGTTAGTAATCTTTTAATCATTATCTTATATGGTTTAAAATTTAGCTTCTTTATTTGATCTGGTAATTTATTAAACATTTTAAGTCCTATATACACGTGACAATTTTCAAACTTGGATGAATTATGTTTAATTAAGAGTAATTGCTGTCCGTGTCTGGTACTGTACGAATGATTTTCTCCAACTGTCGAAAAATTATTTATATTTTCTTTAATAAAACATAAAGTCTTAAATACATATATTGCAGGTACAGTTAACAAATTATTTTCTTTAAATGTATATTTACAAGATTCTATGTAATCAAGATTAAACATAAGTCTTAGAATGCGTTTTTGAATTATAAATATTCTATTCGCTGCTGACGAGTTGCCCCACAAAATGATATTAAAACTAATATGGGAATAAACCATTGCGTAGTAGACATCTATTAGTCGTTTTTTATCGAGAACTGATTTTAGTTGCAATATTGCAAAATATGACTTATTTAGTTTACCACACACCGCATTTATATGATTTGACCAGTCTAATGTATTTTGTATTATCAATCCAAGAAATCTTACTGAGTCGGAAAGTGCATATAACAAATTGTTAATAGATATGGCATTTTTTCTTAACGTTGAACGTTTTTTTTGAAAATACATTAGTTCAGTTTTTGTGTTGTTTAATATTAACCTATTTTGTGTACACCAGTTTGTTATTCTGTTTAATATTATTCCAGCCATTCGATTCAATTCGCTAATATATTTGGATGAGCAAGCCATAGATATGTCATTGGCATACATAACTATTTTAAAATTAGGTATACCTTTAAATATTTCTGGTAAGTCATTTACAAATAAAATAAAAAATAGAGGACCGCATACACTGCCCTGTGGAACACCGTGCTCAATTTTTTCAGCATTAGAAATATGTCCATCAATCTTAACCCTAATTTTCCTGTCTGTTAAATATGACTTTAATAATGATAAAAAAGTGCCACGAAATCCTATGTGTTCCAATTTATCAATAATGAAACTAATATCTAATATGTCAAAAGCTGAAGTCATGTCAAAAAAAAATCCATATAAGTATTCGTGTTGATCCAGATGACGATGTACAAACTCTACATATTCACACGTTGCCGTTTCAACAGACCTTTTGGCACGATATCCATGCTGAGCTTTGTGTAAAATATTATTTTTTTCTAAAAAAGTTTTCATGCAATCACAAATAATTTTTTCAAATATTTTTGAGATTACTGGTGCTATTGTGATGCTGCGGTAATTATTCTCGGTTTAGTTTTAGATTCTTCTTTCTTCAATCAGCCGTTTTCTATCCTTTTTGGACATAGGCCTTCATCTCTGCACGTAATGCTGGCAACTTACATTACAAGGGATCTACAGTTTTAAGTGGATTCCGAACCACTGGTGAGATTTTATCAATCCATCAGAGAGGGTTTTTAGCCGTTAGATTAAATCTGTTCATTTCTAACATTTTGTTGAAATGCTTTTAGTTACATATGTTATAAAATATAATCAAATACATTACTGGTTAGAGTTTTAGTAACTTTTTTTCAAATATACTGACTGTTTTTGATAATTTATATTACAATATATGTCTGGTACGTTTGAGTTTTTACACATTATTTGTTTTAGTAATTTTTTAACATTTGTTAACTTTTTTTGACAGATCAGATACATTTTCTCTAACTTACAATGTTTATACACATTACCGTAATCTATTTGACAGGTTTTGCATTTTTTATTTATTTATTTATTTAGGAAGCCATTACAAAATAAGTATATATTTACAATTTAGAAAACATAAACTAAACATAAAACAAGTAATACTAAAAATAAAACTTAAATAGCTACAAAATATTAAAAAGGTTTTGTTAACAGTTACTAAGTCACAAAAACTCATTGACAAATGTAATAACAGACTAATATATTTTTTGTCAACTAGTAATATTTTTATACATTACTGTAACTTTTTTACAACCTATGATGTTTATTTACATTAAACATGTAAATTATTTGACAGTTTTAATAACTTTTGACAGATGTAGTACAATTTGACAAATTTTGTACAAATCTGCAATGTTATAAATATTTTTATACGTTACTGCAAGCAGTTTGACGGTTTAAAATATCATTTGACAGTTTGCAAACCGTTCAAACTATGCACACAAACAAATTACTGTAAATAAAAGATTGCTTAAGGATGACAAATATTTGCTTGTGTGCACAGTTTGTAGGTTGAAACAGACCTATTATAAACTGTCTAACAGTTTTCATAACCTTTTGGCAAATTTAGTAACGTTATTTGACAGTTTTGAATTTTTCATAATATTGATGTTGTTGACACTTAGCGTATGCATCTCACCTCTTAAGTTTTGCCTTATTGCGGCTTACCTATTGCATTTAGGATTGTGTGTTTTGAGATGTTCTTCGCTATAGGTGCAATAATATGTTGATTGTGTCAGCGGGGTAATGCCCCTACTGTTTTGGTCTTGATCCTTGTTGTGTACTGCTCCATATATGTAAGTTATAGCCCAGCGTTACACCCAGGCAGTCGGTTTTCGATGTTTACGCTTTCCATTTTCATGGTAATATTTTTTAGGGTATTTTTGTCTGTTAGGATTAGAGCTATCGTTGTAACCGATCCTTCTAAGCGCCCATTCTGCTATCAATTCTCAATATTTCTTGCGTTTACCAGTACTTACTATTGTATGATCTACGCTTACCACCGCGAGGTTGTCAGCGTATGCAAAGACTATAATACTTTTTCTCATATTGGTACACCTTTATAGTATATGTTCCACAAAGTCGGGTCGAGAATTGATCCTTGCGGTTTCTGACTATTATGACCCGTTCTCACATATACCTTAATTACATCAATAAGGTAGAAAAAGATGCCTTTCTTCTCAAATGCTTATATAACTTCTTAGGAAATCTAGTTAAAGACATTTTTTATGTCGACCGTGACTTCCGATGCATATTGTCTATTGTTCTTGGCTTCTCTTGCGGTTTTTCATTTACATAATGGCGTCTACTGTAGATCTACGATTTATAAAGCCAATTTTTTTCTGTGGACAAGCCCTATTTCTCTAGTTCCTCTAGAAGCCTGTTGTATAGGACATGCTCCTGAAATTTTGTTATGTGTTGATCATATTAAATGAAAGGTTGCAGTTATTTTTTATTAGTTTTTAATACATCGGAAAAATTGCCTGTCTTCAGCAGCTTGTTAAACATCAATTTTATTTTTTTTGGGATTTTTTGGACATTCCATCTTGATTTCTTTCACAGTGCAAATTTCGATGTGACTCCAGGTGCTCAGCTTATTTTTGACAGTTTTAGAATCTGCGTCCCCTATATCAGCATCATTTGGCTACAGAACTTTGTTTTAGTCAGTACTTTTTTTTGTTGCCTTAATTTTAGATCTTTTTTGGCTGTCTTGAAGGCTTGCCTCAGTTCCTTAATGTGGTCCAGGTTAACTTTATTTGGTCATTTTTCTTTTTGCTGACAGGCAACATTTCCGCAGTTCTACCATTTTTTTAGTCAACCAAAAGATTTGGTTCGGTCTAAAGCGTTTTTTTGCAAAGCAATTGCCGCAAACCTTTACTATCTTTTTGGTAAAGTCGATAGCATTGTTACTTGCGCCTTGTAGAACAAGTTTTTTTGCAGGTTTTATATTTTGTTTTTGTTGAAGTACCAGCTTATGAACTCGGTTTCTCTTTCCCGTTTAGACGCATTTTTTGTAATAGTGATTACAATATTCTTGTGATTGCTTAGGTTGACGGCCTTGCATTTTTGCTGCCAAATTATGTAAGCGCATTGTGAGGTCCACAATGAACTTCTTATCATTGCATTCATTGGTCTAGGAGACACCCTTGTTAAGAACTACTAAATCAACTGAGTAATTCTGTCACAATCGTACCACACCTATCTTTTTTGTTAGAGCCTTATATGGGAGACTTGACATTAAAGTAAGTCTCCACCGATCAGCAACGGTTTACTCTTCTGTTTTATATTTTTGCCACAAATTTATTTAAAAATTTCCAAACTTGGCCATAGCAATATTTGGCAATACATAGCATGAGTAACAGACCGTGTTTTTTGAGTCGACTAAAACAAATCTTTTTTTGTGCCCTTTGCCGTGCAGGTACGTATATACTGGTATCCATGTTTTAGTTTGTGATTGTGCTTGTCATATTTTTATTTGGCTCAGATACTATAGCTACGCGTTTGCCTTTCATCGAGCAGATATGCCTGTGGAGGTCCATGGCCGCTTTGCACCTGTTCAAGTTAACTTGGGTGATTTTAATTTCTGCCATTGCTAATTGTACTTTTTTTTTTATCTGATTTTTTTAACCAGATCCTTATATCTACGGCATTTTATTGACTCCCTTTTATGGCCGGTTACGAAGCAGTACCACAATTTTCCTGAGTGCAATCTCTAATCCAGTGATCGGTTTTACCACATCTGTGACAGAATTATTCTATGCTGCGATTGAAGGCTTTGTGCCTTTATGATCTCCTTAGCTCTTTACCTATTCCAGCCGTAAACAAATCTTTTGTAGTTTATCAGCAGATAAGTTGTTTTCTTGCAGATTTTGATAAAGAACGCCATTTGTTTTTTGTTTTTCTTAGCACATTTACATCAATTATATTGTTTTTGAACTATTCATCTACATTTTACCATTTTGTATGCTTTTTACGGTTATTTTACATCGCCACAATAAGATTACAACTTGTTGGGAAAGTAATAATATTCTTAAATTTATCTAATTTCTTATCAGAGTTTATCTTAAATTAGATAAATTTAAGAATCCTGAAGATGACTAAAAATATTAGTCGAAACTAGTCGAAAATAAAATAAAGAACTTAAGCATACAAGTATATATTATATTATTACTTTCCCAACATAACCTCAATGTATGAATTTCTGAATAACAACAATATAAAGATTACAACTAGTCATGTCAGGGATTGAATCCCAAACTACTCGCATGATATGCAAGCGCTATGTCATTGAGTTATCACACACTGCTAAAACATCACAAATTTGCGGATATACATGGTGTATACTAGTTACGAGGCACTTGATTACACCTAAAATTGCACCAACTTTAGGTGCATTTACACGGACACTTTTTCTTCGTTTTTAGAGCGTACGCTCTAAACCTGCAAGTCAAATTTTTGTGTGATTTTTTTTATGTACGCTCCCAAAGCCAATCCGGAGTGTTCATGTAAATGCATCTATTAAATTGAAAACTAACAGACTATAAGGAATATGAAGAACCAGTATAAATATATGTCCTGCTCACTCATAAGCTAGAAAATTTTAAATCTCATGAACAATTTGGAATGGTCTCTAAAACTTGGATATGGCGTCTAGTCACTAGTGTCTGTGTGAGCATACACAAGCAACTTTTTTGATTCTTTTTAATTTACCATCACTCAGCCCTATTAAAAAGTGTGGTGTTTAACTAAAAAAATGTGCGTGTTTGACGGTGACTCTAAAAAAAAAAACAAATTAAACAATTTAACTATTTGTAGGGGTTAACGAGTGACATCAGTTATGGGCATAGAGCGGTGTTATGTTGGTTTCACCATGCGCAAAAAATAGCGCATGCGTTTATAAATGACCTGTCTACGCTACGTCAAGTAGAGTAACCCACAAATTATACAAACTGTTTTTTGAACTAACAAGTGAAAGGTACTGCACAACGTTCTGCTGATAGCCAAACTACAAAAAAAAATTGTTAACATTGAAGTCACGTCCCTTGCGGATCACTTGCATGCAACAATCTTTCTACTTTTGCAATTCTGTTTCCACACTCGAAAATATCATAGAAGTGTTGTGCGTCCTTATGATACGCACTACTTTTATGCATTTTGTCCGGGGTAAAAAGTAATAAAATATGAATTTATTTAGGAATTACATTTTAAACACTTACAGATCCGGTGTCATACCAGAAGCGTTGTTGGTTGTTAATGTTTGCTTGGTATAACTAGCAGATTTTGGTTTAAGCTTTTTTGTTGTAGTCCCTTACGTTTAAGTCTGTATCCGTCCAACTGCTTGGTGCAGTTTTTCAAACCTTTGGAGATATAATTCCTTGCTTTCCAGCTTAGGGTATTTTTTTCAAGTCTGGCTTGTTTTATTGGTTTGACAAGTTTTCAAGTAAAGTATTCTTCCAAGGTTTCTCAAAGTATTGACCGACATCATCCAGCAGATCTTGCTTGAGAAGAGAATTTGTTTTATCCTGATTCTCTGTACAAAACTTAACAAAAACTTATGTAAATTTTTTGGTATCAATCAGGAGTTGTTATAACAAGCTATGTGTGTTTTGGTTCAAGATTAACTTTTAGAGACGGACCTCTAGATGGTAGGAAGGTTTGGAAGTCGTTTCGGATGATTGGAATTTTTGAATTGTTTATTGAAAATCCATTCAAATTTTAGTAGTTCCTCTGGTAATGAATCTGTGGGATTGGATCGTCTTTGCTTCAAGTTGCTCCCCATTGGGCACCAATTGCTACAGTACAGTTTTAGTTTGTCAAAAGCAGTTCTTAGTTTGGTGGTATGCTTGAGAAGTGGGTGTTAATGTGTGGAGTTTGTGCGTGATTTTAGTAAAAACAGATGCGCAGGGACTGTTCTTCCAGGAAATTTTGTCTTGGAGAAGAGGGCAGTGGTTACCTTTTAGGCTATCGCGAGATCTTGGCAGAGTTTCTTGATGCATTTGCAAGGGGTATAAGTACTAAAATTTTCTTTGCAAACATCGGTGATTATTAAGCAGCGTAAGCCTAAAGAAATGTAAGTCGGCTCCACCTAAAACCGCTATGCAACCCCATAATTACACTATGATCCAGCCACCGCTATACCTACTAATATTGCTTATGAAATCTTGAACTCTACCCATAACTTTTGGGTTTTTTCCTCGATCACTAGGAACCACAACTGAAACTCCACGCTATTAACCACCGCTATGTTTACGGATTATGATTAATATCACGCTCCAACACCGACGATTGCCTTGGAAACTTGCACCATCTCTCCAATTCCATAACTGACTCACGGCATTGCCTCACCAGATAATAGTAAAAAAAAAGATTTATAACGCGTAAATGATTTAGTGCAAGAGTGCAATAAATGTATTAAGTTGTCTATTACAGAAACCAAGATGAAGTGTACAATAGTATATTGTAGAACTAGCACGAAATGATATCTATTTCTCACGAGTATAGTTTATAAGAGTGCAAAATGGGCATTACGTGCCAGTTATACAATATATTTTTTTCAACGACTACAATAAATTTAAAAAAACATGAATTTATAAAAATGTTGTACAAACAAAGAAAAATTAAATTAGTTTTTATGTGACAATGCAATCTGTTATTTTGTATGGCTCGTCTTGATATTCAATTAAATATGCGTGCTTAATGAAATGTATAAAACAGTTGCACATTAAACATATTACAGGAGTAGAAAAAGTAATTTTTGTGTACATTACTGCAAATTATCATTTTACATATCATAATCTTGTCCCAATAGAAACAAATTGTTTAATTATAAAATATAACATTTCTTAAAAATATTCTTTCATCGATTTATCTTTTTTTTTCTTTTTAGATAATTGGTCAACCATGGACTGTAATAGGAAGAGCAGCTAGTTTATACACCGACCCATTCATCATGTTATCTGGTACCTTAACAGCATATTCGTTATTTGGACGATTACAAAAAAATCTAAAAATTAATATTTTGGAAGAATACGCCTCAAGACTATTCAGAATCGTACCCACATTAGGAGCACTCATATTATTTTGTACATTTGTACTACCTTACATCAACGCAGGACCTATGTGGAATTTAGTAGTCACACACCATTCCGACATTTGCAAACAATATGGATGGAGAAATTTATTATTCATACACAATTATTATGGATTTAAGGATATGGTAAATATAATAATATTAATAATCAAACAAACGACTCCAGCTAGTGCAATTTAATACTAAATGTCCGCATTAATCGGCAGCATTTATGTAATTGGCATTCATTTCGCGGGGTTTAAACAGTTTTGACTGCTATGATTGTTAGATTGAGTTTGAATAAATTATTAATTCATTTTATAATTAATTCATTGACGATTCAAATTTTTTTTAAATAATGCTAAATGATGCCAATTAATGCGGACATTTAATACTAATTTGCAGTAGCCGAAGCCACAGTTGTTCATTTGATTATTAACATCATCAACATCAACGTATTTTGCTATCATGCGATGCCGTGATTATAAAAAGCAAACGAGGTTTGTTGAACCGAAACAATTTGGCCGCTGTGTTCGTTAGATTGAGTTTCATTAAATTGTTAATTCATTTTATAAGTAAATATAATTGTTATTTATACAACATGTTCTAAAATGAAGATAATAATTTACGATTAGTAAAACATTATTTTATTTTTGAACAAAAAATGTTAATTAATATCAAGATCCGATGTAAGATCTGGTTTTTACTTCTAAGTAAAGTAACACGTGGAGTTTGTCGGATTAGTGAATTATATTGTCTTTTCACTTAAAGTTAACTTGCAAATAAATAGTTGCTATAATAATAAAAAAGGTGCTAAAACGGGCAAAGACATGAGTTTGTGTGTAATAAGTTGTCTATTATACCGGCCAAGCTGTACAGGGATTACTGTATGTTATGATACACCTACAAGCTGCCCAATGTATCTAGGACAAAAGCTTTCAATGCAAATAAGTTTCCGCTTACTACTTAACCGAATAATAAACATGAAAAGACAAAAGTTCCAAGTAGCATTACTCAGAGATAAATAAACGGGCTTTAGTATATGAAATTAATTAATATTACCTGTTACAGTGTTTGACTCATACTCATCATGTAGGCATTGATACTCAACTCTTCTTTACATCTCCTTTCCTAGTCTTATTGTTATGGAAGTGGCCAAAACGTGGCACTTTTACTCTTTTATCATTAGCAGTAATTTCCACAGTAATGAGATATTACGTCACATATACGATGAAATTGTCTAATTACATACATTTTGGAACTTCGTAAGTACTAGTTTAATAATACATTTTAATTAACTATGTTTTTGTTACATAAATAAAACAAATGTTTGGCTTATATTTTTTTTTTAGGGTAGAACAATTATTCAACACTGCAGACAACATGTATATTTTACCACCTCATAGGTTCACTGTTTACATTATGGGAATATTATTGGGATATTTATTAAGGAATTGCAAAAACGTTATTCTAAAACCGGTAAGTAAAAATGATCATATTTAAATGATATTTTAAACGGTATTATAAAATTTAAAGGTAACTAGAAATTAAAGCTGTGCTTATACAACAATTTTTTTTTTATAAGTATATGCGTATTTTATTTATAATTTTTGTGCAACATAGGTTGTTACACGCTTACATAATATATATTATGGTTAATAATTGTTTGGGTTTCAAAATGCTAAAACTATTGCATTCTTCTGTCAAAGACAAAATTTAAAAGAAAAATGTTTGTAATTTGTCTCACTTTTAAGCAATTTGCAGCACGTAGTACTTGAGACAACTTTTTACTAAAAACCGGGAACCAAAGAAAAACAAAAATGTTACCCACAAAGCAAGATTGCTGTTTTGAACTGTCATACTAAAAACAAAGACTGTTTGCAAAAGAAAAAAGCAAAGTTTAGCGGGAAGAATAAGGGGAGACAACCTCAGCACCGCAAAACGAGTCTTTAACAAAAAAAAGTGATCCAAAACTCTTCACGTATGAAAAAGGAACTGTTACGTGCAGTTTTTATGGTACACTTATCATAGTGTTTGTATTACCATTGAAAAAAAAAAGAGTTAAAGCCTGAATTCAAACTATTAGATGCTCATCATGAATTGGAGTTTTCCGCTCATCTACACAAGTCTTGGACATTAAGAATTTGGCTGTTGTCACTTTCTTTTTAGACTAAAAACATCTAACGCTTTCAAAAAAGAGAAACTATCAATCTTTTGATAAATAACTTGATGGTATTTATAAATTGTAGTGACCCAACTACCCGCCCAAGTGTTGGACATCAATAGATTGGATATTGTCACTTTCTCCTTAGACTAAAAAACTTCAAACGCTTGCAGAAAAAAAAACAATTTTTTGATAATAAACTCTTAGACAGGTGGGCAAGCACTCCAATTCAAATTACTTGCTGGTAATTATGATTTGGTTTGGATTAGATCCACCCGCCCAAACGTTGGTTATCGAGAAATTGAATATTGTCATTTCTTCTTCTGACTTAGAGACTTCTAACGCTTGCAGAGAGGAGAAACTTTTAGTTTCTTGATAATAAATACTTGATAGGCTACTCTAGCATAAATTATTTGTTAATAATCATAAATTCAAATAAATCACCCACTTGCCTAAGTGTTGGTCATCAATAGATTAGATATTGTCACTTTACTAACTCCCAATCATTTAAAGAGGTGGGTGGACACTCCAGTTGAACTAGAATGACACATCCACCCACCAAAGTGTTGGTCATTAAAAGATTAAATATTTCACTTCTTCCTTAGACTAAAAAACTTCTAACGCTTGCAATGCAAAGAGGAGAAACTCCCAATCTCTTAATAACAAGCTCTTGGGCAAGTATCTAGGCACTCCAGTTAAAACTATTCGATGGTAATTATGAATTGGAATGACTCACCGTCATCCGCACAATTTTTACACAGCAAATAAAAAACATCACAAAGAATTTTTTACAGTTTAGGAACACTTCTAGAACATTATTGACAATTTAAGAACATTTTTGACAGTTTAGGAATATTTCTAGAACATCATTGACAATTTAAGCATATGTTTGACAGTTTAGAAACGTTTTTAAAACATCATTGACATTTTAAGAACATTTTTGACAGTTTAGATTTATTATTGACACTTTAAAAACATTTTTGGTAACTTGCAAACATTAATAATAATTTAGGAATATTGTAGACAGCTTAGGAACATTGATGGCATTTTCAAAACATTTTTGATAGTTTAGAAAAAATTTCAGAATATTATTGATAATGAAAAAAAAAATTAACTATTTAAGAACATTTTTGACAAATTGCAAACATTAATAACAATTTAGGATTATTGTAGACAGCTTAGCAACATTTCTACAACATTGATGGCGTTTTAAGAACTTTTGTTATAGTTTAGGAACATTTTGAGAACATTATTATATATATTGTATAAAACTATTTTTGACAATTTGCAAGCATTAATAAAAGCTTAGGAACATTGTAGACAGCTTAGGAACCTTTGTAGAACATTAATGACATTTTAAAACATCTTTGACAGTTTAAAAACATTTTTAAAACATTATTGACATTTTAAGAACATTTTTAACAAATTTTGAAAATTTTTAGATCATTATTACACACTTTACGAACATTTTTGACAATTTTCAAACATTAATAACATGTTAGAAACATTGTGGGTAATTTAAGAACATTAATGACATTTTAGAAAGATGTTTGACAGTTTAGGAGCATTATTAACAATTTAAGAACATTTTTGACATGTTGTAAACATTAATAATAATTAAGAAACAATGTAGGCAGTTTAGGTACATTTATAAGACATTATTGACATTTTAAGAACATCTTTGACATTTTAGAAACATGTTAGAACATTATTCACATTTTAAGAACGTTTTTGACAGTTTAGGAAATTGTTTAAATTATAATTGAGACTTTAAGAACATTTTTGATAATTTGTAAATATTAATAATAATTTAGGAACATTATAGACAGATTAGGAGTATTTCTAGAACAATAATGACATTTTAAGAACATCTTTGGCATTTTAGGAAGGTTTTTAAAACATTTTTTAACTAGTTGCAAATATTAATAACAATTAAGGAACATTATAGACAGTATAGGAACGTTTTAGAACATTATTGACATTTTAAGAACATTTTTGACAGTTTATGACTATTTTTAGATTATTTATTGACACTTTAAGAACATTTTTGACAATTTGCAAACATTAATAACATTTTAAGAACATTATTGACAGTTTAGGAATATTTTAGAAACTTAATTAACAATTTAAAAATATTTTTGACAGTTTAGAAACATTTTCAGAACATTGTTGACAATTAAAAAATATTTTTGACATCTTGCAAATAATAATAATAATTAAGAAACATTGTAGACATTATTGGCGTTTGAAAAACATTTTTGACAGTTTAGGAACATGTTTGACTATTTTTAAACATTAATAATAATTTAGGAACATTGAAAATAGCTTAAAAACATTTTTAGAAGGTTAATAACATTTTAAGAACATTATTGATAGTGTAGGAACATTTTTAGACATCTTACAAACATTAATAATTATTAAGGGACATTATAGAGATCTTAAAAACATTTCTAGAACTTTAATTACATTTTAAGAACGTTATTGACAGTTTAGAAACATGTTTAGAACATTGTTGACAATTGAAAAATATTTTTGACATTTTGCAAACATTAATAACAGTTTAGGAATAAACATATATACATATAAACATTTTTAAAACGTTTTTGATACTTTAAGAACATTTTTTTACAATTTGCAAATATTTATAATTATTTAGGAACATTGTAGACAGCTTAGGAACATTTCTAGAACATTAATGATATTTTAAAAACATCATTTACAGTTTTGAAACACTTTTAGAACATTATTGACTATTTAGAAACATTTTTGATATCTTGCAAACATTAATTATAATTAAGATACTTTGTAGACAGTTTAGGGAAGTTATTGGCATTTTAAGAACATTTTGACATTTTAGAAACATGTTTAACTATTTTTAAATATTAATAGTAACTTAAAAAGATTGTAGACAGCTTATAAAAATGTTTTGAACATTATTGACACTTTAAGAACATTTTTGACAATTTGCAATCATTAATAATAACTTACAAACATTGTAAACAGCTTAGGAACATTTCTAGAACATTGATGAGATTTTAAGAACATCATTGACAGTTTAGGAACACTTTTAAACATTGTTGACAATTTTAAAACATTTTTGACATCTTGCAAACATTAATAATAATTAAAAAAAAATTTAGACAATTTGGGATTATTACTAGCATTTTACAAACATTTTTGGCTGTTTAAGACTATTTTTAGATTATTATTTACAATTTAGAAACATTTTTGACATCTTGTAAACATTAATAATAATTTTAAAAAAATGTAGTCAGTTTAGGATTATTATTGGCATTTCAAAAACGTATTTAACTATTTTAACTTTAATAATAATTTAAAAACATTGTAGACAGTTTATGAACATTTTTAAAACATTATTAACACTTTAAGAACATTTTTGCAAACATTAATAATAATTTAGAAACATTGTAGACAGCTTAGGAAAATTATAGAAACATTTTTAGAATATTATTGACAACTTAAGAACATTTTTGATACGTTGCAAACATTAATAATAATTAAAAAACATTATTTGAAGTTTTGGAACGTTTTTACATTATTATTGACACTTTAAGAACATTTTTGACAATTTTCAAACATTAAAGAGAATATTGTACACAGCTTAGAAACATTTCTAGAACATTAATGACATTTTAAGAACATCGTTAACAGCTTACGACTTGTTTGGAACATTATTCACACTTTAAAAACTTTTTTGACATTTTACAAACATTTTTAGAACATTATTGACTGTTTTGAAATATTTTTGACATTTTGCAAGCATTCATAATAATTACGGAGTATTGTAGAAAGTTTAGAAACATTTTTAGAACATGAATCGCATTTTAAGAAAATTTTTGACAATTTAGGAAAAATTTAAGATCATTATTCACAGCTTGGAAACATTTTTAGAATATTTATGACAATTCAAGAACATGTGTGACAGTTTAAAAACATTTTTAAAACATTATTGACAATATAAAAACATTATTGACAAATTAAGAACATTTTTGACATGTTGCAAACATTAATGACAATCAAGGAACATTTTTGACAGGTTAGTAAAATTTTGTGATCATTATTGACACTTTAAGAGCATTTTTGATAATTTGCAAAAATTAATAATAATTTAGGAATATTGTAGACAGCTTAGGAATATTTCTAAAACATTAATGACCATTTAGGAACATCTTTGTCAGTTTAGGAACATTTTTAAACAATTATAAAAAATATAATAAAATAAAAATTGCACTTTTACAGAGGTGTAAACTAATGTTCTTGCATAGTCAATCCTAGTGACCTAAAATCCACTAAAGAAGAGCATTTGCAAAAAAATTGTATCCAATACTCCGTACTTTGCTCTACGAACTCTATAATGGAGACAGTAAAATTGAAATAAAGTAGACATAGATGGGTTCAAATATTGTCTAAGAGTGAGCTTAGTTTTTGCATATTTTCAATGACTACCACACTGCTGAAGTAAGGGTTTCAAGGTTTTTTTATATAGTTTTTCTTCATGTGGAATCTACGGCATTGTTGCTGCTGTGTTATTCTTCCGAGCTCTTACTGAATTTAGGTGAGAAGTAAGATGAGATAGCTCAGTTGTAGAGCGCTAGTAGTCCGGAGTTTGGTCCTCAAAATATATCTAAAACAAGTAGTAAGATTTCTGAGGAGATGTAAAATAGTTGTAAAAACGCAGAATAAAGAAGAAATGAAAATAGTAGGTTTTTAGAACACTTTAGTTTATTACCGTGTTTGTGAAACTAATGAGTTACTGACTTTAAAAATCTGTGGCATTCCTTAAAAAAACTAGAAGAAATAATAAACCGACCAAGAAAGTTTGTCTGGTAAAATATTTGCCTGCGAGCGTCTGGAAATAGCCACAGTCACCTCGTGTGTGTAGTTCAGTGAGATTGAAAAGTCACTGATCAAAGCTGCTGTTAGCTTTCAAGAAAACAATTCAGGTGTTACAATCTATGTTAAAGTCGGATTAATAGGGTTTTAGAATACATGGATGCCTCATACTCATGTCGTTTAGTTTGTTACCTTGATTATAGAACTATCATCTGCTCATCATACCGTTTAAAAATATTTATGATGAAAAAACCAACTTTAATTAATCATTTTGATTGTATATAACATTTTATACTTTTTTCAGACCCAAATTCACATTGGAAACATTTTAGCATTAACATGTTTCGTAACATCATTTATCGCTCCAGCCTTTATGGGAACCATCAATTACATCTACCAACCAATTCATGCTGCTTGGTATGCTGCATTTGCACCAATCTTATGGTGCTTCTCATTCGCGTGGATTATATTCACAAGCCATTTAGGACACAAAAGTATTAATAGTTTACAATCATTTAAAAAAAATAATTTTTAATTATTTTAGGTTTTCTTGGAAAAGCCTTCAGTCATCCGTATTTCAAACTTTGGACCAAAATCTCATACACTGTTTACTTAACACAGTTTCCAATATTCTTTTATAATGTAGGGACTACACGCCATTCAGAATATTACAACTTTATCAGCAAGAACGTAAGTAAAAAGTATTAATTTTAATTGTTTTCTAAAATTATCTTATATTTTCAGTTAAATATATTGGAGACTATTACAATATTTGTAGTATCCGCGTTACTGACGTTGCTGTTCGAAACTCCATTCCAAAATGTTAAAAATATTATCTTCAAGAGGAAAACAATTCCGAAGACGACTATTGAAATTACCAAAAAACTTAGTTAATACATTTCTACATACCAAATTTAAATGCTGTACATAATAACTTTAAGCTTTATTATTTCCTAGTACTAGATTTTAGATAGAATATTATTTAATTATAATTTAAGTGTTTTATATGCGATAAATTGGAACTGATCCGTCTTAAATTGTTAAATTTAGAATGTTAAGTAAATTTTTTTATAAAATAAATCAACAAAATTTGTAAATTTTTTAATTATTTTTAAATCATTGTTGTAAGGTAAGGTATACGCTGTAGTAGAATACTGCGGCCGTTATTTCTTAACATTAATGCTTGATTGATATCTATTTAAAATGTGCATTTTTTTAATTTCAGAGTTGCTCATTCGTACATTTTATTAAGAATATATCTGATATAAATAATAGTTGCTTATAATACTGTTAATTACTTACTTTTTAGTATTTATAACACATTTTAATGCCAGCCTGGAGCTAAAACACAGATCACAGAACATGGAACAGAATATTATCCAATATGCAACATATTCTACACTAGAGTTTGTCTTCATTTTTTTGTGGGGCAATGTTTTGTGGCTCTACTGAATACAGCTATGTTTGTTAAATACGAAAATATGCCTTACGACAAAAATACTATAAAATTTAAAAAAAAAAATTGTCTTTCATAATATATTTAGCATAATAAAAATATAAATTAACCCTAATTTAATAATAAATTTTAAATGTTATAATAGATTATGCTACAATACAATATTCTTGTAATAAGGAAACAAAATCACATCACTCTAAGTGGATAGAAAATATTAAAATACTTAAAATAGTACAAGAGAACCCATTAGAATTACATCAATTAATAGCTCCAATAAATATTTTAATTAATAAAAAAAATATATTCATGAGCAAATTTTGTATGACTAGTAGCCATCAACAGAAACAAAACACTTTTACAAAACAAAATATTGGAACTATTAATTTCAATTAGACCTTTCTGATATTAATTTTTATTTAAATAAAAATTAAAACAAATTAATTCATATTATCCTCGAACAATACGTTTATGCTTAACACCTTCTGAATTATTTATAAGCCTCTTACATAATTTAAATAGTAAATTTTCCTTAAACATTAAATTCACTATTTTAATTATTATCTAACATATAAATAATGGTGGAAAGAATTTAATACTTAATTAAGGCTAGCAAAATTGAAAACAAGGTCTTAATTAACTTTAATTAACTTAACCTAATATTTTTTTTTAACAAAAGCTCATTTGATGTTAACTAAATTAGGCTGAATAACATTTATAGAATCCAAAACTTTATGTACATTTATGAAAATACAGTATAGATTTGCAAAATATAACATTTTATTTTTATAGTATAGTTATAGTATAAGTACATGAAATCTAAATTAAAAAATATAGGCAAGTATTTTACCAAATTAAAAACCTTGATGCACTACAGTAAGGCATTTTTGAACGACATTGAAGTAATTTTTTGTTTGTTTTGCAGCCTGGTTAGGATTTTTTTTTTATTTTGTGTTAAGAAATATTGAGGATTTTCACGAATATCAGGTATATACCGGCTGTTATCATAGAAGTTTTGATGACGTTTTTTCTATGCTAATGGTTTCTCTTCGGGAATAGTTGGACTTGTAGCAATGGAACCTGAACGTGATCTCAGCGCATCGTCCAAACTTTGTTGAGAACCAGAACGAGACACACTGCCAACTTTGGTCTATAAAAAAAACAGTAAACATTATTATTTGATATTAGAAGACACGCAAAATAGTTCATTAAGAAAATAATGTAGTCAGTAATAAATCTGGGACAACTTTTATAATAAACTCAACCAAACCAAATTTTTGTTTTTAATTGTGTCATTTTGCTTGTAACTAAGTTCATTAAACATTTTAGTAAATTAAAAAATATTATGGCAAACACCTTTTAACCCAAAATACATTTATAAATTAAATTGTCCCAGATTTATTTGAACATGATTATATTTTACATGTTACATGCAATTTTATTATATATTATGTTATTTCAGGCAAGAATGACAGTTAGAGAAACTTGAAATGTATAATGATGGTACTTTTCTATCCTAAGGCCGACACTAGACCTATTTTTTTATGTCAAAAGCTGCAACACGTTAGAGCTGCAATAATAAAGTAGAGAAAGGCCACTGTTTGCTGCAGCAATTGTACAGCTTGCAGAAGCGTCACCAGCAACGGAATGGGTGTATGGACGTAGGCAATTTATCGAATTTCGCACAGTCTACCTAAGGTAGCAGACACCCGCCGAGCCTTAAGCCCTATTGAAGAGAGCTACAACAGCGACGACTCAGTTAATGAGAAGACCACCTAGAGACGGATTTGGCAATGGACGCAATAAATGGATATTGCGCACCTTGAACAGCTTGAAGATCCCAAATTCAAAACATTTTTTTTAAATGAAGAACGAGTGCATATGCTCATTAACCAAAGTGTATCTCTTAAAACTAATCCTGCAGCAGAAGAGAATTGAAAAAGCTTGGAATAAACCCTAAGCATGTCTCGCAGATGAAACCAATGGTCAAGTTGATACCACTATTTTTAGAGTCCGACACGGCTGCCATGGAGAAACTCAAGCAACTTGTTGATTTGTATGGCTATGAAATTTTGAAAAGCCTTGGATTTTCTACAGTGCCAGTATTGGGGACACCCATCGAGGGCGTGCAATTTGAAGTTACGATGCGTCAGGTGTGCAGGGGACACGATACAAATATAAGTACCCTTAACAAGGACGCAGTTGCTAACTGCGCAAATTGTAGCAAGGACCACCCGGCAAACTTTTGTGGCTGTGAAGTATTTTCCGTTTATCGGAGGCATGTGGAGCAACGCAAAAACGACAGCGAGCAATCCATGCATCACGTGGCTTCAGAGAGTAAATCTGCTTCTTAGCGCCCCAAAGTGGAGAGTATTTTGAAGCCAATGTAGAAGTGGCTAATAATGCTGCCTATAAAGAGACGCCCAACGCTCCCCGCAATTTAACTTATTTTTTTGGAAATGATTGTCGAAAGTAGAGCTCAGAATAAGACCGATGCGTTAGTAGCGGCGACGGTCTTTGAAACCTTTAACAATCTCGGCAAAGGGCAACACGGCTAAGGTGAAGTACGCTCCCTCAGAAACCCAAAAAAAAACCACTGTTGACTCTTCCATACTCACTCATTCGGGACTCCAAAAAGCTACCGTAAAACGTTCAAAGAGAGCGCCACGGAAACGTGGATGAAAAAGACAAAACTCCAAAAAGCCTCACAAAACCTTCCAAGCTTAACACACCTGCTGGTGAAAGCCTGGAGACGCGTACGTCAAACATAATACTCCTTGACGAGCTTCCGCCGGCAGTAAAATGTACAATGCACATAGAATGCTCACTGATGGTAGTAGATAAAGAGCCAACAAACCCAAAACCAAAGCCTGGCGCTGCAAAATCGAAATTGCCCGTAGAGATAGCTAGAAAAACGACAAAGTTTCTAACCACTTCTACCACGCGGAAAACGGAAGAACCGATCTTTGAGGTACCATAAACAAACTCGTCTTTCGTTAGTGTAATGGACTCGGTTCTTCTTATTTACAAACCGGTACAACCCCCTAACATAGGCTGCGTGAGCGTAAGTGCAAAAGTCATACCATGGAAAACAAATACTCAATATCAGGAAGTGATCATAGACAAGCAAGTTTTCGAACTCATCAACAATGTTATTGAGCTGTACCCCTTGGTAAACCGTCCATCCAAGCTTAGACTTAGTACAAAAAATTCAAAAAGTCTATTGAAACACGGTTTAGCATAGAAACCTGCATATTCATGCAAAAGAACATTTTGTTCAAACGGAAGCTAAGAAGCCAATACGACCCGGACAATCCTTGTTACAGCTTCGCTTGACGTAAACGTTTGTTGTCAGACAACTACCTGTCTGACAACAAACGTTTACGTCAGTAAAAGACCGACGTCTGAGCTCCGCTGACTGATCCTAAAAGAATCAGTCATCCTGTATCCTGCATTCCAGCATTGATGACTTGCCAATTGTATGCTCAATCCTAAATGCAGAACTATACAATCACTCGTTCGCACGCAAACCGCGGCAACGAGACTACTATTTTCTCTTCTTTTCTACTTTGAACTGTCTTGGTCAAACTCTTCGGTTCGCTCTCTACTACCTTTCGGTTCCCGATGCTATTAGGTCTAGAGGGCTAGGAGAACAAACCACCTTTCGTTTTTAATTCACACTCATATTTCAAGTTGTTCTCAACCTGACTGGAACTACGATAACGACAACAAACCTGCCAGAAGGTAAATGTCTCTCTGCTTCAGAAGACTCCCCACGGATTCTGGAGAGAGGAAATCTACAACCAATGACACACAGAATGGAACCAGCAACGGCAAGTCCGAAGACAAACTGGCAAGAAGACGAAAAGTCAAAAGCCATGCCTTCACAAAAGAAGAAGAACTTGGCAGTAATCTGGGTTTCGTGCAAGACTCCTATGCGACAAGATAGCAAGGGCAGTGAGAGCAAACAAGATGGCTGGAGGAAGTGTTCGCCAAGTTAAGTTAAAGATAGTACAAGGAGCGGTAACAGCCAACAAAGTAGAGGATATGAGCAACAATATTATATTAAAAAGACTTGTTGAAGTCCTGGTGGCTGGAAAGCCTAGAAGTAGCTAGTAGAATAATACCGCGAGGTACATACATTTGGTGACAACCGAGAAGGGAGAAGAGCAGACAACTAGACTTCGCAGATCCTTTAATAACAGAAGATAGCGGCTATAAACAGACGACAAAAAAAATGGTATGCGCAAGTAAAGTCAAGTGATAAAAAACAGGATAGTGAGAGATGGGGACAAAACGCAAACCCAACAAGACCTTGATCGTCAAATCTCAGGCAGAAAGGCTGTTTGCTGAGGTGATTAACAACAAGCGCAATGACGTAAGAGAAGTGGCTATGGATAGTGTCACCAAAACAGCAAGAGGACATGTCCAACTAAAGATAAAAGGCAATAAGAAGACGACAGAATAATTAAGGAAAACACTGACAGAAAAAATGGAAACAATGGCAGAAGAGGAAGTTAGAGAGAGGCGTAGAACTGTGATATTGCTCCGTATCGACGAGATGAGTCGCCTTTTTTATCAAAAGATGATCCAGAAGCTAAGGGATAAGGAAATGAAAGTAGACAGAAAATAAAGCTGCTCCAAACCAAACTGCTGATCCAGACAGAATTCCACCGAAAGTAGCAAAAGCTCTAGCAAAAAAAAAACACAAGGTTAGTAGCGGACGTCTTTAATGGTCTGACAACTAAAGGTATTTTTCCATTCGAATACTGGCCAAACTAACGTTACTGGAGAAGCGAAACAAAAGTACCACTGGAAATGTTGCGTACAGACCAGGCACACTGGTCTGTACGCCACATCAATACAATAGGTAAACTCTTCGAGCATATCTTGAACAAACGGAGGAGAAAAACAAACAGCGGAGGGCTTTCAACCAATCATTATATTCAGAAAGAAGCGGTTAACTATAAATGCCATTAAAAGCTGTGGCACATAAGAGCCGCAAAAAGAAATATGCCGCCTTAGTGACGCTGGACGTGTGAAATGAATTAAATTCGATCCCCTGAACAGACATAATCGGTGTCCTGGGAGACAGAGAATGTCATCGACATGCGGTGTTCCATAGGGTTCGATTCTGGTACCGACCCTGTGAAATATATACTACCACAATGTTTTGAAGCTAAAATTCCTGAAAGCGTTACAGTGATTGACTATGCAAGTGACTAGTAGTCAGCTGGCCAGACGGAAAGACGATCAAAGAAGATTCTGAATAAGCTGTGGCCAGAATAGGTATATGGTTTGGAAAATGAGGTTCGGAATTGGAGCACACAAAGACGAAAGTAGTAGTACTCACTGGTAAAAATTCCCTAAGAGAGAGACAAAGTAGTAACGAGCCAAAGAAGCATAAGATAGATATAGTCCTCGGTAGAAACCTGAATGTGAGAGCGCACATCGTAAAAACTTCCAGCAAAGCAGAGAAGGCTTTAACTGCGCTCAGTCAACTGATGCCTAATCCGAGAGGTGCAAGAACAGTAACAAACTCGATCATGCTGTATGATATGAGTTCGAATAGATACTAAGCAAGAAAGATAAAGGACAGTAGAACTACATCACAAAGCTGTTACCCAAAGAGCGATGGGGATTTTAGTTGGTAGGCGTTTGGTTTGGGTCTCATTCCCAAACAAATCCAGCACAACGTCTTTTGATTTGAAGATTTCCAAATTAAGAAAAGAAAAGGAAAAAAGTTAGATTACTACTACTACAAACCAACCACATGGATCGACTAGCAACTAATTGCCATTAGATTAAGATCAACTTGTGATCCATCCCTTCATGCTACCAACCAAAAATAAAGTTGATGGTTTTCCACTGAATTAAAGTACAAAACAATTTTTTCTGAAGCTTTGTCCGCATTAGATATGTGCACATGATAGATTGAACCCTTGTTACCATGTCACTGAAGGTACTTAATTGTTCCAGATGCGATTTCAAGTTTTCAAAAAAACTAATATGTGAGGATGAGTATTAAGACCCGGACCAAACTATACACAATATATTTTCTTTGAAAAATTGTTTCAAATGGCAAATAAATTAAAAAAACTAAGCAATCTCTCTGCGATATCCTATAAAACCTGTAATATTATAAAAAGAAAACTTTTTAAAGAGTTATACTGCAGCGAGATGTTGATTTTTATAATGACTGTTAATTTGGTTACAAATTATGATTTTTCAGATAACTCAAAAAAGCTGTTAAGATATTCATAGATATCCTTATGTTAGTGAATTAAGAAATAATGCATCACTGGAACTTAAATTATTAAAATCGGTTTTCACAAATCAGCCCTGAACGTTTACCTTTGGATCACCCTGTATAATATTAATTATATATTTGTATAACTAGTTAACATTTAAGTCTCATTGATGCATTCTAAACCCAAACTGATTTTATATTCACAAAACTTACAAATTTACATCCTACTTTCTAATTGATATATTTGCTAAGAGCTTTAATTTGAAGACGTAACTCATAGTTTTCTCTAGAAAAAAAAATTAAGTATATTTGTTTTAGTAAATTAATTGCGCATCATACTTCGTTATTTAAGTATTATTAGCAGAATCTAATAAGCACATAATTAGACATTTATAATCAATAGCAAACTTTCTCAATTTTTATTTTTAATTACTACAAGATTGAAACCAGTGATTGCATTCGTGTTGCCTAGAATGAAACATATAAATAATAACTTTCTTTTGGTCAAATAAATCGCGTAATAGAATGCGTGCGTTACTCCGTCTTACATGTCTAAATACCGTTAAGCACTCAACCACTCAACCACCACACCGGGCAACCAGTGTGCTTTTGTAGCACAAACAGACAACAGGTCCATGCATTCGAGCTGGTGTCGCCACTTATGGTGCCACTCTGGTTGGCCGGTGTAGTACTTGCTGCACATTATTAATAATTATACAATCTCGCAATAAAAATTGAGAAAACTGCTTCTAAACTTTCCCATTTTATCTTTTAATTATTGTTTAATGATTTATTAAAATTACCTTAACATTTTCGATAGCAGATGCTGCTTTCTCTTCAAATGACTTAAAAGATTCTGAATGTCTCATTTGTCCTATTTTGGTCGTAATTCCACCGGTGATGCCACCAATTAGAGATGTGGTTTTCTGATATCTGTAAACAATTAAATATTAAAATAACAAAAATGCTGAAAATTAAATCAACATCAATTCTGAAAATTTAAAAAATCGAACCGAAGAGTAGTGATAAAATAATTACTTGACACAAATGAATAATTTTGTTAGTGAGACTAAAATTTGGGTAACGCCTTGCATGCTAACTCCGCCACTCCTGACAGATAAAATGCGAGCGGGTGGTTTAAAAAATTGTTCTCTTTAACTCCACACTTGCGTACATTTACGTCCGTCTATAGGCAACGGCGATCCGGAGGGTCCGAGCTTAAAACAAATTTTAGTCTTCTATGCTCGGAGCGCTGTTCGATGATCGGAGTTAGATCGCGGTTGTGTCCGCACCCTAAGTGCAGTCTTAAAACCACCGCCACCAATTCCTACCACTCGCCAACCACAAACCAAAACCAATAATGTACAATGGTTCACTGAAGCAAATGGTGACCACCAAAATAAAAAATTTACGATTCAACATTTTTAGTGTGCATGTACCACAAAATATATTTAAATAATCTTTACTAGTTTCAACCTTTCACCATCGGACGGTGTACTTGATTGTGTTACGTCCGATGATGACCTAGTAAAGGTTGAAACTAGCAACGGCTTTTAAATACATTTCGTGATATAGTACATAATAATTGCGTTTTATTCAATTTAAAATATGATCAATTCATATAATGTTTTTTGATTTTTAATAATTGCGTGCCTGAGGAAATGAGATCAATATTTTAAGTTGCAATTAAATAAAAATAATTCCAATTGTGTCTACTTTTTACTTTTTTATATCACCTCAAGTGAATTAGTTAATAATATTCAACATGAAACATTTTCTACATTTTATTTATCCAATATGCAACAATCATGCAAATATATAACATGCATACTAGTTAACTTAAGGGTTATTAAAAGCTCTGGGTGTACTATAAAATTTACATATAAAAAACTCATTTACTGATCACCCTGTATATCAAATATAATTAAGCCAATCGCAATTTTTAATAAAAAAATCTCAAAATGTTTCTTCTTGTTACACTTATCCGTAAACAACCTGTATAAAGTTCCCAACATGTTATTTTGGAGCACCCTGTATAAAATATAATAAAAGGTGATCCAAAATTAAACCGACAAACGTTCAGGGCTTTTTTTGTTAGTGTCTCAAACTTTGACAACCTTTGACACTTCTTCGAGTGAATTGATTAATTGAAGTTGGAAAAAAATATCAGCACAGAACGTTTGGTGGTTAAACTCTGGATCAAATTATGCAATATGCATTGTGTGAGTGTTAGTGTTAACTGAAGCATAAAAATGATGTGCAAAAGAACCTGTTCTTGTAGATCAAGAGTGCTTTTGCAATTTTGTATTAGTTGCAGACATACACATTGTTAGTACGTTCACAATATACATATATACACTTACATTGGTGCGTCAGTAACAGCTTTGGTGACTTGGCCAACTTTAGTTTCCACTGATTGATAACTAACATAACAAAAACAAAGAAAAGAAATGTAAAATAAAATAAACATGAATAGAGAAGCTAACGACAGCGTTTTAGATTCTACTGCGCATTACGTCAGTGCGTGACCAAAAGCGCGAAAACTTTTAAATAAAATTTCATTTTTATTGCACACAAAACAATTAGCCATCAAAATAAACTTTATCTAATGTACTGTCAAACTTATTTCAACTCTATGCTAATTTAATATTTATGATGCATACAAACACTAACAATAAAAAAATCTAATAAACTACTTTCTCAATTTAAAATAACTACTTGTTTCTAAACATTAAATTGCAATTACTTACACATTGCTGTCTTTAACATTCTTAATTCCTTGATTGATGTCATCTGTAACTTCTTTCCAGACAGTGATTCCTAAATTTCTCTTCAATTCGGCGCTGCGCCTCATTTTCGCGGCGAGCACAGTGCGAAGAGTTGCGATTTCATCTTCAACTTGAGCCAATTCGGATTTCCATTCGTCTTGTTTCTTCAACCTCTCTTCTTCGGTGAGGTTGGAATCCAAAAGAGGATTTGGATCGCCAGCGGCCATTGCCTCCTCTGAAAAATAATCTTCTGTTGATATAAATAAAAAATTGTATTAGTATTGTTATCAGATTAATAATATGCATACATAAAGATAGATTATATATATTAATAAAGATAGATTAGATATATTAATGAATTAATAAGATTGCATATTGAAATAAACTATTGTTAAGAGCAGGCTACACCAAATTTTTAATCCGACAATTGTTTTATAAAATCTGGCAGTAAATGGATTTTTAATAAAAAATGGCTTCCTACATCGCTATATACACACCTTCACCCCAAACTTTCCACAAACAAAACCTCAAATAAACCAGATAAAGTTAAATTACAACTTAAACAAACCTAGGAGTTCAAATTATCACTGACGTAAACGCTCGGTGTGGTGGTTAAGTAGTTAAGCGTTCGTGTAAATTATTTAAAACTATGTACCAAATCTAAACTTCCCTTCTAAAATTAAATTCTATCCATGCGCCTATATATGCAATTATCAGATGTAATATATAAGCAGCTGTTATCAGCTTATAAAAGATAAATTTATAATTCCAAAATCAACTCATAGTATATATTTAAAATAGGTGTTATCAACTAATATAATTTATTCAACAATGCATATATACTTAATTATTTTGTTTAATAAATGTATTTATTTTTGTTGATAAATATTACTTGTTAATCTCTTATCTAAATCTAGAAGATTTTTTATAATAAAATAATTAAAACATGACAATTTAGTGGTAAGTTACATGTGATTTTAATAGCATATAAAATTATAATAAACATTTGATTTGTTGCATATGTTACTGCTGTGCGTGGGTTTGTATGATTTCATGTGTGCAATCCACCCACGATTTGTCTAAACTTATCATAATCTAATCATTTCAATATAAATAGAAAAGGTCAAAATATTTCAATCACAAAAATCTCGATGCAAATGTTTTGACTGAAATGTTTTGTCTAGATAGAATAGTTAGGTAATTATGACCTAAAAAGACTATTTATCCTAAACTAGACAGGATGAAATCCCACACTATCTAATAGTTCGTGTAATAAAAACCAATTAGAGCTAATTTCTTCCATCATTCCTTGAGTTAATATTTTAAGATAGAAATTCTTTTTTATATATTTCTTCAAAATTAAAAATAATTTTTAAAAAAACTGTAACTTTAGAAAACTAAAAATCTATCCAAATAAAATAAATTGAAAGCATTCATATAACACTGACTCATAAAAGAAGGAAAGAGTTTTTAGAATAAGTCTGAAATTGTTGTATAATAGTTGTTGTGATTTTATGTAAATTATCTCTTCGATCAGTGAGATGCTAGGCACACTGATGATGGGTGCATACCCTGAAACACTAGTGTATGTGACTCGCACTGCATGAAGAGGCAATTTACATCAAATATATCATTTATTAAATTTGAAAGTTAAAGAATGTTTTGTAAAAATTTAGAGTAGACCAGTTATTACTTTATGAGAAGGGAGGATAGCTCCCAGGCTGAAAGCACTAACTAAGGTTGTAAAGAACATGCAAAAACACGTCGGACAAACCACAAAAGTTTTTTTCTAGACTAAACATCACGACGGCCAAGAATCGGTAGTAGCTACATTCCTTCTTTGCAAAGTAGCGCTGTGCAGACAAGGAGGCGTCTGAACAGTCCATAGCAAACAGCTTGAAAAATTTAGTGGATTCCCAGATTCAACGCATACTGGGATCACTGAATTTACCAACTTTACACTTAGTGAAACTGCGATAAAAATCAGCAAACTACCAAACGCAAGATACAACCGAAGAAAAGCTCTAGCAAATGCCTGGATGACCGAAAGACAAGTGAAAGAAAGAAACCCTTAACTCTTCTTCTTTATTGTGCGTTTTACAACTATTTTACATTGCCCCAGAACGGCTTATTAGAAGTCTTCTAGTCTTCCAAATCACCCCTGTTTCAGTCATACTCCAGGGATAAAATTCCGCAGTGTCAGAGTGCTACGTTAAAGGTCTATAACTGATCTATCTCACTAATTTCAGCAACCCTATCAAAGAAGACACCGAACGAGAACCAGGAGAAGAATCGGAAGACTGTCCGTCCCCGACCAAACCAATCCGATTGTCCAACAACCCTCGACAAACGCCCAGAGAAGATCAAGAATCAACAAATCAGAAGAAACGAAAGTCCCCGAGAAACATTGCAACTCCCACACCATCACGTAGTCACGTGCGACCAAAAAAAAAAGCGCAAACAAACCAAAAAGAACCAGCAATACGGAAGATCCTGGTAAGCTGAGTTACCCGCAAAGGCTGCGGGCCAGCGCCATCATCGAGAAAACGGGTCGTCAAAGCCAACAAAACCCAAAAGAACAAAGGGTGCAAACGAACCAGACCAGCGACCAACAACGGATCCCTGGCAGGCGAAGTTGATGCAAAAGCCACAGGCCGGCACCAAAAAGTAGAAGTTCGGGTACAAAAAAAACAACATCAACGCCACAAAGACAAGCCAAAAGAAAGAGCTTTTGAGCAGGAATGACAAACCAACTTCCATCTAAGTTAAAAAAACCCATCCCGAAGCCACCGGACCTCGAGATCGAGACTACCTTGCGGTGCGCGCAGTCAACCGCCTGTAGTCAGTCGACACTGAACCAGAAACACGAACGCATCCGCCAACAAATAAAGCAAAAGTTCTCATTGACAATCCTCCCTGAAATTAAATCAGTTTGGAATCGGAAGCAGCAACGAACTACTCCCTAAAAGCTCTCAGAAAGTCTACACAGATAGACCATCAGCGGGCTAGAAAAATCTGACCTATCATTACTATCTGGTCCACTGCCAGAAGACATAGTTGCTTCTTTGCAAACACGACATCACCCCGCAAGATACTCCAAATTTCTGCAAACACCCAAAAATAATCAAATACAACTTCGGCACCTGCAGATTAATTACACAAGCAAAATTAGGACATCGCCTCCAAAAAACTGTAACAATTGGCGCCCAACGACATAAAACATTCTTAGAGAAATGTGCCCCAAACGCCATAGACCCGTCACCGAAAAACCTCTTCACACCTGGAGAAGTTTCTTTAAAGGATTGGAAGAATTTTTAATACAAATTCTACCATCCTGTTCCACACCATTGAACAGAGCTGAGTTAAGCAGCCGTAGAACCCCCACCGAGAGCGATCCATTCTTCACCCGAAGAAGCGATCCGGACCAGATAAATGCAATTCTTATTGCAACAAACAAATCTCTTATCAACTTACCAATAATTCAACTGAATTAATTAATAGTTAAATTGAGTTTCGTGGGCAGTACGGCAAAGAGAACATGCATGATTAACAGCGCTAACAAAAGTTAAGCAACGGCCGGAGCGGCCATGACTTGGAATGTAACCAACAAAACTGATGCCGAGCGTAGCGTTTTTTTATTCCTAATGGATCCGTTACCTCATATAGGCATCCAAAAATACACATGTCTTCTCTGTGGTTCGGTGTGCCCGACAACTCAACACCTAACGGTATAAGAGGTTGAAGATTATATATAGATCAAATTTGAATAAATTATTAATTCATTTCATAATTAATTAATTCAGATTCTTTGCACATGGCGGAGCGGACAGCTTGGAAGTCATAGTAAACATGTTCAAACAAGCAAGAACCAGTGAGCCAAAATCGATTTCTTAAAGAAATTCATCGTAAAACTAATCGAAAGCAAATCAGAAATAATTGGCCTACGCAACAATAAGTTGAAGCAGATTCAGCTTGACCAAGAAAAAATCCTTCGAGAGTTGAGGCAAGACATCGCCAACAATACCAAGAAAAATGCGAAACCTCTACCAAAAAGGCCCCAATTTAGTTAGGTTAGGCGGACGTAAATTTTTTTTATTTATTTAACTTCGGTCTATTTCTGCTGCCAGGTCTAGTGGAAATTTTACCGCAAACTCAGGAATTCCAACCTAAACTATTGATCTGTAGGTTTCAAGGTTAAAATGCCAATAAAAACACAATTTGTTGTTTTTAAATTCTATTACAAATCATTAGATTTGCAATCCTTCTAAATACCAAACTAAACTATTACATCGAGGCAGTACACGGGACCTACTAAAGTTTCTCTTCTTATCCGGAAGAAGACATACTCATTACAATACATTTTTTCTTAACCAGAAAAACTGACCCTCTAGGTAGAAGACTCGAACCCAAGACATCTGGACGGCAAAGAAGCCCTGAAGAACGTTTCCCCATAGCCGCAAATCCAAGCCAGACCATCCAGCTTAACAAGTCGCCGGAAGTCCCGGTCGAAGCCTTCTCTAGAGACCTGCAAGCCCAATCAAGTCCGCAACCTCTAAAGATAAAAAGGTAATAGAAGTCCAAGTTGGAAAAACCCCTCCGCGCCAGAAAGTTTGAGTCATCAAGCAGCCCGTGCTTGTCGAGAAAAAGAAGACGTAAGTTAAACAACGTAAAACGTAGAAAGAGAGTAAGAAACATCCAAACCAACCGCAACTCATGTTACGGCATGCAAAATATAGATGAAGCCGGCGGTTAGATTAAATAAGACTCCAATGCCTTCAGTGAACGTTAATAAAAAGCCCCCACCGCTCATTATTTGCAATAAAAGCAAATTTAACAAGTGGAGCAAGTTATATACAAAAACATCCCCTCACTTTCTGGAGGATGTAAAGAAAAAACTTGTTTCGTTGGAATTTAATGTTCTCTCTATAAATCGATTGGGAAATAAACTCCTCTATATCTCCGAACTTTTCTGTCTTACCGTTAGAGTACACATCAAACATCGCTCTAGAGAATGAGTTTAGTCGGTAGGCACTTCCTTAAGAAGACGTATCTTTTGAAAACTGCCCACCATAACACAAAAGTTTCGAGGCTCTGCTACCACCAAACATCACCCGGGACCAAAAACTGCTGAAATGCATCTATTGGCCACGATGAAACGAGTCATTTAAACCAAGATAATCCATTCCGTAGCACAATAGTCTAGTGCGACGACTGTTGTGCAAGCAGCCCGGCTCGATTCCCGGCAGCGGCAATATCTAATTTGTCGAATATATTTCGATGCGGTCGTCTCCTTCGCAAGGCAATAGCAAACCAGCAAAATATTTGCCTAATAAACCCCTTTAGTGGTGTGGTTCGGATTCCACGTTAAAACTGTAGGTCCCGTATGTTTGTGTGGAACTATTATCGCACACCACAAACATAGGCTCCTAGCAAGTATGGCACTATAAGAAGAAGAAATACATTCCCTCGAGAGTGACTCCGACGACCTCCGATCAAGACCAAGTAGTATACTTCACCATTGAGCTATCGGCCGCAACGATACCGGAAGAACAGTTTTGTCGACCTCCACCTAGAACTCTTGGTATCCTGGAGGGTTACCCTGTCCCCATCCTAGAATGACAGACCCCATAACATCGTTCCACTCCCTGAGACATTTTCCAAGAAGAACAAAGCCCAAACAGTACTAAACCGCCGTCATCGACTGCCTCTAACGGGCGCCCCAAACCCGACAAACAAAACACCAAAAAACTACCACCACCTGGAGGAGCGCCCCGAAAGATTGGACACATTTTTATCCCAATAATCTGGTTCTACAACACCGGAACAACTTCCAAACACGTCTAAGACCTAGAGAACGTCCCCAAAAATCCAACCTGATTTTGTAAAAAGTTTAAAACTACCGGAACTGACAACCTGATCAACATAAAAAAAAGCAATAAAACTAAGTACCTATATCTTATGCTGTTGGTCAAGTAAGAAATAATTAATAACTTTTAGCAATGGCTTATTCAACTGCCAAGGACGCCAATCAAGACCTGTAGAAAAAAAGTCGGTCGAGACTTTGATCCGTAGAGAGAAAACCATGGAAGATTATTTTAAATAGAACTCAGGTCACATCCGGAGAAGTGCCCTGAGCTAAAAAGCTTAGAATCCTACCTGCGCGATTTCGAGAAGAGTGACTGACCCAAGTTCCAGACAGACATTGCACCCTGTTGGACGGACTCGGATAAAGAGAACTCCAACAAGATATATCACGCGTAGGTCTACCAGCTGTACCGAGCAAACACTCAAGCTCATTGGACAAAACCACTAATATCCCCGATTTGTAACCGAAATGCAACAGAGGTCTACCATAACCAGTAACTAACATAGTTCCCTTGCTAAAGAACGTGCACATACAACCTCGTGACATAACACTCATGAGAAACACTAGTAACCTCAGTCTACCCCAGGCTCAAGTGCCCACGCCAGAAGTAAAGCAAGGAAACCGAACACACCGACTGAGTGACGCTGCACCCAAAGCCTGTCCCATGCACGCTACGTAAGCCTATCGTCCGCAATCCTCTAATTCCAGTGAACTAACCAACCTCGGACATGACAATACCCGGAAATGACACTTGGACATAACAATAGTGAGAAGGAAACTGAGCATTTTTTAACTATTTTCCGGAAAAAGTAAAAATACCGTAACCCCAAAGAACGCACTAAGCCGCAAAAGCGAGAAGATTGATGCAGACAGGTCAAATCAAAGTTGACAGAACCCCGCCGCGCCAAAACTCACCAGCCAATTCCTCCTCAAGCTTCAAGGCCCTAACATCAACTCTGCTTCCACCAAACATCACCCAAAATCAAGAACTGCTGCATCTACTGACCGCGATAGGTCCATCTAAATCAGAGTAACCCATTCCCTAGAGAGTAATTCCGACAACCAAAATCCAGCATTATACTACACCATTGAGCTATCGGCCGCGATGGGCCTTAGATAATTTAGTCTCTGCAGAAACCAGGAGGACATCTCTGTCAACCTCAACCTAGAACTCTTGGTACCCTGGAGGGTTACCCTGTCCCCATCTCCAGAACGTAATTCCCTAGATAGCTATCTCAGGTATAACACCAGCTGAAGGCAAAACCTAGACCAGGACATTGAAGCTGAAAAAGGAATTTAACTTTAATATCAGACCATGAAGAGATGAAAAACCCTTCCCATCAAAAGCAGACTCCAGCTCCTCCCTGGAGCAGACCTAATGGTCGCAAGAAAAAATCCTATGCACACGCAACAGGAAATCGCAAACTGTTCCGTCGAAAATCAGCTCCTCCTTCACTTGACAGTAATACCACGCATGTTTCCACATTTGTCTCACCAAAACACTTATTTTTAAGTACATCTTTCATCTCTGCAAGTAGGAGTATAGGAGAAGGTGAGAGGAACATGATCAAAAAATTTATGTAAAACAGACAAAGCTAAAAGTTTAATTCGCCTAGGTCATAAGAAAGTACCTACCAGATTCGTTGTGAAATTGGTAGACAGTCCAAAGTACAAAATTTTATGATTCAACAATATTTTTAGAAACAGTAGACTAAGCTTTAGTAGTCTAATAATTTTATACAAACACAACAGTTGCACTGATTACTTATTCATGCACTAGTACACATTAATGAGTTAAATGTAAATAGAAAATATACTTTAATGTGTTGAATAATAAATTTCACATCACAAGTATGATGCATGATTAGCAAAAAAAAAATTAATCATAATAACGTATGAAAGAAACGATAAAATAGTGATAAAACTATTCAAATGTAAAACATTAATTTACACATATGACCCTGAATCAATAACACCGATGACTGTTTCCTGATAATTGCTACAATGTTTATTTTTATCATTAGTATAAATAACAAATCATGTTTAGTATACAATAAAAAAAATTTGTTTAATTTATCAAAATACAAATTCCTATTCGAGTAATTTAGTTTTTTACAAAATGCATACGTTTTACTTTTTATCATTGTTAATAGAAGTAATAAAAGCAATTTAGATTAATTTAATAACAGAAAAGCATTCCGATTCGGTTTTTAATTGATTTAATTGCTTGTTTTTATGATGAAATTTCAGATTACCTTTATTTATTGCTAAATATGAAATATGCAGTTTATTAATTTAATACTGTGCAATAAAATGAAATAATGCTATTACGTAACCCAATCCTGTTGTTTTACCGTGACCCAATTTATGCAATTTAGCCAAATCTATTTTTTATCAACTAATCTACTTAGCTTACAATTCCGTATCCACCACCAACCACCTCCATCCAAAACAAATATAAACCTCTTACCACTTCCATTAGTTATATCTAAATATTTCCTAAAACTATTATCCTTCGGTAGTTTGGCCAAATAAGGTTTCGTGAGATCACAATAAGTAACACGCACTGACCTCTTAAAATCCTTCTTAAAAAACGCTCTTATAATAGCATTCGCACGTTTAGTATTAAAAAATTCTGCTTCAACATTAATGCTTTCATCATTACCGTTAAGCGAAGTCAAACTATTACAATTCAACTCGTCAAAATCAAGTTGCCTCAAATCGAACAAATCCAATTCATTTTCTAATATTTCGTTATCGTCTAAATATTCGACATGGTCTAAATCATCTAAACTAGGTGTCAATGTGCTATCTTGTGGATTAAAATATGGATCTTCTATATAATCTAAACTGGTCGGCTCTTCGTCAGTATTCATCGTTTCATCAGTTACCAACATCACAAATACATATCACTAATCAATTTATTGATTACTGCTACCTTATTGTTGGAATTATTTATTAAACAGCTGTCATTTTTCTTTGGTGTTCTCATACTTTCTTTTCATTATTCTACTTTCACCCTGGGGCTATTGAGACTATGCAACATGTGGTACACATGGGAATAAATTCTTTCTTTTTTGTGTAAATTAATTGAATCAATTCATTGCAAAAAGTGTTAATATTTTTAAATCCTACATACACAGCTTTTTTTTTAAGTAGCACGTAAATAACGGTAATTGTTTTTGTTAGGTATCAGGACCGGTTTAAGGAATGTGAGTAATTGAACTTCATTGTATCCATTTGAAACAAAAATAATATTAAGACGATATAAATTTGCGATTTTTAAACATACAACAATTGAATTAATCAGCGTTTTCTGCAAACAATTGAATAAATTTACGTATGGCCGGTCCTGACGTTGACACGTAATAAAAAACAAATGCATACAAAATAGTTTAATGACTCTAATTAACTACTAAATTATAATATTACTTAATATATGATAAGTAAATTAATTTATTAATTATTTCAGTGTTAATTATTCGGTCCACGACTAAGCATAAATAGAAACAAATTTATTTATATAAAAATTATATTTTTTACCTGTTGTTGGACTAGTTGTGTTGTTCATGATGAATTCGCAAAATTGCTTGATTAATCGCAACCAATTTAGTTGTTATAATCACAAAATGCAGGAAAATGCAATTTGCAAGTGGATAACAAATTATATGTCACTTGTCAATTGTGACAAATTATAGATGAAGCTAGCAACGTTCCTTTCAAATCAGAGAATAAATATTTTATTGTTATTTTAACTTTCTAATTATTTAAAATTTAAATTGTAAGTTATTAACATATTAATATTAATTAAGTAAATAATTGTGAATATTCTAATTAATTTTTTATAAAATTGTTTATAACTGCAACTTCATGTTAATTATACCAGTGGCGTATCAAAGCATAATACCTACAGTAATTCCAGAACAGTTTTTTTTCTTTGGCGTAGCTGGGGAATTTTCTAAAGACTTTTTGTTTACAGGACGTGTCGGATTTACCTATCTGGAGGTGCTTACCAACTAAACCAAATCTGTGAGTGCCTGGAAGTTCGAGACTTTTTGGCTCATGGACTTTCAGTTTAAAGATGTGCTTTTAGAAACTTGCTTTATAGGCTGGGTTTTGGATTTTGTTTTGGATGTGGTTTTACTCACTTATATAAGAAGTAAATTGGTTACTATTGAATTCACCGGTCGTTTGTAGACAGATTCTTTCCGATCTGGTTTGGCGAATCTTGCCAGATCAGGATTAAAGTCAAAGCTTTAATGTGTTGTCGTAGTGGAAAAAGCTTAAGGTCGATCTGAATATCAAAATTTTAAACAAACTATGGAGCTCCAGTGAGCATCCGCAAAGACTTGCTTTGGAAGGCCTCAAAACAATTGAGGTGGCTGTTTGCAACCGTACCCCAAACATGGGTCGGTCTGATAGTCGAGATGTAAAGCCGGGTCTTGTTCAGGAGCAACATGCCGCTATTCCGACGTAGCATCGAATAAAGTACAGCTTTGGCAATGTTGGCTTTGTCCAGTATAAAGTCCCTTGTCAAAAATAACCGCAAAATACTTGGCAGTGTTGGACCACTGTATAGAAACGTCATTAAAAGAGACGTTCTTATAAAGTGTGAGTGACCAACGCCGTGTGAAGAGAACGGCCTTGCTTTTTGCTGGGTTTACTTTGAAGTGCCATTTGTCCAGATCGGGAGATAGCTCTTTAAAAACGTAAAGTGATCAATTTGGTTAATCTTGAAGAGTAGATAAGTGATGTGTTGTCAACATATTGAGCCATTTTAACCCCGTGCATACTCCCAGAAGGCATGTCAGCTATGAACATGATAAAAAAGTGCGGCAAGAAAAAGTAGAAATGTAGTTTTTGAGATTGACTGCCAAACTTCTGCTGTTTATAATACGCAAAAGAAATCGTTGTTTGATTAGCTTTAGAAGGTGTCCTGTGTGCCAGACTTTGTCAAATGCTTTTTTGATCAATTAAATATAAATATAACAAGTTTTGCAACAATGAAATTAAAATATTTTTTTTACAAAAAAAAAATACAAATAAAAAAATATTATAATTTTATTAAATAATAAATCTTTTAGTACTAGAAAACCTAAAATGCCATGACAAGACGTGCTTAAAAAATTCTCTAATTCGGGTTTTTCAATCTCTCACAGAGCAATTCTTGCTTAATTCTGTTACGTTGCAATGCCATGCTTTTTAAAAATTTTGACTGTCAATGTTGCACACAACTCAATAGCGCCCAGGAACCGCGTCTTCTCATTGATTGCGTTGATAAGACCAGTTTTTATTCGCAACCTCAAGTGGACAAGTTTTGCAACTACATCATTATTTCATTATTTATTTTAAATGGAATAAATGGCACATACAGAATTAAAAAATCTACATGACGTATGTGACTCATTTAACACCAAAAGTGGATAAGACGAATTTTGCTTCTAGACGCCTCAAATATAAGATACAAGATTAATATTGGTTAATAACTTACTTTTAACATAAGGCGTTTTGCCGTGAGAAACCGTACATACCAGCGATCAAACATCGGTTTTATTTCCATCTCTCTCTATTTTTGGGTGATCGCTGAAATCTCACGAAAACGTACTGGTTGTAAACGGTTACACCTGTCATTAATTTTGTTATGATTATTATTAATTTAGTAAAATATTTGCTATATATACATTTACTTACAAAGAATATTCATTTTATTTATACTTAATAGCAATTTTTACTAATTATTTTCATAATCAATCTTGACAATTCATCTTATTATAGGTTATCATATTTAAATTTGACATACCGGACTTATTAACACTTATTAAACTGCTCCCAACATGGGTTTTAAATTCAACTCGATGGTTGGTACATTCGGAGTCAAAAGTAAATAACCGGTAACTCGCGACAACGCAACGGTTTAAAACCATTTCATACCACAACGTCAACGGTATCTCACGGCAAAATGCTTATAATGTGCATTTAGTCCATTTTATGGTTATTACATAAAAATATGCGGAAAAATGAGCTCTACATGGTAAAAATAACTCCCGTGTGTAGTAACTGTAATAATAATTCAAATTAATTATGTTCTAAAACTTCTTTTTGCGTGCGTCAATACCTCCTACGTGTTTAAGTTGCACCTAGGAGATATTTCTAGAACTATTTGTATCTGCGCCGGATTTATTTAAGTTTAAAAAATATAGACTTGTTAAACTGTGATTTATTCAAAAAAAGTAAGTATTTGTTCTAGTTTTGCCTAATTGTATGTTAATTCTAATGATCGAGCACAACTTTCTAACCTCACTATTTTCAATATTTTACTATTTATGATTTTGTATTATTTATAACTATTTAACTATATGATTTATGTTTAACAATTGGACACTAATAAGTATAATTTTTGATTTACAGATGAGTAATACACGTTCGCAAAAGATTTTATTATTAGCTTTGCAACAACCCTGTCACGAGCAATCGGACCAGGAAAAAAATGTTAAATTTAGAGAAAATAATGACACTGGCACTTATTATGTCAAAAATGCTAATATCTTTTCTGGAGTTTTCTCCACCATGTTAGAAAAATCCATGCTTGCCAATGATGAAGAACTATTAGAATTAATTGACGGTATACTAGGATTTTTTCCCACTTCTTGTCAAATTATAGAAAATGTAAGTACTGCAGGTAAAGTTAGTGATATAGAACAAGAAAAATTAAGAGTATGCAAAAATGTAGAGATAGAAGTTATTGACATAGTAGAAATTGATAAGGCTCACGAAGATAAAGACTTAGCGCATGTGGAAAATGTAGATTTACAAATAAATGATATAGAAATAGATGACATGGCTTAGGGAGATGTAGAATTAAATGTTGATATGAAAATTGATGGTATGCTTCAAGAAGATGAAAACGAGAAATGAAATATATCAAAGCATACAAATGAAAAAAAACTTGCAATGGAAAAAAGAGTTTGTGGACAAAAATATTTTGGCTACAAGCGGTCGGACGGTAAAGTGACTTATGACATACCAAAAGAAGTAAGACAAATGAAAATCCGATATAATCATACAACCAAAAAAAAGATAACCGAAAGATATTTTCAGTGTTATAATATCTCCGAAAAACAAAGAATACGCTTGTTTGATAACTTTTAGAAGTTTAAAACTTGGCAAGAGAAGAAAGCGTATGTTAAGGAGATTGTACGAAGAAAAACGGGTCAGGTTTTATTTGCAACGCTTAAAATTAGAAGGGCACGATATATATTTTGCCACCGAAAGATATTGCTTTATACAATTCTTCTGACAATGACAAGGAAAATAACAAAAAAAAATTAGCTGACTGATGAATCGGACTTTCTAGATGATGAAAGCAATGAATTAACATCACATACATCTAAACACAAAAAAACAACACAAAAAATGCAAAAACGGATGAAAATAATAAAGTTTATTATTCTAGAAAAGAATTGAGTATTAAAAGAAAAAAAGCAATTGACGAGAAGAGTAGAAGAGTGGTCAGGTCTTTTACCAAAAGTACCTAGCCATTACTGTAGCTCTTCATCCAAAAAAATATATGTTGAATCTTTGTTTAGATCAAAACTCCATATGTATGAGATGTACAAAGATTGGTGCAATACTCTTCTTCTTCTTCTTTCCATGCCTTATCCGTTGCGAATATTGGCGATCGTCATGGCTATTTTCACTTTATCCACGGCTCCTCGGAACAGTTGTATTGAGGTCACTCCAAACCACTGGCGCAGATTTTTAAGCCAGGATATTCTTCTCCTCCCCGGACCTCTATTTCCCAGCACCTTTCCTTCCAGAATAAGTTGGAGTATTCTGTACCTTTTCTTGTGCCTCATAACATGCCCAAGGTATTCTAGTTTTCTAACTTTTACTGTAGTCATTATTTCTCGATCCTTCCCCACTCGCCGAAGAATCTCCTCGTTAGTAACATGATCTATCCACGTTACCTTCAGTATACGTCTGTAGGTCTACAACTCAAACGCTTCTAGCCTGCTTTCAAAATCCTTTGTAAGAGTCCAGGATTCTGCGCCATACAGAAGAGTGGAAAATACGTAGCATCGTAGGATTCTGATTTTAAGTTGTAGAGTCAGGTCAGGTCGGGACTAGTGAATATTTTTTTCATTTGTATGAATGCAGCTCTTGCTCTCTCAATTCTGCATTTTATTTCCACAGAATGGTCCCATTGTTGGTTTATGCAGGTACCTAGGTATGGATATTTATCTACCTGTTCGATAGGCGTATTGTCAAGAAACAGGTTCACCGGTGGCGGGTTATTTTTGCTCACTACCATATGTTTGGTCTTTTTTATATTTAAACAGTTTCCGTATTTCTCACTAGTGGATTTGATCTTTTCCATCATAATTTGGAGTCCTTCAGCACTGCTGCTCATTATGACGGAGTCGTCTGCATATCTGATGTTATTGAGTAGTTCACCGTTGACTATGATTCCCTCCTCTACACTATCCAGTGCTTCTTTGAAGATTTGCTCTGAGTATATATTAAATAGCATAGGCGAGAGCACACACCCCTGCCGCACATATTTTTATTTTCTTAGTTTTGTGGTCTCCTACTCGAACTTCTGCTGTTTGTTGCCAATATAGATTTGCTATGATACGGATATTTTGCAATACTACAAAACATAAATTATATGTAGGAAAAAAAATGTTTGACTCTGTAGTAAAAAGAAACAAAATAGCCATACAACAATGTGATCAATGATCTTCGTTTAAAGCCGGAAATCTACCAGAGACGGAATATAAGACTCATATTGAGGCAAAAACTTTAGCCCGCAATGCTAAGGCAGCAGCTAAAGAAAGTGCAAAAAAATTGGTATTAACTATGGATCTACAGTGTTCTTCTTTGTCTCAAAACCCTAGATTCTGCTCTATATTATAAGCAGAAGTTACAGGTTCATAACTTTACAATATTTGAATTAAACAAAAAAGATGTACAATTGTATGTGTAGCATAAAGCCAACAAAGGTGTTACGGCGAACAAATTTACCACGTGTATTGTAGATTACCTCTCCAAGATAAATGAAAGCTATCAGAATGTTGTGTTGATATCAGATGGTTGCAACTACCAAAACAGGAATAAGGTTTTGTCTAGTACTTTAAGTGAAGTTGCTATACTTAAGCAAATTACAATCGAGCAACTTTTCTTAGTAAAGGAGCATACGATGATGGAGGCGGATAATGTTTATTCCATAGACGGGCGTACATCTACGACATAAATCGACGCGCGCACATTTACATCGCACAAGATATCTAAAACAGTAATTCCCACACACGCTAGTAGATATATTATTGTAAATCATCGCGCAGCGTTACATATACTTTGCAGAATGATGTCTAAAGAGCTGTGCTTGATGGCAGAGGAGTGCGCTATTATTATAAAAAAGCAAAATAAACCAAATCAAAATTGCTGTAAGAATTCCCTTTTAAAGCGGGAACAATACTCTCATATGAGACTGCTAGAAGAGTTCAGATTGAAACCCGATGACTGGCGTAATTACCTCAGAATGGATGAGAATGTGTATACGGAACTTTTAACTTTAGTAACTCCTTTAATTAAATACCAGTACACCAAGATGAGATCTGCAATATGGCCACAAGAAAGGTTAACTGCAGTTCTGCAATTCTTGGTTACTGGTCGGAATTACAAAGTCTTAAAATTTACTATTATATGTCCCCAAGCCTTAGGTAAAATAATTCCAGAAACCTGTAATGCAATCTATTAAAATTTGATAAAAAATATGATCCAGACGTACTAGAATTGGCATAATTATTATTGTTTGAAACATCAGTTCCTAAGTTGCGGCGATCTATGTTAGACTGCTAATAATTGTACGTAGAATTAGAATGATTGGTTAAAATTGGCCTAGATGTTCATATTGTTGTCAATTTGTCCAAATCATTTATCAGTTTTTTATGTAGATTTTCATTTCTTTTGGCATTCTTCTTAGTTTTGTAGGAACATTTTGGTCTTCAAAAGTATTTCACTAATAATATTTAGTAATTCATCTTCTTTGCTTACAGTAGACTGAGCACGGATTCTCTTTCTCTTACGGTTACACCCATGTGTACTTGTTGAAGGTGTTGATGATAAAATTAATGCATCTGGAGTTTTGGGAGAATATTGATTTTTTACCTAAAAGTAAAATTAATCAGAAATATATGAGAACTACTTACATAAATATAATGTGTTAGTTCTTATATGAAATAACTATACTAAAATACTATTGAAACCCAGCGTGAATTGCAATTTATAACTTAAAACGACAATAACAAAAATAAATAAACAATACATAATGAAAATCATAACTTATATCAATTTTACAAGTGTAGAATTGATAGGAAAAATCCATTAACAAATATTAATTAAATTAACATATTTAATAAACGTTTAATTTTAATTTGATTATAAGGACAAATCATAAGTAATTCAGATAAAAGAAATTATAAATACCTACCTCACTGATAAACACCGTGCCAAGAATGTTTGTTTACACCATACACGGACGGACTTTTTCAACTCGGGCACAAGTTTTCAAAAAAAGCAGGTTGTTAAGTATGCCGTATTTTTTGAACGCGCATAGAAATTGATAGCACACACACAGGCGTTAATACGCGCATAATCATTGCCGCAGCACTGCCGCGTTGCAGCAGCTGCGCGCTCGTTTGTCTCCGTCATAAGTTGATTTACTATTTGATCTAAAATATTACTTACAGTTTCCTTGGATAGTTGAAATTTTTTAATAAATACTCATTATTATCCCACACATTTATATTGTCTGCTCCGGGTCTTACAGAATATGGCTTACGTTCAAGATTAACAATATCAACTAAATCAATAAATTCTTCATTTAGTAAAAGTTCAAAATCTTCAATTCCATGATGTTAAAGTTCATAAAAAATCATACAATACTATAGGTTATCTTGTCAACAAATATGTATGGTCTGTTCAACTGTCAAATAACTTATCGATCAGATAAACTAACTTATAAAAAAGATAAGAATTATAGGTATATGGAACTACACTATTCCTACTTATCAAAGAGATAAATGTTATTGGCAACTTTAACGTGGCTGAACTTAGCTACGGCTACGGATTCGTTTAAGAAGCACATTTGTGAATCCGCGCTCTCACTCAAGCATCGCCCAGCTAAATCATTAACATGCGTACCAGTATTGGAATTTAGCGGCGCTCTTATATTTGTTTTAGATCAATGTCAATATAAAACTTAATAATTTAAACAAATTGCTCTGTTGTTTAACTAAATAGTATTATTTAGCAATAATTAAATAAATAATAAATTTAAAACAACTGCGTTGTCAACAAAATATGTAGATATAAATGGGTGTTATTAAATTATAAATATAACATTAAAACAGCGTTCAATATTTTTACATAATTTTAAATAATTTGTAGCTTTTAAACGTTTTTACATATATTTGCTTCTTATTATTTAACAAATAGAAATAAACTTATTTATGAAACAAAAATCTAAATAATTTGACTAATAATTTAATTTAAGGTTGGATGGCCATTGCTTAAACTAATAAATATTTAATTAACCAATAATAATAAAACTTTAAACTTCCGGATATCCGAAAAAGATTTGTTTTTTAAAAACGGAAAATGTAAAATATAGGAAAAATAAATGATTCAGTTTTTTGGCTGACACAACCTTATTTATGAACGGATCCGCTATGTTTTTGCTAATAATTGTTTCTATTTAACTAACAAATGGGAATACAATTTTAATTTTCCGGATATCTCAGGGGAAATTGGTTCAAAAACGGATAATGTAAAATATAGCAAAAATAAATGATTCAGTTTTTTTTGGCTGACACAACCTTATTTATAAACGGATCCGCAATGTTTTTGCTAATAATTGTTTCTATTTAACTAATAAATGGGAATACATATTCAATTTTTTGGATATCTCAGGGGAAATTGGTTCAAAAACGGATAATGTAAAATATAGCAAAAATAAATGATTCAGTTTTTTGGCTGACACAACCTTATTTATGAACGGATCCGCAATGTTTTTGCTAATAATTGTTTCTATTTGACTAATAAATAAAAATATAATTTCAGTTTTCCGAATATCTCAGGGGAAATTGCTTTAAAACCGAAAAATGTAAAATATAGCTAAAATAAATGATTCAGTTTTTTGGCTGACACAACCTTATTTATGAACGGATCCGCAATGTTTTTGCTAATAAATGTTTCTATTTAACTAATAAATGGGAATACATATTCAATTTTTTTGATATCTCGGGGGAAATTGGTTCAAAAACGGAAAATGTAAAATATTGCAAAAATAAATGATTCAGTTTTTTGGCTGACACAACCTTAATTATGAACGGATCCGCAATGTTTTTGCTAAAAAGTGTTTCTATTTAACTAATAAATGGGAATACATAATCAATTTTTCGGATATCTCGAGGGAGATTGGATTAAAAACAGAAAATGTAAAATATAGCAAAAATAGATGATTCAGTTTTTTGGCTGACACAACCTTATTTATGAACGGATCCGCAATGTTTTTGCTAATAATTGATTCTATTTAACTAATAAATGAAAATTTAATTTCAGTTTTTCGGATATCTCAGGGGAAATTGCTTTAAATCCGGAAAATGTAAAATATTGCAAAAATAAATTATTTAGTTTTTTGGCTGACACAACCTTAATTATGAACGGATCTGCAATGTTTTTGCTAAAAAGTGTTTCTATTTAACTAATAAATGGGAATACATATTCAATTTTTCGGATATCTCGAGGGAGATTGGATTAAAAACGGAAAATGTAAAATATAGCAAAAATAGATGATTCAGTTTTTTGGCTGACACAACCTTATTTATAAACGGATCCGCAATGTTTTTGCTAATAATTGTTTCTATTTAACTATTAAATGGGAATACATATTCAATTTTTCGGATATCTCAGGGGAAATTGGTTCAAAAACGGAAAATGTAAAATATTGCAAAAATTAATGATTCAGTTTTTTGGCTGACACAACCTTATTTATGAACGGATCCACAATGTTTTTACTAATAATTGTTTCTATTTGACTAATAAATAAAAATATAATTTCAGTTTTCCGAATATTTCAGGGGAAATTGCTTTAAAACCAAAAAATGTAAAATATAGCTAAAATAAATGATTCAGTTTTTTGACTGACACAACCTTATTTATGAACGGATCCGCAATGTTTTTGCTAAAAAGTGTTTCTATTTAACTAATAAATGGGAATACATATTCAATTTTTCGGATATCTCGAGGGAGATTGGATTAAAAACGGAATATGTAAAATATAGCAAAAATAAATGATTCAGTTTTTTGGCTGACACAACCTTATTTATAAAGGGATCCGCAATGTTTTTGCTAATAATTGTTTCTATTTAACTAACAAATGGGAATACAATTTTAGTTTTCCGGATATCTCGGGGAAAATTAGTTTAAAAACGGAAAATGTAAAATATAGCAAAAATAAATGATTCAGTTTTTTTTGGCTGACACAACCTTATTTATGAACGGATCCGCAATGTTTTTGCTAATAATTATTTCTATTTAACTATTCAATGGGAATACATATTCAATTTTTCGGATATCTCAGGGGAAATTGGTTCAAAAACGGAAAATGTAAAATATTGCAAAAATAAATGATTCAGTTTTTTGGCTGACACAACCTTATTTATGAAGGGATCCGCAATGTTTTTGCTAATAATTGTTTTGATTTAACTATTAAATGAAAATATAAATTTAATTTGCCGGATATCTCAGGGGAGATTGGTTAAACGGAAAATGTAAAATATAGCTAAAATAAATTATTCAGTTTTTTGGCTGACACAACTTTTTTTATTAACGGAACCGCAATGTTTTTGCTAATAATTGTTACTATTTAACTATTAAATAAAAATATAGTTTCAATTTTCTGGATATCTCAGGTGAGATTGGTTCAAAAACGGATAATGTTAAATATAGCTAAAATAATTGATTCAGTTTTTCGGCTAACAAAACCTTATTTGAGAAAGGATTTGCAATTTTTTTGCTAATTATTGTTTCTATTTAACTATAAAAAAATAGATATCTGAAGGGAGATTGGTTCAACAATGGAAAATGTGAAGTTCAACTAAACTAGTTAATTGAATTTCTCGGCTAACACAACCTTAATTTAGAAAAAAACCGCAATGTGTTAAGCAATAATTGTTTCTATTTAACTAACATATAGAACTCAAGTTTCAAATTTCCTGAAGAAGAATTTTTTTGAACAAAAAATTGTCAAACACCTACAAGTTTAATAAGAAAAGATAATTTTAAAACTATAAATATTTTTATATCAAAATAAATTTTATCAGTATTGTCAAGTAACAGCTTGTAATTAATTATTATGCATTAGTGCATTTTTATATTATATTTATAGCTACATATTTATAAAATAAAAAAAACTTTTTTATTATTTACTATTTAAAAAGTGAGCTTTGCATAATAATATCTAGACGTTTTAAAGTACCAGATAAATTAATTAAAATTTTAAAATCATTTGAAGAATGATTAAATAAGTAATCATTAGCATACAAGTTCCATGATAATACAGCATAATATTGAAGAATGAAATTTATAAGCATTATAACAAAACAAGTACAACAGAAATAAACTTTAAAAGGAGCACTAAGAAAAAAACTTTTTTTTAACAGCCATATAATAAATCAAAGTGACGGACAGTGTGTATTTGAATGAACTTTTATTTTTAACACGTGTTAGTAATAGAAGTGTATTACAAATTATCATAGCAAATTATTCAAAAATGCATTATAAAACAGTACATTTAAGATGCCGATAAATTAATTACTTTAATTAATAATTGCTTTTTAAAATATTGTGAGGATTTTTTTACGCTATTATGTCGGTCATAATAAATAAAATTCCGAGGTCATGATAATATATTTTACGACTGCAAAAAAATAAAACCTTTTTAAATAAAAGAGACCGAACTTATAATCTTGTTCTAAATAAAATAAAATTATAATTCACAAATCAAATTATAAAACTGATCAATTTAAATGACAAATAAGTACACTTAACATAATTTTGGTTTTTTGTTATTTAAATTAGTTAATTATGCTTTTCTGGATTTAATAAAGTGATTAGGTTTTAATTTTAATTATAAATTAAGAGTAAAATATTATGTTTTAGCAATAAAAGCTGGTATAAGAATTTACAAATTTAATAATAAACATAAAAATGTATTTTAGATACTACTTATTTTACTTATGAATGCCCTTTTTTGTAACAAAATAAATTTCATGATATCAGACAATATTTTGATATTTTATCTTGACAAAGTTATGTTTATGTCTTTAAATTGTAAAGATTTTTTTATTGCAGCTGAGATAATAGTTTTACTTATGGTCAGTTATTAGTGAACTCTTTAATTACCTATATATATTCACAAATAAATAAGTAATCCATTTATAAACTGCTAAAAGTCTTTTTTATAATCTTGAGTTTGCATATTTATAAAAAAAATGAAAACGTTACACTGGTTGGCACAATTCATACAAAAAACTATTTAAAAAATTTCAAGGTAAAGTATAGATAAAAAACTAGTAATGCCGGATCCAAACCCGGTATCCGGCGAGTTCGGCCAATATTAGAAAGATTCGGTTCCGGCCGGACCTTGACAACTATCCGGTCGGATTCGGCCACACCCGGCCGGATCCAAAATTTTTAATAAATGAATGTACTGAAAGTAGAATACAAATGTTAAAAAAAAACAGGTGAAATATATTAATAAAATGTAAACAAACAAATAATAAAACATAAAAATAATAATAATAATATAATATTAATAAATAATGATTAAAATATTATATTAATCAGTATTATCAATAATATTTATATTATAATGTAAGAAAATTAATTTTCTTCCATGATTTGCTTGAGAAAACAGTTTTTTGCTGAAAACGCTAGATAACGGCTCTGATAAATATTGTTTTATTTATTTTATTTTTATGGATTCTGTTTTTTTTGTAGGTTCCGGTATCCGGTTCCGGCCTAAAAGTGGATCCGGCGGTATCACTAATAAAAACATGTACTTTTTACAATTATCAGTATTCTAAAACTACTAGTACTAACCTATCAGTAAACTATCCAAACAGAAATACAAATTACTAATGTAATTATTTAAACCATCCAAACAGAAATATAAATAATGTAATTATTTAAAAAAAATTGTTCCTATTTATTATAATTTTACACATCACTGGAAAAACTCTTAAATTCAGGGTATTCCAAAGTTTTATTACAAAATTGAATTAACCGTTTTAAAGCTAAAACAGTATTTTCTAAAAATTAAATTTATGCCTACAAATTGATGACATTTTAATTTGTTATAAAAAATATCTTGTGTAAAACTAAAAAATAGTTAACGTTAGGAATCCGACAATAAAAAAGGATGTGTTAGTTAAAAAACTCAATAAACTAATTTGGCATTATTTAACATTTTCCGTTTTGAACCAATTTCCCCTAAGATATCTGAAAAATTGAAATTATAATAGTTAAATTATTATTAGCAAAAACATTGCAGATCCGTTCATAAATAAGGTTGTGTCAGTCAAAACACTGAATCATTTATTTTTGCTATATTTTACATTTTCCGGTTTTAAAGCAATTTCCCCTAAGACACCCGGAAAACTAAAATTAAATTTTCATTTATTAGTTAAATAGAATCAATTATTAGCAAAAACATTGCGGATCCGTTTATAAATAAGGTTGTGTCAGCCAAAAAACTGAATCATTTATTTTTGCTATATTTTACATTTTCCGTTTTCAATCCAATCTCCCTCGAGATATCCGAAAAATTGAATATGTATTCCTATTTATTAGTTAAATAGAAACACTTTTTAGCAAAAACATTGCGGATCCGTTCATAAATAAGGTTGTGTCAGCCAAAAAACTGAATCATTTATTTTTGCTATATTTTACATTTTCCGTTTTTAAACTAATTTCCCCCAAGATATCCGGAAAATTAAAATTGTATTCTTATTTGTTAGTTAAATAGAAACAATAATTAGCAAAAACATTGCGGATCCCTTCATAAATAAGGTTGTGTCAGCCAAAAAACTGAATCATTTATTTTTGCTATATTTTACATTTTCCGTTTTTAATCCAATCTCCCTCGAGATATACGAAAAATTGAATATGTATTCCCATTTATTAGTTAAATAAAAACACTTTTTAGCAAAAACATTGCGGATCCGTTCATAATTAAGGTTGTGTCAGCCAAAAAACTGAATCATTTATTTTTGCAATATTTTACATTTTCCGTTTTTGAACCAATTTCCCCCGGGATATCAAAAAAATTGAATATGTATTCCCATTTATTAGTTAAATAGAAACAATTATTAGCAAAAACATTGCGGATCCGTTCATAAATAAGGTTGTGTCAGCCAAAAAACTGAATCATTTATTTTAGCTATATTTTACATTTTTCGGTTTTAAAGCAATTTCCCCTGAGATATTCGAAAAACTGAAATTATATTTTTATTTATTAGTCAAATAGAAACAATTATTAGTAAAAACATTGCGGATCCGTTCATAAATAAGGTTGTGTCAGCCAAAAAACTGAATCATTAATTTTTGCAATATTTTACATTTTCCGTTTTTAAATCAATTTCCCCTGAGATATCCGAAAAATTGAATATGTATTCCCATTTAATAGTTAAATAGAAACAATTATTAGCAAAAATATTGCGGATCCGTTTATAAATAAGGTTGTGTCAGCCAAAAAACTGAATCATTTATTTTTGCAATATTTTACATTTTCCGTTTTTGAACCAATTTCCCCTGAGATATCCAAAAAATTGAATATGTATTCCCATTTAATAGTTAAATAGAAACACTTTTTAGCAAAAACATTGCGGATCCGTTCATAAATAAGATTGTGTCAGCCAAAAAACTGAATCATTTATTTTTGCAATATTTTACATTTTCCGTTTTTGAACCAATTTCCCTTGAGATATCTGAAAAATTGAATATATATTCCCATTTATTAGTTAAATAGAAACACTTATTAGCAAAAACATTGCGGATCCGTTTATAAATAAGTTTGTGTCAGCCAAAAAAAACTGAATCATTTATTTTTGCTATATTTTACATTTTCCGTTTTTAAACTAATTTCCCCAAAGATATCCGGAAAATTAAAATTGTATTCCCATTTGTTAGTTAAATAGAAACAATTATTAGCAAAAACATTGCGGATCCCTTCATAAATAAGGTTGTGTCAGCCAAAAAACTGAATCATTTATTTTTGATATATTTTACATTTTCCGTTTTTAATCCAATCTCCCTCGAGATATCCGAAAAATTGAATATGTATTCCCATTTATTAGTTAAATAAAAACACTTTTTAGCAAAAACATTGCGGATCCGTTCATAATTAAGGTTGTGTCAGCCAAAAAACTGAATCATTTATTTTTGCAATATTTTACATTTTCCGTTTTTGAACCAATTTCCCCCGAGATATCAAAAAAATTGAATATGTATTCCCATTTATTAGTTAAATAGAAACAATTATTAGCAAAAACATTGCGGATCCGTTCATAAATAAGGATGTGTCAGCCAAAAAACTGAATCATTTATTTTTGCTATATTTTAAATTTTCCGTTTTTAATCCAATCTCCCTCGAGATATCCGAAAAATTGAATAAATATTCCTATTTATTAGTTAAATAGAAATTCTTTTTAGCAAAAACATTGCGGATCCGTTCATAAATAAGGTTGTGTCAGCCAAAAAACTGAATCATTTATTTTTGCTATATTTTACATTTTCCGTTTTTAAACCAATCTCCCCCGAGATATCCAAAAAATTGAATATGTATTCCCATTTATTAGTTAAATAGAAACAATTATTAGCAAAAACATTGCGGATCCGTTCATAAATAAGGTTGTGTCAGCCAAAAAACTGAATCATTTATTTTTGCTATATTTTACATTTTCCGTTTTTAAACTAATTTCCCCAAAGATATCCGGAAAATTAAAATTGTATTCCCATTTGTTAGTTAAATAGAAACAATTATTAGCAAAAACATTGCGGATCCCTTCATAAATAAGGTTGTGTCAGCCAAAAAACTGAATCATTTATTTTTGCTATATTTTACATTTTCCGTTTTTAAACCAATCTCCCCCGAGATATCCAAAAAATTGAATATGTATTCCCATTTATTAGTTAAATAGAAACAATTATTAGCAAAAACATTGCGGATCCGTTCATAAATAAGGTTGTGTCAGCCAAAAAACTGAATCATTTATTTTTGCTATATTTTACATTTTCCGTTTTTAAACTAATTTCCCCAAAGATATCCGGAAAATTAAAATTGTATTCCCATTTGTTAGTTAAATAGAAACAATTATTAGTAAAAACATTGCGGATCCGTTCATAAATAAGGTTGTGTCAGCCAAAAAACTGAATCATTAATTTTTGCAATATTTTACATTTTCCGTTTTTAAATCAATTTCCCCTGAGATATCCGAAAAATTGAATATGTATTCCCATTTAATAGTTAAATAGAAACAATTATTAGCAAAAATATTGCGGATCCGTTTATAAATAAGGTTGTGTCAGCCAAAAAACTGAATCATTTATTTTTGCAATATTTTACATTTTCCGTTTTTGAACCAATTTCCCCTGAGATATCCAAAAAATTGAATATGTATTCCCATTTAATAGTTAAATAGAAACACTTTTTAGCAAAAACATTGCGGATCCGTTCATAAATAAGATTGTGTCAGCCAAAAAACTGAATCATTTATTTTTGCAATATTTTACATTTTCCGTTTTTGAACCAATTTCCCTTGAGATATCTGAAAAATTGAATATATATTCCCATTTATTAGTTAAATAGAAACACTTATTAGCAAAAACATTGCGGATCCGTTTATAAATAAGTTTGTGTCAGCCAAAAAAAACTGAATCATTTATTTTTGCTATATTTTACATTTTCCGTTTTTAAACTAATTTCCCCAAAGATATCCGGAAAATTAAAATTGTATTCCCATTTGTTAGTTAAATAGAAACAATTATTAGCAAAAACATTGCGGATCCCTTCATAAATAAGGTTGTGTCAGCCAAAAAACTGAATCATTTATTTTTGATATATTTTACATTTTCCGTTTTTAATCCAATCTCCCTCGAGATATCCGAAAAATTGAATATGTATTCCCATTTATTAGTTAAATAAAAACACTTTTTAGCAAAAACATTGCGGATCCGTTCATAATTAAGGTTGTGTCAGCCAAAAAACTGAATCATTTATTTTTGCAATATTTTACATTTTCCGTTTTTGAACCAATTTCCCCCGAGATATCAAAAAAATTGAATATGTATTCCCATTTATTAGTTAAATAGAAACAATTATTAGCAAAAACATTGCGGATCCGTTCATAAATAAGGATGTGTCAGCCAAAAAACTGAATCATTTATTTTTGCTATATTTTAAATTTTCCGTTTTTAATCCAATCTCCCTCGAGATATCCGAAAAATTGAATAAATATTCCTATTTATTAGTTAAATAGAAATTCTTTTTAGCAAAAACATTGCGGATCCGTTCATAAATAAGGTTGTGTCAGCCAAAAAACTGAATCATTTATTTTTGCTATATTTTACATTTTCCGTTTTTAAACCAATCTCCCCCGAGATATCCAAAAAATTGAATATGTATTCCCATTTATTAGTTAAATAGAAACAATTATTAGCAAAAACATTGCGGATCCGTTCATAAATAAGGTTGTGTCAGCCAAAAAACTGAATCATTTATTTTTGCTATATTTTACATTTTCCGTTTTTAAACTAATTTCCCCAAAGATATCCGGAAAATTAAAATTGTATTCCCATTTGTTAGTTAAATAGAAACAATTATTAGCAAAAACATTGCGGATCCCTTCATAAATAAGGTTGTGTCAGCCAAAAAACTGAATCATTTATTTTTGATATATTTTACATTTTCCGTTTTTAATCCAATCTCCCTCGAGATATCCGAAAAATTGAATATGTATTCCCATTTATTAGTTAAATAAAAACACTTTTTAGCAAAAACATTGCGGATCCGTTCATAATTAAGGTTGTGTCAGCCAAAAAACTGAATCATTTATTTTTGCAATATTTTACATTTTCCGTTTTTGAACCAATTTCCCCCGAGATATCAAAAAAATTGAATATGTATTCCCATTTATTAGTTAAATAGAAACAATTATTAGCAAAAACATTGCGGATCCCTTCATAAATAAGGTTGTGTCAGCCAAAAAACTGAATCATTTATTTTTGCTATATTTTACATTTTCCGTTTTTAATCCAATCTCCCTCGAGATATCCGAAAAATTGAATATGTATTCCCATTTATTAGTTAAATAAAAACACTTTTTAGCAAAAACATAGCGGATCCGTTCATAAATAAGGTTGTGTCAGCCAAAAAACTGAATCATTTATTTTTCCTATATTTTACATATTCCGTTTTTAAAAAACAAATCTTTTTCGGATATCCGGAAGTTTAAAGTTTTATTATTATTGGTTAATTAAATATTTATTAGTTTAAGCAATGGCCATCCAACCTTAAATTAAATTATTAGTCAAATTATTTAGATTTTTGTTTCATAAATAAGTTTATTTCTATTTGTTAAATAATAAGAAGCAAATATATGTAAAAACGTTTAAAAGCTACAAATTATTTAAAATTATGTAAAAATATTGAACGCTGTTTTAATGTTATATTTATAATTTAATAACACCCATTTATATCTACATATTTTGTTGACAACGCAGTTGTTTTAAATTTATTATTTATTTAATTATTGCTAAATAATACTATTCAGTTAAACAACAGAGCAATTTGTTTAAATTATTAAGTTTTATATTGATCTAAAAACAAATATAAGAGCGCCGCTAAATTCCAATACTGGTACGCATGTTAATGATTTAGCTGGGCGATGCTTGAGTGAGAGCGCGGATTTTTAAATGTGCTTCTTAAACGAATCCGTAGCCGTAGCTAAGTTCAGCCACGTGCAACTTTATAGAGAAGTGGAAAGACCGGCCCTTTGTTTGTTTGTTTGTTTTTATTATTATTTTTTAATTTTGTATCTAAACTAGTTAAATAAGTTAATGTCTACAACAACCAACGCAAAGAAATACCTCCTATGTGAAAAGTTATCATAAACAATATCTCTAATAATAATGGAAAATATTTAATACTTTCAAAATAACGAATTTATCTTTAGGAAAACTTGTTACAATAAAATCGAGTTTAAATTAGAAATTTTTCCTAGTGCCATTAATAATTTCTTGTTATCTATTGTTTAAATAATCAGATTTTTCTCCTATAAAAAGTGTTTCTATGCACATAGGAGATATTGCAGATCCAACGACGATATAACAAAAATATTGTTAGTAAAAAACAAATTCCAGAATAAACTGTTGAAAAATGTAAAGTTTTTTTAATAAAATGTCAAAAATAGAAAAAAACCAATCATTAAATATCAACATATTGTTGATAAGAACTTAAACCCGGCATTAAAATATCAAAATATTAAAAAGCACCAAAATTCGATTATAAACTGTTGAAAAGATTTGTTGATTTATTCGTCAAATGCAAGCACATTTGCTTTTTATGCCAAAACCGTATTCTTATACTTTTTAAATCTCAAAGTACTATTAACAATCATTTTGATAATAGTACAAACTTAAATAATAAATGTAATAACAAAAAGCTGACAAAGAAGTGGTTTTATAACAACTTACAGATACTGTTTATTCAAATAAAGTAAGCTCTGTTTAAATTTTACAAAAGAATGCAAACCAATTGAAAAATACTTGGTTTTTTAAATTAAAAAATACTCCAAGTTGTAATAGTACACAAAAAATCCGTAAAACTGAAGAGCAGCAAAAATTGTTGAACCACTCTGTATAAAATAAAACGGTTCAGCGCCTCTATCTAATATCGTATTAAACTAAATTAAATGTTTTTATTTTGTCCACGTGATTATTTTATAACCTCACATAGAGCATTCTTATAAAATACAATAATTTAATTAAAATGCCAATAATGTCTGATCTTGAAGAAACAAATGAACCAAACACATCTTCAGCATTAAAACAAAAGAAAACACCAAAACGTGGTATTATTTATTTATCTACAATACCACCCTTTATGAATGTTTCAAAAATAAGAGAAGTCTTTGGCGAATTTGGAACAGTTGGTAGAGTATACCTACAATTAGCAGATAAAGGTAAATCAAAATCAAATTTTATTAACATTTTAATAAATATCCTATCTATTAGATCCTAAACCTGGAGAAAAACCAAAGAAAAAAAAAGTACTCAAGAAATTCACAGAAGGATGGGTAGAATACGAACGCAAATCGGTTGCCAAAAAAGTGGCACAAACCTTAAACAATACACAAGTAAGCACCCGGAAAAAATCACGACATTATGATACGATGTGGAATATTAAATACCTAACAAATTTTAAATGGACACATCTTAACGAACGTTTAGCATACGAAAAAGCAGTCAGAAGACAGAAATTACGAGCTGAAATCACATTAGCTAAAAAGAAATCTAACTTTTTCTCGATCAATTTGGATAAGCATAAAAAGAAACAAACGTTTAATAATACAGACATACAAAATAAAATCGAAGGTGATAATAAGGAAACTAAAGCAGAAACTGAAGGAGAAGACAGAAAAGAATTTTTACAATCTTTGTTTAATTAATATTTATTTGTACGAAATACATTTATTGTTTTATACTAATTTTCTCATTATTTTCCTCGGGTACCGTTTCCCGACCTACAATTCTATTCCCTTGCAAATCGATTGCGAAATTATAATCAGTAACGTTGTTAATAGCTTTCTCAATAGCTTGATCGATATTATCTGCAGTTATAAAAGTATCGACAAGTTTCTTCTGTTCCCTAATCATTTCTTCAGCTTCTTGTAATTTCATTTCGTTAATCATCGTACGTTCGACTAAACGTTCTTGTGCAATTTGTAATTGCTTATCTAACTCTTCTTTGAATCTATTCTCACGTAGTACTTTAACTTCTGAATTCCATTTATTGTTTAATTCATTGCATTTTTGAAAATCTTGTAAAAATTCATGTTCACGTTCCTCTCGATCATCAGTTTGATGTAGTCGAATAGCGTGTTTGTATGTAAGGAATCTTCGAATGGATTTGATTTGAGTGCGGTAGTTGTTGTTAAGTCGTTTTAATTCGTCGTCTTCTTCTTGGGGTACAACTGGTCTTGCTGGTATTTTATATAACTTGCTTCTTGCTGTTGGTATCCACCTTGGTTTTCTTCTCCATCTTACTGTTTGAGTTGTTGCGTTGTTGTTGGTAAATGCTTCTATAGTTATTTTTAAGGTATTGAAATTATTAGTTAGGCGAAACATTATGTATTAATTAATATTTCTTAAATTTTATCATTTATTTTATTACTGCCGCAGCATTGCAGTGAAGTTAGTAAGAAAAAAGTATATGAATGTCAGTGAAAACAGTGGCGTACCCGCGTACCCTGCGGTTTTAATTATACATGCTCATTCTGTGCAATTTTGGGACTAAACAAATTTTATGCTAAAAATGTTTGTTTTGTGCATTTTTAAGGTTTTTGAAGTTGGTTTTGATAAAGTTTATGAGCAAATTTTATTTTAGAACTAAGTTTTCTGCACAATTTTGATGTTATAAAAGTATACTCTGTGTAATTTTCAATTTTTTTGAAACAAATTTACTACTATAATCGAGTTTTTTTTACGAATTTTGATAAAGTTTATGCGTAACGTAATTAACTTTAATATTATAAATATTCATTATGTTTGATTTTGCAATTTTTGCAGTTTGTTGCATCAAATTTAGTAAAGTTTTATGGTAAAAAAATCTAATGAAATATTTGGGTTTACTACGCAAATTTTTGATAAATTTCATGTGGGATATATATGATTTACGAGAGAGTTTTATGCTAGAAATAAGTTTTTTGCGCAATTTCAATATTATAAATGTCATTTCTATGCAATTTTAAAGTTCTATGAGTAAATGTGTGCCAGTTTTGTGATAAAAATCAGTTTTGTTGGCAATTTTATGTTGTAAACATGATTTTTTGTTTGTTTTTTAAGCAAATTTTATGCCATACACAGATTTTCTACGCAATTTTGGATGAATTTCATATGATAAACGTGATTTACAAGCGAATTTTAAGCAAATAATGTTTTTTGCACAATTTTTATAGTATTTAAAGTTTTTACAGTAATTTTTATAGTAAACATGAGTTTCCTGGACGATTTTGTTGTCATAAATTTTATGTTATAACAAAATTTTGCCGTTTTTGACTTTTTATGTATAAAGTGTTGTAGATTTAAACAGTTTATGTTAAATTTTTATAATTTTTGACAGCATTCTTATACTTTATGGCTTGATTTTGCTATTTTTAACGTTGTATGAATAGAAATTTGGCACTTTTCAACAGTTTATGACCGGATTTAGCTTTTTTGCTAATTTTTAACATTTTTTTTAAAGAATTTTGCACTTTTCAATAGTTTAATTTTTTTGCTTTTTAACAATCTTTTAATGTTTCAAGCGGGTTTTTGTTTTTAAAATGTTGTGATGTGCAATTTTTTGTTTTTCAACAGTATATAGCTAGATTTTGTTACTTTCTAACAATATTTTCATGTTTCAAGGTCGGATTTTAGTGCTTTCTGACAATATTTTGTAGCTACTTTCGAATATGAATAGTACTTTACATTTTTAAATAGTTTAAGCTGGACTTTCTGACAATATTTTAGTATTTCAAGATGGAATTTAGTTATTTTTAACATTTTATAAATAAAATTTTACAGATTTCAATTGTTTTTGGCTTTTCTAAAACCGTTTCAATAACGGCGCACAGCTCAAATAGGCAGCGGTATTCCTAATTAATATTAAAAATGCCTTAAACAAATTAGTCAATTGGAACAAAGTATTTGTATGCAACCATCTCACGCCGGACAATGTAATAAGGGGTCTAAATTACCTCAGTAACCAAAAAATTACCAACATTGGTCCACATTTACAAATTTTAGTGTGGCGACGTGAGCTTATGTACGTATTCGCGATAAAACCGAAACTTTCGTCGATCGCCGAAGAAAAACCCTTTGAGCCACGGACTTCCAGTTTGGCGGGGGTTCAGATGGGTTTGTTGGCTAGCCTCAGGAGCAATTGCATCTTTCCCTTTTTTTGCAAAAAAATCGTGTTTTTGGCGGTTATTTTAAAATTGACGCTAGGATGCTAGGAACATCAAGGTCGGACCCTTAAAATCTTAATTAAGGGTTAATTTTTTTTACAAAAATGGAGAAAAATCCTTCTTTTTTTTACTTTGTGCTTCTTTCGATTGTCGAAAGAAAACCCTTTGACCTACGGCCTTCCGGTTTACAAGAACATCTGTCGGGGTCTGGTGGTTTGCCACGTGAGGATCCGTGTCCCTCTCCATCGGTTAAAAGTATGTTTGGTTTGCATATTTCCGTTTTAAAAATATACCAAAAATAGCTTAGATTTGATTTAGAAAGTAAAATGCTAAAAATATTGCAACGCCGATGTTAAAATCATGCATTCATACTAAGCAATGAAAACGTTTGCCGAAGGAAAACCCTTTGACCTAGAAACTTCCGGTTTGGCCGACAACTTACTGGGGTCTGTGGCATTGCACAAGACTAACAACGTCCCCCTCCGTCGTCTAAAATTATGTTAGTTTTACACTTTTTCGTAATAAAAATATACCAAAAAACCGCTTTGGATTAGAAGGTGAAGTGTTAAGATTTTTGAAACGGCAATTCCGGAACCGTAATTAGGGGTACAAATTACTTCAGTAACCAAAAAATTACCAAAATTCGTCCACAATTGCAAATTTTAGTGTGGCGACGTGAGCTTATATACGTATTAGCGATAATACCGAAACTTTTGTCGATCGCCGAAGAAAAATCATTTGAACCACAAACTTCGGGTTTGGCGGAGATTTAGATTGGTCTGTTGGCTATCCTCAGAAGCAATTGCGTCTTTTTCCTTTACTCATTAGAGTCATTTTTGCCTTTCAACACGCAAAAAAATTGTGTTTTTGGCGGTTATTTTAAAATTGACGCCAGGATGTTATAAATATCGGGATTGGACCTCCAAAATCGTAATCAAGAGTTTATTTTACGTCAATAAATGCAAAAAAACAACCAAAAGTTAAAAAAATTCTCCTTTTCACTTTTTGCTTCTTTCGATTGCCAAAGAAAAACCCTTTGACTTACGGATTTCCGGTTTGCAAGAACATCTGCCGGGGTTTGGTGGCTTGCCACAAAAGCATCTGCGTCCCACTCCGCTGGCTAAAACTATGTTTGTTTGGCATATTTCCGTTTTGAAAATACACCGAAAATAGCGCTTTTAGTTAGATTAGATTTAGAAAGTGAAATGTTGACAATATCAAAACGCCGATGTTGAAATCGTAATCAAGGCTCCAAACTACCTCAAGAAACAAAAAAATTACAAATTTTTATTTAGGTTTGTGGATTTTATTCTGACAACAAGAGCTGAGTACGTACTAAGCGATGAAAACGTTCGCCAAAAGAAAACCCTTTGACCTACGGACTTCTGGTTTGGCCGACAACTTACTGGGGTCTGTGGCTTAGCACAAAACCAACAACGTCCTCCTTCGTTGCCTAAAAGTATGTTAGTTTTACACTTTTCCGTAATAAAAATATACTAAAAAACCGCTTTAGATTAGAAGGTAAAGTGTTAAGATTTTTGAATCTTAATTAGGGGTCCAAATTACCTTAGTAACCAAAAAGTTACTAACATTGGTCCACAATTGCAAATTTTAGTGTGGCGACGTGAGCTTATGTACGTACTGGCGATAAAACCGAAACTTTCGTCGATCGCCGAAGAAAAATCCTTTGAGCCACGGACTTTCGGTTTGGCGGAGACTCAGATGAGTCTGTTGGCTAGTTTCAGGAGCAATTGCGTTTTTCCTTTTCACAGTATAGTGTCTTTTTTGCCCGTTTTTGCAAAAAAATGTGTTTTTGGCAATTATTATAAAATTGAGGATAGGATGCTAGGAATATCAGGGTCGGACTTTAAAATTGTAATCAGGGGTTTATTTTACGTCAGGAAATGCAAAAAAAAAACGTTTTTTTTTTTCAAAAACTAAAAAATCTTTGACAAAAATGGAGAAAGACCTTTCTTTTTGTCACTTTTTGCCAAAAAAAAACCCTTTGACCTACGGACTTCCGGTTTGCAAGAAAATCTGCCGGGGTCCGGTGGCTTGCCACAAAAGCATTGGCGTCCCTCTCCGCCGGCTAAAACTGTTTGTTTTGCATAGTTCCGTCTTGAAAATACACCGAAAATAGCGCTTTTAATTAGATTTGGTTTAGAAGGTAAAATGTCAAAAATATCAAAACGCCGTTGTTAAAATTGTAATCAAGGCTTCAAATTACTTCAGAAAGCAAAAAAATTACAAATTTTTATCTACGTTTGTAGATTTTATATTGACAACACGAGCATGCGTACGTACTAAGCGATGAAATCGTTCGCTGAAAGAAAACCCTTTGACCTACGAATTTCCGGTTTGGCCGACAACTTACTGGAGTCTGTAGCTTAGCACAAGACCAACAGCGTTTCTCTCCGTTGCCTAAAAGTATGTTAGTTTTACACTTTTCCTTAATAAAAATATACCAAAAAATCGCTTCGGATTAGAAGGTGAAGTGTTAAGATTTTTGAAACGGCGATTCCAGAATCGTAATTAGGTGTCCAAATTACCTTAGTAACCAACAAGTTACTAACAATGGGCCACAATTGCAAATTTTAGTGTGGCGACGTGAGCTTATGTACGTACTGGCGATAAAACCGAAACTTTCGTCGATCGTCAAAGAAAAATCCTTTGAGCCACGGACTTCCGGTTTGGCGGAGACTCAGGTCTGTTGGCTAGCCTCAAAAGCAATTGCGTCTCTTCCCTTCACCGTTTAGTGCTTTTTTGCAAATTGTGTTTTTGATGGTTATTTTAAAATTGACGCCAGGATGCTAAGAATATCTTGATCGGACCTTCCAAAATCGTAATCAGGAGTTTTTTTATGTCAGAAAATGCAAAAAAAATACTATTTTTTCCAAAAGTTGAAAAAATCCTTGAAATCTTTCAATTGCCGATGGAAAACCCTCTGACCTACGGACTTACGGTTTGCAAGAGCATTTACCGGGGTCCGATGACTTGCCACAGGAGTATTTGCATCCCACTCCGCTGACTAAAACTATGTTTGTTTCGCATATTTCCGTTTTGAAAATACTCCGAAAATAGCGCTTTAGTTAGGATTGATTTAGAAGGTGAAATGTTGAAATTACAAAACACCGATGTCGAAATCGTAATCAGGGCTTCAAATTTTATTCTGACAACACGAGCATGCGTACTTTCCCATCAACTATTGATTTTATTTACACTTTTAAAAGCCGGATTTATAATTTAGAAGTCCGATTAACAATTTGGCAGTAAAACTTTACATTTTAAAGACCGGAATTGCACTTTTAAATGCCTCCTATATTATTTGAAGATCGGACAGATTTACAAATTGAAAGCTGGATTAAGAGTTTGGCAATAGAATTCAACTTGGTAGATGATTTTCAGTTTTAAAGACTGGATTATAATTTTAACACTTTTAAAGGCCAAATTTACAATTTTAAATTTAAAGGCCGGATTAACAGTTTGGCAGTAAAATTTCAAAAAACTATAAATGCCAAATTTACTGTTTTAACGGACAAATTTGAAGGAATAGGATTAGTTTGGCAGTCAAATTTAATACTTTGAAAACTAGATTTGCACTTTAAAAGCCGGATTTTTAATTAAAGGCTAGACTTAGGGCTGTGATATCCACCTCCTAATAAACTATTAGCTACATAACCTAACTTTTAATTTAATTAAATGTCATTTATTTTCTTAACACTTCTGAGCAGCTAATACATTATATGCTCAACTTTTTTATTTGTTATAAATGTATATGTTAAGCGTATATTTAATTGTCTGTCCATAGGTTTTAATAAAATAAATTAAATGAAAAGTTAGGTTATTCTGCTATTAGTTTATTAGGTACTTGAGATGGATATCACGGCCCTTACACTATTAAAGCTAAACTTACAGTTTTAAAAGCTGGATTTATAATTTGGAAGCCGGATTGACAATTTTTCTATAGAATTTAATAAGTTGGTAGACAGATTTTTATTCTTGGAGGCCGGATTTTTAATTTCTTAAGCGAATTATTAGTTTAACATCTAAAATAAAATACGTTGTTAATCGAATTTACAATTTTAAATTTTGATGCTAAATTAACAGTTTGGTAGCTAAACTTAACACAATGGTAATCGAATTTAGAATTTAATTGGCGGATTTATACTTTTAACAACGCACAGATGAGCGCCGTGGAGATCAGATGGACTCGCGGTTTTTGGCGTCGCATTCCTCTCTTCGACAAATTTGTGTTTGCATGTTAATTTTTTTATTATATAAATTTAAAAAAATAGTTTTTCTTCAAACAACTAAAAATATTAGGACTCAACTAAAAATTTAAAAAAAAAAAAAAAAAAAAAAGAGTATACTAAAATCAAAAAGTATGTCTGGCTAGCCAGGCTTCGAGGACTTCACTAGAAGAGGCTCATCCTGTCTCAAACTCTTGAAATAATGAGTCAATAAATAAAACAATCAAAAACATGTTAACAGAAATAGGAATTTATTCGTACTCCTATTTAAATATGTATTAGTCATTTAGATACATTTATCATCCAAAGAAAAACAATTATTCTTGAAAAATAAATTCATTTAACACATCAACACATCATATAATAATATATTACCATATTCTACACAGCTCCTAAATATAAATTCATGAATATAATATATATAAATGCAAATCATTAAATTTGTAAAATGATGTGAAATAAGCTAAAATGATATAAGCGCAAATATACATTTAAAATATTAATATTTTTTACAAAACCATTACCATTTAATTTTTTTTAAATAAAATTATATAAACTAATAACACATGTGATAAATTTCAATATAAATAATAAATTGTTAAAAAATACTTCTTTTCATTTCTTATATATCCAGTTAAGTGCAAATTAACAAGATGTAGTATTAATTTGATCTACATTTTATTCACACTTATTCTTCACCGTTGATATTATCATATTTGTTTGATGGATTAGGTATAACGCACTTACAAATACAGAATTGGCTCTGAAATATATAATCATAATTATTGATATCAAACTCCTAATAATTTATTACTTACTCTCCTTCCTTAAAATATTCTTTTAAAGTATTACTAAATCGTTTTGAATATTTAACAAACTCGCGTTTACGTTGATCTAAAGCTTGCTTGCCCGTTGGTCCAGGAATATAACCGTTTACTTCATTTACAGCATCCAATAGTTTTTTAATGGCACTTGCGATTTCTCTGCAATTAATTTATAATAAATTTCATCATATTATATTATAAAGTAGTACGTACTTGATAATTTCTAGGAATGTTTTACGATCTGTTATTTCATCAGGAATCCTACTTAATATTTTTTTAAGTGTAGCTGATTTTCTATTTAACTCTTGGAATGCATCTTCAGATCGATTTAGTCTATATTCTACAACTGAAACAAAATATTTAAAGAAAATAAAATGTAATTAAATAAACCCATATGTAGGTGCGCCTTAATCAAGGACAACCAAACCTATTTAAATTGTAAACAGATGGTGGTAAATTAATTTTAACTAATAAACTATTGTTAGATGTTATCATTACATGACTCACTGATAAAAGCTATAGAAATTAATATAACTTACCATCGGCATCCGTTAATGCTCCCTGTAATCTTAAAATACTCTCGTTCATATTTACATTAATCTCACCCCTTTGTAAAATACCAACAACTAAATCATATGTTAAACCGGGATATGCAGTCTCGGCCTTGGAAAGGGCGGCCCGTAATGTCTGTGAAGCTGACATATCTCGCCTTTCCAGCTGAAATCAATGTTATTAAGTTAAATCAAATATATAAAAAATAATGAATAATAATTACCTGTGACAGAATAGGGCGGATTAACACAGGCAAAATTAAAGTTGTTACTGGCGTCTCATCACCCATTGTCATATTTCTTGTTGAATATTTCTAAAGACACTACAGTAAAATTAATTTCGTTTAGTTGTAAAATCTATTCGGGTTTGATAAGATTAGTCGATTTTATAATTTATCGAATTTATATACAAAATGTCAACAAATGTCATTTATGTGACAGATGCGTTGACGGATGCGCGAGATGATAACGATTTACGTATCGAAAAGTTCAATACATCGAATTTATATACAGGGTGATTTATAGAACGTCACACGTTTTTGCAATGCAACAGCATAAAACTGAAATTTTGATCACTTGGTGATGACCTAAAATATTACTTAATTATTGTTTCACATGATACATATCAAAGAACGACCAATTTTACCTTATCTCAAATTGTTTTATTTATTACTCACCATATTTTTAAATTTATGTCACCGAATTTGTTTAATTTATCATCACCAAGTGATCAAAATTTCAGTGATATTGGCGAAACAAACGCGTATAATATGTTATTGTGTAGAATTTAATAAATTCTCTAGTAATTTGTTTTGATGTTCTTCTTAAAAGCTAAATATAATTAAAAAAATGTTTTGTGACACATTACTTTTGCTACAATATCTAAAGGAGAATTTTAGGGGTTCAAACCCTTTTTAAATTATACAAAACGTTATCCTCGGCGTCCGCATACTGTACAACACAACATTTTTTTAGTAAATGGCTTTATATAAGGTGTTTTAACGTAATTTTAAATAATAAACTGTAAAAAACCAATATTTGTTGATTCAAATCTAATTTTCTCATTTTCTTTTTCAAATAAACCAGTTTTATTTCATACAAAATGCCTATGAATCTATTCATTGATGCTGTCTATATGATCAATTTAACTTTTAATATATTATTTTTTTTATTTAATAAAAATACTGAGTAAAGCTGCTTCAAATCTAATTTTTTCAAAATTTTTTCAAACAATTCAATTCTTTTTTTTACATAAAATGTCTTTAAAGAACAATTCTACAAAAAAAATCCACTTATTGGTGTTGTCTAAACAATTAATTTAACCTCTAAAATATTATTTTTAAAATTTAATTAAAACATTGAGTTTCAAATTAATTTTTTCAAATTTTTTTCAAATAAACCAGTTTTTTCTTTATACAAAATGTTTTTTAAAAAACAATTTTGCAAATGAATTCACTTAATAGTAATGTCTAAATGAACAATTCAACTTCCAAAATATTATTTTTTAAATTTAATTAAAAAACTGAGCAAAGCTGCTATAATCTAATTTTCTCAAAACTTCTTCAAATAATTTTTTTCATACAAAATGTCTTTAAAAGATAATTTTACAAATAAATTTGGCTAACAGTATTGTCTAAATGATCAATTAAACCTACAAAATAAGGTTTTTTAAATTTAATAAAAATATTGAGTAAAGCTGCTTCAAATCTAATATTCTCAAAATTTTGTCAAATAAACCAACTTTTTCTTTACATAAAACATGTTTAGAAGACATTTTTATATTTGAATTCATTTAATAGTATTGTCTAAATGATTAATATAACCTCCAAAATGTCAGTTTCTTGATTAACACTTAGGCGAGTAGGTGTTTCACTTCAAATCACAACTACCATTGCATAGTTTAAACTGGATTTGTTAACAAAAAATTAAATGTTTCTTCTCGTTGCAAGCGTTAGGAGTCTGTATGTTAGAAAAAAAAATAATGAGTCAAATTTGTTGATGTCCAACGTTTAGGTGGATGGGTGGTTTAGTCCAGATCATGATTACCATTGAGTAATAAGATTTAGTAAAAAGAAAAGAAGCTAATATTGACAAACAACACTTGAGCAAGTAGATGGGTCACTCCAAATCATGATTACCATCAAGTAGTTTGAACTGGAGTGTACACTCATTCGCTCGTGCGGTTGTTATAAAAATACATTTTTTTTTCTTTGCAAGAAGTTTCTAGGTAAGAAGAGAAGATTATGAACTTAATTTCTTGATTACCAATACTTACATGAATGGATGGGTCACCCTAGATCATGATTATTGAGTAGTTTGAACTGAAATGCTCACATATGCATCCGACCAAGCGGTTATTAAAAAAATTAAAGTATTTGTTTCTGCAAGTGTTAGAAATCTTTTAGTCAAAGACTCGCTCAGAGTGCGGTTTTAATTTACAAGAAACCGCTTGAAATGAGATGAGCAAGCACAAGGATTTAATTTTTTCATCAAAAGCTCTGAATTAGTGTTGCACCAGGCTGATGGTCGTTGGTTGAACTCTGCAACAACGTATTGGGATTGTGACTCAAGGTGGCACAAGACGGTAAATCCTTTTACAAGCGTTTTCACTATTTGTGGCAATTTACAGAAAGCAACAATAGTCAGAAATTTAGCACATCAATTTCTACCTTCTCAGCCCTAAGGATCAATTCTGATCTAGGTGACTGTTGTCATTGATTCATTACGTCATTTTAGTAAAATTTAAGTAGTATTTAGTTTCATTTTACTAATATTACGTCATTTTTATAAAAAAAGTCAATGATGACAAAAGGCACAGCAATTACAATTGCTCTCCATAACCGTCGCCAACTCAAAAAAAACCTAAACCGGAACAACAATTGGCGCTCTATGCTGCAAAAGTAAACAAACAAGGCTACCATTTAAGAAAAGTGATTTAAGTGAGAGTTCATTTTTAAAAGTTATTTACTTTCATCTGTGGTCCGATGGAAAACAAGTCTCTCGGAGGTGCATGATACTTTGTTTAATTTATTGATCATTGGAGTAGAAGTCGGACGCTTTGCAAACGTATATGGTTGGTCTTTGGGGGTTAATGCAACTTTGTTAAGGACAAACTAGCAGCTAAAAGAATGTACATCTTAACAGACCACAAGAGGAAAACTTTGAAGTTGCTGTGGAAGCGCCGCATTAATCCCATAATGAATCAGTTGTGTTTGATCCTTAAAAATTGGGGCTTAACTCAAGGTGGTGTGTGCAATGCTGTGAGTTGTTTGTGGTATTGGAGAGTAAGCGCAAGCTCCCAAGACAGTCGTTAATATTGACGTAGAATAGTGTTCATAATTTGTAAACATAGCGATAGTCGGCATCAAAACAGTTTTCTTAGTAATTCCCAATAGAAAGGAACTATGGTGAGGTGTGCAGGCTATTATATCAGCGGCTCTGCCCGCACCACGCAAAAGTAACTTGGGCTAATATACAATCTTCGGATTTAATCAATTTTAAATTGTTCTTTCAACTATTTTGTACATTGTCCTTCTATAAAACGCTAGACCCAGTTTGAAAGTGAATAGAACAAACAAAAAAGGATAAATTTAGGAAAAAAAGTCTACACCAACCTAAACCAAACAAAGAAAATCAAAAAGACGTAAACACGCACCGACCTACCAAGCTATAATAGCCGTTGGAAAAAGATTACTTACACCGGATATACATGACCGTAAAAGGAAAAACCATAAAAACAAGGCACAGTTTACCCGCCTAAAGTTAGAAAGCTTTGAAACAGCAAAAGTTTTTAGCAAAATAGATCTGAAGACAAGGTATTTGCAAATACCATTGAACGACAGCTTTGTAGCTGTGCTTGTGCACTTAACTGCTTTTACTGCACATACTAATTCAGGGTAATGCCTTTCGAGTTAATGACTAAAGACGTTTCAAAAATTAATGTTTTAAGTGCTGGCAGGTTTACTAGAAAGCATTGTCTTGGTTTATCTAAACAACATACATGAGTATTTGGAAAACCACGTCACACACTTAGTCTACCTACGACTGATGCTAGAGTACCTACAAAAATATAAATTACGGTTCAAGCCACAGCGCGAGTTTAAAACTGATTTTGTTGACTCCTTGGGGCATAGAATCAATGCCAACAACAACAAACTTTTGATCTTACATTTAAAGTTTATTAAGGGCCAAGATATTCCACAAAACAAAAAACAATTTTTTTTTACGTTTTTTAAAAGATGAGCCGAAGTACAAATAGTACTTCGGATCGACAATGAAGCTTTGGTTTAACTAAAAAATTTGACGGATATTAAGGCCAAATTTACCAGGTGGTCTTTCTTTTTTACAAAAGTTTGATTTTAAACTAGACCATGCTTCTGGCACCATAAACCTACTGCCCGACGCTTTCAGTTGACACCCGAGCGACAATCTCATCGGCAGGTCAGTAGAAGAGTCTAAACGGTTGCTATCTCCAAAACCAAACTTCCGTCCGACAAGATTATGAAAATGTAAGCAAATAGAAAATCTAGCGGAAATAGATCTGGTTTACAAACTGAGAGAATATGAAGAGTTGATAAAGATCACGACCAACTGGCGATACCACCAAGAGCTCAGCAAAGGGTCATAAGCACTATTTAACAAACACCCAAGAAAGGATGAGACCACAACCGTTATCCTGTGGGCTTACCAGTAGCCAAACGTACGCAAGGATGTGAGCACCATTATCAAAAAATGCTTGATCTGTGTCAAAGTGAAGTCAGGAACCTTACAACTAAAAACACCTTTAAAGTCTTATTTCCCTCCCTTGGCCAACTCTAGAAAAAAAATGCTATTAATTTTGTAAAGCCGATATGTACCACAAGAGCTGGAAACCAATACGCATTAACTAAGATGGACTTGTGCACCAAATAGGTAGAGACAATACTAGTGCCTGCAGCCATCAGCAAATCAATCACAATACTTCTTAAACAGCTGTTCAACGGGTGCAAATATCCAAAAATTATCTTTTCAAACAACGGCTCTAATTTTACAAACCAACTTTTTTAGAAAGCCGTGCACAAATGATAGACCAAACATCTCACGACTGTATTACCAACTCGGTAAATCGCAAACCCGCCAAGCTCAAGAGGAGTATAAGGACACTGTGATAAAACCAACTCCACAAAAAATAAAACAAACTTTTACTATTGGCGGTGTACCCAAGTATGTTTTGTGGATGTACCACTGCAATCGCAGGATAAAAGCGGCCACCGGCTAAACTCAAAACAAGTTCCTACTAGGACAAAATTTGGCTAAGCCAAAAAGCTGAAACGCACTCCATAAAGTACCTCAAGACAAACCCTTTAGCTGGAACAAATTTGACAGCAACAAGCAGCTTATTGAGAACAAAGATACCCACGGCAGAAAAACGTTCAGAATTACAAACAAATATGATTACTACATCAAGAACTAATTGCTATTGAGTAAAATATAATTCCTACTGGCCACCTGTCAAACTTTACCTAGAAGACTTGCGTCTAACACAACTAACCAAAAACTCTAGACCAACACCAGGGAATGAAATTGCCGTTCAGAAAGTTAGAGAAAAGTAATGCCGCTATGTGGGCAAAGCATTACATACCAATCAAAACACTACCAACGCAGATCCTTTTATATATCAAACTTTTATTATACTAAATTAGAAAAATCAATATATAAATGACGATAGACCGATGTCGACGAAGATGATGTCACCTGCCATAAAATGGCTAACAAAATAGCTGTCAATCCACACACCAACGCAAACACCGTTTTCCACGCAGTGCGAGAGGCTCACGTACCCAACCTTACCAGGTAAGACACGTGCTCAACAATATTGCATCTACCGCTCTTGCTGCTGTTTTTGACAACGACCACTGTGGCCAATGCAGGGGAATAAAACACACACGCCACTAGGACACTCCACACCCGGAAACCCTTTCCAGAAAGTCGCTCAAGACCCGGTGAACATTTTCGCCCAACACCAAACAAATACACATACATTCCAAGAAAGTGTCCCGTTTCCGGGCGAACACCCATCGACTAGAACCGATGCAACAACTGCATTGTCTTTAAGGCGTTGCTTTTGTTGCAGATCTTTTTCAGACCGGAAAGACGGTGACATTCACAAAACAAAGTTCAGTTACTACCGAGCATCAAATCTTTGCGAAAACATTACGCATCATCTCACAAAGTAGAAAACTAAGGTAATTCACCTTACAACTACCACAACAATATAGGAAAAGGCAACGCCACCCTATTTACAACCATCAACTTTTCTTGCTATCACCACACAAAAAGAGAACCCTGGTAACATGCATTTCTGCGTAAGAAAAATTAAAAATGTTACCGCCCGTGGGGAAAGCCACACTATATTAATCAGAGCACGCCACTATTGAGCAAAATACTATAAAGATCCAAAAATTTTACTCAAAAAGTCAGTCGAGTTCAAGAGCCAATGCAAACAACATTTTCTAAAACACCATTTGGGCACACATATAGAAGTGCCACCGTTACTGCAGCTGACGCATAACCACCAACCTGGTGTCATCGGCCGTTGTGATAGTAGACATTCTTAGGGTATTTCTGAGACTATTACTACTACAAAAAATAGGCATTTTCTACTAATTTCGAGGCTACTACCACTATGTACTCTGCGCTTACACAAACCGCCAGAATACAACAACAATAAAGAATCGACATTATTGGAAAACGTGTCCAGAATGATTCCAGAAGCTAAATATATGACCTTATTAGCATCAACACAAGAAACATTTTTTTTAATTTTAGGTTTTAGTCATTTCCGCATAACGCTTTTTTTAATTTTATCAAGTTTGTTCTTGCTTTTGCTATACTTATTTTTGTTTTTGTCATTATTATAAATTTGAGTTTTTTGGTATTTAAAGATAGTTTCTATTCTTTGCTGGTTTCTGTTATTCTATTAACAATTCTTTGTTGTTGGTTGCAAATATAGCTGTATCATTGGCATATCTTGCTTTTTTGATTGTTATACTGTTTCTTTTCTTTTAAGAGTTGGATAAAGCGGTTGTGCCGTACTTTATCAAATGCATTTAACATAAAATTATTAGTTTACTCTACGTTTACATGAAAGATTGTAATATTTTGTTACGACACCCTGTATAAATTTATAAATTGCAGCAACCATTATCACACATCATTTGTGACAGTTGCATAAGCAGTATAAGCACATCAACAATTTGAAATTTTATAACCAACTGTCTTGAAGTTTTGTATAACAAGAAACTTATCTTATTAAACTATATTTCTTTACTTCCTACAGGTGTTTTGTACAAAAAGGTTTGTTGAATCAAATTTATTTAGTTATGTTAACATTTATTATTATAATAAATAACTTCTTTGTACATTTTAGGTTAGATTTATAAGAATTGAAATGGAAAGCATAGAAGAAGCACTGGATAGACAATGCAATTCTGCAGAATTACTAAAAAATTCAATATGCATCATACAATTTATCAAAAATAATAATAACCAAGAAGATATATTATTAATAAAAGCTATTTGTGACACCTGCAATGAAATCTTTAAAACCTATGATTCTATTATAGATGTAGCTGAAAAACACCGATCTGTTAACATGGAAATAGCAAGTATTAATAAAAAAATATCTAAGCTGACCGATATACTTGATTCAATGATTAACGATTTGAATATAAAAGAAGTTAAAGTAGCCGATGTTAAACATAACAAAAATTATGAAAACTCTTGTACTTCATCTAATATTCCATTGACACCTATAGTTCAATCATTTCCAAAATTAATTGAACCTATTCGGTTATTTCGTGGTTTAGAATATATAAAAGGTTCCGAATTTCAAACCATACCTAAATATATGATTGGTCGAATTAAATTGGATGAATTAAACTTATTTGTTGATAAAATGAATGCGGCTATTGATAAGAAGTATAGTATATTGAATAAAAAGAAGGCATCATTGAGAAGTGATCAGAAACATTTGTATTCAGAATATAAGAGTAAGGAAATATCGGAATTGGATGGGCAAACTTATATTAGCGAACCGGATGTTGTTGACATTTGTAATGTTAAATGTTTAGATAAGAAGAGTTATAATTATCTTACTATTCTCAGACATATTAAAAGGGTACGGGAATATAGATCTGGTAGTACTAAAATTTATATTATTTGATTTTATATTTAGTTTATGATTATTTTTTTGTATGAATATATTTTATTATTAATATGCGTTTTATTTGAATAATTTTAATCTGTTGATGGAATTATAAAGAGAAAACATTTCTTTTCTAGTATAAGGTAATTTAAATTTTCTGAACCCTGCACATCATACATATTAATCAATCCTCTATCTTCTCCCTGTCCAAAAGATAGTTTTAAATTCTGTTTGAGGAGTTGACATTCTAATGTTCTCCAAAAAAGTAAAAAAGACATTTTGGCGTGGGACTTCAGGATCCAGGGTTTTAATTTGCAATAAAATTGATGATCATTTGTGCCTTTTACAGACTTAAAGTTTTATCTATTTTTGTATATAATTATAATTCAAGATATAATTATGGTCAGTGTCATAGGGAATTATTATGCCAACTTTAGCAGGCTGGTTTTTCGAGGATTGCAGAAAACCTAATCTAATTGGTTGCTGAGAGTAAAATTTTATTTATCTAAGAAATAGATCATTAAATTGCAATAATGCGTTTATTATAATTAATTTTGATTATTTACAATTGGCCAAACTTAAATTTTTGCAAGCACTTTGTAATTAACTTAAATTTTTGTTAAAAAAAAAATGGAATTATGCAGATTTTGGCAGAAAACAGCTTCAATATATATAAATAGTGATATGATAAATGGTTCCAGCAACGATTTACTCCCGACTTTGGTTAAAAAGTTAAAATATATCCCGAAATGTGATGCGTCATATAAATTATTATTATTTAAAATTTTATAAATATTGGTTAGAAAATCAAACAATTAATTTAATTTATCTAAACTTGGCAACACTATATTTCGGCCATTTTTTATCACTTGCAGTAAATTGTCAAAGTTCTTATTAATTCGCTCATATTATTATGAAGACTTAATGGAATGAAATGAAATAAACGAATTTTGGCAGAAAGCAGCCTTAATGTGTAGCAAAGCCAAAATGTTAGCTGGTTGCAGTGCACAAGCATTTTAAGATTCAGAAAAAGTGAAAATCTTTCAAAGCGATGCCCGTATGACATATGTAGCAATGCATGCTGGGAAAATTCATCGGTAAGTAATGAATGATATTGTTCTTATATGATTGTCATTAATACATGAGTTATTACATTAATAGTTGACGTATTACTAATTCACTAATTGAATAATATTTATATAATAACACAACAACACAAAAAAGGTCTCTCAACAAAAATTTAATATACAGTGCGCCCGAAAAGTGTGTATGTCAAGTCGTCAAAAGTTCAGCACAGATAATTGATTTAAGTTTTTGTATGACTGAATAATAATTGATTAAATGATATTTGTTCATTAACTAATATAATACACCGACGACTGATTTTAAGTTATGATTATTTGACAAACAATTTACAATTAAACAAAATAAAACATAGTACATTAGTTTTAAAATATTTTTTTCAATTTTTTAGATTGTGAATTAATGATTAGTGTTACTGCTTCGAGTTAGTGATTGAAACCAATAAATAATCCAGGTGGATATGGAATGGAGGAGCAACGCAGTACATCACAGAGCAATAGCGGTCATCAGTTCCAATCAGCAAGCTCTAGAAGAGTGCGGGATTTCAACTGCATTTAAAGTAAGTTCTGCAAGAGATGACGCCAAGATGCAATAAGTGAGTAATTTTTAAATTTATATTAAAGTGACCCGGTTGCAAGTAATATATAACAAGTCAGATTGCATAATTAAGAAAACTAATTATGTAATTATAAATTGGCCGCTGTGATTCGATTGACTGATTTTGAATAAATTATTAATTCATTTCATAATTATGTAATTGCAATTATTGTGTTGACGTACTGAACACAATTTTTTTCCTTATCAAGGAATGGCCTTTCTTGTCTAACTCGAGTGGTGGATTTTCAATAGAGGCCTGTCTTTGCCCAATTTAATTTTATTGAACAATGTTTTTGACTTTTTGTGTAGGCTTTTTCTGTCCAAGTATTGGTTTTTGCCGAGACTATATCTCGTCATCGAGTTTTAGTTTTTTGAAATATGGTTATCGTTTTTCTTGTTGTCTTTCACGTTAGTAGTGGTGGTCGTTGAATGTGGTTGTGATCCAAGTCAATACGACTACTGTGTTTATTTTCTTAATGTTCTTTGCTGTGTTTGCGTTCTTCTTTTCCAACAACCGCACTTTCTGGAGTAACTCTTCTTGTTCAAGCTTTTCTTGTTTTTTCTTTTCTTTTGAGTCTATAATGCTTTTTAATTTTTTGCTTCTGCTTTTTCCGTTCAAGTTATTTTCTTCTTTTTCTTGCTTTTTCCTATTCTTTGTTTTCTTTGCGTTATCGTCTTTTTTCTCTTTGCTTTCCTTCTTTAACATGCCGCTATCACTATTTTCACTGTTCCTTCTGACTTTATTACTTTCACAATTTAACGCGGCGTCGGCGACTATGGTGTAACTGGTCGTAGTAGAGTCGCTTTGTTTTGTTTTTGTGATTTGCAATTGACTCACTAGTAAGAAGAATGTTCTTGTTGTTGGCATCACTAGTTCTGTTAAACACTACTATAATGCTAAGAACACTTCTATTTAACTGACATTGCTAGGGCACGATTTAAGTCTATTTTTACCGTTAAATGCCCCGGTTTAATGTTACCGGCACTTGTCCAAGTCCGGAAGCGGAGCAGTTGCTTTTGGGGAAGTGCATTTTAGTAAACAAATTAAAGTTTTGACACACGCGTTAACTAAGAATGCAAGTTTACACAAAACTAATGGTTTTGGTTTGGAGCGACGTGGAAGTGGTCGTCCTGAAATTCTTTTGGACTGTGCAAGCACATAGTTGTTGGAGTTTGCCTCGGAATCTTTAGAAGTTGAACATAGTGGAGGTCGACTGCACCGTGGGTGGTCGTTGCGGAAGCTGCAGTTTGGTGACAGTGAAGGCATGCCTTAGTGTGTTTTCCGGCCGATGTTAGTTTCTTCACTTCAGTTCAGGTTCTTGACTGACTGCAAATAGAACATTTTAATATTTATAGCAGTAGAGATTGACAAGGCAAGACGCTAATGGTGGAGCTTGAATCTGCTCTCTTCTGGCATCAGTAACATATCTAATTTATTGAACTAAGACCGCTGGACTACCCCATTGTCTACAGACGTCCGTTTGTAAATGACAAGGTAGGAGTGGCTGGAAATGCCAACCTTTGCCCCGCATAGCAATCCAGATTAACAATCTGAACCACAAGACTTTGATTAATTTAGGGGCCAGCAAAAACTTCACTCGGCTCGACCTCGCAGCAGCAGAACCCGTTGCAAACCGCATCCAACAAGCAAACGCTTTATATCACTATAGGTAAAAACATTCAACGGGTAGAATTCTTCGTGGCCTCCGACAAATACGTTATTCTGCACCTTTGGCTGATCAATAACCACGTTAACATAATCTATGACCGGTAGTGGTTACATTGGCCAAAACTCCAGGACGACTGTCTACTGAAATACACGGCTATGGTTAAACTCGAATCCTTATCGGAGAAACTACAACGCTACTAAGATATTATCTAAGCGTTTCTTGCGGTCTTTAGCGACAACCCATGGCCGGTTACCATGCTCACGAGCACTCACAAAATCAAACTAGCCGATGTCACGTTGATCTGAGCCTAAGCACAAAAAAGCGTTGATATACCAGCAGATAGAAGAACTGAAGATGTAAATAAAAACGGGTTGTCAAAATTCTACATTTAATAAATTATCTAAACAAGGCCACTTGGTACAAGGTGACTCCGCTACTTAAAATAAAAGAAAAGCTAAATAATGTTACAGATGCAAAATTATTTACATAAAAAGAATTTACCACTGAATACTAGTAGATACTATGCATAATCTACATAAAAAGCTAACCGTTTTACTTACTGTTAACAAAGCGTATAACGAGTAAGTGAGTATATATTGAAGTAAGAACATATGATAGTACATCAGGTAATACATAGAGGGCCATTACAGTTCTCTGTAATGTACGTATAGATTGCTTTAACACTTCTTCCCAATTTATGGGTACATATAGTACATATTATAAACATTACAATAATGGTTAACACTTAAATATTACATGAAACAATACTTAATAAATCTCTAAGTTTTACAAACTTTTCATGGGATAAACCCTTTGTTAATATATCGGCCTTTTGCCTTTGCGTAGCAATAACATCAATTTCCTTCTTTTGATACAAATCCTTAATAAAATTGTATTTAATATCAACGTGCTTGAAACGTTGATGTTCTTGCCTTTTTAGTGAAGCGATACATGACTGGTTATCTTCAAACATTTTAATTGGTTGATTACAAGTGATATTTAGTTCACAAAGTAACTGTTTCATCCACATGACTTCAGTTGTAGCTGTTGCCAATGACACATATTCAGCCTCAGTTGAGGACAACGCTACTGTTTTCTGTTTTCTGATAGTCCAATGGACAATGTTTCCATATACTTCAAGCATGAAACCAGATGTTGACTTTCTGTCTTTGGAGCTTCCTGCCCAATCGGCATCTGCATAGCACGTTATTATATCTGCCTTTTGCCTGTTATAAACCAAACCAAGATCCAATGTTCCCTTAATATATCTTAGTAAACGTTTTAACCCATTTCAATGAGCTTCATTTGGATTAGATTGGAACTGACTGTAATAGCTAACTGCTATTCCAATATCTGGTCGAGTAGTGAGCATTACATACATTAAACATCCTATTAGTTCCCTGAATGGTTTTTCAATAACATTTTGTGGATCATCACTTTCCGGTGGTTTGCTTTCAATAGGCGTTCTAGCAATGTTGCAGTCTTCCATTCTGAATCTGATTAATAGTTTCTTTAAATAACTTTCCTGACTTAGATACATTTTATCATTAGTCCTTATAATTTTAATCCCTAAAAATACATTCAAATTCCCTTGATCTGTTACTGCAAATTGCATTTTCAACGCTTCAACTAATTTTTCAATCTCATCTTTCTTATTGCTTGTAATTATTATGTCGTCTACATACAAAAGTAAATACATACAAGTGCCTTTCTGATTTTTATAAAAAAGACAATAATCATTCTTTGATTGTTCTAGACCATATTGCTTTACAAACTTATTAAAGGTTGCATTCCACTCTTTAGCTGATTGCTTCAACCCGTATAAAGTTTTATTTAATTTATAGACATTGTTCTTTTCATGTGTCGTACATTTTGGAGGTTCAATATAAATATTTTCTTTCAACTCTCCATGCAAAAACGCATTTTTGACATCCAATTGTCTAGCAAACAAATGTTTGTTACAAATTATAGATAGCATAGTTCTTATGGTAGTCAAGCGCGCTACAGGAGCATACGTCTCCTCATAATCCATACCGTGAATTTGTGCAAAGCCTTTCACAACAAGTCGGGTTTTGTATTTGCATATGTCTCCAAATTCATTTCGTTTAATTCTAAACACCCACCTTGTTTTCAGAGCTTTACTTCCTTCTGGTAATTTTGTAAGCGTCCAAGTGTTGTTAATTTCTAATGCTGTAAGTTCCTCATTAACAGCATTTTTCCAGTTCAGTTCGTCCTCTCGACCATCCATGTCATCAATGTCACGTGGTAGATTTTCTACGTAGGCTTCAGCATGGAGTGCGAGACAGGAGGTATAGTCCTTCATCCAGACTGGTGGCTTTGTTTTACGTTTTTCGGTCGGTGGTGTGGAATTGGTTACATCTTCTTCCGAATCGGTGTCATCCTTATCATCATCGGAAACGCTTTCCAGATTTTCATCGGATACATTTTCGTTGTTGGTATGTATGAGGATTGTTTCGGAGTCGTTCTCGTCATGAGTTATTTCTTCGTTACTCCGATCTTTTTCATTAAGAGTTTCTTTACTGTGCACGAACTTGTTCTCTTGGAACACCACATTATGTCCAACAATGATGCGTTTCTTTTCATCGTCCCACAGACGATATCCATTTTGTGAATATCCTACTAAATATACGTTCTTTGATTTTTTATAAAATTTCTTCCTGAACATTTTTGGAACATGTAGGAAACCAATACATCCAAAAATTCTAAACTTTGACAGATCTGGTTTAACATTGAACCACATTTGTGCAGGCGTCTTGTCTTCTAAACAGTCAGTAGGTCTTCTATTGATTGCGTAACATGCGGTGTAGATACTTTCGGACCACATTACTTTCCTCAATTTGGATCCCAGCAGCATTGTCCTTGCGGTGTCAACCAAGGTACGATTCATACGCTCCGCTACTCCATTTTGTTCGGGAGTGTATGGCACTGTTGTTTCCAGCAGGATGCCTTTCTGCTTACAGTAGTTGACCATTACATTAGAGCAATACTCTTTGCCTCCATCGCATCGGAAACGCGAGAGCAATACTCTTTGCCTCCAACGCATCGGAAACGCGATAGCTTTACGTTGAAGTGTGCGGTAGCCATTGCGATGTATTCTCTAAAACACGAAAAAACCTCAGACTTTTTCTCAAGTAAATACACAACATTGAAATGAGTAAAATCGTCAATAAAGGTTAATACGTATCTTTTGTTATTCCATGATGTTGGGTTGATCGGTCCGCATACGTCGCTGTGCACTATCTCGAGTGGGCGTTTCAATGATGGTCTCGATCTGTTGTGTGGTAACTTGGTCTGCTTCCCTTCGTAACATGTTGTACAGTCGAATTTGCCGTCGACCTTCAGTCCACTGAGTCCATGCAACGCACTTCCGGATACATGTCCCAAACGTTGATGCCATAACAATGACGATTCGTTGGATTTCTTCACAATATTTACTTCCGCGCGACACATTTCAAATTCGACAATGTACAGTTTGTTTACCTTCTTTCCAGTTATAATGACACTATTGTTATGGATGATTTTAACTTGACCATTTGCAAAAACAATTTCAAATCCAGACTTTTCCAACTTTTGAACTGAGAGAAGATTAAAGTTCAAGTCTCTCAAATAAAGCACTTTCTGAATATTACACAATGTTGATTTTCCATTGACAGTTGAATTTCCCTTTATTTTTCCGACTTTTGTTGCAAGCATTGAGATTTCCTGCTTTGCCACATGCATTTTGATTGGTTCAGTCAACGTTTCCACTTCACTATAATACTTGTCATTATTAACCATGTGTTCAGTAGCACCTGAGTCGAGAATGAACACGAGTTTGTTGTCATCATTTTCACTGACGTTATTAGCCGTTGCCAAAAAAGAAACACCAGCATTATATTCTTTATTTTGGCTCTTTTTATAAACTTCCTTTTTGATTCTGCAGTCAGCTTTTCTATGCCCACGTTTACCGCAATTATTACAGCGATACTTAAACGGTACTCCAGTTGCGAAAGCAACTGACTGTTTACCTTGTTTTAGTGGTTTTTCATCACTTTTATTGTGTTTCAGTTTGGTTTCTTCATCAAGCAACTTATTCTTGACGAACTCCATTGTCAACTTGTCTTGCGACATAGTTTCTATCGCAGTGATTATGACATCATACGTTGCCGGCAATGTAAGAAATAAGTGACAAATTTTGTCTTCTGCAGGCATCTGAGCACCTGCTTCAGTCAGTTGGCGTATTAAGTTGTCGAATTTAAGAAAGTGCTCTTCCAAACTTGAACTTTTTAATTTGAGTGTTAGCAATTCCTTCCTTATGATAATTTGACTTGCAATACCCTTCCTTTCAAACACCGCTTTCAACGACTTCCAAATATCGCTCGGCGTTTTCTTATCTCTTACATACTCTAAGTGACTATCGGCAATACTTTGAATGATCAGCGACTTACACTTCCTATCCTTCTCGTGTCGTTTATTCTTTCGATCAATAAGTGCAGATTTTTGCGCTTCTGTAGCACCTTCTTCAGGCTTGTAGTCATCTTCCTTTATTGGTTCAAGGCATTCTGAAAAGCCATATTCCTCCAATAACACATCGATTCGGAATTTCCAATTATCGAAATTCTTTCCGTTGAATACGGGTATTCGATAACGTTCTTCTTCTGAGCGATGCATGGTCTAACCTCAAAGACGACCGGTTACACGTGATTTTACACAAATTGACCAAAAACAACACGTTCGACAAAAAGTCTGGTTTTTCTTATTTAACACACTTGTGGATTACTTGAATAGCATTAATTCGTTAATTTTCCCGCAATGATTACACAGATTAAATCAGATTTCTTTTCGCGATCGAAGGCCCATAACCTGTTAACAAAGCGTATAACGAGTAAGTGAGTATATATTGAAGTAAGAACATATGATAGTACATCAGGTAATACATAGAGGGCCATTACAGTTCTCTGTAATGTACGTATAGATTGCTTTAACACTTACCAATTCAAGAAAATTAAGTACAAAGTGCTGGCGGTATATCTTGATAATATAATTTTATACTTACAAAACAAACAAGAATACCAAGACCATCTAAAGCAACTCCAAGAACAGGAATTACGCTGCAACTTAAGCAAATACGAGTTTAGAAAAGGCGAGGTAAAATACCTCAGCCACCCCATAATGGTTGAGAGAAACGAGTTGTTCAAAATCCATCTAAAACTGACTAGGAATCACTCCAAGCCACATACCAAGAACACACTACACCTAAGGAAAACAAAGTGGTCCTGACTATGATCGATAAATGCACGAGATGGATAGTAACCGTCCCGCAGCTAACGCAGAAATTACGGTACGACTGCTAGAAGAATGGTTATTCTATAGATATAGCTACCCAAGGCCATATTTTCCGATAACGGCAAAATGGTAAAACGCCCACCAAACCACGGCCATTTACTTTCCACAGGCAAATACGGTGAAACGACACTACGCGGAACTGAATTAGAAAAGTATTAGAACACGAGGCAAACAACAACTGAGGCGACACTGGGACAAATTACTTTTCCTAGCAGAGTACTACAGCAATCGGCAAACTAATGAAGCAACGGGACAAAGCTCAAGCCAACTACTGTAGGAGAAAGACAAAGAAGTTAGAACAATGCACCTGAACAAGATTTGAACAAAAGGCTACAGCAGACAAAGCATCGTCAGGCCAGTTCAGAGGACGCGGTAGAGGTTTTATCCCCAAATGAATAAGATTGAAATTACTCATCACCTCAGCAGAAGGAAACTGGTACTGGGTGGAACATCTACCTCACCGACGCCCTGCCAATTAAGCCGGTGCCCACCAACAGAAGATGTTCTCTAGGAGGAAATCCAGCTCTTGATTTACCTACAGCCTAAAGAAAGGAGAGTGTATTATTACGGTTGCTAGAAAACGCAACGTGACCAGTTCTTGCCCAAAACCACACCAGTGGGCAAAGGCAACTCAACTATAAAATACATGAATTATTCCAAATCCGACTCGATAATGTGCACACATCAATTGACTGGAACTCACCGTCAAGATGCAACCTCAGCCTTTTGCACCTGCTTTCGTAGAACTACGATGACCCCCGCAATAAAGCCGGCTAACTCCTGGGATTTGAGGTCTCCAAGCGCTCCAAGCCTACACACACCCAACTAAATACTTCACGTTTAAAAAAACGTGGCCTAGTACTCCGGACGCTTGAGAGTTTTCTTAAGCGTCACTGCACTGAGATGCAAACACCCACAACAAACTCAAACGGCTTCTGTTTAGGGGCTTCCAAACCTTCTTTGAAGCTGACACCGCCCCCACGACCACCTCCGGCATCGGCGAGGCCAGTAGTTGCAGACAAGTTATTTTAATTGAACCCAAGGGTTAGTCTACAAAAAATTAAACGTTTTCCTTCTTTGCAAATGTCACCTGTTATTAAATTATGGAAGTAAAGGGTGGAAAGCTCAGTTCAGGTAAATAGTTTGAATTAAAGGAGCCTACCCGCTTACTTAAGAGTTTTGTCATCCGGGGATTAAATATTTATCTTCTCTCAACTGTAACTTAAAAAAGAAAAATGACAGATCAATTCTTAATGACAAACAAACGGGTGGATAGTTAGAGCACTCAGTTCTTACATCGCAAGCAAGTAATTTCAATTAGATTGATCCACCCACCCAAGTGTTGGCATCCAAAGATTGCATATTTCTCTTCACTGATCCAGTGATTAAATTAATGAAAGATCCAATCTCCTAAAGAAATAAAATATTATATTTGACTTACAATTGCCATACATTACAATTTGTTTGAATACAATTTCTTTTGAGGCGAGTTTGGCAATGGCTTAGAACATAACATGTCTCTGGTTGTTTTCTTGTTGGTATAATACACGCATCCGTTTGGAGGACCAATGGTATTCTTAGTTGAGGTCTTGCCAAATGGAGAGGTTGGATTGCTTGCTTTTTGGTTTCAGTTTAAACAAAAGGTTTTTTTTAACTCCTTGCAGTTTCATGAGGGGGCTAAGTATAATTGAAAATTAAAGAACGTATTCCCGGACCTAGATACAGATACCTATGAAACGGCGGAGTTGCTTTTTGTTGTTTTGTTTTAGATGGTCTTGAATTGCAATCAGATGGTAAGGTAGCGGTTGATTTCTATTGGTACTAACTCGATGTCCTAAACATTCGACGTTGTTTTTTAAAAATTTGCTCATTGATTTTTTAAATTTGATTGCAACCGTTCCAAGACCTGGAGATGGTAAATGTTTTCTTCATGGTTTTAGGGAATAATATCATTCAGGTAAACTAGGACAATGGTACCCATGAGCTCAACAATGCTTTCGAAATGTATTTTTGGAAATTGGATGTCCCGTTTTTTACTCCAAATTTATCTGGTCCCGCAAAAGCGGTGTATGGCTTTTTTCTATTGGTATCAGCCAGTAGTCAAGTCGAGCTTGGTAACTTGAGCATTTCCAAAGTTCTTTAGGGTCTCCTGAATTTTTGGAAGCGGAATCGATTCGGTTTTGGTCACATTATTTAATTTTCTAAAATCAATGTAACATATCACTTGTCAGAGAAAAAATAATATTAATAGGTTTAATGTATTGTTCGTTTTTTTAATTAATAGAATAACCTTTTAAAGGGTTTTCCAATAAGAAATTTCATTTTGAATAGCAGGCTATTTGGGCAGCTGTCAATTTTGACATTTGACAGCATCCATAGATTTGAAAGTTACAAAATAAAATAAAAATTGAGTTTTCTGTAACTGTACCTATTTAATCAATACTTTTATTATACACTCTCAAAACTAAAGATTATACACAAAGTTGTGACCTCACTTCGTGCAATATTTTTCGGACACCCTGTATCTGTAATCCGCTTTGATTGTTAGTTTGGTTGCCTATACACGATCAAACATTTATCTTGTTCAAGATAGAATAAAAGATTATTGTAAAACATTTTTATTTATTAAAATAAAATATATTTCATTGATAAAATACTACACTACATTTTTGAATTCATCAATTGAACAACGTTATTTTTATTCAATTGCACCATTTCCTCATCACTGTAACCCAAATCCTTTAAAATTAATTCCGTATGCTTCCCACCAGCTGGATTCTCTTTCAAACCATTACTTTCCCCAGGCGTATTACTCAACCTAGGTGCAGGTTTAGGAATAATGGTTCCAACCGAATCCTTCAAAAAACTATCTTGTTCTTTATTATGCCTATTACTCATCACATCCTTACTATCCAAAACAGGAAAAACACACGCATCTCTATTATCAAAAATATTACACCACTCCTCTTGAGTTTTCTCCAAAAATTTGTCCGTAAACAATTTTTTACCTTTATCATAATCAAACTGACTTAAATCTTCAATGTCAATATTCAAACCGTCCAATAATTCAGTATAAAATTGTGGTTCTAAAGCACCCACGGACATAAATTTACCATCTTTAGTTTCGTATACTTCATAAAAATGTGCTCCGCTATCTAAAACATTACTGCCTCTTTCGTTACCCCATGCCGGTAATGGTTGTGATCGAAACAACCAACTACCTAAATAAGCAGCTCCTTCAACCATATTGCAATCAATTACTTGTCCTTTACCTGTAATTGATCGGTTATATAAAGCTAATACAATTCCTAAAGCACACATTAAACCACCACCACCAAAATCGGCAGCTAAATTTACAGGAAAATATGGTTTCTCTCCTTTACGACCAAACATAGATAACAATCCGCTTAATCCAACATAATTAATATCATGTCCGGCTCTTTTCTTATAATAACCGGTTTGTCCAAAACCAGTCAATCGAGCGTAGATTAGTTTAGGATTTTCTTTCATTAATACCTCAGGTCCTAATCCTAATTTCTCCATTACGCCTGCACGGAATGGTTCAATAATTACATCTGAATTCTTCGTTAATTTTTTGATGATTGTTTTGGCTTCATTCTTCTTTATATTGAGAGCTAAGGATTGCTTTCCTCTCCCTAAACAATCAAGGTCTACATTACCATTTAACTAAAATTGTTTTGATATTTTTAATGTTTAAATTAATAAAACTGGTTGAATAATACTTTGTGTATTCTGATTACTGATGCTCCGAAATCAGCTAACACCATTCCACAATATGGACCAGGTGCTAGACCAGCAAATTCCAATACTTTTACACCTTTGAGAGCCATTGTAAATATTGTAATGATTGTATGATATTGAGGCTAGATTTATATAAGAATTATTCATATATTAACCTTTGAACCTTATTGAATAGATTAGAATCATTAGAATAAAAGTTATTCATGACTTTTGAATTTTATTTCGTAGTTCTGTTGATTGGTCAGTCTGATCTGAATAAGCTGCCATGTTATTTGACCTAAAGGGCCTCAAGGCAGGGCCGGCTTGAGAGCACTCAAGTTGATGGTGCTAATGGCCACCAAACATACTCTTTTTTAGTAACATTTAATCTTTTTGAAGTTAGAACACTCTTTACTCTTTTTAATTCAATATATACAATTTCAATTGTTTAATCAAAAAGTGTCTTATCATGTAATTTTTTTGAAATCTACATTACTAAATTAACAAACTCATATTTAAACTAATGACTGAAAATCAATTCATATCAATGAGAAAAGTTCTCATGGGCTATCCCATCAGCCAATAACCATCGAACATGGAAGCGGATCGTATAGCCACTAAGAAAATGTATAAAATGATTCAGTTTTCGAGCCGAGAAGAAGTCAGCCACAACTAGTTAACAAAGTAGCTCCGCAAAAAAAATCTTAGTTCAAAGCAATCAAGTGCAACCGAAAAATGTGCGCCACGACCAAAACTACAATGACGAACACTGCAAAAAAAATAGAACATTATATACCCGCATAGACAACGCAAGACGACCTTTGGCGGAAATCTTTACCAAAATCTGGAATCGTTCTTTAAGGAATCGTTCTTTAAGGAATCATTCTTTAAGGCAAAGCAATTACAAAGCACTGACTTGACAACTTAGAGGAACAACCAAAACCTTTGAATGCCAATACACAAAAGAACGCCGCTCAACTTATGTAATCTCAAAGAGACAAATTCTACGGCAGTATGTGGGTCTAGTGAAACTTGTTAGAATGGCCAGCCAACTAATCACTTACATTCACAAGCAAAAAAAACCTGCCTATATTACTTCAAAATAGTCATGTCTAACACCTTTGCAACTTTGGTGGAACATCAAATCATCAATTTGAAAATTTTGAAAAACTAAAAAACTTTCAATGTGAAAACGAATTTGGTTTGCCAAAATCTCTTCGGTCTAGTCCACAACTGCAAACACTTTTGCCCGATTCGACCCAAAAACAACAAACATTGCCAAAAAAAATTAAGACAAACCTACCAAAGTTAGTTAGTTACCAAACAATTGACAGAATAGAAACCATGGGATATAGCGTTCTACCCCGTATTATTGTAAACATTAACACCGGATCAAAGTTCTAATAGATTTGGAAACAAACCAGATGTTCACTTAGCATTGCCTATCCAAAACACAACCATCAAACGAACGAATTAAACAAGCCTCCGTTCAAATCACTGGCAAAGTGAAGCAACCGCAAAGATTAGCGAAAAACGCCAAGTCATTCCTTTTCTAATCATACCCAGTTTAGGAAAACAGGGTGCAAACGCAGCATAGTCAAGTGTTGCAACCGATACGACTCTATGCTTTGGAATGCTTGGAGCTCAGCAGAGCAACAGATAAGCCATCTTATTGGATCTGCCAACTCACCGTCCGGGTAGTATTGTTTTTTCTCGGAAATAATTTGACAACCCTACTTATAGGTCAGTCTATTCTTTCACAATTATTGTTTCATATCAACACAATTTTATTAACAACCACGTGACAAAAATTATTAATTTTCTTGACTCGTAATTGTCTCAAATATTTGAACCAAAAACTTCATCATCTCACACTCGTGAAAACACGTTTATTTAAAGATTGTGTATCTGCTCAGTCAGAATCCTGCACGCCACTTTCCCGTAGGTTGCGCAAAAACATCACTGGTGTTAATGGAACTAAATTGTCTGATTTGTTAGACAGATAAGCAACGGACGCAAATTTATCACGGCCTGACAATTGCACAGCGTAGTGTAGAGTTCTTCTCCACTGAGATGAGCACGCCCTGGAATTCTTCAAAACAATTGTTTAAGATTCACTATTAGCCTCTCCCACCATTGACTCTCCAACAGATTTGATACTCTGAGCTGTATTTTTTAGTAAAGCAGTTTTTATTGTTTAGACTCTAAGGTAATGACAATGAAGTTTGGGTAGCAAATATTTAGTTACTTAGTGGTTTTACCAATATTGTTGCATTTTAGACATATACTTGTAACAATTCCTTACTTTTGATCAAAGTTAAACTCAATTCGTTTGGCTTGCGTAGCACTTTCCGGTTAAAATGGATGCTTTTTCTTTGTCGGGCTAAGTTTTACTGGTAATATAGTGGGTGCCCTGCAATCTATTTGGTGTTAATCAAGCCGCGGACACACTTCTGAATCACTTCCGGCTACATTTAGTACAATTGGTGGGTTAGGGTAGGTTATGATGTTACTTACTACAGTTTGGTCAGAATCTATTATTTGGCACTAAAATGCAGGTCTTGGTAATCTTTCTTTATTGGGTTTAGTTTCATTGGTTAGCTCGGCTATCTCGTATTGTTTTTTAATTTAAAAAAAAGGGCTTAAATGCTTTGACATGCCACAACGTGACACTAAATCGAGAAATTGAACTCAGAGCCCATATAACTAGACAGACCAACACAACTCTAACTGTGGACAACTTCAAGAAATTCCTTCTACGTGTTAGGAAAAGACCTGTCAAAGATTTCAAGATATTCTTGAAGAAAGCCGTTTGAAGAAGTTTTGCAATAGCTAAAACCAACTGGTATAAGCTCACCCTATCAAGAAAACAAATTTTCTTTGTTAACTTTTACAGTTAAAGATCTGCGCATTGACGTGGGTGCGCCCGAATCATTATTATTAGTACCGCTGGGCGTAGCGGAGTTGCCTTTGTTAAGTTAAGTTAAGTGGCTGTTGGGGCGTGGCAAACTGTATCCCATGAGGGTTTAGCTGGTGTAGCAGGTAGCCACATTTAATCTAGTTCTTACCTCAAATGTCCTTGCATTCTCACTCTAAGCTTTTTTTTTTAAATTTCTTATTTCATTTTTTTTGTCGGGTTTGTGGGTGGTATATTGGGGTTACAGTAAGTTTGGCAACCACAACGCCGACAAGTACGATCAAAATTGTGACCCATTGTTGGTTATAATTGTGCCGGAGTATTTAAACCGGTGGAACACCTGCTCTTCTAGGGTGCGGGTAATTGTGCCTGTCTTGGCTTCCTCAATTACAAATGTTATTGTCCATTTTGTGAACAGATCCTCATACACTAGTAGGTTTTATTAAATCTACAGCGATAGTGCTCAACGGCGCTTTGTTAGTGCGGGCTTTAAACGAGGCGTGTGGTTGTCTTTGATTGCGTTTTGTGGCGGTGCAGATTAGACTCTCTCACACATATTCACAAAAGTCTCTTGAAAACCAGTAATATTGGCTCCGGAGTGCTCGCTCTGTTTTGTCCAGGCCAGGGTGTGTGGCTCTGTCGTGTAGGTCGTGAAGGATGCTTGTTTTTAATACTTCTGGTACGTATAGACACTTGTCTAGTTGATCAATTGCTTTCCGGTACAGCACCCCGTCTACTATCTCCACGTGTTTGTTGTGTTCTTGGTACTTGGCTTTGCTTAACAAGTCTGGTAGTTGGTTGTGTTTTCCTAGTCAGTGTTTTATGTCATAATAACATAATTGTAAAAACAATGCCCATTTGACCAGTTTTGACTGGTGGTCCTTGAAATTGTTAAACCACCGGAGAATTTGTTATGGCCGGGAAATGTCGGCTTTATAGTAGATTCCGATACTTTCTAATGCCCATACTAAGACCAGGCATTCCTGCTCACTCACATAGTACCGGTGCTTGGTATCATTCAGTTTAGCCGAGTCAAAACTGGTAATTGTCGCGTTTGAGCGTTTTTTGAAACAGCACTGCAAATATTCTTAGCTGCGATGCGTCCGTCTGGACAATGTACGGTCATCCTTCTACGGGTTGATGCAATTAACTCAGATCTTTTTTATTGCGGCTGTCCAATTGAATACTCTCGTGCTAGTGGTCAATTTGTTTAGTGGTACCGTTAGACTCGCAAACTGGAAAATGTACTGTCGTACCCAGTTACAAATTTCCAAGTATCTCCGCAGCTGTTTTCGTGTTCTTGGCATTGGGTAATGATGTATTTGCTCCAGATGTTTGATCAGTGGTGCCGATGTCAACCATATGGCTAAGATATTTCAACAAAGCACGTGCAAACGTGCATTTAGCCGTAAGTTAAACTCCTAGAGCTTTTCAAACACTAGTATTTTAGATGCTTTTCGTATGACTGGCTATAGATGATGATATCGTCTAGATACACCATGGAAATCTGATGCATATACCACGTCTTGGCTTATAAGTTCCTGGAACGTTACGTCTAGGTTGCTAAACTCGGTGTATTTTTTATGCTGTTTCCATGAGCATCTGCCAGTACTTGCTTTTCAAATCTAACGTAAAAAATATTGTGGCTGACTCCAAGTCTTGCAAGGCTTCTTGGATGTTTGGCCTCGGGGTTGGTTCTGATGGGGTCGCCGAATTTATCTTGCGGTAATCCAAACAAAATTGCGGTTGTCCGTTCTTTTTCTCAATAAACACAATAAACGCAAAGTATGGGATTGTAGATGGCTCGATAATTCCTTGTGCCAGCAGATCTTGTACCTAGTTCTCAATCAGCCGTTTTCTTTCGTAGTTCTCCCGGAAGGGACGTGTTGCAATAGAGTTGTAATGTATAGGCCAAATACTGTGTTTTATATTTCGGGAACGTCGACAAATTGGTTCTTCGGTGTGAACAATTCTTTAAATTTGGTGGTAAGAACCTTAAAACGTGGCTGGTAATTTTTTGAAAACCTATGTTCAAGTTCTGGGTTATTCTTGTTTTTCTTGCGTTTTGTGTTATAAATATAGTATCCCGTTGTGTTTTGCCTAGGTGTATACATCTTCGTTGGCTCTGGAACGGCAATTCTTAATATGACTTGGAGTCAAAGTTTTTTTAAGACAAAAACTGCGTGTTATAGGTAGTGACTTCCAGTTGGAAGTTTATATTCCTTCTAGGGCGCCGTTTTTGAAAGAAGCCGTCTTCATGGTGATCTGATACCGTTGGAATTAAAACGCCAGGTCAACGTGGATAATGTTGCTCTAACTCTCTTTTGACGGTGCTGCCTGTGTATTGTTTGTTGAAGGTATTTCTACAAGAATGGCGATTGCCATAAATTTGTCAAGAGTTGCTGGCAGCGGCTCTGTGTGGCTGTCATTGCTTGTCGTTTAGCGTAACCCGTATTGTGGTAGTGTTTCTCTATGATCTTACCGCTGATGGCAACATTGGTTGTTTCCGTTTGATTAAAAGTTACATCCTTGGGTTGTTGTTGCTCATTTGTCGAGTGTCTGCGCTTTCCTCTGTAGATTTGTTACTGTGGGTTCTTTTGCTTTGTTGCCGTTTTTGTTCGGTTGACTGATCTCTTTATCTGCAGGTGGTTGCTTCTCTCCTCCTTGGGATACGTTGTTTGCCATGGTTGTGGTACTGCTGAGTTCCGCTGGTGGGAGCCCTTGAGTTTTTCTAGAACTTTTTTTTGCCGCTGCTGATTATGCTGTCCTCGGCTAGCTTGGTTCATGTTTTTTTGGCGTCACTTGTTACGTGGAGATTCACTTAGAAGGTTGATGCACAATCACTTCACAAAAATGTCTAAACGTTCAAAGCGAATAAGGTTCTTATACAATTAATCAAAATGTCTATTAATGTAACGTAGTTTACAAGTGCAAACAAAATATAATATACCTAAGCATCATGATATTAAAACTATAGAAATATGCTCATCACCCGGACGCGTTTTGGTACGTGTTGCGCACCGCGTCATCAAGAGAACCTGGCGCGAGAAACGTGCATGTATTTATATGTTAAATGTAGTTATAATATTATGATGGTGTATATTTTATTTATTTAAAGTAAAATAGAACAATAGTTTACAATAATCTTAAGAAAATTGAATTACTGTAGTAAACAGAAACAGCCGGCCGCGTCATGTGACTGAAAGAGTAGGAGAAACCTGCGCTTGATCATATCTTACTGTTTTAGTATCATGCCTAAGCATAGATGTAACAATATGCATATAGAAAATACAATTGAGCAGTAATAAAAACGTACAATACAAACAATAAGGTGCAGTATGAGATGAAAATGCAATGTCGTAGGGGGTGGATCGTTGAAAGATGGGAAGGACAAGCCTCCAGCGCAATCCTGCACCCAACCTGTAATGTGTGAATTGTTCACGACACAAACAAATGCATATAAGAGTTATATACACAGAAATTGACAAAACAAAACAGATATGCAGTTCTGAAAGTGCAAGATAACTAGCCATCTTCAGTGGAAGAAGTTATAAAGAGCAAAAGCAAAACAGAATGGAAAAAAGTCATAAAGGAAGAAGTACTTAAAAAAACTAATTTGTTAACTCGCCGTGCTAACACCAAAATTGAAGATTTAGAAAACCCATTCTAGTTGAAATCCACAATTAATTTGCTTTATTATGTGTAGATGATGGAGGTACATTTTTCATATTAGCCATACCAACAATTTATTTGTTACGGTCCTGTATTGATGTATGCTAGTTTGGTTGCCTACATACTTTTTAAAATATTTTCAGTAATATTTAAGAAATGTTTAAAAGATGACAGAATTATGCAGATTGTGTCTAATCAAAAAAGACGGAGTGGAATTTATCGATTTAGAATCAGGAAATCCTTCCTACAAAATGAAATTATTATCTATAGCACCTGAAATGGTATAACATTAAAATATGTTTAAGGTTATGTTTTCATTAATTGTAAACAATTTAAGGATATGGATATTATGGACAAACCTGCAATATGCCAGACATGTACAATAGAATTAGAGACTGCATATATATTTTTAGAAAAATGCAAACAGGTTGAAGAAATGATAAAAATTATACCAATCAATGAAACACCAATCAACGAAGAACAAGAAACACCAATCATCGAAACAGAAATTAAAGAAGAATCATTAAGTGAAGAAGATTTTGAAGGAAGCATATATAAATATCACTGTGAAATTTGTAATAAGCGATATAAATACAAATCAACTTACAATAAGCATATTATGAAACATAAAGAAAGCACTTACGATTGTTTATTTTGTGATATAAAATTTGTATCGATATTTTCATTAGAGAATCACACAAAAGTAGAACATTCTGAAGCATTTAAATGTGCAATATGTAATCATGCATTTAATAACGAAAAACAATTGAATTCTCATATGAAAAAACATAATAAATTTGTATGCGATATGTGTGGAAATGTATTCTCAAGTAGATGCAGTTTGAAAATTCATAAAAGAGATCACGCTGGTGAAATTACAGATGAAAAATCAGTAGATAAAATATATCGCTGCGAAATATGTCTGCAACATTTTTACGATAGGAGTTATTTATTGAGACATTCAAAAATTCATATGGAAAAATTATTATCGTGTGATGGGTGCGATAAAAAATTTAATCATACTGGAGATTTAGCTAGACATCGACGAATACATACCGGAGAGAAACCGTATTTATGTAAATATTGCGGTATGCAGTTTCGTGTTAGTAGTTCACTGACACGGCATACTCGTGCCCATACTGGGGAAAAACCTTATATATGCGAGTTATGTGGAAGGGGATTTAATCAAAAATATAATTTAAATTCACATATGAAAATACATACAGGTTTAAAACCGTATAAATGCGATACTTGTTTGAAAACGTTTAGTCATAAAGCAACTTTAGATTCTCATATTGTTAAAACACATGCCGGTGGGTATATCTATAAATGTGATGTTTGTTATAAGTGTTTTTGTAATGATGAAATGCTTGATACTCATAAAACTGAACATGTAGTGGCAAAATCTGAACCTGAAAATGAAAATATTTGTTTAAGTTGAAAAATAACTAAAAGAGCATTACTGCAATTATTGAAATTATTTTAGATATAAGTAGATTAATTTGCAAGTTACATTTTGATTATTAATTGTTAATAATTTTGTTGTAATAGATTGTATATAGATAGAATAATTTTTATTTGCATTTTTTGCATTATAGTTGAATTATATTTATTGTAAATATTTATTTAATTTATAGAGAATCTATTAATAAAACTATCAAGGCTTAATATTGTAAATAACACCTTACAATATTTGTTTCTATTAAATCATTTTTTTGACTTTAGTCTAATATTCAATCTGATGAGGGCAGTGGCGTACCTAGAACTTTATCGCCCGGGGTGGTCTCTAATTTGCCGCCCGTTCTAAGTCAATCAAGTGGTGTCTGTATCTGAGCAAAGTTTTTAGAGATAATATATTATTCGCACGGCGTGCTCACCCTACGTACACACTTACCCAGAGTGCTCTTCCTACGTGCATCCTCGCAAAGAGCGCAATTACCACACACGCGAGAGAATGTGGTGATGGTTGTGTTGCACTTGCACTTTAGGCGGTGTTGTGCAATGCTAAGAAAATAAGAGTCGAGCCTTTATGCAAAACGTTGGACGTGGCGGACCCTTCGGTGCCGCTTTGTGGGCTCTACCAGTTTTGAAGGGAGCAGCGACTTGGACGGAGTTTCAGTCGTGACTACTTCCGTTAGGAGCTTGCTCGCGAACCAGTAGCAGAGAGCGAAAAGCATTGCAATTCGACTGCTAACAGCCGATGTAACTATTTGAGAAGCCAGTACAACTCATAATATGCAATTCTGCAGTTGGTTTGGTCTTAAGTTTGTCTCTTTCTTTAATTATGAGTTGTAGGGGGATTGTTCTGGAAATAACTAAGTTATTTTCAGTTGACGCTGTGACATATGCTCTCGTAAACTTTTGTGCGATCTTCCTTTGTGATTTTTTAAGTTTTATTATGTTTTTCTGGAACTTCAAACTTCCTTTCCACACTGACGATGCGTATAGGATTATTGATACGGCTACAGTAGCCATGATTTTTTCTCCTGGACCATTTATCGTGGGTAGGATTCTTCCAAGTTGTGCCATCGTGAAGTCTGCTCTTGAGCACGTCTTTGCTATGTGCGGAACAAAACTTAAATTTTTAAATACTTACTCCGAGGTATTTTAAAGGCTTTTGCGGTGTTATGCATGATCTTTCCTTGTGAAAGACAATTGGTTCCTTTATCTTCTTCTTACCGAAGATAATTACGGCATCTGTTTTACTCGGTTCTAGTTTTTTGTTCTGTACCCATTTGCAGATCAAAAGAATTGTCTCATTTACTTTTTCGATCAATCCCTTCTTCCCGTCTTATTTACTACCACCAGGTCATCCGCAAATGCGAGCGTTACCTCCTCGTCTTATAGGATGTTCCACAGGAGTGGACCCAAGATGGACCCTTGTGGAACACTCGCCGTGATTTTTATTTCTTCTCTATCCTTGTCTTATCAAACATTTGTCTGTTTTCTTTCTGTTCAATTCGTTTATTATTTCAGTACACTGTGCACTATTAAACGCGTTCTTAATATCAAACGTGATAAAAGTACAGAATTTCCTCTTTAGTGTTTTTCCCATTTCTCCCTTAGCTATCTCTATGACTCTGTTCAAGGGTTCGAGGTCTACACTCCTTTTCCAAAAACCATACTGTCTTCCTGACAGATCTCTCTTTGCTTTCATCTTTTCTTGTATTCTATTGGCTATTAGATGTACCAAAAGACATATGGGTCGGTAGCTTGATGGGTCGTCTAGTTTTTGTTCGGTTAGTTTATTGGTATTAGCTTGGTTTTCTTCTACGGTTTAGGGTATTCTCTTTTTTTAGTGCTCTATTCATGACCTGAAGAATTGTATCAGATTATTCTTCCTTTTTAACTTTCATTTTTTGTGAAGTAGTTTTCAATTCTTCTATCGTGAACTCTATTATTTTTTTCTTTTCTTCATGTGTAGTTTGAATCCAGTTTACCTCTCTACACGACGGGAACAGTACTTTAACGGTTTCTTTTCTAATCTCTTTTGGGATTTTCAGCGGTTTGACTTTGATTTTTTCCTCACTATGGCATAGCCATATGTCCTCCTCTGCCTCTTCAATCAGTTCTTTCTACTTTTTATCTTTTTCTGTATATACTTTTTTTTCCTATTTTTGAGTTGTATAGGTTCTTTTTAACTTATTAATCTCTTCCTGAGGTACCCTTTTCTTAGCCTCGTAGCTTTTGTTAGTAACTTTGAAGTATATATACTAATGCAGGCTGGGGGATTCTTGGTCTAATACTTTCCAGCCATTAATCTTGACTTTTGTGACGAGAAAGTGACATCTATTATACATTCTTGATTGTTTCTTATAAAGGTGAGTTTTGTTCCCTTGTTCTGCACTATTAAGTTGGTGTTAACAAGTTTGTTAATAACTCCTCTTTTGTCTTCTTTGATACTACCCCATTTTGGGGCTTTGGCGTTCCACTCTCCTGCAATCATTGTTTGTGTTCTTTACTTTTTAATGTAATTTTTTGACAAGTTTTTTTTTATTTTCTTTATCAATGCTTACTTTTATTGTGAAGAAGCCCATTTTATCCATCATGTTTGTATTTTCTGGATATCTGTTTTTGATCATTCTTTTAATTCCTTTATCCATGTCTTCCTTTTCTACTCATATCATCATACTCGTGTCTGGTTCCTTCCCATATGTATTCATATTTTTTTGTTTTTGTTCTTTAAAAGTTCCTTTTGTCCACTTACCATCTTCAATCTCCAGGAAATCCTTGTAGGTTTTTGTATTAACTTTATTCTGGGCCTGATTTCCCGTCTGGGGTTTCCCGTTTTTTAAACCACTTTTGCCTACATTCTAATACTTCCTAAAACGCTTTTTAGTAGGTCTAGTACTGGGTCTGGGTGTTTTTATCTCGAGCACGAGTTTTTTTCAACGTTTTCAATTTTGTCATTTGTTTTGTTGGGAGTTTCCATAGACTCTGCATTTTCTATGTCGTTTTCTGTTGCCTTTTAGGGCTGGGGATATTCACCGGAGGCAGCCGGAATTGTTTAGTGTTTTTTCCATGTTTTGTTTCTATTCTTTTACGACTTCTGGAATAGCCTATAGGGTGTATACAGTCCCAACGGCAGAGCCCAATCGGATGACTACTATCTTTGTGACCTACCGATGGGAAGCTAATGGCAGCCGCGCACTCTGAACCTAATAGCATCGGTTGCCAAAAAATGATCTAGATTAGATCGAAGAGTTTAGCCAAGAAAGGCCGATAGTTCAAAGTAGGAAAAGAAAAGAGAAAAGGTAATCTCAGGTTACCATACAATGGTGTTGGTCCGCGAGTGAAAGAAGGTTCACCTTCCCCTGCCCCCAAACTGGCAAACCGTTCTCTCAAGAAATAAGAATCTGAATCTAAGATAACAGTCCTGGCTCCACCTTTGCCACCACTCCCATTCCAATACTCATTATCAGCGAGAACATAGACCACCATGATATGAAAGAAGCGGTAGACTGCCTCAACCACAAGCGTCTTCGGAAGACAGGGGTAACTCTGTTCTCCACCATCAGATGCCTGCAAATCACGTCATCGACGACTCGTTTACACCAGAGAATGCGGGCCCATCCATCAGCATTGCCTTCGCAGACGCCACACTACAGGACTTTGAAGAATTTTCCACATCTAGCGGAAGCAGATTCAGAGTGAGTTTTCACCTTTTTCAACTAAGAACATTCCCTGCCATCAAACTGGCAAAATGTCCTCTCAAGAAAAATCTGAATTAAAGAAGGCAGTCCCATCCCACCAGGTCCTGGAAATGGCTCCCTCTCTGCCACCACCCCATTCTAATACCCATCATTAGCAAAAACATGGACCACTATGATATGAAAGAAGTGGTTTACTGCCTCAACCACAAGCGTCCTCAAAAGACCAAGGTGAATATGCTCTCCACCGTCAGGTGCTTGCAAATGACGTCATCGACGCCGTCAACCAGGACTCCCTTGTACTAGAGAATGAGGGCTCATCCACCAGCATTGCCGTCGCAGACACTGCACTAAAAGACTTTACTACAATAAACGGAAGCAGATTCAGGGTAAGTTTCTTCTCTTCCTACTAAGAACGCGCCTTCAGCTACCCGCAAACTATCAGCGGCAACAACAAGTACAATCCGCCCCCGCTAAGAAAAAAGAGAAGTGTCAGAAGGCTAGACCCTGCCGGTGACGACAACCTCCACCTAACTCCTCATCTACCTCCAGCCCACCGGCATTTGTTTTAACTGAGAAGCACTTGTTCCCGTGCTACTGTAAACATTTTAAATTTAACAAAATCGCTATATCCACGGTGGTATTGCCTCAAAATGGTAATCCGGCTTATGGTATACCTAACAGAGGAAAACGTGGGACAGGCATTGGAATCATTAGGTTTTGCTCCGTCTAACATCCACAAAATGGGAAACAAATTTGGTCGCTTCCCAATGTTCTTCGTGCAACTTCCAAAAAAAACAAAACCTCAGAAATCATGTAGCTCCTAAGTTAAAAAAATCAATAGCTTAATGCCAGAAGTGCCAACGCCACACTTCCAAAGATGATGTTCGGGTTCCACAAAACGGTAAAACGTCCCAAAAAGCACACCACCTAAATGTGCCTTCTGCTCCGGCACTTATACCGCAATCTTTCAGAGATGCAAGGTTTATTTATACACAAATGATCGCTCTGGGCCCTAGATGGCTACCTTCAAACGCTCGGGTTCCTGCAAACCAGCCGTTGTATCAGCAAATAAATTGTTTGCTCATGCTCTCACTCCACCAGCCCCAAAAACGGCAAAGAAAAAGATAGCCGCTCTTTACGTCCTCGATATCCAAAATCATGGATAATACACCAGACGCATTACTCAGTCTACTTCTGAAATGCAAACACAATTTCAAAAAAATTACCAAAATAGAAGAATTCTTCAGCGAACAGAATGCTAGTGTGAGTCAAACTTCAAACCCAGACATGCGCTGAATCCCAAATACGTTCATGTACTTGGGCTAAAGTCGGATGTAAACTGAAGGCGTGGGACACTGATTTTTGCAAAAAAAAATCACTTCGAAGTGGATACTCCTGGCAATCAAAACAAATGCAATTGTCGTGAGCGTGCAAAATTTCGAACCCTCTTCCCACAATAACTGCTGGAGACTTCAATTCCAAGCACCCAGCGTGGAACAGTGCCAAAACAAACCAAGGCTATCAAATATTGGGTCTAAAAGAACGTACACACTACAGCACTGCTGGTTACCAAGTACCTAAGAGACGTTCTTGACGTATCAATACCCAAGGACGTCAACTTTCAAGTAGAAATTAAGACAACCAATGACCTTAGCTCCGACCACAATACAGTATTACTAGAACTCTAAGGAAAGGGATTAAACAAGGGGGGGGGGGGGGGGGGAGAGCATCGGCAGGTGAATTCTAGTGAGAACGGTTGCGGACATCGAAGGAGTCGTCAAACCTTCTAAGATTATCCCACACATCGCAACCCCAAAAACCGCGTAACACTAAACGCTTTTCATAAGAAAGTCTTTGGAAATATTTTAGAACCAACCATAGAAGATGAAAATCTAATGTAGAAGATCGCCAAAGCCTTACGCAATAGACGAGTCTACATTCCAGTCATCCATGGCAAGAATGGTCTTTAATACTTCATCGAGGGAAAAGTAAGCGTTCACCGCAAAGTAATGACGTACTGTTGGACCTTCTCAAATCAGAAAAATTATTCAAAAACTAAAATCTCGATCTGCTCTGATAGTATTTCTTACAGAGCTCTTAAATCCTTTTCGCATAAAGCAATATTGGTGAGAACCAATATTGCTACTGCAATTCTGCGTAAAGAACACTTTCTAAAGCTTGTACAGAACCGGAAGTTTCTTCAAAATTGCCGGCCAATCAGTGCAGCTTAAGTAAGGTCATAAATTTGAATTTCCTCTGCGTCATAGCTCATAGCTTCAGGATTTTTTTTTGAATAGTAGAAGGCTTATCGCCCACCACAGCATTTATATGATACATGAATTTTTATGACGAGCAACTTGTAGTTTCTGCACAGCGGACGTTGCTCCATAAAAAACAATGTGTTTTGGTTGATAAAAATCGCCGCGCTTCGCTCCAGTAGGTGACAAGATTAGGCCATATACACTTATAGACGCACCGCGTGCCATTCGTTCCGCTCGTTGCAATGCGAAGCCAACATAACGTTTTATGCCCACACGTTTTATATCCTTAATAAATAATTTGATATTAAAAGTATTTGTTGTCAATTATCAAATGTCACTTGCTTATATCACGAAATATAATATTTGTTAATTAAATAATTTAGAAATGCCATATACAAGATTCATAGACATTTTGGTAGATTAAGTGCTTAAAAATGTGTTGCCCACAAATGACGTCACACACACCAATTATTATTTCTTCACCGCGTCGGCAAAAGGCGTGTCTAGTCTAAAGTGGCAAGCTTACATAAATACTGAGAAGTAATAAGAACAAAGGAAAGACAGTGTACATTTAAAATAGTCTAAATAATCATAATGTTTATTATTCAATAATAAATACTCAAAATTAATCTCTATCATAATTTTGCAAAACAAATTTTCTTCAGTTCAAATCATAACCCTCGTCTTCATCATTCTCAATACCATTGGGATTATAATCAAAATCAACATCAGCAGCAGTCATGATCTCTTGAGATGTCAGAACTTCAGATTTAATAACATTTCCCTCTGCATCCACATCATCAATAGTTATAATAATTTCTTTATCAGTATCGCAAACAACATTTTTCTTCCCTTCTTCAGTTACCATTAACTTAATAGAACGCGTTTTCGAATCTCTTTCTTCGCATTGTTTTAACTCGTATTTAGTATCTGTATTAATTGGAGGTCGGTTGTTCATCATCTCTTTAGTTACTTCTAAACTTTCATAGCGCACTGTTTGCAATCTGAAGAAACCATCTGCATCTCGTTTGTATCTGTAATTAATTTCAAGCATATCAATTTGTGTTTAATTTACTTTGAAAGTAGTAATTCTTTATTGTTTGGTATAAAGGGTCCTAATAGAAGTATAACTTAAGTCTTTTAATGACTCCAAAACACTAAAGAATTAATCATTTTGTAAAACTGATAAAATCACTAACCTAAACCGAGAATGTCCAGAAGGCCAACTAAACCCATGCTTCTTAATTAAATGTTTGGTAAGATGGCCGCCACGATTAAATTTCATTTGACAACAATGACACTCATACGCAGCGAATCCCTGCAAAAATATGTTTACACCAATCCAAAAACCAATAAAACCAAACTTACTTCCGCATGCTCAGTTTGGTAATGTCTTTCCAAACCATAAAATGATCTGCAGCTAAAATCGCACTCCTCGCATTGCATCAATTTTTCAGCGCAATGTGTCGTCATGTGTTGATCTAAATTTGGTTTTGAAACACAGCTACAATAATTTTGATTAGATAAAAGTTGGTTTTAATTTTTTCCGAACTTACGAATGATCGCATAATGAACATTTATAAGGTCTCTCGGTCCAATGTCGGAATCTTATGTGGGTTGCTAATGTTGATGGTTTTGGACATGTCATGTCGCAGAAATTGCATTTGTAATGGTTCACATGGGATCTCATATGTCCGCGTAGTAATCTCTCAGTTGGGAATAGTTTAGAGCATTCGGAACATTGGTAACTGTGTACTAAAAAAGAGAATTTGTTTAGTAGTTAATACTGCAGATTAATTTTGCAACAGTACCTTAGACCATATACACTTATACTATTGAGCTTGTCGCATAGTGAAGCCAACATTCTATGCCCACTTATGACGTCACGTGCTAATTATGGGAATATTTGCTAGGTTAGTTCGTAAACATGTAATATCATATACGCATTTAACACCAATTCGCTTGCCCACAACTGACGACACGCACCGAAAAGAGTGAGTGTATAAGTGTATATGGTCTAACGACAGTATCAACAAATTTAATAATTTTTACTTACGTTCCATTGGAATTTGTCGCTTCCTATGATCAGTAAACTTAGTTTTGGAAGCAAACATATTTCCACAAGTGGGACAAGCTATAATTTTCTCCTTGGTATGACTCCTCACATGATCGGCCAGCTTATATTGTGAAGTAAATTTCGACCTGCAACCTTTCATGAAATCCATTTTTTAAATCAAACCAAACAATCACCTCGTTTTATCTCACCTATCCAACAGCAATCGATAAACTCCCCCTTCTTGCAATACTTGGGATTGCCGTTTATGTGTATTTTTATGTGCATTAAAAACTCGTGTATAACGGAAAATTGTCTATTGCAATCGTCCCATTCACACTCGTAGTTGTTCATAATTATAGGCATCTCGAATGTAAGAGGTTGCGTGCATTTCGGTAGTTTAGATCGCTCTACACAATTATCACCGACGTTTTTTAAACGTTCGTGATATGCGTGGAATGATGCGTGTTTTGTTAGGAGGTCGAGTGTTGTTGCACCGTATGTACAATCTTTGAATTGGCATGTGTAATAACCTGTATATTAAGTTTGCTAAATTAGAGACAATTTTGTAAACACTAATTGGTAATAGTTATAATAATTACCATTAGAATTTTGATCAACACTGTAGGTGTGCTCCAAAATGTGACAAATGTATGCCGAGCTATTTTCAAAACTAAGATTGCAATCATCCCATGTACATATTAATCTTGTTGGTTCTTCTGCCATACGAACACCTCGTTGTCTTTTCTTGACAGCTGACTGCAATACAATTTCGCATTGTAATCATACAGATATCACAATGAATGATCATACTAGTTATTTAAAGTAGGAAACAATCGTTGTGTAATCTCATGTAAGTTAACTAACGTACGTAGTGAAGCATATAATAACTTTTCTACTTATATTATTCTTGAGAAGGTCGCTCAACACTAGCAGAACACCAAAACAATTTATTGCAATAAAGTATTTCCAGCGACATGGGGTGTAGTTTGTGTTCATTGCAATAAAGAGTAACTCACTCCACCCAACAAGACTTGCAGAAACAACAACCTACGCCTTCTATAATACCCCAAACCTTCTCCAAAAACAGAGCATTGTCGATCAAAGCCAGAAGCTATCTTAACATTATGTTATAATTAACTGAATGTGGTACCCAGAAGAAAATTTGTTCTTCAAATTTTGGAAGAAAAGCCCTGATTTGATCTCGAACAGCATTTTCCAATCAGGGTTCTGCTACCAATTAGATACTGCCACATGCTTCGCCTTCAAAGCCTAACCTAACCACAAGCTAAAATCTCTCTTCATTAAATTCCCCAGAGGTAACAAACACTAATTTCATAGAAGACCAAGCCCAGATCTAAACTAGATGAGAAGAGTGGCGGCAGAGATACACTCCCACAAAGTCCAAATAACGCCTCCACCATCCTCACTGGTGGTACTCGTAAAGCTAGAAACTACTAGAAAACGTCACGACAGACAAGTTCGTCCCCATTGCCAAAAATCCACAAGATTCTCCATAACTTCGGAAAACAAGGGTCTTCGCCAAGATTGGCCTAAAGATCGGGTAATGGCAGTTCCCCATAGAAAAAGAATCCAGACTCCATTTGCCCAATTACACAAATTACAAGTTTTAGGTTATGCCATTCTGACCAAAGAACACCTTTTTTAACAACGCTTCTAAGTAAGATTACTTTAGTTTATCTTGACTGTCTTTTCTGAAGACCACGAGTAACATCTGAGCTCCATCGGCTCAAGGTATACGGATTGATCTGAAAGCTATCCAAACGCCAATTCGGGCAGTCTAAAATCAAACACCTGAGCCATTGGATCACCCCAGAAAGAAAGAAATCTCTGAGCCTAACCTTGACCCGGGACTACCCAAAACCCACTATCAGAAAGTAACTCCAAAACATCTTAGGCGTCTGAACCTGGCTGCCTGAGTATGTCGGTTCTGCTAACCAACCTAAAAAGAAAGAACATGCCGTTCCAATAAGATGACAAAGCCAACCAACTAAGCAACGAGTAGGAGAGTAGTTTTCACCACAAAGATCCCTTCATTTTTCCACATAGTAGTAGGAACATTAATATACAACAGAAGTGACAAATAATAGCTTATAGATGCAGCCCCACAAAGTTCCCCAACACACTGAGAGTAATTGCCGTTCCGTATGCAGTCCGCGTGTCTGGACCAAGTCTACAACACATAAGGAAACTACATCCACTCCACAAGCAAAAAGCAAACTCCACGCCAGTTAGAATAGCACCCTGGATATTAGAACTTTTCCGCTCAGCACCGTCTAGCAGAAAGCTGCTGAGAAAACCATTACTTACAAAAAAGTAGATCAGCTCCTAACAAAGTTGGCTGGCCCCAACTACCAGAACTACTGAGAGACGTGTTCGCCCCATTACGCAAAACGCACAAGACTTTAGAAAAGCAAAGATCTTCACAAAGTTGGACCGAAACCAGCCGATCTCTTTTGGAGAAGAGCTCAGACTCGTGATCGCATTCGCTACTCCCGATGGCGCTAAGTACCAGTAATGCCATTCAGACTAAAGAATACCTTCTTATTCTTCTTCTTAGCCTTCAGTTACTCCATAGTTGGATATAGATCTCTTCCTTTTCTTTCCATGTTTGTCTGTTCTTTGCAGTCTTCATACACTTTCTACCATAAACTAAAGAAGAGCTCAAGACGACCCCCTGGCAAAAGTTTATGGACTTCAAAGAAATGAAACTACCAGAAGAGTAATAATCAGAAGTGCGCACAATAGGGCCAACAGGACCGCAGCGTAAGGCGTCCAGCAAACCGCCTCAAAGGAAAAACTTCTGGTAATAGAAGTAGGACATCTTACCTACCTTCCATACAAGCGGCTCGAGAGATACAGATTCACTTACAAGTTCTCCTATCGCAACTTCGACCAGTCAAATCAGATGATCTTAATCCAGAACTACCCAGAAGGTTTGACAACAATACCGTTCTGTTGACCAACCTACAAAAAAATAACAAGCCGTTTCGATAAGTTGAGAACGGTGACCAATCAAGCAAGAAGTAGGAACGGTCCTCTACCAAGAAGTAATAACAGAAGAGTGGTATGCGAGCTATCACAGCTAGAGTGCCAAAAAATAAGAAATTCCGAGCATACTTAGAAGTGTAACTATTTATCCTCCGCATAACCACCAAACCCGGGAATACCCAAATCACCACCAAAAATAACAAACCTCGGAGCATCCACCAAACGTTCATCCATAACTACCCAAATCCAACATTACCACTCTGCTGACAAACCTATAAGGAATACAGTCCGTTTCAAAAAGATGTAAGAGCAGTCCTTTACAAAATAATAGTTTCCTAACCCAGCTGCCGCCCAAATAGCCAACTTCTGCTCTACCACAGCAACGAGCTATAGTGCCAATGAATCAAAAAGTTCCAGGCATACTTGGAAGACGATGCTGAAAAAAGAACCAACAGACTAGACCAAGCATACGCTTGCCTTTATAGCCCATAAACTAGACGAAAAACTTCTGGAGATAGAAGTCTAGGTGCAGCTTCCAACAAGGAGACAAAGATAGAGCCCCTCATCAAAACCCTGATAGATAGTAACGAGCTGATCGTATCTCCGGCAATAAATTACCACGAAAAGAGGCCGCCGGACACTCAAGCAAACTCAACTCAAACAAAAAATCACGAGAGCCATCATGGGGCATACCACTAGCCAAGAGTATACTCGGTGTACCAATGCATTCCCAGAACAAGTCTCAACAAACAAGAAAACGTTGCAACTCCTGAAACGTGAGACCTTCCACCGGTACTCTAAGCATCCTTCATTCGCGTTTATATTCCACACATTCCATGGGTAACGCTGTTTTAGAACTACTAGAATTACTTTACAGATAAGAAAGCCTATCTAGCAAGCAAAAAGTAGGACCCAGAAGAAAAGACAAAACGAATGCCGTCTAAATAACCATCAACAGCGCTACTACATCAACGCACGGAGAACCGTCCCTAGTTTGGCTGAACACGTCATCTTACTTGAAGTCAAAGTTGACAAAATGGTCTACACTGCTTCAAATTTAAGTTAGAAGTAGAACACGTTCAATAAAAAAACAACCAGATGCCCTCTTTCAACACTCAGACAAAAAACCAATAAAAGAAACGGACGGAGACGTCCATAAAAATTGCGCTAAGAAACAAAAAATACACGGCCATCCTAATACGAAATAACAAGTGTACAAAGATAAAACCCTAATAGGTGCAGACCAGCTAATCGCGGGTCCAAAAATGTATTCCAAAATTACCACAGAGAAAATAGCTTGACAGATCTAAAATAACAAATTCATGAACAGGGAGACCAAGGTACGTTTTTACAAAACATGTCCCGCCCAGGAACGGCATACGCTGCAGAAGATAAAAACTGCAAGAACAAAAGCCACACTAAGAACAAAAGAGATGCGGTTGCTAAGATACACAACCAACCGTTTGCTGAGGGGCCACGTAATAGGGATGGAAGATCACCGCCTAATAAAGATAGCTACAGACAAAAGACCAACAAAACACAGACCATCAAAGAGATGGAGAGAATGCCGGACGTCAGTATAGCAACACAAATAAGGGGCAAAAAAAAAAGAAGCCATCGGACACCAAACAAACAGAAACCACCATGAGATTCACAAAGAATTGCTTTAACTAACTCACCGCCAAGAGAGAAAGAATACAAGAGACAGCCCACCTACAGACCAACCCCACCAACAAATTCTTTCCTTTGACGGTGTTAAATATGTGCGCTCTGTGGATCAATAGCATTCCCAGTACCAGCTTCAACAATCAAAAGAACTCCTAGACCACAAGATCTTCCACCGGTACCCCCAAAATATCCTGTTACCAGTCAACACTTAGCCAAATACTGCAAGAAATGAAAATGCTACTACTATTCAATGAAATACTCTGTATCATGTTGGTTAACTCCGCAAACTTCTAGGTTGACTTCAAGAACACTGATTGAAGTGCCTAAGCCACAGAACTAGTGCAGGTGTTAATAATTATTCAAAAAACAACAACTTTCTCGTTAGACCACATGTTAAAAAAAAAAACTGTAAAACTTTGGAAAATAACTCTAAACACCCAAACCACACCACTGGGTAGGTAAAAACAGACTGAAACGTGTCTCGCCTCTTGACGCCGAGTGACGTCCACACTGTCAAAATGTTGCGCAACATGTCAACGTTGCATGCAGTCTCCCATTCCGATCGGGAGACTTTAGACCTGCGATTTTTAGTCTCGCAACAAGCCCGTAGACGAGGATTGGTCTATAGACATGTCTACGTTGACAACTTGAGACACGTCTCGGAGACCAAAATCGCGCAAGTGTGTACTAGGCTTAACACCCAGAAATGCCCTGTTAGGAGCAAATATTGCCACACCAGGCCTGGAACTATCCCGAAAAAAAAAGGAAGCATACAACAATGAAGATTAGAAAGAAAGCCTTCAAGAAGCCTGATAAAGAAAAACAGAAAGAAGAGGTCCTGGTACGCAAATGAACAAAAAGGTTTGCTTCTAAATAAATTGGACCAAAAAAAACATTGCAACAGAAAAGAACTGAATTGAAGACCATCGCAAACCCACAATCAAGGGCTACATAGACAATTTCCGGCCGTCTTCCACCAAAAATCACTCGCCGTCTCCAGACAAAGTCCAAAAATCACACCAAAACTCGCAAACGTGATGGGTATTGCTGATTTGCTTAATCGGCGGCCGAGATACAGACCCCAAAGTCAAGATAAAGACACGCGCCTCCTCCATACGAGGCCCCAACGCAATGATGCAGCCGGATTAAACCTCCGACTCACAAGAAAACTACACCCATTCCACAAACAGACTCCATGCTTGTTCGATCTGAACCCTGAGCATTACAACTTCTCCACTCAAACCGTCGATCCAGAATCGGCCGATATGTTCACTTATTTGGCTGCCTCCGAACGTCATTTAATAACACCCTGATCTAGACCGCTTCCAAAGTTGATCTTTTCAGACCAACCCCACAAACAACAGAGACAAGACTACAGAAAGTACTGATTAATTACTAATTATAATTCTTTTCTGTTCACAAAACTTGACCTTCTCCAGAAGTGAGCCTTCAACATCATTTCAATGATTATCTACTCAAACAAGTGGCAGATTTGATAAAAATTAGATACTTCAGTTTGTTACAAAAGCTGCATTTTATAATGTCAATGGAGATAAGCTAGGAGTATAAACACTTACCAAAAACTACTACAAACATTAGACAGATATAGAACACTGAAGTAAGATCAATTTTAGATTGTTAATTAGTAGGTGCTTTCCTTTTGCCACTATTCTCAGTTATTCTTACTTCATCTGACTTTATCTCGCTTAATAGACCTTTCCATTTTACTTCCCCTTTGCCATCCTCACGGGATGGAAATTAATTAAGTGAGGTTAAGTGAGTATTTTGGCTTACCTCACTTGGCAAAAGAAAGGCATGACATTTGCTGTTACCAATGTTCCAATTTAGAATAAATGATGACTGAAATTGATAAATGATCAATGGCAATTATGTTTTATAAGCACCAACAGGGTCTATGGAGTATAAGTATACTATTATATACTCCACAAACTTTTGACATAAATCCAAATAAATAGATCTTAGATTCATGAATCTAAAATCAATTCAAATTCAATAAGTTTGAGAGATAAGAGATCTATGAAGTATTAGATTGTAGAAGGCCCAAAATAAGTTAAGTACACCTCTGAACATATAAAGTATTTTTAATATTTCATCGATAAAAGAAATATCATTATCAACAATTTGTTTTTTAATATTGAGCCCAGAGTAAGAATTTTGCATAAGGCACAAATTACACTTAGTACGCCTCTGAATAAAATGGTTAATTCCTAATTTTGAGAACTAATTTGGCAAATGTTATCCAACAATATAATAATACGAGATTAATGTAATACAATTTGTCCTAAAGCCGTCGATATATTTCAACTTAATTGTTTAAAACTACAAACAATAATAAAATTATAAAGAGTATATGCACAAAATCATAATAAATTTGCTTCGTAGATACTATATAATAGGGAACATGTAGAAGTATTCCTCGTTTATTTCACTCACTTCTTTCAGAAATCCTCATACTACCAATACTAAAAATGTATTTGCATATAATAGTTTCATAAATCATATTCAAATATTTAATACTTAAATCATAATAATAGCAAACCATTGATATCAATCATTTTCAATATTTCAAAACCTATAATACTTACAAGCTGATTATCCTCAAAATCATCATCAATAACTAAATCACATTCTGATCCATTGGTATCATTTAATTTATTGTAATATCTTCCACCTTCTTGCTTTAGATTTCTCTTGTCTCTTTGCTTCACTTGCTCGAAAACTGCTAAAACACTCTTCCTATCATCCATTATTTATGGAATTAATATAAACTCAAATCTTAAGAATGGATAATTTATTAATTAATTAGTCACATTACAAGCCGTTATTTTATAAAAACTAATGGATCAATCAAAACATAAATGAAAATCAAGATGTCAAATTGATGTTGTTGTTATAAAACTAGTTGTACATTCGTGTAATGCGGAAAGTATACATACAATAGTGAAGTTAGAAACTTATAAACTATTGAGATAGTTAAAAGTAGATGGCGTATGACTAGAATGGGATTAAATAAGCAGGACCGTATTCAAGAATTTTGAAATATTAATTTTTTATTTGATTATAAATTCCTTATGGTATAAGAACTGTAACAATCTATTAAAGAATAATAATAATTGTTAAGATTAAGATTGCAGATACATTCTATAATAATGATAATATTAGAGAAAATTTTTGAATGAAACACAAATAAAAGTAGTTATTAGGTGTTTTCCATTTGAGTTTGAATTGAACATTTGCGCGGTTATTATTGTACATTTCGTTAATAATTTCTAAATTAATTTCAGCAAATTTCCAAATTGTATTTTAAGTATAAGATTTCATTAAGAAATGAAATTCTTGCCTACCAAAAGTTATTCAATTTTTTCCTAAAAAGAATACCCAAACACTGATTATTAAACTGATTCATCAAACAAAAACTTAAACTAAAATGTGTCTAAAAAACTATTTATTTGGTGAATGTTTTTTTATAAAATCTAATAAATAACGTTGCTGCAGACAACTTAGGAGATGTCAACAGGCTGGTACCGCTCAAGTCACTCTAGTTCAGTTTGACCTACTCATGAGTCACCAGCTTCTACCAACAGTAACTTCTTATCCTCAAATTCAATTCTTTTGAGCTGAAGTGTTTCATTTAAAATATCCAAACAGCCCTAGCATAAAATTGGTAAAGAAAATATAGAACATAACATAAAAATACTTTTAAACTCTAACGACTGAAACCACACTTGTTAAAACTATCACATTGAAGACAAAATTTAGGCAGCTTGTAAGCATTGATTTTACAAAATTGCAAACCATAAATTTTGCAAAATAATAAATTTAGAAGCTTATTTAATGACCCATAGTCAGGTTAAAAATTGGTTTTACGGAAAAAAAATTAGAAGACAAAATACTCATCAGACGCGGAGTGCGCCAGGGAGATACCTTGTTCCCTAAACTATGTACACTAGGTCTAAAGAATATCTTTAAAAACTTAGACTGGACGGACAAAGGAATAAATGTTGAAGGCAAAAAGCTGACGCACTTGCGCTTTGCGGATGATATTGTTTTAATAGCCACTGAAGAGACTGAGATTGATACAATGCTGATTTAACTAAACAACATCTCTAAATCAGGTAGTCATCACATGAATATGAACAAGACAAAAATTATGACAGCTGATGTTCCACACCGGCCTGATGCAGTCATCAATAGGGTTACGGTGAAAAGAGTAGGGAGCTACATCTACTTGAGACATAAACTAAAATAAGCAAAGCAATCTGAGATGTGGAAACCAGAAGAAGAATAGGACTAAGTTGGGCAGCATTTGGAAAGTTAACACACAAGACCTTCCCAAGAAAGTTGAAAGCGAGAATATTTGACTCATGTGTTGCACTGATTCTCACATATGGCGCAGAAACCACAACATTTACCCAACAGAACATCAATAAGCTGGCCGTTGGGTAAAGATCAATAGAACGGAAAATGCTAGGCATATCGTTACGCCACAAGAAAAGAAATAAATCCTGGTATGAAGACCAAGATGCGGAAGAAGAAACATAAGCCGCCCCCCTATAAAATAAAGCAACGATGTGCGGGAAGTAGCAAGAAGGAAATGGTTAAGACTGACGAGGAACAGAGAAAAATGGAAAGTTAAAAAGAAGACTATATCCAATATTGGAAGTTATTCTTCCAATATTGGATATAGTCTAAAAAAGAAAAAGAAGAACAAGAACATATTTTGGACGCTGGACATGAGAGTTCGGGTACGCAAAAACACTACTTAATACTAGATCTGGTTACTTAAATCTAGAATTCTGGCTTCAAATGACAAAACCCTAGCTTCAAATGCTAGATCCAGCTCCCCTGCGTTAAACATTGTCTAAAAATTTGATGATAAACGTTTAATTGTCTAATTATATGATGACATAATCTCAAACTTTGAACTGTCAAAAATTACTTTTTACTGTTTTAAAGTATTATAACATAATTTAAAACAGTCAAAAATATAATGACGTAATTTGAAGCTGTCACAAAACAATCAATTGTCTAAAAATACAATAACATAACTTTAAATTGTCAAAAACTACGTTCATTGTTTAAAAATACTATGACAAAATTTTAAATGGTCAAAAATGACGTTTTATTATCTAAAAATAAAACAACATAACTTTAAACTAGCAAAACTGACGTTCAGTTGTTTAAAAATATGATGACATAACTTCAAACTGTCAAAATTAACGTTACATTGTCTAAAAATATAATGACATGAAAAAGTTGACATAAACTAAACTGTCAAAAATACTTTATTTGTCAAGTATAAAAACCATAAATGCCATTACATAATCTCAAGTTGTCATAATGTACTTAACCTAACCTAAAAACAATTAATTTTTTTTTAATAAAATCATTTTTCAACTGTCAAAAATATCTTAAAACTGTCAAAAAATCTATAAACTGAATAAAATGATTTTCAAGCGTCAACAAATTTCAAAACTGTTACAATAATATTCTAATTGATGAAATGATCTTCCAACTGTCATTAAAATCTCTAAACTAAATCTAGCCTAACCTAACCTAAACTGTTAGATAATCTTTTAATTAAATAATCCTTCAACTATCAAAAATAGCTTAAAACTGCCAAAAAAACTTGTTAAACTGTTTAAAACAAGTAACCTTTCTTTTTTTAGAGAAAAAGAAGAAAATACCAGTCCTAAAACCTCCCCTTATTTCTCCGGCTATCCGCAAGAAATCACCTTTCGGTACTGCTTTTTGCGGGAGCTGTCCTTTTGTATCTTACTTCTTATTGTCATTTTCCTTTTTGCCGATTATGTCCCGTATAGTCGCAGCTATCAGGTTCCACTTTGTACTATTTTCCAGCATGTGATCTTCAAACGTCAACAAATTTCAAAACTGTTAAAATAATCTTCTAATTGATGGAATGATCTTTCAACTGTCAGAAAAATCTCTAAACAAAACCTAGCCTACCCTAACATAAAAACTGTTAGAATAATCTTTTAATTGAATGATCTTTCAACTGTTAAAAATATCTTAAAATTGTCAAAAAAATTGTTAAACTAAATAAAACAATTATTAAAATGATCTTCAAACGTCAACAAATTTCAAAACTGTTAAAATAATCTTCAAATTGATAGAATGACCTTCCAACCTAGCCTAACCTAACCTAAAAACTTGTTAAACTGATTGAAATGATCTTCAAACGTCAAAAAATTTTAAAACTGTTAAAATAATATTTTTATTGATGGAATGATCTTTCAATTGTCAAAAAAAATTTAAACTAAACCTAGCCTAACCTAACCTAAAATTGTTAAAATGATCTTTCAACTGTCAAATATATCTTAAAACTGTCAAAAAGATCGTTAACATTCTCGCTGCTTACTTATTTTTGGCAGTATATAATACAAAGAGCGCCGACGCATTGTATGCGTCGGTAGCAGCAAAAGTGTTAAACTGAATAAAATGGTCTTCAGCCGTTAACAAATTTTAAAACTGTTAAAGAAACCTTTTAATTATTAGAATGATCTTCCAACTGTCAGAAAAATCTTTAAACTAATCTTAGCTTAACCTAACTTAACCTATAAACTGTTGGAATAATCTTTTAATTAAATAATCTTCCAACTGTCAAAAATATCTTAAAATATCGTTAAACTGAATAAAATAGTCTTCAATCGTCAACAAATTTCAAAACTATTAAAATAATCTTCTAATTTATAAAATTATCTTTCAACTGGCAGAAAAATCTCTAAACTAAACCTTGCGTAACCTAACCTAAAAACTGTTAAAATAATTTTTTAATTGAATAATCTTCCTACTGTCAAAAATATCTTAAAACTGTCAAAAGGATCGTTAACTTAACTTAACCTAACCTAAAAACTGTTGGAATAATCTTTTGATAAAATGATCTTCTAACTGTCAAAAATTTCTTAAAACTGCCAAAAAAACTTGTTAATGATTTTTCAAACGGTTTAACAATCTTCCAACAATTAGAAACTTTCCAAGTTGTCAGAAAACTTCTAAAAAATGTAAAACTATTCCAACAGTTTTTTAAACTGTCACAACAATCTTTCAAAATGTTTAGATTAATCTTCTAATGATAGAACGATCTTCAATTTGTCAAAAAAAAATTAAGTTATTGGAAGGATCAGTAAACTGTCATCTTAAAATGTTCTTAAACTGTCAAAAAATTTCAAAACTGTTCAATGTTCTAATTATTAGAGCATCTTCCATCTATCAGAAAAATCTTCAAACTGTTTGTAAGATCATCAAACTGTTTAGAATAGGATTAGGCTGTTAACAAATTAACTTCTAATTTGTTGGAAATCTTCTCGAACTGTCAGAAAACTTTAAACTGTTTTTTTAACTGTCAAACTGGCAGAAAAATCTTCTAACTGCTAAAACAGTCTCTGTCCTGACAAAATAATCTTTAAAACTGTTTAAACAATCTTCCAATTATAACATAACTTTACAGTTTGTACTTATCCTAATCCTAACCTAGACAAAGTTATAAACTGTTAGGTTAAAATATCTGACATTTGATATCTGACATTTAAAATTAATTTCATAAAAAATTAAAAAAATATATTGCGATTAATATTCTTTTCACAAAGAGCGCAAAGTAGCAACTTGTTCTGGGTTGTCTACTCTTCTTCCTTATAATTCAGATTAGATGTCGGTGCTTTAAGCTTTTTTACAATCATATTACCAAATAATAAAATGTAACTAAACATTTTTAACAAAAAGGAAAACAGCAATTAAGACCGAGATGTGTAAAATAGTAAATATAAATTTTTATATATAGTAACTTTAAGTATAATGTAGTTTGGATTAAGTACATTAATTAATAATTACTCACTTACTTACCTATTCATCATAAATTGCGCTTTAATTTCCTTATCAATCTACTTACCTTCAATAAAATGTATGGCAGTTTTAAAGTAATATTAATAGAATATATAGATAAAAATAAAAATAAAACACAAACTTGTTGTTGATATGTAATATATAACAAACAATATTGGACTAATTTATAATTATCAATATTTGTTTTAAAAGTAGTAAACAAAAATAATATAAAAATTATAAATACGTTATTAATAACAAATAAGACGCAAATGATTACAATGAGATAATTAATGAAAGCATACAAAATATATACAAATTTTGAAGAAAATAGTCATGTCTATAAAGTAAATTTTGTACAAAAGTTTGAAGCTATATTACTGACTAGGAATATTCATTTGATTATTGTATTATTAAATATATACAAAATGATTAATGTAATCAAATTAACTAAACCTAATTATTATTCAAGTACTATAAACTAGTTTCGATTTTATAGATTCAATAAATCCAATATTTAATAATCAAATACTATAAAATTAAAAGAATTTAGGTTATTAATAAAAAATCTAAAGCTGTGCTGAATTTAACATTTGAAGGTATGCAACCCAAATAGCTTTGTGATATTTGGGTTGCCTATGGTGTATACTTGTTAAGCAGATTTTTAACTCAAATTAAATTTTTGGAATGAAATATGATGTCAAATTAGTAACAAACACAACTTTACTAATAACCATAATAATTCTTGGTAAATAAATAAATAACTTATTCAATTAAAATTAGTTAATAGGTACATAATTAGATTCCCAACGTCTTCTTTTATAGCCTTTGATTGTATCATGTATCCAATCTATATAATTATGAACATTTGTATAAATGCCGTATTTGTCTTTAAGACCACAACCATCACCAAAACTGGTAATACCTTGGACGGTATACCCCAAGTATCTCTTCTTAGTACCTTGTGTAGTTCTGCACATTAATCCACCCCCACTATCACCAGCGCATGTATCAACTTTACCATTTTGAAAACCAGCGCAGAACATATTCGGAGAAATTTTATATTTTCTATAAGCTTTATAACAGGTTCCATTATTTACTATTGGAATCTAAAAAAAATATATATAATGTTAGCTATTGTGTTTAAATGATATTAATGAAATTACCTTTGCTTCTTGTAAAACTGTAGATCCATATTCGTCACTATTTTTTAATTTACCCCAACCCATAATGTTACAGTGTTGGTTTACTTTTGGTTTGCCTTTAGGTAGGCATGCTACTGTAAGATTAACAGCTTTAGGTAATCGAAGTAAGGCGATATCGTTGTCGATTGTTATTTGGTTAAACTTTTCATGACGAAAGTGTTCCGCAACCGGAATTTCTATTTCGTTGTCATCTACTTGGTTGATATCGTATTCGTTTATCATTACTGTGAGAATATTTCGGACGCAATGTCCTGCTGTTAATACCCATCGTGGAGCTATTAATGTACCGGAGCAGAATACTTCCTGCAAAGAAATAAAGAAAATAATTTAAGGATAAATGTGTATATGATGGTTTTGTTAAAGTGAATTATGTTAATTTCCAACTTATTATACTCTATAAATCCGGTCTTCTGATCCATAGCATACAGCATTATAGACAAATATGTACAAATTTGAGCATTAATATGTTTAAAATCCAGTTTTATACATAAATATATCTTTCTAAAGCAATAATCCGGCCCTAGTATACAAAAATCCGGTTATAGTATACATAAATCCGGCCTTAGTATACTTAAATCGGGCCTGAATATACATGAATCCTGCCATTTTATACATAAATCTAGTCTTAATATGCAATCCGCTTATAGTATACATAAATCCGGCCTTAGTACACATAAATCCGGCCTTAGTACACATAAATCTGGCCTTAGTACACATAAATCCGACTTTGGTTGTTAAACTATTGATCCGGTCTTCAAATAGAAAATGCGGTCTTTACATTTCTAAAATTTCGGTTTTTAAAACTATAAATTTGGTTGTTAAAAATGTAAATTTATCTTTGAATCAGAGAAATCCGGCTACCAATGTATTAAATTTGGCTCCCAAGTTGTAAATCCGGTGTTTAAAAGTGTAAATCCGGCCACCAATGTGTAATATTTTATTGCTAAATTGTTATTGTGTTTCAACAAATTTAGCTCTCAGTTAAAAATCCAATTGAGCTTAGAAAACCGGTAACCAATGTTAATTCGGTCTTCTAATTGTATATTTTACATTGTAAATTTGGCCTTAAAAAAATAATTTGGCCATTAAATTATTAGATTCTGCTGGCAAACTGTTAATCCGGCCTCCAAATTATAAATCATGCAAGTGTAAATCGGGCATATATAAATGTAACTTTATATGATAAACATTTTGAAATACAATTTCCTCACAATCAATTTTACTGAAATTTTTTTGATAAAACATAAAACTAATGCTTAAGGCTAAAATGTTGTTGTTCTGGAACTGATCATTAGAATAAAATACAATTTTGGAATTATAAAGTACTACTATAGTACTAATATAATAAAAATTTTGAAATAATTCCACACGATCAGTTTTTCTAGATGAATTTTTAAAATTGTTCAAATTTTGATACAATATAAAACCTAATGCTAAAATGTTGTAGTTCTGGAACTGATCATTAAAATAAGTTTAAATTTTGAAATTTCAACGTACTTCTATAGTACTAATACAAACTTGACATCCTTAAAAATCCGGCTTTAAAACTATAAATCCGGCCATTAAAATAATAAATTTGACTTTTAAATGTTATTTAAACTTTAAAAACTGTAAATCCGGCCATCAATATGTTAAATTCTGTCCTCCAAATTATAAATTCAGCATTTAAAACTAGAAATTTGTTTTTCAGCGTGTTTCAGCCAATTTGGCTATAAATCCGGCCTCCAAATTAAAAATCCGGTATTCAAAACTGCAAATTCGGCTTTTAAAACTACAAATTGGGCCTAAAAAAGTGTAAATCGGGTCACAAATCTTCAAAAAGTTTGACTGCCAAATACTAATCCGGCCACCACATTAAAAGTAAAAATTACCAAAAATTAAATGTATTAAGTTTAAATGCAAAATAATAATCTGGCCTTCTAATTGTATATTTGGCTTTTAAATGTGTAAATCCTTCAAAACTTAGAAGCCAGATAGGATTGAATAAATTCTGTCGGCCTTATAAATGTAGATCCGGCTTTTAAAAGTGTAAACCCAGCTTTCAAAACTGAAAAGTTGGTAATTAGTGTATTAAATTTTGCTGACAAACTGTCAAACAGGCTTCCTAATTGTCCAGCTTTTAAAAGTGTAAAACTTTTTAACAAATTTGGCTATAAATCCGGTTTTAAAAGTGCAAATCCGGCCTTCAAAAATAAAAATACTGCCAGCAATACTGCTAATCCAGTTGTAAATTCATCATATAAAAGTGTAAATCTGGCATTTAATACTGAAAATTTAACCCTCAACGTATTACAACAAATTTTGCTATAGATTCAAACTAAAAATAGAAAATTTGGCCTTTAAAACTATAAATCAAACTTATAAACTATAAATTAGGTTTTAAAAATTATAAACCTTGCTACTATTGTGTTTAATTTGTCTGCTAAATGTTAATCCAATTTTTTAATAATAATTGTTGATCCGGCTGTTAAAAGAGTAAATCAAGCATTAATTCAGCTAACAAACTGTTAATCCGGCTTCCAATTTGTAAATCCAGTATTTAAAAATGCAAATCCGGTATTTAAAACTGTACCTTTGGCTACCAACGTGTTAAATTAATATAAATTGGGCCTTGAAAATTGGAAATTCGGGCACCCATGTGTTAAATTTAGCAATCGTTAATCATCTTGACTGTAAATCTGGCTTTTAAAAGTGCAAATCAGCCACGAATGTGTTAAAATTTGCTGCCAACTGCTAAAAATTATTAAGCAATTGAAAATATAAACTCAGCCTTTAAATTAAACATTAAAAATTAAAAACCAATGTGTTAAGTTTAGTTTAATTGAAAATTCGGCTTTAAAAACTGTATATCCGGTCTTCAAATTAAAAACCCTGTCAACATTCTGTTAAATTCAGTTAACATACTGTTAATCCTAGTTTCAAATTATAAAGCCTGCCTTAAAATTTTAAATTCGCCTCTTAAAACTCTAATTTGGACCTTAAAAATTGGAAAATTTGCTCGGTAATGTGTTAAGTTCAACTGCCAAATGTTATTTCAATCTTCTAATTGAAAGTCCGGTTTTTAAAAATGCAAAAACAATTTTCAAAACTAAAAACCCTTTAAATTCAGCATTTGAAAGTTAAATTCGGTATTGAAAACTGGAAATTTGTGGCTATTAACCTATTAATCCGGCTTTCAAATTATAAAGCCGGTTTTTAAAACTATAAACCCTGTTAAAATTAGATTCTGAAATTTAAATACAGCCAAGACATAACAAAGATACATTATTGGTTAACCTAACCTAACCTAACCTAAAGGGTAAATCAACATGAGAGTGAGAACTGTTTAATGATTCTATACCAAATTTTGGTTTTGTAAAAACTCAAAACAAGTGCCTGTATTAAAAGATGATGCAATAAGGAAAGGGTTTTGACAAGAGAAAACAAAAACATCAAATAGTTCAAGATTTTAGCTTTAATTTTTAATTTGTTCTCAAATTCATTTAAATCGGTCAATAAATAACCAAACTACAACTATATTTTGAATATTTTGTACCATGGAGGCCGGATTAGGTATTATAAAACCGGATTTGTATGTTCCAAAGCCGGATTTTTTAAATTTAAATATTTGTAGTCACGTTAATTTCTTTAAATATCAAAATTATGTAGTTTCAAAACTTTTGTAATTTTTAGACAATTTTTGTATTTCTAAGCCAGATTTTAAAATTTTAGACCGGATTGTGAACTTAAGGAGCCGGATTTTAAATTTTAAAGCCGGATTAAGTATGTTCAAATGCAAATACTGAATTTTCTAACTTTACTTTTTGTAACCTTTTAAAACAAATTTTGAAATTTTAAGGCTGGATTTTGTAATTTTTAAGTTGGGTTTTCAAAACAAAATTTACTTCTATCAATACAAAATTTTGAATTTAAATTTTAATCTTTTTTACTTTAGAGACCAGATTTTCAAATAAAGTTTAGTAATTTAAAATACTGGATATACCAACTAAATTTTTTAAGACAAACTTTGAGGTCTAATTTTGTACTTTTCAGGTCAGATTTGTGCTTTTAAGACCAGATTAGGTATTGTCAAATCCAAAATAGCATGTTTCAAATACCGTATTGTTTAACTTTACCTTTTGTGACCTTTTAAGACAAGTTTTAAAGTTTTGTGAAAGAATTTTGTACTGTTCTGGCTGGATTTCTTATATTTAATACAGGATTTAAAACATTTTCAAAAATTTAAGGCTTGATTACTCAGTTTTTGTTTACATTTATATTTTATAGCTGCATTAATAGCATTAACAGCTAAAGATTACCTGTCATCCTCTTTAAGTGACAACTAACATTCATAGAGAAGAGAAACTCTGTTCTGGATCATTAACTCTTGAATAGGTAGGTGGGGCACTTAGATAAAAAATACTCGTTTGCAATCAAACATTTTGTTACCGTCGAAATGTCGCCGGCAGAATTCCAGGCCAGAAATGACCCCTCGACGCGACAAGTAGACAAAGGGTGGAGCCTACCCTCAACCGCTCTCAAAGATAAAAGCGCCGAGAAAAGCACCAAATAGTTAGTCGACTCTGACTAGCATTCAGAAAACAATCCGACCCTATAGGCACGTGTTGAAGACTTGCTTTTGCTCGTACCTCGACGGCATTGTTTTCTAGTTAGCACAGAGTTATCAAGTGCACACCCGTTGCACCCATTATACCAGTCGCTTATTTTCTGGCTTCTTTTTGTATTCATTTGTATTTGTTGTATTTACGACCGGCCGCAATGGCAATGCAACGTCCTTAGACGGAGCCTTCCGATAGTGCCAATAACTATCAGAAACACACATACAGATGTCTCCTAGACACGGGAACAAACGCCAACTTTATCCACGTTGACCTGGCGCCACAATTCTAACGGCACCAGGTCACTATGCAAACAGCGTCCCAGAACGGCGCCCTCGAGACAATGGGCAAAACGGATGTAGAATTTTAACTTGGAGCCTCAAACTAGAATACCAGATTTTTTGTGTCCCAAGAACTGCGACACTATTCTATATTGAGGATGCCGTTCCTGTGCGAGCACGCTGGCACATTAAATTTTGCCCGGGGATGCCTACACTTGGGAAAACGTTATCGCGATACAATATTTTGGGGCCAGCCCAAAGACCCCAAGAAGCTCGATGACAACCAGGAAAAACCCGATCTGGAACATGGGTTCCCAGACGAACAGAAACAAAAATTTAAGACGCTCACTACCAAATTCTGTGAATTATTTACGCCAAAGAACGAGTTTGCCGACGTGCCGCAAAACATTGAGCACACGATCAGGCTAACCCATTAGAACTCTATCGCAATACGTCCGTATCGAGTCAATAACGAACAAAAGCGACTGATTGACAAACAAGTGAGAGACTTATTAGCTCAAGGAGTCATAGAACCATCGACAAGTCCATACTCATCGCCGATAGTACTAATCGGAAAGAAAGACGGAGAACTATCAATTCCGCGTGATGCCGTTTGGGCTGAAAAACGCACCGGCTACGTTCCAATGACTGATGAGCTAAGAAGTGCTTGCGGGGTACTTGCACAAGTTTTCCATCGTGTATCTTGATGACATCATTATTTATAGCCGGTCCTAGAAAGAACACCTAAAACACATTGCCCTGGTGTTCAAAAGGCTTCAGAAATTTAACCTACGCCTGGGACCGGCTAAATGCGCGTTTGCTAAAACCTCCCTGGAGTACCTTAGACACATGGTTGACATAGGAGTCACTCGATCCCTGACCAAGCACCTGGACCAAATAAACCGATATCCCACTCCGAAGACAAAACTCCAATTACGAAGGTACCTAGGGATTTGCAAACTGGGTGCGGCAGGTGACTGCCACACTAGAGCATTCAGGTGGACAGACAATAAGAAGCGTCGGTACCATGTAAACGAACAGGAATGCCTGGCGCTTGTGTGGGCACTAGAAACGTATCGACCTGTTGGAAGGCCGACACTTCACAGTTACCTGGGTTAATAATTTTAAAGACCACCGGTCTAAACTAGTCAAATGTTGATAAGACATTGCCCAGGAAAAGACAACCAGCTGCCGAACTTGTTGAGCCGGGACCAGGAAAACCAACCCACTAACCACCAGCTGGACCTAGAATATTTGGTACCACCGCAATCCTGCGTGATCCAAGTGCCGCTGATAGAGGAAATAAAGTTGGCCCAGGAACAGGACGAAGACGCAATACAAATTACGGCCATCCTTCAGGAACCCGATCACCCCAAATACCGTGAGCACGACGAACATGTGGAGCTATTAGACGGTGTGCTCTACCGCAAAGCCGTAGACGAGCTAGACAGATGTCTATACGTGCCGAATGAAGCACGAGAACGCGTCCTGCACGAGCTACACGAAACAGAGCGAGCTATACGAAGCCGATATTACTGGCCCGGCACAATTATTACGGACAACGGGCCACAGTTCCGGTCCTATAAGTGGACACAAACATGCCGGCGTTGGGGTTGTAAACCGTACTATACCCCAATATACCACCCGCAAGCAAACCCAACGGAAAGGAGAAACCAAAAATTTAAGAAAGGACTTTGAGTAAGGATGCAGGGGCAACCGCCACATACGTGGGCGCAACATATACAACCCCTTGCATTTGCATTTAAATTAAGGACGCGGAGAAATGCAGCTACCGGCTACACGCCCAGCCAAGCCCTAATGGGGTACAACTTGCCCCGTCCTGGAAACTGGCAAATCCTTTCGGTCAAACAGCCGGCAGCACCAACGCACACGGACAGAGAAGACCACCTGGAAGACATTCAACGTTACGTCCAACGTTACGATCAGCCGGACAAACCAGAACCCGTAGCCGCCGACCAACCTGTGATGATCCGGGCTCACCCACGAACCGACAAGCGTGAGCATATAAAGGCGTTTTCTCCCAAATGGCTTGGCCAGTATCACGTACAAGATATTTACTCGGGTCGAGTATACGTAGTCGACCAGAATGGGGAACGAGTGCGGATCCACGATGACGTCCGTCCAGCCCCACCAGCACGCAAAGCCACACCGACACCGCCAGTTTTGCCAGAATAGGTCTGTGATGACAAAAACCTATTGTTGTCAACAGACACCAAAAATTAAAATTTGTCTGCATGCGGACAAACATGCAGTGGCGCCCATAAACTTACGACCACAACCATTTCAGGATGATTTCTAGCCTTCCGGAGCCGTCTGTTACCGGCGAAATGTCAGCAGAATGCCAGGCCAGAAATCACCTTATCACCCTTGACGTTCCAAGAAAACTAAGGGTGAAGCCTATCCTCAACCGCTCTCAAGGATAAAAGCGCCGAGATAAGCACCAAATAGTTAGTCGACTCTGACTAGCATTCAGAAAACAATCCGACCTTATAGGCACGTGCTGAAGACTTGCCCTTCCTCGTACTTCGACGGCATTGTTTTGTAGTTAGCACAGAGTTATCAATTGCACACCCGTTGCACCCATTATACCAGTCGCTTATTTTCTGGCTCCTTTTTGTATTCATTTGTATCATTTGTATTTGTGTATTTTCATTGTTCATTTCATACCCTTGTGTCATTTGTATATTTTCATTTTGTTTGCAACAAACTGTTAATCCGGCATCTATATTATAAATTTGGCATTTAAAAATGTAAATTCAGCATTTAAAAGTACAAAGTGGGGCATAATGGAGGGGCGTTTTTAGAGCGGCTATTACACGCGAACGGGTGGGAATAGAGGGCCGCGGTTGACATCGTTTGATTCAGGCAAGCTTACCGTTTGTTAGCCACAATGGTTATATGGACAAGAGAACATCGCGCGTTCGCAGTTGAGGAGTATTTAAAATCCGGCGAGTCCGTTATTGTTGTGCAGCGGCTGTAGCAGTTCGAATGAGTAGTCGAACACTTCGCAGGATTTTACACAAAAACCTTTACTTTCACCCTTATAAGCTAATGGTTGTCCAACAACTGAATCAAGGAGATTTTGCTCAACGCCAATACGCCAATATTGGGCAGCAGAAAATCCCCGTGAATTGCATCAACGCCCATTTCACAGTGAAAAAGTCACCGTTTGGTGTGCCGTGAGCCGTCTTGGAATAATCGGCTATTATTTCTTCGAGGATGCACAAGGAGCAACCGCAACTGTAAACTCCGAGCGGTATATTGCTATGTTAGAAAACTTTTTCATCCCAGAATTTAGACGACGAGGAATCGATACAAGAAATGTTTGGTTCCAACAAGACGGTGCCACGGCACATACAGCCAGAGCCTCCATGGAAGTTGTGCGTCGCATTTTCCATGGACACGTAATCTCCCGCTTTGGTGATGTGCCATGGCCCCCTCGTTCTCCTGATCTCTCAGCTGCTGATTATTTTTTATGGGGATACTTAAAAGCAAAAGTTTATGCCGATAAGCCTCGAAATCTGCAAGAGTTGAAAGAAGCAATCACAGCACAAATTAGGGCAATTGACATCGACTTGTGTGCGACGGTGATGCGGAACTTTGAGGACCGATTACAGCAGTGCATTGCCAAAAACGGTCGTCATTTTAGTTGTTAAATGGTAATATGTATACTTCAATTTTTTTTAAATACATTTTTATTTAATTCAAAAACAGCGGAGTTATTGTTATTTTAAAAACGCCCCTTGATTATGCCCCACCCTGTATAAAATCTACATTAAAAACTGGAAATTTGACATTCAACGTGTTTCTCGTTTAAAATCAAAAATCCAGTTACTACATTAAGTTCCGCTTCCTATTGTTAATCCCCTTAATAGTAAAACCGGCTTTTAAAAGTGTAAATCCGGCCTTCAAAACTGAAAACCCTTCCACAATTGTGTTAAATTCAGTTGGCAAAGTATAAATCCAGCATTTGAAACTGTAAATTTGACGTTTGCAGGTCTAAATTCAGCATTTAAAATTAGAAATTTAGGTGCCAACAAGTTTTAACAACTTCGGTTGTCATCAGACTTTTAAAAATTTAAATCCGATTAACATTTTAAGTTTGACTGTCAATTTTGTAGATTTGAAAAAATTTAAATTTTAAATTTATTTTGCGTAGTTGTGTAATTATATTTATCACTTTCTTTACCAATAGTAAGATAAGTAATTTGAATTATAACCAAAATAGTTTTGTTAAATTGCAGTTAAAAATCCAGCTTTAAATTGAGCTTAGGAAACCAATAACCAATGTTAATTCGGTCTTCTAATTGTATATTCGGCGTTTTACATTGTAAATTTAGCCTTCAAAAATAATAATCCGGCCATTAAATTATTAAATTCTGCTGGCAAACTGTTAATCCGGCCTTATAATTATAAATCATGCAAGTGTAAATCGGGCATATATAAATGTAACTTAATATGATAAAAATTTTGATATACAATTGTCTCACAATCAGTTTTACTGGAAAATTTTTGATAAAACATAAAACATATGCTTAAGGCTAAAATGTTGTTGTTCTGGAACTGATCATTAGAATAAAATACAATTTTGGAATTATAAAGTACTACTATAGTACTAATATAATAAAAATTTTGAAATAATTCCACACGATCAGTTTTTCTAGATGAATTTTTAAAATTGTTTAAATTTTGATACAATATAAAACCTATAGTAAGTTACAATTTTAAAATTTCAACGTACTTCTATAGTACTAATACAAACTTGACATCCTTAAAAATACGGCTTTAAAACTATAAATCCGGCCATTAAAACAATAAATTTGACTTTTAACTGTTATTTTAACTTTAAAAACTGTAAATCAATATGTTAAATTCTGTTGTCCTCCAAATTATAAATTCAGCATTTGTTTTTCAGCGTGTTTCAGAAAATTTGGCTATAAATTCGGCCTCCAAATTAAAAATCCGGTATTTAAAACTGCAAATTCGGCTTTTAAAACTACAAATTGGGCCTAAAAAAGTGTAAAACAAGCCACAAATGTTCAAAAAGTTTGACTGCCAAATATTAATCCGGCCACCACATTAAAATTTTTAAAGTAAAAATTACCAAAAATTAAAAATTTGGTCAACAATGTATTAAGTTTAAATGTAAAATAATAATCTGGCTTTCTAATTGTATATTTGGCTTTTAAATGTGTAAATCCTTCAAAACTTAAAAGACAGATAGGGTTGAATAAATTCTGTCGGCCTTATAAATGTAGATCCGGCTTTTAAAATTGTAAGCCCAGCTTTCAAAACAGAAAACTGGGTTATCAGTGTGTTCAATTTTGCTGACAAACTGTCAAACAGGCTTCCTAATTGTCCAGCTTTTAAAAGTTTAAAACATTTTAACAAATTTGGCTATAAATCCGGTTTTAAAAGTGTAAATCCGGCCTTCAGAAATAAAAATACTGCCAGCAATACTGCTAATCCAGTTATAAATCCATCATATAAAAGTGTAAATCTGGCTTTTAATACTGAAACTTTAACCCTCAACGTATTACAACAAATTTTGCTATAGATTCAAACTACAAATAAATAAATTTGGCCTTTAAAACTATAAATCCAACTTTTAAAACTTTAAATTAGGTTTTAAAAATTAAAAATCCTGCTACTATTGTGTCTGCTAAATGTTAATCCAATTTTTTAATAATAATTGTTGATCCGGCTTTTAAAAAAGTAAATCAAGCATTTAAAACGGCCACCATCGTGTTTAACTCAGCTAACAAACTGTTAATCCGGCTTCCAATTTATAAATTCAGTATTTAAAAATGCAAATCCGGTATTTAAAACTGTACCTTTAGTTACCAACGTGTTAAATTATAGTAAATTGGGGCTTGAAAATTGAAAATTTGGGCACCCATGTGTTAAATTTGGCAATCCTTAATCATCTTGACTGTAAATCTTTTAAAAGTGTAAATCCGGCCTTCAAAACTGAAAACCCTTCTACAATTGTGTTAAATTCAACAACAACTGTAAATTTGAAAACATTTAAATTTTTAATTTATTTTGCGTATATTTCTCACTTTCTTTACCAATAGTAAGGTAAATAATTTGAACTATAACCAACATAGTTTTGTTAACCTGTCATCTACTTATGTTAAATTGCACCATTGTCACTGGAGGAATTCCTTCATGATTTGTACACAATTATAATTAGATGCTGAGATCAGAGTACTCATTAATAATTTATTTCTTTATCAAATGTTAAGCAAACTAAAATATTTGTTAATAATAGTTAATATCTATTAGATTCACAGCAAAAATCATTTCAGCAAGATAAATTGCTAAAGAGTGATAATTGGAAAAAAAATAAATTAAATCTAAGTTTTAATTAATTAATAACAATTATGCTAACATTTATTACGTCAGTTCAAACGAGGTTATCTTAAGCCACACTTAACACGTTGCAGTTATGATAAAAAAAGGTAATTAAGATAAGTTAATTATTAAATAATTTAATAATTTGCAATAATAACATAGACATAAAAGCGTGCATAGAAATTAAACAACAAAAAATATTTATTCCCTCAATTACCAACACTGTAACGAATTTATGTATCCAGACAAAAAAACTCAAGGATTTCACGTAGACATTATTTTAAAAAGTAATACATTAAATAAAAATAGCATGACAATAAGGAAATTATAATTTTAAAATTGTTCACTTTAAAAAAATCATATGCATGAGATGCATGGATGGCATAGCAGCAACATTTTTATAATTTTGCTTGCTATATGACCAGAAAGCCATTCGACAGACTGGTTTAACAAGGTATAATGTTATACTTGTTTATTGGTAAATAAACTCTGCAGGTCGGTTCAAATTTACACATTTATTTATTAATGCTAATTTACTTTGTGCTTGGTAATTATTTTGTTTGTATGGCGACACTTGATTACACAAAATTATTAAATCTACTTCTTTAACATAACAATGCATGTTTTAGTTATTAGTATAATTAGTTATTAGCAAATTTCATATTTATTTTTATCAAGTTTAGGGTTTTGCAGACGATTTCAAATTGACTAAATATATTACATTCACGTCACGTAGACAAATTTACAGAGCAAAAACTATGATTCTTGAGCTGCGTACTGACTTAAACGAGCAAGCGATAAGTTTTTTTTACATTTCAAAATGTGACTAACATGATTAATTAATTTGAATTATACAAAAGTTGAAACAAGTTAAATAATAATTAATTAAAAACCAATCAACTAAATTTAAAAATATAAAGTAAGTCCATTACCAGTTAATATTAAAAGTATGATATGCAAAATCTTCAAGTTCATCATTACGCATAATCATAATTACAGTATTGACGCTATTAATATTTATAGTTGTCTGCATACGAAGCCGCCGCGTGGAATACCAAAATCAAGGTTACTATGTAATGCAATTGTAAAAATATAAAATAATAAATTTTGCTATGCATGGCGTATTCTACGTTTATTACAGACGTTTTAATATCTTTATGTCGTTAATTGTGTAGGTTTTGATTGATCTTTTTGTTATGAGTGATGGATACAGTTTATCCATTGACTATATTTATATGGCCTTGCTTTTATCAATATTTACTATGATGTAGCATGTGTGCAAATATTATTTTTTTGAGTAAATATGAATGAATTGGTTTTAATTCGTTTAACTGCATATTAATATTATTCTTAAAATTAAAGTGCTACTTAAGTAAAGTCAAGTATAACATAAAATTCAAAAGTTTAACGTAAAATGTTTGCAGTTTTGTAAGATTTTAACTAAAAAAAACGGTGAAATTATTGCTGCGCAATTGGTTATAAAAGAAAACCCAGTTGAGCTTTTTTATGTATAGTTTTAAGGTTGTAAATGTTACTTCATACTCAAAACATTATCATTTTATGGTAATGGGTCACTAAATTACAGGTTATGTCAAGATAGCCGTGTCAATTTAATTAAATTTTAGATAGTTGGTAGTAATGATGTTTAACTGCATTGTTGCCAAGTTTTATTAAAATCCAATGTATAGTTTTAAAGTTATAAATGTTTCTCAATTCTCAAAACATCATCAGATTATGGTAACGGGTCACTAAATTACAGGTTATGTCAAAACTGCATTGTCAATTTTATTAAATTTTAAAAAGTTGCTAGTAATGATGTTCGACTGCATTTTTGCTAAAATTTCATTAAAATCCAATGTATAGTTTTGAGGTTATAAATGTTTCTTCATTCTCACAACATCATCATATTATGATAGCGGGTCACTAAATTACAGGTTATGTTAAAATTACCGTGTCAATTTTATTAAATTTTGGAGATTGGTAGTAATGATATTTGACTGCATTGTTGCTAAATTTGATTAAAATCCAATGTACAGTATTTAGGTTATATAAATGGTTACAGGTCATTAAATTGCAGGTTATGTCAAAATTGCAGTGTCAATTTAATTAAATTTTAGAAAGTTGGTAGCAATTATGTTCAACTTCATTGTTGCCAAATTTGCTCAAAAACCAACAAGGCTTTGAAGTTAACTAAAACAAAACTACTAAAAAAGTAACAACCAGAGGTACTTAATAGAACCAAAAGACCACAAAAAATGGACTAGAGACCTTGTTCTACAAAAAAAAAATTGTTTCCCAAAGCAGTACCTACAGCGTTATCATACTAAGCTAGAATGCCTGGCATTGTACAGACTATCTTACCTCAAAGAAGAACTTCTGTTAGGAGAAACAGCAACAGATCAAGTAACTAGTATAGCTAAACCATAGTTGGATAAGTAACCCAAGCTTATGAGATCACAACTCTAGGAATTCTCTTTTAGCATCAAACACGTGCTATCAAAACCAAATTCGATTAGTAGCCTATTCGCAACATTCCGAAAACAGTTCCGTAGATAAAACTTATGACAATGTAGACTACTAACTCTATTTCCAAACCAACATGTAACTACAATAAACATAATCACGGTGCAGAAACCTAAAGTCTAAAAGTAACTAATAAGAAGAAACTCCATGCCTGTAAAAGGTGGTGCTGGCGGCGCGGCGTTTAATAAGACTTTCCTGAACTGCCAGAAAAATAAATTTGCCATTCTTAACAAAATACAAAAACCATAGCAAACTGTATACTCGCGAATAATGTGTTACTTTGAACACGTGCTTAGAAGAGAAAATGGAAATTTTAATAAAGATTAAATAAACAGTCTCAAAAAAGTGGTCAAACCAAATTAAGAAACTAACAAATTCCAAGGATGCAAAACATAAGGCTCAATGGCCAAAATAGTTTGCAGAGTCACTGCTCCTACTCAGTGAAGAATGCTAACTACAATAAAAAAAACATGATTCCTCCTTTAAAACCCTACTCAACACCGTCCAACAAAAAAACGACAACTTAGAAAGAAACGAGCGTCTCATCGCTTTGTAACTTAGTTCAGCTTCCTCGCGTCATTTAACGTGATAATTTCTGGACCTCTTCAGAATCAATCTTTTCAAATAATTAAGATTACCCTACCACTTGCGGGAGTCTATCCCGTTGATGTTAAGGGTGCAACCATGTGTGTTTTTCAGAAAGGGTTTGAGTTTCTTAAGGTCGAAGATGTTTGGCTACCCTAGGGTGTAGATTGGTGTACGTTGTTTTCTTCTTCTTAACATGCTCATTGACTAAGTGCAGAATATCATGATGTTTCTTGCAGTTCCGGTGTGTAAGTTCCAAGGAATCTTTTGTGCTAAAGTTACCTTCTTTGTAGTGGTAGACTGACGGTGTTGATGTTATGCATATCAACTACACATATCGCGTTGAGGACTTAGCTCAACTACAAGGTGTGACTTTTTCAGATTCCCCATGGAGGTCGGATATGAAGTTAGACGGTTTACTTCCTTTTCAGGTTTCTTTCAATACTTCCGGAGTGCAAAAAGGTAAGACGGTGTTTGTCTCGATGTCACACACCACTAACTGTAGCTCACCGGATCTACAGGTGCCAAATTTTATTGCGTTTGATTTGATCAACCTAAGCAAGCACTCGGGAAATTAACCTAAACTTAGTAGAGAGCAAACACCAGCATTGGCCAACCTCATGAAGTAAAACTTCTGAAGCAGCACAAAAATAACCTTAGCCTATACCAGGTTGACCTTAGAACCATGTAACCTAAACTAGAATACGTCAACGCCGTCTAAAACAAAATAAAGCAGTGGCAAACATCAAGTCAACGAGACAAGCCTTCTACCTTCTAAGGCAAGTGATTAGTAAACCCAAAAATGACAAGACTATAATGTCAACGGAATTGAGCTCACATCTCCATCCTAGATGTAACTCAAAGAAGAATTGACATTTTATTACTATTACTCCGGACAAATGCAAAGACATTAGTACTTACCAAAAAAATGCACTTTCAATAGCTGAAGCAAAAAAAAAACGACCTCTGGCGCACATGCTACAAAACTGTAACTAACAAAACCGTTATGCGCTCCTTGAGCTAATTGCGGCTACAGTTAATGCCTGTTAGAAAGTCCTTGACAGGAAAAAACCCGAGAAGAGCAGGCAAATGGTATACTGGTGGAATAGCAATATCGCCGACTGAAAGACGAGATGCCTACAAGGTAAGCAAAATCTGGTATCTGCTTACCTATTTGTTTGATGGATAAAGACCAAGTGGAGCTAGCAAAATGGTTTTTGCAAAGCACCCAAAAATGGCGGAGCCTTGAATCGTTTTTAAGCACATATCAAACATCAAAAAGTAACGGAAGCGTGCCAAAAACTTAAAACGCAAAAAGCGGTAAGGCCAAATTGTATCACACCTGAAGTTATCAAGATGACAGCTAAAAATATCGCAGAATCACCACAGACAACCCTCAACACTCTCCTGAGCAAAAATTATCTTCCCAGCAGAGTGGAAAATGGCCAGGCTAACCCTGATTGAGAAACCTGCAAAGAGATCAAGCAAATTGTACAGGCCGTTGAGCATCCTCAAAGCTTTTCAAGCATCGGACATGCAATACGGCATCAGGTAGAGGCGTTTTACTATCGACGTACTACAAAAAGTGCAAAAACTGGTAACAAAATGTAAAACCAAGTAAAAAAACTGTGTTACTATTTGATTAAAATTACCTGCAGCTTCTTGGAGAACCGCAACTTTCTAATAAGAGTGACAGTTTAGAAATGGAAGTGACCGCTGGGGTTCTACAAAGCTCAGCCAAGGATTTGACACTATAAAACGTAAACTAAAACGGCGTCTTGAAGCAAAAGATGCGGAAAAATGAATATCGCCATACACAACATAAAAGTGCTGGTGAAAGATGCCAAATGCGTAGCTGGTAAGATGAATGGACAAAAAATATCAAACTTGCAGCCCAAAACACAGAAGCTATCATCCAACAAGTAGGTAAAACCTTAAGACTCTCTCCATCATAGTCAACGGCGTTACTATTTCAAGTAAGAGCTGCATCAAATGCCTGGGTATCACCTTTGCTCATAACATGAATATGAATCCCTACACTAGCCAAATTAATGCCCGACATAGACGCACTTAAAAAAGGGCCCTGTGCAGCGTCTTCTCTATAGTTTTGTACGGGACACCAACATGAAGTCATAAAAAAATATTAATTTTGAAACGCACGGAAAGGTCGCCATACGCATAACGTCCGCGTACAGGATCGTCTTTAGTAAGACAATAGTAGACATTGTTGAAACTATCCAGCTATACCTCCTGGCTATAGAACGCTCTTACAAATCCCGCAACGCCGTACAAGGAAGCAAGCAAGACAGTTGACTATCAGGAAATAGAAGAAAAAACCAAAATTCATTTTACAAATATAGCACTTTGGATAATGAGAAAGCACGGATGCGAGGATTATTACCTCACCCAATTTCTAAGCGAGACTTAGCGTACCCTTACCGGTTAAAGCTGCGTGCAAGAAAGAACTGCCCATATTACGGTATAACTGATACACCAAAGTAGATAAATCGTGATAAAAAATATTATTAAAAAAAAGAAAAAAAGATTAAAAGAAGCTACGTGAGAAAGCAATAGTTGCTGCAACAAAGAAATGACATCAATAAAGTAATACCCCAAAGGTAATCTCGCTGAGGTGGTTTTAGTGAGTAAGTCTCTTTTTGAATTAAGTATTCAGTTCTACACGGCCATGTGAAATGGACGTGCATAAAAAAATACCTTAAAAGATGGCCAACCTTCCGTAATTCCGTATTTTCCCTCTACGCCAACCATCTCTTTATCCACTAGTTACTCTCTAGATATGGGAGAACGATAACAAACTCCCTTGAGGTTAACCACCTACTTCTAGGCACCACCTGCACACACGGGATTGCACTTTTAACCGTAGAGAAACTTCCAAACTCGGAAAAACCGCAGGTGACAGTTTGGGGCATAAAGAGAACCGGTAACAAAACTCGACTCAAAAGCCGCAACATCTCTGCTTCCACTAAACATCAAGCAAACTAGAAGGAATACTGACTACTACCAAGTTGCATCTACTGGCCAAAGACCAAACTACCTAAACAAAGTTGTCCCATTCCCTGGAAGGTGCTTTGCAGAATACACTACTGAATTGCATCTGCCGGCCTCAATAGGCCGAGGTAGTTTAATCCCGGCATTATAACAGAGAAGACATTATACCTTAGAGGGTGATCACTGCTCCCATTTCCAAAACACAAAATTCCCTAAAGGAGCCATCTTCTGAAATCTTGTTTCTACTCCCTGTGGCAATTCCCAGAGAAAAACAAACCCAAAAATGCACTAACTATTATTAACTAATTAATACTATTTTTCCAAAAACCGCCAACAACCACCGCCTCCGACATAACCTAAACCTTAACAAAACAACAGCACAAGAAACAAAAGTACACGCCATTAGCAATATGAAACCGGCATTTATTACTGCCAAATTCGCCAATCTGGCAGAAAAGAAGCTCGGAACCACATTTGGCCAATCAGAAAAGGTGTCATTGAACTATGACATCTAAAATTGTCAAACAACCAATGTCCCCAGGCTTCTCGATACCCAACAGTCTTTTCTAAGAAGTCGCCCGTAGAAAAATGAAATTCTACCACACGCAACGACAAACTTAACGAGTACAAATGATGCGCCACAAACATCATCTCTAAAGTATTGCGTCCTTGCCGAATTGCCTCCAGGTTCAGAGAACGGTATCACAACAAAGATCAATATCTAAACAAAGGTTGTTACTCTAAAACCGGTAGTAGAACGTAGCCAACAAAATTGTTCAGACCTGAAAGATTCAGCTAAATACATAAAAGGAACCTACAAAAAAAATTTGCAAAATTAATTTACAATAATCCCCTACCAGCTGAGTCCATCTCAAAACATACTAAGACCCGTTTGCACCATAGTGGCTTAAATTTAGGCTTAATTAAACCATAGTTAACTTTAAGGCTAGTTTTAATTTTTATTGCATTGCACCAACATATTTTAAGCTTAGTGTAGCAAACAGGAGTTTAAAATAAATTACACATGGCAACATTGCACATTTTTAGTAATTTTACAGAAACTGTTGGTATTTGTGTCTATTTATTTAATAAAAACGCCTAAATAACATAAAACCTAACCTTTAATAGCGTGTGTCAGTCCAGATCATATTAAATTTTTACGTTGTAATTAATATTGTTGCTTAGTAATGAAAATAAAGCCAGAATACCACTGCAAATTATATTTTTAGGTTAAGTTTTTACTAAGCCGACAATATTGATCGCTTAAATTAAGAGTCCCTTAAAGCCAACTCCGTAAAATATGTGGTGCAACGAAATAAGCCACCCTTAACGTTTTAAGGGCAGTTTAAAATTTAAGCAATGTTGGTGCAAACGGGCCTTAGTGTACAATACACCAAACATAAATTGACCGGTGGTGTATAATGCAAGAAAGAAAAACAATACACTCGGAGACACAATCATTTATACATAATCCAGGTTGATGTTGATGAGCCCGCAGCTTATGTTAGACTGACGCATTTTAAGTTTAAATTTGCATGCGAATGTATGCATATTACTATTGTTGCCCACTTTTTTTGGCATGCTGTAGAGTCACCGGTCAATTTGTGTTTGGATTACTGTAAAACCGAACCCAATCAAATCAAAGTGACCCCACAACTTGAGTTTCTTATATAACTGTACCTTCACTAGTAGATAGAAAAGTTATAATATTCTTCTAAATATAAAACAAAATATTAAAATAAGAAAAGAAATATTATATTCAAGACAGTATTTGACAAAAAAATTATTACTATCAATAAATAGTTTCAGAACAATTTTTTCAATTTATTTCTAGTATTTCAAAATTTAAAAAAAGTTCTCATTATTACTGTTTATTATTATCCTTCACATAACATTTATCTTATAAACACTAAGCAAACAATATAAATTGCAATTATAACTAAACAAATATTATTGCAAACCCGTTAGCGATCCACATAATTTGTTTGCTTTTTCAAACATTGTCTATATTACGTCATCTTGCAAAAAATATATAAAAACTTGATTGATGAACTCTCAACACATATGGTGTTAATTCGCGTATAATCTTTTCAGCGGCTTTTCATCACTAAATTAATGAACCAGATACGAATGAATTTAAAACATTACTTACATGATATTTATTTAAAATCGCCACATGCCACGGCCATTTGTTCTTCCTGGCATCACGACCTCCAATAATTTTCAACATGTTGAGTTTTCTAAAAGGTCGGCCGCATTTTTTATAAAGGGGTTTCTTTTTCTTTACAGGTTCTGGTTTTATATGTGTATTGTATTCGTATTGAGTTATTTCTGTAAGAATAATAATAAGTTGTTTGTAGTTGTCTGGTGTTAAATAATTTTATAAACATTAGTGTTTCAGGGAGTGCACCCTTCATCAGTATAACCAGTATATCTTACCTTCAAATTTTCTATTGATGGTGCCCATGAGTTGCAATATGTATATTTCGCAATTTGTGTTTTCAACGAAACAATATGCAGTTTCTGTTTTTCGTTTTGTTTTGCAGTGGCGTCCTTTTTTACACATCTGGAAGCGTTCAGTCTTACAGTTTGGAGAGCATTTGTTCCATGGCGACCATTTTGACCAAATGCTCTTTTTTAAGTTTTTCGTTTTCATATGATTATTTCTCTAAAATTAAAAATGAAAAATTAAAAAAGTAGAACCCTAAGAGTTCATTATTTACATTTTTAGACCTTAATCTATGTAAACTTTTTAATTTGAAATTATTCCAATTTTTTTTGGATATATTTTGGACCACCCTGTATAAAAATATATAAATTCGTTCTCAAACAACTGATATAAATATCACAAAATAATCTAATATTTTTATCAATTTAAATTTATTGTAAATAATGCAAAAAAACTTTTTCAAGATATTTAACCGTGCGCTGCCATTAAAACTAATAGTACTACTAAAGTCAATATTTAAAGATTACAATTCTATTAATATTTTATTGAATAGTTTAAAATAAAATGTCAAATATTATCCCACAATGTAACATTTATGTCACTTAAATGTTATCAGGTTAACCCAATAACCCAATAAATTCTAATTAGGTTAATATAATTTCTTACTCACATTGACTTCTTTAATAATATGCAGTCTTTTATTAATACTCTTCATATGCCTTTGTCGTAGGCATCGTTTTCTATCACAGGGTCTTTCTTCATATACTCTAGAATTTTTACATTTAGGACTCGTACATATCCTTAATCTATTCTGCCAACAGTTTTCACAAGCCGTCCATGGTGTCCATGTTGAGTATGTGGACTGGTTGATATTAACAGTAGTGTTATCGGAAATGTGGTTAGACATTACCGCTGGTGATATATCCGATGTTAATATTGCCTGAAAAGAAAAAGAAAATAATTAATGATATATAAAATTTATTTAAAAATACTTTTCATGTGTCAGAATTAATTTCTTTCTGATGAATGATTAATTAATAATTAGAGAACTACATATTTAAGTAAAAATGGGATGGTAGTGGCCGTTACTGTGTGATAGTTCATTATAAAATACTAGTTTCAACCTTTACCATCATCAGTTTTTTCTTTTCTTTTCACAGGTGTTGTTGTGTGTTGCGGGTGGTGTGAATTGAAAAGAAAACACTGATGATGGCCTAACCGCCGAAACCGGTTTAATATAAAAATAAAATCAGCACAATAAAGTATAAAATTTTTATTAAAATACCCTAACCTCAATTATTTTAAACTGTGCAATAATCAGAAACAAATACTAATATTAATTATAACCTGCAAATAATCTCTTTATTACCGTTCGCAATGGTTTTTGCATTTCCAACCTGCGTAACTTCCTTTTAGCTAGCTACTACTAATTCTACATCTATCTCTATCACGAGGTCTGTGCCCAAAGCTCCGTAGGAAGGCAAAAGCTTTAGGGTATTAGAAACGTGCACGAACTCACGGTCAAAACTTTGAAATCTAAAATATCTTTAGGCAAAGGCTCCGACCAGTGGCGTATCAAGGAAATGGAAAATCTGCACATACGTTGGTTGGCTACGTAGTTAGAAAGTGTAACACCGATAGTAACGCCTGCTACAAATGCGGAGAAGTTGGACATAAGATCAGAAATTACCAAAATACCCTGAAGTGCAATCTGTTCAACGAGGAAATGCACAAAACATAGACTATGCGTTGTCCTGTATATAGGGCAATTGTGAAAACGCAAGAGAAGAAAAAAAATGATAGATCTAAGTTAAAATGATAGTGTTCAAGAATGCGCAATCAAATCTTAAGTTCATAAAAAAGAAAGTTACTTTTGCTTTGATCTCCGAGCCTATTTGCAGCCTAGCTTAAACTAAGGTTTGCAAAATAGGTGAAGTGCAAAAACACTGTCTTCTACTCATGTTTTTTCTCACCCACGATCAAAGATTTTGCCACAACTTTACATGGATTTGGCAAAAACATAAAGCAACCAAGCGATTGCTGATAAGTGAGGTCAAGTGCTCTCTTACCAAAGACTGCAAAGACAGCAGTTTGCTGACTGGACAAGAGAGCATGATTTGTTTTTAATAAGCAGAACAAGCCGACATTCGAAAGGGTTGGTGGCTTGTCTTTCATAGATGTAACCATGTATTCAGCAAGCTTGACTAAACATATACAGAAATGGGAAGTGAGTAGAAAATAGAATATTAGCCTTTAGATCACTATAAACATAAAGATTGCAACCACAATCTTTTGTAACATTAAAAAATTAAATTTATGAAAAAATATTCTAAACTAAAAAACATCCATAGACGCGTTTCGAGGTTTACCTCTCATCAGTATGGCTTTATTTATTTAAACTAATTGATTTTTAACTTACTTCGTCAACATTATTCACCACCACAATTCAAAGTGAATATTTTAAAGGGTGTATTGACTATTTATACTAACTGACTTAATGACTTTATTTAATGGCTATGGTTAATAGCATTCTGAGAATGAACAAATAAACTAATTATTTCGGGATATTACACAATCTTTTGTGCTCTTTGCTCAATGCTTTTCTTTTAATATTGATGTTACTTTGGGTGTTCCACAGGGGTCGCATCTTGAACCTCTACTGTTCAATATCTTTATCAATGATGTGGTACACTGTTTTTCCAATGCGCAATAAATGATGCTCTATTACTTAATGAAGAAGTGCAGATTTTTTCTAGTTGATGCCAGGGTAATAACTTACAATTTAATTTAAATAAGTGCAAAGTAATGACATTTTTTAGACGTCAGTATACAGTAATGTATGGTTATTTTCTCATAAATGAAATACGTTTGATTCAAGCCTAGATCCAAAAAAAAAAGTTTGTTCGTTTTTAAGCATATAAATGTCTGAAATAAGACATTTTAATTTTGACGTGACACTAGTTTTTAAAGGACTTGCTCAGCTCAATTGGTATTTATGGCTATTGTAAAAGCTCGCAAAAGTGTTCTTATTAAGAAAAGAAAAGAGAAAAGCAAGAAAACAGTGCACTAGTAGAGCAGCAGCATTGCCAAACTAAGAAACAAGTACACCAGCGCACAGTAAAGACTCCAGTTTCCAGGAGCAAATAGACTTGCTGGACAGTATCGCAAGAAGATTAAAACTGCAATAGCAGAAGCAAAACAAAAAGCATGGAACTCTCTGTGCCAGAAAATAAACAGTGACTTTATAGAGCTCTGGCTACAACATTTTTCCCGATTGCGGCCAAAGAGCAGGTAAAGTTAAATAAGGACTCTTCCCAAAACACCTGACGACCACATAACCAACATTTTTATGTAATCCTAAAGACATAACCTCCATCAACGTCAAGGAAATCAAAGAAACGGGCTACAAAATAAAAACAAGCAAAACGGCAGGGCCGGACAGAAACCCACCAGAAGCAATGCTGAAAAACGCCCAGAAGCACTTCTAGCCATTTTTAACACACTCAAGAGCAAGGGCACTTTTCTAAATTAGTAAAAAATGGCAAGGCTAACCTTAATTAAAGCAGTAAAAAGTTTGTGGTGATTGTAACGTTTGATATTAAGCCCAAAACATCTCCTTAATTGACTACGCCGCTGATGACGTAGCAATCATTATTGCGGGCAAAAGCATTGAAGAAATAGTAAAGAATATTGAGTGGGCTCGTCAAATAGCTTGACAAAAAAAACTCCAACTTGCTACGCAAAAACCGGACAGGAGAAGCCTTAAAACATTTTTATTCACGATCAATAGCATGCTAATAACTGACCAACAAAAGAATCAAATATCTGGGCATCATTTTTGGCCATAATACGAACATGAAGCAGTGGAAAAAGCTGATAACACTACTGCGATGCTAACTAGACTGATGCTCAACATTCATCATCATCATCATCATCAGCCCCTTTTTACGCCACTGCAGCCGCATTAACATTTTCTCTGCCCGTAATGCTGGCAACTTACATTACAGGTGAACATACAGTTTTAAGTAGATTCCAATCCACTGGAGATATTATTAATCTACTTCAGACCAGAGAAGGATCCTAGTCATAAAACTCCACGTTGACAAGGCGAGTTGAGGAGAGCGTATAAACGTTTGAAACAGTTTCTCTTGTGAGATTCAAACCCACGATCTTTAGTGCAGCAGTCGGATGCTTAAACTACTGCGTCATGCTCAACATTGGATGACTTACAAAAGAAAAAAATTGTCGTCTCTTCAATGGTGTTGGACTGGTGCCAGTGGGACCATAAAAAGTTCTGAAAAAGTCTCAACGTATGCAGAAAAAGATTTGTGTCTTGTCCGCGCATAGGACGGCCTCCACAGAAGCGATACTAGTCATTGCTAATACCATACCGCTGCACCTACTAGTCGTAATCAACCCGCCGTTTCAAGCAGAAGAAATCGGCAAGAGAAACAAGTATAGTGATGTAAGAGGACAGCGGCACGGTTCAACCTCCCTACCATAATCAGTGCTCCTGCCAAGTCTAACCTACCCAGCATCTTTGTTCTCAAACATATCATCATCGTCATATCTGATAAAAGTACCACTAATCACCCTACCCGATACAAAAAACAGATCTGACTCAAAAATAAATTTGGTATTGTAACATATCAAAATAGCATAATCTTCAAACTACCTAGTTCCTCAATTTTGCTCCGACATAAAGAAATAAAAATTACATGTGTTTGGTTTTTAATATCTTCCAGAACAAATTTGCTCTGGTAGATCGAGTGTAAATTTTGTCTGGCAACAGAGGTTGTTCGAGGAAATAAGTTGTTCATATACGCAAGATATTTCCCAATAGACTTGTCCCAACCCTAAATACGCATTCTTATTTGTTACCAAAGACGCTTATTGTTGTCGCGTTGCAACAATAAATACAAATTTTAATAAAATTTCAAAAACAGAAAAATCCAGCTATAAAATATTAAAAATTTTATTACAAAAAATCAAAAATCCGCCATAAATCGGACACAAAATAACAATATATTGTTGAAAAAAACCAAAATTCGGCTTTCAAACATTAAAATGTTGTGGGAAAGCATCAAAATTCATCCGTAAACTCTTAAAAAATAAAAAATTCTTTTTATAAAAAGACAAAATTAGCAAAATTAGGCTTTTAAATATCAAAATTTGGCCAACAAATATAAAAATTATTAAATAAGAAAATTTAATCATAAAACATGAGCAACTTGATTTGGCAAAAAATCCGGCCGGATCAACTAACAATTTGATTTTTGCATAAAATCCGGGTTTTAAATAATAAAATCCGGCCAATAAATAATTAAATTTTTCCGGATAAAAAAGAAAAATTAAACAAACATAGGGTCATAAAATAAATAACTCAGTTTGACAAAAAATCCGGCCGAATCAACCAACAATTTAATTTTTGCATAAAATCCGGTATTTAAATATTGAAATATAGCTAATAAATAATGAAATCCGGCCAAACAAAAAGAAAAACTTAAAGAAACAAATCCGGTCATAAATGAGTAACTCAGTTTAGCAAAAAATCCGGCCGAATCAACCAACAATTTAATTTTTGCATAAAATCCGGTATTTAAATATTGAAATATAGCCAATAAATAATGAAATCCGGCCAAACAAAAAGAAAAACTTAAACAAACAAATCCGGTCTTAAATGAGTAACTCAGTTTAGCAAAAAATACGGCCAAATCAACCAACAATTTAATTTTTGCATAAAATCCTGTTTTTCAATATCAAAATCTAGCCAAAAAATAAAAAAAATCATTTAAAAAAGCGGCCATCAAATGAGTAACTTTTTAGTTTTTCTAAAAAATCTGGCCGTAAAAAGTGAGAAAAATAAATCGGTTAAAATAACTAAAAAAATAGTTTTTAACTTTTAAATATTGAAATCCGACCAATAAGTATGAAAATTCGGCCAGATAAAGTATGACTCTTAAAAAAAAATCAGGTTTTAAAATAAATTGCATTGACAAAAAATGAGGCCAGATTTATCCAATATATAAGTTTTGCATAAAACTATGAAACTCCGGCCAGATCAAGTTTGTAACATGAACAAACTATTAAAATGTCAAAACCTTTTAAAACATGTTTTGTAAATCCAACCTACAATCTTTAAAATTCAGCCGGATTATTTTCGTTTTTGCTCAAAATCCGGCACAAATAACAAAATTCAGCATTATAGGTAAAATTTCAAAATATCTTCCAAAATTTTTGGAATTTTATGATGAAACTTGCCAAACATTTTCTCCAATCACTGCTCAACAACAATAATAATCAAAATTTTTAAAGATTCCAAACAGTTTTTATCTAACAAAAAAAAAATTTTTAAAATAAAATTTCAAAAACAGCAAAATCAAGTTATAAAATATTAAAAATAATTTTAGAAAATCCAAAATCCGACATAAACTGTTAAAAAGTGTACATTGTTAAAAAAATCAAAAACAGGCATGAAACATTAATGTGGTCAAAAAGCATCAAAAAGTCTTAAAAAATGCAAAAATCTTTTTATAAAATGACAAAATTAGCAAAATTTGGCTTTTAAATATCAAAATTTGGCCAACAAACATAAAAAATATTAAGTAAAAAATTCGGTTATAAAATTAATTTAGCAATAAATCCGGCCGGATCAACTAACAAATTGATTTTTGCATAAAATTCAGTTTTTAAATATCGAAATCCGTCAAATTAATAGTAAAATCCGGCTTGATAAAAAGAAAAATAAACAAAAAAAATCGGCCATAAAATGAATAACTCAGTTTAGCAAAAAATCCGACCGGATCAACTAGCAATTTGATTTTTGTATAAAATCCGGTTTTTAAATACCAAAATCCGGCCAAAAAATACTGAAAATTGGCCAAACAAAAAAACTAAACAAACAAATTTGGTCATAAAACATGTAACACAGTTTAGCAAAAAAATCCGGCCGGATCAACTAAAAGTTTGGTTTTTAAATATCAAAATCCGGCAAAAAATAGTAAAATCCGGCGAGATAAAGTGTCAAAACTAAAAAAATCGGCCATCAAATGAGTAAGTTTTAAGTTTGCCAAAAATTGATTGGTATTGTTGTCGAGACGTAGATTGATAATGCTCGTTTTGTGAAGACGTGTTTTTCTTTTTTTTCTTTGGCAAAACGCTCTTTTGTAGACTTTAGTTTTTAAGATTTGATATTTTGGTCCGTACTGGCGACTGATAAAAAGTTTCTAAGGTTGAGGTAGCAAAAGAGTATTTTCTCGAATGGTACTAGTTTTGTAGTTTGTACTTTGGAGGATTGTTAGACGTGTTTTTTCCGTTTCGTTTCAGTTGTTGTGAGTTTTGTGATAGTCTTGATGGTAACCTTATAACCAAAAAAGAATAATCTTCATCCAGACTACCTGATTTCTCAATTTTGCTGCGACATAAAGAAATTACATGTGTTTGGTTTTTTATATCTTCTAGAACAAGTTTGCTCTGGTAGATCGGATGTAAATTTTCCCAATGGACTTGTCTCAACCCTAAATACGCGCCCTTATTTGTTGCCAAAAACGCTTATTGTAGTCGCGTGGCAACAATAAATACAAATTTTAATAAAATTTCAAAAAATCTATAAAAATTGTTACAAAAAAAAAACAAAAATCTGACATAAACTGTTGAAAACTGCAAACTTCTTTAAAAAATGTAAAAATTAGCAACATCCAGACATAAAATAACAAATATATTGTTGAAAAGAACCAAAATCCTGCCTTAAAACATTAAAATGTTGTCGGAAAGCATCAAAACTCAACCGTAAACTCTAAAAATGCAAAATTCTTTTCATAAAATGACAAAACCAGTAAAATTTGGCTTTTAAATATCAAAATCTGGCCAACAAATATAAAAATTATTAAATGAATAAATTTAATCATGGATCCGGCCGTAACATGAGTAACTTATTTTGGCATAAACCCGGCCGGATCAATTAACAATTTTAGTTTTGCATAAAATCCGGTTTTTAAATAATAAAATCCAGTCAATAAATAATTAAATTTTTCCGGATAAAAAAGAAAAATTAAACAAACATGTGATCATAAAATAAGTAATTCAGTTTAGCAAAAAATCCGGCCGGATCAACCAACAATTTAATTTTTGCATAAAATCCGGTATTTAAATATTGAATAAATAATAAAATCCAGCCAAACAAAAAGAAAAACTTAAAGAAACAAATCCGGTCATAAATGAGTAACTCAGTTTAGCAAAAAATCCGGCCGAACCAACCAACAATTTAATTTTTGCATAAAATCCGGTATTTAAATATTAAAATATAGCCAATAAATAATAAAATCCGGACAAACAAAAAGAAAAACTTAAACAAACAAATCCGATCATAAATGAGTAACTCAGTTTAGCAAAAAATCCGGCCAAATCAACAATTTAATTTTTGCATAAAATCCGGTTTTTCAATATAAAAATATAGGCAAAAAATAGTCAAATTTGGCAAGATAAATAAAAAAGAAATCATTTTAAAAACCGGCCATCAAATGAGTAACTTTTTAGTTTTTGCCAAAAAATCCGGCCGTAAAAAGTAAAAAAAAATAAATCAGCCAAAATAACTAAAAAATAGTTTTTGACTTTTAGATATTGAAATCCAACCAATAAGTATTAAAATTCGGCCGGATAAAGTATGAAATTTTTTTAAAAGAAATTCCTGTTTTAAAATAAGTTGCAGTTGCAAAAAATGCGGCCACATTTATCCAATATATAATTTATGCATACAACATTTAAATCTGGCTATCAAGTATAAAACTCCGGCCAGATTAAGTTTGTAAGATGAACTAACAAACTATTAAAATGTCAAAACCTTTGTAAATCCAACCTACAATCTTTAAAATTCAGCCGGATTATTTTTGTTTTTGCTCAAAATTTGGCCCAAATAATAAAATTATAAAATTATAAGTAAAATTTTGAAATATCTTCCAGAACTTTTGGAATTTTATGATGAAACTTGCCACAAACATTTTCTCCATTGCACAACATATAAAAAAAATAATCAGATTTCTAAACAGTTATTATCTAACAAAAAAAAATTAAAAAAATATGAAATAAAATTTCAAAAACAGCAAAATCCAGTTAATAAAATATCAAAAATATTTTTAGAAAAAACCAAAATCCGGCATAAACTGTTAAAAAGTGTACATTGTTGAAAACAACCAAAAACCGGCCTAAAACATTAAAACGTGGTCAAAAAACATCAAAATTCAGCCATAAAGTCTTAAAAGATGCATTTTTTTTCATAAAATAACAAAATTAGCAAAACTTGACTTTTAAATATCAAAATCCGGCCAATAAACATAAAAAATCCGCCCATAAAATTAGTTTAGCAAAAAATCCGGGCGGATCAACTCCGGCCTGATAAAAAGAAAAATAAACAAAAAATCCGGCTACACCTAACGCGACAAATTACAAAAAACTAACCTAACCTAACCTAACCTAACCTAACCTAACGCAACAAATCACAAAAAACTGTTCATCTCTACCGCCCGTAAGCGTTCGGCAAAATTTTTTCTACCAAAAAATTGCAAAAAAATCAACCGTCAATTTTATCTATATGCATTGTTGAGCTACGACTACTCCTAACGCGACAAATTACAAAAAACTAACCTAACCTAACCTAACCTAACGCAACAAATTACAAAAAACTGTTCATCTCTACCGCCCGTAAGCGTGCAGCAAAAATTTTTCTACCAAAAAATTGCAAAAAAATCAACCGTCACTTTCATCTATATGCATTGTTGAGCTACGGCTACACCTAACGCGACAAATTACAAAAAACTAACCTAACCTAACCTAACCTAACCTAACGCAACAAATTACAAAGAACTGTTCATCTCTACCGCCCGTAAGCGTGCAGCAAAAATTTTTCTTCCAAAAAATTGCAAAAAAATCAACCGTCACTTTTATCTATATGCATTGTTGAGCTACGACTACACCTAACGCGACAAATTACAAAAAATCTTAGTTTAGCAAAAAATCTCGACCGGATCAACTAACAATTTGATTTTTGTATAAAATCCGGTTTCTAAATATCAAAATCCGGCCAAAAAATACTAAAAATTGGCCAAATTAAAAAACTAAACAAACAAATTTGGTCATAAAATGAGTAACTAACAAAAAAAAAAAATCCGGCCAAATCAACTAAAAGTTTGGTTTTTAAACATCAAAATCCGGCAAAAAATAGTAAAATCCGGCCAGATAAAGTAAAAAAACTAACTAAGAAATTCGGCCATCAAATGAGTAAGTTTTAGTTTGCCAAAAATTGATGGGTTTGTTGTCGATACTTAGATTGATAATGCTCGTTTTGTGAAGACGTGTTTTTCTTTTTTCTCTTTGGCAAAATGCTCTTTTGTAGACTTTAGATTTTAAAATTTGATATTTTGGTCCGTACTGGCGACTGATAAAGAGTTTCTAAGGTTGAGGTAGCAAAAGAGTATTTTCTCAAAGGTTACTAGTTTTGTAGTTTGTACTTTGGAGGATTGTTAGACGTGTTTTTACAGTTCCGTTTCAGTTTTTGTAAGTTTTGTGATAGTCTTGATGGTAACCTTATAACCAAAAGAGAATAATCTTCATCCAGACTACCTGATTTCTTAATTTTGCTGCGACATAAAGAAATTACATGTGTTTGATTTTTATATCTTCTAGAACAAGTTTGCTCTGGTAGATCGGATGTAAATTATGTCTGACGACAGAAGTTAATTACAAATTATTCGAAGAAATAAATTGTTCATATACGTAAGATATTTCGCAATGGACTTGTCTTAACCCTGAATACGCGCCTTTATTTGTTGCCAAAAACGCTTATTGTAGTCGAGTGGCAACAATAAATACAAATTTTAATAAAATTTCATAAACTGTTGAAAACTGCAAACTTCTTTTAAAAAAATGTAAAAATTAGCAACATCCAGACATAAAATAACATATATATTGTTGAAATGAATCAAAATTCGGCCTTAAAACATTAAAATGTTGTCATAAAGCATCAAAATTCAATCCTAAACTTTTACAAAATGCAAAATTTATTTCATAAAATGACAAAATCAGCAAAATTTTATTTTAAATATCAAAATCTGGCCAACAAATATAAAAATTATTAAATGAAAAAAATTAATCATAGATCCGGCCGTAACATAAGTAACTTAGTTTGACAAAAAAACCGGCCGGATCAACTAACAATTTGATTTTTGCATAAAATCCGGTTTTTAACTAATAAAATCCGGCCAATAAATAATTAAATTTTTCCGGATAAAAAAGAAAAATTAAACAAACATAGGGTCATAAAATAAGTAGCTCAGTTTGGCAAAAAATCCGGCCGAATCAACCAACAATTTAATTTTTGCATAAAATCCGGTATTTAAATATTGAAATATAGCCAATAAATAATGAAATCCGGCCAAACAAAAAGAAAAATTTAAAGAAACAAATCCGGTCATAAATGAGTAACTCAGTTTAGCAAAAAATCCGGCCGAATCAACCAACAATTTAATTTTTGCATAAAATCCGGTATTTAAATATTGAAATGAAATCCGGCCAAACAAAAAGAAAAACTTAAAGAAAAAATCCGGTCATAAATGAGTAACTCAGTTTAGCAAAAAATCCGGCCGAATCAACCAACAATTTAATTTTTGCATAAAATCCGGTTTTTCAATATCAAAATCTAGCCAAAAAATAGTAAAATTTGGCCAGATAAAATTGAAAAAAAAAAAAAAATAAACTTCAAATGAGTAACTTTTTACTTGCCAAAAAATCCGGCCGTAAAAAGTGAGAAAAATAAATCGGCCAAAATAACTAAAAAAATAGTTTTTAACTTTTAAATATTGAAATCCGACCAATAAGTATTAAAATTGCTTAAAATCCGGCCCAAATAATAAAATTCAGCATTATAAGTAAAATTTTGAAATATTTTCCAGAACTTTTGGAATTTTATGATGAAACTTGCCAAACATTTTCTCCAATCATTGCTCAACATATAAAAAAATAATCAGAATTTTTCAAAAATTTCAAACAGTTTTTATCTAACAATTATGAAATAAATATCCAAAAACATCAAAATCCAGTTATAAAATATCAAAAATATTTTTATAAAAAATCCAAAATTTGGCATAAACTGTTAAAAAGTGTACATTGTTAAAAACAACCAAAAACCGGCTGAAACATTAAAATGTGGTCAAAATTCAGCCATAAAGTCTTAAAAAATGCAAAATTATTTTCATAAAATGACAAATTTAGCAACATTTTGCTTTTACTAATCAAAATCCGGCCAATAAACATAAAAAATATTAAGTAACAAATCCGGCCATAAAATTAATTTAGAAAAAATCCGGCCGGATCAACTAACAATTTAATTTTTGCATAAAATTCGGTTTTTAAATATTGAAATCCGTCAAATTAATAGTAAAATCCGGCCATAAAAAGAAAAATAAACAAAAAACTCAGTTTAGCAAAAAATCCGACCGGATCAACTAATAATTCGATATTTGCATAAATTCCGGTTTTTAAATATTAAAATCAGGCCAAACAATACTAAAACACGGCCGAATAAAAAAATTAAACAAACAAATTTGGTCATAAAATGAGTAAATCAGTTCAGCAAAAAAAATCTGGCCGGATCAACTAAAAGTTTGGTTTTTAAATATCAAAATCCGGCAAAAAATAGTAAAATCCGGCCAGATAAAGTAAAAAAACTAATTAAAAAAATTGAGCATCAAATATGTAAGTTTTAAGTTTGCCAAAAATTGATGGGTATTGTTGTCGAGACGTAGATTGATAATGCTCGTTTTGTGAAGAGGTGTTTTTCTTTTTTCTTTTTGGCAATTGCTCTTTTGTAGACTTTAGTTTTAAGATTTGATATTTTGGTCCGTACTAGCGACTGATAAAGAGTTTATAAGGTTGAGGTAGCAAAAGAGTATTTTCTCGAATGGTACTAGTTTTGTAGTTTGTACTTTGGAGGATTGTTAGACGTGTTTTTTCCGTTTCGTTTCAGTTGTTGTGAGTTTTGTGATAGTCTTGATGGCAACCTTACAACCAAGATGTACAAAGTCTTTTAAATCGTAGAATGTCTTGTAGGATTTATTAAAGGAAACCACAAACTATTTCTTATAAGGTTCTTATCAAGACACCGCCAGTCAATACTCATATCCATCTCTTCGGGATATTCATCGTCTGCTGCGGCCACATCTTTCATTTGCCGCATAGGTTTGAAAGTATCTAGATAGGCTGGCGGCTGGCGTTGGTAGTGCTCAGACATCTTAAAGTATAAGACCTTAGGTTGTGTTCTGACTTTGGGTAGTCCGCCGAAGAGACGTCTGTGTCGTTCATGTTTTTTCCTTTGAAATATTTAGAAAGGGTCAGAAAGGTCTTACCAGAGACATGTTCTTCTTAAAAAAGAACTCTTGCAAAAGCAGCAATAAGTGGATAAACTTTGGTTTGGCGTCAACAGCTTTATTCAACTATATTAGTTAAACTTAATAAATGATGTATACCTAGACTAGTGTTTCAGGGTATGCACCCATCATTAGTGTGCCTTGCATCTCAATGGTCAAAGAAACAATTTACATAAAATAATTCGAGTAAATAGAACTCAACGGAGAAGAGCTGAACTGACATTCAAAGACAAAACTCTGGTTTAGAGTGGACACATTTTTTTAACCATATTGACACATGGTATCAGTAGCGTAGCTAGGATTTGTATCCCCCCGCAAAATATTAAAAGGAGCCCTTTAGAAATGGGTTTTGAAAAAAAAAATGTATTTTACACTTTATTTTCACCGATTTCCTCCCAAATTTGGTTAACTTATTTTTGGGCCCTCTCGCATGATGTTTGGGGGCACCTAAAATATTTTGAATTTACATAAATTTGGAAACCGAAATAAAAATATTTGCTTACGTCAAAGTTTTCATTCATGTTTATGTTAATACGATTAATTTTTCTTATCATTACTTTATTTGATTGTACGTACGTCAATAAGTAGACACTGACACATATTTGCACAAAAATGATGCATTTTTTAGCACAAATAAGATTACATAACATTATCAATAAATTACTCATATAATAAAAAATCAATAACAATAATATATAGAATTTATTATAGTTCTAAAAAGAATTCAAAAATTAAACCTAAATCCATATAATAATCTTCAATCTAGATTTAGATCAAGTATAAAACATATTATCAATGAAACTATATGTTTTGTCAAAATAGATAACTATCTTTATAAAATTCACTAATCGAAAACTATTTCGGGTCCTTATTGCATGTTGACTATAGGAACATTTTATAAATAAATATTAAACAAAAATAAAAGTTTAATTCATTAAAGATAACAACATAAATTACAAATTCCTAGCATAATATTTATATATGTTTCAAGGACGTGCATTATTATGATGATAATAGCTTCAGAGGAACAATGTTTCAGTACAAGGGCCTATGGCCCAAATGCTGAAAGTTGCTATTAAGCATTATGAAATAATAAAACAATTTACTTTTTTTATCAAAAAATGTAAAACATTTACATAATAATAAGTACGTTTAATACACGTAAAGAGAGAGGTGATAACGCAACTTCCTCTATTTCAAACAAGTTGAATTGTATATATGTGTAATAAGTCTGTAGTGCACTTAAATCCATATATGGAAAATATGCCTTTGCGTTATCACCTCTCATATATATTTATATAAATAAAAGGTATCATAGTTCTTTTAAATTGTCTCTTTAACCAGTGCGATGCTAGATAGACTGATGAAGGGTGCATACCCTGAAACACTATTGTATGTGTCTCACACTGAGTGCAATAATTCATTAAATTCAAACAGTATTTTTGAATTTACATTAATTACCAACATTTATTTAATTTGGTTATAACTGCAACGTTAATATAAATAGCTCTCTAATGCAACAAATTATAAGCGGGCGTTATAAATTAAATATTAAAAATATTTACATAATCACGAGTAAATAAAGTACTTTTGAATTTATAATAATTAATAACATTTATTTATTTTAGTTATAACTGACATTCATATAAATAAATCTTTAATGCAACAAATTACAAGCGGGCGTTATAAACTACAACGCCCCGGTTGTTATAGTTTTGTTTATATATTTCAAATTAAAAGTTGTATTTATGAGTTTTATAATAACTCAACACATTTATTGAATTAAAATGTTCAAATGTTTTGTATCGTAATGACACCATTACAATACGCGTTTTTTTAACAAGATCATTATAAGCCCAAAATATTAAAAAACATACAAATCAAGCTTTATATGAGTTATATTATTTTTTTACTTACATAGCTTCTGATATCAAGTACAAATAGCACTACTACACATATATTGATGAGTCCCATTTTAATACACATAATATAATAATAAAATAATAAAATTCGCAAATCATTTTATAGAGATTTCTTATCACTATCTAATCACAATATAAGTAATCGTAAGGTAGGGGAAGTACTTTAAGATTTGCTCAAAATACTACCGGATATTATTTTAATATAAATTAATCAAAGCAAATAATTTGGTTATGATATTTAATCAATGAGTAATATTTTTTTATTCAATTTTTTATAAATATATGAGTAATACTAAAGTTGCAAGTGAATTGGTAGAAGTTTCTTTTTTTTTGGCATTTTGATACTTTCGGCAAAGTATACATTTAATCCTGAGAATAACGTTTATTGTCAACTTTATATCAAAATAATCGTTGATCTGAACAAACTAATTGTCAAATTCTGAACAAATTTAAGAATTATGCAAATAAATTGTTCTATAGTAAAGAAAAAAGTAAGAAAGTGTCCATTAATGGTCAGTTCATATAACACTTGCACCCAACGTCGACTGTAAAGCCCATTTTTAATAAAAAATATTTGCCACTTTGAAAAAATCACAACTTCAAAATGCATAGAACTACAGAAGATATTACCAGAAAAAGCAACAAATATTGTCAGAAAATAGTAACAATTAATTTCCTTGTTCAAATCAGTACCCAGGACCAAATCAATTGATGTTGATTGGAGATTTCAAGTCTAAAAATAATAACTAAACCTTCTGCATATTGTATTTTGATGAAAACAAATTATTATGACATGATTACATAGTGTAGTTATGGGTTAAAAGTAAGTAATGGGACGTTTGAGCCTGCGAAAATTTTATTGACCGTGAATTTTTTTTCATTCTTTTCTATTTTCATCAAATTTCATATTTTTGACCGTTTTTAGCTAGATTTTGATTTTATTTAAAAATATAATAATGTTTTATAATCGAATTTAGCTATTTTTAACTTTTTGAAATTTTTAACAGTCAATAATTAAATTTTGGAAATTTCGGCCAATAATTTCATACTTTATGGCCGGATTTTGGTCCTTTCTAATAATATATTGATGTTTCAAGACCTAGTTTAGGTCTTTTCCACAATAGATTGATATTTTATGGCCGGATTTTGCTATTTTTGACATTTTTTGAACTACATTTTGCACTTTTTTAATCCATTTTTTAGTTCTTTTTGAAAATATTTCAGTATTTTATGACCAAATTTTGCCATTTTTATAAATAAAATGTTGCAATTTTTTATCAAATTTTGGTACTTTCTTACAATTAGTATTTTTGACATTAATAGAATTATGCACTTTTTGACAGTTTATGACTAGATTTTACAGCCAAATTTTGCTAATTTTGAGATTTTATTAAAAAAAATACATTTTGCAATTTTTGACTTTTTATAAATAAAATTTTGCATTTTAAACAGAATTATTATTATTTTAAAGCCGGATTTTGCTATTTTCTAACTAAAACAAAATAAAATACGTTCAAAAATCCTTTATTAGAAAATAGTTTTGCTAACTTAATAATAAAGCCCAGCAATTGTAATGCGGAGTTTTGTAAATATAATAAAGATTATTGGCTCTAAGTTGAAAACCTTGTTCGTCTGTTCTTTTCTTCATTTGTTTGTTTAATTTGTTTCTTTGTGTTTTCATTAGTTTGTCTAGTGGTTTGTTGGTTTGTTTCTTTATTTGTTCATTTGTTTAGTGTGATTTTTGTTTTTTACATGTTTGATTTGTTGGTTTGTTTGAGTGTTCTATTGTTTGTTTGTTTATTTGTATTTTTGTCTGTTTGTTTGTTTTTGTTTGTTTGTTCGTCTGTTTAGTGATCTGTTTGTTTGCTTGTTTGTCCATTTATTTGTTGTTTGTTTCATCGTTTGTTTGATTTATTGTTCGTTTGTTCGTTTGCTTGTTTGTTCGTTTGTTCGTTTGTACGTTTGTTCGTTTGTTCGTTTGTACGTTTGTTCGTTTGTTCGTTTGTTCGTTTGTTCGTTTGTTCGTTTGTTCGTTTATTCGTTTGTTCGTTTGTTCGTTTGTTCGTTTGTTCGTTTGTTCGTTTGTTTGTTTGTTCGTTTGTTCGTTTGTTCGTTTGTTCGTTTGTTCGTTTGTTCGTTTGTTTGTTTGTTCGTTTGTTCGTTTGTTCGTTTGTTCGTTTGTTCGTTTGTTCGTTTGTTCGTTTGTTCGTTTGTTCGTTTGTTCGTTTGTTCGTTTGTTCGTTTGTTCGTTTGTTCGTTTGTTCGTTTGTTCGTTTGTTCGTTTGTTCGTTTGTTCGTTTGTTCGTTTGTTCGTTTGTTCGTTTGTTCGTTTGTTCGTTTGTTCGTTTGTTCGTTTGTTCGTTTGTTCGTTTGTTCGTTTGTTCGTTTGTTCGTTTGTTCGTTTGTTCGTTTGTTGTGTAAGTTTGGCTAATTTTGTTTATCTGTTTATTCATTATTTCTTCGTTTGGTTAGTTGTCGTTTTGTTCAATAGTATTAATCTGAACTAACAAACTAATCTGTACTAGAAAAACTAGTTAGTTTGTTTATATGGTAGAATATTAGTTCTTACGTTTGTCTGTGGTTTTGTATGTTTTTTTATTTAATAGTTTTGTTTGTTAGAAATTTTATTTAAAAAAATTTGCATCTTTTAATAGATTTAGGCCGCGTTTTGCTACTTTTTAAGATTTTATTTTTTCTATTAACAGTTTATAGCCGGACTTTAGTGCATTCTGACAACTGTTTAAAATTTCATGGCCGTATTTAGCTATTTTTGACATTTTATAAACAAAATTTGTAGTTTTTACCTGTTTTTAGCCAATTTTTTGTTCTGTTTTAAAATTATTTTATGCCAGAATTTACAATTTTTGACTGTTTATAAACAAAATTTTACATTTTTAAGAGTTTATGAATTTTTGTGTTTTTTGACATTATTTTCTATTTTTGACTTTCTATAAATAGAATTTTGCACATTAATGACTGGATTTTGAATTATTTTAATAAAAATTTGATGATTTATAGCTGAAAATTACTATTGTTGAAATTTTCTAGAAATGTTAACACATTTTAATAGTTTATGGCCGGATTTTAACCTAACTTGACTAAAAACAAAAAAATCCTAACCTAACCTAAACAGACTGAAAACAAAAAAAATCTTTTTTTTCAAAATTTTAAAAAACTAAAAAATCAAAAAAATTTAAACTTTTTCAAAAAATCAAAAGGTAAATATCTTTCGATTGTAACATGACTAAAAACCTAACTTAACTTAACCTAACCTAACATAACTTAACCTAACCTGACTAAAAATAATTTTTTTTTCAAAAAAATAAAATAAATCAAATTTCTTCAAAACTTGCAAAATTTTTATCAAATCACAAAAAATCTTAAAAAAAATATCTTTCGATTGTAACCTGACTAAAAACCTAACCTAACCTAACCTAACACAATCTATACTGACTAAAAACGAAAAGTTTCAAATTTTTTATAACTCTCAAAAAACCCAAATAATCAAAAGGTATACCTTTCGATTGTAACCTAATTTAAATAATTAAACAAATTTCTTCAAAACTTGCAAAATTTTTGTTAAATTACCAAAAAAAATATATATCTTTCGATTGTAACCTGACTAAAAACCTAACCTAACATAACCTATGCTGACTAAACACAATAAAATTCAATCTTTTTCAAAACTTTCAAAAAACCCAATAATCAAAAGGTATATCCTTCGATTGTAACCTAACTTAACCTAACCTGACTAAAAACAAAAAATCCAAACTTAACCTAACTTGAGTACAAATAATTTTTTTTTTCAAAAAACTCAAAAATATAAAAAAAAAAAAAAATAAGTTTGCAAAATTTTTGTCAAATCACAAAAAATAAAAAAAATATGTTTGGATTGTAACCTGGCTAAAAACCTAACCTAACTAAAGACAAAAAAGTTTCTAACCTAACCTAACTCAAAAAATTAAAAAATATCAATTTTTTTCAAAACTTTTAAAAAGACCAAAAAGTCAAAAAGTAGACTTTTCTATTGTAATCTGACTAAAACCCTAACCTTACCTAACCTGACTAAAATAAAAAAAATTTTTTTTTTTTCAAAATATACAAAAATCTCAAAAAATCAAAAAAAAAAATAAATTAAAAAATCAAAAGGTATCTTTCGATTGCAACCTGACTAAAAACCTAACCTAACCTAACCTAACATAACTAAAAACAAAAAAGTTCCTAACCTAACCTAACCTTACTCAAAAAATCAAAAAATTTAAATTTTTTTCAAAACTTTAAAAAAACCCAAAAAGTCAAAAGGTACACTTTTCAATTGTAACCTGACTAAAAACCTAACCTAACCTAAACTGACTAAAAATAAAAAAGTTTCTAACCTAACCTAACCTAACTCAAAAAATCAAAAAATTTCAATTTTTTTCAAAACTTTCAAAAAACCCAAAAAGTCAAAAGGTACACTTTTCAATTGTAACCTGACTAAAAACCTAACCTAACCTAAACTGACTAAAAATAAAAAAGTTTCTAACCTAACCTAACCTAACTCAAAAAATCAAAAAATTTCAATTTTTTTCAAAACTTTCAAAAAACCCAAAAAGTCAAAAGGTACACTTTTCAATTGTAACCTGACTAAAAACCTAACCTAACCTAAACTGACTAAAAATAAAAAAGTTTCTAACCTAACCTAACCTAACTCAAAAAATCAAAAAAATTCAATTTTTTTCAAAACTTTCAAAAAACCCAAAAAGTCAAAAGGTACACTTTTCAATTGTAACCTGACTAAAAACCTAACCTAACCTAAACTGACTAAAAATAAAAAAGTTTCTAACCTAACCTAACCTAACTCAAAAAATCAAAAAATTTCAATTTTTTTCAAAACTTTCAAAAAACCCAAAAAGTCAAAAGGTACACTTTTCAATTGTAACCTGACTAAAAACCTAACCTAACCTAAACTGACTAAAAATAAAAAAGTTTCTAACCTAACCTAACCTAACTCAAAAAATCAAAAAATTTCAATTTTTTTCAAAACTTTCAAAAAACCCAAAAAGTCAAAAGGTACACTTTTCAATTGTAACCTGACTAAAAACCTAACCTAACCTAAACTGACTAAAAATAAAAAAGTTTCTAACCTAACCTAACCTAACTCAAAAAATCAAAAAATTTCAATTTTTTTCAAAACTTTCAAAAAACCCAAAAAGTCAAAAGGTACACTTTTCAATTGTAATCTGACTAGAAACCTAACCTTACCTAACCTGACTAAAAAGAAAAAAATCCTAACCTAACCTAACTAAAATAAAAAAAAAATCTTTTTTTTTTCAAAACAAACAAAAATCTCAAAAAATAAATTAAAAAATTAAAAGGTATCTTTCGATTGCAACCTGACTAAAAACCTAACCTAACATAACTAAAAACAAAAAAGTTTCTAACCTAACCTAACCTAACCTAACCTAACCTAACTCAAAAAATCAAAAAATTTCAATTTTTTTCAAAACTTTCAAAAAGACCAAAAAGTCAAAAGGTACACTTTTCAATTGTAATCTGACTAAAAACCTAACCTTACCTAACCTGACTAAAAACAAAAAAATCTTAACCTAACCTAACTAAAATTAAAAAAAATTTTTTTTTTAAAATAAACAAAAATCTCAAAAATACTAAAAAAAAAAAACAAAAATCAAAAGGTATCTTTCGATTGCAACCTGACTAAAAACCTAACCTAACCTAACATAACTAAAAACAAAAAAGTTCTTAACCTAACCTAACTCAAAAAATCAAAAAAATTCAAATTTTTTCAAAACTTTCAAAAAACCCAAAAAGTCAAAAGCTACACTTTTCAATTGTACTAAAAACCTAACCTTACCTAAACTGATTAAAAATTAAAAAAATCCTAACCTAACCTAACTAAAAACAAAAATAATATTTTTTTTTCAAAATAAATAAAAATTTATAAAAATCAATAAAATAAATTAATAAATCAAAAGGTATCTTTCGATTGCAACCTGACTAAAAACCTAACCAAACCTAACCTAACATAACTAAAAACAAAAAAGTTCCTAACCTAACCTAACCTAACTCAAAAAATCAAAAAATTTCAAATTTTTTCAAAACTTTCAAAAAACCCAAATAGTCAAAAGGTACACTTTTCAATTGTAACCTGACTAAAAACTCAACCTAACCTAAACTGACTAAAAATTAAAAAATCCTAACCTAACCTAACCTAACTAAAAACAAAAATAATATTTTTTTTTCAAAATAAATAAAAATCTCAAAAAAAAAAGAAAAAATCAAAAGATATCTTTCGATTGCAACCTGACTAAAAACCTAACCTAACCTAACCTAACTCAAAACATCAAAAAATTTTAAATTTTTTCAAAACTTTAAAAAAACCCAAAATGTCAAGAGGTACACTTTTCAATTGTAATCTGACTAAAAACCTAACTTTACCTAACCTGACTAAAAACTTAACCTAACCTAAACTGACTAAAAATTAAAAAATCCTAACCTAACCTAACCTGACTAAAAACAAAAAAATTTTTTTTTTTCAAAATAAACAAAAATTTAAAAATAAAAAAAATAATTAAATAATCAAAAGGTATCTTTCGATTGCAACCTGACTAAAAACCTAACCTAACAACCTATTTTGACTAAAAACTATTTTTTTTATCTTTTTTCAAAATTTTCAAAAAACCCAATTTTTTTAAACTTTTTTGTCAAAATAAAAAATTTGAAATATTCTAAAATTTACAAAAAATTCAACTTAAAAAATCAAAATCTTTCGATTGTAACCTGACTAAAAACCTAACCAAACCTAACCTAACATAACTTAACCTATACTGACTAAAAACAAAAAATTTAATTTTTTTTCAAATCTTTCAAAAAACCCAAAAAGTCAAAAGGTATACTTTTCGATTGTAATCTAACTTAACGTAACCTAACCTAACTAAAAACAAAAAAAATCCTAACCTAACCTGAGACTAAAAACAAAAAAACGTTTTGCAACTGCAATTAGCCCGATTCTAGTTTTTTTTTAAAATATATTAATTTTTATGACCAAATTTTGTAATTTTTGATTTTTTATAAATAGATCATATAAAAAAAATGACAAAATTGTATACAAAGATGTTAACTATACTAAACATAAACTGTTTAATAGTTACTGTGATTTTATGTAAATTATCTCTTCGGCCAGCGAGGCACACTTATGATGGGTGCATACCCTGAAACACGTGTATGTGTCTATTACTGGATGAAAAGCCAATTTACATAAAATAGTAATTTTAAAATTGTATACGCTTTTTTCCAAAACCGTAAAAAATTCTAGCTGCTTGTTAGTTTGTTTACCAATTAGTAATTATTTAAAGCAAAAATAAAAAAAAAATAAACACAAATTCGATCGGATTTAAATGCACTATTAATCAACAAACCTCATAGTTAATGACGTATTTAGATTAAATTTTAATCATATAATTAAATAAATGGGTAATGTTTATTGATTTGACAAAATCAATAAAACTTATTAATTTATTATCAGATAAAATCTAAACGATGACGTCTTAATTATCTTTAAATTGAGATAAATTGCAATCCAAATAAAACATCGTAAACATTGCAAAATTTTCTTAATTGCGTAATAAATACTAATATAATTAGATTAACAAATCCACACAATATCGAGTATAATTGACCTGCATTTTCATAGCACATGCATTACACAGAAAACAAGAGAATCATGCTGGTACCCATGAAATAAGTTTGATTTATGGGCAATAAATTTTAGTTAATTAGATAGAGCCGCCTTGCCCATCTTTCAAGCGGTCCATTGAAAAATAATTAGTGCATGATAATCTATTTCCGCATGTAATACATGAGAACAAAATTATAACCAATGAACCATTTATTGAAATTAAAATGTAAGTGTGTAGTAAATAAATTCAAGTAAAAATGCAAATATAAAATAAATCACATATTGTGGTTTGTATCTATAAATATCACAACTTGTTGATTGTTTCCGTGTGTTTCGTACTGAAAAAGAACAAATAAACGTTATAAAATGAAGAAATATGGCGGTTCTTCTGCGGAAATAAATAATCGGTTTATTATTACAGTCTGTCGATTCAAATTGCGTGCTCTATTTATAAACATTAAGTGTTAATTTCACGGAAGTTTTTAATGGTTTGGCATAAAATTAATCACTATAAATACATTTCGTTGATAGTCATGTTATTGATGTTGTGTATTATGAAATAGTAATTATTTTAGTACAAATTTATAATTAACTTAACATACAAAAAAATATTTTTTAAAATATGTAATATTTAATTACTAAATAGCCCTTGGGAAATTATATCGATTAACAAAAAGATAATAAATGATATCATAAATAACAAACAAAGTGCATACTCTTGCTAGGTCTTTTAATAGGGGAGTATAGTTGCGCTATTATAAGGGTTTTCAGAATCAAACTCAGCAAGAAAACGCTTGAATATAATTGAATAAAATTTTCACACACTATAAAAAAAAGTCCAATCTATGCCTTCAAACTTTTAAAAAAGTGATGCAATTAATCGTTTCTCCGCAATTAATTTTTAAAAAGTGGAGTTTTTATTTACTCGTTAAATATAACTGAAAATAACCCAAAGAATAAAAGCATAGAATATTGTATGTAGTTCAACATATAAAATAAGTGATGACTGAAATCTTATCCCTTTTCCATAAAAATACTACTAGCAGCACCTTATCAGAACACGGCGACTGCGGTTACGTACCTAACTAGGTTGCAGTAACCCCCCGTAGTTCATGGACACAGTAACCATGATCTCTGGGGAACCACATTGCCCACCTGCACCAGGTAAACCAGGGAAAGGTAACGCCACCCTCTCCATAAACATCGACTCCCATTCCACTATGCGAGAAGAGAGACATACACACCCCGAGAATGTAAAATTCAGATTAATGCCAATTGTAATCCGACCACCAAGAACCTGAAGAATGATAAACAATAAAGAAAAGCTGCAGAATACCAAGAACGCTTTGCTGCATTTAAATACAACTAGAGAACCAACGTTGCCTCCCAGAAGGCAACAACGCAACGATTCATGCACACTTCGGCGACAAACTACAGAAGGTAAAGCAGCGTTTCTTTGACAAACTTGAGAAACGCTTTGTTCAACAACATACCGTACACAGCCTACCACCGTCTGTTAGTACAGAACTTGAAAGATAATACTCTACAATTCAAGAAGAAGTACAACGGGAAACAAGCACCTTAGTACAAAAACACCAAAATCGACCGACTAATAAGTACACTACAAAAACCGGTCAAGCGTTTTCTTCACCCGGAGTAAACCATGTCTAATGTACTAGCCACGTTAGTCAAACCAAAAATTCAACATTCTTTGGATATCATCAACTTCCAATAGTTTGACCAATTACTTTGCTTGCCCACCAAATTTGAAACCAACATCGCCCTCCGACGGAATACTAGACTCAGTTCAAAACCAAAATTTAACTGAAACACACTTGAGAAGAAGAAAAAGACCTCACCGACCCAAACCAATCAAAAGAAGTCAAAAAGGAGTAAACACCACTACACAAAACCATAATAAGCGCAGCGGTACCTACCCCAAATACCCATCACCATAAACAAAAAAACCATAAAAGCTTTGATTGACTCAAGGGCAACTCACAATTTCACAAGACCCCCACGAACTCCGTCGTACAGGTAGAGCAATCCATCTTCCTAGACACGATAGAAAAAGCAGCATCAAAATGATAATTGGGGACAAACAACATTTGGTCACCTTACTAGTCAGCCTAAAATTACGGAAAAAAAATGATTCTGGGCAGCCCATGGCCAAACAAATAATTAATAGAGAAATTTGGACTACCTCAAACAGTGCATACACTATAAACAGTCAATCAACCATCTACTGGGCACTCAAAAAAACGCTGTTAACTAAAGTGCACAAACCAATACAGCTACCAAAACACTTGTTCCCAGACACCACAAAATTTGAACAGCTGGTTCGCAACTTTCAAACAATGTTCAACAAAGACATGGTAACTACAACCACCTTCATTGCCCACAAGAAAGCCATAATCTTTAAATAAATAAAGAAACTACTGGCTAATGGTATAATTTTACGTGGACTACCGAGCTTTCAACAATGTTACTTGACTGCCTTACTGCCCAAAATTTTAGAAACCCTGAAGGAGTTCAGAGCAGCCAAAGTCTTTAGCAAGATAGACCTAAATACTGAGTATTGGCGGATACCAATAAACAATAACCAAAAACATTTTTGCCGCTCCAGGCAGAAGATCATCAATTCGGAGTAATACCTTTTAAGCTGAAGAACGCCAAATGAAGGCAAGCTTACCAGGAAGCATTGTCCTGGGTTATCTGGAAATCATACTGGTGCATTCAAAAGACCACGTCACACATTTAGCTCACCTACGATTGATGTTAGAACGCCTAAAAGAGTATAAATTAAGCTGCCACCCAAAGAAATGCAAGTTTGGGACAAACTTTGTAGAACGCTGTAGAACGCTTATCGCTGGTCAAAGTCCACCAAAGACTCCACAAAACAAAAAACAACTTCTTAGGGAGTACGTGTCGGACAATTCTAAAATAGTGGCTTCTTTCATAAAAAGAAACTAATCAAAAAGAGCTCTATCAGTTACTGCCCTTATCGTCATCATCATGAAGAAAAACAACAGAAGCTCTCAACAATGTTACTCAAAAGTAAACTGCCTCACAGTGCCGACGGTAACCAGCCGTTGACCCACCACCTAAAACTTATCAAGGACCACTTAATACAAAACTATAAACAACTTTAGAGTTTCTTAGGCCTATGCACTTGGCTCCGGGAATACGTTTCAAACTATTTTAAAATAGCGGCTCCCTTGGTGGCACTATAAGAAACTAAACTAGCGTTTGTCGTTAGCAAAAACCAAGGCCGACGCCTTCCAAGACCATACCAGATAAACCGTTAATGCCTGCCCCACCAAATTCAAGAATGCCGTTTGTACTCCAGACGAGTCCCAATATCGGGGTCAAAACCGTTATGTACCAGAAAAAATGCATACGTTACATAGTGTCCTACAATAGCGCAAAAACCACCTTACCAAACAAAGTACCACTCAAACAAATTCGAATGCATGGCAATCGTATGGACAATAGAAAAATATTGGACCTACTAGAGTCATTCTAGATTATGACTATCGTCCAGTAGTTTAAACTACAATGTTCACCCATCCGCCCAATTGTTTGTTATTAAAGAATTGGAGTTTTTTGTCTCTGCAAGTGTTTAGAAGTTCCTTAGTCAAAGGAAGTAGAGATATCTAATCTCTTGATGACCAACAATTGAGCGGGTGAGTGCGTCACTACATACTATAATTACCAGCCAGTAGTTTGAACTACAGTGCCTACCCACCCTCCCAATAGTTTCTTATCAAGAAATTAAAAGTTTCTTATTTTTGCAAGCGTTAAAAAAAGAGTTGATATCTAAAATATTTTGACCAACACTTGGGCGGGTAGTTGGGTCACTCCATATAATGATTACCAGCGAGTAATTTAAACTACAGTGCCCACTCACCCGCCCAAGTTTTGTTATCAAAAAAATAGAGTTTTTCCTGTTTGCAAGTGTAAGAAATTCTTTAGTCAGAGGAGGTAAAAGTAATATCTAATCTTGTGATAACCAACACTTGGGCGGGTGAGTGGGTCACTCCAAATCTTGGTTATTATTAAGTAGTTTAAACTTGAGTGCCCACCCATCCGCCCAATAGTTTGTTATCAAAAAATTGGAAATTTCCCTTTTTTGCAAGCGTTTAAAGTCTTTTTATCCAATAAAAAGAAAGTGATATCTAATACTTTAATGACCAACATTTGGGGGAGTTAGCGGGTCACTTCAGATCAAGATTATTATCCAGTTTGTTATTAAAGAATTAGAGTTTTTGATCTCTCTGCAAGTGTTTAGAAGTTCCTTAGTCAGAAAGGTGATATCTAATCTCTTGATGACCAACACTTGAGCGGTTAGTGGGTCACTCCAAATCATCATTATTAGCAAGAATTTTGAACATTCTATACTATAATTACCAGCAAGTAGTTTGAATTTGAAATAAACTGACAGAACACCCGCCCAAGTGTTTGTTATCTAAAAATTGGAGTTTTTCTCTAAGTAAGTGTTAGAAGTTCCTTAATCAGAGGAGGTGCAAGTAATATCAAATTTCTGAATGACCAAAACTTAGACGGGTGTTTGGATCACTCCAAATCATGATTACCATTTAATAGTTTTGATCAAGAAATTGAAAGTTTCTCCTTTTTGCAAGCGTTAGAAGTTTTTTTGTCCAAGAAAGAGGAAGTAATATTCAATATTTTGCTGACCAACACTTGGGTAGGTGGATGGGTCACTCCAAATTATAATTACCATTAAGTAGTTTAAACTGGAGTGCCCACCCACCCTCCTAATAGTTTGTTATCAAAAAATTGAATGTTTCTTCTCTTTGCAAGCGTTAAAAGGTCCTTAATCAGAGGAGGAGAAAGTTATATTCAATCTTTCAATGACCAACACTTTGGTGGGTCACTTCAGATGATGATTATCATCAAATAGTTTAAACTGAAGTGCCCACACACATGCCCAAAAATTAGTTGTTAAGAAATTGAAAGTTTTTTTTGCAAGCGATAAAAGTAATTTTGTCCAAAAAAAAGGAAGTGATAGGTCACACCAAATCATGATTACCATTGAGTAATTTAAACTAAAGTGCCCACCTGCCCGCCCAAAAGTTTGTTAACAAGAAATTAGGAGTATCTCTTCTTTGTAAGAGTTAGAAGTTTTTTGTTCAAGAAGAAGAAAGTGATACCCAATCTTTTGATGATTAACACTTGGGGGGGTGGGAGAGTCACTCCAGATCATGATTAGCAGCAAGTAGTTCAAACTACAGTTGCTTGTTGACTAAAAAACTTTAGCGGACTTAGTCACTCAAGATCAACGAAAGTGTGAGCAAATTTAGCTTATTATCCGAGGGTTGGCAAAAGATGCTTGACAACCCAGAAAACTCCGTAGAAATAAATCTGGATTACAAACTAGGAGACAATGGGGAGCTGATAGAGAGTAGTGTTGGCCACGACCAACTGATAGTACCACCACCAACACCACTCGACGAGTACGGCCGGTCACCCAGAAAGAGACAAAACTACAGGCCTATCACTGACCAAACGTATGCAAAGATGTGTGCACTTTTATCAAAAGATGTTTGATCTGAGCCAAAGTGAAAACAGGCACCTCACAGTTAAAAGCACTTTTGAAGTCCTACCTTAAAAAAATTGCCATTGACTTTGTAAGACCCAATAACTTACGATAACGGACTTGTGTGAGTAAAGGTAACGCAATCCTTTCCACAAGTAATTAATAACATCAACTCCCCTTCCAATCAATATGCGAGAAGGAAGGCTGTAAAAATGGTCCAGACATTAAATATTTCTCTTCTTTGCAAATGTTAATAAACTATATACAGTAGCAACCCTAAATTAAATATTTCTTTTCTTTACAAATGTAACTTGCCATAAAATTGGAAGAAGATGTTGATAAATCCAACTTTTTAATAACAAATAGTTTCTGGGTGGGCGTAGTTCTCAATTTTTTGATTGTGGGCAAGATGTTTTTATCAGAATGACCCGCCCACCCAGCCAAGTGTCAGTAATAAAAATTTCTTTTCTTTGCAAATGTAATTTGTTCAATAATTAGAGGAGAAGATTGATTATCTTCAACAGAATAGCTATACTATATCATCAACCCCACTCTGAAACAAGATTTCAATAATCTAAAAAAGTTATCAGAACAACCAACTTTTGCTACCAAAATATTCTGGACTAGCAGAAAATGTAGACGAAGCTATAGCTAAAACCCTCAGAGGCTTCTGAGGATATTATTAATATTTGATTGCAACTCATCTGTTACTAGCACTTGTTTTGAAGTAAAAACTCAAGATGATTTATTCTCTTGAAAGTGTCCTTGTTGACTTTTGTCAAGATTTTGCAATATCTATCAATACTGAGCTGCATTTATCGGCCAAGATGAATCAAGATAGTTTAGTCTCGGCAGTATACCTGGAAAAAATTTAACAACCTTTTCCGAAATCTCGTGGTACACTGGAAGGATAGTTATTATAAGCTTCATTTTTACTTCTTGCGGCGATTCTCAAAGAAAAACATTATCATATTATGATTACCGGCAAGTAGTTTGAACTATAGTGCCCGCCTACCCGACCAATAGTTTGTTATCTGAAAACTCTTTATCCAAGAAGAAAAAAATAATATTTAATTTCTTGATGACCAACACTTGAGCGGGCTGGTGGGTCACTCAAGATCTTGATTATTATCGAGTAGTTTGAACTTGAGTGGCTACCCACCCGACCAATTGTTTGTTATCAAGAAATTAAAAGTTTCTTCTCTTTGCAAGCTTTTAAAGTTTTTTTATCCAAGAAGAAGATGATATTTAATATTTTAATGACCAACATTTGGAGGGGTCATTTCAGATCATGATTATCATCCAGTTTGTTATTAAAGAATTGGAGTTTTTTTATGTCTGCAAGTGTTTAGAAGTTCCTTAGCCAAAGGAAGTAGAGGTAATATCTAATCTCTTAATGACCAATACTTAGACGGCTGTTTGGGTCACTCCAAATCATGATTACCGTCTAATAGTTAGAACTAGAGTGCATACCCACTTGCCTAATAGGTTTTTATCAAGAAATTAAAAGTTTCTCCTTTTTGCAAGCGTTAAAATTTTTTTGTCTAAGAAGAAGGAAGTAATAGTCAATATTTTGCTGACCAACACTTGTGTAGGTGGAGGGTCACTCCAAATCATGATCACCATCAAGTAGTTTAAACTGGAGTGCACACCCACCCGCCTAATAGTTTGTTATTAAGAAATTGGAACTTTCTTCTCTTTGCAAGCGTTAAAAGATCCTTACCCAGAGGAGAAGGAAGTTATATTCGATCTTTCAATGACCAACACTTGGATGGGTTACTCCAAATCATAATTACCATCAAATAGTTTAAACTGTAATGCGCACACATGCCCAAAAATTAGTTGTTACAAAATTGAAAGTTTTTTTTTTTGCAAGCGTTAAAAGTAGTTTTGTCCAAGAAAGAAGAGGTGATGGATCACACCAGATCATGATAGTTAGTTATCAGGATTAATTAAATAAATTAGAAGTTTCTCCTCTTTGTAAAAGTTAAAAGTTTTTTGTTTAAGAAGAAAAAGATGTGATCCAATCTTTTAATGATTAACGCTTGGGCGGGTGGGTAGGTCACTCTAGATTATAATTACCAGCAAATAGTTTAAACTACAGTTGCTTGTTGACCAAATAAACTTTGGCGGACTTAGTCAGACAAACTTAAAAAAAGTTTGAGCAAATTCAGTTCATTATCCGAAGATGGCAGGATATTCTTGACAACCCAGAAAACCCCGCAGAAATAGATTTGGGTTACAAACTGGAAAACAATGGGAAGCTGATAGAGACCAGTGCTAGCCACGACCAACTGACGGTACCACCGCCAACACCATTCGACGAGTGCAGCCGGTCACTCAAAAAGAGACAAAACTACAGGCCTATTACTCACCAAACCTACGCAAAGATGTAAGTACTTTTATCAAAAGATAAAGGATCTGCGCAAAAGTTTAAACAAGCACCTCACAACCAAAAGCATTTTTAAAGTCCCACCCCACGGGCTGACCTTGGAAAAGAATTGCTACTGACTTCGTAAGACGCAATAACTTACAATAAAGGACTTGTGCATCAGATGGGTAGAGGTAACGCCATCTTCTTCACAAACATCGACTCTCCTTCCAATTAGTATGAGAGAAGGAAACAGGTAAAAATAGTCCAGAGATCCTCCGACAAAACCTAGACTGTAACATATTGCCACTGAGACAATTGTTTCTTCTCTGCAAGTATTAGAAGTTTCTTACTCAAAAGAGAAAGAAGTGATATTCATTCTCTTGATAACCAACACTTGGGTGGGTAGGTTACTTCAGATCATGGTTACCAGTGAGTAGTTTGAACTAGAGTTTTTGCGCACCCGCACAAATCAAAGAACTAGAAATTCCTTCTCTCAGCAAACGTGGTAATATTCAATTTTTTGATAACCAACGCTCCAGATTCTAATTACCAGCAAGTACTTTGACCTGGTGTGAATACCCACTTTCCCAAGTGTTTGTTGTCAAACAAAAAAGGAGGAGGTGAAATCAAATCTGTTGATGACCAACACTTGGGCGAGTAGGTTGGTCACTCCAAATCAAGACAACTAGCAAGTAGTTTAAATTTTAGAGCTTTTGCACTTGCCGGAGTGTTTATTTTTAAAGAATTGGAAGTGTCTCCTTTCTGCAAGTCCCAAAGGAAGAGGTGGTATCCAATATCTTAATAACAAACACTTGGGCAGGAAGGTGGATTACTCTAGACCATGACTACCATAATTGCCTTACTAACCTAAGAGTTTGTTACTAAAGAATAAGTAATTTCTTTACTTTGTAAGCGTTAGAAGTCTTTTTGTTCAACATTTGGGTTAGTGGGTGAATCATTCTAGATCATGATTACCAGCTACTATGTTTTGGGTAGCAAAGTAGTCATTGCTTCATGTACCGCCTGGAAAATATTTTTGATTTGACAAAGTTTTTTTGAGTTCGATTAAGAGCAGTTGAATGTGTTTGACTAATTATGACTCATTTTGTCGACCTGTTTGTGCGTAGCACTAAAAACCAAGAATTATTTTATAATATTTTTTCGGGTCACATCTCTTTACATGTATGCTAAATAATATTTGTATAATGTATGAATGAACATATTAGTAGACACTAGACACTGTGATTATAAGTATTGCGTACAGAATAAAATAGACGTTGCCAACAAATGTTGCCAAATTAGTAAAAGAACTATTTGTTTTAATTTATGATTACTTTAAATTTATTATAGCTACATACCCTAAGAATGTGCAATAATAAATCATTTTTATTGTTCACCAACTAAATATATCTAATTTGTTAAGTATTTATGTCATTTAATCACTGAATTTAAAGTTTGTAAAATGCATATTTTATATAATATTTTTATTATGTTCATGGCTACTACATTCCTCCTCCACGTAAAAATTATAATAATTATTAATACAACAACGATAAACATCTCCTACAACAATCCTCGCCTTTTCTTTAACCTGAAGTTAATTATGAAACTCTCCTACGATATTATCCCAAAACTAATTTCCAAACATAATTACAAACTTAGTCGATCAATTAATAATGTCGCAACTAGAAGCACATTAATTGTGTCACAATTAACTAAATAATATACATTTAATAATCAAATAAGGCTGCCATTAAAAACACCCAAACAATAAATAAGCCCTAATTTAGTCATGGGAAACTGAATTTAAATAATGCATGTAAAATAATTACGACATGAAATCCTCCTACGTAGACTCGACCGTGGTATACTTTTGTGATTTACTATTTGTAGTCTTATTGCACAACAACATTTATTTCCGTCCAGGTAATAAAACGATTCAATTTAGAGATCGATTTAATTGATTTTGTTTAGGTCATCAAATCAATTAAGTAATTAATAATTTGCTGATTTGTCATGAAATTATTCGGTATGTTTACTAATATTGAATGTCATTAACAACAATAAAGTTTGTTAATCAGTTAGGACATATAAAATTTAATCATACCTTAATATTGGTTAGCCCAAATTATTTTACAATGAAGACATTTCGTGTTAAACATCGTTTCACATTTATCACCGACTAACATGGAATTTAACTACAACTCTCCAACATCTATTTTTAATCTATGCTTTGGTACATATGACATTTATGTACGAAGAAAGTAGAGTGTAATTGATTCTGACCTTAAATATTTTTTTGGATTCTTTTATTATTAGTTCCTGAGTAAAATTTTATTGCAGCACAATCAATGCATATATTAAAAGGCTATAAATTGTTGGTTGAGGTCTCCGTTATTGTTACTTACTATGGACTGGAGTAATAACATTGAAATTTATTGTAATTGAACGTTGTTTGCTTTATTTAAATACTTTTTCTTTAAACAATTTTTATCTATTTTTATTTCTACAATTTAATGGAAAGTTTTTATTCTAATTGATACATTCTTGAACAATCACCAGGATGCTAGGAATCCGAACCACAGGCCTGTGGAGGGGCCCCAAAATAAGATTCAGGGGCGGATTATGCTAAATGTTGATACAATTTATTCTTTTCTTAATATAATTTATAACTTTTTTTCGAGGACTCACAAAAGTCAAAACAATTAAAAAAAATGACTAAAGCCTTAAAAATGTTTTGCGTCGGAGCTTCGTCTTGGAGAAAGCCGGTCCTGTGTGCATCCTTTCTGCAATCTAAGCAACTCAAACCTAACAGACTTGTTGCCGTAGACACAAAGTTTGTAGTGCTAAAGTCAAAAGTTAAAAGACAAAAGTTTAAATAACTAACACTTGAGTGGATGAGCAGGGCACTTTAGTTGAAACTACTCGCTCAAAATGAGTTATGTATGAATGGTCGTAATGAAATATATAAGAAATCATTTTTTGTGGAAAGAGTCAATAATGGCTGCGGACTTTAACTCAAAGCACCCATTGTGGAACAGCTTACTAACCAATGCCAAGAGTCAAGCTCTGACTATGGTGCAAAAAAAAGCTTACAAGTAATGGGTCCGGAGTGGGTTCCACTTTGTACAGCTCTGCTGACCATCGAAGAACGCTTTTGACGTAGCAATACTCAAAAACGTCAACTTCAAAATGGATATTAGATCAATCAATGACCTTAGCTCTGACCACAACCCAATATTACTAAAGCTCTACAAAAGAAGATCAACATAAGAAAAATTTGTAACCCATACGAATTGGACTCTCTTCTCACAATCCCTAAAATAGAGCAAAGAACCGTCGCTTTATTCACTAACTTAACCTACAAAGCTACGGAAAAGGCTTATAAAACATTATCACAATCACGGGCTACCAAAACATTAATTTGCAGAAGAAATTCCGCCAAACATCAATGGCAAAAGTATCGCAATCCCAAAAATTGCAAGATTTTAAACTTGTCCCAGGCAAAGCAAAAAAGACCATAAAATTGAACAAAAACCTGTGCTGGAAAACTACTTTGAAATCTATCACAAAACAATTCAATGTGGAAGATCTCCAAAACCTCACGCAATAGACCTTCTAGTCATGGCAAGATTAGGTTCTCTCAGGCCAAATTTCAATGATACCACCAAGAAGTCAACAACTTCCCGATGACTGAACGCTGGAAAGCCTTCGACCTTCTCAAATCAGAAAAATAATCAAAAATCTTAAGGTTCGGTCTGCCCTTGACTTCGATAAAATACCAAACAGAGCTTTAAAATCATTCTTGCATAAAGCAATAATGGCATTCACTAACATTGCTAATGCAATTCTCCAAACTTGGCACTTTCCTACAGACTGGAAAGAATTACTCGTAATAAACATTCCAAAACTTAGTAAAGATTAAAACTACCAGCCAATCATGGTAATAAAAAAGATGATTTTTGACAATCCAAAACCACACAAAAGCTAAAAACCTTTTCCCCGCCCACCAATATGGGTGTAGATAGGGTCATTTAGTTGTCTATCAACTAAACCACGTCAAAAATTTCAGAAAAGTAAGTCCATAAGAATAGTCTTTTTTAATGTCAAAATAGCCTTTAACAAGGTCTGACAAAAAAGCCTTCTCCCAAAGCTCTACAGACACAACTTACCTCTGCGTCCTCTAAAGCTGATAGCTTTATATCTTAACCGCAAAACTCAGGCAGTCATACTTTTAAATTACTTATTTACCTTACGGCAGATAATAATAATTTATTAACGCAACTGCATTTACATGTTAAATTACATAAAAATTGTTTACAAACTGTGATTACAAGTATGACAAACAACAAATAGATACATACATAGATTCTTACACATTGCCTAAGGTGTTACGATAATCTCCTTAAGTTAGCTTCGAACGTCTCGTATAAAATACCAACAAAATCAACGTTATTTGATAGTTAGCGTGTCGTGCAATACGAGACAGTGAGCTGTGCCGACCATAGTTAGTCTTACTATAGGACATATGCAAAACAGGGCAATTTCTAACCGCACGTTGGGGAACATGAATATCTATCATACCCAAGATTTGCTGACAGCAGATTAGCCCGTTTGTCGCTGACATAAACCTAAAAGTTACCTAAAGTGGACAGTATAAAGCTACAAAAAATTACCACTGATCTCAAAAGCCGGTTCAACAATTAGCAAACCAAAGTGAATCCAGAGTAAACCAAAGCTGTTCTCTTCACACGGCAACACCCCTCATAAAAACATCTTATTAAACAACGTTTCCATGCCATGGTTTAATTCTGCCTAGTATCTGGGAGAAACCTTGACAAAGGATTCACGTACAAATTGCACGTACAGTCCATTTTGCCAGATTACCTGAAAATCAGCTAATTCCAATTATAAGGCAGAACAGTTGCTCCAGAACAAAATCTGGCTCTATTCATCTACCATTAGACCACAGACTTAGGCGTCCCCGCAAACTGGCATTTCAGTGGTCTTGAAGTCTTCTATGGTCTGACTGCGTTTGCTCGTCTAAACTCCCAAAAACACTTCAATAATCTTGTGGCTTACTCCAATCCTTATTTGGCCAAACTTGCTGAGCCAGACAAAAAAGTTTACGCCTGTAAGCAACCGGTTAATCAACTACAAACTTAAAATGTTAAACACCACATCCCACTTCATAGCCTATAAGGCTAACTAACCATCTCCTAAATCCTATCTCCAAATAGAACGTCCATGAGCTACCACTTCTCATTGATTCAAAAAGGAACTTTTCTCAACCAAAAATATTTGTTGTGCAAAGTGTAAGCAAAAGAAATGTCTGACACCCAGATGCCTAAAAAATTAACAATAACAACCCCTGCAAGTACCTGGAACATGAGCTCGGACGGATTTATCTGATGACCGCTGCTGTAAAGTGGTTAACCGGCTAATCACCATCACCACATGTAGCAACGCGCGCTCTGGAGCATAATCCTTTTTGCTAACGCATTTCTAAACAGCCACTAGGATAGATCTGGTGCCGCTCTAACGCCGTTAGAACACGCAACCATAACTGTAACTGGGAATCCCCAAACCCAGAATTGCTCAACTGGCAAGTTATCACCATAGACCTAACAAAAGCTTTTCTAGTATCATAACATTCAATGCCCAAGAAACCAAACGCAATTCCCCAAAGCCTCTCCACACCTGGAGAAAGTTGCCCAAAATAATACATCCAAAAAAGTTAAACTTATCAACCTTCTCCCCCCAATTTTATGACAAATTACGTTAGAAAAAAAAAGATGTTACCGGCTGAGCTCCCGTAGATGATAAGAGTGCAGCCATTTAAGAAAGTAGTTATCTCTAAAGGACAAGTTGCTCAGCGGAGAAGACTTTGTCGTTCAGTATGAAGTCGTTTTCCTATATCAGTTCTTTGTGTTTGTTTTATACTTTGGTTAAGAGTGCAAAAGTAAGGATTGTAGTAGCCTCGGTATATCCAGAAGATATCTTCTACAAAGTGGTTGACACCTAATAAAGTATGATGCAATTGATAGAGTAACACTTCGTCTTCTGGCACCAATCCCCCCCCCCCCCCCACTTTCTGTATAGAGATGGTGTAATATTAAATTGTCTGAAACACTCGCCGTACAGGCTAATAGTCTAAATTGTTCTAAGGTTGAGGCTTTGACGGTGGTTTTTGCGGTGTTCTGCACTGTGATGGCACATACTGAGTCAGTTCAATCTCTCGCGCACAAGTTCTTATATCACTACGCGGTAGTTCAGTGTGTCGCAGTGATTAGAGTAGGTTGCTTTCCTGTTTGTTCACTAGGTGCACAGTGTTACGTTTTTTTTTTGCGGATTTGGTTTATCTTTTCTAATATGTTTTGTGTACCAAAGTTGCCTTCTTTTTTGTAGTACACGGCAATAACAGTGTCGGTGAGATGCATACGGGTTATGCATGTTGCGTTGAGGGCTTCGCCAAGCTCAACTACAGGTTATTCTGAGGCAACTTTTTGGTTTTCCTTGGTAGGTCAAATATGAAATTAGATGGAAGATTGCCGGTCTGTGTTTCTTCCGATACCTTTAGAGTGCATAAAGGCAAGATGATCCTTGCTTCAATGTCGGCTGTGAGGAGGTGATTGTAAGGCAAAGCTGAAGTGTTGCACTCTCTCTCGACGTTGCGGTAGATTACCTAGAGATTTGTGATTCTTTGCTTTATGTGATGCACAATTTCAACTTCCTTTATTTCTATTTCAGTTTTGAAAAGGTGTTTTTAAGCGCAAGATGCGAGAGGCAAAAAGGTGGTTCCGTTTGCCAAACTTAGGTACGAAAAAAAAATTAAAACGAAAAATGAGAATGAGAATGTACGCAAAACCGTTTTTGCTTTTTTTTTCAATTAATTCCGCCAGAGACCTAAGCATTGTTCTGATTGTTTTCGCGGCCGTTGCCGCCCCCGTTTGCGGCACGTTTGTCGATAAGGAGGCGGGGTGCTCGAAAATTTTCCGGAGGAAAACGTAGGATCAAATCGACACGCGGTTTTCGGCGTCGGCTTCCTTGCGGCCGTCCCCATCCGGGATAAAAAGCCCCCGATCCCGAGGAACGCCGTCATCAGGAAAAAAAATCCCGCGTTCGAAAAGCTGTAACTTTTTCGTCGTTGGAGATGGGAAACGGGCGTTTTGATTTTCGGAACCGCCGTCTCTCCGCGATTCTTTTTATGCGCCGCCCAACTTTAAACCACCCCCGGGGGCGGCGCGGCAATTTTTTGAAAAAAAAAAAACGAAAAAACGGTCGTAACTTTGCCGTTTTTGACCTTACGGGAGCGGCGGACTATTCAAATCGTTTCTCTCCGAAAGTGTTCCGTCCGCCACTTTTTACTCGTCCCGATCAGGGGACGGCTTTACAATTTTTTTTTGTCTAAAGTCAAAAATCGCGTTATTGCCTAGGTAAAAATCGGTAAACAACTGTCCGATTCTGGCAGCGGTTGAGCGCCATAAAACCTTATAATTAAAAAAAAAAGCACCCAAAATTTACCTAATTTGCAGCAATTTTTAAGTTAAACCATCGTTTTCACCCGACGCCCCCCAAAGGAGGTTTTTAAACGCTTACTTTGAGAGCGCGCCGTTGGTCTTCTCGGGCCCCCAAAAATCGATACCATCTTCATTGGCAAGATACATCCTCAATCTTTCAATTATGGTTTTTACAATTTTAGATATCTTTGCGCGTTAACCCGCGGTAGAGCATCAAAGGTCCAAAAAAATGCGTTTTTGGCCAAAAGTGGGGTTGCACAAAACATTAGAAGTGCCCAGGGTTTGCACGTGGAAGATTGCGCTTGGTTTTGTTCGAAAGAAGACAAAAAAATGCGTAATTGTCTAGAATTCAATTTTTGAATTTCTGCCCCTAAGGCTTTTTACAAATTTTCAAAATAGGACAATTTTTTTTCCAATTCTTGCCGGAAGTCTGGCCGCGGTGCGGAGGGAGAACGTTTTAAGGCCGTTTCGATTTCGAATTTAAATCCGCCGCACCGACTTCAAGCAATCGGGCTTTCCGTTCTCCGTATTTTTGCCTTTAAGTGTGCCGGCGTAGGAATAAAAAAAAACGCTAAAAGTAAGGTTGTGCAAAAAAATAGTGTCCCGGGAATCAACGCAGAAAATCGGGCTTGATCTTGTTCAAAAAAGGATAAGTAGATTGTGTTATCAAATTTTTGAATTCTTGCTTCCAACCCTTTTTACGATTTTTCAAAACTGGTCGATTTTTAAGTCATTTTATTGCCACATATGACGTCGGATTCGGATTCGCCGCACAATTTTTTTCGAGAAACCCAAGTTTTGTTTCGGTTATTAGATTTTAATTTGTTCCGGCATGTACAGCTAGTAAGTTTATGGACCAACTCAAGTACTCAAATTTTGTTTTTTGCCGATCGCAGAAAAAGTTGGGATTGCCAATCATTGCTCTGCGGTATTTTTGAAGTATTCTATATTGGCCTAAAACACGTCCATTAAGAAGATGAAATGCACTGTCATGTTAGAAGAGTAGTCGGGGTGATGGGTTATGGAGATCAGACTCCATATGCCACCGTGCCGCCACATTTTTGGGTAGTAATATTCGGATATAGTACTACGTATCTGATGGCGTAGAAAGGTTTTCGGTCTTGTTGCTTCCGTGTCGCAGGTAACCGTATCAAGTTCCGTACTTATCTGCGGTTTGTCTAAAACATGTGCCTGCACATGCCCCATACGACAAGTGTCTTAACCATGTTGGGGACCACAATATCATGGTCACCCAACTAATTACAAGATAATGGGCGTGAGGAAGCTGTAGTGTAGTGTGACTATGATCACCGCAGACAAAATACCAGATAATGTGTTGTACACGTTTTAGCTCTCAGACTCGGGGACACAGCAGCATGTTGCTCTTGGTGAAGTAAAACTCCGCTCACTTGCGACATTAGTAAACTATTAAATTTTTGGACTCCTAACAATTTGGAAATATCAAACCCACCTGCCCAAGAATTTGTAATCCGTAAACTAGATGTTACTTATACAAGAAAAAGAAAAAAAAACTTGGGTTGGTAGGCAAGGCACTACAGTTCAAAGTATTTGTCTACAATCATTAACTTAAGAAACCCGCTCACCCAAAAACTAAGTTATTGTTAAGATCTACTAAAAGTGACCTTCAAAATCATTCGTATTTTCTCAATAAACAACCCAAGAAGTCCAAATTGTTAAATGGTGTTGTGAGCTTACGAATCACAATAACTTTGAATTTCATAAATAGTGCAGTTTCTTCCAGAAAACAACTTGTTCTTTGGTAGCTATCAAAAATAAATTGCTAAGTCAACGTTTTTCAACACCAATAGAAGCGGCCAATGTGTTCAAAATACATGTTTTGAAGGTATTTCAATTGGAGTGAATAAAGTGCATCAAAAATTGGTTCAAACGCATGCCAAAGTGTATTAATTTCATAAAGAATATTTTGAAAAACAATGAATCCATTTTCAATGATAAATACTTTTTGTTTTCTAATCCCAAAATATAATGTCATGGCTATGTAGAAGATTTTTACGTAACCGACTGCACTTACATCTTAAAAGCTTTAAAGGTTGTAGAATCGGCATGAGGAAGTTAATTGTAAATAAATGCAATTGGCTATCTCTAAAACCTGAGTATTAATTTAAATAATTTACTTTGCTCCTAACATAGTTTGTTAAACTTTGCTATAAGATATAATCACCCGTAAGTCCTGCTCATAATAACGTCACTGCGTGACCGCGCCAATACGATATGACTGCATAAAATGGCCAAACTCTTACCGCAATGACTTAATTTAGAATTCCTGTTTATAATGTCATTTAAACCAGCAACTGATTATAAAAACAATACTAGCTATTAACCGTTAAACTTTTAATAGAGTTTGTAGACACTTTTAAATACTATTGAGTACACATATCATTAATAAGACTCTATCTAGTTTTTATTAATATCTATTTGTATCTTATTCAGTGGCGGAGCTAAGATTTTTGGGCCCGACCGCAAAATATTAAAATGGACCCACTCAGAAACAATTTAATCATTATTTTGTAAATTTTTGGGCAGATTTTAAAATGAACGTCGGGAGATCTTCCGCATTGCAGACCCTTACTTACAGGTAGCTCCGCCCTTATATCTTATTGTAGAAAACGTTTGGAAATGCTCGTCCACACAATTTGCACATCAAACTTTATTATTTATACGCAACTGGTAGAGATGTCATTTGATCATAGATTCTTCATTGTTATCCTAATAATTAAGTGTTTCTTAAGGTAGCAAAGTTAGAAGAAATCAAAGATGGTAACGCAATGCCCCCTATTAGGAGAAAAGTTGAGGCATTGCTTTACCATCTTTGACACATTAGTAAATATAAACTATTTAATAGTTAATGTAATTTTATGAAAGTTGTCTCTTCGACCAGTGAGATGCTAGGCACACTGATGATGGGTGCATACCCTGAAACACTAGTGTATGTGTGTCACACTGGATAAAGAAGCAATAAATTTAAATTAGAAAAAATCAATAAATTAAAAAAAAAATAATTTTTTAATTAAGAGCATAAATACTGTCAGAATTAATTTATAAGAAATATTATTAAACAAATAATTTTAAAGTGAAAGTCCCTAGAATTTTTTTGCGACAAAAGTTGAAAATAATGATAAATTAAGTAACAGAAAGACATATTTTTTAATTTTATTGTAAAAACCAGTTTGCAATTTACACATTTGCATAAATCAACATTATTATTTACTGAAATTAAAATCGGAAATGTATAATATAATTGAGGATATGAACTTTCTCTGTCGAAAAATCGTAGGATGCGTAGGAATGAGGAAATTGTGGTACATTTTTATTATAACCATATAGAGACCACTATTTGTCGCTAGTAATCTAGAACGAATGGTTTAAACACTTCATTCCAATTGTAATTATTGCTATATAAATTAAATTTATAATTAATAACAAGAACTCTTTTAATTTATATGTTACCAGAAGAAATTCGAATTATTTTACACAAACAATGTTTTTTTATTGCCAAGCTACTTTTAGACATTCTTTTTAAGAACCGAATGTACAATGAACTTTATTTAAATGGAATTTGAATGAAACACGAGATTTTCTAGAGAAATGTAATACGTAACTATGTATAAAGACCTTCCCGCAACTGTTTGTTATCTAGTACTTTACACGTATATTGCATGGCGATAATTACAATGAAACGTATGTTTATTAAAAAAAAGGAATGTAGTATGTGATGTAATAATAAATGGTGACATGCCGAATGCAGATAAATAAATACGTCATAGATGTAGATAACAAACTAATTATAACGTCATAATAGTTAATGATTACACGCGCAGGAATTTATTAATTTATAATAAAATCTATTTTTGAAATTGAAATATTTAAAATAGCCAACTGGAAACAATATTTTAATAACCTTTGATGCATCTGTTCAACATCCACCTACAATGAAAATATTTACTTAATCAACGATTTTAAACATAGTTAAAACTATATTTAGTGCTTGAAGTATATTTTTTAAAGAGTAAATAATATGTGTTATTACAAAGTAGCAATCATTCATCAATTTTCTCAAATTTCTAATATATTTTTTAAAATTTTATTAAAACAGTGCAATTAATTAACGTACAGAGAAAGTCTAAAAATATAGATTAATTAATGATACGCACGTCAATTATCATTTACATCTTAATTAATATGACACACTTAAATATTATACAATAACGATGCAAAAAATAGCATGTTTCAGTTGATGGAGTGTAATTATAAATTGATTGATTAATGTTTTAATTGTGCATGCATAATTAATTATTTTTATCAATGGATTTTTATTTACTGCAATTAAAAGTCCATCTTAATTACTCGCACATGTGATATTATTTATTGTCAAATTAAGTTCAAGAGCTTTAGATACAATTGTTGATCAATATTGCAAATTATATAAAATTCAAGGTTAAATTTTCGTATAATAGTTCAATTCAATATTAGATTAGCAAAATGATAATAATTCAACGTAGATTAGTTATGTTTTGTAAATAATAAATTTAGCTTAAAATATTTCGCTTAGTTCAATTAACATTAAAAAAATTGTCAAAAAATTGTAATTTGACCATGAACACGAATTCTTTTCTATATTACAAAATATTTGAAATATGAAAACTATTTTCTAAAGAAATACAATAATAAGCACCTACATTTGCAATAAAATTTCCTGCAGATGGTCAACTTATGGAGGCGAAAAAAACATTATAGTCTCTTTGTTTAACATAATTTATAACTTGTTTCGATGAAATACAAACGTTATTTTATCGTATTGTGAAATAAAGATTCAATTTAAAACATCTTCAATTTCACCCACATAACGATAAACATTTCAATTGATTATAAATGGCAATAATAAATGGCATCATATGTATATTTACATAATAATATAATTAATTATTAGTCGTAGTAGACTGTAAATAAATAGATTTATCATAATTTCAAGTTCATTAATAGAAGAAAGTTCCATTTCCTTGTTTTTATTGCAATCGAAATAGTTCAATAGGGGTTAACTGATGTGAATTGTTGATTAAATGCATTAGATGCATGTCTAGAATATCAATTACTGATTTATGATTTATCAATCAATTTCAATCAAATATCACAGGTGTAATCTTACAAGTATATAAGTTTTATATTCATTCAAATTTAAAACCAAAATATTTTCTGTAATAAAAACTTATTTTTCTAAAATATTTTGAAGAAAATAGATTTTAAGAAAAACTTAAGTATTGATTCTTTATTCAGCAATTTATTTTGGGGAACAACGGGAGATAGTAAATATTTGGGAACTGCATAAAATCTAGAAAAAAAAATGTAAAACTTAAAGACATCAGACAAAAACCTTGCGCAATATTTGAGTCCTTTGAGAGACATCCGCACAACTTAAATCCATCTGAATACTTTTGTAGTCATCATAAGGCGTTGTTTAGAGAAAACTCGTATACCTTGAAGAAGTAAAAAAACTTTAGAAGATATTTTAGTTGTTGATAGATACTTGAAGATAAAAATATAGACAATTTTTGAAAAATGCAAAAAATTTTGGCAATTTTTTAGAAAAATGCAAATTTTTTCATTTTGTGTTCATTTTTTTAAATTTTCTATCTATTTCATTGCAATACTTTTTAGTATGTATCTAATTTCCAAAATTCTGAAAGTTATTTAAATGTTTACAAACTTTTTTATTCCGTTTAAAAAAAAAAAAATTATAAGTTGATTTGTTGCAATTTTGCAATATTTTTTTCAATTATCTTTGTTTTGTTTTGTTTATACGCTTTTTCAATTTTTTGTAATTTCTTTAAAAAACATAAAAAAAAATTGTAGATTCTTTTATTCATATTCAAAATATTAAAAAAAAAATAAAAGCAAACATTATTTTGTAATTTTTTTCAGTTCAACAGTAATACTAATAATAACACATGTCTTTTTCTGCTATTTTCTTCATTTTTTTGCATCACACTATTTCTCATTTTTTTACAAAATCTCAGTTAGTTTTTTTCTTCAGTTTTTCTGTAATTACGCACGCTTTTTCATTTCTTTGCATTGTTTTAAAATAGTGTTGCTGCCATTTTATTCAGTTTTTATGCTTTTGCTCGCGTGTTTTCATTTCCTGCAATAGTTTAGAAAAAGACCATTTTTTATAAATGTCTTGATTTTCAATTTTTCTTTAATTTTTCTGCATTTAGGCACGTTATTTTTATGCATTTACGGATGGAGAAAATATTGTTTAGTTTTTATTTTTTGCAAGTTTTTGATGTTTTCTAAAATTTTCTTTAAATTTTATTTTTTATTTCAGTTTTAGTTTTGAGTTTATATTTTTCTCGATATTTTTCAATTTTTATGTAATCAATCAGATTTTTCATTATCCTGCTTCATTTTAAAAGAAAGAAAAATGATTTTTATTTCTGCAAGTTTTTTCTGTTGCTGCAATTTTCTTCAGTTATCATGTTTTTACGCACGTTTTTTGCAATATTTTGAAAACTTTTTCTGAATTTTTTTTATTAATTTTTTTATTTTTTTGCAAATTTTTCAGTTTTTTTACCATTTGCTTTTTTTTTATGCATTTTGCACAATTTTTCAATTCTTTACAACCAGTTCTAATTTTTTTATTTTATTTATTTTCTACAACATTTTAGAAAACATTTTTTTTTATTGTAATTATTTTCATTTTCTGTTTTCTTTAGTTTTTCTGCATTTACAAACGCTTTATTTTACATTTTGAAAACATCATTTCCTTTTTAATATTTTGGGAATTGCTTCAGTTTTTTTGGCCATTTTCTTCAGTTTTTTTTTTGTTATTCTTACTTTTTTTTTTAAATTTCAATTTTTCTCCAGTTTTCTTTAGATTTTTTCAATTTTGCACAATTTCTCATTTTTTTACAATATCTCAATTTTATTTTCTGCACATATTTTTATATATTTTTTGTTCTTTTTTACTTTTTCGGAAAAATGTCTTAATATTCTTCAAATTTCTTTTGGTGCTGCAATTTTTTTAAATGCTTTTACCCACATTTATTTAATTTTGTGCAATATTTTAGAAAACATTTTTTTTAATTGCAAATATTTTTATTTTATATTTTTTTTTAGTTTTTCTGCAGTTACAAACGCTTTATTTTTCATTTTGAAAAATCATTTTTTTTGTTTTTGCTTTATTTTTTTGGTTTTTCCTCAGTTTTAGTTTCTTATTCTGCAAATATTTTAATATTCTTTTCAATTTTTTTTAGTTTTTCTGTATTTGTGTTTTTCATTTACTTGCAGTAACAAAAAAATTTTTTTTTCAGTTTATAATTTAATGCAAATTTTTTTATTTTCTGCCTTTTTTGTTATTCTGTGTTTACACACGCCTTTTAGCATTATTTCAGCTAAAAAACATAATCATTTACTATTTTGTTTTTTGCTGCTTCTTCAGTTTTTCTGCAGTTTTCTTTAAATTTTTTGTATTTTGCACAATTTCTCAATTTTTTACAATATCTTAGTTTTAATTAGTTATTTTATGCATTTTTATTTTATTGTTCTTTTCACTCCTTTTCAGTTTTTCTGTTTCACACTATTTCATTTCCTTGCATTATTTTTAAAATAAAAAAAAAACTAATTTTCTGCTGCAATATTTTATTAATTTTTTTTTCTTTTTTTCTAAAATATTGCATGAAATAAAAAAATAAATAAAAACTGAAAAAAAAACGGCAGAAAATAATGCATAAATGAAAAAAAGCGTAAATACAAAAAAACTGAATGAAATAAGTGAATATAAAAAAAATTGCAAAAAATAAAAAACTAAAACTCAGTTTTAGTTTTATTATCTTCTTAATTTTCCTGCATTAATTTAAAAAGTTGTTGCTGCAGTTTTCTTCAGTTTTTATGCTATTACGCACGTTTCTTTGTTTCTTGCAATATTTTAAGGACAAAACTCATTAATTTTTCCACTTTCTGTTTTTTTCAGTTTTTCTTGAATTTGCATTTTTTTCTGTTTTTACTCTCGTTTTTTGGATTTTTTTTTAGTAAAAACGAAAAATATTTAATTTGATTTGTTCATAATTTGCAATTTTTTAGTTCTTCTGTCATTTGCTTCAGATATTTTGCATATTGCACAATTTCTCAATTTTTCACAATATCTCAGTAAAATTGTTTTTTTTTTCTGCACATTTTTTATTTTTCTTTACTTAATGTAGTTACGCACGCATTTTAATTTACCTTCCTTATTTTAGAAAAAAAAAAAAAGTTTTATTATTTTCTGTTGCTGCAATTTTGTTAAGTTCTTATACTTTTACTCACTTTTATTTATTTTTTTTAAATATCTTTATATACTGCTTTTTTAATTTTTTTTGCATTTACGCAAGCTTTGGTTTGAATTTGTTTTTTTAAATTTTTTGCTTTCCTTGCATTAAATGTTAATAAAAAAGAAAAAATGTTCGGCAAATTTCTTCTGTTTCTTTCATGCCTTTACCCACGTTTCTTCATTTTCGGAAATATTTTTGAAAAAAAAATGTTTTGCTAATTTTGGTTATTAATTTCTGTCGTTTTTAGCTTTTCTGCATGTATTTAATAAAAAGCAAAAAAAAAAAAATTTTTTTTTGAATTTTTCACGAGTATCTTTAGTTTTTCTGCTATTTTCTTCAGACGTTTTTATTATGCACAATTTTTCAATTTTTTATATTATCTGAGTTTTATTTCTTTATTTTTTTAAATTTTTCTAATTCTTTTCGATGTATTTAAGCACGCATTTTTATTTCCCAGCATTTTTTTAAAATTTATATTCTGCAATTTTCTATAATTTTTATGCTTTTACTCCCGTTTCTTTATTTCCTGCAATATTTTTAGATTACTGCTTATTTTAGTTTTATTTTTGCATTTACGCACGTTTTATTGCATTTTTTTAGTATAAAACAAAATGATTATTTTTTCAATTTGGTTCTGCAATTTTTTTCAGTACAATATCTCAATTTGAATTTTTTATTTTCTTCACATTTCTTTCGCTTTTTTTGAAAATAACTTTCTGCTCTTTTAGTTTTTCTGAACGCTTTTTTTGCATTTTTATAATAAAAGTAAAAAAATCATTTGTTGCTTTAATTTTTTGCACAACTTCTCAATTTTAGTTTTTTATTTTTAGCAAATTTTATCTGTTTTTTTTTAAGTTTTTCAGTTTTTACTGCGCACGCAATTTTTTCTGCAATTTCGCACGCTTTTTTGCACTTAAAAAAATCATTTGTTTTTTTTCTGCAAATATCTTCATATTCAAACATTTTTATTTAAAAAACGATTTTAATTTTCTGCAATATTTAAAAAAAAACTAAAAAATCATTTTTATTCAAATTTCTTCATTTTCGGCATTTTTTAGTTTTTTTGCGTTTACACTCGCCTTTTTGCATTATTTTAATATAAAAGAAAACTACTTTTTTGTTTTGTTTTGTTGCTTCAGTTTTTCTCCAATTTTCTTAAGATTTTTGCATTTTGCACGATTTCAGTTTTAATTATTAATTGAAAGAAAGCTTGCGCAAATACAAAAAAAAAATAAAGACTAAAACTCAGTTTTTCAGAATTTATGCATTTTGTTTTCTCAATTTCTTAATTTTGTATAATATCTCAGTTTTAGTTTTTTATCTTCTTTATTTTCTTTCACCGTTTTAAAAAGTTGTTGCTGCAATTTTCTTCAGTTTTTATGCTATTACGGATGTTTTTTTATTTCCTGCAATATTTTTTAAAAAAGGACAAAAACTAATACTTGCAAATTTCACTTTCTGCTTTTTTCAATTTTTCTTGCATTCTTGCTCTCTTTTTTGCATATATTTAATTAAAAAAAATATTTGATTTTTTTATTTGCTTCAGATTTTTTGCATATTGTACAATTTCTCAATTTTTTACAATTTCTCAATAAAATTGTTTATTATTTTTTGTAATATTTTTATATTTTCTTTCATTTTCTTTACTGTTTCCCTTCATTATTTTAGAAAAAAAGTTTTATTATTTTCTGCAAAGTTCACATCTGTTGCTGCAAGTTTTTTCAGTTTTTATGCTTTTAGCCACGTTTATTTATTTTTGTAAAAATCTTTATTAAATGCTTATTTTGAATTTTTCTGCATGTACGCAAACTATGGTTTGCATTAAAAAAACTTTCTTTAATTTTTTGCTATTTTCTTTAGAATTTTAGAATTTTGCGCATTCTTTTTAAGTTATTTTAAGTTCAGTTTACGTTTATTCATTTCCTGCAATATTTTAGAAAAAAAATTTTTTTGCATTCTTAAAAAAAAGTAAAAATAACATTGGTTTTTTATTTAATTTTTTTATATTCTTCAGATTTGCATTTGTAAAATTTCTCCTTTCTTTTACAATATTTTAATTCTACTGTTTTATTTTGCAATTTTCAATATATTTTCTTCAATATTTTTTAGTATTTCTGTTTTTACGCACATTTTTCTTTATTTTTCTGCATTTGTTTTTACTTTCTCCTAATTTCTTTTGTTGCTGCATTTTCTTTATTTTTTGTTTCTTTTTCAGTTTATTTACGCAATTTTTTCTTACCCTCTATTGTGGTTGCAGCAGTTTTCTTCAGTTTTTGTGCTATTCGCACGTTTCTTAATTTCTTATTTTTTTTTTAGTTTTTCTGCATTAAATATAATTGCAAGTTTCTTAGACATTCTGCTATTTTTTGGAAAATATTATTAGTTTTAGTTTCCGCATATTCTCCTTGATCTTCTTAGTTATAGTTTTAGCAATTTTTTTTTGTTTTTTTTTTTGGATTTTATAGTGAAAAAAAAATATATTTTTTGCATTTTTTGTAGTTTTTTGCCATTTCTCTGCAATATCTCATTTTTTTTTTAATTTCTTCAATTTTTTTTATATTTTCTTCTTCTTTACTTTTACTGATTTTTTTAAATATTTTCTGCAATTTTTTTCTGTTGATGCATTTTTTTTACCGTCGTTTATTTATTTTCTGTAATATTTTAGTAAACAATTGCAACTATTCAATTATTTTCTTTTTTTGTTTTATTTAGTTTGTCTGCATTTACGTTGCTTTAGTTTTTTGCCATTTTTTAATTTTTATATTAATATTCTTTGCAATTTTCTTTAATTTTTCTGTTTGTAAACGTTACAGCTTTTATTTTAAGCACGTTTCTTCATTTTCTGCAATATTTTTTTATTGTTCTCTTCAATCTTCATCAGCTTCTCTGTATTTCACGCTATTTTATTTCTTTCCATTATTTTAGAAAACAAAAAAAAAATATTTTCTGTAAATTAATTTTCTGCAATATTTTATTAAAAAAAAATAAAACATGTTTCTAAAATATTGCATAAAATGAAGAAAATTGCAAAAAATAAAAAAGTTTTTTTTTTTTAAATAATGCATTAAATGAAAAAAGATTGTAGTTGAATAAAAAAACTAAAACTCAGTTTTACAGTATTTAACACTTAATTTACTCAATATCTCTATTTTTTACAATATTTCAGTTATAGTTTTTTATCTTCTTAATCAACTTCTTAAAATGCAGGATTTTAAGAAGTTGTTGCTGCAATTTTTTTCGTTAAAAGGAAAAATATTTTATTTTATTTTCTTTATTTCCTGCAATATTTGACGCACGTTTTATTGCATTTTTTAGTAAAAAAAAAAAATTATTTTTTTAATTTTTAATTTCAGTTTTTCTACTATTTTCTTCATTTTTTTTCTGCAAATTTCTTTTTCTCTTTGTTCTTCTTTTGCAAACCATATTCTGCTTTTTTAGTTTTTCTGCACATTTTTATAATAAAAGAGAAAAATCATTTGTTGCTTTCATTTTTTGCAAGTTTCTTCAGTTTTGGTATTTTGAACAATTTTTCAATTTTAGTTTTTTACTTTCAGCAAATTTCATCTGTTGTTTCTTTTATATCTTATGCGCACGTTTCTTTATTATAAAAAAAATAAATGTTGCACTTTTTTTAAATGCAAATATTTTAATTTTCTCTTTGACCTTTACAATATTCAGTTTTAGTTTTTTAATTTGTCTGCAAATTTCTGCGTTTTTCTGTATTACGCTTTTTACTCATATTGCATTATATAAAAAAAAATATTTTCCGCAAATTTCTTCTGTTGCTGCGATTTCACAATTTTTCATTTTTTTGAAATATTTTAGTTTTAATTTTTTTTTGCAAATTGTTTCATATTTTCTTCCGTATTTATTTAAGCACGCTTTATAAATTTTATTTTTACGGCTTACAAATTTGTTCAAAGTTTGGGAAATTTATTAAACTAAATCATCTCAAACTTTACAAAAAAAAAATTACCTTTCTGTTATCTCAAAGGTTTAAACTGGTTAGATACTAGACGCGGTCGGTCAATATTGTCCAATTATATTCTATTAATAAATATTTAAAGATTTAGAAAAATATTAGAATATATTTTTAATAAAGCATTTAGAGACAAACCAAAAATACTCGGGATACATTTTAAGATTGCAAAAATAAAATAAAATAATCTTGAAAGTTATGAAAGCCTTGAGACATCAAAAAATATCGGAAGACTTCAAAGTAGATATTGGAATCTTGCAAAATTTTATAATAATAAATACCAAGATCTTAAAAAAAATTAAAAACTTTTGAACAACATTTAGAAGCTTTGAAAGTTAAACTGGAATCATTCGTGATACATTTTAAGTTAGAGAAAAAATAAAAGGAAGTTCATGAGATAGTTCAAGAGACATTGAAAGACTTTGGATAGATTGAGATTTTAAAAAACTTTATGAAACTTTGGTAGACATCAGAATTTTGGAGACATCGGGAGAACACTTGAAAGACAATAGAAGTCCTTGAAGTAGATTAGAACATCAGATTAGTTTATAAAACATTGGAAAACTTTGAAGTAAATATTCAGACCTCAAAAAATCTCATGACACTTTTTTTTTCTTTGAATCATATTACTTAATTAACTAAATAATAAAAAATCGGTAAACAATAAAAATTTAAAATACTCAAACATCTTAAAGTACTTTGAGGAACACCATAAAAAAACCTTGAGATTGTCGTATGCAAAAACTTTGAAAAATTTTATAAAAAAAATTTAATTAGTGTTAGATATTTGAAGATTTAGTTGGATATTAGAAAATCTCAAAATATATTTTTGGGCAACACCGGTAAACCTTGTCCAATGTTGAGAAGTTATGAAAAACTTAAAAAAACATATCAAACTACCTGGACATCGTTAAAAATTTGACAGATATAAAAAAAAATAATTATTTGAGTCAGCATACAATCTAGAGAAAATCTGAAATTTTTTTGGAAACTTAGGAAACCTACCGCAAAATCTTTTAATACTTTAGTAGATACCATTATAGTAAAAAAATAAGTATTAAATTTTTTTAGTTAATTTAGGAGTACATTAAACAATCTCGGAATGTAGACAATTGTTAAACAACATGAGAAGGCTTCGAGAACTTTTGACACTGTTTTTGATTTGTCAAAAGTTTTCCAAAATATATTCTAAAATATTTTGGAAAACTTTTGACACTTTGGTAAACATCAGGACCATTGAAAGAAAACTGAGATGGCTTTAGAAACAACAAAAAACTTCAAACAGTATATAGAAAAGTTTTTTAAATATTTCTTGGTTATTCATAAATATTTGAAGATGTAGGAAACATTAGAAAAAACGTTTGGAACATTTTGAGATTAAAAAAATTGAATAAAAATTTTTGGAAAACATGTAATGTCGTTATGAGTTTGAGATATTCCAAAAAACAATAAAACTTTAGAAAAACTTTATACTTTGGTAAACATCAGAATCTTTGTAATAAACTCAAATAATTTTAGAAAAAAAAATATCGGAAACTATATAGAAAAAAACTGTTCTTTTTTTTCTTTAATATTGATAGATTCGGAATATAGTATTTTTTTGGAAAACATAAAAAAGCTTAGAAAGTTAAATTGAAATCACTCGGAATACATTTTAAGATAAAAAAAATTGAGAAACATTGGGATAGTTCAAAACACATGCGGAAACTTCAAATGGGACACTTTGGTAAACACCAAAACATTTTGAGAAACATCAAATGACTTTAGAGACAGCAAAAGCAATCGGAAAATATTATCAAATCTGGTAATACATTAAGAGTCTTTGCAGAACATTGAAATTCCATTTTTAAAACTCAAAAAACTTCCATAAACCATTGAAAATATTTGTAGACCTTAAAAAACACCACGAGACCTTGTTTGACAGGAAAGAAAAGATCTTAGAAATCATAAAAAACCTTGCCCAAAATTGTTAACATTGGTTTATCTAGATACCGTTAAAAACTCAAAAATACTAAAAGAATTCTGTCATCGGAGTACCTTGGAGTACATATTTTAAATATTTAGGGATAGCATAAAATCTAGAAGAATACTCAACAATCTTGGAAAACTTTGAACAAAACGGCAAACCTTTCCCAATATTAAAAGTCCTATGAGAAACATCACTACAGAACCGTTTGGGTACTTTCGTGGTCATCATGATGCTTTGGAAATTATTGTTTGGAGTAATACTATATTACTGGAAACACTTAAAAAAAAACTGATTAATAACATCAGAAAACTACAAAGTAGATATTGAGATCTCAAAGAACTTTACGACACTTTGGTAAAGATCAGGATCTTTGGGAGACATTAAGATAACTCAAAGAATCTATCCAAACCAATAACTATTTAGCAAAATAATTGCTCCAAAAATCAACATTAAGCTTCAAACACTAATAAGTACAATACAGCACAATAACTTAATACAAATACACGTCTAAACGGCGCCTAGTATCTAGATACCGTCCACACTGATCATGCTGCGTAGATAATGATTAACAGATTAATAATCATCAAGATAAAATCATGTTTTAGAACTTGTAGAAACCTTGACTTGACTAGTTCAAAATCGATTTCAGTAAATCAAACATTACATGATAAACAATTCATAAACAAAGTCCAGATGATACAATAACTATGACTAATGATAAAAAAATTAAACAAAAATTATGTTGAACAATGGCTTAGATAAGACATATGTCAACTATCAGAACTAAGCCTGCATATAAAAGTTACGGACTATATAACAAAAACTTACTATAATCCTTCTTAAAAGTTGTAAATAGTAGTAAATAGCTACAACTAAAAATATTAATGAATAAATTGAATACAATTGTCTTGGATTAAATCCAATAAATTTATTGTCTAATCATCACAATATAAATGTATTTTTCGAAACAATTCAAAGCAATTCTACATAAACAACATTCAATAATATAGGTTTTACTGTGAAATCCAATTACAATACATGCGTCAATTTCTTAATTATATTTATCCACATTACCTTCACGCTACAATTAATTAATGATTAAATAATTATTTATGCAATAGAAACGATTAAACCAAGCAGTATAATGCAAATCAATACCCGATTCCTTAAAACATAATTAATAAAATTTCCCATATAAATTCAAAACAGGTGTTAATAAAACATTCATATTCATGCATATAATACTCTTCTTAATAACCAATTTAAACGCCTTTCAAGAGAATCTTATTACCTTTCATTAATTAATATAATTGATGAGAAAAATACTTTAGTTTACACGTAGTTTATTGAGGTAATCAAAAAACCCCTTTGATTTATGTACAACATATATTATTTAGTATTTTCCACATATAAATAGCCATTAGTAATGGTTATAAATTTCAAATCAATTTTCTCTGTCTTGCAGAACCTGCTTATAAAATTTGATACCTGCCAAGATTATAAAATAATAATTTTAACGGAAATGTCCTTATAAAGTAATTTTGAAATAATTAACTAAATTTAGATTGATAATCGGATAACATAAACAAACAAATACTCTATTTTTAACGTAGAACAACGCACTGAAATTTATTTGTACATCGTTTAATGTTGTTTGTGCAATGCAATTAAAAGTTTTACTGAGAATTGGTTGTATGTATATAAAATCTAACAAAAGAAACGCATATTGAAAAAATAATTAATGATTAAACATATCTCTTTGTGTAATTATAATTAGCAATACATGACAATGAAATAAAAATTAATGAATGATTAATTATAAACGATTCTTTGAACCATTGATTGCATTTGCGTATGTTATATCTATCTATAGCGATAGCAAATGATTCAATTATATTTAAATAATTAGCTTTTGCAAGTGTGCAAATTATTTTCTTTGTCTATTTGTTTAATCAAAGTATGGTTGACAAATGTATTTTTTTTTATAAAGGAGTACCTAAAAAAACTAAATTATATATTTTTTAGTAATAATTATTGTGTAAAGTTTATTTAATAATAAAAAAAAAATAGTAAAGATAAGCTGGCACACAATAGCGGAAGCAATATGTACTGTAAATATAAAGATTTGAATCATATTGCACTTTATGTGTTTTGTTCATCATTATTTTAATCTGTAATGCTAAAATTTAAGAATGTATACAATAAATTTTTTTATTAAGTTCTCTAATAAAAACAATTTATGTTTTTCCCCAAATTAACCAAGGTTAATTAATCATCTGTTTAAAAACATAAATAACTTACCAGACATTTTATTAACGAATTAAATACTTTGTTCCTAATTATTTATTTTTGATAAATTTATTTCGGTTAATAAAACAGAAACATATAATTTTATTACAAAAAGACTGCATAAATAGTATAAAAAATGCACAAATTTGCATATTTTTAGCACTGCAATTAAAATGAAATAAATATCGCTTGTATTGCATCATTTCAAAATTTACGATTATAAATTAACATTAGACATCATAATTAGCGTGCAAAAAAATAATAAAATATGTACAAACTAATTTTGGCATTTCCTCGAGACAAAAATCGTCGGTTGATAGCGTTTTATTACAAATTATCATAATTTTTATTGTTTTACTTTGTATACTGAATTGATAAATGTCATAATCAATCTACTTTTATCAATTAATTTCTTTCTTAATGTCACTAAAAAGGATCTATGACCCAGTTTTAGAGTATTTAATTAATTTAATACTGCAGTAGTACTTATTATTTAAATGTTTTGTTACTATTGATTTGTTTTCTATGGGTAATTGTTGCTATTATAGTTATTTTGATGCTAATAAAAGTTATTTATGTTATTATTAAACTTAAATACTTTTGGTACTAAGCCAAAATCTAAACAAAGAATAGTAGTAATACTTCCAATCTATAAAATTGAAACTAGAATAAACTCATAAATGATACCTGACATGATTGCTCTCACCTTGCTGAATTAAATTATAAATTATTTTCAACATTATAAACATTGTAATAGTTATCACTTCTTATTTTTTAGACAAAGAGACGTTTTGGTCATCAAAAGATTGATTGTAACCTTCTCCCCTTTCTTGTACAAAAAGACTTTTTACGTTTGCAGAAACAAACATTTTTTTAATTCTTTTATAAGAAACTCTTAGGTCGGTGAGTGAGCACTCCAGTTCAAACTACTCGATGGTAGTCATGATCTGGAGTAACTCACCCAAAGATTTGTTAATCAAAAGATTGAATATCACTTCTTGTTTCTTAGACAAAGAGACTATAACGTTTGCAAAAACAAAAAACTATTAATTCTTTGATACCTAACTCTTAGGCGGATGAGTAAACACTCTAGTTCAAACTACCCAATAGTCATGATCTGGAGTAACTCACCCATCCGCCCAAGTATTGGTCATCAAAAGATTGAATATCACTTTTTTTTTCTTAGACAAAAAAACTTTTAACCTTGCAGAAACGAGAAACTTGTAATTCTTTAATAACAAACTCTAAGGCGGGTGAATGGGTACTCCAGTTCAAACTACTCAATGGTAGTCATGCTCTAGAGTAACTCACCCACCAGCCCAAGTTTTGGTCATCAAAAGATTGAATATCAATTCCTTTTTCTTAGACAAACAGATTTTTAACGTTTGCAAAAACAAAAAAACTTTTAATTGTTTGATAACAAACTCTTAGACAGGTAAATGGGTACTGCAGTTCAAACTACCCAATAGTAATCATGATCTGGAGTAACTCAACCAAAAGCCCAAGTTTTGGTTAACAAAAAATTGAATATTGCTTCCTATTTCTTAGACAAAAAGACTTTTAACGCTTGCAAAAACGAGAAACTTTTAATTCTTTTATAACAAACTCTTAGGCAGGTAAATAAGTAGTCCAGTTCAAACTACTCAATGGTAGTCATGATCTAGAGTAACCCACAAACCTGCCCAAGTGTTGGGGTCATCAAAAGATTGGTTGTCACCTCTTTCTTCTTGTACAAAAAGACTTTTAACGCTTGCAGAAACAAGAAACTTTTAAGTCTTTGATAACAAACTCTTAGGCAGGCAAATGGGTACGCCAGTTCAAACTACTCAATGGTAGTCATGATCTGGAGATCTGCAGAAACAAACAAAAATTAATTCTTTAATAATAAACTTTTTAGCCAGTGAGTGGGCACTTCAATTCACACTCCTCGATAGTAGTCATAATTTGAAGTAAACCCACCCCACCGCCCAAATGTTGGTCATCAAAGGATTTGTTGTAACCTCCTCCTTGTACAAAAAGACTTTTAACGCTTGTAGAAACAAGAAACTTTTAATTCTTTAATAACAAACTCTTAGACCGATGAGTGGGTACTCTAGTTCAAACTACTCAACGAAAGTCATGATCTCGAGTAACTCACCCACGCGCCCAAGTTTGGTCATCAAAACATCACTTCCTTTTTCTTAGACAAAGAAACTTTTAACGCTTGCAGAAACAAAAAACTTTTAATTCTTTGATAACAAACTCTTAGGCCGATGAGTGGGCAGTTCAGTTCAAACTACTCAATGGTAGTCATGATCTGGAGAAACTCACCCATCCGCTCAAGTTTTGGTCAGTAAAAGATTGAATATCACTTTCTTTTTCTTAAACAAAAAGACTTTTAACGCTTGCAGAAACAAATAACTTTTAATTCTTTGATGACTAACTTTTAAGCGGGTGAATAGGAACTTCAGTTCAAACTACTCGATCGTAATCAAGATCTGGAGTAACCTATCCACCGTCCCAAGTGTCGGTTATCAATATATTAGTTGTTACCTTTTTCTTGTACATAAAAACTTTTACCGCTTGCAGAAACAAGAAACTTGTAATTCATTAATAACTAAGGCGGGTGAATGGGTACTCCAGTTAAAACTACTTAATGGTAATCATGATCTTGAGTAACTCACCAAAACGCCCAAGTTTTGGTCATAAAAAAATTTAATATCACTTTCTTTTTCTTAGAAAAAAGAGACTTTTAACGCTTGCAAAAACAAAAAACTTTTAATTCTTTAATAACAAACTCTTCAGCCAATGAGTGGGCACTCCAATTCACACTCCTTGATAGTAGTCATAATTTGAAGTAACCCACCTAACCGCCCAAATGTTGGTCATCAAAGGATTTGTTGTAACCTTTTCCTTCTTGTACAAAAAGACTTTTAACGCTTACAGAAACAAGAAACTTTAAATTCTTTAATAACAAACTCTTAAGCCGATGAGTGGGTACTCCAGTTTAAACTACTCAATAGTAGTCATGATTTCGAGTAACTCACACACACGCCCAAGTTTGATCATCAAAAGATTGAATATCACTTTCTTTTTCTTAGACAAAGAGACTATTAACGCTTGCAGAAACAAAAAACTTTTAATTCTTTGATAACAAACTCTTAGGCCAATGAGTGGGCAGTTCAGTTCAAACTACTCAATGGTAGTCATCATCTGGAGTAACTCACCCATCCGCTCAAGTTTTGATCAGTAAAAGATTGAATATCACTTTTTTTTCTCTTAAACAAAAAGACTTTTAACGCCTTTAGAAACAAAAAACTTTTAATTATTTGATAACTAACTTTTAAGCAGGTGAATGGGTACTCCAGTTCAAACTACTCGACGGTAATCAAGATCTAGAGTAAACTATCCACCGTCCCTAGTATCGGTTATCAAAATATTAGTTGTAACCTTCTTCTTGTACAAAAAAACTTTTAACGCTTGCAGAAACAAGAAACTTGTAATTCATTAATAACTAAGGCGGGTGAATGGGTACTCCAGTTAAAACTACTTAATGGTAATCATGATCTTGAGTAACTCACCAAAACGCCCAAGTTTTGGTCATCAAAAAATTGAATATCACTTTCTTTTTCTTAGAAAAAAGAGACTTTTAACGCTTGCAAAAACAAAAAACTTTTAATTCTTTAATAACAAACTCTGAGGCAAGCGAATGGTTACTTTAAACTACTTGATGGTAATCATGATCTAGAGTAACTCACTTACTTGCACAAGTTTTTGATCATCAAAAGATTCACTTAATTTTTCTTAGGCAAAGAGACTTTTAACGCTTGCAAAAACAAAAAAACTTTAAATTTTTTGATAACAAACTTTTAGGCCAATGGGTGGGCACTCTAGTTCAAACTACTTGATGATAGTCATATTCACCCAAACGCCCAAGTTTTAGTAATCAATAGATTGAATATCACTTCTTTTTTCTTAGCCAAAAAACTTTTAAAGCTTGCAGAAACAAAAAAATTGTAACTATTTAATAACAAACTCTTAAGCGGGTGATTGGGTACTACAGTTCCAACTACTCAATGGCAATCATGATCTAGAAAAATTCACCCAAACGCTCAAGGGTTGGTCATCAAAAAATTGAATATCACTTCTTTTTTCTTAGACAAAGAGACTTTTAAAGCTTACAAAAACAAAAAAAAATCAATTTTTTGATAACAAACTCTTAGGCTGGTGAATGGGCACTCCAGTTGAAACTACTCAATGGTAGTCGTGATCTAGAGTAACCCACTCAAGTGTCGGTCATCAAAAGTTTGGTTATAACCTTCTCCTTTTTGTACAAAAAGACTTTTAACGCTTGAAAAAATAAAATTGTAATTCTTTGATAACTAACTCGTAAGCGGGTGAATAGGTACTCCAGTTCAAAATATTCGATGGTAGTCATGCTCTGGAGTAGCCCACTCACCTGCCCAAGTGTTGGTCATCAAAAGATTAGTTGTAACACCCTTTTTTTACAAAAAATCTTTTAACGCTTGCAGAAACGAAAAACTTTTAATTCTTTTATAACAAATTCTTAAGTGAGTGAGTGGGTACTCCAGTTCAAACTACTCAATGGTGTCATGACCTGGAGTAACCTGACCCACCCGCCCAAGTGTTGGTCATCAAAAGATTGGTTGTTACCTTCTAATCCTTCTATAAAAAGACTTTTAACAGTTGCAGGAACGAGAAACTTTTATTTTTTTGATAACAAACTCTTAGGCGGGTGAATATGTACTCCAGTTCAAACTACTCAATAGTAGTCATGATCTGGACTAACTCACCCATCAGTCATCAGAAAAATTTTATATCACTTCCTTATTCTTAGACAAAGAAACTTTTAGCGCTTGAAAAAACAAAAAGAATTAAATTCTTTGATAACAAACTTGTATGCGGGTAAATGGGTACTACAGTTCAAACTACTCAATGGTAATCATGATTTGGAGTAACCCAACCTCCCGCTTAAATGTCGATCATCAAAAGACTGGTTGTAACCTCCTCCTTTTTGTACAAATAAACGCTTGCAGAAGCAAAAAGCTTTTAATTCTTTGATAACAAACTCTTAGGCCGATAAGTGGGCACTCCAGTTCAAACTACTCAATGGTAGACATAATCTAGAGTAACTCACCCAAACGCCAAAAGTTTTGGTCATCAAAAAACTGAATATCACTTCATTTTTCTTAAACAAAGAGAATTATTTGATAACAAATTTTTAGGCTGGTGAATGAGCACTCCAGTTCAAGCTACTCGATGGTAGTCATGATCTAGAGTAATCCACCCATCCGCCCAAGTTTTGGTCATAAAAAACTGAATATGACTTTCTTTTTCTTAGACAAAAAGACTTTTAACACTTGCAAAAACAAAAAACTCTTAATTCAAACTACTCGATGGTAATCGTGATCTAGAGTAACTCACCCAAATTGGTAATCAAAAGATTGACTATCACTTCTTTTCTCTTAGACAAAGAGACATTTAACGCTTGCAAAAACAAGAAACTTTTAATTTTTTAATAACAAACTCTTAGACCGGTGAATTCAAACTACTTGAGGCAATCATTATTTGAAGTAACTCATCCATCCAAGCTTAGGTCATCAAAAGATTTAATATCACTGCTTAATAAACTTTGCACAAATTTCTAATTCAAACAGTACACTTGTTCTTATGGAAATCTTAGGACTGTCCCAGTTGGTGGCGATATATTACGGTTTAGATTTTGTTGGAAACGGTAGTTGATGTTTTGAAACATCTTGTTTTTCAACGTTTGGCGTCAAATTGTGATGCTCTTTTTTGCGTAACCGACGTGAGGATGTAAATATTTCTGTTTACGTAAGAAGCTTTAGCTGATTAATGAATCTCTTTAAGCAGTTTTAAATTCAGTAAAGTGTTGTGATTTTTAAGAAAGCTTTTTGAACAGTTTTCTTTGCGCTGAGAGGTTTACAGCAATATTTTTAAAAAATTGAGTTGTTTTGTGAGCAGTTTCAAGTATAAACAATTTTTTTTTTTCTTTATGGAATCTCATTGGAGACTTTAGAATCATTTTAGAAACCTTAGAAATTCTTTTGAGCTTAAAACATTATTTGTTAAAGCTGAAAGAGCAGTTTCAAATTTTGAGACTTTTTTAAAATATTAATTTTTAGAAATTGCTTTAAGCTTTAAGACATTTGTGAAATACTAAAAAGCTTTGTGAGAAACTGTGGCATAAGAAATATTTGTGGTTTTAAAGAAACTTTTGGAATATTGAAAAAACTTTATAAATATTTTTGTTTGCGTTGAGAGCATTTGAGAAACCTTAATCCTAAAGCTTATTACAATTGTTTTGAGCTTTACTATATAATTTGTAAAACGTTGATAACTTTTGTGAACCGTTTTAAGTCTAGTAAAATATGTGTGAAGTATTGTGAAAACTTTCTGGAGTATTTCTGGTCGCTTTGAGAGGTTTAAAAGCGTTTGAAAAGTTCCAGGAAACTTTTGAATATTAAAATATTATTTGTGAAAAATCGAAAAGCTTAAAGAGCAGTAAATCATTTTCAGAATTGTTTTAGTTTCAAGAAATGTTTTGGATTTTTATTGAGACTTTTTGAATCTTTCTAAAGTCCAAAAGTATAGGTGAGTGTTGGTTAGCATCGGCAGTTGGAAATTAAGCGGTGACACTAGTTCATACACTGGAGACTTCGGCAAATCCCAACTTTTGTTCAGATTAGCAAATGCAATTTGTGGGCAATTCTACTAAAGTTTTAACTTCTTTGAGAATGTTTTCTTCGTTGAAATCATTAAGTATTTTCAGATTACGATACCCAGTCCTACTGGTGGAAGATTGTTCTAAAGATGCAAATTTATAAAAGGTTTATCAGTTGGCGCGGGTAGATTTTTGCGGCCCTTGGCGGCCTTTTTCTTTTGGTGACATCTATAAAATCTTTTTTTTTAATTATTCAGTTACTTATGCCAAATCACCATGGCAAATTACACGATAAAACAGCACATTCAAATGATAAAACTTTATTATCAAAATGAGTGTTCGTTAGTGCAAACGTTGCGAGCATTGAGCCCATTTTATGGTAGACGTGGTGGCCATTCACAGTCGACTCTTCAACGTTTGATAGCCAAATTTAAGACAACGGGTTCGGTAAATAATCAGCCTACACCTGTACGTTCAACACACGCAAAACATTGCCGCGTTCCGTGAAAGTGTACAACAGAACCCAAGGCAGTGGATCTCTCGCCGTGCACAAGAACTCGGGCTTTTGCAGACTTCAATTTAGCAAATTTTGCGTAGAGACTTAGGCCTACACCCGTACAAGATCCAATTGACCCAGGAGTTCAAAGTTCATGACCATAGACAACGCTGTTTGTTTGCTGACTGGGCTTAAACATCATCTTTAGCAAAACAAACGCATTTTTGGATAAATGTCTATATTAACAAGCAAAATTGCTGTATATCGAACACTAACCCTCACGAGGTTCACCAGGTAATAATGTATCCTCAAAAAGTTACCGTTTAGTGTGGATTTTGAACCGGTCATTAGTCCATACTTTTTCAAAAACGACGTTGGTGAGGCGGTCACCGTCAACGGCGAGCGTTACAGAACAATGATAACCAATTTCTTATGGCCCAAATTAAACCATATGCACCTAGGCGACATGTGGTTTCAGCAGGACGGCGCCACTTGCCACACAACGGACGCCACAATTGACATTCTGCATAAACGTTTTAAGGGTAAGGTTATCTCTCGCAAGGGTGATGTGAATTGACCACCAAGGTCATGCGATTTGACCCCGATAGACTTTTTGTTGTGGAGTTTCTATGCAAATAAACTACAATCGACCTTAAAGGTGAACATAACACAAGCCATCGCTCAAACTCAACCGAATCTATGCAGAAAAGTAATTAAAAATTAGACTCGGATCCGTGCCATCATAAGAAGCCGAGGCGGGCATTTGAACCTTTCAAATAAAAAAAAAGATTTTTGTTAATACCTCACACAAAGCTTGTTTTATTCCATTTCAACATCCACGCCCTTATTGAAAAACCCATTATATTGAAGGGCAGTTTTATAAGGCCGGATTAAAAGTTTGACATACAAATTTAACACATTTGCCGGCCAAAAATTCTTTTTTAAATGCCTCACTTACACTTTTAAAGCCCAGATTTATAATTTACAAACCAGTTTTACGTTTTAGCAGTAGAATTTAAAACATAGCGGCCGGATTTTCAGTTTCAACAAAGAAATTTACAATAAGAAAACCGGATTAACAATTTGACGTCTAAACTCAATACATTTGTGACCAAACTTTCATTGTTTTAAAGTGTTTTTTAGATTTTCAAAAGCAGATTTATAGTTTTAAGAACTGGATTTACAATAAAAAAGTTGCATTTACAGTTTTTATAACCAAATTTAGAGGCCGGATTTATAATTTGAAAACCAGATTTTAAACTTAAAAACCAGGTTAACAGTTTGACAGCAACATTTTAATATATTTGTAGCCGGATTTCCAGTTTTAAAAGCTATTACATTTGTGACCAGATAAGTTTTCATAATGTTAGTTACATTTAAATATTTAGATTTATAGTTTTAAACAATTACTTCACATTTTAAAAACTTGAATTCAAAGTTTTAAAAGCCACTTTTATCATTTAGAGACACAACAAAAATTTTTTTAGCAAAAAATAACACATTTTCACTAATTTGACATCTAAACACATTTGTGACCGGATTTCTGTGTGTTATTTATGTTTTAAAAAGCTGATTTATTGGTTTAAAAGCCGGATTTACAACTAAAAAACTAAATTTCAAGTTTTGAAGGGGGAATTTACACTTTTAAAACTAAGATTAGCAATTAAAAATCCGGATTAACAATTTGTCCAAACTTAGTTTGTGACCTAATTTACAGCTTTCAAAGTTTTAAGTAAATAAAAAAAAATGTAATTAACGATTTAAAAAAACTGATTTACATTAAAAAAATACAGATTTATAACTTGAAGGCCAGATTAATAGAATTAAACACATTGGTAGCCGGATTTTCAGTTTTATTTATAATAAAAAAGTCTGACAAACCTTATGGAAGCCAAACTTAACACGTTTGTGAACAGATTTTCAATTTTTAAATATATAAATAATAATTTAAAAAAAGATCGAATATACATTTTAAAAAGCTGGATTTACAATTTTAAAGCCGAATTTGTAATTTGGAGACAGAATTTATAATTTGCAAGCCGGATTAACAGTTCGGTTGTACAATTTAACACATTTTTGAAAGATTTCTTGTTTTAGAAGCCGGATTTACATATTTCTGACCGGATTTACAGTTATAAAAGCCGGAATTACAGTTTATAGAGCCAGATTTACAGTTTTAAAAATTGGATTTATAATTTGAAGGCAGAATTTATAATTTGCATGCCGGATTAACAGTTTGTCTGCAAAATTTAACATACTTTTGACCGGATTTCCTGTTTTGAAAGCGGGATTTACACAATTAAAAACCATCTTTACAATTAAAAAAACTGGATTGACAACATAGCAGTCAAATTTAATACATTTATTACAAAAGGTGATTAAGAAAAAATGACTTTTAAAAATTATAGTAATGCGGTACTAAGATTTATAGTTTTAAACTCAGAATTAATGTTTAAAAAAGTAAATTTACAACTTTAAAAATCAAAATTATAAGTTGAATGCTAAATTAACAGATTGTCAACAGTGGCAACCAAATTTTTAGTTTTAAAAATCAGTTACAATTAAAAAACCGCATTAACAATTTTATAAAAAAACTCAATAGATTTGTGACCAAATTTCCAGTTTTTAAGGCCGGATTAACAATTTAGAAACCAAATTCAACACATTTGTGATAAGATTTTCAATTTTCAAAACCGATTTTAAAGATCATATTTACAATTTAAAAACTAGATTTATAGTTTTAAAGACCGGATTTATAGTTTAAAAAGCTTAATTTACTGTTTTAAAAATTTAAATTTTTAATTTAGAGACAAAACTGATACTTTGGCAGCAATAAAGTGTTTGTTGGGTTTCCAGACAGGTTTGCAGACTGAATTTACAACTTTAAGGATAAAACAATTAAAAAATAATAGTTAAACTTAAAAGATTTGTGTCCAAATTTACAGTTTTTAAAGTGTTAATTACATTTAAAAAATACAATTATAAGTTATTATTTATTAACTGGATTTACAATTTAAAAATCCGATTTTATAATTTGTCTTTTTAATTTAGATTCTCGATTAAAAGTTTGGAAGTAGAATTTAATACATTGGTGGCCGGAATTCTAGTTTTAAAATCATAATTTCCAGTATTTTTTATATATTAAAAAGCAGAATTTTATTATAGATTCAAAAGCCGGATTCAGAATTTAAAAATCTAGATTTATATTTTTAAAAGCTGGATAAAAGCAGAAATTAGCATATTGATGACCGGATTTTCCATTTTCAAGACCGGATTTACACTTTCAAAAACTAGACTTATTAATAAAAAAACATAATACATTTGTGACTGTTTTTCCAGTTTTTAAAGTGTTTACATTTTAAAATATAAATTTATAAAACTAGAATTACAGTTTTAAAGGCCGGATTTATAACTTGTAGAACAAATTAACAGTTTATCAGCAGAATTATACACATTGGTAGCCGGATTTACAACAAAAAAAAAACGAATTGCAGTTTAATAACCAAACTCAACACATTCAAAAACGATTTCGAGTTTTTTTTTTTAAGTAAAATTTATAATTTAAGGCAGGATTTATAACTTGGAAGAAATTTAATATCTGAATTTATGATTTAAAAGCCCAATTAACCATTTAGAAGCAGAATTAAACACATTTTTGGTTAGATTTATAGTTGTAACAACCAGTTTTATACTTTTAAAAGCAGGATTTACAATAAAAAAGCAATTTAACAGTTAAACTTAACGCATTTGTGACCGGATTTCTAGGTTTCAAGGTATTGTATTTTATTATCTACGCTTTAATATTAATAAAAATTGTGTTTTAAAAACCAGATTTACAGTTAAAAAAAAAAACAGATTTACAGTTTAAAAAGTTTAGAAACCGGAGTTTTAATTTGAATTTTGGATTAATAGTTTGGCAGCAAAATTTAACACATTGATGGCCGGATTTCGAATTTTACGTTTTAATAGCTTAACTTATACTTTCAAAAATCAAATTAGCTAATAAATAAATAAATTAACCATTTATTAGTCAAACATTTAAAATCAAATTTTAAAATTTTAAGTTATTTACATTTAAAAAAGCTGGATCTATTATAAAAAAATGGGTTAACAATTTAGCAGCCAAACTTAACACATTTGTGATTATTTCCAGTTTTCAAAGTATTTTTTTAAATATTTAAAAAATGTTTAAATGTTGAATGCTAGATTTGCATTTTAAGAAGTCGGATATCTAGTTTTAACTGCAAAATTTACAGTTGAATCATCCCCAAGAAAGCATTTTTAATGTTTTTTTTTTTGATATATCAAGTTCTCCTAAGTCTTTTCACAAATTTTAAATCTCTATGGGAGTAGTAAGAAGAAAGTCAAGTCTGTCTACAAGACTGATTGGTCCTTGTTTTTCATATTCTAGAAAACAGCATCAGATCACTACCTGATACTCAAACGACTGTTGGAGTTGACAACGCAGTTGACAACGCAGTCGTTAACTTGACTAGCCTCATCTAGGTTTCGACACCAGAAAGCTCATCCGATCTCAAAATTATACCAGACACAAAAGGTTAAGGTCTCATGACCCAATTGACTAAACCAAGCTAAATAGGCTAAACGGTTAGGTAAAAAAGACTCAGAAAACAGTCTTCCAAAAATAATGATAATCTGATGTAGAAGTTTGCTAAAGCTCTTTGAAATAAGCGTACACCGTTTCCTTTCATTTATAACAAAAGAAGTGTTAAATACACTTTAGAAGGCAAGACTGAAACATTTGTTGAAAGCCTTTAACTCCAATGCACGCAGTTCTTTGACGTAAACTTAAACAGTGTCTAGAGAGAACTGATACTACCTCAATTCTTGAATTGGTATGACCGTCTAGTAGGGTAAGAAATATTGATATTTCAAACCCAAATTGGCACTAGGTCCGAACTGAACTCCAAACAAAACTTAAAGAGCATTTTCTTACAAAATTGTAATGCTCCTCACAAACATTACATGCAATCCTTGCTTTTTCAATTGTTATGGAAAAGGTCTAATGTAATTTTTTCCGTTGGAAAGGATGAACAGTCTTTTGTCTTCCCTAAGTAAAGTGGCAGAGACTGTAATTTTCAACATGGTTTAGATATGGGCTCTCTACAACCCATCAATATTTTAATTTTAGATTATACATACTTCTTACCTTTTGTTAAAATATATGATAAAAAAAAACTGTTTTATTAAAAATTAGATTAAGCAAATTGACATATTCTAAGCATGGCTTTAGAGTTATCCTCAAAAGGGCTTTTTTAGTTTTTTGTTTTAATCTACCAAGTTCTCCCAATTCTTTTTACAAATTTGGACTTTTAAGGTAAACTTAATTTTAGTTTTAGGGTGCGACTTTTGTGTAAATTTTTTGTTATAGCACTGCTTTTATGAGCAAAATGAGCCTTGTCACTTTAAAGACCTCAAAATTTAGAAATTTGCAAGTTTTGGAAACTCATACGTACTAGTACTAAAGAAGACCCAAAACAAAAAAACTACTAAAATCCAATTTTCCCGTTTCGACCTTTCTTGAGAAAAAAGTTATTTTATTAAGTATTGGCTTAATAAAAAGACTAGAATAAAAAAATCTTGAATGTGTTGAAGCCATTCTCGGATCAAATTTTTAATTTTTTGTTCTGACCAAGTTCACCCATTTTTTTTATAAATTGTCTTTATTGCGGTAAATTTAATTTACTTTTAAAACGCATTTTTTTGAAATTTGCCTTTATGTTAAAAAAAAAAAAACAAAAATTGATGAGATGACTATGTCAAAAACCTTCAAATTAATAAAATTCATGCTCGAGACAAGGAAGTTTCAAAAATTCAATTGTCTTTTGGAAAAAAAGTTATTTTACTAAAAATTAGATAATCATTCCTTGCTACAAAAGTCTTAACACATATAAAACCATCAAATTTTAATCACTGTTTTAAGGCCATTCTCAGGAGCAAATTTTTTTGTTTGAGTCTTTGCATTTTTATGGTAACTTGCCAATAAGTTACCGGAATATTAGAAGCTCGGTTTTTTGAGTTTTAGACCCCAAAAACAATTTACATCAAAAATGCTTCTTTTTGCCCAACCCTCGAGAACAAAAAATGGCTATAGCTAAAACTAAAAAAAATCATCTTCCCCCCTCTGCTCTGGTCCGTTTGAAATGAAATTGCCCATGTATTATATCACAAATATATATTTAAAAAAAACCGTAATATGTTTCAACCTTTACAAGGCATCATCGGACGGTGACGGTGAACAAAAATTAGAACAAATAAAGTTTTTTTTAATGTTTTGACAATTAAAATGCCAAAAACTTGGTTTTAGAAAAATTTCTTAAATATCTCAAAGGTTATAAAAGTTAGAACAAAAGTTAAATAATAAAATTTATTTAAAATCTAATTATTATCATAAAGTTTTGACAATGAAAATGAGTTAATTTTTTCAAAGATCTTGAAAGTTAAAAAAGTTAGAAATAAACTTGTCTACAAAATTTAATAATATTGTTTTTAGATATTTTGACATTAAAACCACAAAAATACCAAATGTTGTACAAGATCTAAGATTTTAACGTTTATGATTGTCTTTTTGAGACCATTAAACTAGAGCTGCCAAAAATTTATTGTTGTAAGATTGACAACAAATTTTTTTGAGCCGTTTTAGATATTTTGACATTAAAGCTGTAAAAATTCAAAAAATTGTCTGACAAAGCAAATAATGTGAAGTATCTCAAATGATATAAAAATTGCTTAAAAAGTTGAAAACAAAATTTATTAAAGGTGTTTTGTAATCTTTGGATAAGAATTGCCAAAAATTTAAAAAACCTAAGTTTGGGGTATTTTTTTCAAAAAAAATTTTAGTTAGAAAAGTTGGAAATAAACATCCTATGTAGATAAAAATTGTATACAAAATTTATCAATTTAAATATTCTAACATTGAAAAAAATCGAAAAAAAGTATTTAAAGAAAATTTTAACAAAAATCTCAAATGTTACAAAAGTTGCTTAAAAAGTTTAGAAAGAGTTAATTCTTTGCAATAATTATTTAAGTTGTTTTGGAATCTTTAACCGTTAGAGCTGCCAAAATACACAAAACTCAGATTTGATGATAATTTCTTTAAAAATTAGAGTAGTACATGATACAATAACAAAGAATAAAAAAAAAACAATACCGACAGATTTTACTCATTTTTTGTAATCATAGTACAGCCAAAAAAATTGAATTGTAGCATAGAACAATCTGCAAAATAAACCTACAAAGAGTATCTCATAATTATATTGACACAAGACACAGTATGATAAGTAAAAACAAAGAATATTAATCAATGAAAACACTTCAAATTAACATAACAATTTATAAACAAAGAACTGAATTTAGATTGATATAAAAATTCCGTTTCTATAAAAAATGATTTGCATAGTAAACAATAATATATAATTTAATAACATTTTTTTGTATTCTATTGATTAATTAATATTTTTAATGTAAATTTACTTACATGATTTAATTTAATCACTAACACTAATATAATAAAATTAACAAAACTGGCAGTCATATTTAATCACAATATTATTTCACTTAATTAATAATTATATAATATAAATGTTATAAGATTATAATTGTTTATTTACACTTCATTTTATTCCGTACGAGTATAAAGCGCGCGTGTATTTACATATTCGGGAACGTCCGCACCGACCGAAGACTGTTGACGGACTAAATGCAACACGCTGATTTTGTTTCAGTTAAGTTGTGTGGTGAAGTCGGCCGATTGTGTGTGGGTTAACTTTGCGCTGCCGAACTAGATTGAGTGTTGGGTATTTTAACGAAATTATTATGATATGATATCATTGAAGAATATATTAAAGTCGCAAAAATATTGCAATGTTTGTAATCAGATAATATTCGAGGATGCATTCAAGGGCATTTTATTTAAAAAATTATAAAAATACATTATTATTAACCTCGTTATTGTTGTTATAGTCATTACTTAGCGATATGACAAGTAGTTTATTATCAATAATTTTTTGCTAATCTAATAATTGAAATATATTAACAAAGGCGCCAATTACGTTTATTGCAAAATATGTTATAATTACTAAATATAGTTGATACATTTTGATGTTTTACAAAAATATATAAAAATAAAAAATACAAAAAATAACATACAAAAAATCACACATATTAAAACAAAACATTAGTCAGCTGACTTCTAAATGTAGACTTAGAGACACAAAATAAATTAAAGTTAGTTGGTAAAGTATTTGCAAATCTACACATTCTACTCAGCGAATTATTGAAACCATAATTAGTAGAATGGGTAGACTCACTGAATAAGGAAGAATGCCTGCTGCGTTTATTATTAGGTGCTATATGGAATGGAAGAGTACCAAGTAGCTCTGAACAATCAATCTCTAACATAATTAAATTATGCAAGAATGACAAATCGGCCATTTTTTGGCGAAGCTTCAATGACTTTGGATTATAGAGTGAGGCAATATAACTGTAATTATAATTTACATATAGTATGCCCGATTTATAGGACAATAAACAACAAAATTTCTTTTGAATTTGTTCAATACTAAGGTTATGAATATTATAAGCAGGGCTCCAAACTGACGGAGCGTACTCTAAATGCGAATGCACCAACGTACAATATAAAAGTTTTAGTGTACTGGGTAATAAATCCGTTGACATTCTATAAACAAATCCCAACATTTTTATGGCACAATTGCATGTTAATATGTTCAACAAATGTAAGTTTATGATCAAAAATTATGACTAAATCTTTTATTTGTGTGACTTTGTCTAATACTTTAGTGTCAATTACATAGTTATAAGAAATTTTACTCAAAGTTCTATGAAAACTTATTGAAAAATATTTATTAGCATTGAAGAACAATTTATTAATAAAACATCAACTGTTTATAGAGTCTAAGTTCAGTAGTAAAAGATGGCAGTCATTAAGAGTAGATATTCTTTTGTACATTTTTAAATCATCCGCAAATAAAAGAAACGACGATGAATTAATATACTGTGGAAAATCATTAATGAGAAGCAAAAATAAAATTGGTCCACAATGAGATCCTTGAGGAACACCTAATGAAACACGAATGGGCCGTGACAAAAAAATTATTAATTTTTACACACTGCGTGCGATTTTTCAAAAAGCTAAATAACCATTAAATCACATCATAATGAAAACCCAGAGCTCTGAGCTTAGCAATCAAAATATTGTGGCTCTCACAATCAAACGCCATTGAAAAATTGGTATAGATAGAATCAGCTTGTACTTTAGATTCAAATGCGTTTAAAATATCATTTTGATAACAAAGGAAATTAGTAAGTGTGGAACGTCCTTTACAAAATCCGTGCTGCACTTCACTAAGATGCTTTTGCACATCCATTGTGACTGACCAGTTACAATTTTATCAAAACAATTTAGGGATGGCAGATTGAATGCATATACCTCTATAGTTAGTAATATTCTTTTTGGCTCCAGATTTAAACAAACCGTAATATAGCTTTGTTTCCATATTTAAGGAAATTTAGTTTAATTCAAAGAAGCATTGAAAAGTAAGTGCAATGGTTTTGCAATAAAATAAATACACTTTTTTAACAGTAAAAAAGGAATGCTGTCGGGTCTAAAGCTTAAATTACATTTAAGGTTCTCAATTCCCATACATTACACAAACTATAAAAAAATTTGAATGAATCGTTATCATAGACTGAAGAAATAAAATCTGCAAAACTATTGACAAAGTTGTTCCTATTATTACAGGTTTGATCCTTATAATACATTGTGGCTGGAAAACCATTAGTTGTTTTGATCTCAATAACAAATCTCCAAAAATGTTTTGGATTATTTTGAATTTTACTTTCAGTTTGTAAAATATATTGCTTGCGTATTGATTTTTGCACGTAGGACGAATAGTTTGGAATTCATTATAGTCCGACAATAGTTTAGAAGATTTATAACGTTTACGTACAGTTTTCTTGAGTTTAGTAAGTGATATCAATTCTTTGTTGAACCAAATAGGAAAATTGCTTTTACGCTACAGTTTTTTAGAGACAAATCAATCAATAACATAATCGATTACAGAATAAAATACATCAAGACACATATCAATATCACAGTTATAAAATAGTGCAGTCCAATCAACACTCAACAAATAATTATTGATTGCGCTGTAGTAGCAAGTTTTAAATCATTAAAAACATAATTACAATTTAAAATATCACAGGTAGTATCACATTTTATAGTTAACAAGTACGCAGTATGGTGTTGGCTTAAATTTAACAAAACATCTAAGCTTCTATCACAAAAATATCACGATCGTTGGTAAAACATAAATCTAAAAACACACCCTCACTATTAGGAATAGAAATGCATTGTATGCAGTTTAAAAACCTAAACAAATTAGCAACTAAATGAGCAGAGTAACTATCATTACAAATTACTCCTATACCTAAATCATCGTTAACCCAAGACGCCGCAGATAGATTGTAATCGCCCAATAAAACTAGTTTACTGCTTGGAAACTTGTCGGCAATAGATTTGACGGAATAACAATGGTCAAGATATTTGAATTAGGTGGTAAATATACCGCACAAATTATATAAAACAGAAAATTAAACTTAACAACTAAAAACAAATGTTCAACACTAATAAACGTGGGGTAAAGTAATAGCAATTAAAACACCACCTCCGCCTTGATTAGGGCTTGTTAGAGCCAACCGATATAACCTAAATAAATGATAGACTTTTAAATTTAATTCAGGTTTCGGTAAAATCATCACATCGTAGTCTGATACAGATACAGCTAGCAAGAGTTTCCTGAGTTTAGTAGTAGATGGAAAAACCGTTATCATTCCTAAAGATGGGTTCAAGCTGTTGACAGAATTCAGGCTCCAAAAATCCATTAGAGATAAAGCAGGAACATTTTGTGAACGACTATAACTCACAAATCTTTTGACAGCAATGTTGGCTGGCCAAAAGTTTTTGCAAAAAATAGCTCGAGCATGGAACTTTAAAGTTACCGTAGCTTCCAGATTGTACAGCTAGATCTACAGCGTCGATTAAAGTATTGTGGTATTTCAATTTAATGTAGTTTATAACATCGGATTTTTTAGTTTTGAGACGTGTATATATAAGTTTGGCACATATGCCTGCAACTTATAGTAATTAGGACCAACCACAACCAAAAATTGTTGGGGTCTTAGGTTGAACTTTCTGCTTAGGTTTAGTTTAAGCAGTAAGGGTCGCAAAAGAAGAAGAATTATTATTTACAGAATTAATTGCAGGTGGAAGCAATTGAATTTTCTCATTAATAGTTGGTGTAACTACACTAGGCATAGATACTTGAATACGAGTTTTGTTTTTTTGTGGCGCAAAGGTCTAGGCATCCGGCCGCTGTACCGAAGATCGTGGGTTCGATTCCCATATACCGTGATATACTTTTCACTTTCTATACGCTCTCCCAGTTCCCAACCCGCCTTGCCAGCGTGGGGTTTTACGGCTAAAACCTTCTCTGAGGAGTGATGAATTCTCTCCAGTAGTTCGGAATCCACTTAAAACTGCAGGTCCCTTGTAATGTAAGTTGCCAGCATTACAAGCAGAGAAGAGGCTAAGACGCCAGCAGTGGCGTATGAATGGCTGACAAAGAAGAGAGAAGAAAGATAACTTTATCTTTATCTGCAATCTTTTCTTCAAGATACAATACTTTATCTAATAGCAATTTATTGTTAGACCGATCTTCATTTAACAAAACTTGGTATAATACTATAGTCTCTTTATAAAGCCTGGAAAGTTTGAAATTATCAAGTTCAAATGAAGTACAACAGTGGCATTTTTGAAGACGAATGGCGCAGCTGTTGTGAAATATAATTCCACAACTAGTACATGTTACGCCAGATTGTGCAACACTTTTGCATTTGCACGCTTTACCAAACATAATAATAATTGAAAAATAAAATATAAAAAAGTAGATAAAACATCAAAAAAAATTTAAAAATAGTAAAATATCAAAAATGGTAAAATCCGGCCTTAAAATATAAACATATTATAAGAAAGCACCAAAATGTAGTCATAAATTGTTAAAAAATGCAAAATTCTATTTATAAAAAGTAATAACTACAAAATCCGGTAAAACAATCTTAAAACTTAAAAAAAAACTGAAATTTTGTCAAAAACGGTTGAAAACTATAAAAATATTTTCATAAAAAATCAAAAATAGCAAAATTTGACTTTTAATAGCCTTTAAAATACAGCCATAAATTATTAACAGGTGTAAAAAGTATTGTTAGAAAGAAACAAATTTTTGTCATAAACTGTCAAAAAGCATAAAATTTGATTAATAAAAAATCAAAAATACCAAATTTGACCATGAAGTATAACAATTTTGTCAAAAAATACCAAAATTTGGTTTGTTAAAAATGCAAAATTTTGTTTATAAAAAATCAAAGTCAAAAAGTTTAAATAATTAAAAAAAAAAAACAAAATTTTTGCTAAAAAAGGTTTGAAAACTGCAAAATTCTGTTAATAAATAATCAAAAATAGCAAAATTTAGCTTAGAAATTTTATATTATTATATTATTATTATTATTATTGTAGAAAATGTTTGGCAAGTTTTATCATAATGGTTCAAAATTTCTGAGAAATATTTTAAAATTTTGAACATTTAATTTTTTGGTATTTTAAAAAAAATATAAATTCTTAACAAATGTTTTTTTTTATAATTTTTTTTTTAAATTCTGAAGATTTTTTTTATATCTTGAGCAATGATTGGAGAAAATGTTTGGCTAATATTATCACAAAATTCTAATTCTGGAAAATATTTCAAATTTTTAAAAATTAATTTGTGTTTTTTTTTTAAATTTTATTTGGGCCAAATTTAAATTAATCTGGCAGGATATAAAAGATTGTAGGTTGGATTTACAAAACATTTAATTTTGTATGCAAAACTTATATATTAGATAAATTCGGCCTTATTTTTTGCCAATGAAACTTATTTTAAAATCGTATTTTCTTAAAAAAAAAAAATTTTAAAATTATTGGTCAAATGTCAATATTTAAAAGACAAAATCAATTTTTTTAGTTAGTTTGGACAATTTCTTTAATAACAGGATTTCTTGATTAATTTTTCTCAGTTTTTTTGGCCTGATTTTATGGCAAAATAATTGATTGCTGGTTTTCTTAATTATTTTTTTTACTTAATCTGTCAAATTTTACTATTTTTTGGCTGGATTTTGATATTAAAAAACCGGATTTTATGCAAAAATCAAATTGTTGTAAGTTATATTATAAAGTTTCAAAAATTTTGGAAGATAATTCATTTATTATGCCAGATTTTAAGCAAAAAACAGTTTAATCCGGCCGGGTTTTAATAATTAAAGATTGGATTTATATATTTTTAATAGTTTGTTAGTTCATATTTCAAACTTAATCCGGCCAAAGGGTCCCCCCGGTTAACATAGATGAAAAAACCGATTAATTTGATAAATTTCATCCTTCTAAAGATGATAGAGTTTGTCCAAAGTCTCTATTGCTAACCGTTTTTAAGTTTTGATTTTATAGAGCAAAAAATCTTAAAATTGTGAAAAAAGTTTGATGGGGGTGGTTTTTTTACCTTTACCAATTTTGATGAAAATTAGTTTACTGACTAATTTTGATGCCAGGAATACGAATCTGACATTTAAAACTTTGAAAAAAATTATTTCATTTGTTTTTTGTATCGTAAAAAATTCGATAAATCGTGTTTTGAGCTGTCAGATCATTGCAAATTGATGAAAATATTATACACAGAATACCTACTCTATGTAAAATTTTCCATAGAATCCAAATTTCAGTATTTTGAAAGCTATAAATGCTTGGCAGAGTCACAAAAGCAAAACAAAACAGTATAAATGGCAAAAAAGTCGAAAAATTGATTTTGAATAGAGGCGCACCACTCGCAAAAATTCCAAAAAAATCATGGAAGTAGATTTTTCAATTACTTATGAAGTTAAAAAATAAAATTCCATGCAATCGAAGGTTTAGATAAGCAAAAGTAAATTTTAACCCTTCTGAATTTTTTTTAAGGGTTGTATACAGATTTTGAGGGGCTGTAAAAAATTGTGTTGAAAGACCACCCAAAACCCTACTTTCATAATTTTTTTTAGAATTTTTCATTCAATAGGTGAAGAGAAAAAAATTGTACCAAACATGTTTTTTAGATGCTAGTAAAGTAATTTTTAAGGTAATTTGGATATTCGTGATTTCACTTATGTTAACCGGGAGGACCCTTTGTATACTTGATAGCCGGATTTAAATTTGTATGCAAAACCAACATGTTGGATAATCCGGCCGCGTTTTTTGCTAACGTTACTTATTTTAGAATTTTTATAAACAATTTTTTGTTGTTGACTGGATTTTATATTTAAAAAACAAAACCAAAATTTTTGGTAAAAATAGCAGAATTTCTTGATTGTTTTTTTTTCACTTTATCCGGCCGGATTTTTTAATTATTTTTTTTTATATTATCTGGCTTTATTTTGATATTTAACAACTATTTTTTTTTTTTAATCAAGCCAAATTTTACTAGTTTTGTCATTTTATGAAAAGAATTTTAAATTATTTAAGAGTTTATGGTTGAGTTTTGATGCTTTTTAACAATATTTTAATGTTTCCAGGCCGGATTTTGGTTTTTTTCAACAATATAATAATAATATTGTTATTTTGTGTCCGGAAGTTGCTAATTTTTACATTTTATTAATAGAATTTTGCATTTTTTAACAGTTTGTGATGGATTTTTGTATTGTTGTAATAATACTTTTGATATTTTATAGCTAGATTTTGCTTTTTTAAAATTTTATCAAATTTTTACACTTACAAGCATTATTGTTGCTACGCAAGGCGCGTATTTAGGGTTAAGACGAGTCTATTAGGAAATATCTTGCGTATATAAACAACTTATTTTTTTGAATATCCTGTAAAATAACTTCTGTTGCCAGACAAAATTTACATCTAATTTACCAGAAAAAAACTTGTTAAAAAAAATATCAAAAATTGTAAAGTAATTTCTTTACATTGCAGCAAAATTAAGGAATCAGGTAGTCTGGTTGAAGATTACACTCTTTTGATAAGTTATAATCCCAATTTTACTTTTGGGCCAGATCTGTTTTTTGTGTCGGGTAGGGTGATAATAGTGACTACTTTTATCAGATATGACGATGATGATATGTACAAGAACAAAGATGCTGGGTAGGTTAGACCTGGCAGGAACGCTGATTATGGTAGGGAGGTTCAACCGTGTTGCTATCTTTGAGCCACTATTTCTCTCACATCACTATACTTGTTTTTCTTGCCAACTTCTTCTGCTTAAAACTGCGGGTTGATTACGACTAGCGTATACAGCGGTATTGTATTAGCAATGATTAGTATCGCTTTTGTAGAGACGCGTATAAGACATACACGCACAAAACGTAAATCTTTTTTTGCGTACGCTGGAGGGTTTTTCAGTTTTTTAGACATCAGCCTAACACTATTAAAGACTGTTTTATTTTTTTATTTAATTATCCAACGTTGAGCATGGCGCAGTAGTCTAGGCGTTTGACTGTTTCACCAAAAATTGTTTGTTTGTTTGTTCAAATCTCTCAACTGAAACTATTTTAAACGTTTATACGTTTTCCCACTCCAAGTTTGCCTTCTCAACGTAAGGTTTTATGATTAAGACCCTTCTCTAGTCTGGAGTTGATTAATATCATCTTCAGTAGTTTAGAACTGTAAGTTTACCTGTAATGTAAGTTGCCATCATTACGGGCAGACAAAAGGCTAATGCGCCTGCAATGGCGTAAAAAAGGGCTGATGATGATGATGAATGATAATCATCAGTCTTGTTAACATTGCAGTAGTGTTATCAGTCTTTTCCACTGCCTCATGTTCATATTGTGGCCAAAAATGATGCCCAGGTATTTGATGCTTCTTTGGTTAGTTAGCATGCTATTGACCGTAAATAAGAAGGTTTTGAGGCTTATTTTGTTTGCATGAATAAAAAGCTCTAGTTTTTGTGCTTCTTTTGTCAAGCTGTTTGACAAACCTACTCAATATCTTTTACCATTTCTTCAATGCTTTTGCCCGCAATAATGATTGCCACATCATTAGCATAGTCAATTAAGGAGATGGTTTGGGCATAATATCAAACGTTACAAGAACCACAAATTTTTTTGCTGCTTATATTAAGGTTAATCTTGCCATTTTTCACTAATTTAGAAAAGTTCTATTGCTCTTGAGTTAGTTAAAATTGACAAGAAACTTTTAGGCATCTTTTAGCAATTGCTCTCATTGCTTCTAGTGGGTTTCAGTCTGGCTTTGCTGTTTTGCCCGTTTTTATTCTGTAGCCCACCTTTCTAATTTCTTTGACGTTGATGGAGGGTATGTCCTTAAGTTTACATAAAAATGTCGGTTATGTGGTCGTCAGGTGTTTTAGAAATAATTCTTTATCCAACCTGCTTTTTGGCCGTAGGATGTACTGACAATCTTTTAGCCAGTGCTTCATAAAGTTACTGTTTATTTTCTAGCACAAGAATTTCAATGTTCTCTGTTTTGCTTTTGCTATTGCAGTTTTTATCTTCTTACAACACTGTTCAGCAAATCTAATTGCTCCTGGAAACCTGAGACTTTCCTATGTAATAGTGTGAGTTGCTTTCTTGCCCGTACATACTCTATTCTTAGTTTGGCAATGCTGCTGCTCCACTAGTGCACTGTTTTCTTAATCTTCTCTCTTAATTTTTTAGAAAGAACATTTTTGCGCGTTTTTACAATAGCCATAAATACCAATTGAGCTGAGCAAGTCAAGATAAACAATAATCCAACAAAGCACTTTAAAAACTAGTGTTACGTCAAAATTAAAACGTCTTATTTTAAGACATTTAGACGCTTAAAAACAAACAAACTTTTTTTGGATTTAAGCTTGAATCAAACATATTTCATTCATGAGAGAATAGCCGTACATTACCGTATACTGACCTCTAGAAAATGTCATTACTTTGCACTTATTTATTTATTTAAATTAAATTGTAAGTTATTAACCTGGCATCAACTAGAAAAAATCTGCACTTCTTCATTAAGTAATACAGCATCATTTATGCGCTCATTTGCAAAACAGCGTACAAGATCATTGATAAAGATATTAAACAGTAGAGGTTCAAAATGCGACCCCTTTGGAACACCCAAAGTAACATCAATATTAAAAGAAACAAATTGACCAATATGCACAAAAGATTGTGGTTGCAATCTCTGTGTTTATAGTGTTCTAAAAGCTAATTTTCTATTTTTTGCTCACATCTCATTTCTGTATATGTTTAGTCAAGTTTGATGAACACATGGTTACATCTATAAAAGATGAGCCACCAAACCTTTTGAATGTTGGCTTGTTAAAATCAAATCATGCTCTCCTTCTGTCTAGTCAGCAAACATGCTGTATTTGCTGTCCTTGGTAAGAGTGCACTACGTGACTTACCTTTGAAGTTCTATTATGTCTTTGCCGAGACCAAGAAGAGAGCAAAATCTTTAGTTGTGGGTGAGAAAAATTATGAGTAGAAAGCAGTGTCTTTGCACCCATTTTGCAAACCTAAATTTAAGCTAAGCAGCAAGTAGGCTTGGAAATTAAAGCAAAAGTAATTTTTTTTATGCATTTGTTATCTATCAAGATTTTTTTGAACATTATTATTTTAAGTTAGATCTATCCTTCTTTTCTTTCTCTTGCTTTCTTACAACTGCCTTATATGCAGGATATCGCATAGTTTGTGATTTGTACTTTTTTTGTTGAACAGATGATTGGTAGTCTCTGATCTTAGCAGACGTTATTATTGGCGTTACACTCCCTAACTACGTAACCAACCTCATTACATTTGTAGCGTATGTGTAGATTTTCCATTTCTCTGATACGCCACTGGTTGTAGTCTTTGCCTAGGGATATTTTAGATTTCAAAGTTTTAACCGTGAGTTTGTGCATGTTTCTAATACCTTAAAGATTTTGCCTTCCTACAGAGCTTCAGGCACAGACCTTGTAATAGAGATAGATGTAGAATTAGTAGTAGCTAGCTTAAAGGAAGTTACGCAGGTTGAAAATGCGAGAACCGTTGCTAACGGTAGTAGTAAAGATAATTTGCGGGTTAAAATTAATATTGTTATTTAAATGTGATAAGTAAAATTTGTTTTGTTTTTACAAAATATAATTGGACAAAATGTGAATCTTTAAATTAAGCGTAATTATATTTGCATATAGTTAAAACAAAGTTTGTATCACCGTCCAGTGATGACCTTGTAAAAGTTGAAACTAGTTACGATTTTTTAAGAATATTTGTGATAGTAAATGTGTTTTAAATATTTCATGTATTGTATATTTATTTCTAATAACACAATTTTATTGATTAGTATTGGATCAAAGTTCAATATTAATTATGTCCAAATATTGCGTAACATTTAAATTTGAATTGTAATTGTTTACGACATGCAAATTTTTCTAAGAAAATATGACAATTTTTAATTAGAAATAATAAGTGCAAAGTGCGCAAAATACTGAAAAACGACGTAATTAATTTTGCATGAATGGAATATTTCAAATACTTACACCAATTCTATGAAAAATGTATAATTACTATATTTATAACAAATAATCAAATTGTGGTCAGCTATGAAAGGTTTATTTAATTATAAAACACTAAACAAGTGTAAACATTATTAATAAAAGTTAAATAATAATGTATTAAATGTCTGATTGTCCAGACAGACAAAAAACGGTAAAAATATAATGTGTAAAGTGGTAATCAATGTCAAATAATACTGCATAATTGCAATAACAAATATATTGTGAAATTAATCGTCATTTTGAGACACTCAAAAACATTCAAAAAACAGCAACGAACCAACTAAAAGCTCTTGAAACAAAAAAATAAACTTAAAATACAAATATTAAATTATGTAATATATTAAGGTAATAATTTAATTAATTGTTAATTAAAATATACAAGTTAGATAATAAATATAAAATATTATTGCTTATACACAAAGCTCAAACTGTATTGAATCACTAATATAATTTGATAGTGATTAATTTATACAAAGTCCATCATTAATGTTACAGGTACCGAAGGCGACTCTAACATTTGTCTCCAAATATAGCTACTACGTTGGATATGAATTTCTCCTAAAAGTGTTTTCTTTGCCAAAGTTTTGGACTTAATTTTAATGAGTATTTGAACTTGATTTATATTGTAACTATTTATGTGTGCTTGCATCGTTGCTGATTGTGGTTCAATTTTCATGCTGATTGTAGGGCGGAATGAATCACCTTTCCATTTGCCCACTTCCACGTCGTATTCCAAGGCTACCATTTTAATATACAAAGCACCTAAAAAATAATTAAAGAAAATAATAAAATGTTTAAATTTTTAAATTTAATTTAATACTTTACACTAAAAGATTTTGACATGCTCTAATGTTTTAAAAATAAGTAAAATAAAATTATCTTTACCTCCAAGCTTTTCATGTTCTTGCATTGTTTGCATACTGCATCTCAATTTTGATAAGGAAACTTGTATCAAATCGTTTCTGCCGTCTTCACTACTAGAATAAGTCATGGTTATTTCCAAGCTACCTTTCTTGCTTTCTCTCTAAAACGTACAAAATTTAAACATAAACAAACTTTATCAGATTATAATTACCGATTCAACTGGTACTCCACTTGTAATACTCTGCACATCTCTCCAAATATCCAAACTAGATTTTGTTTTATTCTTCAAAACTTGTGTAAGAACATTTTTATCTAAATTATAAGTAACAGTTCCAATTGTTCTTCGATTATTGAATGCCAATCTACTACTGTTTCGTCTTACGATTCTTGATTCGTTTTGGTTGCTACTAATAAAAGCTTGAACGTGTTCTTTGAAGGAAGTTCTTGGTTTGATTTTTGATTTGTTATCTTGTTGATCCAATACTGCGTATACTGTTAAAGTTATAAATTTGCCAGCAAATGGATCATTTTGGTTTTTGTTTAATGGGAATTTAAAATCTTGATTGAAGTATGGAGAGGAATCTTTAAATACTTCTGTTTCGTATTTTTCTCTGCCAGGAAATACTTTGACCTAGAAATAATTTAATAATAATTAATTGTTTAATAAAAATAATTTAGTTACACCAGTGTTTTGTACATTCAGATTAATATGTATAATACATTTTGAACCAACCTTGAAATGAGATTTTTATTTTATTTTTAATTCAAAACCTAAAGTTTTAGTTTTTTTTGATTATGAGTTACCACACGTTTCCAAATATTTTGATAGTTTTTAAATCTTTTAAATCAAAATCAAATTTTAAAATTTGAAGAACAGCGTCTTACTTCAAAATTCCTAATATTGAAAGAGATTTGAATTTTTTTGTTTTTTTCATATATTTCAAATTTTTTTAAGATCAATTTGATTGTTTCTTAAACTTTTGAGAGTATTGTTATAATTTTCCAAACATAATTTTATTGGTTTTTAGAGCTCTTCAAAACTTTTCAGAATATCTTGAAAGTTTTTAGAACATTTTTGCTGCCTTACAAAGTTCAAGAAACTTTCTGGGACTTACTGATTGCTTTTTGTTACTTTGAGGACAGTTTAAAGATATATTAGCATTTTTTTGTTGTATTTAAAAGTTCTTTCAAAAACCAATTTTTAAAAAAGTTTTCAGAAACTTTTTGGAATGTATGACTAAAAAATAAAGCTTTATTTAGAGTTTTTAAATCATTTTTTAGAATGTTTTGGTTTTTTAGAGCTTTGAGAACATTTAAGAAACTAATTAGCACTTTGAAATCGTAATTATTCTTTTTAGCTTTTTTTTCAAGTTTTTTAAAACAATTTGAAGTTTTTAATCGTTTTTGGAGCTTTGAGAAACTTCTGAAACATGATTGTTTCTTATAGCTTTGAAATTATTATTTAACTTAACTATGAGGTTTAAAAATCTTATTAAAGATTAACTTCTTCAAGTTTTTTCAATTTTTTTAAAACAATTTAAAGCTTTTAAACATTTTTCATATTTTTGGAGTTTTGAATTTTTTTTAGAATATAACGATTATTTCTAAGAGCTTTGAGAACTTAATTATGAGTTTTGAATTTAGTTTTAAAGCTTCCTTTAAATTTTACAGAACATTGCATATTGTTTGGAGTTTTGAGAAACTTTGGAAACATAATGATTAATCTTTAGAACTTTGAAAATACTTGTAGTTTTTCAAACATTTTTTTTATAGATTTTATACTCAACATGTAAATTTTTTTTAAATGTTTTGACTGCTTCTCAAAGCTTTGAGAACACCATTTGATTTGTATAAACATTTTGAATGTAAGTGAGTTCTTGATATAAAGCTTTTAAGCTTTTAGATTTTTTTGAAGACTGTCCAAAATATGTAACTGAGCTTTAAAAACATTTTAGAAATTAATTGTTTGTTTGAGAACTATAATTAATTTAGTGTAAGAGCTTTGAGAACTTAATTATGGTTTCTAAAGTTTATTTCTTCAAATTTAAAAAATGTTCAAAATTTTTTTTAATATAATTTAATTGTTTTTCAACATTTTTTAAAATATTTCAAACCTTGTAGATCATTATTAAACCTTTATCAACATCTCGAATGTAAGCTTTAAGAACCAAACTTTTTCTCAGATATTTTGAGCTTTTTCTGTTTTTCTATTTTTTAAAAACGTTTTAACTTTTTCACAAAGTTTAAAGAATATTAGTTTTAGAACATCTACAGCTTTTGTAATGTTTTGACACCTTTTTAGCCATGAGAACATTATTTAATTTTTACCCATTAATTGAAATGTGAGCTTTAAGAAGTTTTAGTTTGTAGAATTTTATTTTGTATTTTAGAGCTTTCTGAGGTTTTCAAAACATGACAAAGCTTTTAGAATATTCTGATTATATAAATAAATCTTTTAAAGCTTTTTAGTATCTGTAAATGTTTTAAGAAGATTTTGATTGACTGCTTTATTTAGCTTTCAAAAACTTTTTTAATTTTCCATTTTTTTAAATGTTTTTGTTTTATGTAAACTTTAAAAAGTTTTAGTTTAGTCAACAAGCCGATCTTTGTAAGGAATGACTCCCGGTCGCATATTGACTTGACCCTCTGTAGCGGACATACCAGGACGCATCGCCAAGTGGAAGGTAAGTGACAAAGTAAACCTTGGCCTACATAGAAACATCCACTTTACACTTAAATCTAGCAGCAAAAAAACAAAACCAGTGACAAGCGGGGGATGACAAATAACAGAAAAAAATATTCCAAAATTCCGTGAAGGTACGGACAAAACTGAAAAAATGCCCAACCTGAACGTCAACTGACTGATAAAAGCTATCAAATGGGCAATGGACTTATAATTCAGGAGGAAAGCAAACAGGGTTGTATACTGGTGGTCTGAGCACTTAACCACTCTCAAAAAGAGTGCAACAACGCTAAGATTTGAGCCAACAAGAAGAAGATCGACCAACAGCAAAAGAATTAATTGTGCAAAATCCTGGAAAATAAGAATCTAAGAAGGCAATAATGTCGGCAATAAAAGAGGTTCGGAAGAAGCTGCTAAGTGAGGTAGAGAACGATTTGTGGGGTCTGGTGTATAAAATAGTCACGGAAAAGTTTAGCCGGTGGCTGAACAGTTGTTCACAAAGCACCCGTTGATGAGATGGCTAGCTGTTGTGAAGAAGAAGGTGACTGCACCTTTTACCATGAAGGAATTACAAGAAATGTCCGCAAAGCTCAATGCCAAGAAAACGCTAAGACCAGACCGGGTACCTCCCAAGTTTGCAAAAGAGGTGGTAAAGGCCGCACTCAATATCATCCTAAAGGTAATAAACTAGAAGTTTAAAAATGGTAAGTTTTGCATATAAAACCAGTCAAAACTAGTGCTGCTTGAAAAACAGTAGGAAGGGACAAACAAGGCCCCAAAGTATAGGCCAATTTGCTTAATAAATACATTAGAAAAAATATACAAATAACTAATTGTAAATACATTGAAGTGGACTGCCAGTTTAGGTTCCGAAAAGGGAGGTCTACTTTTGATGCCATAAAGAAGTTGATGGACACGGTAGAATACATAAAAAAAGCCTATAAAAACAGGATGAGTTAAAAATTAAAGAATATAAAACAAATCACAACCTAAAAGACTTCTGGTTTTAATATCTGTGCAAAATTTTGCAAATGATGTTTCCGGTTTGAGTGGTTTTTTTACGTGAAGATTTTTTAAACGTTGACTTTGATTCTTGGACCAACTAAAGAAAGCCATTCAAAAAAATTGAAAAGTTTTGTCCAGTAGCATGCTACTAAGAGTGATAGAAAACTTCAAAATATGAATCGGCCGTCAAAGCCACCATTTAGAAGAAATCATTTTTCTTCTGCGCCCTGTACATTTCTATATTATACTATACAATATTGAACGTTACTTTAAATACCAACAGTTGCTCATTTAGATTTGAATCTGAGCAATTTTGTTAAGAGCAATTATGATCAGTTACAACTTATTCCTGAAACAAAAATATCTTTTGTTGCTGCTGTAAAACTGTCTGCAAAATTTGAAAACTAATTCCTTTTATGCTAATAACTCGTGTTACCCTATGCCACTATTTGCATATCTCTATGTAATAAAAGAAATATCATGTCAAGAGGCCTCTATACTAGAAAATCCAAAAAAATAAGTTAAACAAAAGTACAAGGTGTGTGAATTAAGTAATGAAACTGGTTTAATATAACAACACTTGAGACGGGTGACTTGAAAGAACGGCAGGTAAACATATCAAGTTTTGTCAAGTACAAAATTTCAGCAAGTTTACGGAGTGTTTTGTAAAGAGCCTAGGTGTTTAGTAGTTGATAACATTTTCAGAAGGATGAAGGTTGATTGAAAATAAATCATGCAGCGGAAAAACTTTACTTTTAAAAAACAATTGATCTGAGAAAGGTTTTATCAAATTTTGATCAATAAAGTGAGAATAAAAAAAATTGACTTTTTGCAGGACTTGAATAACATTAGGAAAAAAAGTGCCCAAGAATGATTTTCATTTGATTTAAAAAAGATTGATTAAAAATGATTTTTACTCTCTGAAACGTGTTACAAGTACCCCAAAAATGAAACGTCAGAGCATAGAATATTCTAATTCAACGTCTTCAATACCTAAAAAAGCAAATGCATGCTGATTTGTTTTTTTGATAGCCACATAAAACCTTAAGGTCAAACAGTCAATCAACACTTTTACATTTTTTTTTTAAGTTTTATGTTTTTGAAACTAAACATTTAGAACAACTGGAGCAAATGTTTAAATTTTTTGAACCTTAAATTATAGTGACCTAATGGCCATTTTTTGATCTTTTTTTTAACAATTCGTAAATAGATAAACAACAGATTATAGGGTTATTAAAAAAATTTACTCTAACACCGCTTGAACAACTTGACAATAATGTTAGACTTAGGACCATTTTTGTAACATTTTTGTTTTTTATATTGTGGTTTTAGAAGAAGCTCTCTCAGCCTGAGTGTGGGGTTTACACCCATTAAATCCTTTTCTATCTTTGTATTCTTGGAATTGCTAAGCATACCTTTAAGAATACACGTCCAAACGTTAACAGTACTAATCCTTAAATTGTCTCTGCACCTTCTCTTTTTTTATCTTGATTTTTTCTTTTTTATAGAAATTACCTCTTCTACAAACTCTTTTACCTGAGACCACATGTTTTAGTTTGATAGCACAACCTCTAGCGTATTTTCTGGCGTTAACACGTAGCGTTTTCCAGCTTGTTTTGCTCTGAATACTATTTTTGGCAACAATACGATGTGTGTTTCTACCTGACACCTGTTGCGTATGTCATCGTTGATCAGGCAAATTTTTTTTAAATATGTTCTTAAACAACCGTGTCCGCTCAGAAGTTGAGTTAAGTAATATTTAATTTCACCAAACTCTCTCTTTAGTCATATTGGGAGGTCTTTAATGAGTCTTTTTGTCCACTCCGCAACTCCAGTATTTTCATTGCATGCCTTTTTCTGTTTTAAGACCTATTTCTCTTTTAGTTACCTCTTGGTGAAGGGATTTGTTTTGTTTTTTATTGTTCTTAATTCTACCTGCAATTGAATTGGCATGATCGAGATAATTACAAGGGACTGACTATTCTAAACGCCAATCTTTTTTGGTGTTTCAGTATCATGATTCTGTAGTATTTGTATGCCATAGTTATCTTCCATACCTGAGCACCATACAACATTAACAAATGCACCACGTTTGCTAGCATTCTTTTTTTTTTTACTTTGGGGTCTCTTATGTTTGGCATCAAGACGGTTTGCACATCTGCGTGTTCTGGGGTGTGGCCATCATATTTTAGCGCCTTTTTGACGCTATTTATAAATTCTTCACTTTTATGACGGCCTCTTTAAATTTTCTGCCTCTATACAGAATGACGGGATAGGTTTTCTCTGTTGACCGCAAAACACAACAGTGTTATTCTCTTTGGCATGAACACTCCTAGAATGTTATTGTAATAGACGATCTACAGCAGAGAGCTCAAGATAGAGCTGTGTGGTAAAACGCACGTGATCATATCTTATGGTTATTCTAATAAGGCTTTTGCTCACTTACATTTTAGTCAGTGCTTTACCACGCTTTTTTCTTCTTTTACCAAGTCTGTCAAACAACATGGCGTCTACAGTAAACCTCCTTTTCCCAAACTTGAACAGGTTTTCAGATAGCTGATTCTCCACCTCTTCTCTCAGTTTTTTTGCAATAAAGTGTTTGTATATTTTTTCAAGGTAAGACATAAGACAAATTGGCCTGTAACTCGTATTTTTGTTTTTAGTTTTGTTGCGGTTTAACTATCAGTACAATTTTGACAGTTTCCATACTTTGGAAAACTTAATTTTCTGCAACTTTTGGTTCATTACATTTAAAATAATTTTATAGAGTTATTTTGTCTTTGAAAACCTTTGGCCATCTTACCATCAAGCATTTTAAAAAACAATTTTTTAGTTATCTCTTTCTGTTTTTGGTCGCTGAGTTTGATTGTGTCTGCTCTGTTAAATTTATCTGTAACAATTTTGAAATCCAGTCCCCACACATTATTTTAGACTTTATTAAGCAACATTTTTCAAACCTTTCTTTTGGCCGTCATAATTGCTTTTTTAAATTTTACGGTTTTATACATCAAGATTTTGCACAGTTGATCTTTGTGTGCTTAGTCAACCTTCTTTTTATTGGCTTGTTTGGTCTTTTTTTGTTCTGGTGAATTCAGCTTTGAGAGTGGTTAGGTGATCTAACCACCTGTAAACAGCTCTGTTTGAGTTTACATTTGCTTTCTTCTTGAATGATAACTTTATTTCATTCCTAATGGTCTCGATCAGGTTGTTTGCGTACTTGGCCAATTCTATGCGCACCTTGTTGCGTACTTTTGGGGTTTGTAAGTCATTTATCTTTCATTCTCTGTTTACAACTGCTTTGGTTTGATTGTTGCCATGTTTTTAATAAGAAATAGGCTGAGAATCATTTTGTTTCTTTCTTTCTAACCGGATATGTAGTTGGATGTGTATTCAGTACACATAGTTATGTCTATGTGCGTTCTACACTTTTCTCTAACAAAGGTTGGCTCACTTCCTTTGTTTGCTGCAATGTAATGTATTCTTTTGACATACAATCCAAAATTTTCTTTCTTTTAGTGTCATTGCAGTTAGCCCCCCATGGCATGGCTTTGAAGTTTAAAACCCCGGCCATAATTACATGTTGTTTTCTGTGTCCTCTGACGATGTCCAGTCTCTGCAGAAAGTAGTCAAATTGTTCTAGCGGGTTGTTGTGTTAAAAATAGCATTAATAGCCATCTACCTCTACGCAGGTAGTTTTTTTTTTGTTATACTGCGATATTTCTAAATCATTACTGACTAAAATAGCAACGTCATACTCCACATTGGTAATCCACTTGCTGTAGCGGACTATACCTTTGTTTAGTTCTGCAATTATAGCCATATCTATCATTTCCTTTGTCATGGTTTTGGACAAAAAAATTATTGCGGCCTTTTCCCTTTTAAGGTTACTTTGTAACACCTTCATCTTTAGGTGTGACCTTCTGTCATCAGCTTAGCACAGCTGTCCCTACAATTTTAGGCGTTTTTGCTTTGTGGCCTTTGTGCTTTGTAGGTTGCATGTTTTTTTTTGTTTTTGCAGTTTTTTTATATATGCCCAGTCTTTCCACAGTTGTGGCAAACCTCGAAGTCTAGTTTTTCTTCACATTTAGCTACTTTGTGTCCATTTTGCCTGCACCTGTGGCACCTAGGAGGATCCACTATCTCTTATATTTTTTACCTGTTCTATCCCTTGCAAATTCTTCTTTATTTGCTAGTTCTTGGTTAGTTTTACTTGAGAGAGTTATTTTCCCCAACCTTTTCTTTCTCTCTACTAGCTCATATACTTTAGCTTTTTTTACTTCTTTCTCCGAGATGCATTCATCAATGTCCATCAACATAATACTTGACATTTTTGTTCTTATTTCTATGTTTACAATGTTACCTGGCATCCGTTCTAGCAATTCTTTGAAGATGTCCGTAGATTCTACTCTTTTTTCTTTTATTCTAAGCTGTACACTACCGACTTTTGTCTTGATAACGCTGTCTACCAAGACTTTTTCCGCGGTTACTTGGCTTTTCATGTCTCTAATTACTACGGTATACGTTACGTCTTCTTTGGATTTAAAAATAATGGGTTCTACTTTTCTGCTTTTTCCCTCGTTAGACTTGTTGCTACTTGAGCGGCTGGTAGATCTTAAAACTTATGAAAACAAATTTTATCATAAAAAAACAAACCAACACAGGTAAACACATTGCACTATCGCAAAGAAATGTTACGTGTTTGGTAATAGTAAGCAAATTCCAAAACTTCAAAACAAACTTCTGCTCAAATCAAGATATTTCTAAAGCTCCGCAAACTCCTAGACTTTTTGAATAGCTGATTTATAGTGATTTAGTAAACATTTTTTTAGACTAATTGTACCTTTGAACAAATCAAATTTTTTGTTCAAGAAGTTTGGTGGATATGTTGCAACACAGCAACAAACCCATTATTTAGCAAATTATTCTCAGAAACTCTACTAAGAAAAATCGTATCATACTCTAGGCTTGCAACTTTCTTTTTTCCTCAAAAGTTTTTGATTGTTTACGTTACCATCACATCGTAAAAACAAACTCAAATTGTTTTGTTTTGAGAACACGCTCTGTGTGAGCGTATGGTAATAAGTACAAGTTGTTAACCTGAAAACAAAATACAAAATGTATAGCTGGCGTCTTTGCTAAAACCTTTCAACTCTGAGGCTGCTTAACTGCTCTTCAGTATATATGAACATTGAAGAGAAGTCATTTGTAATAAAAAAACATTAAGCAATATGATACATTTGCACAATATTTGATATTATGCAATATTATTGTGTGATTAAAAAGTATATTTGTGTAATTTTGTTTGCTTGAAATTTTGGCACGATTTGGATAGTTACAGACATTAGTAAGTAATTGTTAATCGTTATCTTAATGACTTACTTTGTTTTAAGTACTATTCTTTGATCCAACACCGTCGTTTTGGTTCTTTAATACACAATTATCTGAATATTGAATCATTTGTAATAAAAAACAATGAGTAATATTATATTGCACAATATGATGGACCTCTTCTATAAGATTGCAAGCACATATATGCACCGTAGTAACAACATCAAAACAGTTACAGTATCATATCATGCCATTCTAAAAGAATTTTAAAAATTAAGTCTGAAAACTATTTGACAAACTGCTATTTAATCAAACTTTTTCAGGTTTATTATCTCAACAAAATAATCTAGCTATATTCTTTACGTTTACCGGGTATGATCCATAACGTGTGAAAAAAATATGCTATTGGATTGACAGCATAGACGGTGACCTAATTTCAAATCATCACATATCGTCTTAAAAAAAATGATATCAACATCTAATTCAGCAAATATATAGTAATTAAAAATCATATGCGTTGCATTATAGTAATTTAAAATAAATATGAGATAAATCATATAGCGGTTAAAATGGTTGCTATAGTAAATTTATTAATTGTATTAAAAAAATTACTATTTTACCATATTTTTATTAATTACATTATAATTGGATGTATATTGTTCCATATTTAAATAGAATTACTTAAAGAATTTAACAATATCACAAGCAAACGGATATATGGGACTATTATACTTCAATTAAACTTAATTGATGCTTTATAAACGATATTTTTAAATTTCTAAATATAATCTGCGAATAAACAGACTAGACTGAATAAACATTTGTGACTAAATTATAACAAACATTATTCATTATACAAACAAAGAATTAATTACCTTCACTAAATATCCTTGCGGTTTTACATTTCCATAAATCTTAGGTAAATTCCTAGCACCGATCACTTTAATCACTAATTCATTTGTATCCTGATGATGTGTTATTTTAAATCCGATTTCCGGTCGCGTTTCACCATCTAAACTATTTACACTGTTTGGTAGTAATAAACTTTTAACTCTTTGTAACGTTGAAGACATCTCGTCTTATGTAAGGAGCACTTAAGAATCATGTGGATACTGTTGGTCAAGTAATGCTCACTTTTTTTGCTCTAAATTGATATAAATTAATAAGGACGCCGCATGTTTCGTAACAATTCAACAAAGTTAAGCGTTTAATAAGAGTTATTTCGCTTTATGGTTGATATGTGTAATTGAAGATTAAAAAAACGCGATTATCTTACTGCAGGTTTTAACAGGACTGAGTTATATTGATGGATTTTAATTCAGTGTGTTAGCAGGTGAATTAAAGTTTTGTTATCTATAGATTAGATAATTTGTTCAGTTTTATTAGTATTGGAAATTTACAATTTGATTGCATTAAAATGTAGGACAATTGGATTCATAATATATATATATACACTCAACAAAAATTATGTTTTTATTACATAAATTTAATTTAAATGTTGTTTTTGATTTATGATTTTTGTTTTAATTTTAATTGCGTTTGGAGGTGTCCAATATAAGCAAGGCGGCGGATGCAGTTTACATTATCGTCAGCACAATTTGCACATATTAATGACGTTGGTTTAAAATTAACTTCAAAATTATTATTGCGTTCTCCGTTATTAAGTCAGTAATTCTATAGAAATTCATGTTTGCATCACAACATTCATCAAGTGGTTAAAGATATTGGTATTAGATCATCAAAAAAGAAAAAAAATGTTAGTAAATTGAATTTTAAACTAAGATTTCAAGTGTCAATTTGATTATATTTTTTTGTTAGTTTTACCCACTGAAGGAGAGTGCTTACCGACTAAACTCTTTCTGGATTATACTTAAAAGTTTGAGAGGGTAAAGTTCTTATAACTTACGTTTGAAAAAATGTATTTTAGGAGAAGATTGGTTGTGTTGTTCTAAATATTGAAAAATAAAATTGTAAAATGAGATACTTTATGATTTTAAAAAAGTAATTGATCTGGCTCAGCAAGTCTGGCTAGAACAAGGTTGGGATAAACCGCAAAAACATCAAGATACTTTTTGGCCAAAGTTTTGATGTATTGGCGCAATAAAAAAATAATGAAGCTGTTACGAATGTCAGCAAAATGATGCCTAGCAGCATTAAACCACGGAATAGGGATGTTGTTTAGAAGAGCGTATTTATGAGGGCAGTTTTAAAGATTACTGGTAATTGTAGATTAATGTTGTATTGTCAGCATATTAACAAACAGGTTAAATTGCAAAGACACTAAAATAGAGTCTTGAAGAGCAAATTTTATGCTTAAAATATTTTTTTTTTGTAATGTTTGTATGTCTGTGCAAATTTGTTGCTTAAAATAAGATTTTTGTTTATTGCTAGCTTTGAAAAATAAGAAATATCTAAAATTGGTTTGAAATTGCTTGGATGTGTGAAACAGCTAAGTCTATTAACTCTCAAGGGCCAAACAAATAGCAGCAAATTGTCTAACGCTATCTCAAGCACAAGCTTTATCTATAGCACGGTTCTTAGTTTTGTGGCTTTTTTTTGCACCCAACTCAAGCTTTTTTTTTATGCGACAACATCGAGGTTCTACTAGTATCCTAGTTTTTGCTGCATGCTAACGTTTTTTGCAAGCTCTATGCTTTAGATAGTACCTCAGTTGTAATTGGTTTGATGTACGTCTTAATTTGTCTTCAATCTCTATCTCAGTTATCACTGCTTTGGCTTCTGGATTTATACCTGCACCCAATATAGCGGTTTAGGCTTTGATGTTTATCCAACAGAATCCTCTTCTTGCAATATGTGTAGCAAACAGAACGTGAGTTGTATCAAGTGCTTCTCTGCTCTTTAGTTAAACAAAACTAAATGGCGTTCTGCACACACTTGAGCATACTGCGGACTACGCGTTGACATCTTTTTCTACTTTAAACGGTTTACTCTGGGCTTGTATGATTTCTACTAAATCAAAAAAAGCTTGTAGCATTGCAGTTTAACGTTTAAACATTTACATTACGTGCTCAGTATCTACTCAGAAAAAACTATTTGCTGTGTCCGTGGCAGAAAACTTTAGCTGCAGTTTTATTACAGTAGCCAAATACCATTAAAAAGATCTTGGCAAATTCTTGTTGGGTTAGTATACAATATATCAGATAGCACTCTGGTCTACAACATTGGTTGACATTAAAGAACGTTATAGGCATTTATGCACCTTCCAACATTTAATTAAAATTAAACATGTTTGTTTGTTGGTCTCTTTCTTAGTTTTTTTAAATTTTGATTTGCACCGCTGCGCACAAAGTTTTTTTTTTCTGATGAAAGAGAAATCTTTAAAAGTCATTATGTGGGGAGTGTCGGATTTACTTAACTCTTGTCAGGCGCCTTTCAACTAAAACTCTTCTTCTCGCTCAGTACCCTAGTTAACTGAAATCATTTGTCATATTTTTCAGTCAGCAAAGTTTTGTTATTATTTTCTACATTGTTTTGTGGTCCTATTCTTTATCTCTTTCTTGAGTCCTCTCGTCATGTCTATTATGTTACTTAGGTGTTTTCATTTATCTTTGCTTTCCAGCATTAACTTTGTGATATTATTGATCTTAAGTTTGGTTTGAAGAGCAATAATTTACAGCAATCTTCTTAATTTAGACCAGGTAGCTTCTGAACTATTCATAACCCGTCAAAAAAAGTCAGATAGTAGGGTATATCTTAGTGTTTTCTTTTAAACTATATATTTATGTTTGGAAGCATTTTATGGGTCTACTGTCCTTTTCCATCTTGCAACCACATTTTTTGCCATTTCTCACCAGCTTTTTTTCTTGTTTTCCTTTACCTATTATGTTGCTCCTTTTTTGCTAACAGACTAGTACTCATTGTCGAGATTGTCATGTACGCCCTGCAGATTCTTATGACTTAATTTTGCTGTTTAGTATGTCTACGTACTTCTTATATTGTAGTGCTTCTTTTCATATTTTAGCTGCGTACAGAACAACCAACGTGGCCTAGAATGCAAAGATTTTCTTATTTCCTTTGCTGATTTTACCGCACTTATCCTGCCAACTGCCAAAAGTTGCTTTTTTGCTTTTATATGTCGTTGTCTTAAAGTGCTTGCAAAAGTCAGATTATTATCAATTATTACTCCCAAATATTTAATTTCTCTTTTGGGGCACTATGGTTTCTAGCTTAAAACTGATTTCCCGGCATATTATTCTACCCATGATCACAAGTGTCTTGTTTTTTTACGCTAGTTTAACTTGGGTTTGTCTATTTAGTTGTTAATTCTTTGAAGCTATTGTTTGCAGTTATTTGTACAACCACCATTGCCAAGTTGTTGACTTATGCTAGTAGAGTTACATTCAGTCTAAACAGGTCATTCATAAAACACGATCCATAGATGAGAGCCCAGCACCGATCCTTGCGGCACCCCACTTGTAACTTCGTGCTTTTCTTCTGTCTCATCTATTATCATCCGGTTAGTGAAATAACTTTTGCTTACTTCTACCAAGTGATCTGATTTTTTTTTCTGGAGAGCTTTAATCGTCTTGTCTCATGCTGCGTTTTTTTTATCTTTGTTTTAATAATGTTTTTGACAGTTTCAATTGGTCTAAAGCCAAACTGCATTTTTTCTTCCAGTTATCTTTTTAGCTTTGCCACTACAATTTTTTATAAAGTTTGCCCATGATATCAATAAGTCAGATGAAGCGGTATGCTTTTGGGTCCTTGGCTTTTTTATTTGTTTTTATTGCTTTTTTCTACTGGATATTGGAAACTCTTTTTCCCACGCCAAGTTTAGCACTGCAAGGATTGTCTCTAGTATTTTCTCCACCGTCAGTTTGATCATTTTAGCCAAGATCCCGTTTTCCCCTGGGGCTTTCTTAATCTTTATCCTCCCTGATGCTGTTTTTAGTTCTTTTTCCATTATCTTTGTAGTGTGGATCTCTTTTGACTACTTCTTATCCCACACAATTTTGGGTTGTTACGACAATAGTGTTTTTTTTTATCTGTTTTTCAGGCTTTCTGCAATGTTAAACATTCAAAGTTTCCATTTTTTAGTAATAATTTGGATCCGTCTTTTCAAATATTATGCTCTAGTATCTTCATACTCATACCACCAAAGTTTGAGCAGCACGCTACTCGTACAACGCTAAAAAAAACTAAAATTTTTGAGTAACTGACCAACAGCATTATTGAGAAAATCATCAGTAGTTGTTGTGCCTTTGCCGTAGTTGCCAAAAAAAACGGCGTTCTACGCTTTTGCGTGGTTTACCAAACCTTTAACAAGATTTCCTAAACACGCTATTCAACCCAAGGTTTAGAAAACCCTACAAGATTTTGGAGACGTCAAAAGATTTAACAAAATTTATTTAAAGACAGGTAGATTTCAATAAATAAAAGCTACAAACATCTGATTGCTTTTATCGCCTTCGATGGCAATATCTACCAGTTTAAGGTACGATGACTGCTTCAAATACTTGAGACACCAAATCAGTATTGACGGAAAATAACGATTAAACACTACATAAGGCTTATACAGAATAAACGCATTGAAATAAGAAACAACTGCAAAACTGTTTATGTTTCTGCCCAAAGTTGGAAGTTTAAAGGAAGCTTCAGTGCTTCAAAAAACCTTTTGTTAACACCAGAATTACGGTCCGCGGGCCAAATCTGGCCTGCCATATGTTTTTAATTTGGCCTTACGGGCAATCCTAATTTAAGAAAAATCTAAAATTAAATACTACAGTTACAACAACATTTTTTTGGATTTTGATGCAAGTACAAAATTTTTTTTTTATTTAAAACATTTTTACGTTTTTGGTCTGATTAGAAAACTCAATAGACTTTAAAGCAAAGTTTACAAAATCCTTTTGTAAAAGTTGGATTTTAAAGTAGTGCATACTTCAAATAAGGTCAACCTGTTGCACAATGCTTTTAGTAGAAATTTGAGCAATAACACCATTGCTATTTTGGTCCAAAAAATCCAAAAGACTTAAATGTTGCCAAACTTATCACTCTGCACTATTAGTACTAGTCTTGACCAAATCCATAATTAATATCAAGTTGAGTTGTTCTTGCTGGAAGGAAAAACTTTAGCAAACGCAAAACATTATTGGAAGAAGATATAAAAGATTAAACAATGGGTGTAAAAGCAACACTATTTGACGGCCACGGTTGTATTGCCGTCTAGAGCCAAAACATCACGGTCCAATTAGGAAGCAGCGCGGAAGTGTTGCAGGCACGTGACCGCAAGGAGCGTGGTTTGATAGTTAATAGAACTCCGCCGCGCCAGTTGTACCGCAACTTCAAGACCACAAACAAGGAATTTTGTTACCATCAAACAACCAGGAATACTGCTGAGATGCATCAATTGGCCACGATGGGCTAGTCATCTGCACCAGGACTACCTGAAAGATGATTTGACGTCCTCCGCCAACACCAATCAGCGTCATCACCATGACTACCGGCTACGACTGGCTTGAGGTCTGTCTCAATTCTAAGACAAACAGCTTCAGAACACCGTTTCACTTCTTGGGAAAGTCTTAAATTGCACTAACCCTATTCATCTTATCTTATCTGCAGCGCTTATTTTGTCTATTCTTAAACATACGTCTCTTCTAGTAATTTTTATTTTGTCCTGTCCATTGCTTCTCTTGTCCATTGTTTCTTTGCCACTTTTGACAGAGCATCTCTTTACCTTGTTCTGGGTTTTCCAACTTTCCTTTTTCTTGTTTGTGTTCGGTTATTTTCTGGCTCCAGCGTTTATCTTCTCTTTGTGTTACGTGGCCTGCCCATCTCCACTTACATCTAGCTATCTGTTGTGCTACATCCACTACTCTAGTTTTGTTTCTGATCCAACCTAACTTTAACCTAACCTAACCTAACCTAACCCTTTTATTATATTATTAACATCTGAAAAGGCATACTACCAGCACAGAACCGCCGTCGTCAAGCGCCTACGACAAGTATTAGACCGGACAGTCGCGCTCCACAACCAGTTCAACTTGAGACATTGGAGACTACTACGAATTGGATAATTCTATTCAACGTTAAGATAAATCACTACAACTACTTGAGTAATCTGCCAACACCAACTATGCCTACTGACTACTCTACTATGACCACTTCGACACCGACGACAGCACCGGGGAGATTTACCATGCTTTTCGGCACTGATACACCGGGCGGCATTGCTATCCACGCCACCGGGTATTACACTACCCGCCGCAGAGCCTTATAAGAACACGACTATGGCCATTTCAACGACTCTGGATACCACAATTCTAGACTACACAACGCCTACGCACCTGCAGTATGCACATTCAAACCAACTTGCATTCGGTGGCTTTGCACCAACCGCTACCAACGTACACCCAAACCTTAGGCCAAGGTATTTACAGGATGTGGTTGTACACACACCACCAACTCCAGCGACTCCAAAAGAAAAGTTTTTTAATCTGGGTACCAGCTACGCGGTATAGTGCCAAAACAGGTGGTGTTAGACTCTCAGGTACATGCGTACCCTACTATGTACCATGTGGTCCCGATTCCTGGGGACCACCGGTGGGTCCTATCAACAACACAAACGTACAATCAGCGAGTTCTAATACACGCAACAGATTAGATATTTATCCTCTGTAGTCAATTCCAATTTTTTTGCCAGCACAAGTTTTTGTACTATTTTATGACCGTTCTGATTTTGTTGTAAGTTTTGCGATCTATGAGGTTGCAATGCTTTTGCCATTAATGTTTGTTGGAATATTTTTTACGCATTAATGTTTTGTTTGCGCAAAATAAATAGCACAAACTTGTTGGTACAGTTTTGTGGAATAAGTTAGTAAAATGTTCAACACTCCTTTCTATGTCTGCAACCGTTCTTATTAGAGCTAGACAGCCTTTGTTTTTTTCCAGGTATCACAAGTAGAAAGTCTAATCCGTATGTAGTAACGGATGCTAGTAAGTAAGTAGTCTTATCTGAACCCAATACTTGATAACCCTTTTGCTCAACGTAGTCTAGTATTGCTCTACCTTTAACATTGCTTTTGACGTTGTTCTATAGATTAGACTAATAAAAATCATTTTAAAATCTGCCATTTTGATAAGGTAAGAAGGATTGAAAAAAAGTATTGAATACAATGTACTTTTACATCTGGTTTTTATAGACTATCACAAAGCGTTTAACTCCGTGGAAACGTGGGCAATCCTGAAAAGACCCGACAATGCGAGAATTGATTCACAATACACAAATATTATAGAAACCTACCACAACGCAACGCTCCAAGTTAAGATTAAAAAAAAAAATGTTTACAGACAAAATACTATTCATTGGTAAGAAAAGAGAATTAATATTAACAGAACTCGCCCAAACCACCTGCGGTTTTCGGACGACATTGTCCTTATAAGCAACAAGGCAGAGAAGATCAAAACAATTCCACCAAGCATCTAAAACCGTTAGCTTTAATATGAATTTGATCAAAACCAAAATAATGAGCAAGGACCAAATCCAAGTTACTATCAATAACAATACTCTTTAAAATACGTCAGAATATGTGTATCTTGGACACAAGATTACACTTAAGAAACAAAATCAGACCGCAAAAATAACTATAAGGATAGGACCGAGCTGAGCTGCGTTTGAAAAGCTAGGATTCATTTTGAAAAAACCAGATATCCCTCGAAACCTTAAGCGGAAAGTCTACAAAACATGTATTCTGCTAGTAACAACTTATGGCTTTAAGACAATGGCACATACTATAAAAAAGCGCAAATAAACTCAGAACTACACTGACAACAATAGAAAGAACAATGCTAGGTATTAGCTTAAGGAATAAAATAAGAAACGAGGAAATACGCAAAAGATCCAAGGTCACAGATGTTATACAACGCACTGCTTAACTCAAATGGCGTTGGGCAGGACACGTGGACCGACAAGATCCAATTAGATGGACCAACAAAATAAAGTATAAAGAGTAAAAGATTTACAGGAAGACCCTAAAAACGGTAGAGACGACATTGTCCAAACCGCGGAATAAACCTAGATAAGAACTGCACAGGGCAAACAAAAAAGCTTACATCCCGGAGTAGATGGCACTAAGCTGAAGAAGAAGAAGAAAAAGAAGACGAAAAAGAAAAAAAAGATGAAGAAAAATAAAAATTGATGTAAACAGCTGCAATCCTAACTGTACCCAGCTCAAACATACTTACAATTATTAAATTTGTTTTCAGTGTGAAAGTGGTAGGAGTATCCAGTCTGAGATAGGGCTAAGTCCGTCTTAGGCTTGAATGCAGGTTTAGCGGTTTGTTTGCTGTTGCTATTGCCTTGTGAGATGAGGGATAAAAACCTGTGTAGAGCACACTTAGAAAGTATGCTCTTAGGGTTTTGTGGTTTTCAGTTATCACAAATGCCGCAGGGCGGTACTTAGAAGAGCGGTTTAAGAGTTATCGACCTTGGTAAAAGATTTTTCTTAGCACAGGCGACGTTGTTGGTGGTGGCAGAAGGACTAATTATCTAGCAGAGATAACCGCGATGGGTGGTGTGAGCGGGAATTGCAAAGGATGACATTAACTTTTTGGTAGTATGTGTTTTAGAGACTGAAACTGGAGGTTGACATAACCTCAACTTAATCAATTTGATTTAACTCCAATAAAAGTCAAACAAGACTACTCAAAAAGCATAACTCAAAAATAATGCATTGGACTTTGATGCAAACAAATACCATCATATTTCATACTATAAATATAATAAAAACTGCTACAATCTAGTCTTCTTTTTTGAGATGCGACAGGAGCTAGTTTACGACTATTACAAATCTGAATTAATATTTTTTTTCAGATTTTTGTGATGCAAATTTTTTTGTTTATTCAAATTATCCCAAGCAAAAATCCAATGTTGACCATGTTCATCAACTTTTCTTTACATTTTCCCGCCGTGACCAATTTTACGTCGTCAAACCAATGTAGTTCCTTTTGAAATCTTGATCCGCAGTAGATTGTTGTAAAGAATGTTCTAAAGAATTGAGCTCCTGTGAGATTTCATTGCTTACTTTGACGGTTTTTATCATGTTTTCTTCCTTTAAGATTATTTTTACTTTCTTTAAATAATAGCAATTAAGTTGTCTTGTATTCCTTTTTTTTTAAATCATCTACAATCAACAGCCTCGATGCACTCATAAATGCATTTTGGACTCAAAGGTTATCATTATACACAGCATTCGGTGCGTTGCTGAATATTCGGCCGTTTTTCTGGTCATGTTTATAACTTGTCTGAGATCTTTTTTAAAATCGATTTTTTTCTGACAAATCTTTTGTACTTTCTAGCTTCTTATTAAACCGACTGCTTAGTAAAAGTAAAGTGAAGTAAAGGGTTAATTTGCTTCCCTTTTGAAGCAAGACAAGTAACGCTTGTTTCCATACTGTTGGAAAGGTTGCTGTGGCTTGAAGATTGTTATGAACTTTCAGCACCAGATTTAGAAAGTACAAAGCTGCCTTCTTTTTCTAGATTTCTAAATTCTGTACATTTGTTATGCTTCAATTTTGCACACGTTTTTGTAGTTCGTTGCTTAAGTCAACAAATCTATCACTATTAACATGGTCAAAATATATTTTTGGTTGAGTAGGGGTAAGTTCTTTACCATTTTCTCCATAGCTTTTACCGTCAGCATTGGTATTAGCAGAAATTCTACTATTATTTCTATAATTATTGTGTAGCCGTCTCCCCAAATGTCAGCTCTTATTGAATTTGTCAGTTTTTTTTTTGCAATTTTTATACTACTTCCATAAATGGTGTTTAGTGTTTCTTTTTTTTTGTTACACATAACTGGCGTAATTTAGCAATTTTTGTATTCTTCCAATACACCTGCTCTTACAGTGGATTTTCTTTTTGGCATTGAATTTTCACAAATCTTTGCTACGATTGTTGACACTTTTTGGCCAAAGTTATTTATCTGTACTACTTGGTTTTCTTCAAAGCATCCTAAATTTGTTTTGCTAAAAAATGCCATTTGTTGTTCTTCTTTAATATTATAAACAATCTAATAGTGATTGATTAAAGATTTTTGTTCATTAACCTCCTAATGCGTGATCATTGGTTTAATGCAGTTACTAGCTATTGTTAAGTCAAAAATTGACGAGTAATCTTGCTTTTTAAACGTGACACTTTTGCCCAATTTTCCATGCATAGGTCGTTTTATTCAGTTCTGTTACAATCTGCTTTCTTGTATAGGTAAGGTGAATAGCCCACTGAGAGAATTTTGCATTGAAGTCACCAGCAACAATTTTTTTTGCACCTGATTTGCTTGCCTATTCCAAGTCAAAAATTTTGATGCATGAAAAAATTATATACACTCTCAAGGGTGCTTTGTGTATCTTTAACTTGGAGAATATTTTGTAACCTTAGTCTTCTTCGGTTATTTGTTAAAAAGTTTGAAAAAATTTTTAATCTCTAAAATCTTGTTTGGCTTTTTGCTAATTGGTTTGACCTTTGTTGCTAGCGCTACTACTTCTTCCCTGTTGGAAAAATCCTTTGTTTCTATAGTATTTTCTGTTCCAAGCTCAATTAGCATAATCAAGTTTTAAAAGACTTTAATTTAGTTTTGCTTTTTTGCACAGATGTATTAGGTTTAGCTTATTTTCTATTGGCTAGGTCAAACGCCAAAACCGATTTTCTAGAGTTGTGTGCATCGCCAACACTTGGTTTCAATCTGGGTAGTTCTTTCTTTGCTAATGCATCATTTTCCATTTCCAATTTCATTGTCGTATTGTCTTTATGATCAGTTGTTACTTTGCTTTCTCCAGAATCCAAGAAATAGCTCAGTTTGTGATTTGGTGCCACCCACCTGGGGTAAATTATTTTTATCTATTGACAGTGCATAAACAATAGTTTTAATTTACCTACTAGCAGAGATGATTGGTTATTTAGGTCTTAATACCTAGCATCGGTAACCAAAATAGGGCCAAAAGTAGACCATAAAGTTTGTCAAAGAGTAAACAGTAGTTCAAAAAGGTAATAAGACTAAAAATGATGGTAGTGTCTTTGCCAAGACAAATTCTTATCCACAACGCTTCTGAATGTAGTTTCTACCATCCCTTTCTCTAGATGATCGGGTCTCTACTTACGGTTTAGTAAAGCATCTTCTAAATGACCCAAAAGTGAATAAAGCATCACAGTCTTCTAATCATTTGAAGAACGCAGTTAAGCACTTGCTCCTATCAAAATTGGCGTTTTGCTTACTTACCTCGTAACAAAAGTTACTGCTTTTAAAAGCTAGATCTGAGGGTATGTGGGGTTTTAAAGTTTTAAAGACTTTACCATGTTTGTTTGGAGCACTTTTGTGTTTTTGGGCAACACTTAAGTTTTCCTAATGTGACAAAAAAGTTCATTAAAAACTAGTTCAAAACAACATTGATAGAAAAAGTTTTACCAATTTTTGCTTAGGTAATATGTAGATGAGAAGAAAAAATCTGTAAATTTACAAAATAAATTCTATTTACAATTAAATTTTATTTGAGTATTAACTACTTAAAACACATACCAATTATTAATGTAAATACAATCTAAACCATTTTGATCAATATATTGTTGGTCATTATATACAAAAATAAATTATAAATAACAAAAATAAAACAATGCAATATAATAATAATTTTTCTACTGATTAAGTATACTTAATCTTCATCAGAGTCTTCTTCATCATCAGAAGATTCTAAGCCGGGCTTCTTAGTTTTTGCAATTTTAATTTCATGGATTTCGTTATTAAACGTGACAGACTTATCTGTCTGGACTTTAGTATTATTACTGCCAGTCGATAATTGTCTTTTAAGTGTTGGCATTGCGGGAGGGTCGGGTATTTTAGGACTTAATGTTTCAACATTATTAATCTCATCCACTTTAACCACTTTATCCAGTTGGTCATCTGTTTCGGTTTCATCATTTTCTGGTGGAGGGGAATGGAATGCAAATTTAGTTGGTCTTCTTGGTGTTTTTAAAGATGGGCTAAAATTGTTTTAGAAATTAATTCAGTTATTAAAGCTTTAATACTAAAATTACCTTTAAGAAATAGAAAGAATTACAATAGAAATTGATATAACTGTAAGAAAGAATGAAAGAGAGAGAGAAAGGAAAAGTATTATGGATGAAAATGATAAGAAAAACTCGTATAAACAATTCAAGGTTAAATTAGAATTATGCTTTCAACTGGAAAGATGATTTAAATGTGGAAAAGTATATAATAGAAACTAAAAAACTTTAAAAACTAATGAAAGAAGAATAAAATGTATGAAAAGAATTAGAAGAAGTAAAAATGAAAATATTTTTTAAATTTTATTATATTAAATTCATGTTAATTTTGAAGAATAAAATGTTTTCAAGGCCAAAAACAATTATTACCTTGGTGAAGATTTTGGTGTTGGATCTGTTGATGAAGAAGATGATCGTCTTTCTGATCCTATTGAAGATTTAAATTTTTTAAATTTCATTCCATCTTCTGCGTTCTTATAACTGCGGTGTCTAAAATTTGTTTTAAATATAAAAACAAATATTTATAAATACAGAGCAACATTAATAATTTACCTTAATTTGAAAAACCATAACCCAATAAAACCTGCAATTACCAAAACAAGTAAAACAGCTAATACTGCAATAGCAGCAATCAATCCAGTTGTATCACTATCTTCAATTACTCCTCCTCCGTTGCCTTCACTGGGATTATAAGAAGAAACATCCAAATCTTGAATATTTTGTAGTTTCCTAAAAATTGAAATGGTTACGTCAAATTTTGATTGTCATTGTCATTACTAACTCCTTAATTTGCTGAGTTGTAACAGGTTGGTTGTTACTGAGACCGTATATAAAAACTTGTAAATAATAATCACCACTTCTTGTTATTTCTGGTTTAATTGGCAAAGCGGATGACGCAAATGAGCGTAAATCATACGAGGATTCTGCAGAAAGTTCTGCCAATTTTTCTTCAAGTTCATGTGGTTGAACGTTTTTGAATGTTAACAAACAAATATGTTTCTCATCAATGATTTTAACCTAAAATTAAATTAATAGATTAAATTTATATTAATATTATTGGTATACCTTTAGTGTTAATTCTGCTTCTTTAGGTGGATCGCCACCATCTTTAGCTGTTATTTTAATTTCTGATTCTGATTGGGCGTAAATTGTATCTGTTGGATAAACATTACCAGTACTATCATCTACTGTACATAATTGAGATTCTGTATAATATTTAACCAATCCATAATTGTTTCCACCAATTGCATCTTTGTCAGTTGCCTAAAAAAATAATTTAGATTTTCTCAAAACCTTGTACCGAAACTTACTTCAACGTGTGCTAAATAATTTGGTCTGACATCTTTAACCAATTCTTTGTTTGGATAACAAATAACTAATTCAGCTTTATCAAATATTGGTGGATTGTTGTTAATATCATCAACAATAACTGTAATTATTGTAGTAATAGGTGAGTTTAAAATGCTATCACTTTCAATCAAAGCATCAGTAGAGTCTCCACATTTACCAACTACACCACCAGTTTTTTGTATATTAACTTTAATTGTAAATTGAGGTAATTTGCCATCAAAATAACTGGCTTCTCTTGATAATTTTCTATTCTTAACATCACCAGTAACTTCATCAATGTAGAACATATCTAGAAATTTGAAAATTAGTTGGAATCAAATTGATTATATTAAATTACCTTCATTGGGACTTTGGCTTTCAATACAAAACTCATATGTGTCGCTCATTTCTGCTTCTTTTGGGAGAAGTATTGCTTCTGTATCTTCTTCAACGTTTTTAATTAGTAATGAAAATTTAGCTCTAATATCATCATCGCAAACTTCAATTGAGCTAATGTGTAAACCAACCTTGAATAAAATTTTAGTTTATTAAAATCGATTTAAAATTTTTAAAGGAAATCAACTAATTTTTATTTAGGAAGCTTTAAAGATTGGGATAGTAGAGAATTTAGTCATGAAAGATGAAGAGATTTCAACCAGCAGGAAAGCATGTGTACAAAAAGATGTAAAGAACGACAAGAAAAGGGAAAAGAAATATAAAGAAACTAAGAAAGCCCTGAAAATACTAAAAAATGGAAGCTTTAAGGGTTTAACATTGCAGTTAAGGATTGTGTGGTCAAAGAAGTAGCCAAAAGAGATCCGCACTACAAAGATGACGGAAAAAGAGCTAAAAATTGTATTGGGGAAGATGAATATTAAGAAAACCCCAAGGGCGGACAAAATATCGGCTAAAATGATGGGAAACAGAACAGGTTTCAATCCCGTAGAAAAAGGCAATCTTGAAATTGATAGAAAATCAAATAAAAACGCCTAGGACCCAAAGAAATACCGCCCCATCTGCCTTATAAGTAGAATGGAAAAATTCTATAAAAAAATGTAGTGGCAGGTATGCACTCTAGTTCAAACTACTTGATGATAGTTAGAATCAAAGGTGACCCACTTACCCGCCCAAAGATAAGATATACCCTTTCCTTCTTTGACAAAAAAAACTGGAGTAACCCACTCATCTAACCTAGTGTTGGTCATCAAGACCTTAAATTTATCACCTCGTCCTCTAATATACAGATTTTTGCCAAAAATATCACTTCCTCATTCTTAGACAAAAGACTTCTAATACTTGCATAAAAGAAAAACTCCTAATACCTTGTTACCAAATTTTAAAGAAAATGGGTGTGCACTTCAGTTCATACTACTAGCTGATAATTATAATCTGAAGTGACCTCCCCCTAGTGTTGGTAATCAAAACATTGGATCTTCTTCTTCTGTGACAAGAAATTTCTCACACAAATTCTTGGGCGAGCAGGTGGGCTTTCTAGTTCAAACTACTAAATAGTAATCATAATTCCAAGTAACCCGCCCACCCGCCCTAGTGTTGATCATCAAAAGATTGCATATCTCCTCTTTCTTCTTTGACCAAAAGACTTCTAATAGTTGCAAAAAAAAACTTTTAATTTTTTGATAACAAACATTCGAGCGGATGGGTGCACTCTAGTTAAAACTAGTTGATGGTAAATATAATATGGAGTGACCGGCCACCTAGCAAAATGTTGGCCATCAAGAAGTGGGTGGGCACTTCAGTTCAAACTACTCAATGCTAATTATAATCTGGAGTAACCCACCCGCCCAAGTTCTCAAAAGATTGAATATCTCCTCTTCTGACTAGTTCTTTTATAACTAACAGTTGGTAATTATCATCTGGAGTGACCTACTCATCCTCACAAGTGTTGGTCATCAAAAAAATAGATATCACCACCACCTTCTCGAACAAAAAAACTCCTAATGCATGGAAAGAAAAGAAACTTTCAAACTTTTGTAAACAAACACTTTGGCAAGCGGGTGGGCAATCTAGTTCAAACTACTCGATGGTAATCATAACCTAGAGTAAACCACCCACCCGCCAAATTGGTGATAATCTCAGGACTAGCTAATTCTAAAACTGTAGTAATCAATTAATGCTTATCTAAACGTTAAATGGCCGCCAAATAAGTTGTAAGAGCCGTCAATACCCAAACACAGTCTTGACCAAAATTATGATCATACCTAAATGGCCCAAATACAAAATAACCACATTTTTCCACAATATTGAAACCTTTTAAATTCATAATTATAATAACTCACATCAATTGTTGTCGATTCTAAAGATACGCTTCCAGTTGCCGTTATTTTAAGTTCAAATTCTCCGGCTGCTATCGGATTTTTCAATACTGTTAATTCTCCATTGGTTTCATCAAGTCCTAATTCTACTGGTCCTCCTAAATTAACGTAATTTTTTTAATGCAAATACATTTCAATAGTTTTAACTATTACCTGTTAATGAATACGAAATAACATCTTTATTGACCAAAGATGTTGCTTCAAATTTGAATATTAATCCTTTTTGATGTGGAGAAAGTGAAAGGTTTGGAAGATACGGATTGAATTCAATGGTCCTTCCAGGTCTTTGTGTAGTTGTGGTTGCACCTGGATCTGTTGAAATAGTTAAAATATTTATCATTTAAATTTAATAAATGCAAATTGCTTCTACACTAAAGGGCGATCTTTCAATACTAGTTTAAACTATGTTTGTACGTAATAACGTAACTTCAATAAACCAAAAACGCAGTATTATCATAGCAGAAGGTAATCATGCCAGATTGACCTAATAAATATCTTTGTTTAAGTAAACCTATATTGAAGTTAATCTCCGTTTGGGTAAACTAACGTTTAAACTAGCATTGAAAGATTAGCCCTCAGTGTTTTAGGATCTGCAACCTTCTCTTACTGGTTGAAAAAATAATTTACATAAAAACAAAATAACTATTATACCTTGTACATAATAGTTGTATAATTTGATTAATTTCAGAAACGTATTTAAATAATTGGATTAATGACCGTATTCATAAAAGCTGATTAAATTTAATGACTATTAAATGTGATAACATAACCTCACAATTCGATAAAACGTCAAAACTGTTTTTATAAATTTGATAGAAATGTTATTTATTTTGCGTTATTATTAAATATTATTTTTCATTTATTTCTGATAGTTATTTAATACGTCAAACTTGTTTTTATGGTAGAATAAGTATAAATAATTTTGCGGTTGTCAAATTTAACGATCGGTTACTGTAACTGACTTTTATGAATACGGGCATTGGTCTAAATAAATAAATTATATATTACCTATTAATTCTACTTCGATTAATATTACAGTTTGTGCAACTATTCCATTAGCGTTTGCAATTAATATTAATGTAGTGTAACTTTCAGTAACGTCCATAGGTGTTTTCAATTCTAAGGTGATTTTGTTATCAGTTGGCGGCAAAATTTCAAAATTTGCACTGAACTCTGAAATAAAACATTTAAAATATTAAATATAATTTTTAGTATATAACATTTTTTAAGTTGTTATTTATATTTGATCAATAATAAACTGTTGACCTTTGAAAAACCATGTACGTGCTTTGCATAAAAATTTAAATTTATTTATACCAATAAAAATTTGCACCGGGACACTCAAGTGCTCACCGGTCTAGGAAATTACGTGTGTTTTGCACACCGCCACTGTTCTAGTTTATGGCAAAGCTTTTAATTAAAAGCGTTGCAGTATGTCTAGAAGACATTATGGTCTAGTCTAATTACAAACACAAACTAATCCTGAAGCAACCCCAAGAACATGGGCTGCGTTATAACTTGTAACCTAGCCAAGTGAGAATTCAGCAAAACAAAAGTGAGCCACCGAGTAATAGCATATAAAAAAAACTCATAGAACACTACTTTAAGTTAATAAAGAACAATTCCTAACCAAACACAAAAAACAGCAATTTCTTTGACCTTTGCACTTAGTTGCGAGTATATGTTTTGACAAAATAGAAAATCTATTGATAGCTTTGCAAGAAAATCAAAAATTTTGTTATACAGTGACACCAACGCCATCTCAAACATCTCAAGAATGCTATAGATTAACCCCTTAAACTGACAAAACCAAAACTCGGCTTGCATTTTGTGCTCTAATTCAAATTGACATCTGCAACATGAGTGCAGAATGCAGTTTTTGACCAAGAAAAAAGATTTAAGTACAATAAAGCAAAACCAACAAACTAACTCGTACTTCAAAAACAAAATATTTAGACTATGGCTGTTAACAACGTTCTGGTAACATCTCTAACAAAGCCAAAACAAATGTTCATGCATTTAATTAACAACAAACAACATCTAGACCATGCACCAACAATTAAGCAAACGTCATTGTCATAAACGCAAACATATTAATGTTTTTCAAACGGAAAAAGTGGCAACAAACTATTTAACTTAGTAAATTCTGTTGATCTGATTTTGGACTTTTAAATAGGAAAGAGACCCGCCAAGGACGTACTAGTTTTACCACTGACTGCACTTTAGACAAATTTATGAAAACAATGGTTTTCCTACTGTAAGCAAGAATAAAAATATATTTGCTGGTCAAAACTTTGACCTAAAACGGAAAATTTTTGAAGAATACTTTACCTTATTACCTCTTAAACTGGAAAGCCTTAAAACTTATCTTTAAAAAAGCAAATAGCAAGTTCAATCCAAATACCTCTTACGCCAAGTATTTAAATGACACTGCATCCAGTTGATCAACCACAGATTAAAATGTAAAGACATTTAACAAATTAAAGTTTGCCAGCTATACCAAGCTCACTCCATTTCAAACTGTACCTTTTTGGACAAATCCATCAACGTTTGATTTGACCATGTTTGATTTGATTAATTTAGACAAACCAAAAAGTAACAAAAACTGTTTATCATAGGTTGTCAACGCCGACATAACGACGCAGTACCCAGAATTTAGACCAAAATTTGCAAAACAAACCAAACGTTCGCTAAGCTTCAAGGCCCAGTAATTGTAAACCGCGTGCAAACTATGGATTGGTTAAACCATGAGCACTCAATAGTAACAAAGCGGAAATGACTCTTAAAAAAAACAAATAAAATTTTGAGAATATGACATTAAATTTCAAACATCCCTTAAAGTCAAATTTAAGTAAAAAATTTTTTTTTCTAAAATTGTTATTTCTTGTGACAAAATCATTGAGTCTTTTGATAACAAACACTTGGATAAGTGGGAGGGTTACTCCATACCATGATAACAAGTCAGTAGTATGGATTGAAGTAGCCCACCCACCCACCCACCTAAGTGATAGTTATCAAAAAGTTGTATTACAACCTTCTCTTGTGACAAAATGATTTTTGACGTTTGCTGGGAGGTCAAACATCTCTTGATAACAAACACTTGGGTAGGTGGGTGGGTTACTTCATACCTTAATAACAAGTCAGTAGGTTGGATTAAATTAGATCATAACCTTTTCTTAAAACAAAATGACTTCTGACGTTTACAGAAAGATCAAACATTGATTCTTTTGATAACAAACAATTGGGTGGGTAGATGGGTTATTTCATACCATAATAACATCTTAATAATTTGGATTAGAGTAACCCACCTACCCACCCAAATGTTAGTTATCAAGAGATTGGATTACGACCTTCACTTGTGACAAAATGATTTCTGACATTTGCAAGGAGAACAAACATTAAATCTCTTGATAACAAACACTTGTGTGGGTGAGTGAGTGTAGGTGGGTTACTCCATGCTATGATAACAGATTGGTAGTTTAGATTGGAGTGGCCCACCCGCCCACCCAAGTGTTAGTTATCAAAAGATTAGATCACTTTGCAGACAGGTCAAGCATTGAATCATTTGATTACAAACACTTGGGCGGGTGGGTGGGTTACTCAATATTATAACAACGAGTCAGTAGTTTGGGTTGAAGTGGTCCACCCGCCCACCCAAGTGTTAGTTATCAAAAGATTAGATCTCTTGTGACAAAATCCAGCATTTAATCTTTTGATAACAAACACTTGGACCGGTGGATGGGTAAATGGGTTACTCCATACCAAGATAACAAATTAGTAGTTTGGATTGGAGTGGCGCACTTGCTCACCCTTAATTATCAAAAGGTTAGATCATAACCTTCTTTTGTGACAAATTTACTCTGACGTTTGCAGAGAGGTCAAACATTGAATCTTTTGATAGCAAACTGTTGGGTGGGTGGGTGAGTGGGTTACTTCATACTATGATAACGAATCGGTAATTTGGATTGGAGTAGCACACGCAAGTGTTAGTTATCAAAAGATTAGATCACAATCTTCTCTTGTGACAAAATTACTTCTGACGTTTGCAGAGAAGTCAAGCATTGAATCTTTTGATAACAAGCACTTGAGTGAGTTGGTGGGTTACTCCATATTATGATAAAAAATCAATAGTTTGGAATAGAGTAGCCCACCCACCCACCCACCCAATTGTTAGCTATCAAGAAATTGAATGACAACCTTCTCTTGTGACTTGTGATTTCTGACGTTTGCAGGGAGGTCAAACATTGAATTTTTTAATAACAAACACTTGAATAGGTAGGTGAGTTACTCCATACCATAATAACAAGTCAGTAGTTTAAATTGGAGTAGCCCACCTATGCACCTAAATGTTAGTTATCAAGAGATTAGGTCATAACCTTTTCTTGAAACAAAATGACTTTTGACGTTTGCAGGGAGATCAAACATTCTTGAAACTGTTAGGTGGGTGGATGGGTTACTCCATACCATGATAACAAATCAGTAATTTGAAATTGAGTAGTAGATTAGATCATTTTATTCTCTTGTGACAAAATCACTTCTGACGTTTGCAGAGAGGTCAAACATTGGATCTTTTGATAGCAAACTCTTGGTTGGGTACATGGGTTACTACATACCAAGATAAGAAAGCAGTAGTTTGGATTGGAGTAGTGCACTTGCCCACCCTTAGTTATCAAAAGGTTAGATCACAACTTTTTTTTGTGACAAAATCCCTTCTGACTTTTGCAGAAAAGTCAAACATTAAATCTTTTGATAACAAACTCTTTAGTGGGTTAATGGGTGGTTACTCCATACTATGATAACAAATCAGTAGTTTGGATTGGAGTGGCCCCCCGCCCACTCAAATCTTAGTTATTAAGAGATTAGATCACAACCTTTTCTTGTAACAAAATTAATTTTGACGTTTGAAGAGAGATCAAACATTAAATCTTTTAATAACAAACACTTGGATGGATGGATGAGTTACTCCATACCAAGATAACAAATCATTAGTTTGGATTGGAGTGGCAGACTCGCCCACCCTTAGTTATCAAGAAGTTAGATCACAATCTTCTTTTGTGACAAAATCACTTCTGACGTTTGCAGAAAGGTCAAACATTAAATCTTTTGATATCAAACATTTTGGTTGGTGGGTAAGTTACTCTATACCAAGATAACAAATTAGTAGTTTGGATTAGAGTGGCGCACTCGTTAATCCTTAGTTATCAAGAGGTTAGATTACAACTTTCTTTTGTGACAAAATTACTTCTGACGTTTGCACAGAGGTCAAACATTGAATCTTTTGATAACAAACTTTTGGGTAGATAGTTGAGTTACTCCATACTATGATAACAAATTGGTAGTCTGAAATGGAGTGGCCCACCCGCCCTACCAATCGTTAGTTAACAAGAGATTAGATCACAACCTTTTCTTGTGACAAAATCACTTTTGACGTTTACAGAAAGGACAACATTAAATCTTTTGATAACAAACATTTAGGTAAATGGGTGGGTTACTCTATACTATGATAACAAATCAGTAGTTTAGATTGGAGTAACCCAGCCACCCACCCAAGTGTTAGTTATCAAGAAGTTGGATCACAATCTTCTCTTGTAACAAAATGATTTCTGACGTTCGCAGAAAGGTCAAACATTAAATTTTTTGATAATAAACACTTAAGTGGGTGAGCGGGTTACTCCATACCATAATAACAAGTTAGTACTTTGGATTAAAGTAGCCTACCCAACCAAGTGTTAGTTTAGTTATCAAAAAGTTGGATTACAACTTTCTCTTGTGACAAAATGGTTTTTGACGTTTGCAGGGAAGTATAACATTGAATTTTTTAATAATAAATTTTTGGGTGGGTAGCTGGGTGGGCTACTCCATACTATAATAACAAATCAGTAGTTTAGAATAAAGTAGCCCACCCACCCACCCAAGTGTTAGTTATCTAGAGCTAGATTACAACTTTTTCTTGTGACAAAATATCTTTTGACGTTTGCAGGGAGGTCAAATATAATGAATTTCTTGATAACAACATTTGAGTGGGTAGGCTGGTTACTTTATATCATAATAACAAGTCAGTAGTTTAGATTGGAGTAGCCCACTCATCCACCTATGTGTTAGTTATCAAGATATTAGATCATGACTTTTTCTTGAGACAAAATGACGTTTGCAAGGAGATCAAACATTAATTCTCTTGATAACAAACAGTTGGGATGGTAGATAAATTACTCCATACTATGATAACAAATCAGTAATTTAAATTGGAGTGGTACACCCGCCCACCCAAGTGTTAGTTATCAAGAGATTAGATCAAAACCTTCTCTTGTGAATCACTTCTGAAGTTTGCAAAAAAGTCAAACATTGAATCTTTTGACGACAAACACTTAGGTGGGTAAATAAATTACTCTATATCAAGATAACAAATCAGTAGTTTGCATTGGAATATTGGAATAGCGCACTCGCCTACCCCTAGTTATCAAGAGGTTAGATTACAACTTTCTTTTGTGACAAAATAGTACAATAACGGCTCAATAAAAGCATGAGATGCTTCTGCTGACTACACTAGTACACGAAAATAAAAGAACATCAACAATACAAAAAGCTAAAAAGCAAAAAAAATATTTATCTTTTAATACCCAAGCAAACCTAGGACATAAAAAAAGAAACCAACCCATAGCCATCTGCCAAAAAGTAAAGGAAATCTTAACTAGCCAAGACCTTGACAAATGCTGATGAAATGGCAAAAATGTCGACAATTGAAGAGTGGATAAAAAAATAGAATTTTGAATTGATTTCAGTAACCCAACCACATAACGACACCAAATAATACTGATGAGTCTGGTTTCTTTTGAGAAACGTCCAGATAGAAACCGCGGATCAAAATTTTTAAGGAATATTGCAGATCCTACCCCATCATGTAGTCACGTGAGACTAAGAAAAGTGCAAGCTGACTTAAAAAAACAAGCAATCAACTAAGATTTCTTAACAAGCTAGGTTACTAGCAAAAATTGCAAAAACAGCTTCATTATGAAAACTACTTAAAGCCGACAAATCTCAAAATAAAAAAGAAAAAAGATAACAAATGACCAACCAAAGATTTCCAACAGCCAACCTGCAAAAACCACAATTTGGCACTAACCTAACCTAACCTAACCTGTAAAAACCACAATCCGTCACTAAGAAAAAAAAAGTCTAGGTATAGCTAAGAGACCAACAAACCCTAACCTAAACTGACGTCAGTATCTATGCTACTAAGATAAACGTGCAAAATTTTAACTATAGATGGAAAAACCCTAAGCGATTTGCGTAGAATTGGACTACCATTGCCATCTTAAATGAGATATCTTCTAGAGACCATCTTAGTTTCTATCACAGTGTCTCAAACCCGACACGGAGACGGCTTAGTACGAAGAAAATAGCGGTTCCTTTATTATTGCAGAGTTAGTTGTCTTAAGCAGTTCCGTATGCAATTTGGTTTAGCATTTCTAAAACATGCTAACTCTTAAGCTTTGTCACAAGGAAGGTTTGGAGTAGCTGCTACTTGCCAAGGTGTGGTTTGGGAAGTAGCAGCTAGTTCTCTGTTTTTACCAAACCCTTGTTTGCCAAATACTACAAAAAAGCGACAACAAAAAAGACAAAAAAAATCTTTAATTTGACAGTTTATTTAACATCCTCAACAAATTTTTCTAACTGACACCGCCTTTTTATAAAATTTCCGATAACAACTCTATCTGTGTTATCATTTAAATCCTTTTTAAGTCACGTATATGTTAATTTTTTGTTTGACTAAAAACCAATTCAATTCATCCTACAATTAATAACAATCTACTTTTTAACTTACCTCCTTCCAGTGTTAAAACAGCATTCTCTCCATCATTTAAAATAATATCTTCTATAAATTCCACCTCTTCTTCACCTTCTTTATATTTAGCCGTATGAATAGCATTCTCAAAATTTGGAAACGTAACACTTTCTTCGTTATTTCGTTTTATTATTACTGTTGCAGTATCCGATTGTTTAGGATCTTGTTCATCCTAATAAATAAATTTGTTTAAAAAATTTCTAAAAAAATTTATTATTACTTACAGTAACTGTCAGTGTGTAAGTACCCTCTTTATTAATAGATTGTAATGTAGTTAAAGTAGCAGAATGTACTTTAAGCAATGTATTTTCTGTTGGTTTTGAATATTCAGCTTTAAAGTCAGGTGAATCTATTTCAAATGTTAAAAGCATATTAGTTACATCGATATCTTTGGCTTCAATAACAGTTTTGATTAGGTAAGTTAAATCAATTCCTTTTGGCAATGGCATTGGAATATTAAAAACATATTCGTCTTGAAGAAACTCAGGGGGATGATTATTAGTATCAAGTACTAAGAAATTAAACTCCTGAAATATAATTAATTAAATAAATATTAATTATTAAAACGTAAATATTACTTTACTAGATTCATTTGAATCTCCTTCACATGCTTTAACAATAACACATATTGTAGGAGCATTTTTGTTAGATTCTTGATTAGCTTCATAATCATCCATATTTTGATATGCAAATGTTACCGTCGTATCTGATGGTTGGGTTATTTTAATATAGTTTACATCAGTAGCAGAACCAGTTGCACATGGTGTGATTGTTATTGGATTTACTAAAACAATTTGATTATAATCTTAATCTAATTAAAAACTATTCAACTTACCCATTCCAACCATATCATCAACCGTATAAATTTCTGTTGAAACATCTTCAGCTCTATGATAATCTACGTTCCAAAGGGTTCCAACATTGCAATCTAAAAAATATTCAAAATAATTATCAATTATTTAATTATAAATTTTGTAATAATACTTTGAGCTTTTGTTGTACATAATAATGCACAAAATATTAAAATATTTGATTTAACTCTGCCCTTGATGGACATTTTGAAACATATGGAAGTACGATTTAATGCGAATTACTTCAATATCAGCAAGAATTATCTATCAAAACATTATCTGCGTATTGTGTCGATGAAAATTGATTAGATAGTATCATTTTTGAGATTAACTAGATTCAAGCGATAAAATTTCACCATGAATTGTAAAATTATAAATTTTGTTTTGTTAGAATTATGAATTAATTGAAAATAATTAAATATGCTTAACTACTTCAAACTTAACTTGATGTAACAAATAAACTGCTTTTTGATATAATATTGTTTCTATTTTTTTATTATATTGTCACCGTCCTTCCAGTCTGAAAACAACCCGTAGAGGAAAAAACACTCAGCTCCGCCCAATAATGCTCGTCCTGGAGTGAAACACTTTCTTCAATTTTTTGTGTTGTTATTGTTTGCCCTGTGTACATGTGCACCGAGTCTTGAACAACTCCCTAGAGAGGTTTTCTAGGTGTAGAGTAGTCTTGGGACTGGGTCGTAAGGTGACACTCTGTCCAGTCCATAGTCGAGCTCCTCAGGGTTCTGAAATGTGTCAGCATGGGCGCTAGTGCCATAGCTCCGAGTGCATGTGGTTCTATGTGGTAATGGTTGTTGTTTGCTTCCCCGTCATAAGGAAACTATACATTTGTCAGTGCAGCTTCATACGAGCTTGTAGTCTAGGTGTTGTAAGAGTCGTTATCTTATTATCGGTTTCTGGATGTCGGACTCTATGGCTACCAGATTATGATTTGTTGGTCGTCCGGTTTTGCCATCTGCAATATGCTATGCTCCTAGATCCATCTATGTGTACCAAAAAGGAAATGTTGCTTAGTCATGTTAGTACACTGGCAGGTAAACAGGTTATCCTAGATTTATCTGTGACTAAGAAGTGGTAGACTTCCTAGAACCAAATCTTCTTAGTAGTCCTCACTCTGGTTTGCTAGTCTGCTAAGTGTTTTTGCTTTGGTCTGCCTCGACTACTATGGTTAAAAAAATCTTTTTTATGGCAACCTGAATCAGCTTTTGCCCCACTGATGGTTATTTCCAATGTCTAATAGAAACTGCCGTTATGGGACATTAACATACGCTAGTATTTAATTCAAAACAATCAAATTGAATTCCTTTGGAGAAACCTGGGCCGGCTAGTTGATTCTCTCTTTGCTGCGGTGCTCTGTACGCTTGCTCAAGCTGGCAGTTTTATTTTGTGTTTTAGTGGAGAAATCTTTTAAAGACTTATCATGTCGGATATTTTGTAGATTTCTTTATGGGATTAGATTATGAATACGACGCCTTATAGGCTATAGGATTAAGTTGTAAAGTAAACCCACTTCAGGTTGTTAGCTAATTAACCAAAGATTTGCAAAATATTTTTTGGTCAAAGCCTAAAAATGTAGAATAACCTTAGTATGCTCAAGGTTCAAGTGCTTACATCTAAAAAAAAACACGTTTTTCAAACCAAAAAAACGTTGTTAGCAAAAACCAAAGCAAAACTGAGCAGTTGTCAACACCGACTCCACAACAACGCAGTACCTAGAACTTAAACCAAAATACGCAAAGCAAACCAAACTCCAAAAAAACACTATGGCTCCAAGGCTTAGTGATTGTAATCCGTCTGCATACTATGGATTGGTCAAACCACAAGCACTCAATAGTGACAAACCGAAAATGACTGTTAGACATGATAATAATGTTATTAGCCAAAACTGATCTTAACACGTTATCTAACGTAATTTCACAAAAAATTGAGTTTTACAATTTTTATTATTGTTCAAGACTGAGTTTTGAAGGTAAAAGTCACCTTGAGCGCCAGAATTACAAAACAAGTTTTACTGCCAGTTTTAAGGCCACAAGATCAAATTTTGCATCACTAGCATACTTTCGAAAAACATTTACAGACCGCATTAAGCCAAAACCACCTGTTCTAAGACTTTTAACTCTAAAGAATATCTTTAATGATCTTTGCTCAAACCTCTCAGTATCCTCTATTACTACCATTGAAATTCTAACGGCAACAACTAACTCTAAAAGGAATTTCCAACAACGTCCGCCAAAACTTTGTAGTACTCTGTAAGGTAACCGCTGCCCCTATCTCCAAGATGCAATTTTTTGAAGAGACAACCATTTTTGGAAATTAAGGAAAACATTAGCTTAATAATTAATTTTTACCTTCTCAGGCATCAACACCAGTTTAGAACCGTTGCCAGGTACTACTTTCAACATGCTAGACCGCAACACTGATAATGCCGCAATTGGGCGTCCCTATTGAACATAAGTAAAGTAGCTGATTAACCGGAGATTTGCAAAATATTTCTTGGTCAACGCCTTAAAATGTTGCCGCAGCAGAAGAATGTCTAGGTCGTTACAAATGTCTTTATTTTAAGCCGACAGTTTTTTTTTAATTTTTAAGCTTGGAAGGAAGGTTGCCATCAACCTTAGATACTTATCCTTCTTGTGAATAGTAATAAGAAAGGGACGGCGTGTGCTAGCTCTTTCTGTGGACTCTGACTAGTGTGTGAGATTTGCGGGGGGGGATCTATGGAGCTAGTTGCTTGGCCAGAGTTGGTCTGCTTTGCGTTATTGGCAGGGCCTTTGTAGGCTGAATGCCTCTTAGGCGCTGAGTGCGCTATACATGAAGGGCCGTCTAAAAACTTAGTAAAAACAGAAAAGGATTTACCCAATTCCTTTTTCTGTTTTTCTTTGAGTAATCCACCAGGATAAGGTCGTACCGGCTCTGCTTAAAGTCATAGTCTCTTTTTATATAGCTAAATTTTGTGTTGTAGACCCAAAAGCAGTTTTCAATTTTTTTTAATAATGGTATGATACTAATTTTAGGTAGAGTTGAAGTTCAACTGATTTATCAAATAATCAAGAAGTTTTGTTCTGATCCCTGACATAGCTTCGTCGGGATTGTGTGTTATGGTAACACGACCGTCTTTGAACGTTATCATGTTGCTTCGGTTGGGTGATGTAATAGACGGATGTGCAGCTAGGTATTGAGCTAGTTTTCTGTGTTTGTTCAAGGTTGTTTTGTTGAGACCGTAAAAGAAACCTGTTGGTACTTCTAGTTGCACTATTGCACTTCTAGTATTTGCTTAGAAAACTTCTCGAAAGCACACAAATAATCTCCAAAATGTGTCTAAATAATAACTTGCTTTTTATTTATCGTGGTAATTTGAAAATTAAAAAGCGCACAATAAAAAAACTTATTAAATACGGTCAGCTTTGTTTATATACCGCCGGTGCACAAAATGGTGATCTAGAACTGTTTTGGTTCTCAGGTTCCAAACAACGCAAATCTACAGTTTGAACTAGGCATTGTCAGCTAAGTTTTTTAAGTTTTTTTTGGAGTTTAAGAGCTTCTTCATAAATATGCAGATAAGGGTTTTACTTACAAGAATGTATCATTCTTTGTAAGTAAAATTTTTTTAGTGCTCATGCACGCTTAGAAAAATCCTGTTTGAATTGGTAAAGTAGTTATCAATTTCAATTCCCAGTTATTGAATATTTATTTTCTAAGTAACAATTCTAGAGTTTCTAGAGAAGATTACAATAGATGAGTTTTGGTGAAGTTCTTTTAAAAGCTATTAGTTGACACCGGTTTATATCTTTAGTGTTTACTAATAGTTTTGTAGGTTTCTGAAAAGCATATGTCCTTTAAGTGCTGAACACTTTATTAAGTTCAGAATATTGTTGTTTTTTTAACTCTGGACACAATAACAGCTTGGTTGTTGTGTAAACTTCTAGATGCGGAAAAAAACTGGCAAAAAAAATAGGAAAGTTTTATAGATTTTTCGGTTCTGCGCAGTCAGTTTCTTTGTAAATTTGTCTTTGCAAAAGTTTACGCTAACACTGGTTCCACAAACATTATTATTCAATCAATTATTTACAAATTTTAAGATGGTTTGACACAAATAATAATAAAAGTTGACAGTTAATAAATCAGAAACGCTTGTATTTAAGCTACGGCCTTGTACTCTACACTAACCTAACCTAATTTAACAAAATTTTTTTTTTTGCCTGAAGGAAGAGTGATTTTCAAAAGATACCTTTATTTAGCAGGCATGTCGGAATTAGTTACTCTTGTAGGTACTTACCAATTAAAACTCTTCCTCCTCGTATCTTTAATTCCAGTTATGCAGCTTATTTATTCTACGTCTTTTGCAATTTGAGCATATGTTTGATAACGTTCTCAGGTCTTATTGTTATGTCTGTGGCCCTCTCAATACAGTACCTTGCTTCTTCTCATCTGTTGCATTTGAAAAAGGCATGGTCTTCTTCTCTACAGAAAGCGCAGCTGTCTCTTCAAATATAAACCAAACGCCCTGTGTCTACTAAGGAACTGGCACAAGTAGTAGTCAATTTTGACATGTTTTTGCGCAATTTATGTATCAAAATTAACCATAGTTATGAGCTTTTTTGTTCAGCCAGCTACTCCTGTGAGTATTTCCTATTTTTTGGTTTATTCCTTCAGAGTTTTAGGAAACTTTTGTCTTGTGTGTTAGCCTTCTCTTTGCTGTTTGTCGTTTTATGGAGAGTATGCCAGTTATGGCTTGTATTGTCTTATTTGATATAAGTAGTTTTGTAGGCTTCTCTAACTGTTATGAGCATTTTCCTCTGTGCTTTGTCTACTATTTGCTTGTATTTAGCAACTTTCAACGACTCCCACCAGATTGGAGCCTAACCTAACTAAACTTAATTAAATCTAACCTAATTTAATTTTTTATTTTTTTGCCTAAAGGAGGAGTGATCTTTAATTGCTTTCTGCAAGCATGCCGGATTCAACTACTTTTGTAGGTGCCTATCGACTAAAACTCTTCTTTCCCGTATCTTCAATTTTTTTTTCGGGCAGAATTACGCACTTGCATATCATCACCCCTGATTCTACTTATCGTCTTATTTTCTTGATCTCTCTTTCTTCTCTTTCTGTAATTAGCAATTTGATTCAGTTATGCAACTTATCTTGTGATTCGAGCATAAATTGTATAATGTCTTCAGGTCTTATTTCTGTGTCTGTGGCTCTCTTAATATAAATTCTTGCTCCTTCATATCTGTTGCATTTGAAGAAGGCATGTTTTGGGATGTTAGCAGTGGTCCTAGTACCGACCCCTGTGAAACACCTCACATTACTTGTTTAGTGTAGGTCTTACCTACTATTAGATGCCTGTATTCTAGGTAGTTGCCAATAATATTTCATAAGTACAGCTCTATATTTTTTCTTATCATTGCCTCAAGGATGCGTTCCCAATTTGCCGTGTTAAATGTGTTCTTAATATTTAGCGTAATGAGCATGCAATATCTCCGGTTTTTGTATGCTTTTTCTTGGCTGTTTTTGCTGTCTTGCATACCTCTTCTAGTGCATCCGTCGTGCTTTTGCCTTTGCAAAAGCCATATTGGTTTGGAACCAGTTCTCCTTTAGTAGTAAGGCCTTCCAATAAACAGCTAACTAGCAGCTGTTCAAAAAGTTTTTCGCAAGTTAATGCTATCCTTTGCGTTATTGGTACGTTCAGGAATAGCTTATTGACTATGCTATTCAAATCTTCGTTCTTAGGTTCAATTGTCTGTCGCAATCAAAACTTCCTATTAGCAATTTTGTATCCTTGTCCCCAAAGGTTGGTGTCTATTTTGTTTATTATTTTGTTCCAGAATTCCTCTTTGGCTCTTAGTATTTCCAGTATTAATGCTTTTTTTTGTCTGTATACGTTTCCCAAATTTTCCAATGTTTGTTGGTTTGTTTTCTGGCTCTTGTCAGTTACTTTCTAGCACTGTGCTTTTTTATCCAGCTCTGTGAATCTCTGGTTTCCACCAATATACTAAGTTTTGGTCCGTATTCTTTTTTGAGCGGAACCATCTGCCTGCCTTGCCTATTATTTTTTGATGAATTTGTTTTGCTCAGTTGTAGAGTAAATATTTGTGTTCCAGTTTTGGCTGTACTTATGGTAAAGTCTATGAAAGATTTTCTTTGAGGTCCAATAAATGTCGGCATGAGGCCATCGTTGTGAATTGTAAAGTTATGTTATGTATCTTTATATATCAAATATACGGATACCAATATCTCTATTTTAGTCTGTAATCCAACATATTTTTTTGGCGGCCTCAATGTTTGGCTTAGCTATAATAGCCACATCTATATAGTTTTTACTGCCACTTTTGTCCAATAGGTCCATAGCCGCTTTGCATCGGTCTAAGTTGCTCTGCGTAAACCGTATTTTTGTTGTTTTATTTATTGTTATTTTTTGAGTGCTGGCGCCTTAACATCAACACGTGTTTTCTAAATTTAGGACATTACCCTGCTCCAGCTTTATGTTCTTTTTTGTCACAGATAGAGCAAAACTCCTTGCTTTTGCACTCTTGTTTTATGATTTTGTTTGCCATTTCTTTTGTCGCGGTTATTGTTACCGCTTTCGTGTTCTGCAGTTAAAGCCTCAGCTTGTCTATTTTTATATTTCCATTATCAAAAAGATTTAAGTTTGTCTTTAAACTCTTGAGCTTCTTTCTTAAAAGTGTTCCCATGTGTTTTCTGTACTACTTTAATTAAATTCACTACCTACAGTTTTTTATCTCGACTTTTGTGTTCTGTCCAATTAACGCCTGGAGTTGGTTTCCTTTTTCTTGTAGCTTGTTCATTGTCGTTTGGTTGTCTGCTTTATTTTATTTTTTACGGTTTTATTGTTTGTGTTACTTAGTAGAAAGATTTCCTTTTTTTTTAATTTGTTTCTGCTTTTTCCTTTTCCATTTGGATGTCTCCGCAAGAGTTTGTTCTTGGTCGTATAAAAACCTTGTTTCCATCGGTCTTGTCTAAGTTTGGAGTATCATTTCCTTGATCCAGCATTAATACCTTGAATATGTTTGTACCTATTTTTTCTTTTACTTCCGTGCTTGATCTGGTAGTTGACCTACTGAGGCTTCCTTGTCAGCTATGTGCTTATAGCAGTTTTACTTCTGCCTCCGTAAGGTCATTTGTTCCGGGTGCGCCAGTCTTTTGACTCTTCGTTTTCTTTTTTTTTTTCATTTACGTCGTTCTGTATAAGATTATTGTTCCCCCCAGAATCCATGGAGAAACCTGTCGTAGCAAAAGAGGGTTTTCCGTTATTTGTACTTCCTTGGGGTATTTTATTTTCATTATCTAACATTTTGTTTTTTGTTCCGTTCCGCGCCTAGTAGAGGTTTTACTTTGCCCCGCAGGAACCTAACCTAACCTAACCTACGGCCTTGCAGTATCTGCCACAAGTTGCTTCTTGACTCCTATAAATAACTTTTTTTAACTATAACCAAGAACCACCACTACGCATTTTGATTACTTTTCTGGACACAAACTAACTTTGACAAACGCAGTAAACTTTAGTAATTTGCTTCAAAAAACCACCTAGACTCATAGCATAGCACAATTTCCAAACCCTGACAAACCACTAAAGTCAGCATCATGTGCACATGCCTGGCTGCAACAACGTGTCTAATTAAAGCACAAACCCCAGTTTGTTCTATAGAAACACTATCCATGGCTTCTTGACCTCCAAAGAAAAGCACCAACATGTCGGCAACTTGAACCAGGTAAATCAAAAGTCGTGTATCAATTACAATCATGTAGAAGACAAAAAGCAAACGTGTCTAATCCCAAAAGGGAAAAAAACATCAACGCACAAAGAAATATTATGATAAAATTATGCACTTTTAAAAGTTAATTATTAAATTTTAGTGTTTTTGGCATGATTTTTGTACTTTTTGCTCGTATTTGACTGTTTTTAAAATTTTATAAAAAACACTTTTTAATAGTTTAAGGTCAAATTTTTCTATTTTAAAGCCTGATTTTGCTATTTTAAAGCCTAATTTTGCAATTTTTAAGATGTTATAATTTTTTTTAGTTTTTTAACAGTTTATGGCCGGTCTTTGATGTTTTCTGACAATATTTTGTTGTTTCAAGACTAAATTTTGTTATTTTTAACATTTTATAATTAGAATTTTACACTTTTTAATAGTTTTTGTCCAGATTTTAGTTATTTCTGTTTTAATATTTGATGATCAAATTTTGTTATTTTTTACTTTTTACAAATAGTTTTGCACTTTTCAACAGTTAATGCAAGATTAAAAATGACAAAATTGTATACGCTTTTTTTAAAAATTCTCTCAATAACGGCGCACAACTAAAATAACTGATAATAAAAACGCTTTCAGTCAATTGGAACAAACTTTCCACTAATTGAGACAAGAGCTAATAATAACAGTCATTTAGGCTTAGGATTATCTGTTAGTTGTTTGCAAGCTAAGTTGTCTTTTACTTATTCATAATAAGTTTTTTCAGCTCTTTTTTGATGGTAATATTTATTAACACAAACATTCATCTACGTAGCTAGCTGTATGAGCAAAATGCTCTAAATACATTTTTTTCAACGCAACATGAGATTACAGAAAATTAATTCTTATTATAATAAACTTAAATATTCCATGTTTATATTTTTCAAACCAACATGCCTAGTAAGCAGAGCTAAGTTGGGGTGTAAAGAAAATCTGGACCTGTTGCAGTAAGTAAACGGAGCAATACTTGACCAAACACTGCATTTCCCGCGTAACACGTTTTTAAATAAATATACATTTATACTTACCAACAATCAGTAGGAAAACTGAGCAGAAACCAACCAAAAAAGACGTCTTCACCACCAACTGCTAGCACACTCCACCAGCGTCAACAGACAGAAGATCAGAAAGATAAATTACTTCTAGAGTTCACCGCTGCTTTCAGATATGACTACACCACACAACATTGTCTTTGACGCCTTTGTTAATTTTTGAATAATACGCCGCAAAATATCAAATATAATTAGTAAAAGCTGTGTTTCTAAACGCTTAGAACAAACAAACGAAAAATTATTATTATTATTATTACACACCATCAGATGCCCCATCCCTTCTTATTGTGCCTGACGTCTAGCCACGTTATTATATTTCAGTTTAGTAGACAATTTTGTTCCCTTTTCTTCTTATTTATTCTATCTCCAAAAGAAAATATACCCATGAAAAAGGGGGGGGGGGGGAGTTTGATCAATTATTCCAACGTAGGGCAAATCCCTAATTGAACTTGAAGCTGGCCAAAACCTGGCATAGATCTCCGAGTGTTCAAATTGCGTACCAGCAAGAATCACCAAAAACATGGAAAAAGATGATACTGGACTACCAACCAATCAAATTGACAATTTAACGCCCTCAAGTAGACGGTTACCTGGATAGTCTAAAAAAAATTTTTTGTCAATTGCTTATTATCTCATACTAGTCCGCCACATTAGATGCCAAATTAGGTTAACTTATATCTATGGCACTAACAGACCTCAATTTACAAACCGGCACCAGCGGTGACACAGTAAAGTAATTCTAACACAATATGCCAACATCCAAACAAATGTGATTTTCTAAAAAAACTTTGAGACTACTAAAACCAATTTACTGTAGACTTAAGAACATTAAAAAAATATTGAAAACAGCATAGCAGATAATGTTTAATGATTTATAAATAAATTAAGAAAAAAACGCATTTACTATGTGTGGGCAATTCTATTTCATACAAACCAGAGTAGGGAAGGGAGAAATTTGTTTTAGTTTTTTGTTCAGTTTTTATAACTTATTAGTAGTCTTTTGATCGGTTTATGTAAATTTCTAATAGTTTATGTTGAAAAGGTTTATTTTAACAGTTTTTCGAGTTTTAGACCCCTAAAACCCAATCAAGTACGCAAAAATTTATATTTTCCAATTAATTTTTATCAAAATACTTTAACTTTGACGGTTAAAAAAAAATTAAAAAAGCTTCTTTTTGCCTAGCCCACTGAGAACAAAAACATAAAACTTTTGCGGCGTATAGACATAATATAAACTTGAAATGGCGCCAGATTTGGATTTTCCAAAAAAATTCTAATTGATTTCACCATTAATTTTTTTGTTTGAGTTATATTTGCGATTTTGATAAACAAAAAATGCGATATAGTTAAAAAATTTAAAAAACTGTAGCAGTGTTTCATACCTTCATGAACCAATCATAAGACTACTAATAAGTTAATAAATTAAAGAAACTGAAAAAAATACTAAAGTAAATTTCTCTATGTACCCCCCCCCCCCCCCCCCGCTGTGGTTTGTTTGAAATGGAATTGCCCATGTACTATATCACAATTATATTAAAAAAACCGTAACTAGTTTCAACCTTTACAAGGTCATCATTGGACGGTGATACAAAGAAGTATACAAGTTTTTAAAATTATATTAGTAAATTCAATAAAGAAAAACAACAAAATCATTACTTTTTCAAAAATATATTTTATTACTATTTTATAACTATCGACAAATTGACTATACTTTCAAATTTATTATTTTTTAAGACTTATAATCCGCAAATATTCAGTCAATGTTCAGAGACTACTCAAGTTTTGTCTTTAATGTGATTATTTTAACTAGTTTGTAATTTAAAGAAAATTTTCTGTTTTTGGACGTATTAAGTAAATAAATCCTAAATATATAAAACTGAAAAAAAAACGTATATTGCCTCACTCAAGGTTTTGTCTAAGTGCGCGTATGTAAAAATGTGTTTCACTAAAACAGTTTTGAGTATCAAGTGCTATGTTTTGTTCAATAATTGCCAAACAAACTCGGCAGTGTATAATCAACGCCGATTATCTAATTTAGTACGCATTGTAGTATAAACTCTTATTTCCAATGCTAAACTATTTTATTAATGCTGAAAAGTCTAAACGTTTGATAGTCTGTTTATATTCACAATATACAAATATATCAAATCTCAAGTTTGGTTGATATTCTCAGTATAATTAATCATAAGTTAAATTAATCAAACTTATCAAGTATTATAAACAAAATACATATATAAGTAGTCATTGTAGAAATTTTTAATAACTTGTATAGATAAAATAATAACTCACATTATCTATAAAACGTTTAATAAAACTAATTCTTTATTTATATAAAAACAGAGATAATCGTATCTACTATCAAAATCTGATGATGTCATTCAAATTAAACAATGTTATTTACTAGTAACATTGAGTTTTTCTGGAGGTTCTGTAAACATATTGGAAGTATTTCTAATTGAAACACGTGGAGCTAGATTAAGCATGCTTGCCCATTGTCCATCGCATAACGAATCAAAAGTCATGTCTTTGATATTAGATCCACCTAAACTTCCAGGTCCTCTACATGAAGGCTGCGTATCCCATATTTTACTTTTATTTTCTAAAACCCATCTGGAATAAAAGAAATATTAAGGTTTAACCGTAAACACTCTTAAACTAAAATGACTCAAACCTTCTTACAAGTTCACAACGTACAATCTAGAAGTCAGTCAAAAATTAATACTTACAAAGCTAAATACAGAATGCTACAATCACAATGCCAAGGATTCTTCGCCAATTTAATAGAAACCAAACCATTCATAAAATCCAAAGATTTCGCCGGAAGAAATTGAAACTTGTTACTATCCAAATGTCTACAAAATCAAAATCAATTAAATATTCAATCCACTAAAATAACTTACAATTTTTTCAAAGATGGTGTATATTGAAACATTAAAGGATGCACCGATTTTAACATATTATTATTAATAAGTAAAGACGTTAAATTAACTAATCCACTGAATGATTTTTCCTGTAGATCTTCTAAATTATTCGAATACAAAATAAGCTTATCCAATTTTCCAGTACCTTGAAATATTTCTTCCGGTATTTCAGCAATAAAATTTTGTTCTAAGTGTAGTTCACGCAAATTTTTCAAATTAACAAAATCCAACATATGAAGCTGCAAGTGGAAAATTAATAATTATAGTTTTTGATGAAATTAAATTACCTCATAAATGCGATTTCCGCTTAAATTAAGCGTTGTTAAATTAACCAAATTAATAAACAACCTTCTTGATATTGCGGAAAGCTTATTTTTACGCAAATTTAATAATTCCAAGGAATATAATCCATCGAATAAACCTAGAATTATATTATATTTAATCAGATTATAAAAATAAATAATTACCTGTTGGTAATTCCTCCAACTCATTTTCAGACAACTTCAACCGTTTCAAAACAGCCAAATCTTTAAATATATCTCTAGGCAATGTCTTCAATTGGTTATTATTCAAATCCAGATCTTCAAGCAATGCTAAATCTTTAAAAATATTATTTGGTAATTCCTGTATCTCATTGCCTGATAAATGTACAACAATTAAATTTAAGCAACCATCAAATAAATTTTCAAAAAGATTTTTTAAATTATTGTTTGATAAATCTACAGTTAACAAATTTCTTAATTTTTGAAAAATATTATTCGGCAACTCTTCTAATTGATTTTTATGGAGCCTTCTAAAATATTTTAACTAATTAATTTTAATTATTTAATATATTATTAATAATTCTTACAAATATAATAAATTATCTAAATTATCAAAAATATTTTCCGGTAAATAATCAATTTCATTGTCGAATAAATCAATTTCAGTAAGATATGTGAGAACTTGGAATGCTTCTTTATTTAATGTAGTAAGATGATTTATGCCCAAATCTCTGAAATTTTATATGTTATTTTGATTGGTTTTTGTTTGTTTTTATGGTTTACATTGTTCTTATATCATTTGGAATGATTTGGTCTGTTGGTAATGTGTTTAGGTGGGAATTCCAGCAACTTATGCTTTTTGTTTCAGGTCTACATTTGCAAGGACCTTTGGAAGCACAATTGAACCATCTTTCGTTGTCATCTGTTATGAACCATACTGTAAAAAAATATAAATTAAAAATTGGATTGTTTAAAAAAAAAACATAACAAATGCAACAAACTACAAATAAAAAAAAAACAATTAAATTTTGAAAAGTGTATCAAATGTCAAAAAATGCAAATATTTGTCTAAAAAATGTCTAAAAAAGACAAATCCGCCAAAAAACATTAAAAAACTATATAAAAATAGAAAAATCCGGCTATCAAATCTTAAATAAATGCGCAATTCCGTTTATAAAGTAGAAAATCCGGCTAAGTGTTATCCACATTTTATAAAAAAATACCAAAATCCGGCCACCAAATTTAAAAAGTGCATATATTTGTCCAGAAAATGTTTAAAAAAAAATAAATCAGCCAGAATAACATTAAAAACCTATATAAAAATTGGAAAATCCGGCCATCAAATCTTAAATAAATGCGCAATTCCATTCATAAAGTAGAAAATCCGGCCAAGTGTTATCCACATTATGTCAAAAATACCAAAATCCGGCCATCAAATGTTAAAAAGTGCATATATTTGTCCAGAAAATGTCTAAAAAAGACAAATTTGCCAAAAAAACATTATAACTATATAAAAATGGCAAAATTTAGCCATCAAATGTTAAAAAAATGCACAATTCCGTCTATTAAGTAAAAAATCAGGACAAACGATATCAAAATCTTGTCAAAAATACTAAAACTTGGCAATCAAATGTCAAAAAAAAGAAATTTGTCAAAAAACATTAAAATTTATAAAAATGAAAAAATCCGGCCATCAATTGCACATTCCGTTCATAAAATAGAAAATCTGGCTAAGTGTTATCAAAAATTCATCCATTAAATGTAAAGGAATGCACAATTTAAACGATAAAATACCACTTGTGTATCTAAAACCAGCAATGCAATGCAGAAGGACCTACAAGCACAGAAGGCACACCCCCTGACCGTTACTTCAAAACCTGTAGAAAATAATGATCAATTTATACGTTTTTTCTTTAAAATCGTCTCTGAAGAAAGCTCTTCACAATATTTTGCAATGGGCACAAAATTCCTAACTTATTGCTTTTTAGAAATTAGACGTCTCTAGTCATTCGAGTACTGTTTAAAGTATCGTGTAGTGTTTGATGCAACTAACCCAAAAAGGTTGCTTGATAACTCAGTGGCAATTTATGGTCTTTGCTCCTACAATAATGGTGTGCTTGCTGGGCAACAAAAAAGTGTAAATTTAAACTCTTTGAGGTAGTTTCCTTTGTGCTCAATAACTTTCTTCAAACCAGTGAAATGCTAGGTACACTGATAATGAGTGCATACCCTGAAACACAAATATATGTGTCTCTTACTGGATGAAAAGGCAACTTACATAACACAACCTTTTTTTTTGTTAGTTTTTTGTTTCAGTGTCACAAAAATCCGAGTCAAAAATAAAGCATTATTTTGGTCTTTCTACAATTTGGTAGTTTTAAAGTCGTTGTAGTTTGTCAGTGTAATAAATCCAATAAGTCTATCCAGAAAACTAATTTTCCAAACCGAAAGACGTTGAATGGAGTCGTGTCAATGTCCTAAAGTATAAGCACAACAAAAATCCTTGCTCCAACCATAGCATTGTACCCTCGCTCATGGCTCCGACCTTGGAACATTGAAACTTCAATCATAGATTGGTATCTTTGTTCATTGCTTTAATCATCGAGCTTTAGTGTTCCCAAGTCAGAGCAAGAATATGATGCTATAGTCGCAGCAAAGAACCCCGTTGAGTCCACAGCATTAATTGTGTTCAAAAGTTGGTCTATGTCGAGTTCTTGACTAGAAAGTTTAGCCTAAATGAAGTAAGTTATTCAATTTTAGAGTTGTTTTGGTTATAAACTCTACTATGCCTTTGCTGTTAGGTGTTTCCCATAAGCGGTTAATGCCATGAAATTGTAATCTGTGCCTACCAGGTTTGTTGAGCAAATAAGCTAGACCTGTTAGCAGTTTGTCAGTTTTTTTTTTAACTTGTCTTGTTTAACATTTGTAGGTTGTCTAACCACTAAGTGAGTCTTGGTCATACTCTCCAAGTTTGGAAAAAGTTCACAAAATATGTTTCTATTTTCTAAGAATTTATTTTTGTATCAGATCAGTTTTGATCAAGGTTTTCCTCACTATTAAGTTCCTAGAACGTGACGTGGCGTGTAGTTTTGCTAACGCATTCTTTGCCTGGATGACAATCTTTAATAAGCTTGCAGATGTCTTCATTCCTTCCTACCCTAACGCGCTGTTATTTAGGTAGTCACTGGTTGTTGATCAATAAATCAAGTGAGGATGTTTGACCAACAAATGGGTCCGTTACCTCATATAGGCATCCAAACATACTCATGTCTTCTCTGTAGCTCGGTGTGCCTGACACCTCGACACCTAACGGTACACAAGAGGTTGCAGATTATATTTTCATAAACCATAGCAAACAACATCGTCTAAAACATGACAACACAGGCAATCTCAAAACAAACAAAAAATCACTACAACGCAACTCTTGTCGTTGTCGCAAGCTTCCAACAAAGATGTATTATTGATTTTTCTGGTATCAGTGCTGTCACTGTTGCCAGTCAAATGTTTTTTCAATTCCCAAAAATACACCAAATTCTTTTACTTCTTTTGTAATGTTTCCGTCGGTCTAAGATGCTGCGTCCTGCTGTTTCTAGTAGAAATCAAAATCATCTTTTTAGCAAAAAGTGTCGTTTTGAACAGTTTTCTCAGTTTCAAACAGGTTTACTAAAAAGTCCCAAGACTTCAAGAGTTTTCCAAAAACATATAGTCTAAAATTAAGTTTGTTTATGAATATTGCTCTAAGATGCCAAAAACTAGTGTTTTAAATTTGCTAAAAATAACTGAAAACATATTTAATTATAAAGCAACTAATATACTTCTAAAAAATAATTTGCAGTTTTAATTGCAAAAACATTTTCAAACGAAAAGCTACAGATCAACATTCTAAAACTGTAAATCTTTTGAGATTCAGTTGTTTCATGTGGTGTAATAATTTCAAAATGATCTTATATCTTCTTTGCTGTAATAATAATTAATTTGGGTTTTATTATATCTCTTACTATTGTAGATATGACGTTCCAGCAGTCAGTAGTGTTCAGCATGAGCGTCAGAAAGTTTTTTCTACTTGGGTTTTAGCTGTTCTCAGTCCTGGCAATAAGCACATAATAAAGTCGTTCTTATCTTAAATCTGTAGAGATACGTCTCAAAACATCCATGCTCGGTCAAGATTTGTGTCAAGAAGTAGATTGTTACCCTATGACTTCTTTTTATGCATTGTTTGGAATAACTTTTTTGTCTATTGGTCTACATTTTTTGTTTTTTCACACCTATTTTGACAGTTTTGTCCCTTAAGGTTAGCTTTTCTGCTAAATTCTTCTCATACCCGCTCATCCTCTTTTCCATCAGACGGTCTATGAGTCTATGAGTAGCTTGTCCGCAACTACAAAGATAGCGTCAGTGGGGACAGTTTGGTATGCGATGCATACGCGTATAGCCATCTTTCGCTGCACCTTCAGTAGCATCTTTGTATTTTTAGTGTGTCAGGCCTCTTGCCCAGATAGGGGCGGTATATAAAAATATTAAATGCGTTACTTTGAATAACACTCCTTTCTTTTATTGTAGAACCCTGTTTATTTGAAGAGAGCAAGCATCCAGGCAGATGATTTTGCTTTCTTGCTTGTGTTTATTATGTACCTCTTCATTTTTGCCAAAAAATCAAAAATCACGTTAAAGTATTTTATCCGCGACTGGTGATGATATTTTTGCCTAGCACTTCTACGATAACTTCTTTGATTTTCCTAATATTGTTCAAGAGTATTGCTTCTATTTTTTCCGCAACTATTTTCAGTCTGTTTTCCTTTATCCAACTGGTAATTTGCTGTATTGCACAATTTGCTGAAGCTGTTAGAATCTCTTTTGTCTTTGCAGTAACTACAATGGCTAGGTTGTCTGCATACCCCACGGTCGTGACGTTTAGTGGCATTTTCAGTCGCAAAATCCCTTTGTATTACACGTTCCATAATTGTGGTCCCAAAATTAATCCTTGTAGGACTTTGCATATAACTTTTTGGATAATCTGCTTCCCTCACTAGCATTGTTTCAATACTAGTCTGTGGAAACTCGCCGATCCGTAACAGCTCGTTCATTACGTGCAAGAAGTTTCTTGTTAGTGATTTAGCCACAATTTTCACAACTTCCGGAGGTATTCCATCAGGTCCGGGTGCTTTTTTAGTTTAATTTTATCCGCTGCATTTGTTATTTCTTCTTCCGTAAAAAAAAACTCCTGGATATTTACTGTGTTATTGTGTACTTTAGCAGCTACTTCTGCTGGGATGTTACTTTGTGGTCTTATACGGAATGAGCTGGTTGCAATTTGGTAACCTTTTCCATAAATCTTCTACTTTTCCTATGACTTCTGTTTTCTGATGTTAATTGTCTTTTTGAGCGCAAATTCTTTTGCAGTTTCTATTTTTTCCTGTACTGCTTGCACGTTTGTTTGTCCGTGTACTAATTCTTTTTTTGGCTAAGCATTCTCTCAGTATTTCCGCAATTTGTGATGTTTACCAGCATGTTAGGTTTTTTTAAGCGTACTACTACTACTACCAAGCTCATCGCAAGTGTTACTAATTTAATTTTAAAAACGTCTGTGGTGTTTTGGGCTGTAAATTGCATTCCCAAACTTTTTGCTTTGGCCTTACTTCGATAACCTCCATTTTTTGTTAGATAATTTCCATCCTTTTTGCTTTCTTGCTTTGTTTACTGTTGTTCCTAGACTTTGTAGCGGTCTCATTCGAAAAGTTAAAATCCGGCCATGTTTATTACTTTTTAAATAAGACAAAATTTGGCTCTTAAACTGTATAAAAATATAAATTCGGCTTTGTTTTTAGAAAATACGACAAAAATCCAATTATTTTATATGCATATTCAGTCATCAAATTAAATAACATCAAAAATTAGAAAATAAACAAAAATCCAGCCGTAAAATTAATTTATTATAAAATCCGGCTCTGTTTTTATAAATGAAGACAAAAATTTAACCATCATATTAATTTATAATAAAAATTTGGGATTTTTACCAAAAAAAAAAAACTAAAAGGTTTGGCCACCACATTGATCTGTTATAAAACTATAAAAATTCTTCTATCATATCCATTACCAATATTGAAGAAACTGGCCATTCAGTAAAAGAACATAAAGATTGATACCGTTCTCAACTAATTATAAGCAGACTGAAAAAATATACAAATAAACAGAAAACTTGTAGCTAATACCAGGAATGTCTCTCAGCGCTGCTGACACCGTCATTGCTATACACAGCAAATACACCTTAGCAGTAAACATTCTACAAAAAAAAAAAACAAAAAAAGTTACATCACAGCTCAATTAAACCTATATGAAGTAAACGCTCGGTGTGGTGGTTAGGTAGTTAGGCGTTTGTGTTAATTGTTTAAAAAAATTAATTTAATAATGCAAAATTTTTAATAAAATAATGATATACTTTTTACACACACTAGTATGTAGTATGTGGCTGTGCTTAGTCAAATAAAACTTAACTCTACAAATTTTTTTCTATAAAATTTTTAGAAATTGCTACTAATAAAACATTAGCAAAAGTTAATGCAAAATAATTTGTTTGCCTTAAACCACTCTCGCTTAAACAGGGCACGTACGCCACTGTGTCTTAAATAAGAAATCCAATTCAACTTTACAATAAACCAGTCGCAATTCGTCAAAGTTGAATAAAAAAATGCAAAATAGTTATTCTGCGCCAAATAATAGAAGTGAACTGTGGTGCAACAATATTAAAAATTCAATTTTAAAATTTTTTGTTTTTCCAAAAAACTGAAAAACTAAAAAAAAATTGTCGAATGTATTCAAATTGTTAAAAATGTTAATGTATTAATAAAAAAAGTTCAAAAACTGCTCCATATATTTTTCAAAGTTTCAGAAACATTATTAAATCTTTAATACTTTGATACTTTAAAATAAAAATAAAAATTGTAATAACAAAAATAATTTTGATTCTAGGAAAGTGAGATTTAAAACAAAAACCTAACCCCTATTTTTTGCAGTCAAAGACTTTTTATTAAAAGTCCAACGGGACATTTGACGTAAAATGTAAAAAAAAGTGTTACGTAAAAGCTTTTTATTATTATAGTTTTTGAGATTTAAGCATAGTTTCATTTAATAGAGCAAGAATCAGTTTGTTACGAGAGCGAGTCAATAAGTCCGTGACTTTTAAAATGAAACACAGTTTTTGGATAATTTTTTTAAATTTTTTAACGTAGTCTTCTTTGAGCTCTATACACTTTGTCCAACGTTTCTCTAATTTTTTTATCCTTTTCCTGATTTTATCGTTGGAGTCAAATCTCTTTCCGGAAACAAGAAATAATGACTAAATCTGGAGAATAGGACGAATGAGGAAGCAATTCGTAGCTTAATTCATGGATTTTTGCAATAGAAACTGCACATCTGCGCACCCTTGCCTTGCATTGTCCTAGTAGAAAAGAACTTTTTTCTTTTTTTTTTCAAATCTACATTAAATTGACCTAATAAGTTGACATAATATTTGCCATTGATTGTTTTACCTTTTTGAAGGTATTCAATGTGGATTATACCACGTCTCAAAAAACGGTCCCCATAACTTTAATGGCTGACAAACCCACTTTCCCTTTCTTTGGCGCCGTTTCTCTAGTATCTGGTGTGTTGTGGTAGATCCACGTTTTGTCCACGTTCACAAAAAGGCGCAAAAACTCGTCTATATTGCGGTTGAACAACGCCAAACACTCTTGCGAAGTTGTCACACAATTGCGTTTGTGGTCAATTGTGATCAAACGCAGCACCCAACTTGCAAAAAGTTTTTACATACCCAAGTGGTTATTTAAAGTTAAAGCTACTAAGCCATGTGAGATGCTTATGGTTTTCTTATTTTGAGTGTAGAGATCTCAACTAGGCGTCCAAAACGTTCGGCATCTTCCCTGCTTGTACGGCCACAACAAAATTTTGTAATCCACTTTTTTACCATTAAAATTGATGAATAAAATTGTTTGAGTGATGTTTTTGTTTCTTCAAAAAATAATGTTTAATGTGCACACAAAATTCACTTTTTTTCCATTTTCTTCTCAAACTACAAAGTAGTCTACTATCAATGGCTCTCAAATACAAACTAAATAACGCAGTTTATTAAAAATGTTGACCAGAGTACGCTGACAGATGCCTCTTGATAGGAGCAGTGTTGCTTTTTCAGTTAAAAGGCGAGAAATTCAAAAAGTCACAAACAAATTGACCCGCCCTCGTATTAGACCAACTGTTATAAATTATTATAATTTTTTTGAAAAAAATGTCTTTAAAGTGGCAAAACTTACAAAGCAGCATTAGGGCAACAACCTCTAAACTTAGACGCAATAGATGTGATCCAAAACACTTCAACACCAAAACCCAAAACAGCATAAGTGATAGACTTCAAAAAAATCAAAGTATGTCACAAACTAACCAACAGTTATGGCTGTTGTAAAACCGTTTATAAAAAAATTAAACCCAACAAAATTAACTGTTTATTGAAAAAGTTGCATGAAACTTATCTTTATTTTCTACCAAGTAGACTTGACTTTCTTAAAAGTAATTTTGACTTGTTTAAACATAGGCTAACTAACTTTTACTTTATTGTGCATAAACATTCTCAATAGATTTTTAAAGAACTCCAAAGTAATTGCAACAGAAAAAGCATAATAATACTTCACAAAACACCTTTCAAAAACATTTTGCCACACTTGAAGAAAAATATCTTCTAAAAGCAAAACCCAAATAGCAAAAATTGTATTAAGGTAATTCCACGATAGTTTGGACAAACGTCTCCACATCAACATCTCTAATTTTGCTCAAATTATGTACACTTATTTGGGGTACTAAAATATGACAATTCTTAAAATTTTAGATCTCTAGGTGCAATACAGTGTAAACGGCTTCTATTTAATTTTTTTAGGAACATTTTGCCTTTTTTTAGTTTTTGTGCTATAAATAAGCAAAAAAATTATTAAAAATCTTATTCAAAAGAGTGTATCTTATAGACAATTTTCCGTAGAACACGATTCCGCCCTTAGTTTTTTAATTTTTTTGCGGATTTTTTGTAATTTTACTAATTTTCCGGTTTTTTTAGAATAATTAAAAAAAAAACGGACTTAAACATTGCGTTCTACAAGAAATTTTCTTTCAATTACACTAATTCAATATTATTTTGACTTTTTTTTGCAAAGTTATGAAAGACCCAATATATAATTATTTTTTATCATAATTTTTTTTTTAAAAGTATGTAGTTTTATGGGTACTTTTTTATCAGATTTTGGTGCTCTATGGGACCCTACATATATATATATATATATATATATATATATATATATATTTTTTTGAAAAAAAATATGATAAAAAATAATTATTTCATGATTTTTCATAATTTCGCAAAAAAAGTAAAAAAAAAATTGAATTAGTGTTATCAAAAATAATTTGTTTGTAAAATGCAATCTTTATGTCCGTTTTTTTAAATTCTTCTAAAAAAAGCCGGAAAATTAGTAAAATTTTTGCAATCAAAAGTACTAAGTTTCAGAAGCATCATATTTAATTTTCAAGTCTCCAGATGTAGCGGAATCGAAGATATCAAATGGTATTTTTCCCATTTTCCGCGGATTATTTCGGAATCGTGTTCTACGGAAAATTTCATATAAGATACACCTTTTCAAATATTGTTTTTGACTATTTTTGCATATTTACAGCACAAAACTGAAAGGAGACAAAATATTCCTAATAAATAAAATGGCTGCCATTTACACTGTATTGCACCTAGAAATCGTCATATTTTGGTACCCCAAACATCTGTACAAAATTTGAGCTGACGATGTGGAGACGTTTGTCCGAACTAACCCATTAAGCAATTAGATAAAAACTTAACCAAATAAATAAACAATAAAAAAATACGTAATTTCAGTTTTTCGGTCTTACAAACATATTGAAAATGTTTTATTTGTAAACAATTTAAATTAACAATTTAAAACAAAATCAAAATACATAAAAAAGAAGATAAATTAAGAAAAACTAAAAAAAATTGTAGAGATGAATAGCTAAGCATCTTTATAAAATATTATTAATCAAATCCAAATCGAAATGATTAATATAATTTTAAATAGACAATATTGTGAATCAATTGAATACTATTTAATTTTTAAAAATTATTTTAAAAATTGCGATGTGATTCACAAACATGATATCATTAAATGTTGTACCCAAATAAATAACATTTTATTACTTTCAAGTATTTATGAGTCAATCAATGTATTAAACTGATAAGTCGTATCTTTGTTATCAATTGCAGAATTTAAAAATAATGATTGTTCCTTTCATTTACAAATATTGGGTAATTACTAAATTAGAAATATTTACTTTTCAATCTAATACTTGAAGCTATTTTCACGTGTATAACTGACAACGTGAAAACTTTGAGTTAATTTTTGTTTGAATAATATACCTGGTTGTTCCAGTGACCTGACCCGCCTCTCTAATTTAATCAAATAACTCTTCGACATAGCTTGCATTTGATCAAATTGGGTGCGCATTTCGTCCTTGCTTAATTCAAGTCCCTCGCAAGCATCTATTTGGCACAATAATTCACAACGCCCGGAAGCGATCAAAAACAATAATAATAAAAGGGCGTAGACGACAGTCATCTTTACTATTTCGAATGAAACTATACTAGTGAATGGCAACACGCAATTTATCCATGTCGTCACATGCTAATGAAATTAGTCAAGGAAATTATAATTTATTGTTTTTATTAGGTGTTTCATTAAAATTGACTTTGATTGTAGGAAGGAATACATTTCCAGCGAGCGACATTAATCTTTTGTGTGCGTTAAGAGTGATTGAAAAATTGGCGGAATTTATTGTATATGAATTTATGTTGCTTGCTGGCTGGAGATGTAGTTGTTTAATTCGGGCATGGTTAGTTGCATCAGTCCAAGGAAACAGGAATTATAAATTACTAAATAGCACATTGTCATTGCCAACATGCAGTTAAAGTAGTTAGTAAATGTATAAAACTGTTCAATTTAGCATAAAGTCATTGCTATATGAAGCATGCACAAATTCAATCGATACGATTGTAAATAATAGAATCAAACTTTGGGCCTCCAGATAAGTTAAGCTTGTTACCAATGTCAAAAATAATATTAAATTATCCAGAAGTGTTGACAAAATATTGTATATGCAAAGCTTTTTATTGACTGTAATCCAATTATTTAAAATTTGATTTACAACGTCAAACATACAAAGGATTAATAAATGATAAATATTCGATAAATCATTTCTATTACTGTACTGCTATAGATTTTTTAAATTGTTAATGTAATAGATAGGAAATGTTGTATTCACTCAAACTAATGTATTATAATGATTTCATTAAATTTCTATGAATTGGGTAAAAATAGTTTATCAGTGTAATTAAATAAATATTTAATCTACTTATCAAAAAGTAATAGCAAAATAAAATAGTTCATATTATTCTATTATTTCTCTTTATTAACCGCGGTTGTTACATGTTGTTAATGCTTGAATTTTATTATTAGCATAAGGATTAATGTGTTGAAACACTAAATTTATTTTTTGTAATTGTTGGTCTATAATTGTTGGTTTAAATTATTTGCTATAAGAAAACATTAAAGAAGACGCCCAGAACATATTTTTTTAATTATTTTTAAAACATTGGCTGCGTTCAGAACAACTTATCAGTTGCAGGCGCTGATTCATCTATCAGAGATAAGCGGTTTATTTTAGACTGTTGCCAACTGTGTAAACTTTCTTCAACTACATGTGAAAGTTATCAATCATATTTGGCCAGATTTTAATAATAATAATAATACTTTATTTACGGTATAAAAGCTTACCATTTACATCTACATCAAATATACATAATTAATGATGTTTTACAAAAATATATAAAAATAAAAAATACAAAAAATAACATATACAAAAAATCGCACATATTTAAACAAAACATTAGTCAGCTGACTTCTAAACGTAGACTTAGAGACACAAAATAAATTAAAGTTAATTGGTAAAGTATTTGCAAATCTATACATTCTACTCAAGGGATTATTAAAACCATAATTAGTAGAATGGGTAGACTCACGGAATAAGGAAGAATGCCTGCTACGTCTATTATTAGGTGCTAGATGAAACAGAAGAGTACTAAGTAGCTCCGGACAATTAATCTTTAACATAATTAAATTATGCAAAAATGACAAATCGGCCTTTTTTTCGGCGAAGCTTCAATGACGATAGATTATAGAGTGAGGCAATGTAACTGTAATTATAATTTACAGATAGTATACCCGATTTATAGAACAATAAACGACAAAATTTCTTTTGAATTCGTTCAATATTAAGGTTATAAATATCATAAGCAAGGCTCCAAACAATTACATCATTTTTGAGCTAGTGGACATACAGCAGAAGAGGACTTACCCAACCCAAAATAAAGGATGGAATGCAAGAAGGCTTGACAAGCAGATGCTGCAATGGGCCCTGGCCGATGCCAACATCACTTACGAGGGAAACGCGTCACCTGCAAAAGACTTCGCAAAAAACCTTACGCAGATCCGTAACTTGACCCTGCCAAAGAGAAACCAACACATGAAAATACAGCCAGTATATTGGTGGTCTAACGAGATTGCCAATCTGAGCAAGGAATGCATGAAGAAAAGAAGAGAGTGCACAAGAAGCGCACGAAGAAATCCTGCGGCATTAAATCTGCAACTGCAAGATGCATATAAAAGCAGCAAGAGAACTTTGCGGGACAGCATTAAAGCGGCAAAGAAAAAATGCTGAAAAACTATCTGTGATAAACTCGACTCTGATATATGAGGAGACGAATACAAGATTGTTATGAAACAACTGATCGGTTTTTCTCCAAGACCCCAAATGACAATGCAAATGATGGAAGCGGTTGTCAAACACCTCTTTACAAAACACGACCAAGTCAACTTTATCTGTGATAGAACCGTGACGTTCACCAATTTTAGATTAGATAAGCTGCAAACAGCATGTAGTAAGCTAAAACTTAACAAAACACCTGGACCAGGAAACATTTCTGCAGAAATGCTAAAAAAAATTGTAAATTTGTAAACCTAAATATGTGTAAGAGATGTATAATAAGTTAGCGTGCAAAGGTACATTCCCGGAAAACTGAAAACAGGCTAAACTCGTGCTGCTTATAAAGGGCAACAATTTGTTGGACCAGCCGGCATCATATGCCTAATAGATGTTAAAAGAAAACTATATGAGCAGCTAGTCTTGTTGCGACTTAAAAACAAACTTGAGCAAACTGGAGGTCTAGCGGAGAAACAGTAGGGTTTCAGGGAAGAGCGGCAAACAGTGGGCGCGATAAACAACGTAATCAAAATCGCAAAAAGAACGGCAGCCTACGCACACCAACATAGACGATTATGTGCTGGTATTACACTGGATGTAAAAAACGCCTTTAATAGTGCCTTGTAGCAAATTATCCTCAAAAATTTAAGAATAAAAGGAATAGAAGAAAGCCAGATAAATGTACTAGCATCCTACCTATCCAAGAGGAAGATAATCCTAGAAGCTGAGGACAAGACCAAGACCATGGACAATGAAAAAGCCAAAAGGAGTAACGCTAATTGGATATGCCGATGACGTGGCTCTGACTGTGGTTGCAGAAAATGAAGCAATATTAATGTACAATGCAGACATAGCACTCCTCCGGATAACAAATTAGCTAGAAGGAAAACGACTACAGCTTGCACCCGAGAAATCGGAAGCCGTACTTTTGACTACCAAGCAAAACATACGGCGCATACGCTTTAACATCTTAGGCTCCTTTATCAAACCCAGTGCTGCCATCAAATACATGGTATTTGGCTGGATACTGAGCTTACTTTCAAGGAGCATGTCAAGCAAACCACCGGAAAAGTCGCAAGAACAATAAAGACCCTAACCAGCCTAATGCCCAATGTGGGTGGACCCAGAGCGTCAAAGAGGCAAACAATGGCAGGCGTGATCCACTCGCAGATTCTCTACGCGGCACCAGCTTGGAAATCGGCAACTAGAAACAGAAGAGCCATGAGGAAGCTGTCAGGACTCCAAAGGCTGATATCGATTAGGATATGTAGTGCATACAGAACCATTTTGACAGAGGCAGTAGGTGTAATCGCGGGCATCCCGTCAATAGAGCTGCTGATACGGGAAATAGCTGAAAGGTACTCTTCAACAAGAGTAGACATAAGTTCTAGGTGGCAGGAAAGCTGGGAAAGCGGGACCAATGGTAGATGGACATACAGGTTGATACCGAATATCCAAAAATGGGTAAGCCGCCCTTACAGAGAAGTATATTATTTCCTTACGCAGGCCCTCTCCGGGCATGGGTGCTTCAAAAAATACCTCTATGACAGACACAGAGCAGCGACTGAGAAGTGTACTTACTGTGACCGGACCGATGACGTAGGACCCTGTTTACCTGCCCAGGTGGGGAAACGTTAGAAGTGGCTTCACTGCTCAAACCGGAGATGCCTTTAACAAGGAAAATACGATGGCAGGCTTGCAGGCTGCTGAAGAACTATGGAGAAGAGTGTACGACGTAATCCGCACCATAATATATACCAAAGAGCAAAAAGAAACCGATAGATAGGTAAATTGACAACGTTCATCGTGAAGTAATGCGTAAGCGGTTGCGCGATGAAACGGCTGAAGTGGCGGGGGGGGGGGGGTGTTTAGTCCGTAGGCAAAACTGTAGAATGGCAATCGAATTGGGCAACATTCCATAGATTGGATGTTCTTTTGAAAATTCACCCCTCCGACGTACAAAAAAAAAACTGATTCTAAATGCAAACGCACCAACGCACAATATAAATTTTTGAGTGTACTGGGTGATAAATTTGTTGACATTCTATAAACAAATCCCAACATATGGCACAATTGCACATGATGATAATATGTTCAACAAATGTAAGTTTATGATCAAAAATGATGCCTAAATGTTTTAATTGTGTGACTTTGTCCAATACTTTAGTATCAATTACATAGTTATAATTTTTTTTAGTTTTATGAAAACTTATTGAAAAACATTTATTAGCATTGAAGAACAATTTATTAATAAAACACCAATTGTTTATAGAGTCTAAGTATAGTTGTAAAAGATTGAGAGAAGATATTCTTCTGTACATTTTTAAATCATCCGCAAATAAAAGAAATGACAATGAATTAATATACTGTAGGAGATCATTATTGTAAAGCAAAAATAAAATTGGTCCACAATGAGATCCTTGAGGAACATCTAATAAAACACGAATGAGCTGAGACAAAAAATATTAATTTTTACACACTGCGTGCAATTTTTTAAGAAGCTAAATAACCAAGAAACCACATCATGATGAAAACCAAAAGATCTGAGCTTAGCAATCAAAATATTGTGACTCACACGATCAAACGTCTTTGAAAAATCGGTATAGATAGAATCAACTTGTACTTTAGATTCAATTGCATTTAAAATATCATTTTCATAACAAAGTAAATTAGTAAGTGTAGAACAACTTTTACAAAATCCGTGCTGCTCTTCCACTAAGATGCTTTTAATATTTTATTTCCAAATTTTGTCATTTTTGACTTTTTATAAACAAAATTTTGTAATTTTTTACAGTTTATGACCAAATGTTGGTGTTTTCTTACGATATTTTTATACTTTATACCAGATTTTAAAATTAAGTTGCACTTTTCAACATATTTTGCTAATTCTGACAATATTTCACATGCACATTTTACTATTTTTGACTTTTTGATTTTTTATGAACAGATTTTTGCACTTTTTAACATTTATTATCAAAATATTGCTATTTATAACAGTATTTTAATGTTTTATGGCCGGATTCTTGACATTTTATAAATAGAATTTTACATTTTTAACAATTTTATGCCAAATTTAAAAATTTCTTGTATTTTTTTACATTTTATAAGTTTATATGCAAATTTTAGTGCTTTTTAACAACATTTTGATATTTTATATTATTCTATATATAATTTTTATATTTTTATAATAAAATTTTTATAATAAAAAAATAACTACAGTACTGCCAATACAGCATACAAATAACATATCCGCCAGTTATACACACACATAACCAAATCAATTATATTTTTATAAGCAGCCATTGGCGTACATCTATTTTATCAGCAAAAACACTTCCAGGGCAGATTGCAGTTTTGATCACCTTCCGCACAAAACATGTGAAAAGATAAGCCAAAACCGTAAAGTACCACAGATCATAAACCCCAAAAAGCTCTTACAAAGTCTAAACCAAAACATTGCAGACAAAATATCATTTAGCTAATTGGAACTAGAAAAGCACTAAAAGCCAAAAGACTATATAACCTACACATAAACCGTTACAAACAACTTTCTAATCTAATCCAGGCTAAATGTAGAAGAGATTAGAATAATAACCTGAACAACTTTGTACAGACCAAAAATATTAAAAAAAAAAATCAAATAAACATAAACTACGCATATAGGCAATTTGTGACACAAATAATAAACTGGTAACAAATATAGACAACGTAATCTCTACAGCAAAGCAAATATGCAAGCGCAAAGTTCTAGACGCATGTGGTGTCATAATTGTGGAGATAAAGTTTTCCAATTTTAAATTTACAGATGATACACTACTACTTCCATTAAACAAAGATAAATAAGTAGCCCTAACTGAAAGATTAGATAGTATCAGCCTAGACCAAAAACTAGAAATTACTATTTACAAAAAGCAATGATAATTGGCTAAATAAACGTTAAATATTGCTTTTTTGACATTTGATTAGTAAAAGTTTATAGTTTTTAACAAATTTTTGGCGCTTTCTAACAGTTTTGATATTTCATAGTTAAATCATAATTTTGATCAGCCAAATTTAAGTGCTTTTTAACAATATTTGGTTGTTTCAAGACCAAATTTAGCAATTTTTTTAGATTTTATGAGTAGTTTTGCTGTTTTTTAAATTATATTAATTTCTTTACAATTTTCAACAAATTTACGGTGGAAGGTTAGTACTTTTTAACAATTTTAACAGGATTTTGCTATTTTGACAAAAAAAGTGTTATGGGTTGGTAGTTTTGCAAGTCGGCCTTATCCCCTTTTTTGTGGAGTAAGATGATAATTGCGTTGCGCCACTTGTCTGGAATTGTGCTATCGTGTAAACAGAGGTTAAGTAGTGTTTGTATTTTCTTTGACAAGGCGAGCTCGATTTTTCCGATTGTAATACCTAGAAGCTTCTCGGATCCTTAGTTGATCTTTTCTTGTGGTGTTGTTATTTTCAGATCTTCTACTTGACAACTTTTATATAGTTTGTGGTGGAACTCTTCCACCGTGCGTATTATTTCTTTTCTGTTCGTTGTGTTATTACCTTGCATATTCTTTAGTTTTGTTATTTCTTTCCTTTCTTTACCAATGTTACTGCGTAATACTTTCATGATTTTGTTTTTCTCTATTGTTTGTTGGATCTTTTTGCTACAATATCCTCTGATGTCCCGCTTGATGGTTTTGAAGATATTCTTATTTACTTCTTATAGTTTCTTTCTTCTTGTATTTGAGTTGCCTCTCATTTTGCTTTGTTTAACCATTGAGATATTAGCATCTTGGCTGATCCTTTCTTCTTTCCTGGATTTAGGGCAGTTGGTATCTTGTTTTTTTTGTATAGCTTCCGTTATTGCGTCATTTAGACTTTCTATGTTTGTTTCTGAGTGATCGTTATTTCTTAGTGTATCGGCAATGTCCGTTTTAAATTTATTTATGTCCAGTGGGGTGGCACATGCTCGATTGGTCGTTGTCTTTGTAAGTTTAAATCATTCTTTTCTCAGGTCTATTTAAATTTTATTTCTTACTATTTTGTGGTCACTTCCCGTTTTGCAGTTGTTGAGTACTGTTACGTTTTTGACTACTTGTATATTATTGGAGATTATAAAACCAATTTCGTTGCAAGTTCTACCGTCTGGGCTTTCCCAAGTCTATCATCTATTAAGTTTTTTATTGAAGAAACTATTCATTTGGTAGAGATTGTTTTGTAAAAGAAAGTCCACCATCATTTCATCGCAAGCATTTCTTCCCTCTGATCCAAAGTTTCCTAGACATGTCTCCGATTGGTTTGTTTTAATACCGGTTTTAGCGTTAAAATCGCAGCATACTATAGTAAACTGGGTTTTTATGTTCCCCAGAGCCAGACTTCTTAGAATATGTCCACTTCTTTCTCTGTGTAGGATGACGTTGGTGCGTATACTTGTACTATCTTAATAGTGTATTTCTTGTTGAGGTTTAGTATTAAGAAAACTATTCTTGTTTAAAATTTCTTGACTGATAGTATGTCGTTTCTCAAGCGTCTGTGGATTAGGAACCAACTCTTCCTTCTGATTATCTGGTTCTCCTGCATAGTAAAGAAGATGCCCTGATTTTTGTTTTAATAGATCCATACCTCGTCTTCGGACTTCCCTGAGGCCAATAACTTTCGACCTTATTGTCTCCACTTTTGTCTCTAGTTCGATCAGGCTGTCTTCAGTCATAAGTGTTCTTGTGTTATAAGTTCCAATTTCCAAATTTTGTTAGTTACTTCTCTTTATAACTTTGCGTCGTTTAATTATAATCTTAAATAAAAGCAAATCTTTGCCTTTCCCTAATTCCTCAAAGCAGACCTTTTTCAAAGTGTGGGATTTTAGGCTAAATGCCGCACCCACCTGGGGACTTCCATTTGTTTTAAAATTCTCCATGATAGGGTGTTAAAATCGTAATCTTCCACGCTAACTAGACGGGTTAGAAGACGGGTAGGAATTGCATTTCTTCAATTCACAGACTTCTTAGAGTTATCTCGCCAATAGTTGGTTGCCAGAGCTTCGTTTGTTATCTAGCAGAGTGTACCGGGTGATCTAAGTAGACACCGTTCGTGCAGGTGAGGTTGACATTTGGGACACTCTGTTGTTAAAGATGTTGACGTCTCATTACATTAATTTCTAAAAAAGAGAATTTAAAAAAAGCTTATGACTAAACATTTTTTATGTTTAAAAAAAAAAAAAATTATTTCTACTAATAATATAAACAATTTTCAAAAATAGAAAATTTTATTAATTAATGAAAAAGCAAAAAATTAAGATTTTTTTGCAATTTTATGCATAAATCAAGCTTCATTTTTTTTTCCAAAATTTTTGATAAAAATATCTTTTTCAGTGCGTCTGGTATAACTTACATTAATTTCTAAAAATTTAGATTTTCATAACAATACATTAATATTTCATAACAATTTGGTATTTTTTACATTTTATAAATTGAATTTTACGTTTTAAACACTTACAATAGCGGCCATAAAATACCAAAGTATTGTTAAAAAAGAACACTAAAATCCGGCCATAAAGCATATTGCTTTTTTTGAAATTTCATTTTTTTTTTTTTCATTTTTTAACCAATGATTCAGCAGTAGTCAGCAGTAGGATTAAGTTTGCATGATTGGCAGTAACGAGTCGTTCTGAACGCATCCATTATATTAGTCACTATATTCCGTACATTTTCCAACCAGCAAGTCAGTTTCCGGTATTACTGCACATTTTGGCACCGGGAAACACACCATCACAAATGCCTCAAGGCTTTTCCACACCTAAACAACATTTCCAAAAAGTTGTCCACAAACCAGTGAACATAACCACCTAAACAAAAACATAAAAATTATAAACGCACTACCTCCAAATCTTGAAAACGGTAAAGACTACATAGTAAATTATTATTTTGCAGTTTGTTGTTTGAGAGTTCTGAATTTCTAATGCTGGTTAGGTAAAGTCCGCTTAGCAGTAAAAATGTAGGCAATAGAATTTGACTAAAAATGTCGTCTATCCTTAATGGACTAAAGTCAAAAGTTCAATTCAAGAAATTCAAATGTGTTTATTTGGTCGACAATTTAAATTCTAAATTCTATGTTGTAATTGGTTTTTTAATAATAATAATAATAATAATTTATTTGGTATTAGGCCATTTTAAAAATGGATATACATGTCATAGATACATAATGTTTAAAATTTACAAAATACATTATACAAAAGTTACAAAAAATGTCACAAGATAAAAACAGCTAAAAGAGAACACAAGAATATATATTATTAATCATTAAAATAGTCCTGAACCGAGTAAAAACATTTTTTTAGTAAAAAAGATTTTATAAAAGTCTTAAAATCCTTCAGATTCATATGTTGTGCCTGAAGAGGTAGTTTGTTGTACAGTAGAACTTTTTTTAACTTTATCATTTACCGTCTAATAAGGTAGCATCTAGATTTTGATTAATTTGTGTTTTTTTGGGACGGAGCGGAAAAATCTTCTAAAAACTGGCAAGTGTCAGATTTACTTCTTCAGGTTAAAGTAGTGCCTACTGACTAAAAAACCGCCTAATATTGAATACCAATAGAAGTTCAAGTTGTAAATAGTTTAGAGTGCGGCTACTTGATTAACTGGGCGCTTGTAGCAGAAAATCTTCTTGTCTGGCTCGGCAAGTCGAGCCAAATCAGGGTTCGGATGATACACAAGATTATCAAAATAAAAGAATCTCTAGGTCTTTCCAAATTTCTCTGCTTTGAACGTACCCCGGAGCACCTAAGAGACTCCTCAAAGTAGTACTTTAAAATACCTCAAAAAGATCAAGGTAATCAAGGTGACAGCTTGTGGCCGTGCTCCAGATCGGGAATGCGTACGTTAGCATAGGCCTAATGATAGAAATGTAAAATCAAATTTTATTCTAAATCAACATGCCGCCAAAATGTTGGTGATCAATAAATTGAATATAACCTCCTCCTCTTCTGACTAAGAGATCTCTAATACTCACAGAAAGAAGAAACTTCTATTTTTTTAATAACAAACAATTGGGAGAGTAGGTAATCTGGAGTGCCCCACCCACCCGCCCAAATGTTGGTGGTGAAGACATTGGATACAACCTCCTCCTCTTCCAACTAAAATACTTCTAACACTTGTAGAGAGGAGAAAGTTCCAGTTTCTTTGTCAACAAACATTCGGGCAATTGGGTGGACATTTTAGTTTAAACTATTTGCTGGTAATCATGATCTGGAGTGACTCACCCACCCGCCCAAGTGTTGGTGATCAAGATATTGGATACAACCTCTTCCTCTTCCGACTAAAGAACTTTTAACACTTGCAGAGAGAAAAGATTTCTATAAAATATACTGAAAACATGTGTCAAGCATGTCAGAATCCAATTTCCAAAATGGCGTCCCAATATAAATAAATTTAACAAAATGTCTGTCTTTACGCAGTTTAAAATCTTTTAGAAAACTAAGAATAATTCGTAAAAGATTAAGAAAAAACTAATGAAATTTACTAAAAACATGTGTCAAGCCTGACAGAATGTAATTCTAAAATGGCGTACAAGTATAATTAAATTAAACAAAATGGCAGCTAATTAACTGACTACGCAGTTTAAAATCTTTCAGAAAACTAAGAATAATATGTAAAATATTAAGAGAAAATTGATGAAATTTACTGAAAACATGTGTCAAGTATGTCAAAATATATTTCCAAAATGGCGTCCAATAAACTAACTTAACAAAAATGAAATTTTTGTAAAAAACTAAAAATAATTCAAAAAATATTGGAAGAAAATTGATAAAATTTACTGAAAACATGTGTCAAGCATGTCAAAATGTAATTTTAAAATGGCGTCCAAATATAATTAAATTTGACAAAATGGCTGCTAATTAATTGACTTTACAAATTTTAAAATATTGTAGAAAACTAAGAATAATTTGTAAAATATTAAGAAAACAATGATGAAATTGATTGAAATCATGTATCAAGCATGTCAAAATATATTTCCAAAACGGCGTCCAAATATGGATAAATTTAACAAAATAGCGGCCAATAAATTAACTTTACAAAAATAAAGTTCTCGTAAAAAACTAAAAATAATTCAACCAATTTTAAAAGGAAATTGATGAAATTTACTGAAAACATGTTTCAAGCACTTCAGAATGTAATTCCAAAATGGCGTCCCAATATGATTGAATTTATTAAAATGGCGGCCAATTAAATGAATTTACAAAGATAAAAATTTTGTAGAAAACTAAGAATAAATTAGAAAATTTTGAAAGATTATTGATAAAATTGACTAAAAACATATGTCAAGCATGTCAAGCATGTCAAAATTCAATTTCCAAAATAGCGTTTAAATATAACCAAATTTAACAGAATGGCCGCCAATTAATAGAACTTACAGAGATCGAAATATTGTAGAAAAGTAGGAATAAATCGGATAATATTTCAAAAAAATTGATAAAATTTACTGAAAACATGTGTTAAACATGTCACAATATATTTCCAAAATGGCGTCCAAACCAATTTAAATTTAACAAAATGGCCGCCAATTAATTGACTTTGAAGAGTTTAAGATCTTGTGAAAACCAAAAATAATTTGCAAAAGATTTGCAGAAAATTGATGAAATTTACTCAAAACGTGTATCAAGCATGTCAAAATATATTTTTAAAATGGCGTCCAAACATATATAAATTTAACAAAATGGCGGCTAATTAATTGACTCAACAAAGAAAAAAATCTTGTAAAAAACTAAAAATAAATCAGAAAATATTGGAACAAAATAAATAAAATTTACTGAAAACATGTGTCAAACACGTCAAAAAGTAATTCCAAAATGACGTCCCAAAATGAATAAATTTATCAAAATGGCGGCTAATTAAATAACTTTACAAAGATAAAAATCTTGTAGAAAACTAAGAATAAATCGGAAAATATTGCAAGAAGATTGACAAAATTTACTAAAAACATATGTCAAGCATGTCAAAATCCAATTTTCAAAGTGGCGTTTAAGTATAACCATATTTAACAAAATGGCCGCCAATTAATTGACTTTACAAAGATAGAAATCTTTTAGAAAACTAAATATAATTCAGAAAATATTGGAAGGAATTTAATGAAATTTACTGAAAATATGTTTCAAGCACTTCAAAATGTATTCCAAAATGGCGTCCCAATATGATTAAATTTAACAAAATGGCGGCCAACTAAATGACTTTACAAAGATAAAAATCTTGTAGAAAACTAGGAATAAATCGGAAAATATTGCGAAAAAATTGATAAAATTTCCTAAAAACATATATCAAGCATGTTAAAATTTAATTTTCAAAGTGGCGTTCAAATATAACCAAGTTTAACAAAATGGCTGCCAGTTAATAGAATTTACGGAGATTGAAATCTTGTAGAAAACTAAGAATAAATTAAAAAAATATTGCGAGGAAGTTGATGAAATTTACTGAAAACATGTGTAAGGCATGTCACAATGTATTTCCAAATTAACGTCAAAAACAAATTAAATTTAACAAAATGGCCCCCAATTAATTAACTTTGAAGAGTTTGAGATCTTGTGAAAACCAAGAATAATTTGCAAAATATTTGCAAAAAATTGATAAAAATTCTCTCAAAACATGTGTCAAGTACGTCAGGATGTAATTCCAAAATGGCGTCTCAGTATAATTAAATTTATCAAAATGGCGGCCAATTAAATGATTTTTTAAAGACAGAATACTTGCAAAAAAATAAGAATAAATTGAAAAATATTCCAAAGAAATTAATAAATTTTACTAAAAACATGTATCAAGCATGTCACAATGTATTTCCAAAATGGCGTTTAAACCAAATTAAATTTAACAAAATGGCCGCCAGTTATTTAACTTTAAAGAGTTTAAGATCTTGTAAAAACCAAAAATAAATTGCATAATATTTGGAGAAAATTGCTGAAATTTAACAAAATGACCAATAATTAATTGACTTTACTTAAGTTTAAACCAATTTTAATTAAACTTGGCTAACCCATTTTGACTTTGTTGCACTATTCTGTCATTTCCAAAAAAAATAATCTTCACTAAATTGCCTTCAAATCAATTTTAAATAAATTTCTAACAAACTTTAGCAATAGCAACTTTTTGATTAAATACGTGACTCAGTCATTACCAAAAATTTTGTTTTCCATTAATTTTAAATCAATTTTTAACAAATTCTAACAATAACCACTTTTTTGAGCTTTAGTACTCTTTCATGTCATTACCATCAGCTTAATATTCCGAAATAATTAGTTTATTTGTTCATTCTCAGAATGCTATTAACCATAGCCATTAAATAAAGTCATTAAGTCAGTTAGTATAAATAGTCAATACACCCTTTAAAATATTTACTTTGAATTGTGGTGGTGAACAATGTTGACGAAGTAAGTTAAAAATCAATTAGTTTAAATATATAAAGCCATACTGATGAGAGGTAAACCTCGAAACGCGTCTATGGATGTTTTTTAGTTTAGAATATTTTTTCATAAATTTAATTTTTTAATGTTTAGTACACTACTTTTTGATCAAACTGGGCCAACACATTTTGATTCTATTGCATTATTTCCAAACCGTACAAATCGTCGGTTGAAGCAATTACCAACATTAATATAAAACAAATAAGAAAAAGTAACCAACACAACCGGCAACAAATAAATCAATCAATACAACAAACGTCATTGTCAAAACTATTATGTCAATGCTAGAAAACCAAAAACCACAAACATAGAAGAAATATTACTCTATATACTAATTAAACAAATTTAAAATGTACAATTTATCACCAAGATGGAAGAAACTGAAATCAACCACACCTTACACTTTAGGACCCAATCAATATTATCTTGATACAAAATTTGTTAAAAGTATAATTAAATTATATTAACATATCCGAATGAATTCTAATTCCATTTATTTTTAGAAAATATTTATCCCTTTTTATCAAACACAACCAAAGGGTCATCGTTAAGCAGAAAGCTATACACAGATGCTCTCTACAACGCTGCATTACAGCACAAAATTATTGTAAGTTTTATATTATAAATTGTTTAATTAAAAATATATTTATTATCTTCTTTGCTTTTTACATACTATTTTTTATGTTTTCATAATTTGTTTATAAATATATTTGACTATTTATTTCAGGGTGGTTCTACAATAAATGATAAAGCTCTGAGAGACTGTAAATTACCTGAGGAGACTCCAGGACCTGCTCATTATTATCCCAAATACCAGACTAGAAAACAAAAAGTTATTTTGAAACCGGAAGATGTAAAAGGAAGACATTTATATGTTTGTTCGGTTCCTTATAGTTTACAAGCTGTTGGATGTTCAGTACCTACAGAGAAAGACGCAAACGGGTACGATATCGATGACGACAAAAATTTAATAAAGGTGCCACCCGATGAACATGACAGAACATTGGGGCCGGCTTATTACAACATACCTAAGGTAAGATTTTATCAGAATAATTTTTCAATTGTTATAAGATTAATATTTGTATTGTTTTGCATTTTATACAGAGCTAATTGTGTATTATTGGCTTATAGATAGTATACTCTATCAACACATCAAAAAAAATTTGTTTTAAATATAATATTAAAATTAGTTCAAAATTACTTTAATTTTCTTTAATTTTGTTATAATTGTGGTTTGATGGTTATAGAATTCTTAAAAATTATAACAAAAAATCTTTCACGTCATTAAAATTTACATCGAATTGATAGTTTTAACAAATATAATCATTTTTTCAAAATTTCTAAATACACGTTATTAAAGTATTTAAAAATTATTTCAGAAAAGTTAAAAATTAATCTTTTTTCAATTGATTTTGTCACAAAAAGTTTGGACAAGGTCATTTTTGGTCATTGATTTGGTTTCCGTTTCGTAGTTTTTTATTTTTTTAAATTTTTTTCAAATGTTTAAAAAATTGACATAATTTTGAAAAATATAAAAAAAAAAAATTCAAAAAATTTAATTTATGTTTTTATAAATCAATCTTTTTCAAGATAGCTAATTCAGATTCCATAAAGTCCAAGGCATCAAATGGTACAAAAAGATTGTTTATCTAGTGTTCTTTGGCTTTTGGTATTGTCATCAAAAGTTTTAATGTTTTTGGTTTTGTAAAGTTTTTGAAAATGCACGATTTTGAAAAGAATTGACTGGTTTAAATATTAAAAAAATAGTTAAAATTTTTTTTTTTTATTTTTTGATATTTTTTTAATGTCAATTTAGATTTTACAAAACCCAAAGTATCTGGTACTAAAAGATTGCTCTTAAAAATGATTGGCTTTATCATCAAGATTTATAAAGTAGAGTTATTTAAAAATATTAAAAAATAAATTTACTAAAATTAAAAAAAGTTTGTTCTGTTAAGTTTTTTAAATAATCAAATTTTTTTTTTTAAATCCTTTTTAAAATGTTTGAAAAAAGAAAAAGTATATATCTGTTAGTACAAAAAAAATTGCTCATGGTCTTTTTTTTGTCATCAAAAATTTTAATTTTTTTTTTAAATATTTGAAAATATCAAATCTGATTTGAAAGTGTTGCAAAATTAATTTAAAAAAATAAAAATAAGTTTCAAAAATTTAAAAATACTTTTTAAAATTTTTTTTATTAATCTTTTTCAAGAAATATTTGTCTACACAAAAAAAAACTATTTTTTTTTTCAATTGTCTTTGGTTTTGCCATAATAAATTTTAAAGTTAAAAAGTTTATTTTTCCGTTTTTTCAAATATTAAAAAATAAGATTTTACTAAAATAAAAAAAATGTTTTGGTCTATTTTTCAATTTTTTGAAGTTTTTTTTTTTAATGTTAAGATTTTATTAATAAAATTTCAACATGTTTTTAATAATAGTAAAAGAATCATTAAGAAAAAAAAAGTAATTTTTGAAAATTTCAATTTTTTTAAAATCCATATTTTTTTTTTTATTTTCAAACTTTACTAAAATTAAAAAATAATAAACTAAAATTTTTGTTTTTTAAAAATAACTTAAAATAATTTGTTAATTATTTTTCAGTTTTGCAATGTTTTTTAAAAATGTCAATTTTTTATTTGAAAAATAAAATTTTAAATTAAATTTTTTTTTTAAGAAAACAAAAATAATTTTTATAAAATTATTTTATAATTTAGTAAACATTTTGTAGTTAAAAAAAATCAAAATTTGAAAAAATCGAGGTTTTTGAGTTTTTTTACATTTTTTGATCGATTGTAACTTCTCAGGATTGCATTTTTAAGAAAAAATTAAAACAATTTTTTTTCTTCAAAATTGTTTAAAGATTAAGTTTTCACAAACACAAACAAAAAAATTTTTTCTTTAAATTTTGAAAAATTTTGCAAAACTTTAAGGGACAATTTTTCTTAAAAAAAGATGATGGGTATTTTCTTTTTTTTTCAAATATGGACAAAATTTTGCTTTTATATGTAAAAAGGAAAAAGAACGTTATAATTTTTCTTAAAAATGCAATTATAAAAGTTACAAAAGATAAAATAAAGTAAATTTAAAATTTAGGTCTTTTTTCGCTATTTTTAGTATTTCTGTGAATACATTGTAAGATATTTCAAAACATAGCACACGACACTTTCAGAGTATCTTTTGCACATATAAAAACACGTTTTTATCCATATTTGAAAAAAAAAAGAAAATAACTTTTAATAAGTTCTGCATAACTTTCAAAATTTAAGGGAAAAAAATGTTGGCTATGAAAACTTATTTTTTCGACAATTTTGAAGAAGAAAATTCTTAAATTTTTTTCCTATAAATGTAATCCTGAGAAGTTACAAACGATTAAAAAATGTTAAAAAAACTGAAAAATCTCAATGGCCAAACAACTGAAAAGCATCTCTAAAGTAAAGAAAATTGTTTTAAAAAAATATTAAACAAATAAAATTTTTTTTTTAAGAAAATTGAGTTTGTCAAACCGTCTAAAATTTTCTCGTGAAAAAAAATGTCAAACCAAGAAAACTTTTGATTTTTGTTGAAACAAAAACATCTGATTTCATAGAAAAATACCAAAAAAGTAAACTAAGATAAACAGCATAATACTCCAATTTAAAATTTCTAGATGAGCTCACCTAAGACTCAACTGTCAAAACCTCCGTCGACTATTATATTTTTATAGATTTGCCAAGTCAAATCAACCAGAACTCTTTTTATTTTTTTAAAACAATAATATAGCTAAGTTATAGAGCGTTAGTGTAGCACACTAACAGTCCGAGATTCGATCCCCGAGTATGACTAAAATAATAACTTGCTCTTTATCCACCGGGGTGATTTGAAAGTCACCTAATAAGTCGTTGGGCGATGTAAAACTCGCAATAAAGAAGAAAACCGTTACTACATCATAAACCATAAAAAAACACCATAAATCTAAATGAGCTCAACTAAGACTCATCTATCAAGAGCTTTGTCAATCATAGCTTTCTGAAAAATCTATGGTCCCTTGCTACATTTATAGTAAACAAATACACAACGACTAAAAGCCAAAACCCCTTATACCAAGTCAAACAAAAAATTTATTTTTATAATTTAATAATTAATAATTTAATTTAATAATTTATTTACGGATTTACCTTTTACATAAAACGTACAAAATAACAAACAAAAAATAGTACAAAATAATTTGCTCACATTAAAATAGCTTACATCTGCCATTAATTTAATATTATAAAGGACAATTAACTTTGATCAACAATAACATCAAGTAAATTTAATTCAGCTTTGAAGTGTTCTAGTTTAGTGCCTGTTAAATTAAAACCAAAGTTGATTTTTAAAGAATTTGCCAACATTGCCATTCTATTTAAAGCTGAATAAACGCCATAATTTGTACTGTGAAATTGAACTCTAATGAGTATTTTACTTTGAGTTCCGTGCGTTACCGCATTTGAAAGGTATTTGAGTGAGTAAATTAATATGTAAGGAAGCGTTACAAGCTTAAACGCAATTCCTATGTCAACAATGTTATTGACAGTGCACAAAACAAAAATATATTTTTTAATTATTGAAAAAAGTTGAGAACTTTGACAACACAAGAAATTACTTCTAAAGTAAAAATGAAGAACCATACCAATAATGACCAGTTTCAAGCTACAAACATGCCACGGCTAAAACACAAAAACACAAGGGCGGCATAAAAACTAAGCTGACCCTAGCTGACCACAACAAGGTAAAGTACTAAAAAAGCACGCATATACTAGCCACTGCCTGCAGGTAATTTTGCTAACAAACCATAGTTTTTAAGCTAATGCAATTTAGCATGAAGCGCGTAGCCAACCTACTGTTCATGCACAACAGTATATAAACCTAAACCATTGTTAAATTAAAAAAAAAAGTCACAACTCTGTACTTTAGAAGTACCACTCAGTACCCGAGTAGAAGATTCCATTTCAAGAAAACTCGACCCTGTGCCATCTGACTAAGTTAAAAAATGGTTAACCACTTAACACCTTTGCAAAGATCTAACCTACAAAGCAGCCATATAACAAACCATTGCCAAGCTAGTAGTATCGTACTCCATAATTTGTCACAAAAATTATTGACTAGTGTTCCAAGAATTGGAAATAAAAATTCCTCTCACCTATTCCTATTCCAATTTCTATTTCACAAGTTAGAAAACCACTTCCATTAGTTTGAAATGTAAAAACTAATTACTTCATCACAACTATCTAACCAGATCCAAACTTCAAAATAAAAAAAAAAACTACCGAAAAAACCTCTTGTCACTGTTCTTCTTTGTTAAATTTGAAATGTATCAGCAAATCATACTTAAAACGTCAAAAACGACTCATAAAAATTGCCAACCAGCACATTCAAAAATTCAGCAAAGTAAACACTAAGACCACTGAAGAAAAGATTGCACTATTTAAGACTAAACATACAAACCGGCAACAGTCCTGTACCCTCTTTTCTTGGTTGAAAAACAAGAAATGAATTAATTATAGGAGTAATTGGCATTTACTAACACTTACGTAAGATTACCTTTATATATTAGAAAAAACCCAGATTAGCTCTGATTAAGAGGAAAACCATACGCAACAAATTCTATACTCCAAACTAGAGAACCCACCATCTCTATTCAGATTGGCAATAAACATCAAATCATAACGTTCCCACAAGCACCAGGCAAAGATGATTTTAGGACATACTTGTGTGACTAAAAACTACAAGCATTAGAATGCACCTTGGGCACCAGTGTTGAGAGGTCATATACTGCCACTAACTTTAGTAGAAACACGTTACTTAGACATGTTTTTTTAATTACTACAGATTTTACCTGTTGGTACAGAAGTTTGTAAGCCCCTTTGTTAAAGAGCTAGCCTTACTCACTACCAACGTATTTGGTTACTGTATAGAGCTGCTGAACGCCAACCCAATACGGATTAGGCACTACGACTACAACGTGAAGAAGAAAACCAAAATGTTACAACAAAATAATAACAGAGTTTTTAGGCCACCGGTGCACAAACACACTAGACCTAGCTCAATTAATACATCAACTAGCATTTACAGTACATACTAGCAACACAAACTGTAAACCACAACTTCCCACTCTCAAGCTAACCTGCTTTAACACCAAAACCCATCTTGCTTAAAAAAAATGAAAAAAATATCATAAACTAGAACCAGAACCTAAAGTTTTTAGCTCACAATAAGACTTAGTCTGAATTCAAAAATTTCCACACAACAAAACGGCAAATAATGTCTTAGATGTTAACCAGTTCACAGAACAAGAAAGGCTCAAAGTTTAACATTTTTGAGGTGGTACGTCTAGTTCCTAGAGTTTTTAGATAATATAGTATTATAGTATACCTGCAGTTGTTACTTCTCTAGTAGCTCTGTTTCTTAAAATAAATTTATTAACTTTTGCTAAGGAATTATCTTGATCTCTTGGGTGAGTAGGCAAGTTACACCAATCCAAACCTCAAATCTACACTTATAAACTTGGTAGCCCGCTCTCTCATATCTGTTTCTGCTATCATCTTTTATTTATTTGCAAGAAAAACATCAAAAGTTTAAAAAAAATGTGAGTCGGGTTTGAACCGCTAAAAACTTCTCGTTCATAATCATAAACTTAGTGACCGCTTCTAACTTCACAACGATCAGAACATCATACCGATTGTATAAACTAATTAACTAGAGGTCAAAAGCAACCCAGACTAAAGTCAACACACTCACCGCGGCAAGAGACAATCCGTACCAAAATCTAATAATACCATCAAAATCAAAAGTCGGTAGAATCAATAGAGCTAACAAGAAGCCAACGCCCAGAGTTAGTCAACAGCTAACTCAACAATCGGAGAAAACCCCAATTAAAATGAATAAAATTAAAAGAACCTTACAACTGAGAACCTTAAAAGCCGTCAGTAGTATAAACCGCAAAATACCTTAGCTGCAAAAAAAAGTAAGTGTAACAAAATCTTCACAAAAAGAACTCTTTAGAAAAATTTTTGGTTAAAATTGCAAGTAAAAGAAATAAGATGGTTTGTGCGTAAAAAAAGAAATTGAAGACAAGAGCTAAGTAGTGTACATCTAGCAATCACTAATCAACGACGACTTCTAAACAGCTTAAGCGGAGCAACATAATCTAGGGTACAAACACCAAATTTTTTGCTACCTTAGTACGCCTAGAGAAGCAGATTCTCGGCATTTCATCTAACTCCACTGATTATCCCCATGCAAAGTGAATGGTAGCTGCTTTCAGTCCCCATTATTGTTTTATTTAATTATTTATTTACCTATCAGACATAATTGTCCAATTACAGTATAAAAATACCCCAACCCATGCAACAAAGTTTATCAGCAAAAAGCTGAACGGTATTTGCAGCAGACCCAAATCTTAAGGCATTTTCAAAAAAGTGCTTCAGCATAATACTTATATAATATCGTAGAGTATTATTTTTTTTTGTAGCAACATTTTTGATAATGTTATAAAAATTTACAAATTTTGTTATCAAAGAAGCAATTAGATACTTAGGCACAAAACCGTATATAGAGAAGGGAAAGTACCAGTAGAAGGTTTTTTGTAGAAAACTAACCCTTCACCAAATAAAAAAATATTTATCAAATTTTAGACCGTAATTAAAAAAAATTTGAAAATTACTTTCAATTTGTTTTATATTAAAAATACACACCTCCCCTCCCCCCAAATAAATTAAAAAAAAAATATATTTTATCTTGTCTGCTTTAAAAAATACGTAACCCCTCCTAGATTTTGTTCTCGATACGGCCCTGCTTAAGCGTAACGCTAAAAATTACATATTTTAACCCTAATCATTTTTAAATCAGTAATTTTTTATTCATCGCATAATAGTACCAATTTCAAGTAAAAACACTAAAATAAAATATAACTGTAAATTTAAAAATTAATTATTTTGGATATCAAAATCAAAATAACTGTAAATAAGTTATATCATATTTATATCTAAAAAAATAACAATCAAAAACAAGATAACATTATTAAATATATTATAGTTAAATAAAAGGAAATGAAACATCAATTCAATTTTATATTTTTTAGTGCAAATAGTAATTGTGTTAAATTTGTTATTTTTGTAAAACAATTATTGTGAAAGTACTTACACATATGCAGTAATTGATTTGAATATAATTAGTTTAATATTATTTTAGATAATTTAAATATATTTAATACTACTACTGCCATCTAGCAATTAACTTAAGAAGTATTAAATTATAAATTAATTTCAAACTAGTTCTGCCATCTTACGACTAGAACTGAAACGTGTAAATTTTTATAATTTGATTCCTATAAAAGAATAATTATTGCATCAAAATTCATTACAAAATTTAGTAACTTATTACTCAATTAAAGTTTATATATTACAGAACAATTTCATATTTCCAACTTACAGATTTCTTTTAATTTTTATTACAGATACCTTGCCTAACCAGTTACCTATATCAAGGCTGCAAATGGAGCAAACGTTCTGCACTAAGACAAGTTGACGACCAAACTCCTGGACCAGGTCCGGCCGTATACGATTGCTCACAACAGAAACCTTTCAATGAACACGACGAATACGTACGAGAGATGGCGCGACGCTACGCATACGTACCGCGCTTCCTAGACAGCCAGGAAAAGCGTCTCCTAAGAGAAGTAAGCCATAAGAATAGCGCATCCATTTCCATCTGGGGGATTAATTCCGTTGGATAAATTAATTTAGGAATCAGCGGTATTTATTATCGTCGTCTTTTCACCGTCCGGGATTTGTGGAGGAAATACGGTTTATTTAATTAGATGTGTGGGCGGTTGGGATATTTTAGTTTTACTCAATTTCAACGCGACAATTTCTCCTGACTAATAAACGCTGGGAGTAAATTAGGCGCATCTAGTCATTAATGGTCACCGGGGCGCGCACAAATTGTAGGTGCGCGCACACATTCTCGATTTAATTTAATTAAAGCACCAACAATTTCGATGTATTTATGATTACAAAAAGGTATTCATTAATTAGACTGGAATTGTTGGTGCATGTCTCCGCTGGTTTTTTTAAATAAATTCTTTTAATTTGCTCAGGCTATGATTAGATGTTCGTCCAGGGTTGATGTGGAACAGTTGCGCTCTTATTCAATGAATGAACAGAATTAATGAATGAATTTTGTGTAAACTCGCTAATGTATTTATCAATTGCTCGATCTACTAAAGTTGGCTGGAGTAAGTAGTAACGTAGTTAGAAATATACAACAGGCTTGAAATAAATTAATTTGGGTCATATTATGCTTAAATATTTTAGGTAAAATGATGAATGGTAAAATATTATTCACTTTCAATCTCGGGAAGTTAATTGCCAATGCTAATTATACCCTATATATGATTACATTCTTTATAAAAATCTAATTTTTGAAAACGATATTTAGTTTTAGTTTTTGATATTAACTTTACCAAATTTTATGCAATATTTCAGAAGTACACTGCAACAATTCAATCAAATAAATCTAAAAAGAATTATTGCAAAAACTTCATCAATATCAGGAAAAAGCATACCAAGAGTGAATATTGATCTTATTGAGCGGCCCCGTTCAATATTTTAGTCAATATATTGCACAATAATTAATATTATACAATAATATTGACCTTTTGTTGATCATATTAGAAGATTCATTTTAATGTACAATCTAAAAGTATTTATTTTATTTTTGTTAACCATTCTTTCATCTATCTGCCCCTTTTTTCTTTTTTTTTTTAAAGCTATAACTAAAGCAATGGTTTATTTTGTTCCATTTGTTGACTGCAGAAGTGTCAGTAAGTAACAAAAAGTTTGCGCAATTATATTGCAACGTGTAGGTGGTCCTAGCAATATATTGTGCAATAGATAGTTCAATATTATTGATGATAATATTGATTGTTTAAGAGCACATTAAGAGGCTGAGAAAATTCACTATTCTTTTGCAGTATTAACTCTGTTATCTTGCATTTTTTTCTTCTTTTTTCTCTTCATGATAAAATAAACCATTTGTTTCATCACTTGCCAATTATCCGGGCTATCCATCATGGTTTCAAAAATATTGTCGCTCTACAGATTCGTTGTAAATCTTAATATAACAAACTCCCTAATTGTTAACTACCAGTCGCAGTGAAAAAATGTGTGTTTTGGCTGTTCACATCCGCGCATGCTTTGCAATATGCCCTTTTTATCCTTTTTAGGTATGAGGCAAACACCCGTGTTCTGTAAGTAAGGAATTGTGTCAGGAAGTAACCCATGGCGTTACCCTATTAATCAGGTAACAACTCCAGTTTGCTGCTGTGAGGCTCCACTCATCTTTTTAATTATTAATGGTTTTCTGCTTGGCGTTCATTCCATCCCATTTGCTAACTAACTTAATCTTTTTTTTTTATGAGAAAAACGCTACTGCTCCTCTTGGTTTAACGTGCCCGGGAGTGTAGGACTTCCACCCACTAAAAAACCTCAATTCTTTTCAACGGGTAGGCGAAATACCCTAATAAGAGTTTGCATTATCTAACCATCTGGTCTCATTTAATTAGTTTGTAGTTGTTTGGCTTTTTGCCTGACCAGTTCTTTTCTTTCTTTAGTGCTCATTGTGTCCTTCACAAATGAGTGTATCTGCTTCCAGTTGTTCTTGCTTTCGAGTAGGAAGTCCATTAGACTGTCGATCTTCAATGCCTTTCCTACCGCTACCTCTGCTTTGTGTCTTCCGACGTGCCATTGCATGCAATAGAACATGGTGTGCTCCAGGGATTCGGTTTTGCCGCAGTAATGACAATGGTTGCTCTGGGTCTTTCTAATCTTTTTGTTGTAAGTGCCAAAACTCTCGTGACCTGTCAGGAATTGTGTCTACTTTGGCAATGTTCCTGAAGGCATCGTGCCCATATTTCCATTAAAAAATGAGGGTCTTCGTTCACTGCGCGGTGTGCTGGGTGCCATCCTACCTACGCTGCCACTGCTCTTTAATGTTGTACGTGGCTTCGCGGCCTTCCTTTCTGGCTTGATATTTCTCTGTCAACTCCTCCACTTTCAGGTTGATCGGCGGGTTCGCCGCAATGACATTTGTCTGTTTACGCCGAGGGCGCGCTTCCAGATTGCCGCCGCATAAGTCAGTATAGATTAGACCACGGCGTAGTAAACCGCCTTTCTTTTAGCGCTTTGTCCGCTTACGTTTGACATGATCTTCATTAGGGCAGTCATGCGGGCCAAAGATCTAGTTTGAGTAAACCAGACTCCCATGTACTTTGCGGATTTTTTCGGAGTGATGGTTTCTCCTTTTAAGACAAAAGCAAGCTCGGTTTTTTTTCTTTGTGCCTTTGACGACCAGTGTCTTGGTTTTCTCAGGCGCCAGTTCCAGGTTGTTTCCCGTCATCCATTCGTCTACCGCCTTTAGGGTTTTGTTTGCGGCCTCTTGCATCTTTTGCATGTTGTTTGCTCTAACCACCACCGCTAGGTTGTCGGCCTAGGCAACCTTTCTGCATTACGTCGGAAGTCGTAGACTCAGCACGGGGTTGTACACAAAGTTCCACAAAGTAGGTCCTTGGACGGAACCCTGCAAAACCCTTTACATCCCTCATCTGCGGCTGTTTAAATGGTTTGTTCCCCCAAGTAGCTTGCTTGCTATGAGATCTAGAAGATACCAACTTGCTCCTATCTCTGTCAATCTTTTCTTAATTTGCTCCCAGTTGGCGGTGTTGAACTTGTTTCTAAAGTCCAGCAGGATGATAGCGGTCCACGCGCTTGCTCTATCTTCGCAAAGCTCTCTTGCTTTCATGACGGCGTCAACTCTTAAGCTGCTTTTTCTAAAACCGTATTGAGTGCTAGATATGGCTTCTTTTTCTTCCAGTTCCTCCTCAAGCGTTTTCTTTATCAGTTTACCGGGTACTCTTAGCAGACTGATAGCCCAAATTGTCCTTTCTTTTGGGGATCAGCGCTACCTTTGCTTTCTTCCACAGTTTGGGGAAGATTCTTTCTATAGGCATTAGCTTTCTAATGGCCTCTTTTAGCTTCTTAGCGGTAAAGGGAGTTGGGTTTTCTGCGTCTCCAGTTGTTAGCGGAGCTACTTGCTAACTAACCTAACCTAACCTAACCTAGTCTAACCTTTTTTTGTCCTAAAAAATGTAAAAATCTTTTTTAAGACACTTCTGAGGGTAATGTTAGATTCTTATTGACTATTTGTATAATCTCAGTCTCTATCTTGAGACTGCACATAAGTATTACTTTGAGGTAGAGAATCCCGCGCACCAATTCTTTAATAGTTTACAAAACATACTTAAATTAATTTTTTGTGTGTGAAAAGTTTTGCAAGTTTTGAGCAAACACACAATTCTTTTAAACATCTTCAACATCACAGTTTACAAAACATACAAAAAGACAAAGTCCCACTTTGCTGCCTACCCCACTCTCTTATTCATTTTAGTTTATTATCAGCATGGGCCCTATTATGGAGTGACCATAATGTTTTAATTAAACACTGAAGACACCATTATTGCCACTATATGGTCCCGGTCCAAGTTTTTTCCTAACAGTTTTGTTGTAGCTCTTTAAAACATGCTGTGCTTGACCGTATCTCTTTGCCCACAGTACAAACATTCATCGCTTTCAATCAATTTTATTTTTTGCATGTCCCGTTAGTACCTGCGTGAGTAGTAAGTAGTTAACCTTGACATGGCCTTGATCTACCCAACGTCTTACGTCCATGATGAGCCGACTAAACCATGCGGATTTGTTTCTACCATCACTCAACACGCATTCTTCTCAGCCTTTCAGCCATTCCTATCGCAGCTATTTTTTTGTTTCATAGTTAGTAACGCGACCCTCCCGTACACAAGATCCAACGGTTTTGTTTGTTTTGTGCCCTGTTTTTTATGCATTGCAAACCTCTAAATTCTCAGAACCAATTCCTTGTAGCACACGGGATCTCTTATATTTTTGTCCCGTAGAACACTATGAAAGAAACTACCAAGCACATCAAACATTTTTGTTTGGCAATAACTTTGCTGTGGACCAGGCCGTTCTCTCCGATTTCTCACATACTTATCTCATATGCAACCCCCCAAATACCTAAACCGACGTAGTAATCTAACGGTGGTCCCCGATATGGCCAACTCCACTTGTGACACTCTTCTTGGCAAGAGAACAAGTTCCGTTTTTTGTGCGGCTAATTCCAGGCCCTAGCAAGCTTTATTTTACGCTCAATGAGGGCAAAAACGCGGTTTTTCGTTTAAAGGGCTCTATCTAGGAGAACAATGTCCGCCTTTTTTCAAACATTTGATACGTTTGTGGCTAGCCACACTTTGGGGCATCGTTCCACCAAGATTTTGACAATTTTTACAAAAATTTCGTCTGACCATGGTGCTTTTCCAGAATGTATTCTTCCCAAAAAAACGGACTATCAATGCTTCCACAGATTATCTTTTAAATATTATTTCTTCTTGTTTTGGGAAAAAAAATTTCACCGCCAGTTTTTGAATTTTTGCCAATACCATGGACGACGTTCTCTTGACTTCTTCCATTATAATTTTATATTCCTTACCCCATATATCTCCGTCTACCTCATCCACCAAAAGGTTTCACTTATTCCTCTTAGCGGACTTGATTTGACCATAGCTTACGTAACCCCTTATAATTCAATTCTATTTTTAAGTTGACCTTTTCCGTGACGTTGCTTCTGCTAAACGTCCACCAGTACTTTGGTCGTTTCTCTACATTGCAGATACGTGTAATGTACATAGTAGTGTAGCTTTCTCACACATTTATCTCACATTTCCCACGCTAAGTTTGTACTTAGCCTGACCCCCAAATACCTATGCCGACGTTTTGATTTGGCCACGGTTCTCGAAACGGCCATCGCTTGGCAAGAAAACGCTATAAATTTCATTTTTTCTGCGGTTAATTCCAGGCCCAGCTTGTTTATTTTACGCTCAATGAGGGCAAGAGCGCGATTTCTTGTCTCCTCCAGTTTCTTCCAGAGCGTTTACAACAAACAGCTTTACAACTACAAGCAGAAGAAATATGAGCCAATAAGCCTTTGCGCCTATCCCACTCTTTAGGGCATCGCTCCACCAGGGCTTTTTGCAGAAATTCTATTAGGCTCTGTTGCCTTTTCAGAAAGTACAATTTGAAGCTTAACGGATATTGCTTTCCCAGACGGACTTTGCCTGCCTCCACAGTCTACCTCTTAATCAGCTTCCCATCTTGTTTTAGAAACAGCTTCTTCAGTGCCGGTTGTTGATTTTTGCCAAATACAATTTACATTGAAATTTTATATCCCTTGCTCCATATATCACCGTCTGCCTCCTCCACCAAGAGGTTCCACTTATTCCTCTTAACAAACTTGATTTGATTCCAATTTACGTAACCCCTTATAAACCAATTCTATCTCTAAGTTGTCTTTTCGCGTGACGTTACTTCTGGTAAACGTCCTTCCAACCCGGTTTCTTGTGGTGGACGTCTTTTCCTAATGAGATTTGTGATGTACACAGTAGTGCTGAGCTCTTATCCGCCTCTATTCCTATAGCTTCAAAGTCCCTAACTTAATTTTCCAACGTTTCCCTTAAAACCACTCACACTTTTTTGTCCGTTGCAACCGCTACCGCAGGCTCTAACCTATAATTAATTGTGTCGGTGATCACTGAGGTATTCACTCCCAACACCTGTTACCCTGACACCAGCCACCTTTGCTCCACATAGGGTCACATCTATGTACAACTGCGCTACCTGTCTCCAGAGCGTAGGTGTAACGTTTATGAGGAAAGGAAAGATCTTTGCAACTGGCCCACTCCGCAAGCAAACTACATCTCCTGTCTTCAACGCTGCTAACCCATGAAAAACATTTAACGTTGAAGTTTCTTTTAATTACAGCGTCATTGATCTTAGCTCTCCGCTATTGCTTTAGACTTTCAAACACAGCCTCAAGGTCCCGCAGCGTCTTGTTTGGCAAAAGGTAACATGACACGTAGAACCTCTTGCCCAGCTGCATCCATACAAAACCCTTCCACTTTCCCCGTTTCCCAATCTAAAGAATGCTACTTAGAACCACCACAGCAACGTAGATCAAAGCAATGCTTGCTCCAAATTCCGTACCAATCTGCATCGCAACGTCAGTAGCCATAGCTAACCTGTTCAAGTTTACCTGGAAGGCATTTATCATGCAACGGTGCGTAGAGCTTCCCTATCTTTGTTTTTCGTACCCTTAACCATCTTCGCACTCCCATTTATAATTTATAGCCCTCAACATATAACCTAACCTAAACCAGTCTAACCCAACCTAACCTAACCCATTCCAAGGCTTATTGGTTACATCAAACAACTTGGTATTTATTTTTACAACCAGTTACATCTTTATCACCCATCAGCAAATATCCAAGACAACTTTATTCATTTTGGTTACCTTAAAAGGATTGCGCATTAAAGAAAGCGCGCCAGATCAACTAATGCAAAAATTTGACGTTTTTGAGTTTGGTTTTTTTGGTTCTCTTCCGGCGTAGGGACTTGAGCTTAAGGTAGGCTGAGGTCACTCTGGTGCAGCCCCATAAGTTTTATGTCACAGAGTTCTAAGTCCATATCCCTTAGCAAAAAAACCTTATTGACTCCTGTTAGGTTTCAGTGTCAAAGCAGAAATGCTGGTGAATTTGTCCAATGAGTTATGGTTAGAATCAGCTAGATTCAGCAAGTTACCCTTTAAGGTACGATCTTGGCAAAAGTCGTCGGAGATGTCCTTCCGGTTAATATGCCAAGATAAATCTCGGCCCATTGTGGTAGGTAGATAGTTTTGACTGAGATCATCAAAATCACACTCCAAAGCATGAGTCATCCTGATTCAGTTGATTTGGCCGTTTGCGACTAATAGATGCAGCTCAGCAGTATTTTTCCAAAGCTATTGTTAAAACATTATTATTTTTCCTCTACTTGATCCACAGCACAAGATATAGGTATTTAATTTTTGTTGTGCAATAGTGTTTGGTTACATCTCGCAAAATCTCATGTATTTTTTTTGTCAATTAAGTTTATGTACAGGTAATTTGACAAATTCAGGTTACAATTTTTTTCTTTAATCCTTTAGAAACTCTTGCCAGTAGTAGTGGAGTTCTCCGTAGACCTTAAGATGCTTTTACTCCAAGTGCCTCAAGTTGGGCGCCAATTGTAACGGTCCAGTTATTGTCCGAGGCTATTGATTCTTAGGCAAAATACCTAAGAAGTGTGTTAATGATTAAATGGAATTAGTACTTATTTGGGCTTTGTTCTTCTTAGAAAATGCTTCAGAGAGTGTAAAGCATCTTTGGAGTTTGCCTGTTTAGGAAATTACGTCCTGAAGATAGGAACAGGGTAACCATCTAAGGTACCACAAGATCTTGGCGGAGGTTGACGTACTTTTAAGACTAAACTATCTATGGCTTATCGTGGCCAACATTTCAATAAAGCTGGATACGGCAAAGTCTTGGCAGAAATTGTTTAAGAAATGGGTTATTCTGGTTCAAATGACTTGGCCCATTGCACCAGTACATTCATCTAAGCCATCTTGATCTTGAGTCATGGTTAAGTTTGAAGCAAAAGTTGTTGTGGCCTCAAATCTTGAAAAGAAACTGGCTAGCAAGCTCTGGCAACATGTTAATCTTTGTTTTTTAAGCAAATAGTTGCAGACCAATTCTTATTTGCTTTTTTTGTTTTATTTATATAACTTGCAAAGTAATATGTATCATTATTTTTTTTAGAATTATCCAGGTCCTGCAGAATATAATATCGAACCTTCAAAAAAGCCCAAATGCTTGTCATTGCTGCCAATTGGATTTCTATCAACTTCTAATCGATTTAGAGATAATAATATTGAATTGTCATCTCCTGCCAAGTACGATATAAGCAAAAATCCAGTAAAACCTGCTGTATCAAAAAAGGGTTGCCCTTTTAATGTGGACACTAAGCGTTTTACTAAAAAAATCAAAATGACACCAGGTAAGAACAATTAAATTTGCTAAGTACAATACAATACAATTGCACAATTGGTAATTGCGTTTGTTGCATTTGAGAATAAAATTCGTGAGCATTCCTTTACAAAATAAAAGTTAATTGATATCTCAATATATTCTGAATAATTCATTTATTTTCCTTTTGTATATACATATAAAATCTGTTCAACATTAAAAATTTATTATTAACTATGAACCACCACCCACATTAGTTTACATGCATTAAATCACCTAGACAGTTGAATAATTTTATAGTCACCAACAACAAAACCGCAATCTGGCACTTAGTACAATGTCTTATTAAATTATCGTTCATTGATTTGTCCCAATACAGCTTGAGGTTAGTTAATGCATAGAAATTTCCTGTTCATATTAAACCCACACGGAAAAGAAAATATTAATAAAAAATTACAACCTCGCATTTAAATAACATGCATTTAAGCGCAATCCGAATATAAAATAAATCAACACTGAGTGGCATGTATTATATACTTTTTTTTTAAATTTTAATAATGCTTTTTCATTATGTTTGTAATATTTCAGGGCCGGGACAGTACGATGTGCCGAGTCCCTTGAACGAGAAAATCTCGAAGAAGTTGGGCGCAGTGCCAAACCTTGTTCCCTTTAACCACACGGCAGAAAGAGAAATGACATACATTAAAAGGGAACTGTGTACGGTCCCCAGTCCGTTCGTTTACACTGTCGAGAGGCTGGAAATGGACAAGGGGTTGTGCGACAGTTGCGTTTTCAGATCGGCCAAGCTGAGATTTCCACCGCCGAGAGTGCAGGCAAGTGGTGAACATCTATTCTCGTTCTCTTGTCCCATTTCACACGTATCAAAACATCCCCATTTGGAATTAATTACAAGATGGAAATTAAATTTCTGTTGATTTGCAGTTTGTGTTTCAAATCTGTGCTATAGGATAGATACGTTTTCAATTAAGATTTTTTATGTAAGAAAATGTTTATGATTAATTTTTTGAAAGAAATTTTGTTTTTCATTGAAAGATGAGAGGAGGGAACTGAAATGAATAGATTAAAAGATTTTTATTCTAAGCCAAGAATTTCTAAAATGTTACTTTTATTTATTAATGAGGAAAATCGCAAAATATTGTTTCATGCAAAAAAATAGTTTTTCTAGTATATAACATTTGTCAACATTTCTAAAAAATGTGGAAAAAGTTTTATAGCAGATGAAGAAAAAACGATAAAAAATATTAAACTTATTTAATATTTAAGTACACAATCGTACCTTCTTAGAATGAATTGGATGCAGTTATAGAATAAAAATCCAAAGAACTATTTAAAATATTCCGATATAACTTTTTAGTAAGACGCTTTTGAGCCATCATAACTTTTAGAAACATTTACTTAAATTAACTCTCCCAAATATGCATTCATAATGATAAGATGATGAATGATTAGTTTTTTTTAGTTTTTGTTGAAAACCGATCTAAATCTATACCAAATTTTAAATGATCTAAAGTTCATATCTATTTGTCCAAAAGGTAATTTGTATCAGGAATAACCAAAGCAATGGTTTTTATTTAAAAAATCCCAGTTGTTGAGAGAAGCTCTACGCTAGTGGCAGTGGTAGTATTAGGTTTTTTTGCTTCAGGTTTCCGTCCGATCAAAATTTGTTGTTGACTCGAGCCTTGGTTGGTTTATCGTTTTTAATAATTGACCAGATTTTGTAAACCATTGCGTTTTGTCATCTCTTATAATTGCAACCTGCCAAGGCTTGCCGCATAGATACTTCAAAATTACTGCTAACTCCAACGTGACTTTTTCTTGTACAAGCTGAGCTTCTTAAGTAGGTAAAATGAAATTTGTAAAGAGGGGTTTGTTGTTATGTTCACATAATGTTTGGTCGGTCTAGGCTGTTCAATGACTAAAAAGTTTATGATAACCTGGACAAAATCATTTGTTTTGCTCTGCTCTACGGTTTTTCTTCTTCAGATGCCATCTCCATATCATTAAAAATTGGAAAAAATTTGAGCGATCTTGCTCTAAATAAAACGTAAGCAACCAAGACAGTTGCTTTAGAGAGCGTGGCGCAGTAGTCTAAGCATTTGACTGCTGCTCCAAAAATCGTGGGATTAAATCTCACAACTAAAACCATTTCAAACGTTTGTACGTTCTTCCTCTCACTTTCCAACCCGCCTTGTCAGCGTGCAGTTTCATGACTAATCCTTCTCTGCTCCAAAGTAAATTATTTATTTCTTCAGTAATTTGAAATTCAGTTAAAACTGTAGGTCCACCCGTAATGTAAGTTGCTAGTAATACGGGTAAAAAAAAACTAATGTGCCAGCAGGAGGATTACTTTGAAAATTACTTAAATACTTAGTGAATTGTTGCGTAGAAAATTTTGTAGTACTAACCTTCTTGCTTTGGGTGTCTCTTTAATTTTTGTGAAAATTTTACAAAATACCTTTGTGGCATTGATTTTTTAGTTTTTTTCTTTTCGGGTTTCATTTCACACAATTTTGGTCTGACCTTTATAAGAAATTATTGCCAAAAAGCTTGATTTTGCAGTATAATTTAATTTGTGAAAATGTACCGTGTATTAGAAAAACAATTTGCGTCGTAGTACTACACATGTGAAGTTGTCACTATCCAAACACCAATTGCGCGTGCGCCTTCTGACCGTATAAGTAATTTTGCAATGTACAGTTTTGTGCTTAAATAACTATTTCTTTTTTGCGTCATTTTCCAAATTATCAATTCATTAATTCCTTTTACTTGCTAGACTACAACTTTTAGTGTTGGGGTTAGTAGTTTCGTTGGTAGAGTGGATTGCAAGTAATTGGTGTAAATTTTGACAAAAGTTATCTTCTACCCAACAGTGAGTTTTTGCGGTAGAAATGTTTTATTTTGGACCCAACCATCAAAAACTCTCTTGTTATCTGGCGTTTGCCCGTCGTAAGTATCTTTTTTGGTGTGCTGCTTGTTTTGGCTTTGCTTGTTGCAAAATCTTTGGTTTTTAAGTCTTGAAGTGCACCCCAAGTTCCCGGTTCTGTCTTTTGAGGATTGACCTGCATTGTTGCATCCCATTCTTGAACTATTAGCTCGGGGCTATTATGTAACATTTTTATTTTTGGGTAGCCCCAAAATAAATGTCACTTAGCAGTACTGGCACCTCTCCTACCTAGTTGGCATAAGAAACTATGCAGTCGATGATTCTTTTCTATGGCTAGCCAGGTGGGTAAAGATTCAACAGTGCCTTTGGTTGCGCTAGTCTAGATTTTATTTTCAAATCATGTAACTCTTAAATGAATGTCTTTTTGTATGTTTGGCTAGTAGTGATCTGTTCTAAAGATAGTTTTGTTTCTTTCTGGGTGCCGGCGGTTGGGCGGGTTGCGTGTATTGGAACTTGCTGATTGTGTTTAGATTGTACGTTTGTGTTGTTAGTGGAGTTTGGTAACCCACCGGTGGTCCCCCAGAAGTCGGGACCACATGGTACATGGTAAGGTACACATGAGTACACACACACCTGAGAGTCTAATACCACCTGATTTGGCACTAGACCGCGTAGCTGGTACCCACATTAAAACACTTTTTTCTTGGAGTCGCTGGAATTGGTGGTGTGTGTACGACCACATCTAATAAGTACCTTGGCCTAAGGTTTGGGTGTACGTTGGTAGCAGTTGGTGCAAAGCCACTGACTGCAAGTTGGTTTCCAGTTTAGTCGTTAATTTAGGCGTGCATTGCGGTAATTTTTTGGCACTAGTTACTAGTTTGTGCTAGATTAGTTTAAGCTGTATTGACCACCATCCTGAATAAACAGTACAGTTCAGTTAGTCAACCAAACCGTTAACATTTGTTTAACAACTACTAATCAGTTTTTGCATCAACGTATTAGCAAGACGAAAATAAAGTAAATAAGTTGCGTTTGGGCAGTCGTCACGTGAACACCTACAATAAAAGAGATCCCGCAGCCTGGATTAAAGCAGTTTTCATTGCAATAAGTTACGCCGAGGATAAGCAACCGTCAGGTACAACAACATCATTCAGCTCAGAGACCCTGAGCCCGACTTGTTCGATGGCCAAATCCTGTAGCTGCTATCTATACTCAAAACAAAAAGGTAGAGGACCAGATGGCAAAAATAAATACAAACCAAGTAGACAAGAACTTTACAAAGATGATGGTGAATGAAAAACTTTGCCTTTACATCAAGCACGACAAAGCGTCTCTCACCAATACATTCATCCAGCTGCAAAAGAATATCAAGCTGGAGGTGAGGAAAAAAGAGGCTTCCTCCATCGCGGCCACAAGCTCTTTTATCCCCACTCTACCAAGACCCCGGTGCCCCAAGTCCAAGCCTCCTTTAAACAGCCGTCCAATTTCGGTCACTCTGACGCCAAAGATCTGATGAAAATCCTATTGAGAAAAAGGGAGATGAGTAAAAAAAAAGCAAAAAAAAAAAACAAAAAAGGACACGGATACAGCCAACACACATCAGGTGCCTTTAGCGCCAAAAGATCCTTCGGTCACCAAGGCCAAAAAACCTTTAACCCGGTCAATCTCTAAAACGTAGTCAACCAACTCTGGTCAAACTACCAAATCCTAAAGCCCTTCCTCAAGCCTCACAACTCCGTCAGTACCCATAGAGTGCGCTGGCCCACAATGCCTGCAGGTTTAGATTGCTGAACATTTTTTGGCCAGGTAAAGCTGATTATGTCTAACACGTTAAGTTTCTGTGTCAGAACGACATAGTTCAAAAATAAAAAATAGTGCTTCAAAGTTATTTCAAGAATTGGTGCAACTTAAACTTTCTCAGCCTGGTCAAATTTTGCTTTTGACAAAATACACATTCTGAGTAGCAAGATGATCTATTGTGATTTAGGCCTTAAAGACTGGCAAATCTAAAAACCCTAAAGTTGTTTACTATTTCTTAACCAGTAGCGGCTTCTTCTTGGCATCTATCATCTATCGGAATTTTAATAGAAATTGTAAGAATAATAAATTTCTGTTAAAACTATTTTATGATTTTTATTATTCTAACGTATTTAGCACAAAACTGCGCTTCTAATTAGCAAATTTAATAAGAATTGCCTGCAAATTTTTTGTTTGGATGTGCATATTGCTGGTGCGTGGGCGTCGTGTAGTCAAGAATTGTGGTAACCAGGGTCGTTGCAAGGGTCATCCTCGTGTTCTTATGAAGCCCTGTGGTAGTGCTATGCCGCAGAGTGTGTAATACCCAGTGGTGTGAGGTGCAATGCTTTCCGGTGCTGTCGTCTGTGTCAAAGTGGTCATAGTAGAGTAGTCAGTAGGCATAGTTGGTGTTGGCAGATTACTCAAGTAGTTGTAGATTCATCTTAATATTGAATGAAGTTAACCAATTCGTAGTAGTCTCCAATGTCTCAAGTTGAACTGTCCGGTCTAATACTCGTTGGAAGCGCTTGATAACGGCGGTTTTTGGCTGGTAGTATGCCCTTTCAGCTGTTAATAATATAATAATAGGGTTAGGTTAGGCTGAATCAAAAACAAAACTAGAGTAGTGGATGTAGCACAACAGATGTAAGTGGAGATGGGCAGGCCACGTAGCACAAAGAGAAAACAAACGCTGGAGCCAGAATATAGCTGAATAGAGGCCACAAACAGGGAGAAGGAGTCTTGGAAGACCAAAAACATGATGCTTTATCAAAGGTGGCGGAGAAGCAATGGGCAAAAGAGGCAATGGACTGAACAAAATGTAAATCAATAAAAGAGGCGTATGTTTAAAAATGGACAAAACAAGCGCTGCAGATGAGATAAGATAAGATAAATAGGGTTAGTGCAATTTAAGGCTTGTTTCCCTTGGAAATTTTCCAACAAGTATAACGGTGTTCTGAGGCTGTCGGTCTTGGAATTGAGACAGACCTTAAGCCCGTCGTAGCCAATAGTCATGGTGATGACGCTGCTTGGTGTTGGCGGAGATCGTCAAGTCATCTTCCAGGCAGTCCTGGTACAGATGACTGGCCCACCATGACCAATTGATGCATCTCAGCAGTATTCCTGGTTGTTTGATGGTAACAGAGTTTCTTGTTCGTGGCCTCAAAGTTGCCGTAGGTAGTTCTGTCAACTTTTAACCACGGTCTCGTGCAAGCAACATCCTCGCGCTACTTTCTGATTGAACCGTGATGCTCCGGCCCTAGGCGGCATCACGACGATGGCCGCCAAGCAGTGTTGCTTTTACACCCCTTGCTAAACTTCTGGGGGTACTACTAGTTAGTCGTGGCGTTGGTTTTAAAAGTTTGCCAAGTCAATTCCTCTTAAGTACTTGTGGTTGTTCAATCTTTTATGTCTTCTTTTGATAATGTTTTGCAATTGCTAAAGTTTTTTCCATTCAGCAAAAACCTAACCTAACTCAACCTAACCTAACCTTTTTTTTTAAATTGTGGTTTGGGAAGCTGTGTAAGGCTTACACCCATTATACCCCCTTTTCCACTTGGCACAATTTTGGTATTCTTGGAATTACTAAGCATACCTTCAAGAATACTAGCCCGGACGTTAGCTATAGCTAAACCTTAGATGGTCATGTCCCTCTTTTTTTTTCTTTCGTCTCAATAACATATTTGATATATTCGCTTACATTCGCCCACTTTTCTTGGGTTGTTAGCATTATTTTAATAGTGTTATCAAGCGTTAATTTTTTATTAATTTTACTTTCCAATTCTTCTTTTGCAGCAGTTCATCTTTTGCACATGTAGAACGTGTGTTCCGGGCTATCATCTCTTTGGCATATGTCACAGTTTCCTCTATTCGTGATGTGTTTACGACTTAAAGCAGCCATGCCCGCTTAGCAGTTGCATTAAGTGGTAGTTAACACCAATAGCAAACTTCCTTTTTGGACATTTTGTTAGGTCCTTGATCAACATTTTTGTTCAATCCGCCCTCCCTGTGTTTGCGTCTCAAGTTTCTTTCAATTTTTTTGCCTTTTTCTTTGTTTCATTGTTTTTCCTGTAGCATTTCTAACCTAACCTAACCTAACCTTACCTGGTATTAGTTATGGGTTTTGGTCAAGACTCTGGTACTGATAGATAGAGTGATAAGTTTGGCGACGTTTAGGTCTTTTAGTAACAGTAGTTGAATATTTTTTGCACCAAAGTAGCAATGATGTTATTGCTCAAATTTCTACTAAAAGCATTGTGCAACAGGTTGGGGTTACTTGAACCATGCTCTACTTTAAAATTTCTGTAAGAAAAAGGAATATTTTGTAAGCTTTGCTTTAAAGTCTATTGAGTTTTTTAACCTCGGTTCTTCGGCAGAGTAAACATCATTTAACTAGACCCTATAGTTCTTTATAGCCTACACATTCTTACTTGTTCAAGTGATATCTAGTTTGGCAAAAAGTGAGTTTGGCACTGCAGTAGAAAATAATGAGCCATTGGAATCCTTCCTATTAATATACGCTAATTTTGTAACACACACTTAGCCTGATGTTGGTTGGGTCAACATTAATATTTGATCTAAACAAAAGGTTTCTTGCGCACTGTAGCTTTTGTTATGTTAGGTTAAGTTAGGTTAGGTTGCAGTTGTGTTCCTGAGTGGCGTTTGCTCTTTATTAGCCTTAAGTCGTGCGTAATGGTTACTTTCTGTCAACACTGATTTGGTGCTCTAAGTATTTGACAAAATCTTTGCCAAATTTGCACTTCTTACTTAATGTAAGAGTTAATTAGTCTTTTTGGAAGCCAAAATGTGTAACATCGTTTTTGAAGTAAACCAAGATGTCGTCTAATTAGCACAATGTTCCCAACCGGCGGTCTGGCCAATATCTGCGACATTAGTTCTTGAAATGTTGCTTGTGCATTTTTTGGACTAAGATATCACCTTGAAGTTGTTTAATAAGATCTACCAGCTTATCTTTAAGTAAATTTTGTTAAATCTTTTGACGTCGTCAAAATCTTTTAAAGTCTCCTGTATCTTCGGTATAGAAGCTTCCTGGTGGTCTTGTTAATGGTTTTTTAATCCACTCAGAAAAGTAAGATGCTGGTTTTTTTTTAGTCAGCACGGCGGAGGCTCAGCAACTACTAATAATTTTCTCAATAAAGCCGTTGGTCAGTTACTCAAAAATCCTAGCTTTTTTTGTGTGTTGTACAAGTAGCGTACTGCTCAAAATAGGGTGGTTTAATGTAGTGCTTTATAATAGGCATAGTGGTGAGTGTTATGTCTTTTATAAAACTGTCGGGGATTTCCAACTTGGTTGTTCCAAAACTTGGGAGTTCCGGGAAGACAGGTTACTGTAATTTGATTGGATCGTTTAAAGCTGATAACGTAGAGCATCAGGCTTTGCAGTCTATCAGTCAAAAGTTGCGAAGAATCACTCCCAATGGTACTTTGTCCGTGGACTGAACTTGTGATAAAGCCATGAACAAAAGCTTGATTATCCGTAGCCGTAACTTGATAAAATTGTGGCTAGCTATTGAGTTGATTAACGCTTTCACATTCTTCCCATCAATTTGGTTAGTTCACCAATTATATAATCTCTAATGTCTCATGCAAATCTAAAAAAAAAATCAGCTTAGACGTTGACCAATGCTAAAGACGACCAATAAAAACCAAAGTATGCCTTGCGCTCAAAGACATGGCTTATTTGCAACTGACTATTCAACAAAACCTTGTCATTTGTGTAGCGAGCAATGAGGCGGCCGCTTTCAAAGGACACTTAACTTACGTAGAATTTGAGCAAATTGAAAAGATTCCGGAATTTGACCACTCTGCTATGGTTTTAGAATAATGAAAGTATTGTGCCTACGTTTTTTTTTGTAACACCTTTTTATTTTTCTTTACATTGAAGGTCTTTTTGATAAAAGTCCAGAAATTTTGTTTAGTGTATTGGCACAGATGGCAAAAATGCCATTGTTGATAAAGGTTGTAAAAGAATTAGGTTAAATAAACAAATTCTTTAATTGCTCCAAATGTTGGGGATGGTACGGTTGGAGTTAACAACTTATATACTGAGAGAGTAAGCGTTAGTGTTAGTGCTTAGTGCATAGACTATATGTGCAGCCACAGTTGCAAGAGACGCATGTTGGTAAAAGAATTTTAGGTATTTGGATATTTGAATAAATGTATCTTGACTAGTAAAAGTCTACCGCGCTCATCTTCTTCTTATAGTGCTGTGCTCGCTACGAGCGTAGACTCCCCTCTTGTATGTTTGTGGTGTGCCATAATAGTTCTACACAAACATGCGGGACCTACAGTTTAACGTGAAATCTGAACCACACCACTAGAAGGGCTTACTAGGCAAATACTTTGCTGGTTTGCCATTGCTTTGCGAAGGAGACGACCGCATCGAAATATAATCGACAAATTAGATATTTCCGCTGCCGGGAATCGAACCCGGGTTGCCTGCTCAACAGTCCTCGCACTAGACGGTCGCCGCGCCCATAACGTACAGTAATTGATTGTAATCTCTAATACCCAATGATTAATCATTTGTAAAATTATAATCAACTAAAACTAAACAATTCAATTTGGTTTATATTTTATTTTCAATTTATGTTGTATTTTTAACTAATGTAATAGATAATAACTTTAGTATCAATGTACTTGTCTAGTTACAGGAAAAAAGCAAAGTTTTTATTCCTTTTTACAGGTCTAACGGGTCCAATTTGCAAGAAAATTTAGCGTAACTTGCGTAAACATAAATCTGCGTCTTATAATAATTTCATTATATCTTAGTCGTAAATAATTCGATCCAAGCTCATATAGCAAGAACACAGCAGCGTTTATATAACTCGCATCAATCACACCCTCTGATAATGTATTTATATAAAGACGCGCGACGCGTCAGTATACGTTCCGGCGTGGAAACCTGCCCTTAATATTGAAGCAAAAAAAAGACGAAATATAACCGTATATTTCCGGTGAAAAATATGCAATGTCGACACGCACAATAGCCATTCATTTTTTAAAGTCCCTCGTGCGAAAAGAGAACACTTCCGCATTTTTCTTGACTAAAACTTTCCACCCGTGGCGTCCCTGGACGTTTGTTTTGATCACTAACCCACTAACCTGTGCCAGACAGGGTTTTATTAAAAATAAAAAAAGCAACAGTTCATAGTTTGTTTAAATAAAAGCCATCATCACCAGACTGACGGCGGATAATAATTATTAAATCTACTGAACTGTGCGCTCGTCTGTTGTGTTTTCACATTTAGTTCTGGCAGTGATGGCTTGTCATGGACAATTTAGATAACGCATATGCATCGCACACGTGTAACGCTAATATTTACTGGAGGTAAACTTGGCGGGCGCATTTTGCGGATAATGGGGTGGACCCATATAAGCATTCAACCCCATGCGAAAGGTAAACATAAGGGAGGAATATTTTTGTTAATTAATTAGCCCTATTAAATTATAAGGAATCCTTACGTAAATAAAACTTGTAAGCAAAGCTGTGGTGGAAGAAATAATTGTGTAGTGTGTTGGGTGTGTTATAGTCTAATCTTAATTCTTATTATTATTTAATATGATTAAAATCATTAATATTTATATTATTTATTATTTAGACAACAAATTGTAAAACAGAACAGTTAAAATATAATTAAAAAATATATATATAATAGGTAATGAAACCATTAGGCCTGGGAAAATTTTAGAAAACCGTGATATCATCTTTATTTTTTTTATTAATGCCGCCAACTCATAATCAAAGAAATTAATGTATATAGATGTATAGATAAATAGGTGGTTATATAGTTGGATGGTTGAATGAGTAAATAAATTCATCCATTCAACCGTAATCGGAAAGATGCATGGTTGTGGGTAGATGATTAAATAAATAAATCTATTCACCTAACTATACATTCATTTATTTAACCATCTACTTGTTTTTGGTTGGGCGAAAATTATAAAAAAATTCCTACAATTCCAAAAAAATTCCCAGCCTTAACCGTCCCATTACCAATTAATTCTTGTCACAATGTTGACTATGATGTTTAGGTGTTACCAATGCTTAGATACCGAACCTTATCGTTTGAAGGCGACAGTACGTCAGGTAACGCGGAGTTCTAAAAAGTTTGAACAATTGTGGCACATTCTTTACTAAATTCCTTCAGGTCCAAACATATAGCAACATATAGCGGATGCTACCTCCTCGACATCCTCAAATATCTGAGATTTAACTAAGCAACAAACCACAGTGATGGACACCGTTAATAAGCAACCTAAGAAAGGAATGCAGGAGGCTGTTCAACGAGGAAAAAACACCAATAAGTAGACTGCCTATAAAAACAGCCTGCGAAATTTCAAAACGGAGGTCAGGAAGGCCAAAAGGTCATCCTTTGCTCGGCTTTGCAAACAGATAGAGGAAACCTCAGAAACCAGCCAACTGCGAAAAATATTATCAAAGGATCCGGCAGTCCAAAGCTTCATACAGAAGCAAGATGGAAACTGGACAACCTCATGTACAGAAACGCTGGAGCTACTCATAGATACACACTTTCCAGGCAATGGAATAAGTGTAGTAGACTCCACTATAACTGCTCCACCTCGGTATCTGGCTGATAAAATTGTAGGTGGAGACAAGTTAATCTGGAGCATCAAAAGCTTTAAACCCTTTAAGTCACCTAGACCTGACGGGATCAGTCCAGTTGAGCTGCAAGAGGCCATTGATATAGTTATACCTTGGTTGGAGATTATGTTTAAGGCATGTATAAACTTCTCATATATTCCAAAAATTTGAAGAGAGGTCGTGGCGGTCTTCATTCTAAAAGGAGAAATGGCCTCACACACCTCCCCGAAAGACTTGAGACCAAACAGATTATCCTCGTTCCTGCTAAAAACGCTTGAAAGACTGATTGACTTGCACATGATGGAGGCACTACACCCTGAAATGCTGTCAAAGTCTCAGCACGCATTCACAAAGAAAAAATCCGTAAAAACGGCATTCCTCGTCTTGGTAAACCAGATTGAAAGCTCGATGAGACATGAGACAGTTCACAATGGTTGTCTTCCTCGATATAGAAGGGGCATTTAACAACGTGAAGCCTGAAGCCATAGAATCAGCCTTAACTGGACTAGCAATAGACAACGCTCTATGTCACCTGATCGGAAAAATGCTCCGTAAAACGAACATCAGAACCACAATGAGAAAATCCCACATAAAATGGAAGGTGAGTAGGGGAACTCCACAAGGGGTTGTTGTTGGAAGTGTAATTATTGGGCTTAAACTTATCTGAACTAATTTTACCTGTCGAGTAGTCCGAGTCATTGTGATTCTGACTTCAAAATTTGAATGACATCCCAGGAAGATATAAACGCACGCAACTTTGCAGCCTGGACGCTTTTCCCATATAAAACAAAATGATTCCTTATGTGTAGAAATTTCATCTCAAGTGTATCATTTCAGTCAGTGTTTCCTTTTTCAACAAATTTATTTGAAAAGTCTTTTTGTGCAATGTATAGAAGCTGGCAAGTTGACAAATAAAGTAGTTGAGAGGTAAGACACGGTTGTGAGTCCATTACTTTAGCTTTCGGGTTCCTAGATAAGACGTCAGGCAAGATGTTAAAACTGCTCGAGGTGTCTTCGACAGTATAGGTAAACTCCTGCAAAATTACTTGATCAAAATTGGCATTAGCAGCCACTAAGTTCTTAAGTTGTTCAACGAAACTCTATTAAGGTAATGGTTTGTCCAAATATGGGCAAAATTTCTTAACTACTTACACAATTGCCATACATTTTAATTTGTTAGAATAAAAACTTTGTTTAAGGTTTGGTCATCTTGGAACTGGCATAGAATACAACGTGACGCTGTTAGTTCTCTTCTTGGAACTCCAAATTTCAACATGCGTCTGCCTGGAATTGACTGGTAATCCTGGTTGAGAACTAGCTACTTAGAGAGCCAGTGCTGCTTTAACGGTTTCAATTGCCAACTCTTTGGTTTCTGTCTACACAAACGCTTTTTTTGGCTGTTTGTGAAAATTCTAAAACAAATTTTCTGAGCTTAGGTGCCATAAAACGGTAAAGATGCTTTTTGTTGTTTTTTTGGCATGGAAATACCTTTCGGTTTTCTTCTCTGCGTAAGTCCTGCTGTTATTTGTCCTAGTCATTGTCTCTAATGTAGTACTAGTTTGAGGTGGGCTGATTTTGGCCTTGCGGATTTACGCAGTCTGCTGCGGCAACACATGCTGTCCTCGGCCCATCTCTCCCTATACCCTATTTTTCTGTCCTACTTTCTACACTGGCATTCTCCTCTCTTTTCTCCCATTCTTGTGTTATTAAGCCTAGATATTTGCATTGTCCTTAGGTATCTTCTTAGTTTTTCTATATCTTTATTAACTTCTTCCTCGTTGTGTCCTTCTTTGTTGTTAGGTTTTGAGCAGTAGGGGTAATCTAAATTCGGAATTAAACATTTTGCATTTCAGTCCGTACTCTTGCAGTTTTTTCAGAATTTGTTGGAAGTGGTAAATATGTTCTTAGTGATTCTGTGAGTAAAACATTTTGTTCAGACAAACCAAAAAAATGGTACTTAGGAGTTTCTCTAATACTCTAGATAAATATTTTTGGAAAATGGCCGGCCCGTTTTTAATCCGAAAAGGATTACAATAAACTGTTAAATGCTTCCATCTGAGGCTAATGGAAGTGTATAGAATGTTTTCCATTAGTATCTTTAAATATCCAGTACCAAATTGGTAGACACATGGACACTTCCAAAGTCTATGCAAGTTTTTAGAGAGCAAAGGCTTTGATTTTTGTTACATCATTCATTTTTAAGTAGTTAATGCAAACGCGTTGTTTGCCATGTTTTTTGTTTATTGGCACTATTGGGACACAGCAATACTGTTGCTGCTTAATTTAATAATCCTGTTTGAGCCTTCAAGGCAAGTGTTCTATGTACATCAAGGGGTTCGTACCAAGGTTTTGACCAAAAAAGATCAATTTTATGAGTAAGAGATTTGGGAACAAATGTGTGGGTACAATTTTTTGCTTGACCAGAACTTGGGTCGGTTGCTATTACAACAACTAGGTTTTAAATTAAAGTTAATTTCCATAGTACAGGCACTAAAGTGAATAGTCAATGCTAACCGTATTCCACACAGAAAATTTTACTAATTCTTGAATTCTTCCCAGTCTACTTCTATTACTCAAACAAGTACCGTCAAGCCATAAATGTGTTCAGAGCATCATCAACGTGCAAACAAACAAAAACGTTACCTGGAACAAGCATCCATCCCCCGCCTCCCAGAAAAAACCTATGAAAAAGAATTGATTGTAGATTTAACACGTCTTAGTCAATCAACCGGCACATTAGACCATTGTCGCTGTCCTCATATTACTTAGAGGAAAGCAAACCATAACATCATTGACCTAGTTTTCTTATACAAATAGTAACAGAATACAACTGTTGAAGCTGTTAATGTACTAGTGCATAATCTTGCTGTTCAAAGCTTTGAGTAGTGTTGAGCAATTAAAAGCATTTATTTCTTTTATAAACCAAAGCTAAATCTAACTTTTCAGAATTAGTATAAATTACTTTGTTCTTTAACTTTACTACTAACTAACTTTAACCTATGTACTTCTATTAGTTAATCATTTAGTATTACTTTACTTGTACAATTTGTATCAAAAGTTCCTTCAACGTTATAATTAAAAAAATTGTTCAATTTGATCTTTTAGTCTATCAAAAAAATGTATGCAACAAGTAACTATTGTATTGTTCCTAAATAATCTCAAAAAGTTCATTTAAAACATTTTAAAACAGTAATTTTGCATTATTCTGAAAAATATAAATTTATCATTTTGTAAATATATAAAACGCTTCATTTGTATGACAAACCATCATCATTAGAATCTCAAACACTTCGATTTTGAATGCCTTATTGTATGCCCATGAATGAATTTGCAATCGCTGTGCCCCGCGTGTAAAATTTCCATTAATTACAATTTATTCCCCGACGATTTTAAAATGCATAATCGATACAGGGGACGATTGCTCTTTGGTAGACGTTGTTATTGCGAGACGTGCCCTTTTCAGAAGGCCTCGAACAGTAGACACTGTTTAGCATATTGCATAAAGTTCTCATTCATCTTGCTCCGGTTCAATTAGCGATGAAGACTTTTGCAAAGACCATCGTTTAAATGACACGGATCCGCGACGGCAATCGGGAGACATCCTGATTAAGATGTATCTCCATCAAACATCGGAATCTAATGGGAACTACAGAAAATCTCCTCCTACAAGGTTGTAATTTTTGTTTCGTTTCACTTCGGAGCGTGTAGGGTAATTTATATTAATATCACGGGACGTCATTTTCTCGAGTCATTTGCATACGCGGTCGGACTTGTTATACACGATTGATGTAATCAATTATTTTAATAGCGCCTCATTTGAAGCAAATGAAGATATCTTTTGATACAAAATAAATAAATATTTCCTGCATTCATTTCCTTTCGCGTAATGAATTCTCGCATTTAAATCTTACAAGTAATGCGAATTCCATTGAGTATTTGATTTTCATGCGTCGCAATGGAATTTATCGCCTGTACAGGGTATAATGCATAATGGGGGAGATATTTGTCGCACCCCAACTTAAAACAGAGTCGCTTTAACCCTCTCGAATATTTTTAACGTACGATGTGAAAGCACTTGGCAATTTAACGCGGTGAATACTTAAAGCCATACTTTAATATTTATGTTGTGGTATTTATGGCATACATATTAATAGTAAATAGTTGTTCAGTCTAATGGTATTAGGTTTACTGGAAAATGGTAATTTTTGTTAGAGTAATAATTTATTTTTGGATGATGGGGTAAAAGAGCATTCGTTGATATAGTTTTAAAGTTTGCTTCCTATTAAAAGTTCATTGAAGTATACTTTTAGAAAAATTAATGTGCATTTATAATAATGTTATAAAAGCTACGCATAAGTTATCTGAAATAAATATGATTAAAAAAACTTTAAATAGTATTAGGTAATATTTGGTTGCAGTTATATATAAAATCATTTAACAATAACTGATAGAATAATTCATAATATTTTAATAAATTCTTATTTTAAGACAAAATATTAAATGTGGTTTTGGTACGCTTTGACAGATGTGTTAATAGTTACAACAGCAAAATAGTGGTTCAAAACAGTACTACAAAAACTCATAAAATAACAACGTCTAAAGTAATAACAGCGACAAAGATTGAAAACGTCAATAGAAGACATATATGGCGAAGTATTGGTCTTGCTGCGCGTGGTTGCTGTCTAACTAGACTTGGAATTGAGGCTGGTTTGCTTTAGTTCTAAGTAGGTATAAAGTCTTCTCAGACTTTATTTGTCCACTTGTAGACGTAAGCCTCCTATATATTTTTTTACTCACTTTTGCTTAGGGCTATCTGATATCAGTTTTTTCTATCATCTCCTTAATATCATCTAACCACTTCTTCTGTGGTCTTCCAATTCCACGTTTTGTAGCTCTTGGTCTTCACAGTGTTTATTATTTTTGTTCATTTGATTGTGTCATCTTTGGTAACCTGCGCTGCTCAGCTCAGCTCAGTATGATCAGTGTTGCTCTACTTGTGCAAAACCTGGATCTTGGCAATGGCACTATTGAACAGACTAGAAGCATTCAAAATCTGGTGTTATTGCAGAAAATTTTGTGGAAATCGCACACCAGAACGAACATTTTCTAATCCATAAAGATAGAAAACTTTTAAACACAGCAAAACAAAGAAAACTTAGTTATTTCTTCTACATCATACGTGGACCAAGATACCACATGCTCTAATATTGCAAAACAAAGTCAAAAAGAAAAGGTAAATTGGCCATAAAAAAACTATCACGGTTAAGAAACATGGAAATGGACCTATTTTTTAAAGAAATGTTCAAGACCGTTCTGCATACCAATAGTTAGTGGAAAAAAAAGAATTTTTATTTAGTTTTTGCAGATCTTTGCGTCAATATCTCTAATAGTCCAGAAGCTGATAACAAAAAAGTGCAAGAATTTTGGAAAGTGTGATAGAACGCCTCTGCAAAGTCAGCACCCCAAGTGTTGAAACACCTGGCGCTGGCACGCAAAAAAGGTGTAATTTTAATTAGTACCCAAACATTGTTTTGGAAAAGCTAAAAATTCATCAGCTGATAGTCGATGCATTACAAAACCTTAATCAAGCAGTCAGACAGCTTAATGATCAAACGCACGGCGTCAACACAGCTGCGTACATGCTACAAGAACATGTTTCAGTAAAGGTACTTTTGTAATAAGCAGTGGCGTAGTTAAAATTTTTGGGACTTACCGCAAAATTTAAAAACTTTTTGCATCTTGGATAATTCTTTCCAAAACCGTTCATATAGTAATAGGGGAAAGCTTATAGTTGAGCAAAAGACGGCGTTACAATTCTGCGTAGTGGTAGTGTAAGTTTTAAGACCTCTAGTCTTGGTATTTCACCTGGTGTAGTAGTGCACCATGTCCCAATAAAAGTATGTATATTGCTACCATGATTGCAAGAGATTGCAAGAAGCTCACATGTATTATTTGGACGTAGCCAACTACATAGACAGCTAAGAAAAATGGTTAACTGTAGAAAGTAAACTACAACAAGCAAACTTTAATGTGATTACCAAAGAAACCAAAAAAGTCTAGAAACTCATATCAAAATCAATCAGAAACCAATAAGTAAACAATAGACAATTTTGGCTCGCAGGACAATGTGGAAACGACAAACCAGTCTTGCAAGAGAGAGCGTAAACTGTGCACTCTAGATGAAAATTGTGAGACAATGATCTATCGCGGAAACCACCGACAATGCCCGGAACTTAAACAATTACGGACTAATCCGTGACCCAGTGTTTCAAACAGTCACTTTTTGCAACATGAACTATTCCCGTCCCAACCATAATGCAGTAACATTCAACGACACCTAGACACCATCACCATACAGAAGAGTCGGAAGTTCAGTTTGAAAGAGTGGAGGGAATTGATACAATTTTGAAAGCAAAGCCTCACCAATGGCATCATAGTTCTTTGTCTTTTACTCCTATTAATACTCGACTTTTACAAAAGCTAAGCTGAACAACAAAAACAGTACAATATAGGCAGGAATTCCGTCTAGTATCACTAATAAACTTTCTCCAAATAGTCCAAAGATATTGCAACCGTATATTCTGCGTTTGCACCTCCACACAAATATAACCAATATGAAAGACCAACTCCATACCGCATTAAAACGCTTCTTTTGTCAAGTAACTTTATTGATAGATAACACAAAGCTTTTAAGACCATACACGGCCACACTCTTACCAACTAGGGCAACAAATGGCACCCAACATAGTGCGTCAAAAAACATACCTAGTGCTTTCGGGTTTCCTAAAAACTTGAACAAACTTTAGAAACCATCTCTAATGATGACAGACTAATGAGTCATCTGGATGAATATATTAGCACAAGGTTGAGACCCCTGTCTATCAAATTTAAATGACCTCAAACAGTTCACCTAATACTGGCATGGAACAATTTCAACAAACTCCAGACAGGTACGTAAAAACCAAATAAAGTTCTTTGACGTCACCAGTTTAGAAACTATAATTTTTTTCCATGTTGTTCTGCTTGGCTCTCAAATTGAATAGCAAGCGTGATAATCAAGTCCAAGAGTCCAGCAAAACAACATAAAAAAAAGAAATATCATTCAGGCCACAATATAGACAGAAATTCCGTCTGTTGTCACCAAGTGATCACACTTACAACTAAACTGCAGTTTTCTGATAACCACCTTTACGGTGTCGTCGACAATATACAAGCAATAGAGCTCTTCAGGATAGTCCGAGGCTATTCCGTACTCTGCGTTTGCACCTTAATCAGAGTACAACACACACAAACTAGAATGGGTATGAAAGAACAACTTCATACTGCATCAGAAGTGATGTGGTTATTATTTCCATCAACCATTAAACATTTTCTAAATTCAAACTAAAGTACCTTCAAAATTACCTACATTTGAGGTCATTTTTTGCTTATTTTTAAGAAAAGCATATATTTTTTTGAATTTTGCTACTCTTTTACTACAATTTTAGAACAAACACTGAACTGAAGTAGTTTTGATTCCAGGAAGGTGGAAAACATTTTTTAAGCAGTTTTTTTTATATCTGACATATTTTTGTTTAATTAAAAATCTTTGACAAACCTGCAGATGTCGTTGATTAGTGTAAATATTGTTTTCTTGTTTCTGATTGTTGACTTGTAATTTAAACATGGAGAAGTCTTCTTGTGCTTGTAAACCCTTCCGCATTGCAGATCTTTGCTTACATCACTCCGCCACTGCTAATAATCTAAAAGTTATTTTTGAACTCTTTTATGGGCTGTCGTGATTTTGTTCGTTGTCATTGTTTTCCATAGTAAAATTAAAGTTACTTTAGCATATTATTAAAGTGGTCGTTGAAGTAGTGGTTTCTAAACAGGTGCGGCCCCTGATGTTTATTTCAAAACTTGAGGCCCCCAAAGTTTACAAAATAAAAGTTAAATTGTATTACATTTGGGGCCCAAAAATCTTAGCTCCGCCACTGTTTCTAAATGTGTGAGACTGTTCCGTTTAGAAAATACAATCTCATCCATGGTTATGGTTTTTTAATTGTTTTGTTGTTTGCTTGGAAAGTCAGTTTTTTGGAAAAGATGATATGCCAAGACACTAGTAATACTGAACGTTTAAAAAAAAGTATTATAAAACTTGAAAACCTCTACATCAAGAATACACGTTGCAAAGATGCCTTCCGTGGACGAATGGCCACACGAGATTGGTTTCAAACAACAAGGTTTATTGATCTCGAGACTAAACACAAACTCTTGATTGCTATGTGTCAATGGCAACAGTTTACAAAAAAGTTTTTTTTTTTGGTCTTCATTCATACCAAATCAAAGACTTTTATTAATTGCAGCTCGAAGGGCTTCAATTATGTCAAAAGCGGCAAGGCACCAATAGAATAAAATTGTCTTTAATAATTTCAAGTTTTGTTTGTGAGTACATGATGGCCGTAGAAGAGTTTCCCAGCATCGAAAAGAATGGGGAAGTTTGTAGTTATAGGTAAAACAACACCCAACACCCTTTGTGCTCATCTCTGAGTGCACATCGTAGCATTCATAATGTATTAGAAGCAGTAATAGTGCCTGCCATGTAGACGATACCACACACTACACAATATGTCTATTCCTAGCAAAGTTCTTAAAAGTAACATTAGTATGGGGCAACCATTGTAAATTAAATTAAAAACTGTAAAGACATTTCATTGAATTGTTGTCCAAGATGGAAAATATTGCAATTACTTCTGTAACCTTAAAAAAGCTGTCCAAAATTACGAACAAACAAGAAATAAAGTACTACTTAGTACCTAACGTAACCTAACCTAACTTTTTCACCAGCGTATTTAATTTTAAGTGGAAATTTAGAAATAACGTTCAATGCAGTAATTTTAATCCAGTGGCGTAGAATCAAAATTATACAATTTCCCGGCAAAACACAAATAAATCCCCTACTGTTATCCGATGGAAGTTTTGTAATTTTATTTTTATGTCATAATATTTGCAATAAAGTTATAGTAATATGAATTTGCTGCAACTTTTGCAAAATCACAATTTAGAAATATGTTTATTTTCGAAACGAAAAAAAACGACTCAACATTCTTTTAGAATTAAACTGTTTTACATGTTGTTAGAATTACAAAATAATCTCATTTGTACTTTGCGAGATATGAAAATAATGTTTTTTACATTATATTGTTTTTGTTATTTAAGGGAAAAATTAGGTGTTTAGCTAAAAATTAATTTTGTAATTAAAATTATTACTTTACATTTCGAATGAAAAAGTAATTGCTGTTCTATGTCACTCGCTATATTCATAAATCAGATTACATCATCTAATTTTCAATTACCAAATACACCATAATTGTTTTTTTTCGTCACCCTGAAAAGATTTCCAAAGTTGTAAACCTTGTAAATTTTTAATATGTGCGACACACGTGTCCACGAATTGGCGCGTAAAATTAAAAACAAACTTAATTAGGGGTTTTCCGCAGCGCTAAATGCCGCATCATAAATCAGAATTGCAAACATCGGTGGCTGTTTCGAAAGCGAATGAACCGACCACCCCCGCCCGCGTGCATCGGGCGAATGCGTATCGATAAATCCGCCACATATCATTGTCAGCCCGCCGTCGGAATAAGAGGATGTCCGAACGGAATAGTATCTGGATCGGAACCAAATTTACAATTGTACACGTCTACTAGAAGCCATAAACATGAATCAAGCAAGTGCGGGATTGGACCGGAGTGCTTGGCAAACGTCACGATGCAAAGCGATCAGACCGTTAGGCGGGCAAACAATCAACGCTCAGACAATATATTTCAATTAACTGAAACGCTCTGTGTAAATAGCGGCAAGTACTAAGCGCTAAGCGCGACACTGTCAGTTAGCTACTTGTTTGTTATTTACACCCTCCGTATAGCTACCCCATAGCGCAGCAGGACGCCAAACTACCCGCTAGATTATATGGCTTTATAACGCAACCCGAATTCTCTTTCTCTCTCAAGTTTTCGGTAGTTATGTTTCAATTGTTTTAGGGATTTCGGTGGGGGTTGGATCGCGGTCGCATCGGGGATCGTTTTTGTGGGGTGTCGCTACGTTTTACATTATTTACCGCCATTCAATAAGGGTGCACGCGAAACGTTTAATTACTCTATATTGTCTAACAACGAAACCGCATTCGTCAATCACGTGCCATGACACGCACTTCAAGCATAAATAAATAAATAACTTATATAAATTGAACACACAACATCCTTCCTACAATCTTGTAATTGTACGCAATTACATTATCACGAGGCTATTAACCAGATATGCCGGCGAGGGTGGTCAATGGTTTAGGGTGGCTCTTTGTTGCGCTGCGTGATGGAATTACATGTTAATACTTTTAATACTGCAGACACTTTATTAAGTATTAAGACCAGTTGTCTAATTTATAAAAAAGCAAGCGTCATGAAGAGGTTAGAGGTTTACTTATTCTATTAAAAGTTTAAGTCGATGTTGTGTTTGCCTTACATTGTTGTTAGCTTCACTAACTTCACGTCTTATCAATAAATTCTTCTTAATAATTTGTTTAACTTACCGTAAGTTAGTTATTAACTTTTTATAAATAAAAATGTAATAAAAAACTGATGAAATTATAGCGATAAGAGCATAAGAAATTTTACTAAAGTTATTTTGTTTTTAAAGATAAGTTCTGTTGTATATCCTGAGCTGATGAGACTATATTACGTTAGTTCTCTCCGCTGACAAGAGCAAATTTTCTTTTGGTTCCTATCCACTACTAGTGGTTTAAAGTCACATTCGCCATCTTTTCTCTGTCCTTGCTGTATATGTCTGTAAAATTTTCTACATAAAAAGTCGTGTCCATTGCGTGACCTTGCAAAGCCAAGAAATTTTCTTTCTACTAATTCCTTTATTTCCTTTCTATTGTAAGTTGAAGGAATTAATATTTTTGTTGAAATATGCGGTTTTTATACGTTTAATATGATGGTTAGGTTAGGTCAGGTTAGGACTTTTTCATTTGTTTTCCTTTCCCTTCTACGGTATTTTAAAGATTTGTCGATAAGATGTAGACATATCTTGTAGCTTCTATGTTGTTCATTGTGGTTACTTTTAGTGTCCAGTTCTCTATGCCGTACATCACTGATCAGACGTAGCATGTTATAAATCTGATTTTAAGATTTGCGTAAAAGTCTGTACTTTATAAACGTTCTACAGGCCTACTCTACTCACCTTTTAATTTTCATATCTGACTCCCAATTTTTACAAATCAATGTTCTTAAATAGTTACAGTTATTCACTTGCTCTATGGATTGAGTGTTTAATGTCAATTATCAGAAATTTTGTCTTTTTGGTATTAATGAACACCATATTTTTCTGTAAATTAATTTTTCATGTTGCCTGCAGTTAATAATGTGTTGTCTGCATATTAAATGTTGTCGATCCACACATCATTCACTTTACAGAACATATCGCTCCTTGACAGTTCTATAGACTTTTTACGGCTTAGTATTTTTGCTACCAACTAACCACTTTGGCTTTTTGAGTTTAGTACTCCTCAAAGTTTTCAAAAGATTATGATGTTGGACTCTGTCAAAGGCGTAATCATAGTCTATAAAACAAATCGTAATATTATTCCATTGATCATAACAATTTTGAGTTATCCTTTGTATTTCCACTAGTGCTTCTCTCGTGCCCAATCTCTGTCAGAATCCAAACTGCAAATTTTTGATTTTTTTTCAGATTCTGCCATATTTAATTTTAATGTGGGTTAATAGGCTGAGTAGTCTGTATTTTGCACATTTCTTTGCGTAACTTTCTTTGGGTAACGGAATAAAAGTCAAGCCATTGAGTAGGGTACTCTTTCAATTAATAGTTTAATCATTTCTACCGATATTTCATCTAGGTTAGCTGTTTTCTTATCTTTTGACGTACGTATGGTTCTTTCAATTTTTTCTTTTGTAATAAAAAGCCATATTAATTTTGAATTTGTTTGATTTTGACTTTGGGTCTTTTGCCTTCAATTAGATTACCGATATCGTTTTCCCAGATGTTTTTTTTATTGATCGTCGTTTGCTGTTTGTCCCCGTTCGTCTACCAAACTGGTAAAATTTTTTGTCAAGTATACTTCTTTAATTTTTGTATGAAGATTAAAGTTATCGGGTATTTCTTCTAAAGTTTTAAATGATCTTCTGTGTGTATAAGCATTGATCTTGGATCCCCTGGTTTTTTTTTTTTCTATGTTCTTTAAACATTGTTTTCTTTAAATCCTATTTTATTTTTTGAAGTATTATATATATATATATATATATCATAAAATATTTCATCTCTTCCCATATGTTGTCAAAAAACGTTGTTTTGCTATATAAAGTCTATTTTCTTGTTTATTTCTTAATTTACGGATTTTTTTATTTTGATGTTCATAGTTTCTCATTGTTTATTCTATACTCTAGGAATCTAATGTATGTTTTTTAGAGTTTATAATTTTTACATCAGCCTCTGCTACCAGTAGTAGATGGGCCAACGGAAAATCAGGCTCTGAGTAGGTGCTTTTGTTATGGATATTTCAAAGCGTATATTGTCAAGTATATAGTCTTTCAAATTACGTTGCAGGAGTAGTAGACTGAAGTTTTTTACGTATATAGACGTCTAGGTAGTAGTTTAAACCATATGATAGTTATCTTCATAGACTCCTTTTGTCAAAACTGTAATAATCTATCTCCTTTTTGATTACGCATCTCTAGTCTCTAGAAACCCACTTGGTCCTAAAGTCACCTGTTATTAAGATCAGCTTATTTTTTGGAGCAGCTGTTTAAAACCGTCATAAAATGCCTCTATATCTTCATCCACATAGTCTGCAGTCAGCGCGCATATGTTTAAATAATATTGATGTTGATTGCTTAAGCATTACACTTGAATAGTGCCAGTTGGCGACTGAGTAAGAACAAAAATCTGATACAGTTCAGGAAAGTTTTTTGACGATAAGTATTCCCACTCTTTTTATTTCCCAAAACAATGAATATCCTAGTATAAAGCTACCATGTCTTTGCAAAATCTAAGATCTATGATGATCTTTTCCATTTTTTGTGCTAAGTTTGCCAGTTTCCAAAGTTTGTACAGGTTTTGTACCAATTTATTTTTTTTGCAAATTTGTGTTTCCTTTAATTTTATTTAATCTTACAGTAGTTTCCTCTTGCCTTCTATGTGCCAATGTTTTTGCCAAAACAAATGAGTGCTCGGTTTATAGTAGCCCGTTACAAGACAGACGCTGTAGTGTTGCAGTACCACAACCGGTTAAATCAAAATGTAAAGTAGTTTATGAATCAAGCTCTTAAAAAATCATAGCTATCGTCTTAAGTCTAGTACACACTAGTAGACATATTGAGCAATTTTGGTCTCTGAGACGTGTCTCAGGTTGTCTACGTAGACATGTCTATAGATCAATCCCCGTCTACAGGCCTGTTGGAAGACTAAAAATCGGAATGAGAAACCGCATGCAACGTTAAACATGTTTTGCAACATTTTGACAGTGTGGACGTCACTCGGCCTCTAGAGGCAAGACACGACGTAGTCTGTTTTTAGCTACCAAGTGGTGTGGTTTCACACAAAACAATATTTTCCATGGTAAACTGCAAAGATAAGACTAAGAAATTCACATTGTAGTGTAGACGCTAGACGAGACAATAACGGTGTCTTTATATAGTCTATAGACAAATCGCGCAATATGGTCTACTAGTGTGTATTAGCCTTGATTAAAAATTACATTTTTTTAACTCATGATAGAATAATTATACTGCCATGGCTTGGTTGTCAGAGCCGTGTTAGTTAACTATAGCACCGACTTGTAAGAAAGATTGATATTTGGGTCGGTTTTGTTTGCTGTTTACTGTTTTGTGTTTTAAAATCTTTTCTAATTCTAAAATAAAATTTCAAACAACATTCAACACAACAAGACATTTCTGTGGGACGTTGTTGAGAAAAACGTTTCTGTGAAGTGTGGTACGTCTGAAGAGAAGAAAACAACTTTTCTTTAAATTCATTTTTATTTGTCATTTAACTAGTTTTGCAAATCACTGACAAATTTTTGTAACCTTATGGTTATCATTTTTGGTTCTGGTGCTGTAATAGTGCTGTATTGTCAGTCAATATGACCAATAGTTTTGAGGAACCTTCAGGTTTTGGAGTTACAATTACGTGCAAGCCTTTCCAAGCTTTTAAAAAGTATTATAATATTAGTGAGAGCTATTATTGCTTTGTGCGAGAAATATTTTAGAGCTTTGTTGGAAATTCTTTTAGGGCCTGGCGCAGATCGATTGTTTAGATTTGAGATGATTTTTCTGATTTGAGAATCAATTGCTGTTCAACAGTGTATTGTGGTCAGTAATTTCTAAGAAATTATTGAGTTTTCTGTGGACTCGTTTGAAGTGTTCCAGATTAGTGTGTTTGGTCATAGAAGAAAGCATTGAAGTTTAAAGCTGTCAGCAAATGCTTTAGCCTTTCTTTCAATGGGGTACTGTAGACTATTCTCATCATAGATGACTGAAATGAGGACTATTGCGTAAAGTTTAGATATCTGTCACATTAGATTTTCATTTTTTGATTGATTCCAAAGTTTTTTGCTGGCACTGATTTTTGTGCAACCTTATGGCCGTTCTGACTATTTAATCTCTGGAGTTGCAATGTTTTGCCATTGATGTTTGGAAGCATTTTTTAAATTAATTCTACAAGATGTTTTTTGTGCGCAAAATAATCCTAAAAGGTTATCAACCCAATCCTGAAACTTTTTAGAAGCCTTTTCCGTAGTTTTCTGAATTAGATTTAATAATAGTTTAACGGCTTCTTCAATGTCCGCAAACGTTTTTATTAGTGCTAATCTGCCAATATTTTCTTTCAGGTTTTGTGAGTAAAAAGTCGCAAACAAATTTTCCTTTATTTTCATTTGATCCCCTTTTGTATAGTTCCAGTAATTCTTGATTGCGATTAGAGCTTAGGTCATTTATTACTCTTTTCACTTAAAAGTTGACGTTCTTGAGTATTGCTACGTCAAGGTCGTCCCCTCGGTAACCAACAAAGTTGTAGTGTGTAGATTTTACTTGACCTAATACATTTGATTGCTTAGATCATTTATTGTCTACATTTTGACGTTCTAAAGTTGACGTCCTTGAGTAATGCTACGTCAAAGTTGTTGCCTCAGTAAGCAGCAAAGCTGTAGTGAGTGGGTTTTACTTGACCCAATCCTTAGTAGCCTTTTTGCTCAACGTAGTTTTGACACTGTTCTATGCTGGGTGCTTAGAATTGAAGTCTCCAGCAATTATAGTGAAAATATAGTTCAAGAAAACCGTTTTAACATCCACTATTTTGATAAGGTTAGTTGGATTGATGTATGCAGATGCAAGCTCGAGTGCGCCCAGTTTCAAGCGAGAGAGAGGCAGTACCCACACTGGACCAGTGATCACTTTGCAAAGAATACTGCCGCACAGCTTCACTTTAGTTTCAACGTTCCCAAGTACGTGAATATATTTAAGACACTCAGCGTATGTTTGGATTTGTGGTATAACTCATACACTAACATGACGTCATAACGTACTGTATAAAAAAACTCTTTTATTTTGCTCATTTTATCTGGAATGTTGTTTGCATTCCAAAAGTAAATTTTGAGTAATACGTCGGGTATATTATGGGTATATTATCTATTTTAGTTTTAGATATCAAAAATGGTAATGATTTTTTGTTGAATATTAGTAAACTGTGCGCAAACAATTTGTTTGCAGTTGCAGCAGCTTATTTGCAAAAACCTGAGCTTTTTGAGGTAGTATTGTCTTTGAAATGTTGAGAAAAGCCTAGAAACTATTGTTCCTCAGTTAAAACAAATGCCGGTGGACGTAGATAAAAAATTAGGTTAAGGTTAGGTGAGGTTGTCGTCACCGGCGAGGTCTACGTTTATAGCAGCTAGTTTGAACCTAACATTGGTGAAAACCTTTTCGACTTTTCTTGATGGGAGCGGATAGCCCTTTTACCGTTTGGTCTGCAATAAGCGAGAATGGTTGGTGTGCATTTGCTGAAATTAACTGCTTGGGGGTGGCTGGTTTTTAGTAGAAATCTTTGGAATCTTCTTCCTTATTTGCTTCTATTAAGATATGTTGAATTTTTTTGGAGTCGTCAGGTGCAATGTCTGTAATATTGTCTGGTGCAAGGGAGTCCTAGTTGACGTTGTTGATGACTCTGCAGGCACCAAGTTATGGAGAATGAAATCATCCTCATCATCCAAGGAAGAGTCTACAGTTGGGTGTTGAGAGAGTAGACTACTTCTTTAGCTCCATGTTTTTGCTAGTAATGTGTAGAAATGGAGGCGGTGGCAAAAAGAGCCATCAATTCAATAATTTCTACCATCCTTTTAATGGTTGCGTTCAAGACCTGGATCTGAAGGTCAAATTTGAATTCCAGATTTTTTTTTTCATTTTTCTGCATTTTCTTCTTGAGGGCAAAAGGTCTTCTAATAAGTTGTGGTGTTGCTGCTCTGGCAGTGGTGCTATTGCGGCAGTAATTCGTTCAGCAGTCGTTCAATCTTTTAAATGTAGATTCTGCAAGTAGAAACTTGTAACCCTTTTCTTGGCTATTCTATTGTTAGTCTTCCTTGTGTACCAGAATTTGTCTGTTTTTTTTTCAATATCTACGGTTGGTCCATATTTGTATAGGCAGAATCGTATCAGAATTGATATTAGATTATTTTGGATTGTACCAATTTGAAGAGTGTCGTTGAGCGACCAATTTGTGAATGTTTTCACTTGCCCATCAAGTACCACGCGTAACTTTGTTGTTGTACTCTAATCTTTAATAATGCAATGATGTAGCAGATAAAAATTTTGTTTGTCGTCTACTAATATTTTTATAACGTGGTCCAATTTTTTGTACTCCTGAGAAAACAAATATTCAAGTTATCCTTTCCGGAAGCTTTGTTTCTCTAACGCATAAAATCTCTCAGTAACCATGATTAAAGATTTTTCTAAAGTGCACTTTGCAGAGTGAAATTGCAGTCTTGCAATGAAACAATCATCCATAAGTCGCTGACTTAATGTTTTAAAGTATTCTTCACAAAACCAAGTCTTCAAATGTATGCGTCAAAAAATGTGCCAGTTCTAATTTCCAAAATCGTTGAAGTTGATTGTCTAATGTGACAAGAGCTAAGTTGCAGACTAGATTTAGGAGTGCTTTGAAAAATTTGCCTGACACTATCCACTTCAATCTTGTTTTTTTCTGTAAAATGAAGATTGGTGAAGATGCGGTGTACTAGTTAGCGTACTCAACTGCTACACCAAGCGTCTCGAATTTGAGTCGCCTATATAAAAGGTCAGTTTTTCTAGTTAAGAAGAAATGTGTTGTAATGAGTAAGGTGTTTTTTGAATAAGAATAGAAACTTTAGTAGTTCTTGTGTACTGCCTTGATGTTGTGTTCACGTTAAAGAACCCAATAATTTAAAATGGAACATGTGGTAGTCTTAAGCTCTGGCGTCGATGATTAACACTGGCAGCAGAAATAGACGTTAAATAAATGAATTAACTAACTAAATAACTTTATTATTAATTTTTCTGCAACATCAAAGATGAGTTGATGGTTTTCTTGTTATTTAGTGAATACACAAGTCTGAAAACCAGTGGTCCAATATAGTAGTTTCCTATACTGTGGATCTAACATTTATTATCGCGGCTGTTTTTTCTCTTATATACGGTATATCTTTACATTAAATTGGCACGACAACCCCTCAAAATTTGGGACAAAAAAATACAAAAAGTTTACCAACTTTAAGAGTTTAGAACAAAATTTTTTTTTTTTTTTTTTATTATTTTATTAGTTATTTAAAGAAAAGTTTTTGTTTAATTTTTACACCTTTACTTTTGACATAAAATAACTTTTAGCCAAAAACCTCGTTTGGCCGTAAAAAACGTCGATCATCAAAGAATTGCTAAAAATTTGTATGCTAAAATTTAACACTTGCGTGTTCCAAACGATACACTAAAGACGCACTTTCAAAGCAAAATTCTGGTTCTTTGCTTGGATTCATGGAGTTTTCCCAAGCAATCAAACAATTTGACGCTTTTCGGTTTAAATTCATTTGCTCTCGGAAGGAAAGTTTTTGAAAAAGTCTCAGATTCCTTCTCGCTGCTGTAAGATATGACAAAATTAAGATTTTACTTCTAAAATCACTAAAATCCGGCCATAAACTGTTAATAAAAAAATAACATCTTTAAAATTGCAAAATCTAGCTTTGAAGCACAAATTGTGTTAGAAAAATCTAAAATATGCTCATTAACTGTCAAAAGGTGCAAAATTATATTTATAGAATGTGCTCAAAAATAGTAAAATTCTGTTATAAAATGTTTTTTTTTAAGAACAAAAATCCGGCCAAAAACAGTTCAAAATTGTGAAATTCTTATAAAATGTCAAAAATAACAAAATCCGGTTGTAAAATTTTGAACAATAATGAGAAATCACCACCAAAAATAGTAAAATCCAGTTATAATATATTAAATTTTTTTAAAGAACACAAATCCGGCTGAAAACAGTTTAAAACTGTAAACTTCTTTCCATAAAATGTCAAAAATAACAAAATCCGGTCGTAAAATTTTAGACAATAATCAGAAAGCACCAGAAAGCACCAGAAAGCTCAAAAATAAAAAAATCCGGTAATAAAATATTAATTTTTTTTAAAGATCAAAAATCGGGCCAAAAACAGTTGAGAACTGTAAAATTCTTTTCATAAAATGTCAAAATTGACAAAATTCGTTTGTAAAATTTTAGACAATAATCAGAAAGCACCAGAAAGCTTGAAAATAGTAAAATCCAGTTAAAAAACATTAAATTAAAAAAAAAAATCCGGCCAAAAACAATTAAAAACTGCAAACTTCTTTCCATAAAATGTCAAAAATAACAAAATCCGGTCGTAAAATTTTAGATAATAATCAGAAAGCACCAAAAAGCTAAAAAATAAAAAAATCCGGTTATAAAATATTAATTTTTTTTAAAGATCAAAAATCGGTCCAAAAACAGTTAAAAACTGTAAAAATCTTTTCATAAAATGTCAAAAATAACAAAGTTCGATCGTAAATTTTTTGACAATGATAAGAAAGCACCTCAAAACTAATAAAATCCGGTTATAAGATATTAATTAAAAAAAAAAGGTCAAAAACAGTTGAAAACTGTAAAAATCTTTCCATAAAATGTCAAAAATAACAAAATCCGGCCTTAAATTTTTTAACAATGATCAGAAAGCACCAGAAAGCTCAAAAATAATAAAATCCGGTTATAAAATGTTAATTAAAAAAAAATCCGGTCAAAAACAGTTGAAAACTGTAAAATTCTTTCCATGAAATGTCAAAAATAACAAAATTTTGTTGTAAAATTTTGAACAATAATCAGAAAGCACCATCAAAAAGCCCAAAAATAGTAAAATCCAGTTAAAAAACATTAAATAAAAAAAAAAAAAAAATCCGGCCAAAAACAGTTGAAAACTGTAAACTTCTTTCCATAAAATGTCAAAAATAACAAAATCCGGTCGTAAAATTTTAGACAATAATCAGAAAGCACCAGAAAGCTTAAAAATAAAAAAATCCGGTTATAAAATATGATTTTTTTTTAAAGATAAAAAATCGGGCCAAAAACAGTTAAAAACTGTAAAATTCTTTTCATAAAATGTCAAAATTGACAAAATCCGTTTGTAAAATTTTAGACAATAATCAGAAAGCACCAAAAAGCTTAAAAATAGTAAAATCCGGTTATAAAATATTAATATTTTTTTTAAAGAACAAAAATCCGGCCAAAAACATTTGAAAACTGTAATTTTTTTTTTGATAAAATGTCAGAAATATCAGAATAACATTATTTTTAATTTGATTTTCTTGACAATTTAAAAAAAAAAACTTCATCTATTTATTAAAAACACTTTATATTTTATAAAGTAAATAAAATTTAATTTATATAATTTTTGGTGACTTAACTAATGGCTTCTTTTAACCGCATTAATTAATTTAACAAGAAAAATAAAAACATTCTAATTACTCGATAACCGGAGCCAAAAACAAAGCCATTAATTATTTCCGAAAAATTCTTCAATAGATTTCTGACGTAGCGCGCTCGCCTCGGATCATAAATAATCCCGAGGAAAACGCTCTCAAAAGTCTAAACAGTCCTGCTGGAAAACAAGCGATCAGTGCGCTCGGTTAACTGAGCGCCCGGTCAGGCGGCCCCACAATAATTTTCTCTTATTATTTACAACAACGTGCGCAATATAAGTAATATATGGATTAATAAATCTGTTTTGTTCGCAGAAATGCGCTGAGGCAGCAACGTACAGCGTCTCTGAACCGTTCAACAAAAACAAAAACCGGAAATCCCACAATGCAGGAAAGGTCCCTTTCCAGTCCACCCATCCCAGACGGGAGACCTTTAGACCCAGCGGTTTTTACAACCCCGGTATGTATTACCATTTTTTTTAATTACTTGATAAATCACACTTTAATCTCTTGCTGCATATAAAACTTAATATCGGAACGTATCAATCGCTTTTAAATGCCATAACATGCACCTAAATTTCCAGGCCATTGGGCTGATGCGATGGCCCCGCGTTAGAGAGATCTCCGACAATGGGGCCGGAATGAATTCCGAATTGTTTGCTAATGGCAGGTGATTTTCGTTTCGTTTCTGTCGTCGTTTATCACTTTTAATCGCTTCCTATTTGTAAATATATTCTGCACGGATAGACTGCAAACAAAATGATACGTCATAAAAGGAAATGGGCGAGCAGTGTGCTGATGAGGTGCACATTTCGGGATATTAATAAAGTATATATTGAAAGTCGTTATAGGTCAGCGAAGAATATTATTTATTGATATCATTACAATAAATTACAACCATCAATGGTGATTATTATGACTGCTAATACTTATACAATATTCTTACTTATAAGGCGTTAAATGTTTGTTTTTCTTTATTTGATTTTATAAATTTGTATGCACATTTGATACTTTTTGAAATTGATAATTTGTGTTTTTAATTTTTAAATTAATATCGGTATTATTTGAAGTTAAAACTCTATATTTTTTATATGATTTCTTTATCCTAAAATTATTAATTTTTCTTCTAAGGTCCGGCGAATTACGTGCAGCATAAGCCGGTGGATCCGAAAGGCTACTATTTCAAACAATCTCCAAGATTTCCAAGACCAACGGATACCCCAGGCCCCGGAACCTACTGGGTAAGATTTCCAAGATTGTACGCTTATCATACCCCGACCCCCTTAACCACGTGGAAATAATGAATTTTAAATTCCGCAGCGCAAAGTTATTAAACAAAGTTCAAACTGCGGACCGTAAACTAAGAAAAGAGGCGCTAACTGTGCGCCGCCGTCTCCGGGGCTGTGCAAACTCCCCTAAAACTTATGCAAGATGACACGTGGCTCCTCGCCTCATTTAGCCTTCCCCAGAAACTAAACTAAGTAGCAAAGTCAACACAGACTTGGTAATACTAATATGCGGTTTGTGACGTCGGTTTCCGCGTGTTATCGTTGCGGATGACTGTTTGTGCACGATTCGCTGTTAGTATTGACGGTAACATTATTATGCAAGGTTTTATTTGATCGCGCGGAGAAATAAACATAATGTCAAGCACTCATTATTTCCGCTTGAAACTTTGTGCTAACAGGCGACAATGGGGGACAGAAAAAGTAACATCATTCAAGAACACTCGGAAAACAATCATTGATCAGGGCCTGTGTACGAACAAAAAAAAAAGGAACAACAAGATGAAAGAAATTAATTCTCGAGCTTGCTCCTTGTGTGCTTAGTCTTTAAGAGGACGGGTATGCAAACAGTTGGAACTATAACAGTATTGGCATAAAGAATTGCCAGGACTAATCGCTCCATCATTGATGTTTGCTTTATGCTTATATGGAATAAAAATCCTTAAGTAAATTCCAATTTAACTATGTGAAGGATTTAAAATACGTATAATGAAGATACTTACTCTCATTTTAAATACTAGTTTGATGTCCGCATTTAATACTTAAATTATATTAACAAAGAAAATATAAAATATATTTAAATTATATTTTTCTTGTTTGAAGATATAAATAGAAGGACTATTTATAATTTTGTAAATTGTAATATTAGTTTCGGGCATTACAACATCATTTATGTGTAATACAGCAGGTGAAATTGCGGTTAATAATAGTAGTTAGGGTTCCCGGTTCCAATCCAAATGAGCATAGATAATTGTTTGTGTAGGGCAGTGTTTCCTGAACGTCTTCCTTCATTACACAACACCACTGATAAGAAAACTAAATGTAGGTAAACCATGAAACGATAACAAAACAACAAATAGTTTGCAAAGTTACTCATAAATATAAAATTGTGTAAATACCTTAATCTAAATGATTTAATTTTTCTGCAGATTTACATAAAATTACTTTTTAAATTGTAATGATGAATTTGTTTTGGTAATGTGATTCATATAAATCTTGTCAAAAACCCGTTCCTTGCTTTTATAAGGATTTAACTCTACAAACTTCTTACACATATACAGATCAATTTTCGTAATAAAAAAGCGCTATGTTACCACTACTTACATAATTTTATATATTAAGGTATTATTATGTATCTAAGTTGTCTCTCTGGATAGTAAGATGCTAGACAAACTGATGAAGGGTGCATACCCTGAAACACGGACTGTGTCATACTGGGTATAGAAGCAATTTAAATAAAATCTTAACTGTCTTATTTTACTGATATTTAACTGTTAGGCAAAATGTTTTTAGCAGTTTTGTACGCTTATATATAAATTAACTGAACCGGCCCAGCTCAGACTCCATAGGAAAGTGAACAAGGCTTTGAGCAGAACCAACGATATCACTTAAAACAAAATTTGATCCAACAAAAAAAATCTTTAAAAAAATAGTTGCGCAACCCCATAAGGTTTCAACACCAGAGCTAGGGGTGCTAGACACATTCAGTTATGAAAGTACAGAATCGGCAACAACCTCATTCTCGAGCTGCAGCAGTCCATTGGTACTTCAAGTCAAGATTAAAATAATCAGCTTCGATGAACCAGAGAAGTCTAAACACAGATTAACCAAGCACAAACTATTAACGAGTGTTGATGTTGTCCTACCGCCTGTAGAGCAAACCTGGCATCAGATAAGACACTAGACCAAGTTCTAGAGTTAACTAAAATCCACCTCAGTGCAATGAAACCCAATGTTCAACTCTTCTTCTTCTTCAATAGCCTGTTATATTCATTCTTGAACGTAGGCCTTTCCCAACTGTTTTTATTTTTCTCGGTTTTGTGCTGTTTGATTCACACCAGTCCAGCTGATCTTTTGAGCTCGTCGTACCAGCGCATAGGTAGTCTTCCTCTACCTCGTTTATGCTCGTATGGTCTCCATTCAATAATTTGTCTGTCCCATCTTGTTTTGTCGCTTTGTGCGATATGGCCTGCAAATGTCCACTTGAGGGATTTTGGTATCTGTTTTGTCTTGTTATTTCTATCATCGATTTTTCCGTTGCCCGTTGTGCGACCTTCATTGACTCAATATTTTTACTTGTTGTTGTCCAGTTCTTTGCACCGTAAGTTATGACGGGCAGTATGCACTGGCCAAACACTCTTGATTTTAGATGTTGGGTAATCTTTTTGTTCTGTAAAATAAAGGCCAGTTTTCCAAAGGCCGTCTACTCAAATCTTATTTTTTTTTACTTCTTCCGTCTGATTTGTTCTGTCGATAGTCAGCTTTTGTCCAAGATAAATATATATATATATATATTCCTCTACATTTTTGATTTCTTCTCCTCGAACCGATATTGGCTCTTCTTGTTCTTGATACATTATTTTTGTTTTTGATAGATTCATTTTAAGTCCAACCCTCATTGATTTTCTATTTAGGTCAACAATCATTTCATTAAGGTCTGCTTTATTGTTTGCGAGGATAATGATGTCATCAACATATCTTAAATTGGTAAGTCGGCTTCCTTTGATATTAATACCTTTTTCCTTCCAATCTATTCTCTTGAAAACATCTTCGAGTGTCAGAGTGAAGAGTTTTGGCAAAAGGGAATCACCTTGACAAACACCTCTTTTAAGTTGGATGGGTTCAGTCTTTTCGTGTAGGTTATAGGTTGCCGTTGCATTCTCGTTACACTCTTTTATTAAGTTGATGTATCTATGGTCGATTCTGCTGTTTGCCAATGCTTTATAGACGGCTTACGTTTCTATACTATCAAACGCTTTTTCGTAGTCTATAAAAGCCAAGTGAAGTGGAAATCCGTATTCGTTTGTTTTTCTATTATTATTTTCATTGTTAGTAGGTGGTTGTTTGTACAGTAGTTTTTTCTGAATCCAGCCTGTTCGCATGGCTGATAATCATTTAGTTTTCTTGCTAGTCTGTTGGTTATAATTTTTGTCAATATTTTGTATAAGTGTGATATCAGGCTGATTGGGCGATAGTTTTCCAATTTGCTGTTATCTCCTTTTTTGTATATCGGCACCATATTTGCGTTTTTCCATTCTATAGGTATCTTTCCTGTTTTAAGGCAGTTGTTTAGCAGAGTAGTTAATTTTGTTAATATTATGTCTTCTTCTTCTCTAATCATATCTACCGTGATATTGTCATCTCCAGTCGCTTTATTAGCTTTCATGTTGTTTAGAGTTTGTTTAACTTCTTCTTTGTATATTTCTGGGAAATCTTCGGAACCTATGTTTTCAATCTTTTTCATTGTCATATTAGTATATTCAGATGCTGTTTAAAAAAATAGTTGCACAACCCCATAAGGTTTAAACACCAGAGCTAATTCATAACTGAATGTGTCTGGACATTCAGTTATGAAAGCACAGAATCGGCAACAACCTCATTCTTGAGCTGCAGCAGTACATTGTTACTTCAAGTCAAGATGTTAAAAATAATCAGCTTCGATGATATATTAGTATCTTCTATTTCAGATGCTGTTTTTGATGTCTCTATAAAAAATGTCTAAATCATTGATAACTTCCCCTTTTTTATTGCGTAATGCATATATTAGCTTTTTACCTATGCTTCGTTTAAGACACTTCATGCTTTTATTGTCTTGTATAACTTTGTTCACTAGTTCTATGTGTGGTGTATATCTCTGTTTTCTTATACTCCTTCTGATTTGTTTATTTATTTTGAAGTATTCTGGAGATGCTCTTTTGGTTTCTTTTGCAATTTTTTTTTCCATTAGGTTTCTAGTTTTGTCGTTAATATTTTGTAGTTTTTGAGTTTTACGTGGTACTACTTCTGTTAGTTGTTTTACTGAGTCCTGTATTGCAGTAATCAATTTTGTGTTGGCTTCATCAATCGACTCAATAATCAGGTCTACATCTTTTAAGTTTTTTGTTAGTATTTCTTCATATATGTTGTGATAGTTGATACCATTTTTCTTCTTTCGAGTTTTTTATTGATAATAAACATTGACCTTACGAGTCTATGATCACAGCCGGTATTAAAGGAGTTTAGTGTAGTCACATCCTGAATGGTTTCTTTTCTGTCAGTAAGCAAGTAGTCTATTTCATTCATTGTTTTTCCGTCTGGGGAGATCCATGTCCATATTTTTTTGCTGTATTTGCTCATAAAGTTCATCATGATGTTGCCTCGTTCAATTCTGTTTCCCAAACCATAAATCCCTAGATATTCTTTGTTTTCTTCATGTTTTTTTCCTAATTTGGCGTTAAAATCTCCAATTATTAGTTTTCTGTGTGTAGGGTCAGTTTCTATTACGGTTTTTAGATGTTCATAGAACTCTTCAACTTCTTCATCTGTATGTGTTGATGTGGGTGCGTAGACTTGTACAATTTTCAGTTTTATATTAATTGTAATTTTTAGAATGATGTAGGCAACTCTTTCCGAGACCACTTTAAAGCATTTTACAAGTGGTGTTATTTTCTTGTTAATAATAAATCCTACTCCTTCTACGTTTACATCTTCTCCACCTTGCGTTGTCCAGCCCTCTCCCGCTCTTCTGATCTCGCAAAGCCTTAAAACATCCCATTTTATTTTATTTAGCTCTTCTTCTAGTTCTACTATTTTGACGGTTTCTCTTAGTGTTCGAGCGTTGTAGGTTGATATCCAGAGTTTTGTTTTTGTTGTCTGTTTGTGTCGATTTCATGCTCTCCCCTGAATTCTTACAGCAGTCGGTTTGATCAGAGTGAGATTCCTCTACTCACCTAGGGTATTTGTACTACGGAATTCGACATTGCATATGTTGGGAAGTAGTTGGCAGTGTGAAACGTTGCGCTTGCCAAGCGTCTTGACGAGTCCTGTTTCCAGGAATAATTCAGCAACCCATTCTGGAAACAGACGTGGTTTGCAACCGCCCATTCTAGGACAGACGCTGCGGGTACCTGTTGGTCCACGGGAGGTATTTTATTTCCTTCCTACTCGGTATATCTACCGAGCTTTCCTCTATCCGCCACCTTATGACGCGTCCTTTATGGGTTTCAGGTTCCCAGGAAATGTTCAACTACAACTTGACAAAACAAGATGTTTAAATTCGGTAATAATTTAAATTATTTATCTTTTATTAAAATATCTACCTTAGATAGACATACAGCACTGGAGACGGTTTTTCCAATCCTCATATCAGTGCTAGAACTTGGATACTGGATTAGCCTTTAGCTGGTCGGTTACAGCTGTTTACATATTTTTTGTGTCCCAAAATGATGCTCATTAAGATGAATTTTTAATCTCGGGAAAAAATAGTAACGTAGACTCAAGTCAAAAGGTGAAAAGTTACGGTCGGTTACAGCTGTTTAAATTGTTTCTCGTGTCCCTTCAGGCAAATTTTTAACTTCGAAACAGGGACTCAAGTCAGACGAATAAAGAAACTAAAAAACAACAGAAATGTTTTTACTGGCCAAAAACTTGTTCATTAAAATTGCTGTGTGATAAGACGCTTTATTGTGAGTTTTTCTTGAGGCACAAACTTTTGTGGACAATTTCCTAGCTATCAAAAAAAATAGCATGCATTTGTTCTTTGACTTACTTACTTTTGCTTTTTTTGAGCTTTGGATGTGTGCCATTCGATGCTTTGGCGCTTGATTTTCTGGTCGTACTCAAAAACCCAAGATTTGCTACCAGTAATGGCACATTTCAAAAAATAAAGATCATTTTCAATCAATTTCAAAAAGTAAAGTTTCTTTCTTTTTTGATATTTTTTTGATTCTGCAAGAGGTTATTGTATCCATTTTTGCACAAATTTTTCTCATCCAATTCATTCATTAAAATTTGATGTAGTAAAATTCAAATACAACTCTTCCCGACCAGTCTATAGGCCTGCTGAAGTTTTGTAAAAGATTCCGTTGCACTGTGCTCAAGCTAAAGCAAAATCGTTGTTCAAAATTGATATCAATCATTTTTAGAACGCACTAAAAAAAAACAGCTTTACAAAAAAGTAACTATGGATTGTCAAATAACTATATAGCAAGTTTTAACTTATACTGAAACAGTATTATTGATTTACCTGCCTCTTTTCCAAGTCCCGCATTCCAAGTGTTGCTAAACGCTATGTTGCCGGTCTCATTACTTAATAGATCCAATTGCTAGACGGCATTTTCTTAAACAAAATTAAGCTTAGTCAGATTGTTGCTAAGCCTTTAAAACAATAGTAGTGCCTTTTCAAAAACTCTGCAACAATGACCTACTTTTCAAAACAGCTCCAGAAACCTTAATAGGGACTAAAGGAGAATCTACAGGTTTCCTGTCTCTATTGATACATTTTTGAATCTATTACACCGCCCAAGGTCTTTTGGCATCTGCTGGACAAAACCGCTGTCTTCAAACTAAGCCGCAATCATCATTGTTCTTCTTCTTAAAACAGCACTACTAGCATCACACTTAATTATTGTTGTTAATTATTTTGCCGTCATTTTTATAACACTAACAGCAAAAATATTTGTTCTTTTGGTTACTACAACCACCTTATGACATTGTGGTAACTTTTAAGCCACAGGATAAGTCTTATATGGTCATCGTGACAATATAATAGCCTACATGTACTTCTGGCCTAAGTTGTGATGTTACCCGATCATAAAAACAAAAGTCCGAAGATCACATAAAATTTTTTTGGCTGTACAAATTTTGTTTTTTATTGGTCATAAAAAAATGTAAAAATCTAAAATTGTAGGTTTTAGACGTCAAAAAATAACACGCATTCCTATGGTCCACAAAAGTCTGCCTGCCAAGGGATTTTTTTGTATAGTTTTGATCACACAGCAAATATTTTCTTGCACAAAAACAGCAAAAGAAAGTTTGATTTGATTTCAAATTTAACAAAAAAAAATGCCGACAATTTTTGTTACGTAGCTCCTACTTCAATATTTTTACCGTATCCGCATGGCAATTTTTGTGACCGGTGGACGAGAAAGTATCCCAGTAGCTGGTGAGGTACCGCTACTAAAGTAATCAGAAAGTTACGTAATTTTCCATCGGCAATAAAAAAAGTTTTATTATACAAAAATTAAAGGGGAATATTGGTTCTTTGAAAAGAATAGAATTTTTTAAAATCACACGTTTCTTAGTTTTTTTTAATTCAAAATTTCAGTTCCTTGAGTCCCACACCGATATTTATAACATTTTTTTCAATCCTAACAAATTACTAGAAAATGTATAGCTCAAAACCAAAAAACAATTTGAATCAAAAATTTATTTTAAAAGTAAATTTGATTCAACACTTTTTTCAATTTTTACAAATTATTTAAGAATCTAAAATTTTGGGTTTCGGACTATATTGGATTCCTCATTTTAATTTAGTAAACCCAACACTATTTTTTTTAATTTTACAAAATAATAAATAAAGACAATAGTGTCATTGACAATTTTTACAAAACAAGAAAAAAGGTTTTGAGTTTCAGAGGTCAGTGAAACTTAAAACTTTGAAAAGTTTTTGCAAATTAAAAAAAAAAATATATTTGATTTCAGATTTCAATTTTGTAAACCCAAAACAAAATTTTAATTATTACAAAACACTAAAAATTGTAAACATTTTTGAAAAAAATACTGCTTTTGTACACGTAAATTTAATCCCCATTTCAATTTCGTTATTAGTTTTTTTTTTAATTACTACAAAATGCAAAAAGATGTTGAGCTATAGGTTTAACACCTCAAACAAAAAATCTGATTTTGGAAACACTACTATTTATCTACTTACATTTGATTCGTTATTTCAACGCTATTTTGTAAGAGAGTAAATTTTGTAAATTAAACATTTTTTTTTGCCAACTAAAGACGTAGCTCATCATCTGATGATACGCACCTTAAATGCTAGGTCATAAGTTATGGGTCATAAGTTATGACCCAACTAAACTTTAATGAACTCAGGTTATATGCATTTGTCAATTTCAGAAAACGTAGTAATTTTTATTTTTAGTTCTGTTCATAGTAAAAGTAACTCTGATATTATTGCGGTTAAAATTTGATTAAACCAATAAGAAACATAAAATAATTAAAAAAATTATTCAAACTTAATCCAACAATCACAACGACCAAAAAGTAGAATTTTTGCTTTTACATTTATGTTATGCATATCAATTCTGGCAAACTATTATTAAAAAGCTTTTATTGTAAATTTTCTTCATATACAACCAAACCAATTCATAACTTCAAATTCTTTATTATTTACATAATTGTTTTGTATAAATCAATAAATTACTTTTACATTTAACTTTTTTTATTATTTTATAGTGATTGAACTGTTCATTATTACAAAAAGTCGTCTCCTAACGTTATCGCTCGTTTCAAGAGCAAGTGCGAATAAAAACTAGTAACAGAGCAGAGAGATAGTGAGGTCGGAGCATTGCAAATCAGTCTTCTAGTGTCGGCTTTAGTGAGTGTATGCAAAGTGGTTCCACTAAATTAATCGATTCGTTTCATTGTTTTAATTAAATGTGGGTGATGCGGCGGAGTACAAGTGGATGGGTGTGGAGTAAATTAAATTATTTTAAAGGTACGGTTTACATGCAGTTAGCTGTTGATAATACAGTAATCAATTTGCAAAAGCAATAATATAAATAGAATTTATTACTGCAATATTATATTAAATTTAAAATTTTCATAACTGGAAACAGAAATTTAAGCAGTCATGTAGATTAACCTTGAGAAGTTGCGGATTGTAATTTTTAGGAAATAACGAATTTGAAATGCAATTTTCATTTATTGATTCTGCTAAAACAATTCTTTATAATTATCTATGAACATTTAGTAAATAATAAATAATAGTTCTTCTTCAAAAATATTAAAAACCAAATTATAAAATATGTATCAGACAAGTTATATAATTGAAGAGGTTGATGGATTTTTATCTGCCTTAACACTTTAATTAAGGGTTGACAAACCCTTTCAATTTAGCAATAATTAACAACTTGTAAGTTGACGATACATTACTAAAACACCCACACAATTTTATTAGATGCAAGAGAAAACATTTGTATTCAATAAACACGACGTATTCCGACCAAACAAAAAAAATTAAAAAACAAAACTGACAGTTTATGCGGTAATTCTGCATTCGTATATATTACATATCCTTTGCATGCAGAGCTGAGCAAATTCCATTCATTTCGCTTCGAACCCGGCGCCCGAGCTATATATAATTCTGCACGGATTAACTGATAATACATTAAAGCGCGCCCGGCAATTTAAATTACTCTCCACTCGCCCGAGCATTAATTCAAACATAATAATAAACTTTTCATGTGCGGATTAGAAGCGCACCGAGTGCATCGCGTCTTAATAATATCCCACCTTACACCCTCTTGGGCGGGCTGAAGAACCCGTTGCGGCAATCTGGATGAAGCTATTATACTGCTTGCGAAACGCGATCGAGAGTTATAAAATTAATCCTAAAACAATTTAATGGATTTAATAGGTTTAATTAGTTGTTCGTATAGTTTAAAGCTACAGTTTGAGAATGTGTTGAAAGTATAGTAGTTACGTTTTTGCAAAGCACCGTTCAAGTTTAGTTTTAATACGGGCAGGAGATAATTGTAAAATGTATTTTTCTAGCAATTCAATTTTGCAATTGAGTTTTTTTTTCATAAATAACTACTGATTTTCTAGGATGACGCAAAGAATGTCATATTGGGGATGAATTATTATAAATCTGGCTTTTTGATCTATAAATTCGGCCATTTATACACAAATCTGTCAAAATAAACTCAAATTAAATTAAATTAAATGTACAAAATTACTATCTGGTTAATACATTTCTAAATGAGGTGATTGTTGGATTAAGTTTGAATAATTTTTTTATTTATTTTACGTTTCTTATTAGTTTAATCAAATTTTATGATTTTTGATTAACGATCCAAATTAAGCACCCGCAATAATATCAGACTTAATATTACTATAAATAGAACTAAAGATAAAAATTGCTATGTTTCCTGAAATTGACAAATGAGTTCATTAAAGCTTGGCTGAGTCATAACTTATGACTGAACTAAACTATGACTCATAAGACTTTTGCCACTTAATGGTTGATCCATTTCAGGCAACAAAACTTGATTCATTTGGTAACAACTGTTTGCACCATTGCGGATTTGTTATTAGATCGATCCTGGAGTTTGATGCCACACATTTTTTTCATCTTTGATGGTGCCGGGATTCTTGTATGCCATGCTTTTGCTAAAAAGACTTTTATTTCCATGGGTTTGATAATTTTTTTCTTAAGTTAAAGTTTCTTTAACATTTTGTGTAAATCCGGACATTTTTCTGATGCCTATTTGCGGCGTTAAAAGCAACATTCCGTGATTGATTGCTGGCCAGATTTGGTTAATTGTTATCATTTCTTTCTTTTTTAGCCTTGGGTAGGAAGCATTATACTCTTTAGCAATTTCATTCTTTTCTTCTGTTTTGTTTGTCATCGATTGTTTTTTTGGAGCTTTGTGTCGAGCAACTAGGTATCAGCTTGTGTAATAGTGGTAAACAAATTAAACGCTTTGGTTAAGACTGGGAAGCTATCCGTTTGATTAAGACTAGAAAGCTTTCTGCTTCTTTTCTTTTGTTGATTTTAATAGTTTACTAAAAGTTTCCTCTTTTACTCTTTTACTACTCTGAAGTAGCATCTCAGAAATCCTTAGGCTTTATTGAAATTACTTCTATGCTAGCATGGTAAAACGCATACAAAGTATAAATTTTTGCAGATTTGGTCGGGTGCAAGTTTTAAAGTAACTATGCCATCAAAGCTTTAATCTCTAAATAGTACTTTACCAATTTTTTTTTGGCGGTTTTTTTGTGTTTCTTGCTAGTTGTTGAAACTCAAAGCCTTCTTACTCAAAAGCTTAGTACAATTGGTTGAAGGTTGAGTAAGGTAGTTAGTCGTCTTTTAATGTTGTAACGGTGGCCCAACTGTTTATTCTTGTATCAAAAATCTCCCGGTTAGATTATTACCAAAATCCGGTAGCTTTAAAAACCTTTCCCAGTTTTTTTAATTTTTTTGGTGAAAACAGAGATTTTATTGTTTTGTCTAAAAAATCTAACTTTATGTAATTTTGGTCGTGTTATCAAAGCTTTTACAACAAGTCTTTCTTGTACTGACTATGTCAAGCCAGCAACTCCCCAACTTGGATTCTATTGTATGAGAAGACCAGGCATGTAAATAGCCCGTGTTTGATTGTCTCGTCATTCATTCCACATTCTCTACACGTTGGGCTGTTTCCAATACCAGTTGCGTGCATGTGTTTTCTTAGTTGATAGTATCCCGTCAAGATTGCTGTCATTGTTTGCAGGTTCTTTTTGGACAGTAGTAATCAGTTGTCTTGTCGTTTGGAGCAGATTTTTAGTAGGTTAATGAAGCTTTTAGTTGGTAAAGCGGTCCAAGATTTAGAGGCTTGTTTATAGCAAACAAGACCGCTCTACTATCCGTTAGAATTTGGACAATCCAAGTTATCCCAACTAAATCTGATGTAAAGATGTACATGTGAGTTACTAACGGTAAAAAATATTTATAAATCCAGGTCTAGCGAGAAGATTAGCGCTTTTTGCTTTTTGCAATTTTAATCTTACAAAAATAACTTTATCGTAATAAATTTACGACTTTTATAACTTCAATTTGTTTTGCAACATCTTGAGTCACTATGTAATAATTTTGATAAAAATTGATAAACTGGTTTTTGTTTTAGAACTATTTAGACCTGAATTCTACCGTTTCTGTACTTTTATGCTTATGAAAATCATTTTATCGTAATAAATTTACGTTTTTTATAATTTTAATTTGTTTTACAATATCTCGAGTCACTATGTAATAAGTTTGATAAAAATTGCTAAACTGGTTTTTGTTTTAGAACCATTTAGACCTGAATTCTACCGTTTTTTTGCACTTTTAAGCTTATAAACATTATTTTATCGTAATAAATTTACGTTTTAAATTTTAATTTGTTTTGCAATAATTTAAGCCACTATTCAGTAAATTTTATAAAATTAGTCCGATTGGTTTTTGTTTTAGGAAAATTGAAACCAGAATTCTACCGTTTTTTACACTTTTAAGCTTATGAAAATTATTTTATCGTAATAAATTTACGACTTTTATAATTTTAATTTGTTTTGCAATATTTTGAGCCACAGTGTGATAACATTGATAAAAATTGCTAAGTTGGTTTTTGTTTTAGAACTTTTTAGACCTGAATTTTAAAGTTTTTCACTTTTTGGCTTATGAAAACCATGCTATCGTAAAAAATTTACGACTTTTATCTATTTAGTTTGTTTTGCAATATCTTGAGTCACTATGTAATAAATTCGATAACAATTGGTAAATTAGTTTTTTTTTTAGAACCTTTTAGGCCCGAATTCTACCGTTTTTGTACTTTTAAATTATAAAAATCATTTTATAGTGAGAGAATTACAATTATTATAACTTCACTATGTAATAAATAACAAGTAAAGACATCATACACTCGAGTCCAATAATTAAGATTATGATTACTTAGAGTTGGATAAAAAAGAATCTACTAGACTAACTAACAAAGAATATCAAACGGAAATGAAATCTGAGAAGAATTTTACGGTTTTAATGAATACTAGAAGAAACCAAATGAAAAAACCTGCATAAGCTAATATTCTAGAAGAGCTGTTGTGTGTGATGAGACTGTTAGGGTCGCAATGTGAGGTTATCTAAAGTAGGAAGACAGCCCAAACATAAGTTTCTCAACATTACGGGTTACCAGTTGAAATTTAGCGCAGACTGCACCTCCAGTTCGGAAAAAATTCTTTCATAGAAAAGAGTGAAACAATCGCAAATAAACGTATTAATAACCAAAGCCAAAACGCAATTGTCTTGGCTTCAATCCACCCGTGTTTAGTCCCGAAAGTATAACCGGGAGAGCAACTTCGACAACTTTCGCCAAGACCTTGTGATAACTTGAAGGGTAACCACTACACACATCTCCAAAACACTCCATAATAACCGTTTTCACTCCCTGGGGCATTTTCCAAAAAAAAAAACTAGCCCAAAACTGCTGTAATAGTTATAAGCGATGTGGCTCATTTTATACTGCATCAACGCCCACTTCACAGTAGGAAAGTCACCGTTTGTTGCGCTGTGAGCAGTCTTAGAGTGATTGTACATTGTTTTCTGAAGATGCAAGAAGGGCAGCTGTAACTGTAAACTCCGAGCGATATGTTTTTATATTGGAAAACTTTTTTATTCCAGAATTGCAACGACAAAGAATAAAAAAATAAATGTTTGGTTCCAATAAGATGTTGCCTCAGCACATACAGCCAAAACCTCAATGGAAGTCGTGCGTCGCATTTTGGACACGTAATCTCCCGTTTCGGTGATGTGCCGTAGCTTCCTCGTTCCCCAAACCTCACAGCTTGTGATAATTTTTTTATGGGGACAACTAAAGGCAAAGGTCTACGTCGATAAACCTCAAAACCTACAAGAGTTGTAAGTTAAAGCAATTGACATCAACTTGTGTGAGATTGTGATGCGGAACTTTAAGGAACAGAAGAACATTACAAAAAACGGATATAATTTTCAGAACATAATTTCACTATTTCATTGTTAAAAGGTAACACGTAAGGTTCCTTTTTTTGTAATTAAAACTTTTTAAGTTCAATAAGAGTCGAGTTATTCTTGTTTCAAAAACGCCCTTCCATTCTGCCCCACCCTGCATATTACTATTGCCAGTATTTGCTTCAATTCTCCGTCAATATTTATCAACGTTACACGATATTATGTAATATTTTCAGTTTTTTTTATCCAGTATCGTCCTAACCTAACCTTTAAATTAAAACCATTATTCTGACACTTAACATAACCTTAAATTGCATTATATTATTTTATAAAAACTATACAAAAAACAGTACATTAATTCTATATAACTATGTAAAATATGATAATGAATTTGATACCTTCCAAGATCATCATCTGATGGTCCATTATAATAATCATACAATTGCAGATGAAGCCGTAATCCATCAAAATTATCCACTATGCATTATTTATATAATATAAAAGATGTTTATATACAACATTTGCTTTTCCATTCGTTCAGTTTAGTGCAAAATCAAAACTAATTAAACCTAAGTTTGAAAAACATATTATTCGAACTTTGATTTAACCATATACAGGGATTAGTACGTGTTAGTATAAAAAACAAACTGAAGGACGTAAAGTGTGGGAAAATTTACAGCACACAGTTACAGCAAATTTCACACTCAAAATTGGAATCTACCTTCCTAAAGGATCATCATTAAATGTACCTGGTAAACCAGGATCCCAATTCAATAATTCTATTGCTAATAATTGGGCTTCTCTTGAACTAATCATTGCCTACTTAAAAGTATACATTTACTAATCTAATATGATTGAAAATAATAATATAATACAAGCAATAATAAAATAGCACATGCATTAAGCCAAACTGCAAGTAAGCAATGAAATAGAATATGGATAATGAAGAATAAGTTATAGTTTTAGTTAAGTGTCTGCTGAGTAGTGTTGTTTCCTCACCTGCCTAATGATTCATCATCTTTAGCATAGTCTTCATCCATTAAGTGCATTTTAAGTTGTTGACCATCACTAGTTTTCACAATATACTAATAATAAATAGTAATAGTGTAAAATATATGCTGAACTCTACTAATGAACTGATTTGTTTTTTTGTTGATGTGATGATGCATAGGCGCTATATTTCTATATGATGTACGCAAAAGTGTTAATTAAACTACTTTAATTTTTTTTTAACTGCTCAACATAATAAATTTTGTGAAAGCCTAAAGTTAAAATTACTTTGTTTGTGTTTTTGTGTTTCTGTTTTATGGAGTTTTTTTTAATCTTAAAATAATCATAGATAATTAAAATAGAAATTATTATAAATAAATAAAACCATGCTTTGGAAAAGGAATAGTTTTAGAACAAGAAAATTTTTCAAGTTTAAACCCCGTCAAGGGTAGATATTTTTCAAGTGCTATAATAATTTGTCATAATGAAGAAATTTGGATAATTTTGTAATAATTTAATCGATTCTATAATAATAAAACTAGAAACTTGTAACAAATAAAGCATGCAATCATTAAAATAAACAAAATTAAAGAAAAATCAACAAATCACATGATAAATGAAATCAATTTCAGTCAACATACCTCACACCAGTAGTCCTATTTAGGATCAACAGTATTCAGAATAGTTTTTGTCCTAAATTATTGAGCACCTACTGTTAAAATAGCATAAGGATCTGATTTTCCTTTACCCAACATGCCTATATCTTTCTTCATTAAATTTTTTGCTTCTATCACATGAATTCTCAATACATCCTAAAAAATTCAATTAATATTTCTTTATTAAAATTATGAATAGTTATTACTTCCGGTTCTTGTCTCTTTAAATCAATAGCTTCAATTTCATCGCTTAATTTAATAGAAAATTTATTTGGTAACACCATCATTGATGCTACTTGTTCAACATCGATTCTTCTTACAATGTCACTAAAATTTGTAAAATGTATTAATTAGTTAATTAATTTGTTATATGGATTACCTTAAATCAGGCATGTCAAAGATGTCAACTATGACTACTAAATAGAAATCAATTGATGGATTGTTTAAAAAAAAATGAGTCCTCCAATTATAGATATTGATGAAATTAGTGGATTCAATGCTACTCTTAGCATTCCATGTAACTGAAATGGTAATACAATAAATATGTAACTAAGCAAAATGCAGTGAGTATTTACTTGAAAATCTCTTATTCCACCCTTCATGCCGGACAGTACAAAATTTATGTCGCAGTTTCCAGCAAATCTAGAATCAAAAGTATTATCAATAACAAAATTTGTAACAAATATTAAAATTGTTCGATTGTTTTTAAAGTTCTTAAGGTTTTATTGTCTTATCTAAAAGATATTTCTAATGGTTTACAAACACCTCAACCTAAACAGTGTCAGAGTCTTCCTCTTTCGTAATGCTTCCTTGCGGCGTTTAGTTGGTTATCATCTTTTTTTTATGATGCTTTTGCAATTTGCTTTTGGCGTTGACGAAGTCTATTAGATTTCTGCGGTATGTAAATTGTGCTTCTTGTCAATTTTTGTTTTTCTTTTGCTCTGTTGGTTGTTAATCGTTTTCTTGAAACTTTTTGTCAAGCAAGACTAGACGGCCGCTGGTGTAGTAAGCAATCTGAACGGTTTGGTCAAGACTAAAAAGTTTTTTGCTTTGTTTTATTTGGTGTTGTCTTTATCAAGTGTTGCTAAACGTTTTCTATTTGTAACTTTTTATTGCTGTTATTCTGATGTAGCATCTCAGAAATTTTGAAGCGTCTACAGACAACTGACTTTTTAGTCGGCTCAATTGATGTTGGTTTTATGTCCTCTTAGAAAAACGCATAAAATTTGCTTTTTATTGTTTTCGTCAGTATCAAGTTTTGAAGAAACCTAGACATCAAAGTTTTTATATCTTTCTAGTGGACTGAGGAGATGCGTGTTTTTTTGGCAAAAACTTCTTAATGGTCTTTGGTGCTCCTTGAAGGTTATTGACATTAGCAGGTTGTCTGTTTTGTGGTCAAGACTGGGAAATTTTCAGCTTTATTTGCGTTTTTTCGTTTAGTGTTGCTTCTATCTCGTGTGTTGCTAACATTTCTTCTTTTTACCCTTTTATCGTCACTATTTTGACATGTCATTTCAAGAGTCTTCAGCTACTTTCAGGAGGTTGACGTGAACAACCGTTGGACCCATGATGTGGTTTCTGCAAATCCAACGTCATCTACTGGCTGAGTTTGACTGTCCTACTGACTGACCTATATACAAGATTCAAAGAAATAAGCTATGCGTACAGTCCTAAGATTGTCCTAGACCTCATCACAATAACAAATTCACTATTAAAATATCTCAGACAAATTCCAATTTTTAGTCCAATTATTTGTAATCTAGAAAACAAAACAAAAAAACTGTAAAACTCAAAACTGTTAGTTTTTTGTCACATCTAGATATGTATGACACACACCAGTTCAATAAGGATTCAAGTTTAGTTGTTTAAAGTTCTACCTTTGTTTTTTACGAATGTACTTTCGTCAGCTTGTTCCCCATCTAGCTTGCAAAAAAAAATATTTTTTTCTTGTCCTTACACCAGATTGAATTTATTTAAAGTTTCAATTGCATACAGTAACAAGGAACCAAGAATCGCTTTAAAAACTAACGCAAAATATGTAAAAAATCTCATTAGAAGCATCGGAAGTCATATCTAAGGTTTTTGCCAAACAAAATAAAGGCTCAGTACGTACACCACCTGATTGCCAATATTAAAGCATGAATCAACAGACTGTGAGGAAAAGTGAATTATTTTAAGACTTTAGGCTCTTTGGTAAGCCTGCTTTATAAATTATCTACTATCTTAAAAGCAATATTGGCTATTTTGGTAGAAACTACTTAACAAAATAGCGCTTGAGAAACCTTCTGCTCAAATTTTTGTTGATGTGAAGCTTTTTAATGTAGAATTATTTTAATTAAACAACAGTGAGGTTTAAGTAATGCTACACATTATTAACAAGTTTTTATTTATTCTTTTAAGATTAAATTATTTAAGACTTTAATATTTATACTTTTTGTGAATAAAATGTACAGTGAAGAAGATTGCTAGTTTTATAACCGAGCGAAAAAACACAAAGTAAGCTTCCCTAGTAGAAAAATACATCTAAACTGGAATATATCCGCGAGGCAAGGAAATGAACATATATTGTAGCTATATAGCTGCAGCGAAATAAGTTACCCCCTTGCATGGCTCACAGCAGGAAAACATGCAAAGCATTACGAAGTCAACATAGGTTTTAGTGGTAAGGATGCATCCAATAAAGACTACTGGCACGAAAACAGACGCATTATCAAAACAATTCCGACCGAATGTTGCCGGTTCCATTTCTTCTTTATAGAGAAAAATTTTAGCCCGCAATAAAATAAACCGGATGTGAGTCATGTCAGTGAAAGCGATTTTACGCGATCGCTAACTATCTTATAAACATATCCATAACAATGCCTCCCCTACGATGCAAAAGTGACCCTTATTCTAGTACTAAGTGGGAAGCGGTTCGGCCCCCCATTTTCCAAGACGGTAAAAACAGTCCCGGACTCTGTTTATCGGCTGTAACAAATCGTTGAGGGGTGACATTAGAGCGGCTCAACGAAATTCTGAGCCCGTCCTCTATGAAACGTCTTAAAGGATTATATGGACGAATCAAAAGAAAAAAAAAGTAAGAGATCGCGATGACCGAGGATTTATCTGCGTTGTCCGCTTGCCGGTTAAATTGATTCATATCTCCTAGCCGCATTTCACTGTTGCTCTTTTTTCTTACTTTCCGCGAAAAGTGGTCATCAATCTAATATTTTTTAAAAACTTCTACTACTACGAGAATATTTAGCACCCTCCATGCGGTCATGTATCAATTACAGTAATTACTTTCACAATTTACACGAATTCTCGAGTGTACAGACCCCTGCCAATTGCGACTGCAATTAGATCGGTAAATTCGCATTAATGGCTAATATTTGCCATGCATTGCATGTTTCACATTTTATCCTTTTATTGCTCATTACTCATGCAACATTCTAGCGTTATAATAGAAACACATAAAGCAGAGGAATGGTGATATTAGCAGCTGATGAGAATTAACTGATATGAGCTCTTAAATGAAACAATAATTCACAACAACATTGTAATAAATGTAAATGCAATTTCATTTTTTTTAAATAATTTTTTTAGCAATATATTGAGCTCATTTTATTATTTGAAGTTCTCATTCTTCATATTATGGCTACTAATTCTTTTAGATATACCAAAGCGGATTGCAGAGTTAAAAAGTAATATTTAAAAATTTAAGTAAAACTGCATTTTATTGTTCACTAACTTGAAACTTTGTCCTGCAATAACTGTGACCCCCCCACCTATCCAATTAAAAAAATAAATCACTAACATTTGGACGGGTGGGAGGGAACTAAAGTTGAAAGTATTGTCCAAAATCATTGAACTTAGTGCGAAAAATGTTTGTAACTAAAAAGTTGGATCACAAACACTCGGGTGGGTGGGCGGGAGCTAAAGTTGAGTTTACTGTCTTGCAATCATTGAACTTAGTGCCCTGCCTACCTACGGTGGGTGAGCGGAAACTAAAGTTGCAACTTCTGTCCCGCAATCATTAAACTTAGTGCGCCGCCCACCCACCCACCCAACTGTTTGTGAAAAAGATAGTGGATTAGGAACACTTGGGTGGGTGGTCGGAAAATAAAGTTGAAATTGCTGTCCCGCAATTAATGAACTTAATGCAATTTAACATGGTGCCCCGCCTACTTACCCAAATGTTAGTGATCAAGAGATCACAAACATTTGGGTGGGCGGACGGGAACTAAAATTGTCCTGCAACCAACAAACTGCGTGCCTCACTTATTCACTTAAGTCTTTGTAATCAAGAAATTGATACACAAACACTTAGGTGGGTGGGCGGCAACTTAAGTTGAAACTACTGCTCCGCAATTGAACTTAGAGCTCTGCCCATATACGGTAGATGGGCAAGAACTAAAGTTAAAACTACTGTTCCGTAATCATTGAACTTGGTGCTCCGCCCACCCACCCAAGTGTTGTAAACAAGAATGTGCATTACAAACACTTGAGAGGAGAGCTAAAGTTGAAACTAATGTCCTGCAACCAATGGATTGTGTCCAAGGCCTACCCACCCAATCAAAAAATTTAATCACTAATAATTAGGCAAGAACTAACTAATTTGAGCTTTACAAAATATTGTTTTTAAATATATGGATATGTGTGATCTTAGTGATATTTGGCAACACTTTCCAAGATTTAGTTTGAATTTCACCGCATCCAGATCGCATCTATTTCTAGTATGTGTGTAAGGATTTACTTTTATCCTAACTTAAAAAAATGAATGTTTAGAAACTAAAAGAAGGCAACGTTAACAATTTAGGATTTTTGAGGTTATTAGTCTTATTTAGAAAATAAAAACCAAAAAAATTTACTGATTTTTTGTCTATGCAGTAAGAAATTTGTTTTTCCAATAACCAATCCCAATCTGTTAAAAAAGATCTCAGCAAATTTGCGTAAACTCAGACAAAATTGTCCTGACCAGAATACTGTTTTGTAGTCTAGATAGCACATTGATACCGCAGCCAATATCAAACATTTTTTAAAAACGGCTTGTAGGAAGGGCACTTGCTGTTTTAGACTATCTAGTTATTTTTTTTGCAATCTGATTGGTAACTTGCTGTCGGTCAAGGTTGGCTAGGTGGTGACCGGCTTTCATTATAGTCATATTAATTTTGACAAAGTTGGATTAATTTAAAAACAATCTTTTGTTGGCCACACGTACTTGTTTTTAAAACAGATAAGTCTCAACAATACCAATTGTTAGTCATCCCCGGTCAAAATGCAAATTTTGGATTTTTTTTGCTTCAATTTTTGTTTTTTGTGTGATGCCGCTTTGGTCTTTTTAATTTGATTTTTAACTAACAACAATAATTAGCTTGGGCTTTGTCTCATGATCCGTCGGTGGGTGTGATAGACGGGTAACAATAATAACTTGTCCCATTGGTGATGATATTTTACTGGGTTTGCTTGAGAGTAGTAAACTTGCTAGACGTAGTCGCATGGGTAGCCAAAACGGTAAAAGATTTTTTTTCCAAGCAGGTAGATGGATGGAGAAGTTAATTCTTTCAGCCACCTGTTGCATAGGTTCATTATGAGTAAGACTCTATTTCTTTTGGAAGTAGCATTGAAGGGCCCGATGTAATCAATCACTTCTCGCATAGCCTTTTGAGGCATACCTTTTCGTACTATGAGCAAATTGTATGCGAAAGAGCAAGGTCGCCGTCTCGTCTCTACCAAAGTAGTCAGCCATGTCTAAAGAGTTAGTGTTTTAGTAATTCGTTTTAAACTGCTGGTAATACAGCCAGTTCCCGTTTTAAATAGTTTGCTGTTCTGGACCAATCTGCAACCCAGATCAACGTTTGCTGGGTTTTCGAGCGCTGAATGATTACTTAGATCTGAAGATATTTTTGTTGTAGCCGCGTTACTATTTCTGCTGTTATTTTGGAGTAGGCTTGTGCGTTTGTGCCCCTGGTGATGGCGTTGGTCTACTTGTTAAAACAGAGTCTGGATCTAATATTTTGTTTAAAATCTTTGGAAGTGATTTTCCGTGGGCATTAGTCCATCTTCGTCTTTTTTTAACATTTTGCTAATAAACGGAAAACTATTTACGGCGCCAAGGGTAGGCTACACAGTAAGAACAATCATTAGCTAATTTTGCCTTTTTGTCCGTAGATACGTTTAACCAAACTAAAGCCTTATTGCTTCTGCTTTTAAACCCGTCCGCATTGCAAACCCTTGTTTGCCGGTAACTAGGTTGCTGTGTTTAAGGCTTTCCTTTTGATTAACACCGCAACCAAGCTAGTTTTGCGGGCGTCGAGTTGAAATACAAAGTGCAAGTCGGGCTAAGGTTTTACCTGTTTGAGCGGCTGGGAAAAGCTTTTTTTTAGTTATTTGAAAGCGACACTCTTCGTCCAGCGTAAGTTTAGATTGGGACTTTACAAAGCAGTTGGAAATTGGAATTGGAAAATTTATTTTTTCTAAAAACCTTTGCTTTGCCAAAATCCTTTAAAGATTTGCAAATTTTTGGTAACGGAGTTACCTTATTCTTAGTGTGCGGACACAACGGAAACCTTTTGCCCTAATCCACCGTTGCTCATTGCTCATCGTTTAGCGTTTTAACCAATAAATACTAAAGCTTCGATCCTAACTTGTTAGGCTGCGGACACAACGTTCCAGTATTTGAAAGTGGCTCGCTGAGCAATAAGTAAAAGTACGATGCTAAAATTAGAGCGAAGATCTTTGTTGTGTGCGTAGTCTTAGTCGCCTTGTTCAGTCTGTGGTAGTCAATTCAGAACCTGAGCATTCCGTTTTTTATTATGAGTACAAGCGCAGTATTTGCTTGAGCTTTTTTCAATGATCCCCAATGCCAACAACTTTTTAACTTGCTGCCCAAATTAAGGTGCTCAACTCAATCTTATGCGTGCTGATTTAAGTCGTTGCAAGCCTTAAGGTGCTGCTATAGATTGATAATAATTATTTAAAGTTTTTGATTTTTCCTTTTTCAAAGCAGTAATTTAAGTTGACATAGTCTATCAGCCATGTGTGTTTCAAGATTACGCCCAGTTTGGGGGTGATGAGGAATTTAACTTTCGGTTTCTGCTATGAACACCGTTGCTGTGCCATACTCTGATCAGTTTGATTTATGCAATCGGTTTTAATTAACTTTTGGTAAGGTTAGTCGAGTAAAGTTTCAATTAACTTTTGAGTCTATTAAGCCGTTGATAGTGACGGAGATGTGGTATAAACAGTTAGCGTTTCCAGCAACCGGATTTTATTATTTCAAACAATAGTTAATAGCTATTTTTGACTTTTTATAAATAGAATTTTACACTTTTTAACAGTTATTACTAAAATGTTACTATTTTAAAAAAATATTTTATATTTTATAGCTGGATTTTGTTAATATTGAGATTTTATGAAAATGTTTTTATTTTTTGGTTGTCTCTTGGCCGGATTTTGTATTTTTGACGTTTCCTGAATAAAATTTTACACTTTTTAGCAGTTTTATGGCCAGGTTTTAGTGTTTTCTAACAATATTTTTAATGTTTCAAGGCCAGAGTATGCAATTTTTGAAATTTAATGAGTAGAAGTTTACAATTTTTACAGTTGTTTACGTTTTATGAGTAGAATTTTACATTTTTCAGAAGTTTTATAATAATAATAATAATAATAATATATTAATAATAATATAATATAATATAATATAATATAATATATTAATTACATTTAATGAGTATAACTTTACATTTTTCAACAGTTTATAGCCGGATTTTGTATTTTTAGCCAGGTTTTGTTAGTTTTTAACAATATTTTGATGTTTCAAGGCCGGAGTATACTATTTTTGACATTTAATGAGTATAACTTTACATTTTTTTACAGTTTATGGCTGCATTTTGTAATTTTTTACGTTTTATGAGTACAACTTTAGTATGTTTACAGTTTTATGGCCGGGTTTTTGTGTTTTCTAACAATATATTGATGTTTCAAGGCCGGAGTATGCTATTTTTGACGTTTAATGAGTAAAACTTTACAGTTTTTACAGTTTAAAGCCGGATTTTGTTATTTTTCACATTTTATGAGTAGAATTTTATATTTTTCAGAAGTTTTATGGCCGGGTTTTTGTGTTTTCTAACAATATTTTGATGTTTCAAGGCCGGAGTATGCTATTTTTGACATTTAATGAGTAGAATTTACTTTATTTACAGTTTATGGCAGGATTTTGTAATTATTTACGTTTTATGAGTAGAATTTCAAAAGTTTTATGGACGGGTTTTAGTGTTTTCTAAATATATTTTGATGTTTCAAGACCGGATTATGCTATTTTTGACGTTTAATAAGTAGAACTTTACACTTTTTAACAGTTTATGGATGGAATTTGTAATTTTTTTACGTTTTATAAGTAGAGTTTAACTTTTTTCTGGAATTTTATGGCCGGGTATTAGTGTTTTTTAACAATATTTTAATGTTTTAAGGCTGGATTATGCTATTTTTAACATTTAATGAGTATAACTTTACATTTTTTACAGTTTATGGTCAAATTTTGTAATTTTTTACGTTTTATAAGTGAAATTTTAATTTTTTTTAGAAGTTTTATGGCCGGGTTTTGGTGCTTTCTAAAAATATTTTGCTGTTTCAAGGCCGGAGTATGCTATTTTTGACATTTAATGAGTAGAACTTTACTTTTTTTACAGTTTATGGCCGGATTTTGTAAATTTTCACGTTTTGTGAGTAGAATTTCAGAAGGTTTATGGCCGGGTTTTAATGCTTTCTAACAATATTTTGATGTTTCAAGGCCGGAGTATGCTATTTTTGACGTTTAATAAGTAAAACTTTACTTTTTTTACAGTTTATGGCCGGATTTTGTAATTTTTTACGTTTTATGAGAAAAATTTCAGAAGTTTTATGGCCGGGTTTAAGTGTTTTCTAAATATATTTAGATGTTATTAGACCGGATTTAGCTATTATTGACGTTTAATGAGTAGAACTTTACACTTTTTAACAGTTTATGGCCGAATTTTGTAATTTTTTACGTTTTATGAGTAAAATTTTACATTTTTTAGCAGTTGTATGGCCGGGTTTTCTGTTTTCTAACAATATTTTAATGTTCCAAGGCCGGATTATGCTATTTTTGACGTATAATGAGTAGAACTTTACATTTTTTAACAGTTTATGAACGGATTTTGTAATTTTTTACGTTTTATGAGTAGATATTTATATTTTTCAGCAGTTTTATAGCCGGGTTTTGGTGTTTTTTAACAATATTTTCATGTTTCAAGGCCGTATTATGCTACATTTGACATTTAATGAGTAGAATTTTACATTTTTCTTGTTATGATTGGGATCAATTTGGTAGTAAAGTTTCTTCGCTTAATGTGTGTTGTGACTACAAGCAAACATATGTTCGTTAGCTTGCTGATTAAGACTAGATCCTAAAACCAAAAATCTTGTAACAGTTAAATTTTAATTAAAATACTAAGATTTTAACTAATGGAATGTTATTTTGCGTGTAAGTATTTAATTATTAGTTTGCGTAATTGTTGATGAGTCCATTTATTTTGCGATGAAAAATTGCATTAATTTTTGTAATAAAATAAATATTTTCAATAAGTTACAACAAACACTTAAACAGTCGTTTATAAATGAGAGCCCACTAATTGAAACAAATAAATACTTTATCACAAAATATAATAAATACAAATTTGATCTATTACTCCTTCTCAACACTATTTCTACACTCCGTTAATCCCAAACAAACACAACACGTCAAAATTTGCGCACGTTTTCAATGAAAACTGTTTCCGCTATAAGACATTTTTCCTATCGCAATTGCATCATCGATGACACAAACAGTACCATTGGGAAATTTAATTTTGTTTTGCTCGGGAACTTTTTCACTGCAAATCGATTGCGCCCGTCTTTCCATATCGGATTTCATTAAATTAGAATCCTTTTTTTACGTTGCTTCTTATCATGAATATCAGATTAAATGGACCGATTTAGCTGCGAGACAGATGTAAGTGTGCGGAGGAGGATGATGGTTTAAAAAAAATGTATATAAGACGGAAAGAGAGAAAGATAGAATAAATCAATTTTTATGCGGACACATATTGAATTTAAATGTCTTGTTTATCAGCCAGTTAATTAACTGATGTAGAAGTAAGATGAGTAGAGAGAATGAAAATGGGGAAGGAAGTTGATGGTGCTTTTAAAAAGATTTGCATGTAACTAACTTTTTAAAGGTATTAGTTTATATAGCTTAAAAATATTTATGATATATTTTAAGTTGAATCTATTAGTCATTATTAAAGTATTTATTAAGAGTATTGTTGCCAACATTTATAAGAAAAAAAAAACGTTTTAATAAATAAAGAAATCTCAATCACTGATAATACGAAATAATAATAGATAAGATGTTTATGTTCTCAACATTTTTTTGGCAGTTTTGGTTCTATGAACTAGATTAATGTTTGTAAATTTAATTGTAAAGCTATTCGGTAGTATCAATTTGTTGGAATTGTTCAAATACTTGTCAACCTGCACTAATCTGTTACTTAAAAGGACAAATAACATGTTTCTAAAAATTAGTGAATAAAACAAAAATTTTGGTTGATCAAAATTAGGCCAAAATTTTTATGTACTTTAAAAAAAAAAGAATTATTTGTTTTCCAGATTCTATACTTAGTTAACGGATAAGACTTTATCTGTTTATTAAAAAAAAAGTCTTTTTAAGTTATTATTTAAATAATTTCCAAGATTTTTGGTTACCCAAAAAACAATATCGCACATACTAACTTTTCTACAAAAAATTGTTATTGCTAAATGGCCACTTAAAACTATCGACAAAGTAAAAACTTTTCTTTACATATTTATTTCTATTACAGAGTATCTATAGTATATAAACTTAGCTTTAATTATAATATAGTGAATTGAAGAGAAAACAATAAACATGATAGATTGTAAGATCGGAAGCGAATAAAAATGTTTACAATCCGTATCCGCGAGTTTAAGTTGCATTTCTCGGGGCAGTAAAATCAATCGTGGTCCGATTTATCGGCCGCAATCAAATTTAACGTGATCACGAGTCGTTAAAATGCACACTGCGCTTATAAAACTTACTTTGAATTACTTCTCGCTTTCGCAATTGCCGTGCATCTCCGACAAAAATATGCAATTGCAGGAAGCTCGCTGCGAAATGAGACCCTAAATTAAAATGGGGAGCAATCGGTGCCGAAACGCATTCAAATGTACGCAGATTAAACGGAGTAGTATATGTATTATAGCAGAGACTAAAAATATGAGAGGTCTTTTATATGTTGAGGATTACTGCGGCAGTTGATTAAAAATATTTTCAGCATTCGTCTTATTGAAATATCTTATGCACAATAATTTGTTGCTATTATGGAACACCAATGCAGCAGCAATATTTAGAAATTCTTTTATTAACAACAACAACAAAATTTTGGTGACTCTTTTCATGTCTTTCTGATCTTATTCCTGATTATTTTTTTGTAAATAACTATACATCTTTGGATGTTCCTGTATATCTTCAATTAAGATCTATTATATATTATATTTTCATCCAGTTTCTAGTGAATCATTTATTTTACTCTCTCCCAAAACTCAATTGAAGCTGAACCAAAACAACGTTATCTTGTAAATCTGAATATAGCTTAAGATAAATGTATATATTTAATGGTCCTAATTATAACTTCAAGGATAGTTTTTAATATTGCTTTATATTACAAATGAAATTTGATGTGCATTTAACAACCGCAATATTAGTTACCTTTTATGCAGTCTTCATATTATATGCAATTACATATTTCGCTGCAAAGAAAAATATTAAATTAGCTTTTCATTACTTTTTGTACAAAGATGTTGTAAAGCGAACGTTAACATAATATTTGTTGAATCAATTTAATTTTATATTACACCATAAATAGTTGATTGTAAACCATAACAGCGTTGCGATTTTACATCGTGTCGTTGCTGCATTAAATTTATATCCGGGCTTGATTGTCATTTTCATAAGGACATTGGAAACAGGGGACGCGGAATTACAGCCGATGTCATCGGATATCAGCTCGGTTAGCTTGTTTACAATCCGGCCATAGTCGTTAACTGATTAACACTGTTTCATCAATCGAGTCATATCAATTAAAGCAATAGTCCATAAACGCACAGAGAAAATTGAATGCGGCCCCAATCTCTATGTCTCTATCGCGTTCAATATTTATCTACCAGACTGGATATTGTAATAACAATGTTGGTTGTGTGAGAGTTCCTATAGAAATTACGAGCTCGCAAAAAGGATTATAATAATAAATTTGTCTTGAGTTTACGACGAACCTATAAATGAGCAGTTTCCATTGAAAATGGGGATTTTTATTGTTGCTTGAATCCGGAATGGATGTGTGTAGGGGAGTTTTTATTGATATCAAATTTAGATTCAAACTATATATTTGCAAAACAAGAATAAGTGTTTTGTTTAATTTTCTATTTGACTGATTTACTGAATGGAGACAACCACGCAAGATTCCTTACCTATGATTATAGCTTCGTATAGTCAACATACATTCAGATGGCTATTGTAATATCCAATTGGACTTATTAAAGAGAAAAAAGTTTAGAAAAAAAAATTAATGGTTTCATTTATTAATGTTTTTTTTAGATATCTCACGGAGTTCGGCATTTAATAGAGTTAATTGGCAAAAGTGTATCTTGTCTTCAATAATGTTTAATATTTATTCAGCATGTTAACTCCAGAAAACATTTAAACACAAGTTATCGAGAATAATAACCAACAAAAGATCTTTCAAAAGTGGACTGCATAGACTGGTAATTAGAGTAACACTAACAAGCACTTTGAGATGAAATTTTATCAAAAATCCAAAAAAATAAAAACTTAATTAAAAAATTAAACTATAAACAGTTCAAAACCAGGTTGACCAGACGTACACTTTTTTAGTAAAATACTCTTTTAGAATTTAGAATACTCTTTACTCTTTTTAATTCAAAATAACAAAAAATATACTCTTTTTTTCAATCAAATGTTAATAATTTCAAACTCTTTATCCGGCTTCTAAATTAAAATTTTAGTCTTTAAAATTGAGGAGCAGAAGTAACAAAGAGATAAAGTGCCAATTTGCTAAAAAATAAAATATGTCTTAAGATAGGTTCTATGCGCCATCGACTATCGTCCTATCAGACGGTAAAGTGCCAAAAGAAGATAGGTAATTCTTTGAAAATAAAAAATCTATTTTTTTGGTATGTGAGATTTTTTGTTTTAATCTCTGTTTAACAATTTTGGCACTTAGCCCTTTGTTACTTCTGCTTCTCAATTGTAAATCGGGCTTTTAGAACTGAACGTGTTAAAATTTACTGCCAAACTAATAACCTAATCTTCAAATTATAATCGGCCGTTAAAACTGCAAATCTGTGTATCTGTGATACATTTAGTATCTGCTAAACAATATATTCGGTTTTTAAAATCCGCTAAATAATACGTTTACTACTAAACTATATAGATAAACTGTTAATTATACTATTAAATTATTAATCTGGTTTTTAAAGTATTCGGTTTTTAAAAGTATAAAAAGGTCTTTTAAGAATCTGTACAAAAACAAAATTCTGTCTTGAAACATTATAATATTGTCAGAAAGCACTAATAAAATCCGGCCATATACAGCTGAAAAGTTTTATTTTTTATGAAATATCAAAAATGTTAAAATCCGGTCATCAACTTTTAATAAGTGCATTATATTACTAACAAGTAAAAAATGACAATTTTTTTTTTTAAATTGGCAATAAATTGTTGAAAAGTACAAGATTTTATTTATAAAATGTTAAAAACAGCAAAAGCTGTTAAAGTTTGCAAAATTTTATTCATAAAATTACAAAGTCCGGCCATATAGTATCGAAAAGCATCAAAATCCAGCCCTAAACTGTTGAAATATTGAAAAATCTAAAATGTCATAAATAGCAAAAAATGGTTTGTCAAAAAGTGCATAATTTGGATAAGAAAAATCAAAATATTGTTAAAAAAATCCGCCATACAAAATTTTGTTTATGGAATTCTATTCACTTGACTATAAAGTATCAAAATATTCCAAGAAAGAACTGTTGATAAGTGTAAATTTCTATTTATAAAATGTAAGTACTACCAACATCCGCTCATAATTTGTAGAAATGTGCAAAAATCTATTCATAAAATGTTAAAATTTGGCCATGAAGTATCAAAATATGATCAGAAAGCACCAACAAGTGTAAAATTCATTCATTCATTTATAAAATATTAAAAATAGCAAAATACGTTTATAAACTGTTTAAAAGTACAAGGTTCTATTTATAAAGTGTCAAAAACAGCAAAATCCGGCTATAAACTGTTAAAATCCGGCTATAAATTGTTTTTTTAAAATAAAATGTTAAAAATAGCAAAATAATAGTCAAAAAGTACAAAATTCTATTCATAAAATGTCTAAAATAGGAAAAACTGTTGAAAAGTGCAAAATTCTGGCATAAGTATTTAAGTATTGTCAGAAAGAACCAAAATTTGGCTATAAACTGTCAAAAGATTTAAAATTCTGTTTATGAAATGTCAAAATAAGCAAAATGCGGTCTTAAACTGTCAAAAAATGCAAGATTCTTTTTTTGAATTTGTAAAATCCGATTATAAAGTATAAAAATGAAAGCCTTAAAAAGTTAAAAAGTACAAAATTCTATTTATAAAGTGTCAAAAATAGATAATATCCGTCCATTAACCGTTGAAAAATGCAAAATTATTTATTTATTTATTTTATTTATTCAATTGTCTTTTTACCTTTTGGTGTCAGGCGTATATATTATTAGTTTGTGTAATATTTTCTCCATTTCTTCCTATCCTTGGCAATCTCTTTTATTTCTTCCCACGTGTTTCCTTTTCTTGTAGCTTCTTCCTTTATTGCGCTGTTCCATTCTTTTCTGGGTCTTCCTCTTTTTTGTTCTCCTGTTACTCTTGTCTCATAAATTTTCTTAGTATTTCTTTCTTCACTCATTCTTCTGATATGTCTATACCATCTCATTTGACCTTCAATAATTTTTTCTTGTATTGGTTTTATATTTAAATTCGTCCTATATGTCTCGTTCCTTATTTTATCTTTTCTTGTTTTGTTCTCAATCTTCCTAAGAAATCTCATCTCCATAGCATTTATTCTTTCTATTTGTTTTCCTGTCATCGTCCATGTTTTGCTACTATATGTTAATGTTGGTCTGATTACTTTTTTACAATTTCTGTTTTTGTTGTTTTTGATATTTCTTTTTTGTTAAAGAAAGTATTTCATAACATGTTATATATTTTTGCTGTTTTTCCTATTTTGTCCTCTATCTCTTTGTCTAGTTTTCCGTTGCTTTGTATTATTGTTTCTAAGTATCTGTATTGTTCGACCTGTTCTATTATTCTTCCTTTTATTCTTATTTCGTGATTCAGTTTTTCCTTTGCAATTATCATGGTCTTTGTTTTTTCATAATTTATTTTCATGTTTATTTTCTTTAGTTGTTCCTCTATTAATTCTATGTTGTGTTGTAACTCTTCTTCAGTTTCAGCAATCACTGCCATATCGTCTGCAAATAGCAGTTCTGCTGTTTTTGTTACTTCCATTTTCCAATATCCTATTTTTACCATTTTCAATTTTTTCTTTGCCTGTTTTATTGCCCTGTCTAGCACAATTGAGAAAAGCAATGCGCTTAACACACATCCTTGCTTCACACCTTTTTTTGTTTGGAATTCTTTTGATTCTTCGTTATTGATTCTGACTATGTTTTTGTTTTCTGTGTACATGTATTTAATTACGTTTATTATTTTCTTCTCAATTCCTCTCTCTTCTAGTTCTTTCCATATGTCCTCTCTCTTGATCCTGTCGAAAGCTTTTTCAAGGTCAACAAAGCATACGTGCATTACTCTATATTTTTAAATCATTTTCTCACTTAATTGTCTTATTATAAATATTAGATCCTGTGTGCTTCTTTCTCTTCTAAATCCACATTGGCTGTCTTCTATTGTTGTTTCTAGTTTGTCTCTCATTCTTTTTTCAATAATTCTTGTGAATATTTTGCTTGGTATGCTCGTTAGTGTGATTCCTCTATAGTTTTCACATTTCCTTTTATCGCCTTTTTTATGTATGGGTAGAATAATTCCTTTATTCCATTCCTATGGGGTTTTTTCATTCCTCATTATGTCGTTTATTAATTCCGTTATTTGTGTAATTCCTTCATCTCTCATGTATTTCATCATTTCCGGCGTTATTTCATCTGTTCCCGGTGCCTTTCCGTTTTTTATTTTCTTAATTGCTTCTATTACTTCGTCTTTTTTAATTTCTTCTATTTCTTCCGTTCTTCTGTCCTGTAGCAATTCTTCATCTTCTATTGTTTTGTTTTCTTCTGCTTCTTGTTCTGTTAGTTCTTGGAAGTATTGCCTCCATCTTTCCATTATCTTATCTTCTTCCGTTATTATTTTACCATTTTTGTCTTTTATGTTCATCATATTGTATTCTTTTTTTTTGTTTTAGATGTTTTAACGTTCCGTAAAATAGTTTTTGGTTTCGGTTGAAATTTTCATTCATTTTTTTTCCAAATTTTGTCCATGATTTTATATTTGCTTCTTTTATTATTTTCTTTGTATTATTTTTCTTTTTTTTGTATTTTTCGTAATCTTCTATTTCCTTTGTTTGTAAGTATCTTTTCCATTTTTTTTTGTCCCTTATCTCTTTTTTGACTTCTTCTGTCCACCAATTAGTTTTTTTAGTATCTTTGTTTGCTATTTTTGCTGATCCACAGCTTTCTTCTGCAGCTTCTAGAATAATTTGTTTAAAAATTGTCCATTTTCCTTCTATGGACGTTCTTTTTTCTTTCTCTCTGAATTTTTTTTGTAGTATCTCTTGGTATGCCACTTGTATTTGTTCTTCTTTTAGTTTGTATGTTTTTATTTTTATCTTAACTTTTTTCCTTCTTTTGTCTGGTTTAAGTTTTGCTTTCCATTTCATATCCATTCGTAGTAAATGATGATCGCTTCTTATTTCCGCCTGTCTTGTTACTTTTACATTCTTTATCTTGTTCCAGTTCTTTCTGTTAACTAGGTAGTAGTCAATTATTGATTTCTCGTTTCTGGTTGGTTGTGTTCTTGTGTATTTGTGAACTTCCCTGTGTGTGAATTTAGTGTTTGTTATTACTAGATTGTTTTCAATGCATAGTTGAATAATTCTTTCTCCGTTGTTGTTTCTCATTTCTTCTCCTTCTTTTCCTATAGCCTCTTCTATTCCGTTGTTTTGATTTCCTACTCTCCCATTTAGGTCTCCTAGTATCATTATGTTTTTTGCTCCCTCGTCTATTTCTTCTTGTAATTTTGTATAGAAGCTGTCTTTCTCTTCTTTTTTTGCGTCTTTATTTGGTCCGTATGCTACTATCATGGTCCATGTTTCGTTCTCTCCTAGCTTCATTTCGACTGTCATAATTCTTTCATTTATGTGTTTTTCTCTTATTGTATCTTTTATCCTTTCCGGAGCTATTATCATTCCTACTCCTCCTTTTGCTCTATCCTTTTCCTCCACTCTTGTCCACATTAACCAATAACCTCTATGAATTCTTTCTATCCCTTGCCCTGTCTTTTTTGTTTCTGTTATTCCTAGTATTTTTATTTTTTGGTTTATCATTTCTTCCACCAGTTCAGCTTCTTTTCCCATATATCCTCTTATATTCCATGTTCCTACTCTTTCTTCTTTATTTTTCTTTTTTGTACTTTTGCTATTTTTGTTCCTTTTGTTTACATCGTTTGCCGTCGAGTTTATCATCTTTCTTATACCATTTTCTTGCCGTGTATTTTTCTTTTTTCCTAGTCGTTTTCCTATTAGTTTTTTTGGATCTTCAACTTCTTCTAAACCTTTTATTTCTTTATTTCATCTATATTCCTCTCCGTTAATTATTAACTTACGGTAACCTATTCTTACCCTCTTGCCATTCGATTTTTCTTCTCTTGCTATGTCTCTAATTTCTTTTTGTACGTATCTTTCTTCATGGATTAGGTCACTGTCAATGTAAATTCTGGTCCTTTTAAATTTCTTCTGGCTTTCATTATTTTTTGTTTTGTTTCCCATGTTCCGGCTTCGACTCTTATTATTTGTTTTTCTTTATGTATTAGATGAGCTTTTCCTATTTTGACTTGAATCTGAAGTATTTCTCTCAAGAAGTTCTCCACTTTAATTTGTTCCTCATTTTCATTTGTTTTTATGCTAGTTATTATAATGTTATTTCTTTTTTTTTCTGTCTTTCTTCTTTTTCAGCTTTATCATCTGTATTTTTTCTTGTTCCCACTTTACTTCTTTATCCTTCAATTCTTTCTTTAGCTCTCTAATCTCTTCTTTTAGTTCCTTAGTGTTCTTTGCCATCTCCTTCATTAATTCCTTGAACATGCTTAGTTCCTCCATTTCCACCATTTCCTTCCTTGTATTTGTATTTATTTTGTCTTTTCGGCGTGTTTTATACTTGGCAACGTCGCAATTACCGCTGTACAAACTATCCTTTTATAATCCTTATTATTTTATTTATTTAGTTTTCTTATTTCAATTAATTAAATAAATTTAATATAATTTATTATTATTACTTTTATTTTTTGTTTTAATATAATTTTTTACTTAGCAGATTACTTTTTTGTCGTCTGGTTGAGTCGCAGCTGTTAGCAAAATACTATCCATAAAAAGTCAAAATTATTACAATTTGGCTATGAAATATAAAAACATTGTCAAAAACTTTTAAAAAGTGCAAAACTTTATTTCTGAAACGTTTTGTTGTTAAAAAGAGTAAAATTACAAAAACCCGGCTTAAATGTTTAAAAGTATAAAATTTTATTTATGAAAAGTCACACATTTTGGGGTTGTACCATAAGAGTGTGTGCGTGTGTGTGTGTGTAAAAACTTAAAAAAAGTAGGTTTGAGAATGAATGCATATCAGCGTAACCTCAAATATTTCCCCAGCTGCAGTTTTTAGTTTGTTTTTGGTGTTATTCTGGTACGAGAAATACATGGAAATAGTCCTTGTTTGGTAAGTGGGTTCAATGGAGACTCAGAGTAAAGTAAAGCGTTTGTTGATTTTGCGATTGCGGAGGGGCAGAAATTTTGCAAGGTTAATATAAAAGGTTGTAAATCTCCATTAAATCCAAGCGTTAATTTCAACACAAAAAAATTCTTAGTACTTGGTTTATCTAAAATATTATAACTATCTCTTGGTTGTCTAGAGATAAATTTAGAGGTATGATACAAAATGCGGATAAAGAGGATTAAAATCCGGCTACAAAATAATTTGGCCAAAAACTTTAATTAAATTGGTAAAATTTGTATATATTTTCAAAATAACATTTAATATCCAGCCTATGAAAGTTAAAATCTGGAAAGTAGTTAAATCCGGCAAGAAACTTTAATACTATTCTTATAATTGGTAAAATTATTACATAATCTCAAAAATCTGGTCATTAAAAACAAAAGCCAACTTAAAAAAATTAAAATTTAACCTAAGTATTAAAATACTTAACATAATTTCAAAAAATACAAAATTAAAAAAAAAAAAAAAATCCGGCCAAAAACTTTAATAACCTGCTTAAAATTGGTAAACTTTGTACTCAATATCAATATTGAAAACATAATCCGACCTAAGACAATTGAATCCGCTTATAAAGTTCATAATTTGAAACATCCGACTAAAAATACAAAATTTGACAAAAAATATAAGTAACTAACTTAAAAATCCGGTCGTTAAAAACAAAATCCGGCTTAATAATAATAATCTGCTTTATATTGGTAAAATATAGACAATATTTTAAAAATTTGGCCATAAAACAAAAATTTCCGCCTACAAAAATTAAAATCCTGTCATAAAGTATCCGGCAAAAAAACATAAAAAACTGCATAAAATCGCAAAAAATTAATAATTTAGTCATAAAATATAAAATCCGACAAGAGAATTAAAATCCCTTCATAAAGTAAATTATTAAAAATGTGCAAGATTCTATTCTTAAAATGTGAAAAAAGCAAAATCCGGCTATAAGTTGTTGAAAAGTGAAATGCTCTTTTCATACAAGCTGAAAACTATTATTTATCCGGCAATAAATTATCAAACTATTGTCAGATAACACAAAAATTTAATTATCAAGAGTTAAATAGTGAAAAATTCTATTCATGAAATATCAAAATATTGTTGAAAAACACCAATCGGTCAAAAACTGTTAAAAAAGTGCAAGATTCTATTTATAAAAACTAATAAATAGCAAAATCCGGCCACAAAGTATCAAAATATTGTCAGAAAGCACCAAAATTTGGTCATAAACGGTTAAAAAATGCAAAACTATAATATAAACTTTTTAAAAGTGCAAAATTTACTTATTAAATAAAAAGCTTCACAAAATCCAGCTATGAAATATCAAAATATTGTTAAAAAAAAACTAAAACCTGGCCATAGTGTTAAAAACTGCAAAATTCTATTCATAAAATGTCAGAAAGCACCAAAATCCGGCTATAAAACTGTCAAAACGTCCAAAACTCTATTTATAAAATATCAAAAATAGCAAAATCTGGCCTTAAACTATTAAAAAGTTCAAGATTCTATTTATAAAATGTCAAAACAGCAATGTGCGCTTATAAACTGTTAAAAAGTCCAAATTACTATTTATAAAATCTCAAAAACATAACTGTCAAAAAGTGTATTTTTTATAAAATGTCAATAATAGCAAAATTCTGTTATAAAATATAATAATATTTTTAAAAACAATTAAAACCTTGTTATAAATTGTTGAAAACTGCAAAATTCTGTTCATAAAATGTGAAAAATAACAAAATTCAGCCGCAAAATATAAAAATATTGTCAGAAAGTACCAAAATTCACAATAAACTGTTAAAAAAATGGAAAAATTCTGTCATAAAGTATCAAAATATTATTAAAAAGAACCAAAATCCGGCTAAAAATGGTTGAAAAGTACAAAATTCAATTCACATCTTAGATTAAGTATTTTTACAGTTGATTATCTTTCATTGGTTATATTGATAGCTGCAATGTAAGGTTTTGTAATTTTAAACGTATTAAGTTAATCATCTTGGATAGTGTATTTTTGAACAACTGCTATTTCAGATTTAGTAATTTTTGACATGTTAGATTAAAGAAATTGTTTTTATCAAATGATATACTTGTTAATGTACTTGTGTATCCGTCGCAAATAGTGTGACTTGGTGGTAAAAATATTACGTTTATTGACGTTTCAAATGCCATATATTTTAAAATTAAATTATCTACCTTCTTCTAAAAATTGTTCAAAAATCTATTGTGTTAGATTCAAGATTGCGTTTTTTTTAATTTTAAGCATTGCATTTTAATAATTTTTACAATAAAAAATGGTTAAAGTGCAGGTTTTTTTAATTTTGAATAGAAGAGTTAGGGACTTAAGAGTAGAAATGTTAATATCATATAACTTATAAAAATTGAATAGTGGTGGCAGTTACTATGTGATAGATATATAACTTATACTCTTTTTTTACTTGTAATAATCTGGTCATCCTGTCAAAACCTCTCCATAAATCTTCCATTCAAAATGTTTTCCTAGTACTGTTGTATGGTCTAAAAATGTAAACATTGAAAAAAAGTAGCACCAAAGAGAAAGTAAGTGTCAATAAACGCCAATTAAAAATTTACTGAGCCACAAACAAATATGTTTTGGATAGAATGAGCAAAATACTGATAAACCACATTTTAAATAATCACGGAAACTCCCCCGTACTAAGTAAAGCGGCCCCGTTAAGTGAAGTGAGCAATAAGGATTTAGTAATCAATATGCCGTAGTCGTGTGACCAACTGGGCTTCATCATGGTGGCTTTTATCTAAACAACCTGAGTCTGTGACTGCAATGCAGAGAGCAGTTTGCACGCGCCTTGGTTTAAATCCAAATCAAAGTGTTCCTGATAGGAAAAAAAAAACGTGTCTGAAATTTTTGATACTGGTTTGCTAATGACCATCGAAAACTCCACTAACAAGTTATTGATAGCCCAAAAGTCACTGTTTGATGTGCTTTGCATTCTATGTGCATTGTATTATACGCCTCAAAATAGAGGAACACAATGCAAATGCCTTCTGGTTTCAGCAAAATTAAGTCTATACGGCCAACCCAAAGTTTTGTCCAGTCAACATACAAAGCAAAGATACCAAGCTAGGATCAAAGCTCTTGTGTTCCAGGGTCAGAGCAAAACTACAATGTTATGGTTGGAACAAAGCTTTTAAACCTTTTTTTTTTAAATTTAATTATTTTACTTTAGTTTATTTCTGCTGCCAAGGCTAATTATCGACGCCAGATGTTAAGACTACCACATCTGGAAATTTTGCCGCAAATTCAGAAATTCCAACCAAAACTATTGGGTTTTTTAACATGCACGCAACATCAAGGCAGTACATGGAACCTACTAAAGTTTCTCTTCTTATCCGAAAGAAGGCATACTCATCACAACACATTTTTTTTCAACCAGGAAGACTGACCCTCTAGATAGGGGGCTTGAAGCTCGAACCCAAGACCATTAGTATACCACCCGGGCGGTAAAGCTTCCTAACCTTTTTTTTTTAAGAAGAGGGTAATCTTCAGCTAAGACACCGGCAGCTAATGCTGCACTGTAGTGCCGGGTTTCTACCAGCTAAAAAACCTTCTCAGGTCTCTGCGACATGACCGTAATTGTCTAAAAGGGCATTTCTTCAGTCATGAACCATTTTTCATTCATGATTTTCTTTTTTTTAATAATATTTATGAATTTATGGCTACCCATTGTTCCACACTTTTTAGCATTTTCGCAACCATATTTTTTGGTGTGATCTTGCTATTGAGTTTATCTTTTGTTTCTTTTTTCATCTGTTCCCATTCATGGCACTCAAACAACGTGTGTTCTGCCGAGTCTATTGGGTCGTCACAGTAGTTGCACTTGGCGTCGTTTCTAATGTAAAACCGCTTTAGATACTGGTTAAAGCAACCATGTAAAATACCAACTACTCAGATCTGGTAGCAGTCGGTGTAGCCAAACACTTTTTCCGTATTCATCCTATTTCTTTTGAAATGCTGTTATGATTTTTACTCTTTGCGTTTTTTTCTCTGTAGCGGTTTTTTCTCTTGTTCTTATTCTTTTCTCCACTAGTAGTGTAAGCGGCACTGTTCTGGCTAGCACCAAATTGCTATCTGAAGATTAGAGTACTTTTTTTCTGTTTTTTTTTTCTAGATGCAGACCGTCTTTGGATGAGCTATACATGATGGTCATACATGATGGTCGATTGAGCTGCCGAGCATCCTTCTTTTGGATTCTCCAGCACCGCCTATTCTGGGTAAAATTCTTCCCAGTTGGGTAGCTATTTTTATCAAGCTCTACATCTAAATACTTTATTGCCAACTTAGGCTTGATTACTTCTCCGTCTACTAAAACTTCAATGTCTTATTTGACTTTTTTCCTTCCGATTAGCAATACTGCTTCCGTTTTTTATGGTTCTAATTCGAGACCGTTTGTCGTTAGCCAAGTGGTGATCTTTTCAAGCACTTTGTTAACTGTTATCACCAGTTTTTTTTTAAATTTCTCAACAGCTACAATTGCCAGATCGTCTGCATAGGCAATTAAGGTGACATTTTTCTTTACTTCAGTTCATAGCACTCCATCGTACAACACATTCCAAAGAAGGGGGCCCAGTACCGATCTTTCTGGAACCCCTGTCGTTACTTCTGTCTTTTCTCTGTTGTCGCGTACTATACTTCTTTTCAATAGATAACTTTTTATGATGTCCGTAATGCCTGTAGGTATTTTCCGGCTTTCTAATTCGTTGATTATTTTCTCCCATGGAGCGCTGATGAAGGCGTTTTTGATATCGACTGTAACTATTGCGCAGAAACCTTTGGTTTTTAACGGCTTCCTAACCTAACATAACCTAACCTAACCGCTCCTGCAAACCTTATATGATTGCCAAAATTCTCCTGTTGGCAACATTTGGGTTTATTGGTGGTAAAAATTGATGTACTCTTTGGCACTTTTATACAACGGTTATATATTTTAACTCGTTTGATTACTATCGATGTTAATTTGCAGCAATCACAAGAGTTGTGTCTTTTCAGTTTTTTTTCCTGAAATATTACTCCTATTCTAGTATTACATGCGTCGGTTTGCAGCACAAAGTGGTTACTAGGTTGAGGTATTGTTAATTGTAGCAATTGATCTATTGCTTTTTGTTAGTTTTTTAAAAACCATTATGGTTTGGGTCTTGTATTACCATTAAAAGTCGGAAGTTTTTGCAAAATTTGGTATGTATTCTCTAAGCCAGATGCACAGGTCAAAAAAATTGCAAAGTTTGTTTTATTGTATTTTGCCTTATTTGTTTTTGAATTAGTTTACAGAACCAGGAGTTCATTTCCGTTAACGGTGATTCCAAATACTGAACTTTTTATACACATGTTTTATGATGGTTGTATTTATGTTAGTGGCTAAATTTACTTTTTTAACGTCTTTGCTAACTAACTAGTTGCTTAGGTTTTGGGATTAAGAGTCTTTCATCATCCCCAACTGGATTTAGGTGGTATTATAATTTTTTTTTTTTTGCTTTCATACAACTTGTGTCCTTTTAAGTCTCGTCTTCCCACTCTGATGTTACATGCGTTGTTTTGCAGAACTAAATTTAAGCTTTGACAAAGCTTCACTCATAGCAAGCACCAGAATCCGTCAAATTAAAATTAAGTAGTACGTATTATTAAGAAAACTGCAGAGTCAATTTTGCCTCGGTCTTTGCTGACAACGTTTGAAGGTTTGGAGAACGTGGTTCTTTTTAGACGTGGTCACTTAAACCTTGGAAAGCTAAAGTCATCCTAGTAATGCCCTATAGGGTTCCAGGTCCGCGTCTAGACGTAAAGGAATTATGTTGTCCAGTAGTGGTAGTTGACTTCAGCTAAATTTGAGTTCAGCTCCCGAGTGTTTCACTGGGTGATCCGATCGAGCATTCTGGTTTATTGAACCTGGACAATTACTCCTACTAAATGTTAATAAACTTTTTGATCTCAGTACCAAAACTAAACAGCGGAATATCACTTAGCAATAAACTCCGCATTTATACCGCAATAATCCGTCTTACTCAAGTTTCCGTAGCCGGTATAGGGCTAAACCTTACTTCGCCAGAAAAACACCAAAGTTTTAAAATCCTTCTGATACAAAAATGCGCCTTTTTGGCGCCAAGTATTTTAAATAAACTTGTCTACAACAACAAGAATTTAGCCAGGATGTTTAAGCCAAATATATGCTACAAGTATAAGCTTCGTGGAGCAATTTCCTCAATCACCATACTGTCTATCTTAACTGTTCAAAAAACAGGTCTAATTGTGCCAAATTTCTAGGCAATCACACAATGGATTAGGTTTAGTTGGTAAAGACTTTAATTTAGAAAATAGTTGTGAGTCTTTTAAACACTCAGGTGTCACAATTCAGTCTTTTTAGGGCACAAGCTTCCGGTTCCCCAGAAGTCCGCTTCGTCCTTCTACTTCTCTTTCGCCCAAAGGATCTCTTTTGTTGTGTAGGACGTGATCCTGCTCACTTACGAGCTACACAAGCCCCAATTAATGTTAATTAATCAATCACTCACACGTAATCACACAAATTACCCCAACCACACAGGTTGGATTATTATTCCAGTTCTGTTAATTCACTTTCCAATTTGCAGTGTGGCCGGATTGCCGTACCCTGTTTCACTGTTAATAGATTCAGCAAACTCGCGCTTGAGACTAGTGCCTCGGTTACTATTCATGAAATGCATGCGGGATGGTGTGCGTGCGACCCCGGATGGATTGGGGAACTGGCAGTGTGAGGCGCGCTCGCCTCGTGGAACGATGTTGCTAATTTTTCCTGCTCGTCTCCGCTGACGATTCTAGTACGCGTGTACTAAAACCAAGTCTGCAAAAAAGTAAAACATTTAATATGCGCGTTTTTTTGTTAATAAATTTAAATAAATTAATTGTAATTTATGAATTTAATTACATATTGTTATAACGGATATTTTTCGCGGATATTTTATGCTGATGCAAATTTCGCGCCTGTAACCCACAAACGCATACTTTGGTCTACAAACTATCACGCTACGATTGAAAACCGCAGATAAAATTGTCTATGGCTGCTAATTTTCCAGACTTTTATTTTCTAAAATGTGGCGGGGCTGCTTTCGTTTGGAGTGGCAAGTTTGGTAAAGTGCTTATGTTTGTCATAAATAGAAATTTACCAGTATTCTGTGCTTAGACAATCCAACAATTTTAACAATTTTTGTTATTGCCTTAAAGTAACGACGCCATCGTTTGACGACTGTCAGGTTTAAGCAGAAAGCACCATTTGTCATGTTTTCAGTATGACGTAGTCCAAAGATTTTGCCCAACATAGATGCATTCTCAGATGTAACTTAGATTGACATTGAAAGCAATTTTTAGCAAACATCGTAAAATTATGTATCAATCGTTTGTTAGATGCGAGGTCTATACCATCATGTTGTCTCAAAAAGGTTTTAATAGATTCTTGAACATTGTGAGAATTTGTCTTAAAATTTCCGAGTTTTCTTCTTTGTGTGTATAGAATGATTAGAGATCTGTGTTGAACTGGTTTTTTTAAAACTTTTGTTTTTGTTGCTGAGCCTTTGTATAAAAACCTTATGGTATGCCAAGGGTGGAAAATGATGAAGTGGAAGTAAGGTTTTATCTTCTTGATCAGTTTTTAGCATCTTTGCTATTGTTTGGAAGTACCGGCGCCAATGTTGACTGTAGGGTTTAAGCAATAGCCGTCTTGTTTATAAGAATTTTGCCAAAAATAAAATCATTTTTAAGTGTAAACCAGATTGACATTGAAAACAACTTCTAGAGAACTGTTAAACAACGTAAAATAGTTTTTTAATTGTTTTACCAACAATGCAAAAATAAAGCGGTTTGCTACCTCAGGAAGGTTTTGATAGATTCTTGCGCCACCCTCGTTTGTCTAAAGACCTTTATCGGGCACTCCTCTCTCATAAATTTAAAAAAGCCCTCCTCTGACTTTTCTCTTTCCCAACCCATTCCCTCCCATATTTCAGTCAACAAAGCATCTTCTGCATCCTTCTGCATCTATCTCTTATCCTCATTCACACTTTTAACGCATATACCCATGCACCCGCACCCTTTACAACTCACCCTTAGCTCCGGTAGCTGGACTATACATTCCTCCTGCTTTTCATCCATCACATTCACACCCTTTTTTTTTTCTTCTGCCTTTTTCTTGAGCGCTGCAATGTCGCCAGTGAGTTCCGAGGTCAGCCCTCGGAGCTGCTTCTCTTTGTCTGCTTCAAGCCACTCTAGTTTTTTTTGTAGTGGCCCTCTTCCTCTCTTCCTGCTCCAAGCATGTGAGACTTTGTAACATTTCCTCTACAAAATTGAAGAAACCGTCACTTTTTAGTTTATTCGCTTTTTGCTGCAGTTTTGAAATCTTTTTAATCTCCTTCTTGGAATTTGAGTTTTACTAGAGTGCATATGCATAATTCTACTGTGGCCTTCTTTATTAAGACAACCGTTTCTTCTCGCGGCTGTTTTGCGCCTGGAGGAGTCTCCACCCTGTCTTTTGCGGCCTGTTCTGGCGGCGATCTCTGCGTTAAGCAGCTCCTTCCCCCAAAGGGGTTCGAATTAAACAGACCCGTAATCAAATTTGTAGTCATGTCCTTTTTGTTTGCAATGTCGTCAGTTTGGGGCTGAGATTCAACACCGAAGGTAAGCCCTTCTTCTGGTGCTATTTTGTCCGAGGCTAAATCGTGTTGTGTATTCATATTTCTTTCTTCATTCTTTTACGGCTTATGGGCAGCCTATAGGGTGCATACATTCTCAACCACAGAGCCCTATCGGGTCACTACTAGCTTTGTGACCTACCGTTAGGAAGCTTCATTCTTTTCCAGTATTTGGCTACTGGCAGCCGCGCACTCTCATAGTATATTGTTTTGTCGGCGTTGAATTCCGCCCGGGTTAGTGGAAGAAGGAAAGAACGAAAAAAGATGCAAGAGATGTTTGGTTTCCCAGCTCTCGTAACCTAATAGCATAGGCTGCTGAAAAGTGATTCAGAGTAGATCCAAGAGTAGATCCAAGAGTTTGATCAAGATAGGCCGACAGTTCAAAGTAGAAAAGGAAAAAGAAATGGTAATCCCATAAGCAAGGCTACAGTGCAATGGTGTTGGTCCGCGTGTGCACCTTCCCTTGCCCCCAAAATCTGAGGTTCAGGAGTTTGGGAAACCTAACCTAACCTAACCTAACCTAACTTAGACAACTATCCAAAAGAACTACACAAATAAAAAATTGAACAACCGCGATAGTCATCGTGGTTTCCACACGGAAAACTTTTTTAGAGAACTCTACTTAAAAATACTCATAAATATACAAACACAAATCTTGGTCAGGGAATTCACAATAACTTCCATCCGGCTATGTTTGTTTTTTTTTTGTTGGCTGTAGAGATACATTTTCAAAATTATACTGGCAACCTCGTGCTCCTAATAGAAGAAGCTTGAGACTTAACAATTAAAACTCCCGGTAGAGCACCGAAACGGCAACTACGGTGAAGACGTTTCCGGCTGGAGTTCAGCCAACGACGTCTTTTCCACCAACGATCCCGCTATAGAACAACCCTGAAACATCAAGATCAAGATTTGACATACACCAACTGCACAGAAGCTTACTGTACTCTTAGCATTGCTCCCTCGGCAAAGGGTAACATTCTGTATGGCCACTGTGGGTAGCATTAAGCTTCTTCGCGTCGTAACACAAACATCACCAGGTTTTTCCTAAAACCACACTCTGGTTGAGTGCGTTTGTGGTGATAGCGTGTTAGTCGGAAGACACATTTTGTGTGAAAGCGTATCTTAACAAAACAATTAATTTGTTTAAAAAATGCTACCTACACCGATACGCCTTTGCCGTCCCTATGGAAGAGACGCCGGTGACAAGCAATACCGTTTAGCAACATCTGCTTCATTCGTACAAAAGCAATAAATGGTTTAACTCTTTTATTTAGTATGTTATGCACTAGTTTTAAAAACTTTAGAAAACTACTTGAATTAATTTTTTAAATTTACATTTCTTGACTTTCATTATTACAAAACAGTCCAACAAAATTGCAACTTTTACAATAATTATTTATGATTTGTGTTTAAGATTGTAGATAATTATTCACTCACGTTATTATTTACTTTACATATGACAATAATCGACGTGAAAAAGTCCGAAACTTTTTAAAGTGAAATTTCATCTTTAATATATCTTATGAACAACTTTTTTAGTACAGAAAAAGCACGTTTCAACTGTAAAAATAACTTTTCTGTACATTTCCCAGACAGACTTGCCTTTTTTAAACTAAAATAATGATTAGTATTTGTTTCTGATTATTGCACAGTTTAAAATAATTGAGGTTAGGGTATTTTAATAAAAAAATTATACTTTATTGTGCTGATTTTATTTATTCACAACAACACCTGAAAAGAAAAGAAAAAACTGATGATGGCCTAACCGTCGAAACCGGTCTTAATATATAAAAATAAAATCAGCACAATAAAGTATAAAATTTTTATTAAAATACCCTAACCTCAAAAATAATGATTACTTTTTATTCAATCAGAGTTAAAATAAAATTTCAACTAAATAATTTTCGGACTTATTTATTAGTCGATCCGGGGAGTCACTGTATAAGATTCATGCAGAAAAGCGTCATTTACTCGTTACATTGCAAATCGATAGTTTTGCTTAGCTGGGCGTTTTAGTTGATTCAATATTTAATGCAATATTTAGTTATAAATATTAGAAAAATGAAATAGTAAATGTTCTCTTCCTACTAAAACCTGAACTAGTCTATGTGTATTGAGAAAGATTAAATTAATAATTTATCCAAGTTGTATCTCTACAGTTGGGGAGAGAAATAAAAATAAAATACAAGCCGCGCACTTTTATCTTCGCGTGAATTATGACAGGGTAATACACTTTGATTGAGATATAGTGATATGATCGGCGAGAGAATGATATAAATCCCGGGTTTCCGCTTCCCTAATTACAACTTTTATTAATAACCCAGACATAAATATGATATTCGGTCGGGTAAACATTGGCATTTTATTGCATTCAAGTGTGCTAGCGAGTGAGCCTGGCTAGGGGGAGGCGGCGGCGGATGATGGAGAACAGTTATAATTCATAGATGCGGCATCAGCCTGATAAATGCGAATGCCAATAGCAGTTACCACAATTGTCGACTATACACGGTGAGGAGGGCAGACAAAAATCGCGGCCATTCTTCTCAATTTACAGCTTTCATCCGCAGTCAGCAGGTACTTACTTCTCCTGAACGGCGTCATTCTTTTCACTCATCCTCCTGCCCTAATTTTCAACAAAAATTATTCACCACACAAAAAATCTCACAAAATAATATATCATGCATTTTAAAGCCAGCTAGGAGAAAAAAAATGCTTGAAAATTTATAAATCGATAGAAATTTATTCCGGATTTTTTTGTTAGTGAAGTAAAAATGGAGAGCTTTACCAGATTTTCCCTCATGTCGGAATCTTTCTCTCTTAGTCATCCCTATATATCTGTGTGTCATACACAGGACTTACATGCATCATTCCGAGTGTGAACGCGCCATGCTCGATTTAAAGAAAGACCAATTCAGTTGTAATAACACTGGAAAACGGCTTAAACTCGTTCCAATTGAAAACAACATCTGTTGCAGAACTGCTATAGTGAGTTATGTAACTACTAAATTTTAACAACTCAAACTCACCTATAAGTATCGTGTGTCTCTGTACATGCAGTTTGTGCGCGCCAATCGAAATTAATTGCATGCATCCAGGGGCGGATCGTGATTTTATTAGAAGACTAAAATTATCAAATGTGAATTGGAGCTTGAATAGTGTAATTATAGAAATACAGAGAATTCAATTTCCAACAACCAAATTAAGAAATAGTTTTTTAATTAAACTAAATAAATTATGCTATTTTTCCATCAACTTTGGAAATGGAATTTGTATTGTAACAAACCATATTATAACAGGAAAAATTTTCCGTATAAGTTTCTACATCATTAAAATTTCAAGTAGGCCGAAACTTCTGAAAATTTATGAATGAGGTAATTTATCCCATTTTCCCTCTCAAGGATAACTTGATATATTTTACGTGGTCGTTCGGAAAAACTTCCTTAATATAGTACTTAAACGGTTTTTAAAGAAATATATAGGTTAGGGCCTTGCTGTGATGGGTTAAGGGGTAAGGGATCATCTAACTAGGTCAAACATCGCGCAACGAGACCCCCAACTATGTATTCAACTCAGCATCCTTCCTTTACACAGACGCATTTTCTGTCATCAGGAAAATTCCATTGCGACCAAATATATATAGAGCTTTTTGTTTTAAAAAATTCAGTGTCTAAAAGAACAAAAATAAGGGGGAAAGTGCATAAAAGTCTATAGAACCTTTCCGCGGAACAGAAAAAACAGTAATCTTTTATCTCGCACGTCTCCGTCGTGTGAAGCTATGTCGGTCCCTGAAATGTTGATGAGACGGAGAGTTTCAGGCACAGCTCCGGAATTAAACCTTTAAATAAATAATCAGGTTTTGCGCAAATGGAATTGGGCCTACAGTTTTTTTTTTGCGCCCGGTGCATGTGCGAAATGTTTTTCTAACGAATCCGTGCAGGATGGATGGTCCTTAATTGACAACGAAATATACGAGAATTCGGTTTATATGTATGGTAGATTTATTCCGGATTTTTTGTATCCTAGTTAATCCGTTTGGGAAATTAGAAACTTTTTTTAAAACTTTTTAATTTATAGCGCGATACAATGCGATATTAATTCTGTTCTATTGGATTTCAATGCTGTAAATTGTTAAAACTATTGGCATTAAGCTATTATAAGTTAAATTTATGGGAAGCTTAAATTTTATTCATAAAAAGGACAATGATAATGGTTAACATTTGCAATAATACACTATTGTAAAGACTAAATATTAAGTATTTAATTTTTATTATTTCTGTTTCAGATTCATCCTTCGTATGAAGTTAGTATATATAAAGCAATCGGTACAAGTAATCTGAGATTGAAAGAAAACGTTCTTCGCTCTAAACTGAAAACAGCGCCATGTGAGACCCATGAAGCGTGGAAGAAAGAAATCAAAAAACAGAAAAAACTTAAAGCTTTTTATAAGAAACCATCGCGTATTGGTAGCTGGTTAACTTTGCTGTGAAAAAAAAAATTGTGAAAGATTTTGTGTTGGTCAATAAATGTAATACTGAGCAATAAAACTTATAAAACGAGCTCTACTGCAGTGAATTTGTTAAACTTTTTTTTGTTTTGCTTGCATCTAAAATTTTAGTCATGTTTCAGAGTTTGGAAAGACTTGTCTTCCTCAAAAATTGGGCTATAATTTTGTTAAGTGTGATTTGATTAAAATGTATCTTCTGGCATCAGGACACCTTTAGATGTTGCAACCTTTTATAATTATGAGCTAAAATAATAAAAATGTACTAATTAGTCGATAGCTTACATCAAAGTTATTTTTAAAGAATATATAAACAAAAAAATGATTACAGCTGTTTAGAGCAAAAGCAGTTGGCTTAATTAAATTACTGTTGTCACTGAAGAAGGCAAGACCATAACACCTCAAAGCTATTTTGGACTAGATTTCAAATTTTTCTTAACCTACTCAACTATTTCAGTTTCACACTTTGCATCACTAGTTTCCTGGTTTTGTTTTTGGTCATAGTTTCCAAGCTTTATCCAAAATAATCATCAACAAAAACGGAATTACTAAATAAGTAACAACCAGAAGTGCACAATAGAACCATGAGACCGCAGTGCAAAAACGCTGGACCACCTCGAGAGAAAAAAACATCCTAAACTAATATTCCTCTCAAAAAAGTTCAGGCCCAGATCTAGTAAAAAGGAAAAGAATAAATCTAGCATAAACCTTCTCGTTTATCCACTCATAACTAATTTTTTCTAATAATTTTCAAATTTTTTGATTCATATAGTTCTCCAACGACACTGACGCTAGCAAATTTTCGTTAGTTGTGGTAAGAAATTATTCTCAATCTTAAGACTATCAAACACTTGTGTCATTTAATGAAACTCAGAACCTTTATTGACCAAAAACCAGTTACATATTTTCAAAAAACGTAACCAATGTTCTTCAAATAATTATTAACTCAATATTTAGGCTTCATTAGTCAATTCTCTATAGGAATAACACATTTGTTTTGCAAAGAAGTGAATTCTGGCAAACTAATAGGTGCGCATAAAGAATCTATACTGTTAACAGTGTTAAATGTACTATAATACATTAATATTTACGTAAAGAATAGTGTCTGCCAAGATTATTTACACAAAATCTAAAATTTGTTAAAGTACTTCAGAGTTGTTTGAAGTTAATCATATGTAGACTGAGAAGATCTTAGGTAAGAGTATAAATGTGTGTGTATAAATGAAGTACATTAATATTAAGATCATTGTGGTACCTTACAGCTGACCGAAGTTACTAGAACATAAACCAAAGAAGTTTGAGGGTATGTTCTAGCTTCACAACTATCTAAGGTTATTTACATTTAGACCAATAAGGTTGTAAGATGTTTATAACAAACTGAAAACATATGTTTTTGATGTGTATTAATTTTTGTCAAAAATTTGTGTTTTTTAGATTATTTTAGATAAACTTGGTGAGCTTTTAGAGCGTTTTATACTAATTTTTATAAAATCAGTTTAATAAAGTAAATCGAGATTTAATGCATTAACTAACTTCAATCTGAAATTTTTGATAAACTTTGTGCAAAATTTTGTTTTCTAGGCAGTTTTAGAACAAATTTGTTTTTTTTTTGGGTTACCCGTTACTATAGTTGGATGAAAAGGTAATATGGTAAGATGACTGGTAAGTTGAACAGCTCTAGTCTTGATACTGCTGTAAATTACACAATCTCATACAAATGGTTAGTTTCTTGGTAGAAGTAGCACCTTTGGTAGAACACGTCCACGTTTTGTACCAACAGGAATTGTGCACAACCAGTGTTCTTCATCAAAAGACAAAATTTACGCTTAGGCCATTAGCCAACCGGCTAAACTAAGTGTGAAGACCTGAACTGGCAAATCGGACATACTCTGATGATGGGTAGTTAAGGTCAATTGTTGAAAAGTTACTAATAGCCAATGGCAGCGTCTAAAGTCTTCTGTAACGCAAGATTACTACAGATCCAGAAAAACAAGGCAAAACTATCTGGGTTCAAACTTCCAAAGAAAACCACTTCTTTATAACAAGAGCCGAGTCCTTTAAATATAACAGAATAACCACTCAATATCGGAACTTGGAACATAAGAAGTTTACTAGCTCTCAGAAAAACTATAATCCTAGAACACAAAATAAACCGACTAACCAAAGTAAAATGGCTTGGATCAGAAAAAACTAAGACAACTCAAAAAGCAATGAGCAAAATTTCAACAATATGAGTTGGTAGTAGCAATTGCAATTTGGGATCTGTAACGGCTTTGGAGCACTCTTCGCACTCCAGATCCTTGTACAAAAATGCATAGACTACTAAGAAGATGTCTACATTTGCTTTATAAATTATCAAAAAACTTTCTACAAGGTAAATATTTGACGCGTATACTAAAAAAAACTTCAACAACCAATAGTGCTTTGCAGATAATTTTTGCATCTTTGCTAAAAATCAATAAAACCTGCAACACATGCTAGACTAAGTACATGCAGAAAGTACTGCGTCAGGCCTAACCATAAACATAACTAAAACTTAAGCAATAATAGTAAGCAGAATTGCACAACATCTTAGTAATTTAGACATAACACTAAACAACATAAAACTGGAGCAAGTTAAAACGTATAAGTACCTAGAAACAAGCCCTAACAAAAAGTGGATTCTGCGTCTGATAATAGAATAGCAAATTGAAAGGCAAATATCAATTGGCAGACTAACCCTATTATGATTACGCAATATCCCAAACTAGACAGGTATGGGCGTGGGACAACTGTTCCACATAGGGAATAATATGGTAGTAAGTAGTCGCAACCCTTCAGTAATGAAGAAGCACATAAAAAGAAAAATGCAAATGTTCGTACATTTTTGCATACCTTTGGCCAATAATAGAATTTAAAAATATCGGTTTTGTCTCCGCTTGGGTGTGTGGAAGTTTTAGATTCTTGACAAAGGTTTATTGGGCTGCTGGTAAAACCACTAGTAGATTGTAACCGGCTGTTTGGTACAGTTTTCCAGATTTGCCTAATCGGTATTCTAAGTTATTGTTAGCGAGTCATCGGAATTACTTTGTAAAGTTTTGCAAAATTCTATAAATGCTTGAGTTTGTAATTACTATTCCTGTAATACTGCGTCTGCCAGCGTCTTGGTTACCAGTATTGTAATTTAATGGCGGTTCAAATAATATGGTCTGACCAGTTAACTGTATAAAGTTTTTACAGATGGTGTCGTTAACATGTTGATGGCAATTGGTGTTACTATTTGGTTATCATTTTTTACAAGGTTTCTTGATAAAACATTGAAATTTTGTAAATTTTGACTTAAATTATGCAACCACACCAACGTTTTGTAATCAATTCTTAAAGTAAAGGCTTTATCATTTAATAAGTTTGCTACTTTTTGATAGCTTAGACTAATGCCGTACACTCTAACTCGTTCGAATAGTATAGCTTTTAGCATTTAGTTAACTTTTTTTTATATTAAATGTGCTGTTTAGGAACTACTTAATATGCCAACACAACATAAAAATATCATACAACGACTAAACCCACACTTGCTAAAAGTATCAAATTTTAAAAAAATTTGCAAACATTGACCTTGAATATCTGCGGCTAATAAGTCTCGAGAAATACTAAATTTAGAAATTTATTTCATTTGTAGTACGGTTAAAAAAATCTCTCTTAAAAGTTATAGTTCTACATCTCTGAACTGTCGGTAAATATTTGGTAAAATTTTCAGCATCCCTTACACTACGAGTAAATATTTGTTTAGATGGCGATATGTCTTTTGTTTTGTTTGAACGGTGTCCATAGAAATATCTATAGAAGATGCTAGTGTTGTAAAGTATCTAATGTATTAATCAATTTTGAATCAGCAATGATATGAAGCTATATAAACAACATGGTTGTTGCAGAAAAGATTATGTAATGTTGTAACTCCTAGAAGACCAATTGAAAAAGATTTATATATAGATTTTCTGTTTAGTTTAATATTTGGTACTTCATCATTACCTCAAATTTTAATTTCAAAACAGTAAGAACTTGAGTTTTTTTAGAGTTAAAATTGATTAAGTGGGGCACACTCCTTTCAGATATTCTTTCAATGTCCAACAATTAGCGCCACACATACCTTAAAATCATCCAACCAACTAAAGATTCTAATGCTTAAAAATTTAAACATAATCTTTTTTGAATAACCTAATATAGAAAATTAATAAGTTAAATTGCACCGCCTCATTACATTACTGACAATTTTTACAACGTATCTCTCACTTGCATACAAAGCTTCCTTTAGCAACAAAAACATAAGAAAGCTTAACTTTAACTTTCGTAATAGCTTTGAACAATCTGTGGCTTGGTGTACTCGACACCTCAACACCTAACGGTATACGTTGTAAAAGGTGATCAATTTAGAGGTACTTTTTTAAAAAACGTAATAAAACCAAAAACTTATTTTTTATTGGGTGATCATGCAAAAGAATCAATTTGTACATTTATTTTTTGAAGATTATTTTTTTTTAAATGTTGGCTGTAACTACGGCTAATATGGTCCATTCAGAAGTTCTAGTTTTTAATAACGCGTTCAAGCATTTTGAGTGGTATTTGGCAAATGAAGGAAGTAATGTTGCTCTCCAGTTCCCCAATCGTAGTCGGCTTATCCATGTAGACTTTGGACTATACTTAATCCCAAAAAAAAAGTGTAGAGGAGAAATATTACATAAACTTGGCGGCTAATTCACCGGTCCGAGGCGTGAAATTAACTGTTGACCAAATCGTTCTTGCAATAAAGCCATGGTTTCACGGACTATGTGGCAAGTAGGCGTTTTTTTAGAACCAAATGTTGTTGAGATCATCGGTTTCAATTTTAGGCAGCAAATAGTCTGTTATCATTGTGAAATAATGGGCGACATTCACTATTACGTTCCGGCCGGCTTTGTTTTAATGAAATGTTGAACCAGCCATAAAACTCAAACCGTTATTATTTTTGTATGTAATGGCAGCTCTTAAATCTTTTCTGGTTGTTCTCCAGCTCAAATACGGCAATTTTGCATAGTGACATTGCCATTAAGCCAGAAATGGGCCTCATCGCTGAACAAAATTTTGGTCAAAAACAGTAGATCTTCTTAAAGCTTTTCAAAAGCCCAAAGCCTAAAACAATGACAATTCTTGCATGAATTAAATTTTGTATGCTTTTAAACCAAGATTCTTATGTAATATACGCCAAGTTGTTCCATACGACAAGCCAAACTCTTGTTGCCAAATCGATTCATTACGGTCATTGCGTACACTCTCAGCTACCGCCGCTATATTTTTCTCACTACCTGTTAGATTTGGTTGCGTATTATCTAATAATAATTATTGAGTTATAAATTTTTTAATGTTACATCAAATTGTAAGTTTGGTAGACCGATTATATAAACCATAAGTTGCTCTAAGCGTACAAAACACTTTCCTCATAGAACGCTGATTTTCGTATTGCAGCTGAATAATTTGTAGACGCTGTGCCGGGCTCATTCTTTTTATGATGAAATGTCAAACATAACTGAACAAAAATACCATAACAGTTTGACTCAACGCACGCTTGATCTAACATAAAACCCTTACTAAAAAAAGTACCTCTATGGCCATGTATGAGTCAAGTGTACGGAATGAAACATTTTTTTGCTCAAACCACTGAAAATGATTTTTTACATGAATCTTGATCATGCAAATTTTTTTAGATTTTTTTAGTTAGTAATTTCCGAGTAATAAATGAGTTCAAAATTTGAAAAAAATGATTTTTTTGCGTTTTTTTCACATTTTTTGAGCGTTTGTAAGTTTTCAGGGTTGCATTTTAAGAAAAAGTTGTTTTAAAAATTATTCTAGGAATAATATTTCACAGCCAAAAATTTCCTTGAATTTTAAAAAATTCCCAAAACTTTAAAAAACAGTTTAAAAAAAATGACGGGTATTTTTTTTTTAAATATGGATAAAAACGTGTTTTTTATGTACAAAAGATACCTTAAAAATTTCATTTCACTTAACATGGCCATAAATAGATCAAAAGACTACCACTTAACGCATTTCCTAAGCTGCTTTAAGAAATTCCTAAACAGACTTAAACTAATAAACAACTACAAAAACACTGACTGCGGCAAAAATAAATTATGCAACACATATATGAGTGTGATAGATTGAACAATGTTAGAATTAAATCAAAGTAAGAGTAAAAAAAACATCAAATCTACGCATACATCAAAATGATTTTCAGAACAAAACATAAAATAAACCTTCTCATCCACCAAACATGGACAAAATCGCCGAAAATATCTAAAAAGTAAAAAAAGTACGTCCAAGCAAGTTATTCTAAAAAAGCACACATGTTTCTTTGACCAGTCTTAAATAGTACTCTCAAGAACTCTTTATATATTATTATAAAAACTTTTACTTGTTTAATGTCATCATGGCATTTTGTTGGGGGTCTCAGGCTTATTTTGTTGCTTATAGATCTGTATTCTATTATTAGTTTTGTCCATTTCCTGTCGTTTATCCTTGCAACATGTTCAACCCATCTTCATTTTCCCTTTGCATTGCTTGCCACAATATCTTGTACGCTAGTTCATGTAGTGAAAGTCCAAGCATTTTTCTTTCCATCTCACGTTGTGTTATTTAGAGTTTATTAGCAGTTGCTTGCAGAATACACTATAAACGTAAAGGAATTTCTGCTATAAATATTTTATGCATTTTCCCAAATGCACATTTTTAGGTTGTTTGCTATGAGGACAATGTCATCTGCTAATCTACAGAGATTGAGCAATTTGCCATTAATGTTTATGCTCATTGTTTACCATCTTAATTTTTAAAATGCGTGCTCCAAGACGCTAATCAATATTTTTGTAGACATAGTACCTTTTTGCTAATTATTGTCAGCTGCAGTTGTAGTATGAAACTATGCTCTTGTGGTTGTTTCTAATGATGTTTTGACCATAGAATTAGAATTAGAATCCGGTATTCTTCTAGAGTTTTTGTGTGGTATCTAGCTCCCATCTGGCAGCCAGAGGAAAAGCAGGTTTGCTGTTGTTGTACAACTTATACAAATAAAGAGTGGACCATCTAACTTTTGGAATTTGAATTGGTTATAAATAAAAAACGAATTATGAATTTATTAGAAATATTTTAAAACACACAACATCATTCAAATGACTGCCACGGTTGGCTTGACAGTAACCCATCCAATTAACCCAATTTTTTAGTACATTTTTGATTGTTTGGGCTCCAATCGCATGAATGGCAACTTCAATTTTGTGCTTCAAGGGATCAGTCGTCTTTGGATGGTTAGCATAACACTTATCCTTAAATCCAAAAAAAATTCAACGGCTCAAATCACAGCTCCTAGGTGGCCAATTGATATCAGCATTTCGACTAATTATTCGATTTCCAAAAACAGTGTGCAAAAGATCGATGGTTACGTTGGCTGTCTGGCAAGTGCTCTGTTAAAACCAAATGTCATCCACTTTAAACTTTTTAATTTTTGGAAACAAAAATTTGTTTGCTATTGACGGTAACGGCGGTTCATTTTTGAAGAAAAATAGCCCAATAATGCCGCCAGACCAAAAACCACACCAAACGGTTACTTGTTGTGAATGCATAGGCTGTTCAATAGTCATGTGTCGATTATCTGATGCCCTACTGCAACAATTTTGCTTATTGATCATCATAAGGCTTTATTTCTTAGACTAATTGAACTTTGTAAGCCTTCAAACCGAGGTCTTTATGCAAAATTCTCTTCAGAGAAGTGCGAGAAATGTTCAGTTCCTGAGAACGATAACGAGTTGATGCGTGTTCACGCACACTCTGAGCAACAGCATTAATTTTTTTGGCTGAGCGCATTGGACAAAAACTTGAACGTGTTGTTTTATCCACTAACAATCCAGTTTTGTGAACTTGCTTCACAAATTGATCCATAAACTACATTGAAGGCACTTCTTTTTTATCAAATTTGTTTCGCAATTTTTTTACCGTTTGAGTAAAAGACTTACTACTTTGGAAGTAAGTTTTCATTATTTCACAACTTTGTTCAAGTGTAAAGTGTCCCATTTTGTAAATGTCAAACATGAAACTAAATTTCTGTCAACTCATAAATCTGTAGTTTGCCAAATCTGTAATATTGCCTTTTTGTGTAGTAGGATCATGAGTAAGCTGTTTTATTTAGTAGGGATGTTAGGCTGTGTAAGCAAAAGTTCAAAATCTTGTTTATCAGAGTTTATTCTCTAATTGTTATGGCTTCTATGAGAATGCCATCTTCTTTGGATGTTTTGTTGTTGTAGCGTGGTGTATTTTGCTGTTTGAAATGTCTTTTAATCCTACTATTAGCACCTTTCACCGTAAGTCTATAGTTTCTGGATTTTTCATTCGTGTATAGAGTTTTATAAAACTATTTTACTATATCTAACTTTTTTTTGTCGATAATAAATTATTAGAAAACGCTAGTTTTTTATTTTTTTTATCCATACATTACTCAAAACATATAAAAAAGATAACACCAAGAAAGTCAAAATTAAACATAAAGCAATTTAGAATTTGATTTAATATACATTGTAAATAAATGAACTCGATAAAATTTGTATCAAACTGAATAAAGCGTTTCGTCGACAGAAGAATATAAATGATTTACTCATCGAATCGGCATAACGTATTTTTCTGTCATTTAAATCGTAAACAATTTAAACCCGGAACAGCATTTGTTGTTGTCGTTGAAAAAAAAATAAAAACGCCTCCAGAAAGTCTGCATTTGTCATGTTCATGTGTGAATGAAGTTATTATAAAAAGTTTTCAATCAAGTGCGAGTCAATCTCACAGGTTTCTTACAATGCCAGGCCAGGATACGAGCTTCGGCAATATTACCCAACCGTGCTACTGACAGCTTTACATTTCTATACGAGTTTACGTGCGAGCTTTTGGCGGAAATAAGCGAGCTTTAGCTTTCTTTCACACCTTTTATAGGACTTCTTGATGGCACTTGATTCTTTCAGCCCCTTTAAGATATGATAGAATTATAAAAAGGCGCAAGGTAAAAGTCACATAATAATGAGATTTTTACATTATGAAATTTTTAAATTACTTTTAGGATTAAAGTCTATATATATATACGCATCAGGATTTATATGAAAAGTTGTTATTGCAACGAATTAACGTAACATCACGTCCAATATAAATTAAATTACAATTTTCCTGGTTATGTCGCTTTTCCATGTTCGGAGTGCGAACGAATCTGTTAAGGTCCTGACAGCAATCTACTGATCCGTGAACAGGAATTTAAATACGTCAAAACAGGGAAATATCACGGAGACATTTCAAAGTGCTAACCCCATCATGACATTCTGAAAGCGCGCGGGGGCCGTGTCATGTTTATATTGTGTCGGCATCGAATCGAATTATCACCAATCAATAAAATGTAAACACTATGGCACTTGCCATTTAAATTTTTATTGCTTTTGCATTCTATCGGATTTTTTCATTGCCGAACATAAAATTTGATTAATGCAATAGTAACATACTGGTCCTTGTTTTATTGGACTGATAATATTTTATTACAACAAATGGTAAATTTTATAGGTTATCTTAAATGTATATACTTAAATAAAATGTTTCTGATTATATTTGTACTAAAATATAAAATCAAATTCTTGTAGATTGATTGTAGTGTGGTCCGGACAAGTAAGAAGGTTAAATTCGTTTCTGTATTTGCCATCAGTTTTCAATAATAAGTCAGAGTTGCTTAAAATAAATATTAAAGTTTGATTAATTTATGTCTTAATTTGTGATTATCGCATATTTTATGCATTCTTTAATATAAAATTTATTGCAATTTATTTATTAAACATATGCGTAAATATTAAAGGCAAATTATACGTGTAGATATTTAAAACTTCTAAATGGAAAACTTTTTTAAAAACTGTACTGTAAAGATTCACGGGCCAGTGCATCTTATGGCGATTCCTCCTTAGATCGATCTGTTTGGTATAAATATTAAAGCAAGATCAGCATTTTATATGTTTGGAAACATCTTTCGGTTTGCGAGTTGAACATTTATTGCTTCATTATATGTCTTTCGGGTGGATCAATATTTTAGGGCCGCCATCCTTCTGGACGACTATATAATCTCTCCCTCGCATACATCATGTAACTTTTTGAAATAGTCATCAAAACCCACTAATGATGCAAACTTGACTCATCACAATTCGCATCCAACTCATATAATATACAAAAATATTAATTTCAATTCTTAAATATAAAATCCATTAATAATCCCGCCAGAAATAATTAGCGCGAAATGTTATTACACTTAACGACTGACATCTTCAAAACTAGAAATAAATCATTTGAAATATATTTAGCCAAAGTGGGGAAAATTGTTTTGAAATGTATTTATAAACCGTCTCCATTTTCAGAGAAAATCTTTGTGCAACTTTTAGTTGGCGTTTCAAAACTTCTTGTTTATTTAAAGTAAAGTAAAAAGAAACATGTGAATATTTAGTAGTATTTTCTATCCATATACAAAACTTTACAAATTTATAGGCTTTCTTGTACATTTTGAAAGTTGCATCTCAAACTTAAAATTAAAATACGAAACTTTGTTATTAATAAATCATAATGTATAAGTTTTTATATATTATATAATTTGAAGTAGTGTGTAGTTGTAGTTGGGGGAATGTATACTTGTAGGAGCCGTAGACATGTTTAAATAGAATTGAGCCAATTTATGAAGTGACAATTATTTCGAATCTTTTAGCGCCGCTTTTATTCGGATAGTCGCGTGGCTGAGTAACGAACCTTGTTAGAGGGTTATTATAATGCTGATATCTTTATAATTTCACACATGTGCGTCGATTCTTTTCACACTATATTATTAGCTGCAATACACTTATTTTATGAGGCCAATTATATTTGTGCTTTACATTTTGTAAAGGGTCTAATTGCGTTTGGCTCCGAGTGATTTCCAATTATTTATGTTTGAATCTTCCCTACGTTGTAAGATCTGTAATTTACATCCTTTGTCATTATGTTGCTGCCACCAACAAACCACAATTAGTATTTTGTTTTCAATTGTTACTGAAGAATGTTTGCTTAATCCCAGAAGTCAATATTTGTTTCATTCAAGTTGTTAATGAAAGCTGCTTTTTTATCATGATGTAAATTCATTTTAAATATATTTACATTACAATTTTTTTTAAACTATAAAAAATACAAAAACCAGCTTATTTATTATAAGTTTTGATGGCTGTGATGTGATTACACTTACCACTATTCACTAACTTATAAGATCACATATAACTTATTCCATAAATCAATTTAATTCAAATAATCAAATAACAAAACTAATTTAGAATTTTCTAAAAATCCAGGATTCAAAAACAAAATTCTATACAAAAAATTGCTTTTGACATCTTCATTCTCCATACAATCACGGTGAATGATTATTTCATTGTGGTGGTTACTTTTCTAATAAGATTTACAATTAGTAGAAAGCGTCACTTATAAACTGTAAAAACCATATCTTTGTAAATATTATTACTTGGTTAATTGTGTTCTTGGCAATAGTCATGTTTTGAATCTGGTTCCCGCCCACCCACCCAAGTGTTAGTGACTATTGTAAAAAGTGGGCGCAAATCCAGTTTCTTAATTACAAACATCGATTGGGTGAGCAAAATAGAACAATTAATAGATTGTAAGCGGGTAATTTTAGAACATGTTCCCGCCCACCCGCCCAAGTGTTAATGATCCAAAAATTGGCTCAATCTTGCACTTCTGGTGTTCCAGCTGTCAATAACGTTTAAAAGTGGGAACAATCCCAAATTTTTAATCACAAACACTCGGGAGAGTAGTCGAGGTACACCAATTCATTATTAGAAAACTGGTAATTTTTATTAAGTTAAGTTGAATCAGTCTCACACCTCTAATGTCCCAGTAGTTGTTAACGTCAAAAGTGGGCTCTATATCAATTTCTTGATCACAAACACTCAGGTGGGTAAGCAGGGTACACCAATTCATAAATTGTAAGCGGAAAATTTTGAATCTTGTTTCCGCCTACCCACCCAAGTGTTAATGATAAAAAAATTGCAATTGCACCCACTTTTGAGATTAGTAATTGTTTGAACATCACAAGTGTAACTTGTGCGGGTGGGCAAAAACAAGATTTAAAACTACCCGCCCACAATTCTTGAATTGGTGTACCCCGACGACTCATCAGAGTGTTTGCAATCAAAAAATGTTCATGTTTGTTTGATTCAAATAATGCCAAAAGTAAGCGTAACTTTAATTTCTTGATCGTCGAGGTACACTAATTCATTAAGTGCCCAAGTGTTAGTAATCCAGAAGTTGGGTCATTCTTATACCTGATACAACAATCCTTAATGTAAAAATAGGCGCAATTCTAATAATTGATCACAAACACTCAAATGGGTGTTCGGAATACACCAATCCATGAATTGTGAGCAAATGGTTTTAAATTTTGTTCCCGTTCAAGTGTAAGTAACTCACAAGTCACTAATGTCAAAAGTGGATGCAATTTCAATTTCCGAATCAGTTGGGTGGTTGGGGGTTGTACATCAATTCATTAATAATTAGTGAGCGGGTGGTTTTAAATTTTGTTTTTTTAAATAAAGTTTGATGAATAAAACACCTGTGGTGTTCCAGCAGTCATTAACGTCAAAAGTAAGCGCAAACCCGCCGCTCACAATCTATATACTAGTATACCCTCCTGAGTATTTGTAATAAAAAAATTTGAATTGTGTCCACTTTTGACATTGGAAACTGCTAGTTCACCAAAAGTGATGGATGAAACCAATCTCCAAGCCACCAACACTTGAGCGGGTGGGCGGAAACAAAATTTAAATCCGCCCGCCCACTATTAATGAGTCGATGTACCCAGTACATCCACCCGAGTGTTTGTAATTATAAAATTATAGATTGCTATAACATCAGAAGTGTGAAAGTAAGCTAATCTCAGAATCACCAACACTCACAAACAAGATTTGAAATTACCAACCCACATTTAATAAATTGCTAAACTCAACTCACCCGCCCACAATCCATGCATTTCTTGATCACTAACACTTAGACGGTTAGGCGGGGTACACCAATTTATTAATAGTTACCAAGTGGTTGTTGCCGCGAGTAGGCGAAGCCACGCTCCACCAATAGCAGAACACCTTGTCTCCTTTTTCCCCTATAAATATTAAACTTGTCCGTTCACAGTCAGTCAGAACAGAAAACAGAAAGCCGAAAAAGAAGCACCTAGATACGAGACGCCAGCTACCAGCCAGCCACAACGATCTACAACTTACCTGCAATTATTATTGCAAATTGTGTTAATGATTATTATTGCCGATCGGTATTAATAATTATGAATACTCCCATTAAAATTTAATTTTCTGTTTTTTTCAAACGCACCGTCAATGGGCGACTGTCAGTTGTCTGCCAACGCCGCATCCCAGCAACAGGAGCTGGACCGGCAGAACAGGACCAGGAGCAAACACCGCTCCAGGAAGGGGTCGCTCAAGAGGTGCTACTCTAAGTCCAGGGCCGAGGTCAGGATCCTGAAGGGCCAACTGACTGAGCTCCAGCAGCAGTTGAAGACCATGGCGGAGAACTTCGAGATGAAGTTCAAATCGCTGCAGGAGACAATCGCATCGCTAACCGCAATCAACACGGAACAGGCCGCCATCATCAAGATCCTGTCAGCCGCCCTGTCTCCCACTTTTTTGCCGCCGCCATCAGAAGACGAAAACCTGGACCAGCCGGCCGTCTCCAAGAAACCTCTTAAGAAGAAAAGCAAATCTAAGAAGAAAACTTTTAATTAATTTGATTTCTTCACAAGCGGCAACAGCCGCACCAAACTCCGCCCCCGCTTCACCAGCAAAAAACTCCCGCAAAAAAGAGAAACGCCAGAAAAGGCTACACCAAAAAGGCTATTAGGTTACACAAAAATTTGTGTTGACAAACTAGTCTGGAATTGACCACTGACGATGATAATCTGATGTGGAAGATCTCCAAAGCGTTACGGAACAGACAAACTCCCATTCCTGCTATTCACGGCAAAAATGGGCTTCAATTTGATACTGTGGGAAAAGCCGAGGCATTCGCCGACAGCCTGGAACAGCAATTCGCCCCGTTGGAAACGGCGGACACGGAGCACGTCGAAAGGGTCAAACAAGTGGTTAAAGACTTGTTGGATGACTCTGCCGACAACGAGCCGCTGGAAAGCATGCTACCTTCTCGCATCAAAAAAATTATCAAACAATTTAAATCTCGCACGGCCGCCGGCCCTGACAAAATTTCTAACAAGGCTCTTAAAACGTTCTTGCATAAAGCAATAATGTCGCTCACCAATATTGCTAATGCGATTCTTAAAACTAGGCACTTTCCTACAGATTAAAAAAGCTCTTTAGTAATTAATATTTCAAAGCCAGGTGAAGACCAAACGTTTCCACAAAACTATCGGCCCATCAGTCTTCTCAACACAATAAGCAATGTTATTGAGATGGTAATCTTCGACAGACTTCAGGACCACGTAGAATCGATCAACATCTTCCCCGTCACCAGCACGAGTTCAGATAGGGGCACTTGTCAGTTTACCAACTAAACAGCATGACGGACCTTATAGTGGAAGGTTTTAGAGTCAAAAAGATAACAAGGGTAGTTTTTTTTTGACGTCGACAAAGCCTTCGACAAGGTCTGGCACGAGGGACTTATCTTTAAATTGCATAGAGCTAATTATCCTCTTCAACTTGTAAAGCTGATAGCCTTATTTCTAGAAAGCAAAACTTTGAAAGTAAAGCGCGGTAATCATATATCTACCCCTAAAGAGAAAGCGGTAGAAGTTCCTCAAGGCTCCATTCTCTCTCCGCTGCTATTTAACCTATACGTTGCCGACATGGCTTCGGGATGTAGGCACGGGGTCAAAATGGCAAAACTCGCTTATGATACGGTTCTTATATACTCTTCAAGGTCGCCCAAGAAGGTCACTTTGATTATGAAGAATGGTTGGACAAGTGGTAAGTCACTATTAACTCAGAGAAATGCAAAGCTGTACTCTTCACAAGGCGGGGAATCAAACCCGACAGCAACGTCCTTCTTAAAAATGTTCCCATACCGTGGTCCAATTCTGCCAAGAATCTGGGGGTTAATCTTGACAAGGGACTCACGTACAAACTCTACGTGCAGTCCGTTCTCGACAAAGCCCAAATGGCAAAAAACGTTCTCACTCCGAAAATACGTCGGAATAGTGGTCTGTCGACCCGGAATAGAACCCGGCTCTACACGTCAATTATTAGACCTATCCTCACTTACGCGTCAGCTAATTGTCATCTTAATAAGCTAGAGGTTTTTCAAAGTAAATTTCTAAGGTTGTTCCACAGGGCTCCGTGGTTTGTCCGAAACAGAGAGATTTGGACAGATTTAGGACTACCCCCAATACGTCAACACATCGAAGCTTTGGCCGCAAAGTACTTCAAAAATCTCGCAAATCATTCTTACCCTGATCTAGTTTGACTCGCCAAGCCAGACAGGGAGAACTTTTTCTATAAAAGACCGATGAATCAAGTAGCCGCACCAAAATTTTACTAACACACTAACAAACAAAACCAATATCGCACAAGCCTATAGAGCGTAGTCTAACCATCTCCAAACTACTAATCTTTAAAAGGTACACGAGCCGTAAGGTCTCGAACTTCCGTAGGCACTCACTATTGGACAGTTTTTAGTCGGTAGGCATTTCAAACTGAGAGGAAATGAATCCGACACTTTGCCAGTTTGCCGCCTAGCCCCCCCCCAAAAAAACACAATCAGTCAAGACCCAGGAGCCAACCAGCAACTACCGTCAGCTTCCTCTACAACACGGCAACCCAGGTGACGCCAAAGTATCATCAACATCAGTACAACCTCTGGAGATTCCGGAGCAAACAGCAACAACTACTCTGTGCTTGCACACCCCGCCAGAGTTTCTGGGCGGCCACTGTTAGTAGCTTTATGCGCTATCACGTCGTACCAACCAACAACAACCGTTTTTTGTGTGAACGGCACTCTCGGTGAGTATGTCTGTGTAAGTTAGCACTCTGTGTGAATGCGTGTGTGTGTCATACCTAGCGTATGGGTGTTCTAGGTGAACAAGTCTGTCGACAACTTATATTTATATAAAATGCACTTCGACCATTAAAGAACCACCACCTGGAGCAGCCGCGCCGCCTCAGGACTTAAACTTGCTGCCCCCGCAACACATTGCGGAACGCAGCCGGTAAACGAGCGGGGTACTCCAATTCATTAATAGCAAGCAAATGGTTTTGAATCTTGTTCGCTCATCCGCTCATGTGTTGGTGGTAAAGAGATTGAATCAATCAAACTTTTATAGTGTTCCCCCAGTCACTACTTTAAAAAGTGGGCGCCAAAAATACTTTCTTAATCACAAACACTTGTTCCCGCACACCCGCCCAAATGTTAGGCAAAGCACTCTGATCATTGATTGCACTACAGTAGCTTCAACTGGAGTTCCAGCCCGCCCCCCAATTTCTTAACCAAACACTTAGGTGGGAGTGCGGGGCACTAAGTTCAATGATTGCGGGACAGTAGTTTCAACTTTAAATCCCGACCACCCACCCAAGTGTTTGTAATCCAATTTCTTGATTATAAATACTTGAATGAGCATGAAAGTGGGCGGGACACTAAGTTCAACAATTGCGGAACAATTGTTTTAATTGGAGTTCTTGCCCACCCACCGAACAGTTTATAATCTAATAATAAACACTTAGGTGTGTGAGCGGAGCACTCAGTTCATTGATTGCGCTACAATAGTTTTAATCAGAGTTCCCAGTAATTTTAATGATTGCGGGACAGTAGTTTCAACTTTACAACTTTAGTTCTTGCCCACCCACCCAAGTGTTTGTAATCCTATTTCTTGATCACAAACATTTTGATAGGCGGGCCTATTATAATGATTGAAAAGCTAGTTGTCAATTTTTTCTTTAAGTTATTTTCCCAATTGCTAACACAAAACTAAAAGCAGGGCTTTTTTAACAATCCAGGTTTTTGTTAGCAAGTTATACTTAGTTTTAGTGAGCCGTAGTATTTGAGAGAGTGGTGTTTTCATATGATTTAAGTGGCGTCATTGTAATAAAGTGTTTTTCTAAGCATCTTGTCATAATTTTTCCTACTTTAAAATAATCTACAATAAAACATCTAATCAAATCTAGAAAATCATTGGTTTGATCAGAAATACTTTATTTGCAAAATAGTTCATGGTGGTATAAGAAGTATCGCTATTTAATTGACATATTTTCTTCTATATTGTTTAAGTGCCCTTAATTGAGATTTTTATGCGTTATCTCTAATTTCTAGCAAACATATAAATGTTTTGCTATTTTCTGTTAAAATTCTTTTAAATAATGTTTATTTTTAATTTAATTTATTTAATATTACTAAGCTAATTTTAAATTTCATTAAGAATATATTTTCGAAAAGTTTAATTTTTTTAGGAAATTTAATTAATCTGATATATATTTAATTAAATCAGTGGTATATTTTTGTGCTTGAAAAGTACTCAGCAATTTAAACCATGTAATGATTACATTACCGTTTTGCACATTAATGAAATGACTTTTAAGTTTGTACACGACAAATTGAGTTAATTATTGCGGCACAATTTCGTGGAACATAACCCGAAACATACACCAAACAAAATTTGCATGAGTTCGCAAATGATTCCGCAACCCATTCGTCCTGCCTATATTGAAACAGCGCAGCATATTTTAGTAATGATTCACTTTAACATAAAATTAGCACAATTTAAAGTTAGGCCACGTTATACATTAATAAATAATAACTCAATACGTAAATTATATTGTAAATAACATTTCAAGTCATCGTCCTTTCGCTATCCTATAATTTTGCGTGTTTGCTCTTGTGCGATTAAGCGAAAACGTATAATGCCACAAGTATTAGAGTATGAAACAATAATAACACCGCTTCAACACATGTTACCAGCCGCAGATCGGTTAATAATGACCGCGCTCGGCTCTGCACAGCTTCGAAATCGGTTTGAAGTATCAGAATTCCCCGAAGGCGTACTTACGCACCCGTATTAGAGCCATTGTCTGCATTAAAGTCGATCAAATGTGTAGTCGGGTATTTTGCACCGTATTATTTCTTTTTGTGTGTGAGTGTTCTGAGCCTGTATTACATTGTAGGACTTGAGCAGTTGTTAAATCTTTTTTCAAATTTATTTCAAGCGTCAAACGATTATAAGCGGTATTTTCGGGGCTATTACGGCACCAAGTACAGATTAATATAAAGTGATTTTGCAAATAAGAACTATATAGGCTTGCAGTGTTTAATAAAACTAATACTATAGTCCTAGACCCGCATTTTTATCAGCTTGAGTTTAAAAAGTTATTGAACTTAAAAGTTTTGGACCCTAAAATGCCAGATTTCAAAACTGATACAATGGAATTTGATAAAACTGCAGTTTCAAAAATGTATTTTTTACTTTAGTTTTAGAGATATATAATTTCCTGAGACGTCTTTTTGAAAAATGCAGGAAAAATACCATTCCTAAGTACATTCTGTTGCTGACTAAATGATTATGATTAAATAGATTTAAGTTTTCTCTTATTTTTTTTTTAGTAATTTTAAAGATACAACAAATAGTTCTGCAGCCACATAGTCAAATAATTGATTGTTTGGAACCTAAAAAGTTAATGTTGGTAATATATGAAGGCCATTATTAATACTGTTGAATTTGAATGCAATTATCCTTTAGTAATTTCAATGACGGAATGATAGATAGGAATCATGAAATGTGTGAAAAATAGACCAATTATCGGCGATAATTTATTTCACTGCACTTTAATAACCCAATAAAACTTTAACAGTTGAACAATTAAAGTAATTTAATATCCAGTAAATGAAAACTTCTTGGAATAAGAAGAGAGTAAAAAACAATCACCAATAAATACAAAAATAAAACACCTCATACAATTCCCCTCTCTAGCAAAACGCAATAAAACACTTTTCGGAATCGGACAAAGCGAAAGTGCTGCATTGATTTTATTTGATAAATATCAACTTTTATATTTACACGCTTTTAACGGCGGACTCGTGATGCTGAATGAAAACAACCAAGCGCGCGTTTATTTATAAGACGTGAGATGAAAAGCCCCACCGTATATTACAAACGTTGACTTAATTAAAATTTTCGCGAAAGTGCATTTGTCATTCAACGGGTCTGGCAGCGATTCAACATAACTGGTAATGAACTTATTAAGACATTTTTGACTATATTTAAAGCAATTTGTAAACAAAGATTGAAACTGGACGAATCTATGCAAATGTCAATTCTAAAGAGCTTATTTTAAACGGCTTTAATATATAAAATAATCCCTGTATTGTTTAACTTTTTAAGCTCAATTTCCGCAATTAAAGCTCTGCGGTGCGTTGCGTCGCGATTAAGCTTTATTATTAAGTTTGCCGAGTTTCGGAGACAGGGAGAGACAGAGAGAAGTGAAACAGTTTGCCAAGATATGAATCCTTATCCTATTCAGGACCTATTTACAGATTATACATGTTTAATATATTGTATAAGTACATAATGCACATTGCTTTATTGTGTTGAAATTCATTATCTTCAGTGGTGGGCTCCTACGCACACATGACCAAACATAAAGGTTTTTGTTTCCTGGAAATGTAATAAATTCGTAACTCACCAATGTGAAGGTTCCGCTTATAGAAAGAAGGGGGCTTCGCAGACAGCATAAAACTGAAACAATAAAATTCGATATTAGATCATTTGTTGCGCAATCTCGTCGCGGCTATTGATACTTTTAGTGTGAAGTGTAAAATGGATATTGACTTATTTTATGTAAAAGGTCATAAATTAATTCTAGTAACATTTTATGTATGAACTAGTGGTTTATGAGTATTTCCACGGTACTAATAAAACAGTCAAATAAAACTTTTTCAAAAAGGCCGCTTTTTTTATTATTTATTAGATTTCTTGTGTATTGATTTTTATTTAAATCAATTGTTAATGTTAGAGTGGTAACTAAAAATAAAAATTATGTATTGCAATTCACTATTTGTCCTTTTTGGTGATAAATCTTATTGTAAATATATATTCAAGTTGCTAACTTCAAAACTTGTATCTGAGAATGATAATAACTCCTTCAAGAAGATTTTGACTGCCTTTCACCTTAGTCTTGTTTGTTCAATCTGCGGCCGCAACATTCATGACTTCTGTCAGATTTCGTCGTAGTCTTGGATTTTGATCTGCTGGTCTGACTTCCAAGATCATCTTGGTATGTACTTCCGACAAGTGATTGAATGCCTTCCCGGTTTGCTAGGAAAGGCTGGGATGTATCTTCCAAGTTACTTCTCATTCCAGTGAAGATTTCCTAGGTATATGAGTAACCTCTTTAGGAAAATATTGGCTGCTTCTTTTTGGCTGGAACGTTGGTATCGTCACTCGGTCCGTAAATCCAGTTTTTGTCTTCTTCAATTTTGGTTTACATCAAGTTATGTGCGTCCCCCTCCTCTTTTTCTTCCAGGTGAATGCTTGCGTATTTCTCTGATTTGCTTGAGCACCTTAGGCTTCTGTCTTCTTTTAGTATTATATACTTTTTCCTAATAGATGGTTTTGGAGTAAGGAAAAGTTTCATGCTCGCAAGTGCTTTGCGCTAGGTGCCATTTGTTGCAAGCGTTACTCCCCGTGGTCAAAGGACGACGCCTGATGGACCCTGCCAACAGGAGTTGAGTAAAATATGTGCGTGAGCCGCCGCTGGCCAACAAACAATGGTGCAATGCCTAGCGGCAAAAGAATTGTTGTGGTCCCTCCTCAACGATGGTGGCGTTTTGTCTTTTTCTTCTAGCTTTGCCGCTGCTATTCACATTGTGATCTAGTTGCTAATATGATTTGGGCAGTTGGGGTAGTTATTTCTCACCAGTGATGGTAAAATGGAAAAAAAACTCCCACTGGTTATCACCTCGATCAATCGTTGTCAATCATAGAGGAGGGGCTTATGAATGACCGCAGAAACGTATATCAAAACCAATTTTTTGAGCAGGAAGGGGAGCATAAAAAGAAGCATTTTAAGTTTATCATACTGTCGGTGCAACTACCAAAATGCATCAAGTCTTCAAAAATCATGGGGTTAAAAGAACTCATTGAGCTCAAGGTATTGGTTGGACCAAAAAAAACGTAGAGGTAGCACTCTTTATTGCCACAAATGCCAACGTTTGACCGTGTGGCCCAAACGTTTGGGCCACACCGTCAATCGTTGCTTCTCCAAAACTCCGGTTTGCAGAATTTGTTCGGAGTCCCATCAGTTGATAACTTGCCCCAAGAACACGCCTCCACGGTGTGCTCTTTGTTCTGATCCGCATTTCGCCAATATCAGGGCACCTATTAACAAATAAGGTTGGCTTGGCACGGCAAAACAAGCTTCCGCAACCGCTCCAGCTCCGGCTCAGTCATCCTCTACGCCCGCAAGTCCCCGTATACCTGCAGTTGTTTTGGACAAATCGTTTGCCAATTGCATTTCAGATAAAATTGGTGAGGTGATAGAGTTTTTCATCCAAAAGAACCTTGACATCATGTTAGTGTCCAAGACAAACCACCTTCCTACCCAATCATTGAGACTACCAAATATCTTTACGTATTTAGGATCGTTGGGGATTAGGCTAGGGCATGGGACTTTGATTTTTGAAAAGAAATCATTAGACCACTCCGAAGTCAACACTCTCTCTTGAATCTAATGCAATAGTAGTTAATGTGCCCGGATTAGGGACATTAAAAATCTGGCTATCTCAGCCCAAATAACGGAATTGAAACGGCGGATTTCATTGCTGAGGATTTTAACTGTAAACACCCGGCGTGAAACAGTTTTAGACAAAAGCAAAAAGTCGGACGTTGCTCGACTACGTAGAGCAAAAAGGGTTACAAGTAGTGGGTCCAGAGAAACCCTCTTTAAGAAGACGTTCTTGATATAGCTGTTTTCAAAAACGTTAACTTTGACACATCATCCGAGTAGTCAACAATATAAGCTCCGACCAAGTTCAAGTCTTACTGGAGCTCTTCGGAAAGAAATCACCCGGGGAAGAAGGAAAATTTGTAATTTGCACGGATTGGCCTCTCTTCACACGATCTTTAGAAGAAAGCATAGGTCGCATGACTCCAATAAGAACGGCCGCGGACATCGATAAGGCCGCCAAAATTTTTACGCGCCAAATCCAACAAGCCTCGGAAAATGCTTCTAAAACCCTTCAAGTTTGCGTTGATAATTCTCTTGGGTTACTTCGGGACGTGAAAGACTTAATCCGTTGACGCAATGCCGCTAGGCACTTTTGGCTGCAGCACCGCAATTCCTTAGATCGCCTGACATTAAATTCCCTTCATGGTGAGATGAAGAAAGCCATAAGGTTACAAATATTTTGTGCTAAAAAAAAACTTTAGAATATTTCACGAAAGATGACCATCTAATGTGGAAGATCTCCAAAACCTTAAGGAGCAGACCGGTCCCCATTCCAGCTATTTATAGCAAAAATGGATTACAGTACTAGATTTAGAAAAAGGCCAAAGCTTTTGCGGAGAACCAATGCTCCCCGAACAAAGACTCGGATTTAAAACATTCAAATCAAAGAGTTGAAGAAATGGTTAGGAAAACGCTAAAAGCCGCTTTCGACGCCGCGCCGCTGCAAAGCGTTAGATCCTCTTGAATTCAAAAGATCATTAAAAGACAAAAAACCCGTTCTGTTCTTGGCTCTGACAAAATCCCAAATAGAGCGCTCAAAATGTTCTCGCACAAGGCAATAATGGTTCTCACCAATATTGCCTATGCAATTCATCGTACCGGGCATATTCCTACGGTTTGGAAAAGCTCAATCAACATCCCAAAACCCTAGAAAAACTGGCAGTTTCCTCAAAACTACCGGTTATTCAGTTTACTATGCACCACGTCGACACTTACAATCTACTTCCTTCTTATCAGCACGGTTTCCGATGGAAACATTCAGCAATTCACCAGTTGAATCAAATCACCGACATCATTATTGAGGGCTTTAGGATTGAAAAAAACCACAGAGATGGTCCTTTTCAATGTGGAAAAAAGCCTTCGACAAAGTTTGGCATAAAGGTCTTTTATACAAACTCCACAGTCTTCTACGTTTTATAAGGCTAAGATTTATAGCGTAGAAATTTGGCTGCTAAAATTCAAAATAACATCTCTTCCACCAGTGAAGAGGTAAAGGCTAAAGGCTCCATTCTCGGTCCGGTTCTTTTTAACCTCTTTGTCGTTGACATGCCTTCGGGATGAAAGCACGGGGTTAAGATGGCTCAATACGCCGACGACACGAAATTTTATTTGTCAAGGTCACCCATAGCGATCACCTTAATGCTACAAAAAGTCACCACCAATTTGGAATGCTAGCAGATGACAGTCAAAGTGAATCCGGAGAAAAGCAAAGCCGATTTCTTCACATGGCAACGGAACGTCCCTCATGGAAACGTCCACCTCGACAACGTCCCCCATACCGTGGTCCGTTTCTGCCAAGTATTTGGGGATTACCAAACTTCCGGGCAACTTATTCATGGAGCGTTTAATTGGTAGGCACCTTCCTCGTGAGAGTGAATCCAACATTTGAAGTTTATCAAGAAGATTCTTTTCTTAAAAATTACAAAAAAAGAAAAATACGTATATTAAAGTTTTCTGCAACAGTAACACTAAGTTATAAGCAACCCACGGACATGGCTGCATCAGATAACCAGATTTTGTGAATCCTCTACACGAAAACGCAGAAGCTGGAGAAGTTATTTTCATAGATTAAGGAAATGGATAAAAAGTACCAGTAGCAGATGGATTCTCTCACCCACCTCCAAAAGGACTTCAAGCTGGCGGTAAGGTCACAAATTTGCTGATAAGGCGGATCAACGACGCCAGAAGCTTCAACAACAAAAGTTCAAGCCTAGGCTTCCACCAAAGAAGTCGTAAAGACATCCACAAAGCCATTCCCCACCAAAACTCCGCAGCACTAGGTACAGGCCTAATCTCAAAAGGCCGGCTAAAAATCCGGTAGACTCTAGCCTCTCCTACAAAAAGCCGATGAACACCCAGCTAGAAAGTTACGTTTACGCAGGTGGAAAAAAAAGTCTAAGAAGCCAAAGAAGAATACGGATAGCCTTTAGACACCAAAGCGCATAGAAGGCGCTGTCACACGACGCCCTCTTCCCATTACAATTAGAAAACCCTTAAATACGTTATCAGAAATATTCTCAATTGCTTCACGGCAGACGTAGTGCAAGCTGAGCTCATTGCTCGAGGGTTTAATCCTAAATCGACAACACGCATAGAAAAGAACGTAAAATCTTTTTTAATGCTGTTCATACAACTACCTCAGAAAACTAAAAACCAAGAGATTCTGTCTCTCACCGAGATTGGCAGGCATCGCCATACTGTGAAGTGCAAGCAAAAAGTCGGCAAAGATTGCCAGCGTCATGGCAACATAAAATTTTGATGCAATGCACCATTTGTGTGCATTAAATGCGTCGGAGTGCAAACACCTGGATGGATCTACTATGACAATCCCTGCTGTGGACTAGTTCATGCAACAGATACATGCACCAACGGACGCACCGCTTTCTCATGCCGAGAAAGCAATCAACTACCGTCACCATATGGAGCCATACGCGTTCAGAAGCATATCCCAACCGCCCTCGCTGTCGCATTTCAGATCAGCTATTTGGACTTAATCTCAGCAACTGGGAGTCCCTGAACTCTGGGATGTACAAACAACAGAGCTATACCATAGACCTGACAGTGTTGTTCCTAGTGTTTCCACATTGAAGCCAGGAAACCAGACAAACAAAAATAACAGAAAAAAACCGAGTAAGTTCTTTGCTTCAGGTGAAGCATCTAACGGGTGATGGTCACACATACACATATGCAATTATTATTAATAAAAAACGTGTTTGCTACTCTTCTTCTTCTTCATCATACGTTAAGAGACGTCCGGGCAGTCTAGGTGTATTCAGTCTTTTTTATAATCAATTTTAAGAAGACTGTCTGCGGCATTTTATTTACATAACCTCTCTCTTCCTTCCTTCTGATTTGGGCCCATCTCATTTTATTTTAGACTTTGCAGATGTCCTTAATACTTTTCCAAATTTAATAAATACCAAAATCTAATGTTACACCATATTTAAAGTTGCACTCTGACACGTTAGCAAAGTACTTATAAAATGAATTACATGGCAATCTTCTTGAATTTAACTCGGTTTAACCGGTAATAATTACAAATTCTGGTTTTAACATTAACACCAAATTGGACCTTAAAAGCAGAACGCCAATCCATACGTATAGCAATTGTTTGCAAGCATACGGTATCAAAACATCTTTTTTAGAAGAGACCCGAAAAGTGTTTGTGATTTGGATTGGTCCACTCCAGTCCAAACTGCTGACTCGGTATCATGTTATGGAGTGGCCCACCTACACACGCAAGTATTTTTGTTATCAAGAAATTGATAGTTTTATCTCTCTGTGAACGTCAAAAGTTATTAGGTCACAAGAGAAAGTCGTGATCCAATCTTTTGATAACTAAAACTTTGGCGGGTGGGTGGGCCACTCCAATTCAATCTACTGATTTGATGTCATACTATAAATTGTCCCACCCACCCAAATGTTTGTCATAAAAAAGTTAGATGTTTGACCTTTCTCTGAGCGTCAGAAGACATTCTGTCACAAGAGAAGGTTGTGATCTAATGTCTTAATAAGTAACACTTGGGCGGGTGAGTGGGACTCCCCAGTCCAAACTACTGTTTTGGTATCATGTTATAGAGTAAAAATTCTGCCATGACAGAGATATATACTTATTAATTAGACAAAATGTGTGTGCAGTTTCAGTTTATAGAAAAGCACACAAAAACATTAGAGAGCTATTGCAAGAAGACGAGATGGACCGGTTTGGCACAAATGAATTGCAATGCAGTGGAGTGGGAGTCGATTGCGGGACAAAAAAAGAGGATCAGTAGCTTTTGTGCAGTGAATAGATGCAGTTAAATAATTTGAAGACAACGGCCGTTTATTGATTCTTTGATAAATTATGGTTAATTATATAATATACAACGTTAGAGCACGGTGTGGCGGTTGGGAGGTTCAGCGTGCGTTGCGTCAGTTATATAAAAAATACTAATAACAAAAAATTCACTTTTTCTAGTGAACGTACAATATCCAAAAGTCAGTGATCAAAATAGGCTAGAAATATTGCGGAGCGTATTATTTAATTTTTAATGATAACGTGTTGACCCCCCTAGCACAGTCACCGTTTCTAAAAGCCAGTTTACAACATAAACCTATGTATAATGTAATACCAAAATTCTTTAACACCTATAATCTTGTCTTTATTTCCTCTATGTATATAAATAATACATTTGGTTTAGAACTACATACGTTTATAAAAGCAAAATGTTTTCTTTTCATATATACAAGAATAAAGACATTATATTATGATGTAAGAATCGTGTATTATTTTTTGACTATTGTAATAAAAGTTGTAATAATATCGTTATTAATTAATTATTATTTGATATTTGTATTTAACTTGTGAAATATTCGATACAATTTAATCAATGATCTAACATCCTCAAACACTTATAGAAATAAATATGTAACATTAATTTATATACCAAATAATTTCGAAATACATCAAACATAACACCAAGTGGTCGATCCATAAAGTTCCTACGATTATGAATCTCTACCCAAAGTAAATTGAAGCATTAAATCATCACTGCATAATTTATTAGTATCAATAACTTTGATCTTAGTTCAGAATATTCCAAGATTAATACCATCTGCATATTTTAGCGAATAATATTAATTGCTGAAAGGTCACACTCAATAACCATTTCCAAAACCGATGTAATAATAATCAATGAGATTTATTTCAAAGCAAATATTTAATTGTTTCTTTTGCTTACGTATGGGAAGCTAATAATAAATACAAGTTTAACGACTTACAATTCAGAAATTGTAAACATACCACACACGTCTTTTGAATATTTTGTTTTATTTAATATATATTTTTTTGAAATTCCATACTGTTAAATTAAACAATTTATTAACAAAACCGATTGAATTTAAATTAATTATACATTTTACTGGATGTGAAAGTCGTGTAATAGTTATTTATTGGACACCAATTAAATAATTTCGCGCGGAAACATGGAATTTACAGTACAGGAGAAAAAGCTGCCGTGCTTACTTTCATCTCCCATTTATTTTATATTATTATTTAATTCATTAATTAATTAATTTATTACCAGGATTGAATTAATAGCTTCGATTAGAATCAACATGATTGAATAGATATCACTTGAATAAAGAAAAAATAAGTGGGTGGTCATTATTTAATCACCATAATAAATTACAATTAATTAGAAAACATTTTATTACAATTGGGAAAATTTGATTAATTGTTACAGTAATAACAAATAGTACATTGAGGCGTAACATGTTTCCAATATAATGTGAAACTAGCATTTACCATGTTCAAACTCAATTATGAATTAATATACATTTAAATGCGGACATTATAATTTATCGTGATCATAATTTAAATGCTAAAGTACAAGCTAGATATTTTTGTAACAAAAAAATTTATGTAATTATGCAAATAGATTTATTGGAATGGCATTTCAATTTTGATTTATAACATTCGGCCATGTCAATTATAAAATTAATCTATTATGAGCTAATTATAAATTAATATTAAATTGTGCTAAACACAACCAATTAATTAATATTTATGTTAATAATTTCTATCAAAATTCTTTTATCTAACGTCTTCATCTACATATAATAACGTCTGCATCTATCCATCCAACCAACCAACCAACAGCAGTGAAGTTAGAAAGAAATTAAGCACAGTGAGTCAGGTACTCAAGCTGAAGAGCACTTGCGGTGGATTCTGTAGTTAACGCGACTCATTGAGCGATTAAGGACCGTACTGTTCTCACCCTTATCAACCCCCTGCATAAAGCGGCATTGTCATGCAAACAGGCAGCGTATTTGAATAACTGCTTACAGCTATATTTAATAGTCAGCCGGTATTACACCTCCCTGCTTTGTAAACTTAAATGCAACATATATGGAAATTGGAAATTAGTCAGGGAATATTGTAACGATAGGGGATCGTTTCAATATTAATTGACTATATGTAATATGATTAGAATATTTTGTGCTAAATCAGTGGCTCTCAAGCTATATAATGTTGATATAAGTTAACTTTTAACCGTTTTTATTTTAAAACCGGTTTGAATACCGAAAAATATTGATTTCTTCAATTTAAGTTGTAATTTATGCTTAATTTGAAGATTGTTTGTTAATTTTAATGCCTGAATTTAAGTTTACAAATGTAATAAAGTATGCTGAAACTGAATCTTTAAACCGCAATATGATATTTAAAACAGTTTCAATTTTATATCTGTTTAAATACCGAAAAACATTGATTCTTTCAATTTGTAAATTAAATTAAGCTTAATTTGGAGGATTTTGGTTAGGCTTGAATTTAAGTTAACAAATTAAATTAAGTATGCTAAATTTGAATCTTCAAACCGCAACTTAAAACCTTAAACCGATTTTATTTTAAATCGGTTTAAATATGAAAAAACATTAACTTCTTCAATTTAACTTGTAAATTAAATCAAATTTAAATAGTCTTTGGTTAATTTAATTGCTTGAATTTAAGTTTACAAATGGAATCAAGTATGCTAAAACTAAATTTTAAAACCGGTTTAATTAAAACTTTTTCAAGTTGTGCATAATTTAGATCAAATTTAAATGGTTTTCAGCAAATTTTATTGCCTAAATTTATGATTATAAATAAAATCAAGTATGTTGAAACCGAATCCATTAACCGAAACTTGGTACTACAAACCCTTTTTATTTTAAACCGATTTAAATAACAAAAAACGTAGAATTTGAAGGTTTCCGGTTAAGCTCAATACATGAGTTAAATGAGAATATAATATATTATTTCTTAGCTGTTCACAAACCTTTTTAAATTGACTTAAAATGTTTCTTTACTGTCACAAAAGTCATAAAAAGTTTCCAAAAAGTATAAAATGTTTTGAACCTATCACCAAAAGCTTTTAGTGTGACTTAAATGTCAAAATGGTTTGCAAAATGCTCCAAATTTGACATAAATGTCATAATAATTTGCAAAACATTCCTAAACTATTAAAAACTTTTTTAAATTGACTTAAAAAAAATTCGCTCTCACGAAAGTTATTAAAAGTTCCCAAAAAATATAAAATGTTTTAAACTTATTACAAAAAGCTTCTAGTGTGACATAAATGTCAAAATAATTTGCAAAATGCTTTTAATTTGACATTAATGTCAAAATAATTTGCAAAATGTTTCTAAACTGTTCATAAACCTTTTTGAATTAACTTAAAAAAAAAAAAGATTGCTCTCACAAATGTCATCAAAAGTTCCCCAAAAATATAAAAGGTTTTGAACCTACCTCAGGAAGCTTCTAGTGTGACATAAATGTCAAAATAATTTGGAAATTGCTTCTGATTTGACATAAATGTCAACATAGTTTGCAAAATGTTTCTAAACTGTTCAAAAACTTTTTTAAATTGACTTAAAATGTTTCTTCACTCTCACAAAAATCATCGAAAATTTCCAAAAATATAAAATAATTTGTACTTATCACAGAAAGCTTCCAGAGTAACAAAATAACAAAATAATTTGCAAAATGCTTCTTATTTGAAACAAATGTCAAAATAGTTTGCAAAATGTTTCTAAACTGTTTAAAAACCTTTTTGAATTGATTTAAAATTTTTCTTTGCTCTCACGAAAATCATTAAAAGATCCCGAAAAATATAAAATGTTTTAAACCTATCACAGAAAGCTTCTAGTGTAACATGTATGTCAAAATAAGTTTGCAAAATATTCCTAAACTGTTCAAAAAACCTTTTTAAATTGACTTAAAATGTTTATTTACTCTCATAAAAGTCATTAAAGTTCCCAAAAATTATAAAATATTTTGAAACTATCATAGAAAGCTTTTAGTGAGACATAAATGTCAAAATAATTTGCAAAACTATTCTAATTTAACATAAATATCAAAATAATTTGCCAAATAATTTAGAATTGTTCAAAAACCCTTTTAAATTGACTTAAAACGTTACCAAATTATCAGAAATATCATCAAATGTTTTCAAAAAAGTGTAAAATAATTTCATCCTATCATCAAAATCTTCTAAAGTTTCTAAATTGTTTTCAAACCCCCTCTGTAATCGCTAACTATGTTGAACAGTCAAGAGAAAAAAGAGATATCTAATTATCTTTTAAAAATCAACGATAAATGGTATTGTTTAAAAACTTGGCCAAAAACTGAAAAAGGTAATAAAAACTTTAAGTAAACACCAGCTTACATCTAGAAATAAATCAAAACAAAACTAATTATTATAAATAGATTAAACAATAACAGATTGATAACTTGTATAGAAAAGACGTAAGTGCTACATGGCAAATAAACCTAAACGGATACTACAAAAAATATGGGTAGTAACATTACACAAAAACACAAAAAAGTTGAGTATTCCTTATCATAGAATATGATGCAGAAGCCTGGACTTTTAACGTAACTGATAACAAAATACTAATATAAAATGTGGTGTAGATGGCGTCTACTTAGAGTTCCCTGAACAACCAGACAAACAAATGTTTCAATTCTTAACAAAAAACAAGAACTGCAGCATCTATTGCAGACAGTATACTAGCAAATATTGCAAGTATCCAGGTTAAAAAATGATGGATGTTGTTCAAGAAAAAAATTAAAAAAACAATTTTCAATCCAATCAAATTAAAGAACTGACTTCACAATAAATATAGCTATCAAAGATGATAAACATATGACCGATAGCGCAGCATAGTTCGTAGAGCAACTGTTTCTACTCAGTAAAGCTAAATAACAAACTTCAAACTGTTTTCCAACTTTCACTAAAAACAAAAATAATAATCGGGACATCTTTATCTAAAAACTTAGTTGTCAAGAAGACCACAATCATAATACACGTTGACCAAGTAGATAGCATTTTGACACCAAAAAAGAAGACTGGCAAACCGACTACAATAATGATTACCAAATGAGCGGAGTCCAATTGCAATTTCAGAAGTTATAGCAAACTTCTTCATGTCAACAAAAAGTACTAAAACATCTGAGCAAACTTACAAGTCGCCAGAGGTGAAACCAGCAAACAGTAGAAAATGTATCTCTATTAAACTTTAAATCACTGAAAGCTTGATTCATTAAGAGCAGACAAGACTTTAAATATGAAATATCGTACTATGGCATTGTGAAAGCATCCATAAAATCACAGTCGACTTTCGAAAGAAAAAAATCTTTTGATTAAGTTTGGCAAACAAATTTTTACCACCAAATAAACGCCTCTAGCCAAATTGCAGTATTCAGTAAAAGCAAAAGCAGAATTTCTTTAATAAAAAATATTGAAAAAATATAAAAGAAAATATAAAAATAAAAGTTAACCGCACTCATTGTCAGATTTTGCTATTTTTAAAATTTTATGAAAAAGTGTACACATCACTTTTTAACAGTTTTTGGCTAGACTTTGGTCATTTCTTACAATTGTTTGAAATTTTGAGCTGTTTTTCACATTATAAGAACAAAATTTTGCACTTTTCTACCGTTTTTGGCAATTTTAATTTTTTTATAAAAAGAATGTTGCAGTTTTTAACAGTTTATGGTGAGTTTTGCATTTTATTACAGTTTATGACTGGATTTTGAATTTTTCTGACAATTTCTTAGCCAGATTTTTCTTTTTTTGGAAATTTATAAAATTGTTATCACTTTTTTTAACAGTTTACAGCCGGATATTAAGGCTTTCCAACAATATTTAAATGTTTTATAGCAAACAAATTGAATTTTTTTACCGTTTTTGGTCGGATATTGATTCTATCTAAAAATATTTTAATGTTGCTTGATGGCTGGATTTTTAACAGTTAATAACTAAATGTTTGACATTCTATAAATAAAATTTTGCACTTTGCAATAGTTTGCAGTCACATTTTGTTATTTTCTAACAATAATTTGATTAATCAAAGCTAGAGTTTTGCTATTTTTAAAATTTTACAAATTAGAATTTTTAATTTTTCAACAGTTTATAGCCAGATTTTGTTACATTCTAACAATTTTCATGTTTCAACGCCAAAATTTGTTATTTTTGATGCTTAATGAATAGAATTTTACACTTTTAAACAGTTTATGACCAAATGTTGCTATTTTAACAATATATTGATGTTTCATAATTAGTCTTTTTTGTTTTCTAACAAAATTTTGGTGTTTTAAGACCTGGTTTTAAAATTTTTGGTCGGATTTTAGTTCATTCTAAAAATATTTTAGTATTTTATGGCCGGATTTTCTTACTTTTGACTTATATGAATAAAATTTTAAAAATGTCCAACAGTTAATAACAGGATACAAAAAAATTTTGTACGATTTTTTTTTTAAACAGTATAAATAACTGCGCACAACTAAAATGGTTATTTATAGTTTTAAAGGCCAGATTAATAACTTAGCAGTAGTTTTTCACACTTAAAAACCTTATTTAAACTTTTAAATCTCGGATTTAGTGTTTTAAAGACTAGATTTATAAATTTAAAGGCAAGATTTTAATTTTTCAAAGCCGCAAGTACAGTTTTAAAAGCCGAATTTACAATAAAAGAGATCAGATTAACAATTTAAAAACCAAATAGTAATAACGCGTTAATTGTCACATTTTCATTTTAAAAGACCTAATTTTCATTAATAAAAGAAATCATTTGAAAGCAGTATTAACAATTTGGCAATTGGTTTTAACACGTTGGTAGAGGATTGTCAGTTTTAAAGATACAAGATACAAACGATTTTCATTTAGGTCATAAATTAACGTTCTTTAACTTTTTTTATTAAAACCAAACATTGTTAGGTATATGATGCCTGTGTTTTGCCAGTAGCTATTTATGGTTTGGAAACTGCAACCCTAACACAGAAAAGTGCAGAACGCCTTAGAACAACGCAGAAGGCAATGGAAAAATCCATGCTCGGAATAAGCTTGCGAGATAAAGTACGCAATACAGAAATAAGAAGACGGACAAAGGTGAAAGACATCATTGAGCGGGTAGCTGAGCTAAAGTGGCGATGGGTGGGACACGTTGCAAGGCAAAATCCCAACAAATGGACAATCCGCATTGTTAAATGGCGGCCACGACAATCACAACGGAGCAAAGGAAGATCTCAAAAGAGATGGCTTGATGATATAAAACAACTTACGGGCAGAAACTGGCATCAAATAGCCCAAGACAGAATCGTATAGAAAAATATGGAAGAGGCCTATATTCAGGAGTGGATAAGCACAGGCTGAGAAGAAGAATTTCAAATGCCAAATTTACACTTAATGCTGGATTTACAGTTTTATAGAAAGGCAGGGTGACTAGATTTTTACAAGTAAAAAAAAGGATAAATTATATATCTATCACATAATAACTGCCACTACTATTCAATTTTTGTAAGTTATATGTTATTAACATTTCTACTCTCTAACTTTTCTATTCTAAATTTAAAAAAACCTGCACTTCAACAATTTTTTATTTTAAAAATTATTAAAATCCAATGCTTAAAATTAAAAAAAACGCAATCTCGAATCTCACACAATAGATTTTTGAAAAAAATTTAGCAGAAGGTAGAGAATTTAATTTTAAAATGTATGGCATTTGAAACGTCAATAAACGTAATATTTTTACCACAAGTATTTAAACAAGTATATCATTTGTTAAAAACAATTTCTTTAATTTAACATGTCAAAAATTACTAAATCTGAAATAGCAGTTGTTAAAAAATTCACTATCCAAGATGATATTTATTAACTTAATACGTCTAAAATTACAAAATCTTGCATAGCAGCTATCAATATAACCAATGAAAGGTAATCAATTGTAAAAATACTTAATCTAAGATGTGAATTGAATTTTGCACTTTTCAACCAATTTTATCCGGATTTTAGTTCTTTTTGATAATATTTTAATATTTTATGACAGAATTTTGCCATTTTTTGAACCGTTTATGGTAAATTTTGGTACTTTCTGACAATATTTTTATATTTTGCGCCTGAATTTTGTTATTTTTTACATTTTATGAACAGAATGTTGCATTTTTCAACAACTTATAACAAGATTTTAATTATAGGTGACTTTAATCAGCCTAGTTTTAAACAAGATATTATTAATAACTCCAGCAATATTTTTTCAATTATGTCAAATTTTTATAATATGCTTAATGTGGAGCAGTATTGCTACAGTGAATTCTAATAATAGATTTTTAGATTTGGTGTTTTCTAATTGTTCTTGTAAAGTTATTCGCGATCTTAATCCATTTGTTAAAGAAGATAAATTACATCCTACTTTAGATATTTTGATAAGCTTTTCATCGTCGCCGATTAATAACTTTGCTTTTCAAACTAGTTTAACCAAAACCTACAATTTTAGAAAAGCTAACTTCCTTCTTCTTTATGAAGATTTATGCAACCATGACTGGTCTAAGTTTAATAATTTTACTAATCCTGACATAGCACTTTCTCATTTTTATTCTTTAATTTTTAGTTATTTTGATAAACATATTCCTCTTTAAAAACCTATTTCTAAAAGATATCCTATTTGGTTCACTGAAAATATTATAAATACTTTGAAAAAGAAAAATGCATTACACTTTGTTTATAAGCGTGTTCAATCTACTGAATCATATAACAACATTAAAGAAACTAGATCTTTACTAAAGAAAGAAATATCAGTTGAATACAATAATTATATTTCGTTAACAGCAAATAATATTAAATCTAATCCTAAACAGTATTGGTCGTTTGTCCGCTCAAAGAACAATCAAACTCGTATTCCTGGTTTAATAAAACTTGATGGTAAAAGCTTTGACTCTCCTTCTAGTATTGTAGACGCTTTTGCTAATTATTTTAAGAGAACTTATACTCAACCATTTACTTTGTTTATTCCGGTTCATTCCACTTGCAATAACTATCCTATTATAGATGTGTCTAACTTAAGCGAATCTGATGTTTTGACATCACTCAAAAAGTTGAAGAATTCAATGATGAGCGGACATGATAGCATACCCAGCTTCATTATTGAAGACTGTGCTGATATCTTTTGCGTTCCATTGTGCAACATTTTTAATATTATTCTCAACCATCATAGTTTTCCTGATGTTTGGAAAAAAGCAAAAATTTGCCCGGTTTTAAAATCTGGCGCTAGTGCTGACATTATCAATGATAGACCTATTGCCATTATTTCTAACTTTGCAAAAGTTTTTGAAATGATTCTATATTCTAACATTTATCCTAAAGTCAAACACTTGTTATCATCAAATCAGCATGGCTTTATGGAAAAACGCTCTACAACTAATAATTTGTGCAATTTTGTTGACTTTACATCAAAGATAGTGGATAACAAGGGTCAAGTTGATTGTATATACTTTGATTTTAAAAAGGCATTTGACACAATAGACCATTCCGTTATATTACACAATCTCGATAAATTTGGTTTTAGTAACAATCTTTTACTATTATTTAAATCATATTTAGATAACCGTAGTCAATATGTTTCTTACAATAATTGTAACTCTTCTGAATATTGTCCAACATCAGCCGTGCCTCAAGGATCTAACCTAGGTCTATTACTGTTTTTACTTATTATTAACGATCTGTCAAATATTTTAACTTGTAAACATTTACTTTTTGCTGACGATCTCAAAATTTTTCCGCAATTAATTATGTTGAAGACTGTGTTAATCTTCAATACAATATTAGTTTAGTAAATAATTGGTGTAATACTAATCGCATCTTTCTTAATGTAAGTAAATGTAAACTTGTAACATACACCAAGAAACTTAATCCAGTTGCAGCCCAATATTTATCGGATGGAGTGGCTATTGCGCGAGTTAATCAAACTACAGACTTAGGCATTATATTTGATGCTAAACTAACTTTTTCTGACCATTCAACGTCAGTGATATCTAGAGCTCATAAACTAGTAGGCTTTATTTTGCGCAACACTAAAGAATTTAACAACATTGAAGCAATAATTGTGTTATACTACACCCTAGTCAGAAGCGTTCTTGAGTATGACTCAGTGATATGGAACCCAATTAACAGCTGCGATATTAATTCTCTTGAAGCGGTTCAACGGAAATTTTTTAAGTACTTATGGTTTAAATCTTTCAACTATTATCCGCCTCAAGGATTTGACCATGATGAGCTCCTTAAGAAATTTGATGCGGTTCCACTGGCAGCAAGAAGATCGGTTTCAATACTTTCATTTTTGCATAAAATTATACACAACACAGTTGATTCTCCTGCTATATAATTTAAATTTTTTAGTACCACGTGTTAATTCCAGGACCACAAACTGTTTTTATAATCCACCTGCAAAGACGTCGGCAATGGTGAAATCTCCGTCTTTTTCAATGTGCTCAACGTTCAATAGTGTTTCAAATAAATGTGATATTTTTAATGCTAATTCAAGTGTTTTTTAAAGTGTATTCCTGAATATTGAAAAGTATGTTTTTTTTTAACTTTTAATTATTTATTTGTAATTTTATTGTACCTGTATTTACTGTAGTTTTTAATATGTTGTTCTGTAATAAGGTTTTACCTGTTGGGCAATAAATTATTATTATTAAAATTATTATTATTAATTGATTCTAAAAATATTATTATATTTTATAACAGGATTTTGCTATTATTGACATTTTATAAAAAATGCACTTTTTGACAGTTAGGTTTTTGAGATTTCATAAATAGTGTTTTGGACATTTTAACAGTTTATGGCCAGATTTTGCTATTTTATAAATAGAATTTTAGACGTTTTGACAGTTTATGGGCGGATTTAGGTGCTTTCTGACATTTTCTAAATAGAATTTTGCAGTTTTCAATGGCCAGGTTTGGTGCTTCCTGACAATATTTTGATACTTTGTAGCCGGATTTTGCAATTTTTTAGTTTTTATAAATAGAATCTTGCACTTTTTTAACAATTTTTGAACGGATTTCGTGCTTTTCAACAATATTTTGATTTCATAATTAAATTTTGCTATTTTTGACATTTCATGAGTAGAATTTTGCACTTTTCAACCCTTGATGGTAAAATTTTAGTGTTTTCTGACAATAATAATAATAATAATAATCTTTATTTACGGTAAGTAAAAGAATTTACATCTACATAAAAATACAATAAATATAAACAATATAATACATATATAAAAATCAAAAGCAAAAGATTGACATAAAAAACAATATAATATAAAATATATAACATTTAATCAATATGTCCCAATTGAATCTTAAACAAAGATTTAGAACAAAAAAAAATTAAATTGTTTGTTAAACTGTTTGCAAATCTACAAATTCTACCAATAGGATTGTGAAATCCATAATTAGTAGAATGTGTAAATTCTCTAAATAATGAAATCTGCCTAGTACGTCGTTTACTAATAGGAATGTAGAATGGAAGAGATTCAAGTAACTCAGGACAGTCTACTGCAGACATTACTAGACCACGCAAAAATGAAAGATCTGATCTTTTGCGCCGAACTTTTAGTGACGGTAAATTGTATACTGAAGAAATGTAATTGCAATCAAAATTAACCGACAATATACCAGATCTATAGGACAACAGGCAAAAAAATTTGTTTTGAATACGTTCAATATTCTGACTATGGATTTCATAGAAAGGGCACCAGACTGACGGAACGTACTCTAAATGAGAACGCACCAAGGCACAGTAAAGTAATTTAAGAGTATTTGGAGAAAGATCAGCAGACATCCTGTATACAAACCCCAGCATTTTTATAGCACGATTACACATGTAGCTGATATGCTCAACAAACGTAAGTTTAAAATCGAAAATTACACCCAAGTTTTTAATTTGTGTCACTTGTTGTAGCACCCTGTTATCGATAATATAGTCGTTCGAAATTTTGCTTAGCGTTCTATTAAAACTGATTGCAAAACATTTATTTACTATAAACAAAAGGTTATTAATAAGACACCAATCATTAACAGAGTCTAAATCTTGTTGTAAAAGATTACAATCATCGATTGATAAAATACTTCTATAAATTTTTAAATCATCTGCAAATAATAGGAATGATGATGAACTAATACAGTCAGAAAGATCATTGATAAAAAGTAAAAATAAAATTGGTCCGCAGTGAGATCCCTGAGGAACACCTGATGGAACTAAAATAGGTTGTGAAAGAAAGTTATTGATTTTTACACACTGCGTTCGGTTTTTCAAAAAGCAAGATAACCAAGCAACCACTGCATTATGAAAACCCAAAGCACGAAGCTTAGCAATCAAAATATTGTGGCTCACACGATCAAAGGCCTTTGAAAAGTCAGTGTAAATAGAGTCAACTTGAGTTTTGCATTCAAATGCGTTTAGAATGTAATTTTCGTAAGAAGGTAGATTGGTAAGTGTAGATCGACCCTCACGAAACCCATGCTGTTCTTCTACTAAAATACTTTTGCACATCCAACGTATTTGACCAGTTATAATTTGATCAAATAATTTTGGTATAACAGATTGAATGCAAATGCCTCTATAATTTGTAATATTTTCTTTAGCACCAGATTTATGCAATGGCATAATATAAGTTTGTTTCCATACATCAGAAAATTTAGTTTCATTTAATGAAGCGTTAAAAAGTAAATGTAATGGTTTTGAAATTGAATAAATACAATTCTTTAAGAGCATAGAAGGAATACCGTCAGGTCCAGTGCTAAGATTAGATTTAAGGCTTGTAATTCCATTAAAAATATCTAGTAAACTGACTGAGAAATTTGTATGAATTACATTTTTATCAAACTTAAACAATGGAGTTGGATGAATTTGAGAATTATAAACGGAAGAGAAAAAATCTGCAAATTTGATTACAAGAACGTCACCATTAATACAGGTTTGATCACCATAATACATTGTAGCTGGAAAAGCATTAGTTTTCTTAGCTTCATTTACAAATCTCCAAAAATGTTTTGGATTAGACCAAATGTTATTCTCGGTGCGTAAAATGTACTGCTTGTAAAGACGTGCGTTCAGATTTTTACATGAAGTCCGAAGAGAATCAAATTCATTGTAATCAGAAAGAAGTTCTGAAGATTTAAATCGTTTATGTGCTAATTTTTTAAGTTTAGTAAGTGAAATTAATTCCTTGCTAAACCAAATAGGAAAGTTGTTGTCATGCCACACTTTTTTAGGTACATAACAATCAATTGCATAATACAAAACAGAATAAAATAAATCAACACATACATTAATATCACAGTTGTTAAAAAGAACAGACCAATCAACGTTCAACAAAAAATCATTGATTGCGCTGAAGTTGGCACATTTAAAATCATTAAAAACGTAGTTACAGTTTAAAATATTACAAGAAGTATCAATCACATTTGACATCTATCACATAGGCATTATGATGTTGACTTATATCTAATAAAACATCTACAGCATTTATCATAGTAATATTATCACTATCATTAGTAAAACACAAATCTAAAAATACATCCATACTATTTGGTATGGTTATACATTGAACACAGCTTAAAAATCCAAATGAATTAGCAACTAAATGTCCACGATAGTTTTCGTTGCAAGTAACTCCAGTTCCAAATTCATCATTTAGCCACGTTGCTTCTGGTAAATTGTAATCTCCCAGTAAAATTAATTTACTATTAGAAAAGACATCAGCAAAAGATTCAACGGAGTAGCAGTGGTCAGCATATTTATCAATAACCGAACGAGGGGGTAAATAAACTGCACCAATTATGTATGACACAAACTTAAAGTTGACAATTACAAACACATGTTTAACACTTAGATATGGCGGATGTAGTAATGTACACTTTAAATGACTTCTAACCGCAATCAATACGCCACCTCCGCTTAATTTAGGGCTAGTTAAATTAGACCGATCACATCTAAATAGGTTATAGCCAGTTAGTCTTAGTTCTGAGTCAGCAATGTCTTCAGATAGCCAAGTTTCGGTTAAAACAATAATGTTATAACTTGACAGAGCTACAGCTAACAAAAGTTTTTTCAGTTTGGTTTTTATGCCTCCAACGTTTTGGTAGTAAATTGAGAGGCCGTTGGTATTCCTAGGGACGGGTCCAAACTGTTGAGCGGATTTAACGTCCGAAAATCCCCTACAGGAGTTGGTGGTAAATTTCGTGGTCGGCCATAGTTAATAAATTTCTTGACGGCAATGTTTGCCGGCCAAAAGTTTTTAGAAAGAACTAAACCAGCTTGATCGGCTGAAATAGATACTTTAAAGCTGCTGTAGTTTCCAGATCTCACTACCAACTCAACAACATCAATCAAAACAGATGGTAGTTTAGCTTTCATATAGTTTGCAATTTCAGTTTTATTTGTTCCTCGCTTAAGTTTTGACACATGAATATATGAAGGGGGAACGTAGGCTTGTAGCTGGTCATTGTCAGGACCACATCCAAAAATCGTTGGAGTTTTGTGCTGTACTCTAGGTTTAATTGATTGTGAACTATTAGTAGTGGTAGAAGTACTGGATAAAATTGTTTTTGCCGGTGGCAATTGAATTGAATCCGTATTAATAACAGGCCTAATAGTTTGATAATTTATTGCCGGATTAATAGTTTTTACCTTGTATGAAAAGAGCATTTCACTTTTCAACAATTTATAGCCGAATTTTGCTTTTTGACATTTTAAGAATAGAATCTTGCACATTTTTAATAATTTACTTTATAAAGGGATTTTAATTTTCTTGTCGGATTTTGTATTTTATGACTAAATTTTTAATTTTGGCAATTTTAAGCAGATTTTAATGTTTTTTAGCCGGATTTCAAGATTTTAATTTTTTTAAGCGAAAATTTCAGTTTTATGGCAATTTTTTTAAAATAATGTCTATATTTTACCAATATAAAGCAGATTATTATTATTAAACCGTATTTTGTCTTTAACGACCGGATTTTTAAGTTAGTTACTTATAGTTTTTTGTCAAATTTTGTATTTTTAGCCGGATGTTTCAAATTATGTACTTTATAAGCGGATTCAATTGTCTTAGGTCGGATTATGTCTTTAATATTGATATTAAGTACAAAGTTTACCAATTTCAAGCAGGTTATTAAAGTTTTTGGCCGGATTTTATTTTTTTTTTGTAAAATTTTGTATTTATGACAGTATTTTTTAAGTTTCTTGCCGGATTTAACTTCTTTCCGGCCAGATTTTAACTTTCATAGGCTGGATATTAAATGTTATTTTGAAAATATATACAAATTTGACTAATTTTATTAAAGGCCAAATGATTTTGTAGCCGGATTTTAATCTTCTTAAGCCGCATTTGTATCATACCCCTAAATTTATTTCTAGAGAACCAAGAGATAGTTATAATATTTTAGATAAACCAAGTACTAAGATTTTTTTTTATGTTGAAATTAACGCTTAAATTTAATAGAGATTTATAACATTTTATATTAACCTAGCAAAATTTCTGCCTGTCCGCAATCGCAAAATCAACAAAGCTTTACTCTGAGTCTTTATTGAACACACTTACCAAACAACGATTATTTCCATGTACTTTTCGTGCCAAAATAACACCGAAAACAAACTAAAAACTGCAGCTGGGGGAAATTTTAAGGTTACGCTGATATGCATTAATTCGCAAACCTACTTTTTTTAAGTTTTTAGTTTTCTCTCTCACACACACACTCTTATGGTACAACTCCAAAATGTGTGACTTTTCATAAATAAAATTTTATACTTTTAAAGATTTAAACCGGGCTTTTGTATTGATATTTTATAGACGAATTTTGACATATTTAAACTTGAATAGAATTTTACTCATTTTGACAATTTAAATCCGTCTTTAGGAAACTATTTGTTGTTCTTGACGTTTCAAAAATATAGTTGCACTTTTTTAAAGTTTTTGACAATGTTTTTATATTTCATAGCCAAATTGTGATAATTTTGACTTTTTATGAATAGTATTTTGCATTTTTCAACGGTTAATAGACGGATATTTTCTATTTTTGGCACTTTTGGCATAGAATTTTGCTCTTTTTAATTTTTTAAGGCTTTCATTTTTATACTTTATAACCGGATTTTACAAATTCAAAAAAATAATCTTGCACTTTTTGACAGTCTAAGACCGCATTTTGCTTATTTGACATTTTATAAACAGAATTTTAAATCTTTTGAAAGTTTATAGCCAAATTTTAGTTCTTTCTGACAATAATTAAATAATTTTGCTAGAATTTTGCACTTTTCAACAGTTTTTGCTATTTTAGACATTTTATGAATAGAATTTTGTACTTTTTGACTATTATTTTGCTATTTTTAACATTTCATTAAAAAAAAATGCACTGATCGACAGTTTATAGTCGGATTTGCTGTTTTTGACACTTAGAACCTTGTTCTTTTAGACAGTTTATAAACGTATTTTGCTATTTTCGATATTTTATAAATGAATGAATGAATTTTACACTTTTGGTCCTTTCTGATCATATTTTAATACTTTATGGCCAAATTTTGACGTTTTAGAAATAGATTTTTGCACATTTCAACAGATTATGACCAGAAGTTGGTAGTTATGACATTTTATATATAGAAATTTACACTTATCAACAGTTCTTTCTTGGAATATTTTGATACTTTATTGTCAAGTAAATAGAATTCCATAAACAAAATTTTGTATGGCGGATTTTTCTAACAATATGTTTATTCTTTTTAGCCAAATTTTGCACCTTTTGACGGTTTATGGGCAATTTTTCCTATTTTTGACATTTTAGATTTTTAAATATTTCAACAGTTTAGTTATATTTCAACAGGCTAGATTTTAATGCTTTTTGATACTATATGGCCGGACTTGCTGTTAACAGCTTGCTGTTTTTAACATTTTATAAATAAAATCTTGTACTTTTCAACAATTTATTGCCAATTTTTAGAAAATATTTTGTAATTTTTTACTTTTTATTAAAAGTTTATGACCGGATTTTAACATTTTTTGATATTTCATAAAAAATTAAACTTTTCAACTGTATATGGCCGAATTTTGGTGCTTTCTGACAATATTTTAATGTTTCAAGACAGAATTTTGTTTTTGTACAGATTCTTAGACCTTTTTTTACTTTTAAAAACCGGATACTTTAAAAACCAGATTTATAATTTAATAGTATAATTAACAGTTTATCTGTATAGTTTAGTAGTAAACGTATTATTTAGATTTATAATTTAAAAGGCGAGTATACTGTTTAGCAGATACATTTAACACAGATTTGTAGTTTTAACGGTCGTTTATAATTTGAAGATCGGATTATTAGTTTGGCAGTAAATTTTAACACGTAAGTAACTGAGTTTTCAGTTCTAAAAGCCCTATTTACAATTGAGGAGCATAAGTAACAAAGGGACTAAGTACCAAAATTGTTAAACAGAGAGATTAATACAAAAAACCTCAACATACCAAAAAAATAGATTTTTTATTTTTAAAGAATTACCTATCTGCTTGATTGTTTACAAAATTTGAAGTATAGAACCACTTTGTCCCTTTGTTACTTCTGCTGCTCAATTTTAAAGACTGAATTGTTAATTTAGAAGCCGGATAAAAAGTTTGAAATTATTAGAACTCAATTGAAAAAAAGAGTATATTTTTTGTTATTTTGAATTAAAAAGAGAAAAAAGTATTCTAAAAGAGTATAAGTTACTAAAAAAGAGTATGTCTGGTCAGCCTAAGAAAAGATTAAAAGTTCTGCAGTAAATTTTAACAAGTTGGTAGCCGGATTTACAATTTTAAAAGCAAAATTTACAATTTTAAAGATTATATTTATAAGTTGAAGGCTTAACCATTTGGCAGTAGAATTTATCAAGTTGGTAGTCAGATTTTTATTTTTAAGCCCAAATTTTCAATTTAGAAAACAAATTAATACTTTGACAGCTAAAATAAAACTGGATTTACAATTTTGAAGCCAAATTAACAGTTTGGTAGTAAAACTTAACAGAACAGTAACCGGATTTTTATTTTTAAAGCCGCAGTTACACTTTCTAAAGACGAATTTACAGTTTTTATAATTTATAATTTTTTTTAGCAATTTGACGGTAAAATTCAACACTTTTACAACTTTGAAACTGAGATGCAAAATCGGATCTAATTATATAAATTAAAAAAAAAATATTTTTGTATAAACAATTAAGATTATTAGAACTCAACTAAAATATTTTTGGTTATTTTGAATTAAAATAAATAAAAAGTATTCTAACTTCTGTATTATATTACAAAATTCCCAAAACTAATCTTTAATATTTATTAATCTAATAATAAACAATTAAACCGGCATATTTGATGATAAGCGTATTGTGGAGAACTCTCTTTTCCCTCACTCTGACAAACAAAGCCAGTAAATTAAATTCCATGAAAACGGAGTGTAAAACACAACCGGCCAATTCTATATCCTATTTAATTTCCTCCATTTGAACATCCAACGCCGATTCCACAGTTTTATTACCATAACGCTTTGCCTCCGTGGCTACATTAAAATAGCCAGTCTTTTATATTCCATTCCATTCAGAGATTTCCACAAAGAGTGAAACAAAGTTACAACAAATATTTTCATTTCATTTCACCCAAAAATCACATGCGTAGAATTCATTATTTAAAATATAAAACAACACGCATTTAATTAATATTATAATTAATATAATATTTGATATTTCTTTTTTTTTTTAATGATGTGACTTGTGTTTTGTTAATCATTCGCTTAGTTTTTAATTAACAAAATTTATTCCATTAAAAAAAAAACGTGGAGAGTTTAAGCGGTCGCAATTTAATCATTGTTCTCCCCCGACATGGTATTTAGTTACTATTACCAGACACTATAATAGAGCGAAGCTCCTATTGTAATTAAATTTGAATAAATTCCATGTACCACTAATTGAGACACATTCGGTTTCCATTTATCAAGTTTCTTAATGAGTAAATATAATACCAATTACTGCTGAAGTAACTCTGGGGAATTAACATTTGCATCCAATTATTCGCAATCTTTTTTTATTTCAGTTGCATCCTGCTGGTAAAAGTCCAAAAACGGACGGTAGATAATAAAAGGGTTAACTCCCTATTGAAGTTATTTTAATTGAAGGGCGTATGAAGAATCGAAGGGTGAATAATTTGTATGGGAGCATTTATTTGTTCTCACTTACAGGATTCGGCCGTAAATTTTTGGTTAAATGTCCGAACGCTCGTCATAAACAGCTGACCAAATAAATATATATTTTAGGGTGGATTGAATATATATCCTGATTTATAATTCACGAGATTTTGTTAACAAGACTGATGACAGTGATAATAGTTTTAACAAATATCAAGCAAATTGTATCGTTAACAAAATTAGGCTGTTTATGATTTAATCAAAAATTTATAAAGCAATAATACTAAGTACTGAGATTATATACTGTTGATATTACTTATATTTCAATTGTTTATATTGAAACATAAATATGTGATTACATAATAATAACTATTCAGTGAGGGATTACACATTATGTAAATTTGTTTACGACCATTTGTAACAGCATAAGCCATGTCGGCATATGCAAGGCATAAATCATTGCGGTACGCGCTCGGTCACATAAGTAATTATTTCAGATTTCAGCCACTAATATTGTAAACACCACGAAAACAGTTGCTCAGAAATTAATTTCGAACATCAAGCAAAACTGCGTGTCTACTTGTGCTCTACAGTCGCAGTCGGTGAAAAGGAAAGTTTCAGAACTGACTAATTATTGCATACATGTCGCGAGTTAATTGATACAAATGTTCGGGCAATTGCTATATGATTATAATCATATTATGAACATGTTTAATAACAATCGTTGTGTAATAGAGAAAATTGAAATTGTAATTGGAACGGAATTACTTGTCAAACAACTTGATTGCAATTGTAATTAAATTGTTATAAATCTAGTTACTATAAGTGTAATGTACAGTGCAGTATTTATATATTTAAAATAACAATTCATTTCATGTAAATAGTAATCTTTGTTTAAAATTAATTAATCTTTATCAATAAAACAATTTCTTTTAAATCAATACAATTTGAACATTTTAAAATGATAGAAATTGTATACAACATTAAAAAAAAATCCTTGACAAATCTCCAAAAAACAAAAAGTTATTATCAGACACACTAAAGAAGGCGACAAATTACCCAAATAGACAACTTCAACAATAAAACGTCAAACACATACACATAGCCAACCAGGTTAAGAAAAAAAACAACTAACCAACCTCTAGGTATTCAATAAAAATGTCTCCAGAAGATATTTCTACTAATGTGAATTCTTTTTCATTCATTCTTTATTCTGCCATTTTTGTCTCCGAGTCTCCATTTTATTATTTTTTTGTGTCAATTTTCCGTCGTTTAGCCGTGTAACATGTCACGCATGTTCTTTAGCGGATATCTTTGTTTCTCACCTTGTCTTCGTACCTATTCCTTTTTATTGTCATCTTTCACATGAACATCGTATGTTCGGCGGTGTCTTCTTCTCTCCCGCAGTAAATACAGTTATCGGTTGCAATTTTTCCTATTTTTTTTAGATACTGTTAAAAGCACCCATGTCCGCTGAATATTTGACAGAAATGGTAGCTTATTTGCCTGTGCTTTCTTTTGTATCATCTCTTTATCTTTGGTATACTAAAAGTCCAGTTTTTGATGCTTTCCTTCTTCCATATCTCTTGCTATTGCTCCAGGGTTTTTTCTTTCTTTCACCTTTTCTTCTCAACTCTTTCCCGTTGTCTCTGTTCTTTCATCTTGCTAGTACTATGGTGGTCTGAGAGTAGGCAGTGCAATATGCTCTACTTATGCCCAGTGCAAGTATTTGCTGTGTTTTGTGATTATTGTTTTGTACATACATTTTGACCTTCGTGGCGTCAGCCCATACTGGTGCTGCGTACAACAGTATTAATGTGGCCACCGTTCTTTTTTATTCTTCGCTCACCCCACCTGTCCGCGGCATCAGTTTACCGATAGCATTTGCAACTTTCTCCATCTTTGCGCACAATTTTTCAATGTAGATTTGAAAGTTCAGGTGTCTAAATAACTTCTGTTTTTTCTTTTGCAATTTCCAGTTGGTGTTCTTTCATCCAATTGCTTACTGCCTGTAGTAGTTCGTTGACTAGTTTCATCAGCAATTATTCGTCTTTTGCGTATGCTACTAGCGTGACTCTTCCATCTTGTCCACATCTTTAGGATACTATCTTACAAAATGTTCCACAGGTGTGCACCTAGAACTGACCCCTGTGAGACTACCCTATACACCTTATGTTCTACTCCATTTTAGACCACAACGGCTCTGTTTGTGTGATGGCTTTCTACTATTTCTACCCTTGTATAAAAAAATACCTCTTCCGTTTTCTATCTTTTCCACAATTAGCTTCCATGATGCTGTGTTTAAGGCATTTTAAACATCTACCGTGAGAAGTACATATACCTTCTTGTTTAAAAAGTTTGTTTCATCTCATTTCTTCCAATCTCTTTGGTTTTGTTTATGGCTTGCACCGTAGACCTTTCCTCTCTAAATCCAACACACATTCTTAGGCAAGCTTAGCAAAGACCAAATAGGTTATCTAGGTAAGAGACCAAAATGAAGTTTGAAGTATAAACTGACTAATTTGGTAAAAGTGTCGACAGCTACAAACAAGTATACCACTCCTCTTATCGAACGTGGTAGAAGCCCATATAAATTTACCGCTACTAGAATTATAGTTTCAAATTGCGGTTTAGGAAGACAAGTTTGTTTGGAAACCTGGCAAACATGACACGTTTTGAGACACGCTTTGATTGTTTTAAACATACCTGGCCACCACAGATCTATTCAAATGGCTCACCACGTTTTATAGACTCCAAAATATCCAAAATAGGTATGATAAAAGTTTATAAAATCTTCGGTGAGATGCTTAGGTATACAAAGACAAAAAAGCGCATCGTCTGTATGACGCAAGTATAACAGTTGACCTTGTACCACAAAACGGTTCTGGGTTTCAATTTTGTCTCTTATACTCAATAACCTTTTGTCGTATAATTGAGTTAAACATAAACGATTTAAAAATAAAGCCGCACTAGTGTTGGTCATGAATGCTGCTAATCTGAGTCATCGATTTTGTGGCGTTGGTAATCTAGAAAGTGGGTTCCTAAAAAGCACATCGGGTATTAGATTTTGCTTTCCTGGAATATAGTGTACTACAAATTGAAATTCTTGCAATGCAAGAGCCTACCGTGTTATTCTAAAAGACAGTAATTGACAACTTTTCAAGTATATAAGTGCCCGATGATCAGTATAGTTACAAAACTGTAACCTATAAGAAAAACCCTCCAGCGTTTAAGGGCACAAACAATACTCAACAGCTCTGTCTCCGCAACTGCATACCTACGCTCCCTTTCTAACAATAATTTACTAAAATAGCTTACAACTTAACGCTTACCATCAACCGGTTGTAGCAAAACCGCACCTATACCAACGTCGCTAGCGTCCGTTTAGACAACTTCTTGTTCTAAAGCTGTTTTTATATTTTAGAAAGCTTCAATTTAAGATTGCCCCCAAGACCAACGACATCCTTTTCTAAGTAGTTGTGTAAGCGGCGCTGTTATTGATAAAAAAACCAAGCAAGCATTTTTAGGTCTGGCAAACTTTGATTGCAATTTTGTCGTAACCGAGTTAATACAAGGTCAATATGCCTTAAATCCTCTTCAAACGTCAAAGATGTTATCAAGAGGTCGTCCACATAAGCATAAACAAAAGATTCAAAACTTGAGCCTAGCACTTGGTACATACACCTGGTGAAACTAGCAATAGCCGTTTTAAGGCCAAAAGGCAACACGTTAAACTGATAAGAGCAAGTACCTACCCAAAAACCAGTAAAACGTCTGTGCTCTTTTTTGATAGGGACTTTCCAGTAAGAGCAGCGCAAGTCAAGTGACGACATATACCAAACGCCAGCCAAATTCCTCATAATATCTTCAATTGGGCGTGGCAACTCATTGTCAGACTACTAACCAAATTTAATCGTCTTGCGTCTAGACAAACTCTTACTGTGCCGTCCCGTTTAACGGTTGTCATTAGCGGGCTTGAAAATGGAGTGTCTGATCTTTCTATAATACCTCATTTTTCCATTTGCTCTATCTCTTTCAAGACCGCAGATCGATGGGCCAAATGTATAGAATATTGTTTGACTGAAAACGGGCAAGTGTTTGTTAGGTGCTGATAAATATCAGTTAGACCCGGTTTCTCGGAAAATACGTCAGAATGCAGTGCCAAAAGATTACAAAATTTGGTTTGTTCCGCTTTATTGAGTGATAACAAATTTATAGATAAAAAATTGTTTTGAACTAGTTTAGTTTAAAATTGCGGGTTGACAATTTAACGAAAAGATGCGGACGGATGCAGTGTTTACGGACGGCCCCAAGTCATGGATTGATTGCACAGTAGGCACGGTCAACGTAACATCACCAAACAGAAATTGTATGTAACCTTTATGTATTGACTGCAATTATCTAAAGTGAATGGTAAAAGAAATGAAATATTTCCGAAGACACGCAGGTGACTTCACTTCCACTATCCACTAAAGCGGGAAACTCAAAATGATTAATTTTTAAAATAATTACTGGTGTGTTTTGCACATTAGTATGAATAAAGTCACAATCGTCTTTAATAAGGTCGTCCATAAGATCTTGGTTAATATAAGGATTGGTCCTTTGTATTGCGCAACCACTTCTGGACCTGTGGTAATAGATTTCCGACTGAGTGTTGTAAGCTTGTTCTTCCAAAACAAATTCTTCTTCAGCCAGGTCTAATGGTTCAAGACAACGTGGATCTTGAGTTTCCAAAGTTAAATTAACAATAGCAATATTATTTGGTCGGTTTGAAATATTTTGGGTAGGTAGAACTTTACGAGAATGTTGGTTTATAGGTCGCGTTGGTGGTTGTATTGTATGGCCGTTCAACAAACTGCGCGCTTGAATAAATTAAAAAAAATACACCATAAAAGACCCGTCTGAATATCGGTAACGACCGGTTTTAATTAAGTTTCTGGTTTGGTATTGTTTGTCCAACCCCCAGAATTGTTCAAGGAACATATATTTAAATGTAGCAAAATCAGAACACATGCCTATCACCGATTCAAACCAGATTTTTGCTTCACCCTTAAATATAGTATGCCCCTATATTGACTAAAGTTTACATTAACTGTTTGTTCTATTTTTTGTAAAAACTGCATCGGTTAAATATTTTCGCCATCAAATATGGGGATTCCTTCACAAGGGTTACTAAATTTAAAATTTAAAGCCTCCTGAGGCTGTTTAAACTGAACATTGTAATAATTTTGATTTGCATCATAACCATTAACATTATGATGCATAGATGGTGATAAATTAACATTTTGTAAATATGGGTGAGTTGGTATGATATTTTTATTAACTGAAGATGAATAAACAAAGTCCTCTGAACGAGGAAATAATATATCCTGATAGTGTAATTGCCTTTCAGAATTAGACCCATAACTTTGACAAATTTTTTTTAAATTTAAAATTATTTTGTTATTTGACTTTAAATTGATTGGAGAATTAATTTTAGTTCGGGTATCCCAATCTTTGGCATGGCAATTAACACTAACCGGTTTATCAACATTTTTATTAGTATAGTTAACTTTTTTTTTCCTTAAGCGCCGGTGTGAGGGCATGGCCTTAAGTCATCAACGCATTTAAATGGTTCAAGTGTACTCACTCTGTTTACCTATAATCCATTTACGGCTTTTGATATTGACTTTTCAATTCATTAGTTGAGTCCAGTAGTTGTTCGGGACTGTTGCAATTACTATCCATGTGGACTGCATTTTCTATAGCACCTGCACCATTTGGTTGCTAATTAAATGTTCTTGCATTAGAACGGTCCTCATTTGTTGCACGTGTTCCATGGAAAAATTCCACGTGATTGGACGATTTTTGCCGGAGAATGTTGGGTTTTTCCCATATTATTTTAAATAAATCCTTGTTAATTTTATAGCCCTTTAGTTGGGTCTCTAAGATGTGCCGGAATAGGGTGTGAGATCAGGATTCGTAAGTGGTAGTAAAATAATTGATATTTTTTAACAATAATTAACTCAAAGAGAAGTAACAAATAAAGCTCAACGTAGAGCATACAAGGGCATAGTGCCTCTACGACCTCAAACACTACCACTAGAGAAAAAGAAGACAGCAGCAAAGATATTCACGATGTTGCCCAAACCAATAGGGGAGAAGAACAAAGAAAAGACAAAAAGAAAAGATGTAAATAAACAAGGTAAAGAAGATAGACAAAAAAAAAGACTACAGGAAAAAGAAGAACAGAAATATTGAACGCAGAAGATGCGCGCGCATGAGCAGTTTATAAAAACACAAACTGGTAAAGATTGCAAGTTTTTTGCAAACAATACTCGCCCAAATCACCTAATTTTGTCAAAAAGCCATATGAAAATCTCAAATCATTCTTCAAAGCAATAAAACAATATTTCAAAAATCAAGAAATCCCAGAAACGGCATTTTATAAAATGCTGACTCAACAACTCCAAGGAACAACCTAACCTTTCAAAAGTCAATATTACAAAAAATCTGGCCCAAACTACAACAATTCAAAACAACGCATCCTTAGACCACATGAAACTGATCAAAATGGCTAGCCAACTAACCACATCCCTACACAAGCCAAACAAACCCGTGAAAAGTTACCTTCAACGTCACGCAGCTTTACATCAAAGGATGTATCCACCACACTGAGAAGGTGGTGTAGATATGGTCAACACCTTTCCAACATTAGTGAAGCCCCAAATGTCATCATTTTTTATACACTTCAATCCAAGTGGAAACCAATTTGGCCCAACCAAAAACCGATTCGGTCTAGTCCAAAACCATCAACAATCTCGCTACTTCCGCACAGACGGGAAATGTGTAGAAAGTCAAACCGACCCAACAACAACAAAAATCGCTAAAAATGACACCAAAAGAAAAACAAAACACCAAAAGAAAAACGTTTTAAAAATATGCGACCAATTATAAGTTATTCCCTTCTTCGTTAAACCCAGTCTAAGAGACGACGCCATACTAGTAAGTATAGTCAGCATCGACTACTTCAGACAGTGTGTACACTATCTAATAGAACGCAAATCCATCATCTACTGGTCACAACAATAACAACCAACCCCAATTCTGGATCCTAAGGAAATCAAGATCTTTAACAACTCGTTCCCAAATCAGGCCCAATTAACCAACCATTTGCAAGAGTTTCACACCGTATTCAACAACAGTTTCAATGGCCAATAAAACCATCATACACTAGATCGATCTCATGGACAAAATTTCAATACGAGCTCCTCGATATACTCATAATGCTTGCCAAACGACCCAAATTTCCGACCACAACCACAAATTCCTGACCAATAGAATAATAGAGAAAAGCAGCAACAGTTACTGCGCTCCAGTGGTGTTAACTAACAAAAAAATGGCAAGCCAAGATTCTGTATAGACTACAGAAAATTAAATGACGTCACCAAAACGAAAGCAGTACTCTTACCAAAAATCCAGAAAACTCTAAAAGATTTCAGAAACACTCAAGTTTTTACCAAATTCGACTAACTCCCTATTGGCAAATCCCAATAGAACAAAGCCACAGTAATGCCATTTGGGCTCAAAAATTAGCAACCTACCAAAAATACATGTCAAAAGTTTTGGACAATCTCCTGGGTACTATAGTCTATTTAAAAAAGGTATTATGATCTACTCGCAGAATTACAAACAACACATCGGGCAACTATGCAGATTATTGGAACGGCTGCAGAAATATGGACAAAAATGTAAGATGTCAAAGTGTAAATTTGGCAAAGACAGTTTAAAGTACGTATAACATCAAGTAAGTGCCAAAATAAACAAACCTATACCTCAGCATCGGGCTGCAATCAAAGACTATCTAACTTCGATTAACAAAAAGCAACTACGCCGCTTCATGCAAATTTGTACTTAACCAACAAATTTCCATCATAACCAACTCATAGAAATGCACAAACTTCTCCAGCCAGCCCGATAAAACCGGTCCGGAAATGTGGAGGAAGATCTGCCCATCCAACGCAGTCAGTCACCAACTTGCTCTGACTGTTCTGAGTGGAAAAACGTGTCTTCGCGTAAAGTGTGTTTTTTGACTTTGTAACTCGGAGCAAGTTTGCGCTGTCAAGAAGTTCTAGATTTGGTTTAAAATAAGCCGGACTTAATAAACTGACTTAATGAGATTAAAGATTGAGTTGACAGTTTTTCTTTGCGGTGCAAACTCAAAATGGACGTCAAAAAAGATAATGAGCAACGTTTTAATGCAAAACTTGCTCATTCGCGCTTTCTTGGGGCGGGGAGGATAATTCTGTGTGCCACGCTGCTCTGCTTTTTCGGTTCTGAGTCGTACTCAAACATCCAGGATTTGTCTCTAGTTACAAGCGGCTCATTTTGAAGCAAATCCAAAAGTTCTTGAGAGCGTAAAATATCGCCGTGCTACAAAGTTGAAAACAACATCTATCCGCCCAGAACAGTCGGAGCAAGTTGGCGACCGGCTGCGTTGGAAGGGCAGATCCTCCACCACATTTCCCGACCTGTTTTACCGGGCTGGGATAAATAGTCGTGTCACAATAATATCATGCGCGTAACTTTCATAATGGACCCTGTATGCTAGCTTTATGTACAGTTTTAATTATCATACATAATTTAAGTCGGTCACCATTCCTATAAAACTAAATGACTGACGTCGAACGCAATATAGATGTCGTAATTTAAATGTATTTTTGAAATTCATCATATTAATGCAATAAAGAGAACTAATTATAATTCAAATGATCCAACTCCATCAAAACTATTTTAAGTTAATCTCATCCCATTCATAGTTTTTCTTTCATGAATTAATTGACTCTCCAAACTCTATTCTGATCCCTCCTAATCTCCGCATTCAATTTCGGTCAGTATAATAGATGATTCAATAATAATATGGTTTACTACTTCTTTTTTTATTAAAGCGAGAGGTGAGGGGTCTTCTGGTGTGCAGAAAAAAATTGTAACATAATTCAGTTACTTGTCATTTAATGGGAAATTTGGCAAGGGGGAATAGGGAAGAGATGAAGAACATCGGGATAAAATGTTTCAGTTCTGCACCTGCTGTCCGTCAAGGGTGCTTCCAATCGATTCCCTTAAAAAAGGGGTTCACACCATTTTAATTATAATTAATTTCACTAACTTTTAAACTTTGTGACTTCTAAAAAGTTTTCTTAAATTTTACAAATAAGTTGCTAAAAATAAATATAATAAATATATAGTACGATTCAGTGGAAATTCCTGAAACTGAAAGATACGACCTATAAGTATAAATCACACTTATAAATGTTATCTGTGATTCATTGACCTAAAAAATATAACTGAATGACTACACAGAAATTTTCATTATTTAACGAAATAAGTGATATTTCATTCCGATTCAGTGAATGAAATCTATTGCAGTTTTTAATAAATATTTTTTTATAATTCACAGATTTTTAATACAAATTCATTTATAATAATATCCGATTAGTATAAATCAATAAAAACCGATTAGCATATAGTACAAATAATAATAATAGTATCTGATATATCTATCCATTCATCACAGTCCATATTCTATATATCCACGCAATCTAAATTATTTATAGGCAATAAATATTATTAATTTGTATAGTGGAGTGATTAATAGATTTTTTCAGTCCATATCAGTAGCAGCGTATTGTGTAGGTACAAACTCGTTTGTACAGCCATTAAAATTATAAAATATTATAATAAATGGTGCGTGCTAAATCAGATTTATAATTAGGAGATTACAAAACTATTAAGTAATTAATTATAATAGAATGATAATGTTTGTGTTGGTTTTATTAAAATTGTTAATAAAATCATTTTTAATTTTTAAAGCAAGTCCTGGTTTTGGAATAATATATAAACTATAATAACTAATTTATCAATAAGCGTTTTTATAACCAGACACCCTAGTAAATGCTCTGACAAATTTCAAAAAAATTAAAAAAAAATCTTGAAAATGTTTGTTATTTTTTTAATACTTACAGAAAATTTACTTAATATTGAAGCTTTTGACTTGATATTTTGCTCGTTTGTAAAAAATTTTTTCGACTAAGGGGCAACCAAATTTTGATTTTAGTGGAACAACACTAAGGTTTCAACATTTTTGTTTAGTTATTCATTTAAGTTTTTAGAGTGTAGAATGTCAAAACAGCATTTCTTGGTGAGGTAAGTGGATCTCAATTTTTTATATTTTTTTTTTGCTGAGGTGGCTTTTTAATAAAGTCTTTAAAAGTTTTACTGAGTTTGAGTTAGGTTAGGTTAGGTCGCAATGCATCAAAAAATTTAAAACTTGTTAAACTTCTCATGGTCCAGGTTTAAGCAAGGGTTTGTTTAGTCCGTGTAATGTAGTCTACAAATTTCTACATTCTGAGCACACAAGTGTTACACTCACGGCACGGCGTAGCAAAACTGCAGTGTCCACCTAAGTTAGTATTTGCGCTGGATGACTTTTTTTTCTTCAAGGTTTGCAAAACATATTAGAAATTGTTGGTCTTACATTGCAAAGCCTACAAAATGGCAAGACCAGCAACCAAGGTCGCTTTGGCCCCGGCCAAGTCTTTTTCTCAAGCTGCAGGTAGTCAAGGCAATCAAGTCGTTTGTTAATGCAGTTGCGCTACCGGTTTCTTCTCCGACTATAGGCAACTAAAGGATCGTCGCTCTTTTGAATGTTTTTAACATTTTCTTAAAGAAAATCGTGGCGGTCCTTCTCGAGAACCAGTAAGGGCTTCTGGAATGCCAACAGGATTAGTTCTTCATCTAAGTGAAGTCATGCTGGTGTTTGAGTCGACCCACTGTCCCACTCAAGCGTTAAGACTCCCAATTACTTTGAATGAATGTGCCTGGGCTAGGTACATTTAAGATCATATCGGGCTACATCAGTCCAAACAACCGAATCAAAATGGCGGATTTCGATGCAATCCTTGCAAATCCTTTCCCACAATCATCGCTAAGAATTTAAACTTTAACACCCGGCGTAGAATTGTTTACAGACAAACGCCAAAGGTTGGGCGTTGCTCGATTATGTAGAGCAAAAAAGATTGCAAGTAGTGGGTCCAAACAAACCAACCCACAACCATCATGCAGGTCACCAATGACGTTCTTGATATGGCTATATTCAAGAACATCAACTTTTAACGTTTAGGTAGTTAATGATATGAGTTCCAATCATAGCCCGATTTTACTGGAGCTTTTCGGAAGAAGATCACTAAGGAAAGAAAGAAGTTTTGTAATTTACACGGATTGGCCTCTCTTCTCAAGATTCCTTGAAAAGACCTCTAAAACCGATCAGCTTTGTGCTAATGATTCTTTTGGACCATTTAAAAACATTAAGAACTTAATCCGTAGACGTGACCCAAAAAACCGTTTGACAACTTCCTTTACGGTAAAGTGAGAACAACCATAAGATTACACAAAAGTATGTGTTGGCAAATTACTTGTAATCTTTTACGGAGGACAACAAAGTTTTCACAAAATTACCAGCTTATCAGCTTACTATGCAAATTGTTCAAGGTCATAAAAAAGGTTATTTTGGATATAATTCAAGACCATGTAATAGCCAATAATCTTCTTCCTTCCCATCAACATGGGTTTTGATGGAAACACTGCTATCCACCAACTAAATTAAGTAAAGTGAAAAGATTTAGGTTGAAAAGGGTCACGGGGTAGTCTTGTTTGATGTGGAAAAGTATTCAACAAAGTCTAGCATAAAAATCTTTTTTACAAACTTCACAGACAGAACTTTCCTCTTCATCTTATAAGATTGCTAGCTTTATATTTGAATTGCAGAACACTAGCTGTTAGAATTCAAAAGCATATTTTTTCTCTATTCTCTCTCCAGTCCTGTTTAACCTCTATGTTGCAGACATGTTTTCGTTATAAAAGCATGGGGATAAGTTGGTACAAATCGCTGACGACATAACGCTTCTCTACTCTCAATGTCACCAATGTTGGTTAATTCCAAGCTTCAAAAAGCTACCACTAATCTGGAATGCAGGTTAAATGACTGCCAGAAGGGCAAACAATCTTTTAGTTCAAAGTTGCAGCGGAACAGTGGTTTATCACTCCGGAGTAACACTACCATCAAGCCCATGATAACATACAAAAGTCCCATCTGGGGGAATCGCCACAAACACTCATCTTGATAAATTGGAGTTCTTTCAAAGTATGACTTTGCGGATGCTTCCTGAAGCTCCATGGTTCATTAAAACCCATAAAATTCAAACCAATTTTGGGATTTCCCAACTTGCCAAGCCAGATAAGAAAGTTTCGCGACATAAACTTCCGGTTAGTTAACTGGTTAACTTTTTCTAAACCCAAAAGTGGCTAACACCACATTCTCTCCCCTCAACCTATAAGGCGTCCCATCCTCTTACTAGTCCAAGTTTTTTCTTCTTTTCAACGGAAGGTGAATGCGTCTAACGGTCTCAAATATCCGGGCAATTCAACACTAAGAAGGGTTTAGTCGGTAGATGCTTTCCTTGTGCAAATAAATCCGACAAGTTGAGTCTTTAGAAGATTTTGCTGCTAAGCCACATAAAAAAAAACAAAGATAAGATTGCTGCGTTAATAAGTTTGTTTGTTGTAGAGAATGACCATAGTGTTGGTCAGCCTCTTGGTGTTCTTTAAACGCCGTACATTTTTTGCTAGTAGTTTAGTGGTTGAGATGTTATTGCAAAAGTAAAAGTAGCATTTTTCTTCTTAATAACTTTCAAAACTAAATATAAGCTTCACCATCATCTTGTGGCAAAAAATTCACAGTTTAGCAAAAATTATTTGTTTTTAATTCAAACCTGTTCTAGTAAAATTAAGCAATTGCACAAAAATCTAAAAACATTAAGTAATTGCTTCAGATTAATTTAGACCACAACGGATTTATTCTGCTCACATATTGGTCTAAAGCAATGCTAGCTTTGATACCGTCAGCTCTACTGGATCTTTTATTATTCTCACTAAAACTCAAAAAGTTTCACCTGATACAAAATTCAAAAAAGCTGCGAAAGATGTCAAAAACTATACTCAGCTGGTTGAACTCAACAACCTAACCTAACCTAACCTTTTTTTTTGAAGAGGAGGATGTAGAAAATCTTGCTCAATCGCAGTTTACATAAATTTAAATTTTGATGATATTTTACGCGCCTTTTAGTCCTGACGGTAATCTCCGAGACGGTCAGTTCCACTTGCGGTCAGTAATTTTCCGCGCAAGAACGCAGTTCCCCGTCTCCTCCAGTTCCCCCCTAGAACGCTTTGTAACGATGACCGCCAGGTCGTCGGCATAAGCCACCCTTTCCATCCCTAGAGGCAGCTCCTAACCTAACATTTTTTTTAAGAGGTAAACGCTAATGCTCCCCGGGCTCTTGATTCAATGAGTCCGGTAGTATGGGACTTGCACCCACTAAAAAACCTCTGTTCTTCGCACCGGTTGAACGGAATACCCTAGAAAAGGATTTCTCATCGCCCAACCGGCTAGACACTCTCTTGTTAATTCCAATTTCTCCTTTTTGTTTTGCCCTTTCTTCTGCTTGTTTACATTTCATGATCTTTGTCACAAAGTTGTAGATGTGTGACCAGTTGCGCTCAGATCCCGTCATCAAGTCCATCAAACTATCCACCCTTAAACTTTCTCCTAACGCCGATTCGGCTTCCTTTCCTCCGGCCTGCCAGCGCTTGCAGGAGAAGATAGTGTGTTCGGGAGAGTCTTGCTTTCCGCAGTAGTGACAGGCGTCGTCCGCGGTTTTACAATTTTTTGTTGTGTAAGTTCCAAAGCCTCCGTGGCCTGACAAAAACTGAGTCAAAAAGTAGTCCGCGGTTCTGTATAGACACTGGGATCAGCTTCTTCGTCCATTGGGCGGTGTCCACCGTTGCTTCCCAATCTAATGTTGCTGCCACGTCTCGATTACGCTAAAAGCTGATTCTTGCCTTGCTTTCCTGGCCAAATACCTATCTTTCAAATCCAGCACTTTAATGTATATTGGTGGTACCGCTGTTATCACGCATGCCGCCATTGCACTGACCGTTCTGTATCCGCTAACCACTCTCAGCAGAACTTTCCTCTGGGTAGAGATTAGCGAGGTCCTGTGCCGCTAAACTCCGAATGCACTTTTCAACACAGGCGCTGCGTAGGTTATGATGGACTGAACTACCGCGTGGTAAACCGTCCTTTTCCTGGCCTTTTGGCCCCTAACAATTGGCAGGATCTTCGTTAGTGCCGTGACTGACTTTTCGGCTTTTCTGACCGTGTTTACCACGTGATGACCAAATGTCCAATTTGCATCCAGCCGTACTCCCAGATACTTAACAGTTTTTTTGGCTTCACTTCCTCTCTTCTGAGCGTGAAAACCACCTCGCTTTTCGTTCTTTATCCTTTAACGATAAAGACCTCGGATTTCTCGGGGGCAATCTCTATCACGTTTTTGGACATTCAATCGTCCAAGGCCTCGTTTGCTGGTTCCTGAAGCTTTATACCACTGCTTGTCCTAACCACCACCGCCAGATCGTCGGCGTATGCTACCATCTTGCATTCTTCCGGGATGTCCAGTCTAAGTGCAGGGTTGTACAATACGTTCCACAGAGTTGGCCCAAAAACCGAGCCCTGCGGTACAACCTGCATCAGCTTCCTTTTCTCCACTTTGGGCGTTCGATATAGCCCCCTTCTCCTCTAACTCCTCTTTGAGCCTCCTCTTTAGGAAGTACTCGTAGGTTTTCCCGAGCACACTTAATAGGCTTATAGCCCGAAATTTATTTGCTTCCCCTTTTGGGATTAAGACAACCTTCGCTTTTTTCCAATTATTTGGAAAGACTTGATTAGCCAGAACACTGTTAAAAGCGGCACGTAACACCTCCGGAATTTCTTCTTGGGCAAGTTTAACAATTTGGCCATTAATGCCGTCAAAACCTCCGGTTTTCTTTGGGCCAAGCCTTGCAATAGCCACCTTCATCTCCTCTCTTGTGAGCAGAGGAGGTGTGTCTGGATTTTTTTAATGTTATTAATCGTGCCACCGGGTCTTCAACATCTGGAAAGAGTTCCACTATCACCCTTCTTCTTGTGGTCTCATTCATAGTCATTTGCTTCGGCCTTATACCCAGTCTTTTTACCATGATCTGGTATCCTTGCCCGAAAGGGTCCTTTTCTAAGTCATTTATTAGTTCGTGCCACTTCTCCCTCTTGTTTTTTTTTTTATTGCGCTTTTGTATGCCTTCTGGTTTTCCAAGTCAACATCCACTTTACCGCAAGCCCTGAACCTCGTGAGCTTTCTCCGTATCCCAATGCACTCCTTCCGTTCTTTCTTAATCTCCTAACCTAACCTAACCTAACCTAACCTACTACACCGTATTCTATAACATTCTTTCCACTTTATTTCTCTAAAAATTGTCAACCTCTCTTGGTCAAGTTTTTTGGCCTAACCTAGGCCCCAGTTGTGGCCACTGGTGTTATGAGGCAAAAAACTGAAAAATCTATTATTTTATCTTTTCACCAAAAGCCTAAACAAAAAAAAACTCAAAATATTTTAAGTGGGTAACTACTAATTGAGTAAAATTTCAACCCAACCGCAAACCGGGTAGTTCCTAGAGTTATTGGAAGAGCAATTAATTGACATCAATAAAAAAATTGATCTCGAAGCAGCCAGACAATTAAAGAAACAGACAGCATTCCAGAAAGCACAAATGACCGGGCAAACCTTGACGGCAAAGCTTTAAAAAAACTGACAAATTAACAAAATGCTCTTTCATTCAGTTTTTTTAATTTATGCATATGAATTTCTAAAAATGTTATGTAGTACAAACCAACCAAGACAACTGAAACTGTGTAGCGTAATACACAGGCTAAGAGTTGCCACAATGGTCGGCTGCTGACCAGGTGCTAGTCATCACCCGGCTACTGAGTGTGGGTGGGCTGGATAGTAAAGAATGGTTATGGGTTAAGTGCACTACTGAGTACTATCCAAACAAATAATATTGACTGAACTGGTAATCTACACACGTGACCTGTTCACAAAGTCTTTTTTCATCGTCTTCTCAAGACTTTAAGCTACACTCCCCCAGTCAAAATAAATTTATTGTTTAAAATTTTTTTAAGTTTATTATTGTTAGGTTAGAGTTCTTTGTAATGTTTTCATTTTTTTTTTGTAATAAATCCCTGAGTGTAGGTAACAATGTTAGCGGCTAGAGCACTAATAGCTACCGCCTAGTTTTAGAGAATGGATAAAAAAATAATAACAACAGTAGGGTGACCAGATTTTTACAAGTAAAAAAGAGTATAAGTTATATATCTATCACATAGTAACTGCCACCACTATTCAATTTTTATAAGTTATATGTTATTAACATTTCTACTCTTAAGTCACTAACTCTTCTATTTTAAATTTAAAAAAACTGCACTTCAACAATTTTTTATTTTATAAATTATTAATATCCAATGCTTAAATTAAAAAAAAACGAATCAAACACAATAAACTTTTGAAAAAAATTTAGCAGATGGTAGAGAATTTAATTTTAAAATGTATGGCATTTGAAACGTCAATAAACGTAATATTTTTACCACAAGTACTTAAACAAGTATATCATTTGTTAAAAACAATGTCTTTAATCTAACATGTCAAAAATTACTAAATCTGAAATAACAGTTGTCAAAAAATACACTATCCAAGATGATATTTATTAACTTAATACGTCTAAAATTACAAAATCTTGCATAATAATACTTAATCTAAGATAAGAATTGAATTTTGCACTTTTCAACCGTTTTTAGCCTGATTTTGGTTCTTTTTGATAATATTTTAATAATTTATGACAGAAATTTGCCATTTTTTTAACAGTTTATGGTGAATTTTGGCAATTTTTGCAATATTTTTATATTTTGCGCCTGAATTTTGTAATTTTTTACATTTTATGAACAGAATTTTGCATTTTTCAACAATTCATACAATAAATTAAATTTTTATACTTAAAATTAAATAAAAAGGTTTATTTTTTTAATTTTAATTTAAATTTATAGAGATTATGCCAAAAAAATTTTTTTTTTTAATTTTTAAAAATATTACAAGTTCAAAGCTATATTCGAAATTTTCTTTTATAACAAGATTTTAATTGTTTCTAAAAATATTATTATATTTTATAACAGGATTTTGCTAATATTGACATTCTATAAAAAATACACTTTTTGACAGTTTTGTTTTTGAGATTTCATAAATAGTGTTTTGGACTTTTTAACAGTTTATGGGCGCACATTGCTGTTTTGTCATTTTATAAATAGAATCTTGTACTTTTTAATAGTTTATGGCCAGATTTTGCTATTTTTGATATTTTATAAAGAGAGTTTTAGACGTTCTGACAGTTTATGACCGGATTTTGGTGCTTTCTGAAATTTTATGAATAGAATTTTGCAGTTTTCAACTCTCTGGCCAGGTTTTAGTGTGTGATATTTCATAGCTGGAATTTGCTGTTTTTTTAACGAAATTTTGGATTTTGGTTCTTTTCAACAATATTTTTATATTTCATAGCTGAATTTTGCTATTTTTGACATTTCATAATTAGAATTTTACCCTTGATGGTCAAATTTTAAAGTTTTCTGACAATAGTTTGATAATTTATTGCTGGATTAATAGTTTTTACCTTGTATAAAAAGAGCATTTCACTTTTCAACAACTTATAGCAGAATTTTGCTTTTTTGACATTTTAAGAATAGAATCTTGCACATTTTTAATCATTTACTTTATGAAAGGATTTTAATTTCCTTGTCGGATTTTGAATTTTATGACTAAACTTTAAATTTTGACAATTTTATTCAGATTTTTATGTTTTTTTGCCGGATTTCAAGATTTTAATTTTTTTAAGCAAAAATTTCTGTTTTATGGCTATTTTTTTAAATTAATGTCTATATTTTACCAATATAAAGCAGATTATTATTATTAAACCGTATTTTGTCTTTAACGACCGGATTTTTGAGTTAGTTACTTATAGTTTTTTGTCAAATTTTGTATTTTTGCCGGATGATTCAAATTATGTACTTTATAAGCGGATTCAATTGTTTTAGGTCGGATTATGTCTTTAATATTGATATTGAGTACAAAGTTTAGCAATTTTAAGCAGGTTATTAAAGTTTTGGCCTTATGGCCGTACTTATGGCCGTAATTTTAATACTTAAGTTAAATTTTAAATTTTTTAAGTTGGCTTTTGTTTTTAATGACCAGATTTTTGAGATTATGTCAAAATTTTACCAATTATAAGGATAGTGTTATGTCTTATAATATGATAAGGTCATAGAAAATAAGTTTGTGTTGAGTTTACAACAGTGCGATTTATTCTGGATTTAAAAGGAACAAAATACAATATATATATATTCAACTAAAACGATAACCTTCAATACAAATAAGAACGATCACGGATAATATATAAAAACCGAGCACATATAAAATATATTTAAAACTAACATTATTTCTATTACATATATAAAATAAACATAAATCATATTTAATTCTTAATATATAACATAACCTCCCCTTTTCAGAGATTGGAGTTGTCAAACCTTTCAGGTTTTTTAAGTATACTTCTACGTCTTAAATTAACTGGACTACATATAGGTTCTGGAACAACTTCAATATCTGAATTGGTCGTTACTACATTTTCTTCGACCTGTGGGTTATTGTTAACTAAATTAATATGGTGTGGGGGCTGAGTACTGGAGGTGGTATTTGCATTATTAATAATTTGATTAATGTGCCTTTTACAGACTAAACCCTCACTTGTTTCAACTTTATAATGTTTATGGCTAAGTTTTTGTATTATTTTCGCATGACACCATTTCCTTTTACCGCGAAAATCACGAACTTTCACTAAGTCATTCATTACTAACTTTAAGTCTCTGTTTCCCCCTGCGCTTATAATTTGTTTATTTTGTTTTTGCTTCACTACCTCATTTGTGTGTTATTTCTTAATAAATCCAATATACATCTTAACTGCCGCCCTAACAACAATTTTGAAGGTGACTCATTTGTCACAGTATGTGGAGTATTTCAATATTGAAATAAGAATCTACATTGGATTTAATTAAAACATGTTTAATTTGTTTTACACAAATTTCGGCAGCTCCATTACTGGAAGGATGATATTCACTCGTGAACTGAGTTCCGTTATCAGAATCAATTTCTCTTGGCAATCCAAATCTTGCAAAAATTTCAACTAATTTACCTACAGTTGCTATGGAATCAGTACTATTCATTTTAAAACATTCTAACCATTTAGAAGTAGAATCTACTACTACTAAATAACTTTTATTGTTTAACGGCCCTAAATAATCAATATGGATTCTAGTCCAAACAGTTTGTTGCCAAACCCATAGATTTATTTGTGACTTTGGCGGTGATTCTTTGAAATCATTGCATGGTTTGCAATTCTTGCATAAAGTTTCTATGTCTTTATTTAAGTTAGGCCACCAAATATATCCACGAGCAAATAATTTTGATTTTACCATCCCCATGTGATTTTCATGAATTTCTGATAATATAGAGTTTTGAAATTTAGGTGGAATAATCAAACGATATCCCCACATTAGAATACCTTGTTCTACGCTTAATTCGTTTTTACGAATAAAATAAGGTTTAAGCTCTTCTTTAGGACATTTGTTAGGCCAACCTGTTAAGGTATAATGAATAACTTTACTCAAAATCAAGTCTCTGTTAGATTTCTTCTTGATATCATTATGAACTATTGGTAACTTTTGATCATCAATTAAATTAATATAACTTATTTCTTTTTCTTGAAAATTGGTCCTACAAACATCAACACTGTGATTACCTATCGGCAATCGAGATAAGCAATCAGCAGAATTATTTTGAGATTTAACATAATGAATGTCAAAACTAAAAGATGATAAGAAATGTGCCCAACGTTGCAATCGACTCGTTCCATAATTGGTATGCCTCGTTTAGGGCCAAAAATTGCCACCAAAGGCTTGTGGTCTGTTGCCAACGTGAATTTTTGTCCAAAAAGGTATTGATAAAATTTTGAAACTCCAAACACTATTGACAATGCCTCCTTATCTAGTTGAGAATAGTTTATTTCTGCCTTACTCAAAACTCGTGATGCGTATGCAATAGGTTTTTCAACCCCACTATCACCTATGTGAGCTAGCACTGCCCCTATTCCCACAGATGAAGCCATCTACTGTCAACTTAAGTGGAATTTTTGAATCAAAATGAGTTAAAATTTGATTAGACATTAACAATTCTTTACTTGATGTAAATGCTTTTTCACAATCAGTATTCCATTGGAATTGAACGTCTTTTTTCAATAGCTTATATAACGGATGCAATAAAGTGGCTCCGTTTTTCATAAATTTATAATAAAAGTTTACCATGCCGATGAAGAACGATTTTAGTTCTGTTACATTTTTTGGTTGAGGACATTTTTGTATGGATTCTACTCTTTCATTAGTCGTATGTAACCCTTCTTTGTCAATTACATGACCTAAGTAATTAATTGCCGGTTGCATAAATTGACATTTATTTAGTTTTAATTTTAATCCACTTTCTGACAATCTTCTAAAAACTAATTCTAACCTATCTAAATGATCGCTATCAGTCTTTCCTGTAATTATAATGTCATCCAAATAACATGCCACCCCGGTATATCAGCTAGTAATTGTTCCATCATCTTTTGAAAATAGAGCCTGGTGTATCTAAATAAACCCATGTGAGTAGAAATCGTTACATAATCACGCGATTCCTTTGATAATAATACTTGCTGATAAGCTTCGGATAAGTCAATCTTAGAAAAATTTATCCCTCCTGTCAATTTATTAAATAAATATTCAATTCTCGGTAATGGGAATCTTAAAATTTCTAAATTTGGATTAACTGTCAGTTTGTAATCTCCACATATTCTAATTGAACCGTTTGGCTTTAATATTGGCACTATTGGAGTACCCCAATTAGAATATGTTACTGCCTCTAAAACTTTTAATTTAACCAAACGATCTATTCATTTTCCACTTTTTGCTTTAATGAAAATGCAATAGGTCGCGCTTTAAAAAACTTTGGTTCAAAATGTTCTTTCATTTTTAAAGTGATTCTATCTTTGTTAAATGTTCCAAGGCCAATTTCAAAAATTCCTTTATATTTTTCACATAATTTTTCTACATTTGAATTTTCATTTGAAAATGTAAAATTGTTTTCAACCATTTGACTGTTCATTCCAATTTCAAATAATTTTAATGCTTGCCTTCCAATTAATGGTGAGCCGCCATTTTTAATGACGTACATTTCTAATGTATACTTCTTACTATTATAAATTACATTTAATATTAATTTACCAATTGGCTGAAAACTAATTCCTACATAGTCTTTAAATACCAAATCATTGTCTAAGAGTGGAAATTTCCCAAAATGTTTGCGATAAACACTATCAGATATGACCGCATGTGCGGCACCGGTATCAATTTGAAAATTCATCGGTATATTTTCAACCGTTAATTTAATATAAAATGGCTCTATAGTATTTAAATCATATATTGTAAAAATATCAGTTTTGTGTAAGTTATCATGATTAACCTCTTGATGCGACAAAAACTTATGCGATTTGCTTTGTTTATTTTTACAAATATTTGACAAATGACCTTGTTGGCCGCAGTTGTTACAATTATAATTTTTATATTTACATTCAAATGTCGAATGATTCGCTCTACCACATACTTTGCACTTACATTTTACTTCAGTGGACGTCTTATGCGATATTGCGCGCTGATTGTTCGGATTATAATTTTTTTTATATCTTGAAAACTGATGAATTTCCGATTTAACTTGAATGCGCCGCTCTTTTCCTGCCGCCTCTCTATTTTGTGCTAATTGAACCACGGTTTCCAGCGTTGAAGCAGGTGTCGAAGTAGGATCGACTTCCAGAAGGCGATCCAATATGGGACCGCTTCCCATTCCCACGACGAACATGTCCCGCATGATGGTGCTGATTTCGTTACCAAATCCACATCCCGCTGACAAACTTTTAACTCGCGCGGCCCAGCTCACCACGGATTCATCTTCATTTCTGTGTGCCGTGTAAAATTTAATTCTTGCCGCAAAAAAAGACTGCACAGGACTGCAATATTTTAGCAATTTCTCCAATAAGTCTTCATACTTTAATTCTTCGATTTTTTCCGGTACACATAAATTGCGTAACAATATATATGTGTCTTCGTGTAAAATATTTAATAAAATGGCACGTTTTTTTGTATCATTATTTTCAAAATTGTTTGCCACAATAAATTGTTGAAGTTTTACCTTGAAAACTGTAATATCATTAATTTCGTGATGATATTCTTTTAATATTCCAATTACACCAGTATTTGCACTTTCACTGTCCGGCATTTTTACGTGGATAACTTTAACTACCTCGTCGCCAATTGTTATGTCTTATAATATGATAAGGTCATAGAAAATAAGTTTGTGTTGAGTTTACAACAGTGCGATTTATTCTGGATTTAAAAGGAACAAAATACAATATATATTCAACTAAAACGATAACCTTCAATACGAGTAAGGACGATCACGGATAATATATAAAAACCGAGCACAAATAAAATATATTTAAAACTAACATTATTTCTATTACATATATAAAATAAACATAAATCATATTTAATTCTTAATATACAGGGTGTCCGGAAAATACGTGTACAACGTTTGACGACAGACTCCTGACGTCAAAATAGGTCGATCTAAGCCGACTTAGTTATATCCAAAATTGTCTCGTTTAGCCGGTAGAAGGCGTCAAAAATTTGTAAATATTAAAAAGAAATTACCTGTAACAATAATTTTTTAAGTGACCTTGTTGCTATGGCGTTTAATAATTTGACAATTATTGACAAATTGTTACCAGTGAAATTTACTCAAGTATACGATCAACATTCTTGAATTACAAGTTCATTTTACCATTAAAAATGGAAAATTATACAAACTCTCAGAAAGTTGACATGCTCCTGGTATACGGGTTTTGTCAAGGAAATGGGCGTCAGAGTGTTAGGGTTTACATGGAGAGGTTTCCTAACCGTCGAATACCAAACCACCAAACATTTGCCAATATTGAGCGTCATCTTCGGGAAACGGGCAGTTTTGAGAAAAAGTTTGAAGGCAGGGGTCGTATGCGAACAACTCGAACTGTGGAAACAGAAGAGATGATTCTGGAAAGAGTTGAAGAAGAACCAAGTACCAGTACCCGTCTCTTAGAACGTGAGTTAAATGTTCCTAAATCGATTGTCAATGAGGTTTTAAGAGAACAGTTGTTACATCCTTACCACATACAAAAAGTCCAGGAACTTTTACCGACTGATCCCCCCATGCGGCTTACATTTTGTCAATTTATTAGAAACAAAAGAATCCTTGTTCCAAATTTTTGTAGAAAAATTATGTTTACTGACGAGGCATGCTTTACAAGATCTGGGGTAACCAATCTGCACAACGAACAAATTTATTCCGATGAAAATCCACATGCCATTAAAGTTGCACATCATCAGCATCAATTTAAAATTAATATTTGGGCAGGTATTATTGATCACTACCTTATTGGTCCCATTGTTATTCCAGACAGGTTAGATGGAAATATTTATTTAAATTTTTTGCAAGACACATTACCAATTCTTTTGGAGAATTTGCCACTTTTACTTCGGAGGGAAATAAGTGTATTCAGCAAGATGGCGGTCATTTTACACATTTGCTTAAGTAATGTTTTTGTTTTACTTAGTTTCTTACAATAGATACTTTCAACTTTGTTATACTTTTGTTTTTTTTTGACGCCCTCTACCGGCTAAACGAGACAATTTTGGATATAACTAAGTCGGCTTAGATCGACCTATTTTGACGTCAAGAGTCTGTCGTCAAACGTTGTACACGTATTTTCCGGACACCCTGTATAACAGATAGTATTAAAGTTTCTTGCCGGATTTAACTACTTTCCGGCCAGATTTTAACTTTGATAGGCTGAAATATTAAATGTTATTTTGAAAATATATACAAATTTGACCAATTTTATTAAAGTTTTTGGCCAAATTATTTTGTAGACGGATTTTAATCCTCTTTAGCCGCATTTTGTATTATACCCCTAAATTTATCTCTAGACAACCAAGAGTTAGTTATAATATTTTAGATAAACCAAGTACTAAGAATTTTTTTGTGTTGAAATTAACGCTTGGATTTAATGGAGATTTACAACATTTTATATTAACCTAGCAAAATTTCTGCCTGTCCGCAATCGCGAAATCAACAAAGCTTTACTTTACTCTCCATTGAACCCACTTACCAAACAACGACTATTTCCATGTATTTCTCGGACCAGAGTAACACCGAAAGCAAACTAAAAACTGGAGTTGGTCAAAATTTCAAGGTTACGCTGATATGCATTCATTCTCAAACCTACTCTTTTCAAGTTTTTAGTTTTCTCTCTCTCACACACACACTCACACACTTATGGTACAACCCCAAAATGTGTGACTTTTCATAAATAAAATTTTATACTTTTAAACATTTAAGCCGGGTTTTTGTAATTGATATTTTATAGCCGGATTTTGACATTTTTAAACTTGAATAGAATAAATAGAATTTTACTCTTTTTAACATCTTTAAGAAGTCTTTTGAAAACTAATATGAAATTTTATGACAGGATTATGACGTTTGACGTTTCAAAAATAAAGTTTAGCATTTTTTAAAAGTTTGACAATGTTTTTATATTTCATAGCCAAATTGCGATAATTTTGACTTTTATGGATAGTATTTTGCATTTTTCAACGGTTAATGGACGGATATTTTCTATTTTTGACACTTTATAAATAGAATTTTACACTTTTTATGGCTTTCATTTTTATACTTTATAGCCGGATTTTACAAATTCAAAAATAAGAATCTTGCACTTTTTGACAGTTTAAGACCGCATTTTGCTTATTTTGATATTTCATAAACAGAATTTTAAATCTTTTGAAAGTTTATAGCCAAATTTTAGTTCTTTCTGATAATACTTAAATACTTTTGCCAAAATTTTGCACTTTTCAACAGTTTTTGCTATTTTAGACATTTTATGAATAGAATTTTGTACTTTTTGACTATTATTTTGCTATTTTTAACATTTCATCAAAAAAATGCACTGCTCGACAGTTTATAGCCGGATTTTAACAGTTTATGGTCGAATTTTGCTGTTTTTGACACTTTATAAATAGAACCTTGTACTTTTAGACAGTTTATAAACGTATTTTGCTATTTTTGATATTTTATAAATGAATGAATGAATTTTACACTTGTTGGTGCTTTCTGATCATATTTTGATACTTCATGGCCAAATTTTGACATTTTATGAATAGATTTTTGCACATCTTAACAGATTATGACCGGATGTTGGTAGTTTTGACATTTTATAAATAGAAATTTAGACTTATTAACAGTTCTTTCTTAGAATATTTTGATACTTCATTGTCAAGTAAATAGAATTCCATAAACAAAATTTTGTATGACGCATTTTTTTAACAATATGTTTATTCTTCTTATACAAATTTTGCACTTTTTGACGGTTTATGGCCAATTTTTGCTATTTTTGACATTTTAGATTTTTAAATATTTCAACAGTTTAGGGCTGGATTTTAATGCTTTTTGATACAATATGGCCGGACTTTGTAATTTTATGAATAAAATGTTGCAAACTTTAACAGCTTGCTGTTTTTAACATTTTATTAATAAAATCTTGTACTTTTCAACAATTTATTGCCAATTTTAAGAAAATATTTTGTTATTTTTTACTTGTTAGTAATATAATCATGCATTTATTAAAAGTTTATGACCGGATTTTAACATTTTTGATATTTTATAAAAAATAAAACATTTCAACTGTATATGGCCGGATTTTGGTGCTTTCTAACAATATTTCAATGTTTCAAGACAGAATTTTGTTTTTGTACAGATTTTTAGAAGACCTTTTTATACTTTTAAAAACCGGATACTTTAAAAACCAGATTTATAATTTAATAGAATAATTAACAGTTTATCTATATAGTTTAAAAGCCAAATACACTGTTTAACAGATACATTTAACACAGATTTACAGTTTTAACAGTCGATTATAATTTGAAGATCGGATTATTAGTTTGGCAGTAAATTTTAACACATTAGTTCAGTTCTAAAAGCCCGATTTACAATTGAAGAGCAGAAGTAACAAAGAGGCTAAGTACCAAAATTGTTAAACAGAAAGATTAAAACAAAAAACTTCAACATACCAAAAAATTAGATTTTTTATTTTCAATAAATTACCTATCTGCTTGATTGTTTACAAAATTTGAAGTTCTGGCATTTTTTGTTGTAATCTTTGGAAGATTTGGCAGTGTCAAATTTGCTTTGGAAATAGGTCGTTGTTGCGTTACTTTTGAAGCGGTGGTAGAAACAGACTTTTAAGAACTCCAATGGCAGAATTTTGTCATTAGTTACAAATAAGTCACGTCAAGTTTTAGCCTTAAATCGTACCAAAAGAAGAAAAAATTCAAATTTTTTATAGTACGACACAAAGACCTCACTAGTGTTGTGTAAGAAGTTATGTGCCATGAAAGTAGCAGTTATTCCAAAAACCTTAAATGTGCTTTGTTATACCAATAATGTGTTGGAACCAGTCTTACCTTCAAGAATTAGTAAATTCCATTTTCCAACAAGACATACGCGTCTACATTTCGCAATCCTTACTATTTATGTGGATTTCCATCCATGGAACAAGGTGTTCCACGTTCGCCGCACTAAAACCCTATTGAACATGTGTGGGATATGATAAGACGCAAGCTGAACCATTTACTGCCCCGGAATAGATGATCTCTAGCGACAAAGTTTGATTAGTTCATTTCAAGTATGCTTAATTGCCTTTCTAAATGCGTAAAAAACAGGAGAGAAGCGACGCATTATTGATGTTTAAACAAATATTTTCATCAATTATTATTAAGAATAAAATATGTTTCCTAAAAATTTGTTAAAATGTATATGGAGTTCATTTACTTATGGCAACCAGTATATTAAGCACGGTTAACAATACAAAAAACCAAATAAAAATAAAATATTTAATTTAATTTTCTTTTATAACTGATTAAAATTAATTAGTAACATGACATGACACAATTATTATGCAAAAAAAAATTGAATTAAATTTTAATAATTTCCCGTGAATTTAACAGGTAATCCGACTTACTCCGGTGTTGTGAGTTAATATTTAAAGTTTAATCTGCCTGTCATTTTGCTCAATTACGTTAAAATGGACATTTTATTCGCGAGCGCGTTTTATCATCCTTAGGCTCATTTTTTTTATGTAATATCATATAAAAAGCGCGGAAGAAACTTGGTCACGGGGAAATTTTAATTATTTTAAGAAGATTTTGTAATTAAAGAGATTAGATATAAAGATTAAATTTATTAATTTTAGCAATTTAATATTACAAGAAGGTCATTAATTTAAAATGTTAAGATTGTGTTTGCATTTACGTAAAACTAAATGCATATGGAATCAAATTAATTAATAATACGTTTCCAAGTGTTCTGCAGTGATTTATAATATAAAATTTTATAACTTTATATAAATAATAATTAATTGAAACTGTCCCGTAAGATGGATCTATTGCTAGGATTTTATTTTTGCAAACTAAATAAAGTGAAAAACCCTTTTTACGTTGCTTCAAATGTTAAGACTCTTTTGATAAAACCGCCCGATCTTTTTTTGGTTTGCTTAATAAAGGTTATTGGGGTTTTACCTTGATCGACAAGCTAAATAACGCAGTCTATCACCCGGAAATCCAAACAAATATTTATTGGCAAACATGTTTTCTACTTTAAGAAGCTTTATATTCAAGGAAGCTATATATTTTTTAATAAAATGTTATATAAAAACAATCGATTCCATGCGGTGTGTAATTATGGATCACCACAGTAACACCCCAATCCTTGAAATTCTGCATCATCTGTGCCGTATCAACGAACCGCTATCTGTATCTCTACTGTCATCGTTTATTATCAAGGCTTAACATCTTTGTTTTGACAAGATTTCTATTAAATCGTTGTTTTCGTTTACACCACATACAGTGACACACTCAACGTTCTTTTTTCTTTTGTGGTTGGTGGAGGTTTTACAGGTTTTTATTTTCATGGGGGGTTTGATAAATGACACCTTTCACCTGGTTTTATCTTAATCTACAATATTTAATAAAAGATAGGAGGTAGAAGGGCTGCGAAAAATACGCAGGATACGACCATTATTATTTATTATCAGCAGCCGGGGATTATTGAAAAATGGATAACTCTTTTAAAATGACAGGGAATTTTATCTATAGCTAACCGTTATCCTCGGAGGGAATCTAAACGGATTTTAATTAAAGAATTATACATATTGATCAAAAAAATTAATTAATAATTTTTAATGCAGTTTATAATATAATAACATTGTAAGTAAATTAAAAAAAGTAGAAGAATTATTAAAATAGATTGTAAAAAAAGAAAACTTTATAAAATCTTAATACTAATTAAATAATAATTATACTTCTATGGAAGAATGTTTAATACCAAATTAGATAAAACAAGAAAAAGATAGCAGTTACATAACTTTTAACAAAGCTTTTCAACGTACAGTAGTGTCCCGCTCCTTAAGATAAGTTTAAAGATTGTTAAATAAGTGTTTTAAAAGAACGTTAAGATACAATAAAACAAATAACAACAACAATCACTGTACATAATAAAGCAAATGTTACAATTGTCGACTTTAATTGGCTGGGAAGCCATTGATTGCTTGCTAAATTCTTCAGCAGTTGAAGTAACAGCTTTCTGAAGTAACAGGTATATAACCCGTTCCTGTAGGCGTCATCTCAATTTGCTAAGCCCAACTTTCAAGAATGTCCCAGTAGAACTCATCATGGATGCTTTCTGCATTATTATGTTATCTTTTGCTTTGCAGTATAAGTCATTACCAACCTGTTCCAGCCTTAGAATTCCTTATCAGTCAAATGATGATTTATATGTGGTATCATTGGCAACTTGATTAGGTGTTACCTATACATCTTAATCTGTGGTTGTTGTGTTTTTGGACTTTAAAAAAACTTGCTCTACATTGCTTCAAGCATTCTTCTCTATAGTGCCAAAAGAAAAATTACCAAACGTTTCCTTTTTTGTTCATTAACAAGTATTGATCTTTGATTCTAAATCAAAGGCTTTTATTGAAACTCAGCCTAAAATTTGTAGTCTTTTAAAGCTTTCAAATAAGTAATCCGTGCAAAGTTTATTTGTGCATTTAAGAAGTCCTGAATCCTGCTGAGTGATAGTGTTTTTGTCCTTTTAATGTAAAAAATGTTGTTAAAGATTTTAATGGCCGCGAGGATATTTTCTAAAAAGTTCTTCTGAAGACTGCCAAACCAGTGGTCCTACTTATACTGTTATTTAGTTTTTTTGATGTAGATAAGTGTTACAAATTCTGGTAAAAAAAAATAGAAAAGAAACTTTTATCAGAAATATGAGATATAGTTTTAGACTATACTGATACCAAAACTGAAAGTAAGTAAAAAAGTAATAATAGGGTCGACTTGGAAAATAATAAGTTTTTAACTTACAACAATGACTTTGAATCTAAAGAAAGAAGTAACAAACAATGATAATTACAGTGTCGAGATAAACGTGTAAACTATAGAGGCACTGACGGCAATAATAATAAAAACGTAAAATTACTAAAAACTGAAACAAAAAACATTAAAAAATGCCAGAGTAGGCAATAATATTGTACAAAACCAACTTAGAAGCAAAAAAAAAAATTCCAACATTGTAAGTCTAAAGCATGTAACCGGTATAGCTTGCAAATGTGTTATTACCGTTAACCAAAGGTCTGTCTGAGATGTTTTAGTCAAACATTTTGTAGGACTATCAAACATTTTATGTTGCTAATAATATTGTCAAAATAAATCCAAAACCGCGCTGCACTAATGATGCAAATTCTAGAAGATCCTTAGTTTCTTCTATCATTTTAAAATATATAAGTTTCAGTTTCCAGTATAGAAAGCTTTGTTTTTGTCTACAATTAGGTATAAGTTCTGTCAGAGAACAAGTTAAATTTACTAAAAAAAAAAATCTTTGACAATTTTCTTGAAAAAAAAGTCAGAGCCCAGACAACAAAAGCAGCACTAGTATCGAGATATCTTCAAAACATCATATGGTAAAATAAACACCTAAAAACAGGTAGTAGGGTGAGAATCTACAAAACAGTAGTAAAACCGGTGATGACATTCACAATCAAGATAAGAGCGGAAAACACAACTATTTTAGGGACTTTTGCAAAGTGCAAGACGTGGTAAGGTGACCACAAACAAGAATCATGTTGAAAAAATGCGACCAAATACACAGAATTGCTAAGGGGGGTAAACCACATAGCAGCAAACCTCCTGAAAGCCCACCAAAGCAATGGTACAAAAGTTGGAACTCAAACTTTATTAACGCTATTGAAGAAAAACAGGACCTAGTCCTAAAACAAGAAGAAGAAGACCAAAACTACTTTTGCATTAATTAAGAAAAACAAAAAATTTTTAAACAAAGTTTTGAGGCATTAACATAACTCTATAAAATTTACCGTAAAAGAAAAGAAGAAAAACATCTTTAATTGCAATGCCAGTGAGAAAAAAAAAATTTACTCTATAAAAAATCATTCTTGTACAAAAAGTGTGCTACTTGTAGCAAAACAATATAGCTTTGGCTAAAGAAAATTAAATCACCATATTCACCGTGTATTCAAACGTCCGTTTTTTCAAAATTAAAGTTAGCACGCTATAATTTGTTGACAAACTTGTCAACGTCTACATTTGGGAATTTAAGACAAATAAAAAAAAACATAAACAAACTCAGAACTACCCAGAAAGCAATTAAAAAAAAGGAATATTAAGAGTCAGTTTACGTCAAAAGATACAAAACAAAAAATTTAAAAAAAAAGTAAAGTGATCAATATCATCGAGTGTATAGCCAAACTAAAATAGCAATAAACAAGCCATGTTGCTAGACAGCACAAAAAATAGCCAAACTATTATTTTAGTAAGAAACTAAAAAAAGTTAGAAAGACAACAGGAGATATGGCTGAACAACGTAAAACGAGTAGTTAAAAACTGCTGGATCCAGGTAGCGCAGGACATAAAAGTTTCTGGAAAAAGCTTACGTCCAGATGATTAGTGGCTGAAAAAGAAAAAAAAGTAGAAAAAAAAAAAAGAAAAAAACTTTTGAGAAGATAGTAATTATCTACATTAACAAATGCACATGTGAAAATGCAATAATCGCAAATACCTTATTAGATCACTCTAAAAATAACAAAGTTATTCGAACATATTTAGAACTTAAATAAAGTTTGACTATTATCACAACACCATAAAAAGAAAATTAGCATATTTACGTCCTTCATAACTAAGCGACTAAAAAAGCAAAAAAGCGGTAGATTTCAATGCTTTCTGTATTTATTCGGTATCTTTTTTGCAAGGTAAGTCAAATATCGTCAGCGTAATTCGTAAAGTGCGTAAGTTTGTTTTCACTAATTTTACAGAGTAAAAGTTTAGAAGGTTTTTTGAATCTCTGAGGGAAAACTGCATTATACTAAAATTGCCGCCGCTAATGCGAAGGGCCGCTAAAGCCTTTTGGCATGAGTTACACTCGATATTTTCAATGTTTTTTATAATTTGTCACTACTGTCAGATTTTAAGGTATGACGTTTACATATGAAATTGTAATTCACAGCCAAACAAATACCGCAAATAGCCAACAAGGCCAATAAGCATACGACTTTTTGGCCCCCATATGCGGGCCGAAAATGATGCTTTTGGTAGAAGCAAGCAAAAAAAAAAGGTACGCATTTATTGTATTGAATTGTGGATTTTTTTGCGGAGATAGGCAGTTTTCCCTTGATATGAAATCAATAGATACTAAGTTAAAAAATACACTGTATAAAAATAAAACAAATAATCAAAACAATCAGTGATGAGGCAAATTGTCATAAAAATCATGATAGTCTTTTTTGAGACTTCTTTTTAGTTGCTGAAGATGTTGAAACTTTTCCTTTTTTATAGGAATTCTATTCTTGTAAAAAAGTGGCAAGTCTTCAAATGTTATACTTGTGAGTTTTAAAGGTAGTCGTATTGTGAAATTTTGACAGTCAGCTTCAGAATGGCATAGTTTAAAATACATAGTTTTGTTTGTGTATTTAATGGCTTTCAGATCATTTACTTGTGGATCACCGATCATTTTTCCAAGTCTTATTGACGTAAAGTTCTTTATATAGTCTTAAAAAAAATTTAAAAATGTATGTGATAAGTACTCTACATCATACGGAGTTTTTCACAAGCCGTTTTGCAAACAAAGACGTAATCAGAAGGAACATTAATGTTCCTTTTTCTGATTTTTTTTTCAATCGTGGAATGCATGCTGTCTGCTTACATTTTGATGTCCCTTTTCTGCAAATATTTTTGTACGATTGTAACGTTTTCTTCAATTGCCAAATTGAAGAAAACATTTAAAAGCACTGCATTTCAGCTTTGAGCTGAACATCCATCACTAAATAATATGAAATTAACATCATGTTTAGATGGGTGAGTAATAATTCTCATTTTAAGAAAGTATACTATTATAGTTGCAAATTCGTTTACTGTCATTTTACCATCTGTTTCGTTTCATTTATAACAGTAAACTTTCTGACGTTTTATGTTATAAATAGTAAAATTATAGACGATAAGTTTTGTTTTATAATAGATAGAAAAAACTAACATAAAAACTTTATTATTTAATGCCTTGTCATTTGTTTTTCCTGGCGTGCTTCATTCTTTAAAAGAATGTAAAAATCATTTTCATTTTGTGTAATATTTTTTGTTTCATAAGCCACACATATGTCACATTTGTCATTTTTCGGTTGATATAGTAACAATTTTTTTTAATCAAAAATGATGGAGAATGACCCCCTAGCCCTAGATAGTGGTTTGATATTGTTTTCTGCACAAAAGTCTTTGCAGTAGACTTTATATAGTTGCGCTTTTGAGAACCACATAGTAAATCTTTGATGTGCTTGCGCGACAAAAATGTGATTCTAGTTTAGGTAGGTTGTCAAAAGACTCGCCAAGCTTTTCAATATCCTGATGCTTCAGTTCCTTCTTTTTCCGAATATTTTTGAAAGGTGTACCCTTGGGCTATTTTTTTATAGCTACTTCCCCAATGCTTAATGTGTTTAAAAACATTGTCTTACAAACGCGTATTCTTTCGTGGCCGTGCTTTAAAAAAAATTCTGTCGAATTCAATCTTCTGAAAACTTCTGCGTGTCCCCTTTTTCTAGCAATTGATTTTATTAGAAGCAGTGTGTTTATAAACGTTCTTGTTTCCTGCCATGTGCGTTTCCAGAAGTCTTCAAAAATAGTACTTCTAGTTTCTTTGGTGATTGGCATTTAATTTTAGTTTTAAGGTTTCTGCTTAGCTTGCAATTACATGGCGGCTTCAATTTTTTAGCAGGTTTTTCAATGTTATATTTCCAACCGTCGCCATCTATTTTCCTGCCCCTGCTCCCTAATTGGTGTTTTTGTCCATTTAGTTTTATCTGTTTCACTCCTTTTAGAACGCCGCCTCCGTGTTTCTGTTTCGTCTCCATTTAGTAATTCATTGGCTCTATCTTCATTGTTTCCATCACTTTCAATAGATTTACTTGTTACTGATAATTCTTTATCAAACGTTTCATTTTCAGATTCAGTGCCATTATCTTCACCAGAAACTTAATTCACAAAGTTTTGTACTTCAACTTCTTTAGCATCCACAGGAATATTTTCTATTACTTTACCTTCATTCAAATCAAACTCCATCGGTAAAAAATCACTATTAATAATTATTGTATTATTATTGTCATTGGATTCATTTTGAATTTTATCTTTAGGAAAACTTTCTTTAATGTCATCTTCACTATCAATTAATGTTTCATTTAGAATTATGTCTGTAAGTGAAATTCTTTCAACGTCATCTTCTTTTTTACTGGTTGACTTTAACACCATCATCAATATTTGATAGGTTCTTGTAGCTATCTAAAAACCAAAAATATCAATTTAATATTTTTGCTGTTATATTTTCAGATTTTAGGTGATATTTAGGAACATAGTGAAAGTCCCAATACGATTATTCACGCAAATTTAATGGTTTAATACTATTAATTATAAAATACATATTATATAACAAAATAAATGTATTGAAAACTTTTGTATCTCCAGCGTTTACAACCATAAACTGTTTATTTCAAGTTTCTATAATATTATGTTCTATTATTAATACTGAATTATATAATAACAGTACCTACCTTGAATCTGAGATAATTCACACTAAACAAAACTATTTTTTGGTAATAGAACGTAGATTAAAAAAAACGTGTATAACCTATAAACAATCTCCTTTGCTTGACGCCTACTAATGGTAGTTATGCACTCTACCCTGCCAAAAATCATAGATTGGAGTTAAGCAGTTTTCTTTTTTAATTTTAGTTCACAAAAGGTATTGTATGGAAATACAAATTTATCCACCACTTGAGTTGAATTATTTTACATCAGATGGCGTAATAAACTCATTTTGCCCAAAAATAAAGTTTATGAATTACACTGACGATATTAGTCTATGCTTTCAGTGTTATGGAAAATCTGATACGAGAAGCCTAAAATATATTTAAAAATATTTGAATTAAAACTGACTTTGATCATTCTTGGATTTATCACCTCAAAAAATTAAACATTACAAAAAGTCTCCTGCATAAGAAGGTAAAGTAAGCAACAGACACTTTTAGACCAAATCATTATAAAGGATAATGAAAATATGATCTTAAATACGTAAAAGAATTAACATCTGGCAGAAATACAATAATACACATTTTAAAGATGAAAGAAATATTATATCAGGGGACACTTGTTTTGGTCCCAGAATACTATGTGAATAAGTAAAGAAAACAATTAAACACAAAAAAAGGAAAAGTAACAAATTCTGACAAAGTGCTTTTGTAATTAATTAAACTATTAGATAAAAACGCAATTAAAATATACAAAACTCTTCAACAATATATTTCATTTTAAACGGACAAGACCAGGAGTAGTCTTTTGATCGGTTCATAAAAGTATGAAATCCAAAAAAAAAAATTCTACGATTTGACTAGTTTTTTTGTTGTAGAATTAGAATTTTTTCATACAATCCAAATCTGGAGCCAATTCAAGTCTATACTTTGTCTATAAGCGGAAAAAGTCATAAAACTTCTTTTTTGTTCTCAGTAGGCTGTGCAAAAAGGGTCATTTTATAGATTTTTATTAACCACTAAAATTGACGTATTTTGACGTAAATTAGTTAGAAAACATAAATTTGTTTTGTGTATTTGGGGTTAGGGGTCTAAAACTCAAAAAAATTGCAAAAGTAGGTCTATTTTTCAACATAAATTCTTACAAATACACGTTCAGAAGAATAATACACTAAATTATGAAATGAATTAATAATTTATTCAAAATCAGTCAATCGAATCACAGCGGCCAAGGGTCAAGCATAGACAATTGTTTCGGTTCTACAAACCTCGTCAGTATGCCTTGTACGACCACGGCATCGCATGATAGCGAAGACAATTTTGAATAAATATTTCTGTGCTTATGAACACAATTGATATTATAAATAATCAAACGAAAGACTGGTTTGCCATCTAGTTGCAATTTTTAATACTAAAATGTATATATATTTATAATACACTAAATGTTATAAAAATTTGAATTCTGGGGACAATTCTACATAAAAAATAGTCGAGAAATTCCGTCTAGAAAGAAATTTTTACAAAACTTCAAAGCAAAAAATGCGTTAAAAATTAGTTCCATAAAAAAATATTATAAACACACTAGGGTGTGGTTTAAAACTTATTTTTATCAAACTTTGATGAGCGCCGAGGAGATTTATGTTTGATTGCCAAAAATAATAAGAGTCTTAAATTTTGGCGCCTATAGATCAAGCCTAAATTTGTGTCTCAAGCGCAAAAACTATCCAACAAAAAACCCAAAACTGGTTCAAGCAACAAAAGATGCCTTTGTTAAACTTCTGAACCTCCTCAATTTTCTCTAACTGTCTCTATTTTGAACTGTCCGGTTATTAGAAAAGATTCAATGTCTGTGGTAGAAGTATGCCCAATGATAAATTTTGTTTTGATTAAACTTTTTCAACAACCAGACCTCCAGTTTATTCAGTTTGCAGCCTAGTTGAGTTCCGGTTTTGACGTGATATGGGGTAATATCACAAGATATCAGCCAACAAGAAAAAATTTTAGCAAGTGGATTTAGGATATTGGCTTGAGGAAAGCGGAAAAAACAAGCCCAGATTGGTCCAGCAGCCAGACAAAAGTACCTACAACTCAGTTTATAGCTCAATCACTCGTGGATACAAAGACTTCAACTCTACGCAACTAAAATGGATCAAGCAGAATAATCAACCACCAAAGACTACTAATAAATATATCAATAGGCAAAATCCACGGTTGTTACTTTTATAATATTTCTAGAAACAGCTACAACTTCTTTGAAGATAAAGATTAAAAAAAAAACTGGAGAAACAAACAAACAAAGAAACAAGAAGACGTAATCGACTAACCTTATCAACAAATTTATAATCCACATCATCTGAATTCTACGTTTTGAACATGATGGTGATTTCTTAATTGTCAACTAAATTAAAATACGCTCTATAAAAGTCCCTTGATAGAAGAACTGATTTCTTCTTATTATGATTTACTACCTATAACATTTTGATTTGATTTATACTTTTTGATGACATTTGATAAGTTTAATTTACTTTATGTACAAGAAAAAAATAATTGTGTGACAGAAGTTTAGAAAAACGCTTCTGCGTGTTCACGTAATCGTAACTTTTGTCTTATTTATTATCACATTATTTAAGAAATCCATCAGGACTTTAAACCTACAATTTTAAAACAAAAAACTACTCGATTATTTTAAACTTTTCAATTAATAAATAAAGATAAATTTTGTAGCAACCAAAAAAAAAGCTTAAATATTTTTACGTTAAATGACTCTTGAAATTAGTCAGTGCAATTATTTATGGAAGAACTTTGTTTAATGCTTGAAATTTTGTCTTTTGACATTGCTAGTTCAAGTTGGTTGTAGTATGAAGCTGTGCAGAAAGAATATGCATGAGCTTTTAATTTGAGTTGACTTTACCTCGCTTTTAAGTCTGCAATATTGCTGCGGTAATGTTTTGGCTTCAGATAAACTGCCAAGGTAACAGCGTAAGCAAAGACTCTTTGATGGAAAAAAATATGTGTTATTTGGATGATTGGTTATTAATCAGAATCCATCCTTTGTGCTTGTAACAAAAAGTGGAGACTTTCTTGCGCAAGAGAACATTTGGATTGGGATGGCATCTGAACGTTAACTCGATTGTTTGGGGAGCACTTCTGTTAAGTACTCTTAAATAAGTTAAATTTTTTTTGTTTGGTGAGGGCTATTTTATTACCAACCATAGTAAAGAAAAAAATCCCATTAATTAAATTACAAAAAAAATGTTTCTCAAACCAATACTGAGTAGCTATGTTTACCCATAAAGAATTGCCTTATCTGAACTATATAAAAATTGTTAAATGTAAAGAGATTGGGTCTGTAACTTTCTCTTTTAATTTTATGACAACTTTAGCAAAAGAAAAAAAAATGCAACTTCTGAAAAAATACTACTCGAGAAGGTAGGCAAAAACATAAATAAATGCTACAAGCTTACAAGTTTCAAATTTGATTAAAACCCACCCACCCAAATGTTTGTTATCAAGAGGTTAGATCCGTCACTCTCTTTTTTAACTTTATGATAACTGAGACTAGCAGAAGTAATAATCTAAGTTGTGGATGGGCGGGAAACATCAATAAATGCTACAACCCCACAACTTAGTTTCTACCCACTCAGTAACCAGAGTATTTATGATCAAGAAACTAAATCTAACTGTGTTTGTTATCACTAAATTGAAAATGTCAACCTCTTTGTTAGCTTTATAACAATTCACAGAAACAGAAGTAAAAATAATATAACTTTTGTACAACCTACACTCGGACGGGTGGTCGGGGAACAGTAATAAATGCTACACATTTACAAATTTCAATTTTATTTCCCGCCCACCCACTCATGTGTTTGTTAACAAAAAATTGGATCTGTCATTCTCTCTTAACTTTATGAAAACTAATACCAACAGAAGTAAGAGTAATTTAACTTTTAGATAACAAACACTTGGGTGGGTGGAAACCACAATTTATAAATACGGGCAAATAGTTTGGATTGGAGTGCCATATTCACTTCACTTGGATGGTGTCGACGTTTTATTTTGTCTATTTTTTTAGCATTTCTGCCATACTCTAACTTTTTTGCATATTTGCGGTTTTGCTAAAAACATGGTTTTTCAAAAAAATTGGTTTGTTTCTAAACTGGTTGTAGATGTCTTTTTTAATTTTCTCTTGTTTTGTGGTTTCAACATTGTCTATCTATTAGGTTACATAACTACAAGCTGTAGTAGGAATGATGCTTTGTCTAATTTTTTGTTTGTTGGTCAGTGATTGCTCTTTTAAAATATTTTGAGAAAAAATAGCAGGCGACTAGTGTACGACGGTCAATTGGCTTAATTGGACTTTCGGGTTAATGATGGTTGGGTATGGATTGGTTTATTTTAACAACTTTATTTTCTAAAGTCTTTATTATGTTAAAAAAAATAATTGATCTGAAAAACGCTTAAGATTCAGGCGTCATTCAAAATCTAGATCTTTAAAACTTTTTAGATTCCAGGTACAAATAAACAAGAACCAGTTATTTGGTCAACATGTTTAATTTTAACAATGGTGTATGTTAACGTCCTGGCAGTGTACATCAGAGTACTTTGGGAATTGAGTATTGACACTGTATTTGGCATTGAAGTCTTGTACGTAATAGTTGTGTTGTCCGCAATAAAAAAAAACTAGTTTTGCGATTATAAAGTAATGCGGTTGCATAAAATATCAGTTGGTGTTAAAAAAAATAATAACTGGGCGTAAGATATGTTTTAAATGTAAATCATACTACTAAAAGTTTTGTTTACATAACTAATATTGTATACAAATAGAATATACTGTGTGTATTAATTAAATACTGATTTATATAATAAATATTAAAAATTGTTTATTATTATTATTATTATTGCATTCTTTATTTATCATATTTTAAATAAATAAAAGGACGGAATTCAGCTATAAAGCTGTTCTTCCACTTAACCCCCAAATTTTACAATAATTTTAAATATTATATTAAATTAATACTGCATTCTACAACCATCTTCTTCTCCATATTTTCTATATTCTTATTAATCCGTTTTTAACTTGGTTGTTAACTGTTTATACGTTAAATATATTTTTATGCTCTAGATAAATTCACCTAAAAATAAAAAAAAATTAAACGTTAAAGTCGATATCAACAAAACACGAATCCACCACTTTTCAGTCAGATTCAGTCCATGTACTCTGTTCACTATACGTTAATTAATTTCCGACTGGACAATTCTATGTAGCAGGAATTGGATATGCAGTACCACCGGTTAATTTACAATACGAATGGAATTACAAATAATCGGATTTTATCGATAGTGTAGTATTTACCGTAAAATAAATTTATCTAATTAAAAGCTATCCACTCTAATTTTCTATTTATACATATATAACGAAGATTTATATTTCTGGAAAATCTCGCTGAGAGTATTTTGTTTATCTTTCTAAAGACAGCTGTCATGAGTAAAGAAGGTTTTAAACGTTAATTTCAGGTGAAATGTATCATCTTTTTAAAATGATGTGACGGTGATAATTAATGGTGTCTATATTATTTCAAATGCATACACGTTGAGATTTTCTTGTTGTTTATTTAATGTTTCTTGATTGTATTCATGTTTTGTGAATGGAAATATATGTTTATTTCAACTCATTTGTAAGGTGATTAATAAGAATATAAAAATGAAAAATTATATGATTTTTCACAATAATGTTACTTACCTCATCATAACCACCTAAAATATAAATCAAAATTTACAAACTAATTTTGGGCTGCATGCGAAACCTAAACCAAATTATTAATTTAGAGGAATAACAAGCGTGTAGCTAGCTTTTTGTACACTTAATAAACTGCAATGAATTCTATTACTATTTCAGTTCATTAAAATCATAGCATCCAACAATAACCTCTCATAATAAACGCCACTGTATCAGAAACCATTCGGTTGAGTTTATAGCCCCGCACATGCTGCCATTTATCATAAAATTACACGAGCCATAATAAACATTTTGTGTTTAGTGGGTGGTACATTTCGAAATATCCCGTCCTAATTAAATATATATTTAACAGATGTATATAGGTGAAGTGAGCAGTAAATCCGCGACAGTACCTCTATAAATCTAGTTATGCTTTAACCCCTTAGCTACATAAATTCCCGAGGCATCAATTTCACTAACAGCTACACATAGGCGGTGAAGATATCGTCATCCACATATCCAACTTTAGTTATTCCCATTAAAATAGAATGCATCATTAAATACGCATATTGATTCTGCTACGATGTTTAGCCCTTAAAATAAAGACCGCTCAGAGGGAAGGACAATTCGCCTAATTTAAGTGTATGGTTGACTTGTAATAGGACTTTTCAACTGACTAATGTCAGTTTCCTATGGCACGGTTGGGTGAAGATACTGTCTGCGATATAGTAGTAGGAGGAGAAAAATATTTTAAAGAATTTAAGGGACAGGGGAGATTCAACAAAGGATCTATTTTAGAACTAATTGCATGCACAGCGATCGATAATAGTCATATCTGGAAATGAGGCGATTATAATGCGTTCTTTTATTGAGATGCAGCTATTGTGACATGAAAATGATTTTTATATGCTAATCAATGCTAGTTATATTTGAAAGTAGCATCCATTAAGTTGAACAATAAACGATAATTCTAATTTAATGTAATATATTAATTCATTTTGTTTTTACTAAACTTGAAGTATTATTATTTATTTCATCAGAGCATGCATTATAACAAATAAACTGTATGAATAGCTCTGAGACAAATAGGTTTTTAATTGCGTCTAGATTATCCAATTTATACAACCGTACAGGTTTGCCTATTGAGAAATTTGATAAGTAGTCTTTGGTAGTTGATTATTCTTCTAGCTCAGCTTTGGTTGTGGAGAGTTAAAGTCTTTATTTACATCCACCGGTGGTCAAGCTGTAAACTGAGTCGTAAATATTTCTGGCTGGCTGCTGGACCAATATGGGCTTGATTTAAATAGTTTACCGCTTTCCTTGAGTTTGTTGTAAGATTAAGTTTCATGCCTGTAGTTTTCTCCTTTTTTGGTTTGCTTTGTCGTGCCAAATTTGACAAAACAAAAACAGCGCAAATAATGGACTTTCTATGGATAACAAAGATGGTACCGAAAGTGAAGAAACCCCTTTTTGAAACTTTGGCTCAGCTCCAGAAGATAATCTAACTGTAGCAGAAAGAGAGCTGTTACAAATGCATAGCTAAAAAAAAAGTATTGTTAGATCACCAACAAAAACGTGTTTAGACACTACCGAGTTTGTAGAGCTAAACAAGACTGAAGGCAGCTCATGCAAAAAAACACTAAACTTTGCAGCCAAAGAAGCAATTAAAATAGTGCAAAAAATAGCAGGAAATGATATGTCACACACAGAAAGTAACGAAAGCATGGAAGACAATACCAAAAAAAAAACAACGTCGACCAACAAAGACGAACTAGACTCCACTATAAAAAAAAGATGGGTAGTCCTAGTCCAAATAAGAAAATATAACCCGTACATAGCCGGCTAAACGTGTTTAGCCGTCTAATAAAAAGTAACTCCGCAGGAGCATTACACAAAAAAAGAAAATTTCAAATATCACTACCCGGCAAAGCTGAAGCGTATGATTCTAACAACTTGATAACAACACAAGTTATGAAAGAAAATACTGAGGCAGCATTAAACAAACTGCAGACAGAATATATTCGATTACAAAAGACCCTGGACAAGATAAAGGATGAGTCAACAAAGCTCACCAAACTGGTAAGAAAAAATAATAACACCAAAAGAGAGATCAAGGAAACAATAGGTAATCTGGAAAAAAAAAAGTTAAAAATCCAGATAGTCGAAGAACTATTTGAAACTTGCCAAAAAATTATCCCGGCGATCTTAGTAGTAAGACAGACTTCGGTAGAAACCGCTACCCAGACCAAAAACAAATTGAAAATTAAAAAAAAGCTTGCTGCCAAAACTATTGAAGTTGCAACTTCGATAAATTTAAAAACGTAATCAACTTGGAGTGGCCAATAGAAATTTTTAAAATAACACAAAAAGCAAAGAGACCACCAACGTATGGTGAAAACAAGGACCTGGCCATAATCGTAAAAGCGGACAAAAATTTGAACAAGCAGGTCTTACACAGGACATTGGCAATGTACCCTCACTTAGAATGCATGCTCAAGAACAACAAACTGGTAACTGGAAAGCTCATATGTTGCGTAACCAAAAATACTCTCTTAACAGAAGGCGGTGAGCCGCAGAACGATGCAGAAAAATACATTTACATTATACCGATCAGTAGGGAAAGCGACAAATCTGAGGAGGACATGCGCAGCGTAAACAATGCAACAAGTAAGACCAGAGAAATAATGTTAAAGAATAGTAAAAAAAACAGCATTTATCACCACCTTTGACGTGGGAAGGGAGATCTTAGGAATACCCTGGAGTACATACATATGTCAGGAATACAAAACTCAATGACACTAAGAATTGTACAAAGTAATTTGAACAGAAAGACGATGGACTTGATTAGACATACCTGCTATACCAAATATATCAACCTGGAGACTTTAAAGCCAAATCACCTCTATCAGGCCCGGCACAGGAAGACAAGCGCAATAACATGCTAAGTGAATGGCTGAGTGAGATTGATCTACGAATCGTGAACAACAAGGCAACAAGCTCACTTACAAGAAAGCTGGCAAAACATCCTAGATAGACATCACGTTATGCTCCAAAAGTCTTGTCAATTAAGTTAACGGCTGGAAGATCAGCAGCAAGGAAAACCTGAGTGACCACAATAACATCTATGTAGATAAAGTAGATGAAGAGTTGTGAGGAAAAGGCTATAAAATAGTGACTAGTAAGCTTAGTGTTCCTCCCAACAAAGAAACAAAGTGGAGAATGAAATCGATCCAAATCAACAAAGTTCTTAAGTGCACTGTCGAGGAAAGCAAGCAGTAAAATAAAAGCATAAAAGCTGCTGACCCTATCGGTATCCCGCCAGAAGTAGCCAAAGTTCTGACCAAACAAAACTCAGAGCTACTGTTTACATTTTTTGACATGCTAATTAAAGATGGCACCTTCCCAGACGAGTGAAAGAAAGCCAAGCTAAAAAACAAAAAAAAAAACAGCAAACGATTTGCCTGCATATAAACTATTGTGCCTCATAAACACAAAGGAAAAACTTTTTGAGCACGTGATGAACAGCAGGTTGATAGAGGAACTCCAGAACTGTGGCGGCCTATGCAACCATCAGTTTAGATTTAGAACAAGAAGGTTAACCATTGACGCAATCCAACTAGCAAAAAAATGCAATCAATAAAACTAAACAAAAAAAAACATCCTGGTTACTCTAGATGTAAAAAACACTCTTATTGAATGAAACTAAATTATTGCCTAATACAGTGTATTTAATTTTTAATTTGTTATTATAAAATGTCAATATCAAATTTAATTGAAACGTAAAAACTAATTATAATTGAAAAGCTAATCAACGAAAGTGAACAGAAAACGAAAAAGGCTAGTTATATTTTAAGTAATAGTCGTTTAATTAAAATTTTAATTAAAATGTCCCAATCGAGTTGACGTGCTCGAATGGGCTTTATATTGAATCATATAATAAGACAATGCGGACTCGCACATAAGAACGGGAAATCTTTAGTGAAATTACACCGACAAAGAATTTCATTTTCAATCGAACAATCACCTGGAATTAATCACAACGAATTTAAACAAATCAGTTCCGAAGAGAACAAGAGAACTGAAATTAAAGAAGTTTTCAAGAGGCGACTAGTTGAATCCACAAGATCTTTACTATATATCCCGAACTAATCTGATACTCGTTATTGCCATTGATGTCGCGATAAGAAAAGTCTTTTGAGACAAGAATGTTATAATTGCCTCAAGATAAAGTCCACTATAAAATCCTAATAAAACATAGATAGACGCTTGGAGGGGATTAAATTAAGATAGGAAAATGCATAAAATTAAGATATAATTGGGTTTATCTTTTTTTTTTCTTAGTGAGATTATGCAAAATTCACTTATTGTTTGCTGAATATTTTAATTAAAGATGCACATTTTTTATTGTAAGAAACTGGTTATGCATGCGGGGAATTAAGATTGTTACAAAACAAATTAGCAATCTTAAAATTATCACTGTATCATTTATTATGGTCAGTCATAAATTACATATTAACATAAGAGATCATTAACCGAAATATTATGGTTCGTGGTGGTCCGTAAAATTTATCTTATCCTATATTAAGTGCTACATAGAACGAGCATTCTGTCAAAAAAGCGGACACATTTTATAAATCTCTCGCGGACGTTGTCTCCTTACGATAAACAAACACAACCCGCTAGTCGTCTCTGTTATTTTTATTGTTTTGTTTTCATCGCAAAACTTTTTTCGGTCGCGTCAGCTTAAAACACAGACCCGTTCTTATGACGACGCGGAAGGAGCAGGAGGATAAATAAAAGAATGAGGAAAAAAAGAGGAAACCGCTTACTGAACATGCATTAAAGAATGCGCTAGAATTGTTAGGGATGTCGCTGGATATAAATCAAAGACCTATGTTTTGTTAACATTCTATTGTTCATATTTGCTGGCAATATCAGTCACTGTATCTATTATTCCACTATATCCGTATTGATAAATGATTAGGAGGCTCAACATTGACGTTCAGACATACACCCAACACGATTACCATATTCTAGTAGCCATTGTTGGGTTATAAATTTTCTATTAATAAAAATTATTATTCAGGTTTATTCATTCATTATTTTATGAGCTAGTATTTATGGGTAGCTAAATATATCAAGCGAAACAAGAACGCTTTGGTACGTTAAATTTGCATAAATCATTTATGATTATATTCATAATTGGATTTCAATTTTTTAACAGTAAGGAATGTAAATATAATAAAATAAGTTAGAACAATTTATTACTTGACATTGATATAAAAATATTATATCAAAAAATCCAATCTTACTACTCAATTCTTAGAGGTTCTGTTTCTAAAATGATCGATTTGTGAGTATAATAAATTGAAAGTTAGAATCTGCAGCATCTATAAACAAAGACATCAAAACAATATCTGAATAAAGCACTCCAAACATTGCCAATTTTAATTCTAAAAAAACTCAACTTCTTACTGTTTCAAAATCAAAATCCGAGGTATCATCAGTACCAAATGTTAAACTAAACAACAAATCCATATCTAAATCTTCTTCAATTTGTCTTCTAGGTAATACAATCTTACATAATCCTCTCTGTTGTTGACATAGCTTCAAAAGTAACTAGAAAACTAAGATTTCTTAATAGATGTAAAAAGTTTTTTACTTCTGTTAAACTTTTCCACATATATTAGTCCTTGTATTAAATATTGTTCCCAAGTATGAGGAGGAAACTACACTATCTCTTTCAAACTATATTCAAAATCAAGCTATTTGGACCATTGCCGATCCAAAATTGAATAATGACTTAGATACTTTACAACACAGACGTAATGTTGCAAATCTTTGCATTTTTTATAGATAATTTAATAAACATTTTTCAACAAAATATAAAATAATTTGCCATCTAAACAAATATTTACTCATAGTACAAGGCTTGCTAGGAATTCTTACAAATATTTACGGACAGTTCAGAGATGTAGGAACAAGACTTTTAAGAAAGATTTCTTTAACCGTACTATTGATAAATGGAATAAATTCAGTATTTCCTGAGACTTATAAATCACAAATATTTAAAATCAATGTTCACAGACTTAAATCTAGTCTTCAATGTGATAGTTTCAGCGAGAGCAGTTTCATACGTTAAAATTCAAAAGTATTTTTATGTTGTTGTGGCATATTATGTAACTCCTAAATATTATAATTTTTGTTCTAAAAAATTTTAATTTTTATGTTTGCCAAATTGTTTTTATACCTAAACAATTTATTTATATATTAATCTAAAAATACTTTAATTTTGATCAATTTATCATTTTAGGTACGGTAGATGTTACACATTTCTGGAAAACTATCTAATACATTGATAAATCTATCTTCGATATTACAGAAGCGCACGTTTAGATTTTGCTTAACTTTTTGAACAAATATGAGCATATATAAGTGGTACATTTGTACATTTATTAAACCACAGCGCACCACAAGTTATGTTAGGTTAGGTTAGGTTAAAAATATTATCTACCCTAAATTTGTTGGAAAAAAGGTGAGTTTCCAACCCCTTGGAAATCAGCAAATTTGAAATTAATAAAAAAAACCGGTAAAAATGAAGAAGATCCGAGATCATATCGACCAATTTGTCTATTGACTAGTTAGGAAAACTTTATGAACAAATTATTGTGGCTAGGTTGAAAAAAGAATTAGAAGAAGGAGAAGATTTATCAAATTCTCAATATGGTTTTAGAGAAGGGAGATCAACTTTAGACCCAATAGAAACTGTTAAAAAAATTGCTTGTAATGAAATGAAGAAGACATTTAGGAAAAGAGGACTATGTGCTTTAATTACATTTGATGTAAAAAATGCATTTAATACGGCGGCTTGAGACAAAACTATTGAAGCTTTAGAATAAAAAAAGATACCTAATCATATGATAATAAAGAAATAATTAAAAGTTATTTTACAAATAGAGCAATTATTGATAGAAAAAATACAAAAATTATGTGACGGGGGTGTACCACAAGGTTTGGTACTGGGTCCCAATCTATGGAATATCCGTTATGATGATTTACTTAGAATTGATGTCCATAACCAAGTAACTTTTTTAGCATATGCTGACGATCTAGCTATGCTACAGCAAATAAATGCTTAGAAAAAGTGAATCAATAAATGATTGACCACAAACTCGAGCTTGCAACAGAAAAAACTAAAGCAATTTTAATTATTGAAGGAAAAAAAATGTAGTGATGTAAATTTTAAATTGGGAAATGATAAAATTACGCTAAATAATAGTTTAATATATTTAGGAATAACTATTGATAAATTTTTAAGATTTGAAAAACATGTCGAAAGAGTAACAGGTAAAGCAAAATTAGTTGCAGCATCTGTATGTAAGATGATGCCAAGATGCAAAGAAATTACTGAAGAAAAAAGAAGAATTATGGCATTGGTAGTTGCATCTGTTGTGATGTATGCAGCCCTAATTTAGTCAGTAGCACTTAAATACGACAAATATATTGAGTTACTTAACAGTTTACAAAGAAACGTTGCTATCAGAATCTGTCGTGCGTACAGAACAACTCCAATGATGAGTGCGATGGTATTGGCTAGAACTATTCCATACTCGCTTTTGGCAGAAGAAAGACAAATTACATGAGGTAAAGATAAAAAAGAAGGCAAGAGTTAGATCAGAGACTTTGATAAAATGACAAAGAATGTGGGAATCTGATGGAAAAAGAAAGTAGACACATAAACTAATTTCAAACATTTTAGGATGGATAAAAAGAAAACACGGGCAAATTGGATATTCCTTAACACAGTATTTAACAGGACATATATGTATCAGGGCATACTTAAAAAAAATTAAGAAAACTAACAATGACAAATGTGTATATTGTGATGGTGTAGACACAGCTCAACATACTTTGGTCTGCCCAAAATAGGAAGTTGAAAGAAGAATGGCGGAGACTGCACTTTGCATAGAAATTAGAGTCGAAAATGTGATTAACCTAATGTTAGAAAGTAGCACAAAATGGGATATCATCAATAGTATGATTGAAAAGATTGTAGCAAAAAAAGAAGAAGATTAAAGGAACCGTGAGATAGCTCAGTTATAGAGCGTTAGCGTAGCACGCTAACAGTCCGGGGTTTGATCCCCGAGTAAGACTAAAATAATAACTTTGCTCTTTATCCACCGGGGTGATTTGAAAGTCACCTAATAAGCCGTTGGTCCCATCAACCCCCTTCATACAAGTCGTAAAAATTCTGGGGCGATGTAAAATAGCTGTAAAACGCAAAATAAAAAAGATAAGAGAGAAAAAAAAGAAGCAAAATTAAAACAATAAGAAGCAGAATAAATAATTAAAACCTGGTCAAATGAAGAAATGCAAAAGCGGATGCCATGGAACTGGGGAAGATGAAAGAAAGAAGGGTTACTGGGTAGGGTCCTTACTGAATTAGGGAACGAGTCCCACACACCTCGGTATTGAAGAGACAGTAAAAAAAATAAAAATAAAATTAGGTTAGGTTATGTTTTTTAGGAGCCTGTGTTTGTTGCAAAAATGTATAAAAAACAAATTTATATCAAGAAATTGTCAAAAATCTCACAGAAAATACACTTGTCTTATTTAATTTGCCAACAAAATTTTGCTGTTTTAGAACGTCTGTCAAAGTAGTCCGATACCCAATTTCCGCTCCTCTTGTTGTTTCTCTGTTCTTATTGAAGGTTTCTTGCTCTCATTGCTTTTGCTATTTTTTCTTTCAACTGTCTTCTTGATTTGCCTTTCTTCCTTGTCTGTGTTGAAACCCATTCCATCGTTTTTCTAGTCGTTTTACCCATTCTTTGAACATAGCCGTACAAGGTACGTTGTTTTGTCTTCACATCCATGTGCATTGGTCTCCCACTCGATTGCGTTTATCATTGTTTCTTATTTTATTCTAAGTCGTAAGAAACCCCACTAATCTCCTTATCACGTCTATCTCTACTACCTCTAACCTCTTCTTATTTTTCTTAGCTACTCGCCATGTTTCTGCACTGTAAATTAGGTCGATTTGAACATGTTGATAATGATAGAACTCCTTTACTTTCCAATTTCAGCATCATATTAATTTTGCAGCATGTGTAATTAGTGCAGTCATCATCAACATTTCCTTTGTTGTTAAAGATAACTCCTAGGTACGTGTATCTCTCGCAGGCTTCTATTAGTTTGTTGTTTTCTAATTGAAAATTTGTTGGTTGTCTATTAATTGGCAAGTATTTGGTTTTTTAATGTTTTGCTTTATACCCCATATTTTGTACTCCATTTTAATTTTCTTGTTATGTATTCAGAATCATCTACGTCGTTGGCAAATATTTATTTATTCATTTATTATTTAGTCAACAGAAGCCATTACAAAATAGGTATATATCTACAACTTAAAAACTAATTTTAAAAATAAGAATACAACTTATCATAGTACAACATAAAATGAGCTGCTCGGTTGTAGAGTATGTTATCTACCAAAAGCCAATTTTACAGGAAATGCTATTATTAAGTTTAGTCGTAGTTTTAATCTAGAAGAAATCATAATATAATAATTTGACCAATATATAGTATGCATCAATATGTATTCTTAAAATTACCTCACACATTTCAGTTACGTTAAGAAAAACATCATTTTAAACATAAAAATGATAATTTTTATTGCACATAACATGGTTTACATAAAAAAAATATTTCTACATTTCTATAAAATATCATTTAACATTAAATGCTGTATATATTTGCACATAACATTGTAGTAACAAAAATAAATAAACAAAAATAAACATATTATTTTTTTAAATCTGAAATATTATTAGCAACTGCATCACAAGAATAAATATTATTCTGATGTATTTTGTTCTATTGGATGATTATTATTTGTATTGTTTGTGCTTACGGTATAATAATAAGAATGATGTATAGGAGGAATCCATTGTAAACAAGACATAACATCTCGTAACTTCAATTCATCGACCGAAGTAATGGAAATTCAAATAAAATAAAAAATGTCTCGTATAGTATAGTGTTGCACATAATCTGTACGTTTATACGATATATAAAATAAATAGTCATTGCGTAAAACTCGAGCTAAGACATGAAAACCATTTGAGCTGAGCAAGTCAAGACAATCAATAATCCCACGAAACACTTTAAAAACTAGTGTAGTAGTAATGTAGAGAGCAGTTCCGTGTAGCTGCAAGCAATGTTGCATATATACGCCAAAAAAACAAACAAACTTTTCTTTAAATCTGTTTAATTTTTCCTTTACCTACGGCGGTGTATGGAAACTACACATTTAAGCAATACTCAAGATGCAGGCGTACTAGAGCGTTGTAAAAGATAAATAGAGTTACGCTTGACAAATTATTACTTGGTCGTCAGCAAATTGCACTGTGTATAAGCATGATTCTCTTATTTCTATACCTATCTCCCTGCTCTTTTTTTACATTCTCTAAGTGCTCTTGCCACATATATTTTAAATCGGAGATATACAATATCCATGACGTAATCCTTTATTTACTTTTTTCACTGTACTAATTAGTGTATGATTGATGCTTGTCTTTTGCATTGCATTAAAAGCATGTTATCGTATGCCATTCTAAGGTCGATAAACGTAAGATGTATTTCTTGGTTTGTATTTGTTAATTTTTCAATAAATTGTTTAAGTGTAAGCTCTAAATCCACTCTACTCTTCTTACTCGCTTCCACTATATTTTTCTTCTATTAAGTTTCTTAGTATTTTTCCATCAAATCAACTTAACGAGCTTGTAACTAAGTTTCCAGTGTTAGTGCACTCCTTTTTAGTACCTTTTCTTACGCATTGGTAATATGTTCTTTGCGTATGGTTATAAAACGTTCACCATTATCATTTTGATATTCTTTTCCTTGTGCTTCTATAATGTTATTGGTGTTTTCTTTCCTTGTGCGACTATTAAAATTGCCCATCAGTATTAGTTTTCTTGTTTTTCCCACTTTTTTTCTATGGATTATCAAAGAATTCGTCTTTTTCTTTATATTCCCAGAATTGTTACTGGTAGCTGCATAGTTTTCACGTTTACTCGTAATATGTTTTATTTTATACATTCGTAGTCTGTTACTTTGTTACTGATGCTCCTCTTTTTGACTCGTTGGTATTTTAGCACTTCAGAAATCAAATGTATGTAGTCATTTACCATTTCTATACCTGTTCCTTTCTTCTTTGTTTTCGTTATCACTACTGGGCAATTCCACGAGAGTTCGGACAATTGTCCCCACATCGATATCTCCAATTTTCCTTAAATCTTGAACATGTTTAGGGTACCAAAATATATCGATTCTTAAAATTTTAGATTTTAAAGTAATACAGTGTAAATTGCGGATATTTTAATTTTTTAGAGAAATTTTGTCTTCTTTCAGTTTTTGTGCTTTATTTTAGGAAAAGCTATTATTTAAAGTTCTGCAAAATTTTCAAAATTCAATGAGAAAACAAAATTTTTTTTGTGAAAACTTATTCTTTAGATAATTTTTAAGAAAAAGTTTTTTTCCTAAAAATGCAATCCTGAGAAGTTACAAACAATCAAAAAATGTAAATTTAAAACTTTTTTTTTTGCTATTTTTAAATACTTCTGTAGATACATTGTAAAATATTTCGAAACGGCACACGGCACTTCCTGAAGTTTTCAGGGTATCTTTAGCACATATAAAAGCACGTTTTTATCTATATTTAAAAAAAAAGAAAACAACCGTCATCTTTTTTTTAAGAAAAACTATCTTTTGAAGTTCTGCAAAATTTTTCAAAAAAATAAAATTATTGGCAACGAAAACTTATTCTTTGGACCATTTATTGCTTATTACTCGAAAATTGCTAAATGAAAAAAAAACCTGAAAAATGTATATAATCAGGGTTCATGTAGAAGAAGGCCTTTTCAATGGTTTGAACAAAAACAAATTTTTTGGTCTTTCATAATTTCGCAAAATAATGAAAAAAAAATGAATTAATGTAATCGAAGAGAAACTCGTCGAATGCAATCTTTATGTCCGCTTTTTTTAAATTCTTCTGTGAAAAGCCGGAAAATTAGTAAAATTACGGAGAATCCAAGTAAAATCCCTTAAAAGTAACTCATTTTTAGCAATTATGTGTTATATTTCGCACTAAGGCAAACAAATCCAGTTTTTTTTTTAAATTTTGCGAGTAGTATGTTTCAGGAGTATCATATTTAAATTTTAAATTTTCTGGTGTACGGAATCAAAGCTATCAAGTTTTCAATAAAACGGCAATTTTCCCATTTTTTGCAAAAAAATTTGGAAAACCAAGGGCGGGATCATGATCTACAAAAAAATTTCTATAAGATACATTTTTTTGAATACAATTTTTGACTATTTTTTTATTATTTACAGCACAAAAAACCTAAAAAATGACAAAATATTCCTAAAAAATTAAAATGGTCGCTATTTACACTGTATTGCTGAACCTAGTGATCTAAAATTTTAGAAATTGTCATATTTTGGTACCCCAAAAATGTGTACAAAATTTGAGCAAAATCGAAGATATCGATGTAGAGACGATTGTCCAAACTTTCGTAGAATTACCCTACTAAGTCAGTTGTTAATTTTGCAGTCACTCTTTGTACTTTTATTAGTTTTGCACTCCATGTTCCAAGATTCATAGTCTTTTTTTGTTGCTTGAGTCGTTTTCTTTGTTGTCGGTTCTTTGCTCCAAGACAATATTTGAATTTTTTAGTAAATTTGTATATTTTTATGAGTGATAGGAAACCAACCTATCGCTTTAAGCTTCACCGCTAAGAAGGTAATTTTTATTTTAAGGTTTTCTTCCTCTAGATTAATTGATTTTAAAAGCTTCTGAGATCAATCTTCTCTTGCTGGCTTTTCCGCCTTCTGAATCCTTGGAAGTCCGTTTACCTTTAACCGTTTCTACCAGTAACCATTGGCCTTGGCAGAGTTTTATCAACCGGACCAGTTAAACCGGCAACAATAAAGTTTTAAATTATTTAAACATTGCAATAGAAAGTAAATTTTAAATCAAATTCGTCAAAAATTGTGCAAAAAACTTATTTATTTCATAAATTTGCATAGAAAAAATTGGTTTTCAAATAAAAAAATCATTAAAATTTATTGCAGAAAACCAAAAACTTAAAATATCATAAAAAATTAATTCATGGGAAAAATTAAAAAAATCAAACAAAATAGAATAGAATAAAATAACATTTATTATCCAACGTAAGATTTCTGCAGCAAGGCTCTAACCCACACCAAAAATAAACAAAGTTTTCAAATTCAAACCAGACAAAACTACTTTTTGAACGCCGCCAAAAACTGCCAAGCACCACCTGAAAAGATACAACAACAACAACAACAAACAAACGTTTATTAAGTTCTAAAAACTATATTCTTTAATACTAAAAGCAAACTAAATAATAAAGTATAAGTTTTCAAAACAAAAAAATATTTATTATAAATCCATAAAAAACAACACAATGGCTGATTCTTCAAAACTTGACCAAAATTCATGTATCAAGCTTCGTCACCCTTAACTTTCTGAGCGTAGAATTGTATGTTTCTATATTTAAGAATACAAATACCCAACAACTAAGAACCTAGATCGTGATCCCTTCTACCAACTCAAACAAGATTTTTCTAACGTGCAAAAAACGTTGCAAGCTTAAGCGCATTTTCTTTGTTAAGATTACTGTTGCCAGTATACGAGTACTAGAAGTAAAGTATCATTTTGCATCATATGTAAATTGTCCGAAATATAAAATGAGTTTGCAATTTTTCATTTAGTTTTTAATGTTATAGTGCAAACTCCCACAAAACATTTTGTAGGAATTGTTGTAACAAAACAATCAAACGTTGAGCACTAAATCAGATTTTTATGTTATGTCAACTATGATAGTGTATATCGTAACCCAGTGCAACAAAAATAAAAAAAAATGAGATAATTTATTTAGTTAAAAACACATTAGACATTACAACATTGCAAAAAACATGCTCAAATTCAAAGCAATCAACAGGAAGATCACAATGATTTGGATAAAACAGTCTTCAAACAATCACAACGCGTTTGCACCAACAAAAAAAAAACAGAAAAAGACATGCAACAGTTCTATAAAAAACTATTAGAAATACGTTGAAAACGCACAAATAGACAAAAAAAACCTAACATTACATTAAAATAATGTACAAACACATAAAAACCAAATAATCCGTGAGCTAATAGTGAGAAAATGGGATTAAGTAACGCAAGGCGTAAGGACATATCGGGAAGCAAACGGAGACTTAGAAAGTGGTCCTAGTAATAGCAACCAATGAAACGCAAAATACTACAAAAAAACACAAAAGGTAAGAGGTACAAAGCAAAACAACGTTAATCAACAAAGATAAACAAAGAATGAAAAAAACATAAAAGCGGTAATGACAAAATCATCAGAGCAAACAATTGGAAGAAAAATAGAGACATAAATAAATAATGGTTTAACTGAGAACGTCCCAAAAAACAAAAACAACTCAAGATTAAAATGGTTACAATCAGAAGCACAAAAAAACTACACCAACATAATAATTAAAAAACTACAAGAATATGTAAACAAAATAAAAACAAATTGGCAAACATTTGAACTTGGATGGCTTTGTAGTAGTCCTCTTTCACAGCCGGTTAAAGAACCTAGTCATATAAATCCAAAAACCGACCCCTTCCTGACTTGTCGCCTAAGCTGGTATCATCTTTTTTTAAAACAAACAAACAAACAAACCTCTCTTAAGATGCCTTTCTGCTAATTGTTTCTTTGCCAAAAAAAAAATTATAGAAGTTGTGAAATTACTCACAAACTCTTTTCAAAGTAATACAGCATAATGTGTGAATGGTTTTCAATTAACTAACTGTTTTAATAAATTATATTATGACAAGTCATTTAAACGCTAACTTTAAACAATAAGTATACATCTACCTAATAGCTAAAATACAGGCAAGAAACAGAACATATGCAATAAATAAAAAACTACTCAAAAGACAGTATTTCAGCAAACAAACAAATCCAAAAATCTAAAACACAGTAGTAAATTTGAAAAAACAATATAAACAAAATATAAACTTAAAAAATAAGTTACAAAAGGCACGTAAAAACTTAAAAAAAGAAGACACCAAAAACAACTAATGAAGAAACAGACCAAAAACAAGATAAATAGACAACGTACTGCAGGACCTAAAAACGCTAGGAGTGAGCGGCGGACGGGAAAGTCTCGGCATACGGATTGCTGTAAAACATTTTACAAATCATTTGCTTGAATTCAAATCCAACAAATATTTTTTTATTATATTTTATTTATCTTACATAAATGTATTATTATATGTTTCAACAGTTAATGTAATTTATGTAGTTGTGATTTTCCGCTGATAAGTTTGCCGAATTGGAGATCAAATTTGCTTGTAAAAATTAAAAGCAGCGACTTCAAATGCTTATTGCTTAATTTAGTCCTGTAAGCGTTTTTTGTATATTTTATTTTTAAAAACGTTTATTTGCACAGATATATAGTGCCAAAAACTGAAAATAGACCACAAACAATTTTTTGAAAGTTTTTAGACTGTGTGGTGACTTATAAAACTCCAACAAAAATAAATTTGCATATTTTTCCTTGAAAAGACTGTTAGATTGCAATTCAATTATCTCTATTTGAAATATGGGGTCATTTTTTCAACTTCTAACAAAATCAAAAAAAACAAGATTCAAAGTTATGTTTTAAAGCTTTCCAAAACTTATTTTTTATTGCAAGTTTTAAAGCTATTTTACATAGCCTTAGAAGTTTTACGACTTGTTTGAAGATGGTTGATAAGACCAACGGTTTATTATGACTTCCAAATCACCCCGGTGGATAAAGAGCAAGTTAATATTTTTAGTCATATTTGGGGATCAAACCCCGGACTGTTAGCGTGCTACGATAGCGCTCTATAACTGAGCTATTTCACCGTTCACTTTAATTGCAAAATCTATAGGAAATTGTGTCTAGGTTTGTTAACTGAAAGCTTGACAAGTATTAAAATGAGCAAAACATTCCTTCTTTAGTTGACTGAGAATTTTTTGTCAAAAAGACTTAACATGAGTATATAAATCTGGTAGAAGCTGGTTCTCTCCTTGTAACTTTAAATTGAGGTCGTTCATGTGGTTGATTACATCAGAATAAAAACCTAATTTTTATAACCAATTATCAGCCAACGGACAATTCTTGTCTGTCAGAAAAGTACCTATAACCTCCCGGAGTTTAAAAATTTTTATAAGAACTTTTCCACAGCTAAGCCAGCGTACAGCAGTGTAATATAGAAAGTCATTTTCTTTGATTTTTTCCAGAAACACACATTTTCCGCATAAGGATTGTTGGCAAATTATAAAATGTAAAATTATTAGTGCTAATCCCCATCATTTTTTACAGCCTTGGAAACCAGAACGACAACTCCTTTATTTTTTCCGACCATACTTTAGCCGCCGTCAGTTGTGATGTACTTTAAGTTCTTCCACCAAAGGTGGTTTTGTAAAATTGCATTTTTGACCCTTTTGAAATCAAGCAGTTCTTCGTACACTTCACAATTTTTATTTATTGCTCCAATAAAGATTAATACCTAAGCAATATCCAACATGTTTGTTAATTTATCCAAACCCAGAGAGAACCACTCTAAGTGCCAATTGCGTTAGGATATTTTCTGCAATATCATCAAATCTTTGCGCAATAGTGTTTGCCGACAAACTAATTGATTTGAATATTTCTTTTTTTGGACACATTTCATCTGCCGCTGCAATTAAGCAGTCTTTAGTTAATGCATCAGCAAATCAGCGTTGCTACACTTAAATATGAGCCCCGGATATGACTAAAATAATAACTTTGCTCTTTATCCACCGGGGTGATTCGGAAGTCACCTAATAAGCCGTTGGTCCCATCAACCCCCTTCATACAAGTCGTAAGACTTCTGGAGCGATGTAAAATAGCTGTAAAACGCGAAATAAAGAAGATAAGAGAGAGAAAAGAGAAGCAAAATTAAAACAATAAAAAGCAGATTAAATAATTAAAACCTGGTCAAATGAAGAAATGCAAAAACGGATGCTATGGAACTGGGGGAGATGAAAGAAAGAAAGGTTACTGGGTAGGGTCCTTACTAAATTAGAAAACGAGTCCCACACACCTCTGTATTGAAGAGACAGTGCATACAGCATTACTCTTCTCTCTAAAAAAAAAAATAAAAGTTAAGTTAGGTTAGGTTATGTTTTTTAGGAACCTGTGTTTGGTGCAAAAATGTATAAACAAATGTATATCAAGAAATTGTCAAAAATCTGACAGAAAATATATTTGTCTTATTTAATTTGTCAACAAAATTTTACGGTTTTAGAATGTCTGTCAAAGTAGTCCGATACCCAATTTCCGCTCCCCTTGTTGTTTCTCTGTCCTTATTGAAGATTTCTAACGCTCATCGCTTTTGCTATTCTTTCTTTCAACTGTCTTCTTGGTTTGCCTTTCTTCCTTGTTTGTATTGAAACCCTTTCCATCGTTTTTCTAGTCGTTTTACCCATTCTTTGAACATGGCCGTACAAGGTACGTTGTTTTGTCTTCTCATCCATGTGCATTGATCTCCCACTCGATTGCGTTTATCATTGTTTCTTATTTTATTCTAAGTCGTAAGAAACCCCACTAATCTCCTCATCACGTCTATATCTACTACCTCTAACGTCTTCTTATTCTTCTTAGTTACTCGCCATGTTTCTGCACTGTAAATTTGAACATGTTGATAATGATAGAACTCCTTTACTTTCCAATCAGCATCATATTAATTTTGCAGCATGTGTAATTAGTGCAGTCATCATCAACATTTCCTTAGTTGTTAAAGATAACTCCTAGGTACGTGTATCTCTCGCAGGCTTCTATTAGTTTGTTGTTTTCTAATTGTAAATTTGTTGGTTGTCTATTAATTGGCAAGTGTTTGGTTTTTTAATGTTTAGCTTTATACCCCATATTTTGTACTCCTTTTTAATTTTCTTGTTATGTATTCAGAATCATCTACGTCGTTGGCAATTATTTATTTATTCATTTATTATTTAGTCAACAGAAGCCATTACAAAATAAGTATATATCTACAACTTATAATCTAATTTTAAAAATAAGAATACAACTTATCATAGTACAACATAAAATAAGCTGCTCGGTTGTAGAGTATGTTATCTACTAAAAACCAATTTTACAGGAAATGCTATTATTAAGTTTAGTCGTAGTTTTAATCTAGAAGAAATCATAATATAATAATTTGACCAATATATAGTATGCATCAATATGTATTCTTAAAATTACCTCACACATTTCAGTTACATTAAGAAAAACATAATTTTAAACATAAAAATGATAATTTTTATTGCACATAACATTGTTTACATAAAAAAAATATTTCTACATTTCTATAAATTTTAATTTAACATTAAATGCTATGTATATTTGCACATAACATTGTAGTAACAAAAATAAATAAACAAAAATAAACATATTATTTTCTTAAATCTGAAATATTATTAGCAACTGCATCACAAGAATAAATATTATTCTGATGTATTTTGTTCTATTGGATGATTATTATTTGTATTGTTTGTGCTTACGGTATAATAATAAGAATGATGTATAGGAGGAATCCATTGTAAACAAGACATAACATCTCGTAACTTCAATTCATCGACCGAAGTAATGGAAATTCAAATAAAATAAAAAATGTCTTGTATAGTATAGTGTTGCGCATAATCTGTGCGTTTATACGATATATAAAATAAATAGTAATTGCGTAAAATTCGAGCTAAGACATGAAAACCATTTGAGCTGAGCAAGTCAAGATAATCAATAATCCCACGAAACACTTTAAAAACTAGTGTAGTAGTAATGTAGAAAGCAGTTCCGTGTAGCTGCAAGCAATGTTGCATATATACCCCAAAAAACAAACAAACTTTTTTTGAATCTATTAAATTTTTCCTTTACCTACAGCGGTGTATGGAGACTACACATTTAAGCAGTACTCAAGATGCAGGCGTACTAGACTGTTGTAAAAGATAAATAGAGTTACGTTTGACAAATTATTACTTGGTCGTCAGCAAATTGCACTGTGTATAAGCATGATTCTCTTATTTCTATACCTATCTCCCTGCTCTTTTTTTACATTCTCTAAGTGCTCTTGCCACATATATTTTAAATCGGTAATATATAATATTCATGACGTAATCCTTTATTTACTTTTTTCACTGTACTAATTAGTGTATGATTGATGCTTGTCTCTTGCATTGCATTAAAAGCATTCCTACTGGGATGTTATCGTATGCCATTCTAAGGTCGATAAACGTAAGATGTATTTCTTGGTTAGTATTTGTTAATTTTTCAATAAATTGTTTAAGTGGAAGCTCTAAATCCACTCTACTCTTCTTACTCGCTTCCACTATATTTTTCTTCTATTAAGTTTCTTAGTATTTTTCCATCAAATCAACTTAACGTGTTAGTGCACTCCTTTTTAGTACCTTTTTTACGCATTGGTAATATGTTCTTTGCGTATGGTTATAAAACGTTCACCATTATCATTTTGATATTCTTTTCCGTGTGCTTCAATAATGTTATTGGTGTTTTCTTTCCTTGTGCGATTATTAAAATCGCCCATCAGTATTAGTTTTCTTGTTTCTTCCACGTTTTTTCTATGGATTATCAAAGAATTCGTCTTTTTCTTTATATTCCCAGAATTGTTACTGGTAGCTGCATAGTTTTCACGTTTACTCGTAATATGTTTTATTTTATACATTCGTAGTCTGTTACTTTGTTCTTGAATTGTTTGTGTATCATAATTGATGCTCCTCTTTTTGACTCGTTGGTATTTTAGCACTTCAGAAATCAAATGTATGTAGTCATTTACCATTTCTATACCTGTTCCTTTCTTCTTTGTTTTCGTTATCACTACTGGGCAATTCCACGAGAGTTCGGACAATTGTCCCCACATCGATATCTCCAATTTTCCTTAAATCTTGAACATGTTTAGGGTACCAAAATATATCGATTCTTTATATTTTAGATTTTAAAGTAATACAGTGTAAATTGCGGATATTTTAATTTTTTAGAGAAATTTTGTCTTCTTTCAGTTTTTGTGCTTTATTTTAGGAAAAGCTATTATTTAAAGTTCTGCAAAATTTTCAAAATTCAATGAGAAAACAAAATTTTTTTTGTGAAAACTTATTCTTTAGATAATTTTTAAGAAAAAGTTTTTTTCCTAAAAATGCAATCCTGAGAAGTTACAAACAATCAAAAAATGTAAATTTAAAACTTTTTTTTTGCTATTGTTAAGTACTTCTGTATATACATTGTAAAATATTTCGAAACGTAGCACACGGCACTTCCTAAAATTATCAGAGTATCTTTAGCACTTATAAAAGAACGTTTTTATCTATATTTGAAAAAAAGAAAACAACCGTCATCTTAAAAAAAAAACTGTCTTTTAAAGTTCTGCAAAATTTTTCAAAAAAATAAAATTATTGGTAACGAAAACTTATTCTTTGGACAATTTTGAAAAAAAAAGTTTCTTATAGTTTTTTCCTAAAATTGCAATCCTGAGAAGTTACAAATAATCAAAAAATGTAAAAAAACTAAAAAACCTCAATTTTTTCAAATTTAATTGCTTATTACTCGAAAATGGCTAAATGAAAAAAAACCTGAAAAACGTATATAATCAGGATTCATGTAGAAGAACGCCTTTTCAATGGTTTGAGCAAAAACAAATTTTTTGGTCTTTCATAATTTCGCAAGAAAGTTAAAAAAAAATGAATTAATGTAATCAAAGATAAACTTGTCGAATGCAATCTTTATGTCCGTTTTTTTAAATTCTTCTGTGAAAAGCCGGAACATTAGTAAAATTACGGAGAATCCAAGTAAAATCCGTTAAAAGTAACCCATTTTTAGCAATTATGTGTTATATTTCACACTAAGGCAAACTAATCCAGTGTTTTTTTTAATTTTTGCGAGTAGTATGTTTCAGGAGTATCATATTTAAATTTCAAATTTCCTGGTGTACGGAATCAAAGCTATCAAGTTTTCAATAAAACGGCAATTTTCCCATTTTTTGCAAAAAAATTTGGAAAACCAAGGGCGGGATCATGATCTACAAAAAAATTTCTATAAGATACACTCTTTTGAATATAATTTTTGACTATTTTTGATTATTTACAGCACAAAAACTAAAAAAAGACAAAATATTCCTAAAAAATTAAAACGGTCGCTATTTACACTGTATTGCTTGCTGAACCTAGTGATCTAAAATTTTAGAAATTGTCATATTTTGGTACCCCAAAAATGTGTACAAAATTTGAGCAAAATCGAAGATATCGATGTAGAGACGATTGTCCAAACTATCGTGTACTTTTATTAGTTTTGCACTCCATGTTCCAAGATTCATAGTCTTTTTTTGTTGCTTGAGTCGTTTTCTTTGTTGTCGGTTTTTTGCTCCAAGACAATATTTGAATTTTTTAATAAATTTGTTAATTTTTATGAGTAATAGAAAACCAACCTATAATTTTTATTTTAAGGTTTTCTTCCTCTAGATTAATTGATTTTAAAAGCCTATGAGATCAATCTTCTCTTGCTGGCTTTTCCGCCTTCTGAATCCTTGGAAGTCCGTTTACCTTTAACCGTTTCTACCAGTAACCATTGGCCTTGGCAGAGTTTTATCAACCGGACCAGTTAAACCGGCAACAATAAAGTTTTTAATTATTTAAAAATTGCAATAGAAAGTAAATTTTTATTCAAATTCGTCAAAAATTGTGCAAAAAACTTATTTATTTCATAAATTTGCATAGCAAAAATTAGTTTTCAAATAAAAAATTCATTAAAATTTATTGCAAAAAACCAAAAATTTAAATATATCATAAAAAACTAATTCATGGCAAAAATTAAAAAAATCAAACAAAATAGAATAGAATAAAATAACATTTATTATCCAACGTAAGATTTCTGCAGCAAAGCTCTAACCCACACCAAAAACAAACAAAGTTTTTAAATTCAAACCAGACAAAATTACTTTTTGAACACCGCCAAAAACTACCAAGCACCACCTGAAAAGACACAACAACAACAACAACAAACAAACGTTTTTTAAGTTCTAAAAACTATATTTTTTAATTCTTATAGCAAACTAAATAATAAAGTATAAGTTTTCAAAACCAAAATATATTTATTATAAATCCATAAAAAACAACACAATGGCTGATTCTTCAAAACTTGACCAAAATTCATGTATCAAGCTCCGTCACCTTTAACTTTCGTATTTTTCCATATTTAAAAATACAAATACCCAACAACTAAGAACCTAGATCGTGATCCCTTCTACCAACTCAAACAAGATTTTTCTAACGTGCCAAAAACGTTGCAAGCTTAAGCGCATTTTCTTTGTTAAGATTACTGTTGCCAGTATACAAGTACTAGAAGTAAAGTATCATTTTGCATCATATGTAAATTGTCCGAAATATAAAATGAGTTTGCAATTTTTCATTTAGTTTTTAATGTTATAGTGCAAATTCCCACAAAATATTTTGTAGGAATTATTGTAACAAAACAATCAAACGTTGAGCACTAAATCAGATTTTTATGTTATGTCAACTATGATAGTGTATATAGTAACCCAGTGCAACAAAAACTTATTGAAAAAATGAGATAAAAAGACTTTATTTAGTTAAAAACACATTAGACATTACAACATTGCAAAAAACATGCTCAAATTCAAAGCAATCAACAAGAAGATCACACTGATTTGGATAAAACAGCCTTCAAACAATCATCGACGTTTTTAACCAACAAAAAAAAAAAAACAGAAAAAGACAAACAGCAGTTCTTTAAAAAACTAATAGAAATACGTTGAAAAACACACAAATAGACAAAAAAAACCTAACAATACATTAAAATAATGTACAAACACATAAAAACCAAATAATCCGTGAGCTAATAGTGAGAAAATGGAATTAAGTAACGCAAGGCGTAAGGACATATCGGGAAGCAAACGGAGACTTAGAAAGTGGTCCTAGTAATAGCAACCAATGAAACGCAAAATACTACAAAAAAACACAGAAAGTAAGAGGTACAAAGCAAAACAACGTTAATCAACAAAGATAAACAAAGAATAAAAAAAAACATAAAAGCGGTAATGACAAAATCATCAGAGCAAACAATTGGAAGAAAAATAGAGACATAATTTAATAAAGGTTTAACTGAAAACGTCCCAAAAAACCAAAACAACTTAAGATTAAAATGGTTACAATCAGAAGCACAAAAAGAACAAACACACTACACCAACATAATAATTAAAAAACTACAAGAATATGTAAACAAAATAAAAACAAATTGGCAAACATTTGAACTTGAATGGCTTTGTAGTAGTCCTCTTTCACAGCCGGTTAAAGAACCTAGTCATAGAAATCCAAAAACCGACCCCTTCCTGACTTGTTGCCTACGCTGGTATCATCATTTTTAAATGAAACAAACAAACAAACCACTCTCAACAAGCCCTTCTGCTAATTGTTTCTATGTGAAAAAAAAAATTTCGAGGTTGTGAAATTACACAGAAACCCTTTTCAAAGTAATACAGCATAATGTGTGAATGGTTTTCAATTAACTAACTGTTTTAATAAATTATATTATGACAAGTCATTTAAACGCTAACTTTAAACAATAAGTATACATCTACCTAATAGCTAAAATACAGGCAAAAACAGAACATATGCATTAAATGAAAAACTACTCAAAAGACAGTGTTTCAGCAAACATACAAATACAAAAATCTAAAACACAGTAGTAAATTTGAAAAAACAATATAAACAAAATATAAACTCAAAAAATAAGTTACAAAAGGCACGTAAAAACTTAAAAAAGTAAGACACCAAAAACAACTAATTCAGAAACAGACCAATAACAAAATAAATATAGACGTACTGCAGGACCAAAAAACGCTAGGAGTGAGCGGCGGACCGGAAAGTTTCGGCATGCGGATTGCTGTAAAACATTTTACAAATCATTTGCTTGAATTCAAATCCAACAAATATTTTTTTTATTATATTTTATTTATCTTACATAAATGTATTATATGTTTCAACAATTAATGTAATTTATGTAGTTGTGATTTTCCGCTGATAAATTTGCCAAATTGGAGATCAAATTTGCTTGTGAAAATTAAAAGCAGCGACTTCAAATGCTTATTGCTTAATTTGGTCCTAAAAACGTTCTTTGTATATTTCATTTTTAAAAACGTTTATTTGCACAGATATATAGTGCCAAAAACTGAAAATAGACCACAAACAAATTTTTGAAAGTTTTTAGACTGTGTGGTGACTTATAAAAGTCCAACAAAAATAAATTTGCATATTTTTCCTTGAAAAGACTGTTAGATTGCAATTCAATTATCTCTATTTGAAATATGGGGTAATTTTTTCAACTTCTAACAAAATCAAAAAAACAAGATTCAAAGTTATGTTTCAAAGCTTCCCAAAACTTATTTTTTATTGCAAGTTTTAAATCTATTTTACATAGCCCTAGAAGTTTTACGACTTGTTTGAAGATGGTTGATAAGACCAACGGTTTATTATGACTTCCGAATCACCCCGGTGGATAAAGAGCAAGTTAATATTTTTAGTCATATTTGGGGATCAAACTCCGGACTGTTAGCGTGCTACGATAACGCTCTATAACTGAGCTATTTTACCGTTCACTTTAGGAAATTGTGTCTAGGTTTGTTAACTGAAAGCTTGACAAGTATTAAAATGAGCAAAACATTCCTTCTTTAGTTGACTGAGAATTTTTTGTCAAAAAGACTTAACATGAGTATATAAATCTGGTAGAAGCTGGTTCTCTCCTTGTAACTTCAAATCGAGATCGTTCATGTGGTTGATTACATCAGAATAAAAACCTAATTTCTATAACCAATTATCAGCCAACGATCAATTCTTGTCTGTCAGAAAAGTACCTATAACCTCCCGGAGTTCAAAAAATTTTATAAGAACTTTTCTACAGCTAAGCCAGCGTACAGCAGTGTTATATAGAAAGTCATTTTCTTTGATTTCTTCCAGAAACACACATTTTCCGCATAAGGATTGTTGGTAAATTATAAAATGTAAAATTATTAGTGCTGATCCCCCATCATTTTTACAGCTTTGGAAACCAGAACGACAACTCCTTTATTTTTTCCGACCATACTTTAGCCGCCGTCAGTTGTGATGTACTTTAAGTTCTTCCACCAAAGGTGGTTTTGTAAAATTGCATTTTCGACCCTTTTGAAATCAAGCAGTTCTTCGTACACTTCACAATTTTTATTTATTGCTCCAATAAAGATTAATACCAATACCAATATCCAACATGTTCGTTAATTTATCCAAAGCCAGAAAGAACCACTCTAAGTGCCAATTGCGTTAGGATATTTTCTGCAATATCATCAAATCTTTGCGCAATAGTGTTTGCCAACAAACTAATTGATTTGAATTTTTTTTTTTCTGGACACATATCATCTGCCGCTGCAATTAAGCAGTCTTTAATTAATGCATCAGCAAATCAGCGTTGCTACACTTAAATATGAGCCCCGAATATGACTAAAATAATAACTTTGCTCTTTATCCACCGGGGTGATTCGGAAGTCACCTAATAAGCCGTTGGTCCCATCAACCCCCTTCATACAAGTCGTAAGACTTCTGGAGCGATGTAAAATAGCTGTAAAACGCGAAATAAAGAAGATAAGAGAGAGAAAAGAGAAGCAAAATTAAAACAATAAAAAGCAGATTAAATAATTAAAACCTGATCAAATGAAGAAATGCAAAAACGGATGCTATGGAACTGGGGGAGATGAAAGAAAGAAAGGTTACTGGGTAGGGTCCTTACTAAATTAAGAAACAAGTCCCACACACCTCTGTATTGAAGAGACAGTGCATACAGCATTACTCTTCTCTCTAAAAAAAAAATAAAAGTTAAGTTAGGTTAGGTTATGTTTTTTAGGAGCCTGTGTTTGTTGCAAAAATGTATAAAAAACAAATTTATATCAAGAAATTGTCAAAAATCTCACAGAAAATACATTTGTCTTATTTAATTTGTCAACAAAATTTTACGGTTTTAGAACGTCTGTCAAAGTAGTCCGATACCCAATTTCCGCTCCCCTTGTTGTTTCTCTGTCCTTATTAAAGATTTCTAGCGCTCATCGCTTTTGCTATTCTTTCTTTCAACTGTCTTTTTGGTTTGCCTTTCTTTCTTGTCTGTGTTGAAACCCATTCCATCGTTTTTCTAGTCGTTTTACCCATTCTTTGAACATGGCCGTACAAGGTACGTTGTTTTGTCTTCACAACCATGTGCATCGGTCTCCCATTCAAATGCGTTTATCATTGTTTCATATTCTATTCTAAGTTGTGAGAAGCCCATTAATCTCCGTCCTCCTCCTATAGCCCTTTAATCATTTCTTGTTCCTCTTGGTTACTCACCATGTTTCTGCACCGTAAATTGGGACAATTTGACCAACGTGTTAATAATGATAAAATTCCTTTTCTTTCCAATTTGTTCACTCCATTTAAGCATCATATTAATTACTCCTAAGTACGTGCATCTCTTGAAAGCTTTTATTGTTTCGTTGTTTTCTAATTGTAAATTTGTTGGTTGTCCAATAATTGGCAAGTATTTTGTTTTTTAATGTTTAGCTTTAGACCCCATATTTCGTACTCCTTTTTAATTTTCTTGTTATGTATTCAGAATCGTCTACGTCGTTGGCAATTATTTATTTATTCATTTGTTATCTAGTCAACAGAAGCCATTACGAAACAGGTACATATCTACAAAAAACTACTTTTAAAAATAAGAGTACAACATAAAATAAAAAATGTCCCGTATAGATGTTACGCATAATCTGTACGTTTATACGATATATGAAATAAATTGTCATTGCGTAAAACTCGAGCTGGGATATAAATACCAATTGAGCTGAGCATGTCAAGACAATCAATAATCCCACAAAACACTTTAAAAACTAGTGTAGTAGTAATGTAGAGAGCAGTTCCGTGTAGCTGCCAGCAGTATTGCATTCATACGCCAAAAAACATTTTTGAATTTGATAAATTTTTCCTTTACCTACAGCGGTGTATGGAGACTACACATTTAAGCAGTACTTAAGATCCAGGCGTACTAGAGCGTTGTAAGCTGTCGTCAGCAAATTGCAGTGTGTATAAGCATGATTCTCTTATTTCTATACCTATCTCCCTGCACTTTTTCTAAGTGCTCTAGCCACATATACTTAAAGTAGGAAATATACAACATCCCTGACGTAATTCTTTATTTACTTTTTTTGCTGCTCTAATTATTGTATGGTTGATGCTTTCTCTTGCATTACATTCAAAGCATTTCTACTAAATGTTATATTATTGTATGTAATTTTGAAGACAATAAACGTAATATGTTTAGTATTTCTTCTTTTTTCTATAGATTGTTTAAATGTAATCACTAAATCCACTCTACTCCTCTTATTCCCTTTCACTATATTTTTCTTCAATTAAGTTTCTTAGTATTTTTCCATAAATCTTAACGTACTTGTTACTAAAATTCCAGTGTTAGTGCACTTCTTTTTACTACCTTTTTTATGTATTGGTAATATATCTTTTGCGTATGGTTATATGACGTTCACCATTATCATTTTGAAATTCTTTTCCGTGTGCTCTTAAAATGTTATTGGTGTTTTTTTTCCCTGTGCGACTATTAACGTTATCCATTGGTATTAGTTCTCTTGTTTCTCCGACTTTATGAATTTATTTCTGTACATTATCAAAGAACTCGTATTTTTCCTTATATTCCCAGAACTGTTACTGGTGGCCGCATAATTTTCAAGTTAATATGTTTTCTTTTATACATTCGTAGTCTGTTACTTTGTTCTTAAAGTGTTTATGAACCATAATTGATACACCTCTCTTCGGCTTGTTAATCTTTTGGCACTCCAAAAATCGTGCATTCTTAATTTTGCAGTCTCTTTTTCTACTTTCATTAAATTTACACTTAAACTTCGTACATTCCTTGTCCCTAAATTCATAATCTTTTTTCGTTGTTTGAGTTGTTTTCTTTGTTGTCCGTCCTTTGCTCCAAAGCATTGTTTGGGTTTTTTAGTAAGTTTGTATATTTTTATGAATAATAACTTCTAGTTTTACCGCTAAGAAGATAATTTTCATTTTAAGGTTTTCTTTATCTAGATTGATTGCTTTTCAGAACTTGTTTATTATTCTCAGAACAGAAAATAATAAAGAAAGTAAGTACTCAAAAAAAATATTTTTTTAAGTTGTATGATTAAATAATGTTAAATGTCCTTCTTGCGGATTTTGAAATTTGCCTAAACTTTGATCAAAGTTTTGGAAAAACTTTTCATTAGTGTCACCGCAAAAAAAAAACTTGAAAATTTACTGGAATAACAATTACATGAAGTAAACAAAAAAGTAACTAAAAAATATAGTAACGCTAACTTAAATAACTGTATTAAGCGCAAAGCCAAACTAACTATCACAGCAAACTAAAATCTATAAAATTACGTTTCAGCTTATCTATTTTTTAACCGGGTTAAAGACCAAAAACACACCTTAATTACCTCCTATCTGATGCACTTCGATAAGACGACATTATGCGCAAAAAAGAGCAGAAAAACTAAGTATTTTTAACAAAAAAGCACTAACGTTATTTTTTTTTTAAATGTTGTTAACTTTATCTAGTGCTATATATAAGCCTCTTCCAGTGCCTTCCATATTTGTCTATCTTGACATTCTCTCATCTAATTTGGCCTTTCTGGTGTCATTTCCTGTCTTGTATGTAGTCGCTCTTTACCTTTTTTTGGTTCTTTATGATTTAACTTACTCTCCTCCTTACCCGAGTTTGGCAATCATTATGACAATTCTTATTTTAAAAAACGCTGCTCTAAAAAGTTTAGTGAAAGTGCATCCAAACCATTCCCGTAGATTCCTAAGCCTTAAATCTTTTCCTGAATAATTAGCTGCAGTAACAAATACCTTTCTTCTCTCATAACATGACTGCAAAAGAACTTATTAATTTTTCTAAATTATTTCTGATTTCTTGGCTCCTTATTTAACCAGAATGTTTGGAGGAGAAAAAAAATACGAAGAAAAACCGGACAGACAAGAACCAATCCAACAAGTAAGAAAAATTTCAAAGGAAGCAATATGGGAGAAGATAAAAAAATTAAAGAAAAGAAAAGCGCCAGGTATAGATGAGATACAGAATAAAGCGTGGTTGTATGGTACGGAAGAGCTGAATGAGAGATTGAGTGAGTTATTAAATAGAGTATGGAAAGGAGAAGGGTTTCCGAGTCAATGGAGAGAAGGTCTAGTAAATAACTACATAGGAATTGCACTACTGGGTACGGCATACAAAATCTAAGCCATGATATTAGAGAAAAAACTGAATGAGGAACTGAGTATGAATGAAACAATTCCAGACGGGCAAGCCGGGTTCAGGAAGGGAAGAGGTACCATGGACAACGTATATATTTTACACCATAGAAACTGTAAAAGTATATGAGAGAGAAAAGAATTAGCGAGCACCTGGTAAGACGAATAGAAGAAGTGTATGAGAAGACAGAAGCAGGGTGTGGGAGAATGGAAAAATGAGTGAAAAATTTTGGACAACAAAAAGAATAAGACAGGGCTGCCCACTGAGTCCCACTTTGTTTGCAACCTTCATATCAGATGTAGAAGAAAAACTGAGGTTGGCTCAAGCAGGAAGGGTAGTAGTTGGTAGAAAAAAAGTGTGATCGCTAGCATATGCTGACGACATAGTAATACTGGCAAAACAAGCCAAAGAAATGAAAGAAATAATGAAAAATTTTGAAAAATAATATAGAAAAAAAAAATTGAAATATATGTAGAAAAACAAAAATTATGGTGTTCACATAGACGAGTGGAAGAAAAAAAGCGAAAGACTTTAAATGGAATGAGCAAGGTATTAAGGAAGTAAATTATTTTAAATATTTGAGATATGTTTTTTGCACAAATAACAGTGAAAGCGAGCACATTAAAGAGATAGCTCAAAAAGCAAATAAGGTAGTAGGCAAGTTAAATAATAATAATAATAATAATCTTTATTTCTAAAGTACATATACACAACATACATAATATAAAGTATACATATAGTAAAGAAAATGCGTCAAAAGTATTCACTCAAAGAAAAAAAGAAATGTGTATAGGATAGGAATAAATTTGGTGGTTTCTCGTATTAAAGTTATGTTTAGTTGTGTTTGAGATAAAAAATTGTTTATATTTAAAATTGTATATAAGCAATTCATAAATATAGAAACCAGTTAATGTCAAAATGTTAAGTGGACTAAAATAAGTTCAATAAGAGTCGGTGTATCTAATACCGGCAATAATGCGGATTACTTTTTTTTGAGTTTTAAACAAATGATTTGAAGAAGAACTATTTCCAAAAAAGATTATACCATATCTCAGCAAAGATTCAAAGTGAGCGTGGTAGACTGTTTTTAAATTTAATGGATCAACAAGATGGCTTAAAATTCTACACATATAACAGGCCGTGTTTGGGGAATAATAATAAAATTTGAGTGTATGAGAATAAAAGGTTTAATGTTTGATAGTTTGGTTAGGAGTATAATATTGTATAGATCAGAAATATGAGGAGGGAAAGAACAAGAAAAATTAGAAGCAATACAGGTAAAATATTGGAGATGAGTGCTAGGTTTAAACAAAGAAACTCCAGCATATATTGTGCTGGAGGAAGTCAAAAAAGATAAGTTAGGAGTAGAAGCAGGAAAAAGAGCAATAAAGTATGAAAAAAAATTGAGACAAAGACACAAATGTAAAATTTTACAAAAATGCATGAAAGAAAAAATTAAAAGCTAGGGAAGATCAGAGAAAATTATTACAATAGAAATGAGTATGCTAGTCAAGAAATTGAAAGAATGAGAAAATCTGGGTGAAAGATATATCACAAAATTATGGAAAGAGATATACAAAAGCAAAAAAGGAGAATACAAGTGAATGAGTCTAGGTACAACGCAAATTATGAACATATTATAGAAAGTGAACTGCCAATGTACCTATAAAGTGATAGATATAGCAAAAATGATAAAAAGATTATTGCAAGATTCAGATGTGGTAATGAAGAGCGAGTGACAAGATTTTGGGTGGAAGAAGATTTAAAAATGTGCAGAATGTGCGGAGAATCTAACGAAACTATGTTAAAAGAGTGTAACAAAATGAGAGAAGATCAGATGGAAAAAAATGAGATATTGAAAGGAGACGGAAGAGGCATAGAATAGATGAGGGCAATTAAAAAACAAAGAAAAGAAGTAGACAAACAAAGAAAAAAAAATTTAGTTGTGGTTAATTTTATAAAGATTATGATTTTTATTTTGGGTCACAGATATGTTTGCAAATGTAATTTTCAAGGCCAAAAAAACAAGAAATAAACGTATTAATAATAATAATAATATTTAACTGAGTGCCCAGGTATTTATAACTCCTTGTTTTTTTCTATTGCGTTGTTTCCTACTTTCACAATAAAATATTTTGGGCTTTAGAGAATACCATGAACTTAGTTTTCTTTGTATTAATTTTCAAGCCATACTCTTCGTTCGCTTTTTTAGTGTGCTCTACTATCCTCTGTAGATCCTTGATTATGTTGCCGCTTGTGTTTTTAATTAGGACCGATTGTCTGCTTCTTCCCACGCCTGTCATTTTTTTAAATCTTTTTATGTAAGTTGAATCTATCATATTTAACGTCCAAGTACATTTATCAATCATCCACCTTTCTTTAATTGTTTTAATTTTTGTTTTTATTGTACAATTTGTTTCCCGGTATTTTGTTTCATTTATGCCTGTTAATTTTCTTCTTTGGTCCATAAGCTGTGGAATTTCTTGCGTCATCCATTCATGTTTTGGTTCCTTCGTTCGTGTTAGTTTGTCTTTAGTAGAATCTAGCAAAGTTTTTTTTATACATTTCCTTTTCTTGTTGACTTCTATGTTGGAGATAATTTGTTCTTCAACGTTCTCTAAGTTGTCATTTATACCTCATTTGTGGCTAGTTAGATTCTGTGTATTACTCCGACAAGAAGAACAATAGTTCCTTTTAATATGTATTTGCTCAGCTATGAGTTCTTATTAAAAGTAATTGCAAAAAGTTATTTCTCAGTATTAGATACGTTAAAATGGTCGTAAAAATGAATTCTAAGTTAACTTCATCTTGATTGTACTACAAAAACCACATCTTTAGCAAAGAGTCACCGGATTACTATAAAATACATCAAAGCAATGCAATTTAAATTTTAAAATAGTTATGAAACATAAGAAGCAACTTTTTGTTCTTAGATATATTTGCCTGCTTTATTTATTATAATAAAGACAACAGTAAAGAAAATGCAATTTATGATTATCTCAAAAAAACTTGGAGAAAATAGTTATATTTACGTTCATGATGACAGAGTCATCTATATAGTCATCAAACTAAAAAAAAAACAGAGTCAGCATGCAAATTATATAACAAATTTTATCATCATAATGCAAGATTTTAACGCCAAAATTAGAAGAAAAACAGCAACGGACCCACCATACGTAAGGATACATGGTCTGAGTTGGAGAAACCCAAGAGAACCGACTTCCTCAACAAAAAGAAGATGTACTGCCTAAACACTTTCTTCAAAAACCAAATAGGAAATAAACTTAAAATAGTCTAGACAACATGACAAAAAATTAAATAGACTACGTCCTAGCAAATGACAAACGCATATGTTCGGACGTATCAGTCTTAAACCGGCTTGACAAAGAAAGTGACCACAGAATAGTGAGATCCAAAATACAGTTCAAAGTCCAGCTAGAGAAAAAGCGACAAATAGAGAAGAGAATCCAACCCACCATGTTTGAACTCAAAGGAAAAGAAGAAAAATACAACAACCAAATCAGCATCCAACCGATGAGCTTCAAGAGTTAGAAATAAATGCGTTAAAACAAGAATTATTACAAGCATCAGCGGTGAAAAAGTCTGTACACAGCAAAAAAAAACCAAAAAATTTGCAAGGAAGCAAAAGTACTAATCAAGGAACGGAAAGCAATAGACAGAGATTCTCCAAAATATGCAACTTAGAACAAAAAAGCCATCATGAAAGATTGCAAAGAATTCAACACAAAACCAATCTATAAAATAAAAAATGACAAAGGAAAAATTGTCATAAAAAAGGACAAGATTACAGAAACTATCAAAAGATTTTACGTAAACTTATATAGCTAAGTAGTTCAATCCAAAAATCAGCGGACAGGGTCAAAACAAACAGTCCTAAATGTAGGATCCAAAGAACTCCAAAAGATTGATAAAGCAAGACTAAGAGCAGGATTACACCATCTGAAGAACAACAAAACACTAGGCAAAGATCAAACATCCAGCAAAATGCTGAAGACTAGAGGAGAGGCCCTAGAAAAAGCTATCCTGATACTCTTGAATAAATGCGTTGAAGAAGGCAAAATTCCTGACTCATGGCAAAACGCACAAGTAATTCTCCTTTTTAAGAAAGAAGTTAATACAAATTTGGAAAACTACAAACCAATCAGTCTACTGTCCACCTTTTATAAGTTACTAACCAAAATAATAACAAATTGACCAACTCAAAAATTCGACTTTTATCAACCGGCTGAACAAATGGCACATCTTAAATGGCAAAGAGCGGGACACGTGGCAAGAGAAAATGGCAAATGTTTTACAAGAATAAAGTACTTCATCAAATTTTGTTGTTGATAATCTTACATATAATTTTTTAGGTGCTGAGTAATATTTTACGCAGGTATACAAGCATATTTTTGTATTGTTGCAGTTTATACAATTTGTTTTTATCAAGGTCATAATATTATAAAGTTCTTATGACTAACAAAATATTCACTTATTGCTTTCTTGTTACTAATGGTCGCATTTTTATCGCCGCTTGTATAAACCTTCAACTTCTAATAAAGATTTCTTTAAAACAACAATCTTTCCACTTTATTCCATAAAGTTATTATAGATCAAAATTTACATTAAATGTATACAAAGCCAACATAATATCATTCACATTACTTTTTAAACAAATAAAATGCTAGACACACTGACGAGAGACGCATACACTGAAACATTATTGTTTATGTCTCAAGACAGATGAAATAATAATTTTCTTAATTTTATTTATAGAATTATATAATTAGTTTTTACTTTGTTGAAATTTTCTTAAAGATTGTCAAAACAACAAAAACTGCAATATCTACTATATTCATTAACAATTATTTATTAGTTTTATTGTAAACATTTTATTTTAATCAATACTAATTGCTATAACTCCATAACATTCTAACATTATGTAAATTTAATGATTACAATTTAAACAAGCAAAATTGTCTAATAATAAACAGCAATACAATAACTTTAAACATTCAATTTAGTAAAGTAATAACATTACCTTCCATTCATTACACCTCCTCCTCGTTTACAGCGTTGAGAAAATATGGTTCACAAATTATATTAAATCGACCAATTGTGAGATTAATTACATCACATCCAACACTTACAATAACTGTTCATGCACAACATGTAATTTTATGCGCAATGAGCGTCTTTAAAATGCAATTTTACTAGAGCAGCAATTGCATTAATCCAAGCTGAACGGATACTGAATGAAACAAACACGACGAGAAAACAATCGAAAGCGAGCTGAAAGACAAAAAAACTGATAAGTTCCGAGTCGAGTCGATAAAAGTTTTTTTTTGGTAAGATAGGATATTGAATAGAAATGAAATGTATTTTAGTAGTAGGAAATAAAATAATAATAAAATCTTTGTTTTATAAGATAAAAAAAATATATTTTGTTAAGTTTATATTTATGCTCAATTTTTATTTACATATTATTAGATTAAAGCACAACTAAGGCTTGTTTTGTTAAGCTTTTTCTTCAATTCGGACGGTTTTGTCATTCCACTAGTAGTAATAGCCGTTAGGATTCCGCAATCTTTGAGATGCTCTTAAAAGACGCGTTTTTTTCTTTTTTTATTAATTCTTGTTTGTTGCTTTTTCCGTTAGTTTGATCAAAGTTGTAGTGCACTAGAAAGGACGAGCGATTAGGCTGTCGATAAAATGACTCGATGTGGCTTGCAGTGGACAAATAGAACTAGATCTGAATGCTACAAAGTTTTTCGCAATATAAAAGATTTTTTTTTTGTGTTTTTGACCAGTGAGATGCTAAGCACACTAATGAAAGATACATACCCTGAAACACTAGTGTATGTGTCTGAGTATGTGGAAAAGCAATTAATAAAATACATCATTTATTAAATTTAAATAAAATAAATTGAAATTTGTAGCGGACGCTGATGACAGCATTCTATTTGTCGTTCTGTGTACTTAATAAAACTGAGCTACTTTGACTCTTAAAAGATGCAAAACTTTTGAATGCAAATGAAGCGCAAATTTATATTTTTTTAAATTTTGTTTTTTTCAATTGTTAATTACTTAATATGCTGTAAACATATCAAAATCATTAATGTTACTCACAATTTTGAAAATAAAACCACTTAAAATTACATACAAAAACTGTTATGATTACGCCACTCTTATTTCCAAAGGCTTCGTATTCTACAATAAAAATGATTTGTGTGGCACGCGACCGCCAATTTGAGTCGACTGGAATTCTAATAAATTACAATCTAAAATTATCTTTTTTTACGCAACATGCACATCGTTTATTTCTCCCAATAGTCGTAACTCAAACATAATTTATAGTATTTTAATGTGTTTACTTCTTCACACACAATCAAATTTTTTATAAATTTACAACAAAAAATATTTAAATTTAATACGAATATTGCGTGAAATTGAAATATCTCCTACGAAATAATCTTATGTAAATCCGAATGAAGCCACACAAGTCGATCGAAACGAGCGTTTGAAGAGTTTAACTGATTGAAATTCTCGTAGGGTTGATTGATTTAAATGTTTGATGATGGCATTGATAAAGATTTCCTAGACGCGTTCAGACGTCATCGAGTTTGAAACTTTTTTTATCGTACTCTCGCTCTCTCTCTACATCTAAACGTTGTATAAATAAAATCCTAATTAGGTAAGAAAGGAGCTTAAAAGTTTTACAACAAGATTTAAAGACTAATTGAGAATCAATGAGTTAACGAACTCAAACTGAAATATTTTACCTATAATTTACATTAACTGAAGATTGCTGTTAAACCCCTTGATATGATTACAAAATATAATTAACGTTTGTTTTTGACACGTGATTCCTCAAACCCATCGATTTCAGCACGCAATTATTAACATACCGTACTAATTAGCGTTCGATTTAGTTTCTAGTGACCTTTTAATTAATTCCGAGCGTGGAGTGGATGTTTTCAATTCGGCACACAACACGTAACCTGGGTTACATCGAAATTAGAGACTCGTTTAATTGTGATAATGAAAGCGCTACGCTTCAAATGTTTCCCACACATCATCAGCCAATATAATACAACATGCACAGTTAATAATACAACAATGTCTCGAAATATTTCCAATAATTTCCGCAATACTAATAATAATAATGATGCACAAATCATAGAGCTCGTTCAATGCTAATTACAATCGCTGTTATGTAGTACAATTTATGTATTATAGAATTTTGTATGACGTACGATTATAACACTCTTTGTAATGGGAGGGTGGTATTGTAATTGGTTGTCATGTGTGGTATACATCCCTAGATAACATTTGTTACGCCAAAATATTAATAGGAATTCAATCTATTGATTCGAATATACTCGTGTATGCCATTGTAATATTAGTAAATTAATATTTTCAATTTCAAAACTAATAAATAAGCTTTGTAAAAAGTTCCTTTTATTATAATTTATTAAGCCCCTTCATTTTTGATGATGTAATTTTTTGTCCAATTAGTGCTGAGCAAATGCTTTTTTGTCTAATTAAAAAAAAAATTACAAAATTTTTTGTCACTTTCGGACAGTTTTTTTGTATTTTCTCCAAAACATTAAACTAGGCTTATAAAAGCTAAATCAAACACTTTAATGCACATTAAATGGCGCATCTTTTAGAACTATTTTCAATTTGCTGCGTTAAGTTTTAGACTAGTTCAGTTCTCGTCAAGTACGGCTTTGCACCAAAAGTGTCACTTTCAGACAGTTTTTTTGCATTTTCTCAAAAAACCTTGAAGTGAACCTATAAAAACCAAGGTAAATGCGTAAATTTAGATTAAATTACACATTTTTTGGGACTAGTTTTAGTTTTAGTTTAGTTCAGTTTTCGTCAAACAAGACTTTGCAACAAAATGTCACTTTCTGACAGTTTTTGGCATTTTTTTCAAAAGTTTAAACTAGGCTTATAAAAGCTAAGTCAAACACTTAAATCTACATTAAATTGGGCATTTTTTTAAACTAGTTTCAGTAGCTGCGATAAGTTTTAGTTCAGTTCAGTTTGCGTCAAATATGAGTTTGCAGCAAAATTGTCACTTTTAAACAATTTTTTAGTTTTTGTTGTAAACTAAATCTTTGAGAACCAAGGTAAACGCGTAAATCTACATTAGCTTACGCATCTTTTAATGCAAATGTTATCCATCATGATGAAGAGAACAAAAAAAAATTTTCGTGAACATGGCTCCTCTAAATAGGCGGTCGAGTCCCACAGAACCAGAAGTGCATAAAACGTTTCCTAATCTCCAATAAAAAAGGTTAGGTTAGAAGTGCGCCATTCACCCGCCCAAATATTAGTAAGCAAAAGATTATATATCATCTTCCTCTTCTAGAATAAAAACACTGCAAAAAAAAAGAAACTTCTAATTTCATTTTACAAATTATCACAAAACCAAAGTTTTTTGTCATTTTGCACTTATGTCATAATAAATCATAACGCAAAATAAATGACAAGTCATTTTTCATTTAACAAAGCAACAGTTAAAAACAAAGCAACAGTTTTTAGTCATTCTGCACTTATGTCATTATAAATATAAATATTATAACCACAAAATAGCAAAGTTAATGACTTTTAGTTATTTTGCAATTAGCTAATTATTAATCGCACAGCGACAGAATGACAAAACTACAAAAAGACAGTTTTTAGTCATTTTTCCCAATAAAGCGCAAAGCAAATATATTTAATGCTCTTTAGTCATTTTGCATTTTAAAGCTTACAAAGAAAATGAACTTCCAATTTTATTTAGTTAAGTTTTGGGCAGACAGGTGAGCAGTCCAGTTTATACTACTTGCCAGTAATCATAATCTAAGTGATCCACCCACCTGTTCAAATGTTGGTTATCAAAAAACTAAATATTACCTCCTCCTTCTCGACTAAAAGACCTCTAACACACGCAGAGAAAAAAAATCCTATTCTTTGATAACAGATAGGCACTGCAAATCAAAGTATTCAATAAATATTAAGATCTGCAGTGACCCACCCACCCACCCACCCATTGGTCATCAAAACATTACATATCATCTTCTCCCTTTTCGACTAAAAGACTTCAATCACTTGCAAAAAATTCCAATTCATTGATAAAAAAACTTTTAGGCAAGTTCAGTTCAAAGTACTCAATAATAATCATGATTTAGAGTGACCCAACCAACCCACCCAAAAGTTGGTCATTAAAAACTTGGATATCACCACCTCCTTATCTGGCCAAAAAACCAACACCTCTCAAATGTGTCATTAAAAAATTAAATATCAACTCTGACCAAAAAACTTCTAAAACTCGCAAGAAGAAGAAACTTCAAATTCTTTGATAACAAACTTTCGGGCGAGTGGGTGAGCACTCCAAGTCAATTTACTCACTGGTAATTATAATATGAAGTGATCCACCCACCCATTTGATATCAACTCTTCCTTCTCTGATTAAGGGACTTCTAACACCTGCAGAGAAAAAAAACTTCCAATCATTAATAACAAACTCTTGAGCGGATGGGTAAGCACTCCAATTTAAAGTACTTTAAGGTAACCATAATCTAGAGTGACCCACCAACTCACCCACCCACCCAAGTCTTGGTCATCAAAAGATTATATACCACCTCCACTTTCTCTGACTAAGAGACTTCTGACACATGTAGAAAAGAAAAATTTCCAATTCTTTGATAACAAACTTTTGGTCAAATGGATGAGCACTCCGGTTCAAACTACTTGATAGTAATCATAATCTAGAGTGATCCACCCACCTGCCTAAGTGTTGGTCATTGATAGATTAATGATTCCTTCTCCTACTCTAATTAAAGAACTTCTAACACTTACAGAAAAAAAAACTTCCAATTTTTTTATAACAAACTCTTGGGCAGATAAAGAGTACTGCAGTTCTAACTATTTGCTGATAATCATGATCTTGAGTGGTTCACCCACCCGCCCAAGTGTTGGTCATCAAAATAATGGATATCACCTCTTTCTTTTCTGACTAAAAAATTTTAACACCTGCAAGAAGAAGAAACTTCAAATTCTTTGATAACAAACTTTCAGCGGGTGAGTGGGTACTCCAGTTCAAATAACTCACTGGTAATCATGATATAAAGTGACCCAAACACCCATCATCATCAAAAAATTAGATATAACGTCCGCACCTTTTGACTAAAACACTTCTAACACAAGCAGGAAAAAGAAAAATAAAATTATTTAATAACTAACACTCAGGCAAGTGGGTGGGCAATTCAGTTCTAACTACTCACTGGTAATCATGATATGAAGTAACCTACTCACCCGCCTAAGTGTCAGTCATCAAAAAATTGATATGCAATCTCCTCAGCATTCTTTGATCAAAAAACTTTTAACAAACGCAGAGAAAAGAAACTTCAAATTCCTTAATAACAAACTCTTAGATCAGTACGTGCAGAGCATTCCAGTTCAAAGTATTAATAAGGTATTGATAATCTAACACACCCACCCATCCAAGTGTTGGTCATCAAAAGATTGAATATCACTTCCTGCTTCTCTAGTTAAAAGACCTGCAGAAGAAAAAAACTTCAATTTTTTAATATTTACCCACCAAAGTGTTGGTCTTTTTAAAAAATTAAATATCACCTCCGTCTTTTCTGACCAAAAGACTTCTAACACCCGCAGGGAAAAGATACTTCAAATTCTTTGATAACAAACTTTTTGAAGAGTGGGTGGGCAGTTCAAATTACTCACTAGTAATCATAATATGAAGTAACCCACCTACCTGCCCAAGTGCTAGTCATCAAAAGATTAGATATCACTTCCGCCACCAAAAGACTTTTAACAACCACAAGAAAAAGAAACTTCAAATTCTTTGATAACAAATACTCGGGCTGGTGGATGGGCACTCCAGCTCAAATCACTCCTAAGTAATCATAATATGAAGTGACCCACCCCTCCGTCCAAGTGTTCGTCATCAAAAGGTTGAATATCACCTCCTCGCTCTCTTTCTAAAAAACTCCCGTAGAAAAGAAAAACTTCCAATTCTTTGATAACAAACATTCGGGCGAGTGTATAGGCAGTTTAAACTGCTCGATAATAATCATGATCTGGAGTGAGTTATAGTTCAAATTGCACACAACTTTTTGCACCAAAAGTGCTACTTTTTTTGCAATTTCTCAAAAACTTTAACTTTAGCTTATAAAAGCTAAGTCAAACAATTAAATCTACATTAAATTATGCATCTTTTGGAACTAGTTTCAGTTTGCTGAGTAAAGTTTTAGTTTGGTTGAGTTTGCTTCAAATGCAATTTTGCACCAAAAATGTCACTTTTGGACAGTTTTTTGCGTTTTCTCCAAAATTTTAAACTGAGCCCATAAAAACCAAGTCAATCAAGTAAATCTACATTAAATTGCGTATCTATTAGAAATAGTTTCAGTTTGCTGCGTTGAGTCTTAGTTTAGTTTGCGTCAAACACGACTTTGCACCAACCATGTCAATTTCTGACAGTTTTTTTGAATTTTCTAAAAAACTTTAAACTAGACCTATAAAAACTAAGTCAAGCATGTAAATCTACTACAAATTGCACATGCTTTAGGACTAGTTTAGGACTTTTCTCAAAACTTTAAACTAGGCTTATATACGCTATGTTAAACACTGGAATATACATTGAATTGCGTATCTATTGGGACTAGTTTCAATTTGCTGCAATAAAATTTACTTTAATTCAGTTTGCGTTGAACACGACTTTGTAGCAAAAGTTTCACTTTTAAACAGTTTTTTGCGTTTTCTTAAAAACTTTAAATTGTGCATCTTTTGAGACTACTTTTGGTTTGCTGCGTTAAGTTTTAGTTTAGTTTAGTTTGCGTCAAGTACAACTTTAAATTGCGCATTTTTTGGGACTATTTTTGGTTTGCTGCGTTGAGTTTAAGTTTACTTTAGTTTGCGTCATATACAACTTTGCAGCAAAAGTGTCACTTTTGGACAGTCTATAGCATTTTCTTAAAAACCTTAAACTTGGTCTATAAAAACCAAGTCAAACACGTAAATTTACATTAAATTGCGCATCTTTTAAGTTTAGTTTTGGTTTGCTGCGTTTTTACTTTTTGACAGTTTTTCCCATTTTCTAAAAAAACTTTAAACTAGACCTATATAAACCAAGTCAAACATGTGAATCTACTATAAATTGCAGTGCAATTCAGTGTGTTGCGTTGAGTTTTAATTTAGTTGAGTTTGCGTCAAACACGACTTTGCACCAACATGTCACTTTCAGACAGTTTTTTTGCATTTTTTTAAAAGCTTTAAACTAAGTATATAAAAACCTAAATCTACATGGAATTGCACATCTTTTGAGACTAGTTTTAGTTTTCTGCGTTTTAGTTTAGTTCAGATTGCGTCAAATACGACTTTTCACTTTCAAACAGTTTTTGCTTTTTCTTAAAAACTTTTAACTAGATCTCTAAAAACCAAAGTAAACGCGTAAATCTACATTAAATTGTGCCTCTTTTGAGACTAGTTACGGTTTGCTGCGTTGAGTCTTAATTTAGTTCAGTTTGCGTCAAACACAACAGTTTTTTGCAATTTCTTAAAAATTTTAATCACAGCTTAAAATAGCATCATCAAACATTTGAATCTACATTGAATTGTGAATCTTTTGAAACTAGTTTCAGTTTGCTGAGTTAAGTTTTAGTTTGGTTAAGTTTGCGTCAAATACGATTTTGCACCAAAAATGTCACTTTTAGACAGTTTTTTGCGTTTCTCAATTTTTTTAAATTAAACCTATAAAAGTTAAGTCAAACACATGAATCTACGTTTAATTGCACATCTTTTGGGACTAGATTCAATTTACTGAGTGGAGTTTTAGTTTTGTTTAGTTCACGTCAAATACGACTTCATCTAAAGTGTCACTTTTAGAATTTTTTTTGCAATTTATCATAAACTTTAAACTAGACTTATAAAATCAAAAATAAACACGTAAGTCTATATTGAATTGCGCATTTTTTAAAACTAGTTTCAGTTTCCTGCGTGGAGTTTTATTTTAGTTTAGTTCACTTTAAACACAACTGTCACTTTTTAAAAGTTTTTTGCATTTTCTTAAAAACTTTAAACTGAGTTTATAAAACAAAGTCAAACCCGTGAATTAACATTAAATTGTACATCTTTTGAGACAAATTCTAGTTTGCTGCGTTGAATCTTCGTTTAGTTCAGTTTGCATCAAACACAACTTTGCACCAAACATGTCACATTTAGACATTAACTAGGCTTAGTCAAACACTTGAATCTATATTAAATTGCAAATTTTTTAGACCTATTTTTGTTTGCTGCGTTGAGTTTTAGTTTACTTTAGTTTGCGTCAAATACAACTTTACAACTTTTATCATTTTTTTTTAAACTTTAAACTTGGTCTATAAAAGCCAAGTCAAACACGTAAACTTACATTAAATTACGCATCTATTAAACTAATTTCAGTTTGCTGTGTTAAGTTTTAATTCAGTTCAGTTTGCGCCAAACATATTACTTTCTGACAATTTCTCGCATTTTCTTAAAATATTAAACTAGGCTTATAAAAACTAAGTCATTTACTTGAGTTTACATTAAATTGCGCATCTTTTGCGACTCGTTTCAGTTTGCTGCGTTGAGTTTTAACTTAGTTTAGTTTGCTTCAAACACAACTTTGCACTAAAAGTGTCACTTTTAAACATTTTTTTGCATTTTTTCAAAAACTTTAAACTGACCTTATAAAAACCAAGTCAAACACGTTAATTTACGTTTAATTGCGCATCTATTAGGACTATTTTCAGATTGCTGCGTTAAATTTTAGTTTAGTTTAGTTCGCGCCAAACACGACTTTTCTCCAAAAGTGTCACTTTTGGGCAGCTTGTTTCAGTTTTCTAAAAACTATAACAACTAAATCAAACACGTAAATCTAGGTTAAACTGCGCATATTTTTAGACTAATTTCAGTTTGAAGCGTTGACTATTTAGATTTAAATTAGTTTAGTTTAATTCACATTCATTTTAGAACATTTTTTGCATTTTCTTAAAAACCTGGAACCATAAAAGCCAAGATAAACACGTAAATTGACAACAAATTACGCAAATTTTGGAACTAGTTACAGTTTGCTGCGTTAAGTTTTAGTTAAGTTTACTCATTTTGCACCAAAGGTGTCACTTTTGAATAGTTTTTCTTTTTTTTTTAATTTTAAACTGGGCCTATACAAACCTAATTAAGTACAAAAATTTACGTAAAAGTGCACATCTTTTGAGACTACTTTCAGTTTGTTGGGTTGAGTTTTAGTTTTAATTTAGTTGAGTTTGCGTCAAACGCCATTTTTCAGTGAGCAGCAGCAGTGTCACTTTCGGACAGTACTTTTCTTAACAATTTTAAACTGGGCCTATAAAAACCAAGGTAAACACGTGAATCTACGTTCAATTGCGCAACTTTTAGGATTAGTTTTAATTTGCTGCATAGAGTTTTCTTTTAGTTCAGTTTGAGTCAAACACAACTTTGCCGCATAAGTGTCACTTTTGGACTGTTTTTTACATTTTCTCAAAAACTTTAAAATGAGTTTCTGAAAGTTAAGACAAACACGTAAATTTACATTAAATTGTGCATCTTTTGAGACTAGTTATAGTTTGCTGTGTTAAGTTTTAATTTAGATCAGTTCGAGTCAAACACGACGTTGCCCCATAAATGTTACTTTTTGATAGTTTTTAGCATTTTCTTAAAATATGTGAACAGGGCATATAAAAACCAAGTCAAATACGTAAATTTGCATTAAATTGCGCATCTTTTGAGATAAGTTTCTATTTGCTGCGTTGAGTTTTAGTTTAGTTTAGTTCATGTAGAACACGACTTTGCACCGAAAGTGTCACTTTCAGACAGTTTTTTCAAGTTTGAAATGTTCAATCTACATTGAATTGTTCATCTTTTGGGAATAGTTTTATTTAGTTAGCACAAAAAGTGATTGAACAGTATTTTGCATTTTCTCAAAAACTATAAACTAGGCCTATAAAAGCCAAAGTAAACACTTAAACCTACAATAAATTTTTTGAACATTTTAAACTTAAATTTAGTTGCGTTGAATCTTAGTATAATTTTATTTGCTTCGAATACAACTTTGCACCAAAAGTAACACATTCGAACACAAGTCAATTCAAAAAAGTGATTTTACAATAAATTGTACATCTTTTGGGACTATTTTCAATTTTGAATCTAAAATGTCAAAATCCATCCGGTTTTCTTCTCTTGCGTAAATCCTGTAATTAATTGTTCTTGTCAAACTAGTCTAGATTTGAAACTAGTTCAAGTACATTTATGAGTAGTTTATACTACCCTTCCACCATCATATCTGCTGGAGGTGTTGCCTCAATTACCTCTACTGGCACCTAAGTCACCATTCTTTAAAACCTGCTGATCCTTAACAAGCTTGCTCACAAATCTCCTCTTTTTTCATTCCTGTTTTTTGTATTCATGGCTTCTCTCATGTTTTTTGGCGTATAACAACTTACTTCCATTTCTTGTCTCTGTCTAGTAGCAACCTTACCTAAAATAGCATATTTTAAACTACTTCCGCAAGCAAATCCAATTTACCAGCATAAAAGTAAAAATAATTAGAAAAAAACTATTCTAAAAAGTGCTCAAAAAGCAAAGAAATAGAATATAAGAAAAAAATTAAGTAAGCAGAGAAGAAACATTTTCAAAATTGTAACGTCAAAAGTTTATTGAAGGAAGAAAAGCTAAAAACCTAAAACAAAGTAAATCTGCAATGCCAAGAAAAAAAAGCACCTACCTCATCAACTAAAACTCTAGTTTTATTAGGCGTTGTAGTGCACATTTCTAGTAGTAGTCTTAGCCTTTTATCAGAAATAATACCTTCAAACACGCATAATGTGTTTCCTAGATATATCCATTCTTCTCTTTATTATGTGATAACAGATCTGAATATTTAATTAATAATAATAATAATAATAATGATAGTCTTTTATTGTCAAAAAAGCAGAATAAATTATCATACATTGCAATCATATTATTAAAGAAATAACGACAATAAAGCGCATGATCAGCTGAATAGATATATCAATATCTATTCTCTGGTCTTCCTCATGGACCCTTAGTAGTGCTTAAAATTAATTTAAAATATAATAAATGAAAAAAAAAAAGGAAAATACAAAAGAAAAATACAAATCATATGATATATAACAAAAGTAAAATAATGATAAGAATAAGATAACAAGATGAAAAAAGTTAGAGTTAAATAAAACAGAAAATAATATTAAAAAATACACAAATAATTAATATGATTTATTGAAATAAAATAGTACCGTTTTGGTTTTAAAGTAACTGTTTTTTTAGTTTTACTTTAAATTGAAGGTCATTGCATGATTTAAAAGATAACGGAAGAGAATTATAAACAGTGGCTACATTGTATTTAAACGATCGTTTAAACATTTCTGTGGAGTGTTTGGGTATAGACAGATTATTTGGTCTTCTGAGGTTTAAGTTATGTGACAAACCACGAAAAGATATTTTGTTATAGAGATAGCTTGGAGCAGATGTTAAAAGAATTTTATGGTACATAACAGAAGAGTGCAGATGTCTTGCATTTTTTAGATTTAACCAATTTAGTTCTCCAAGTTTGTGGCTTACTGATTGAGATTTGCGAATGCCAAATATAAAGCGCAAGCAGCAATTTTGTACTCGTTGTAGTCTTTTAGCGTCGTTCTCAGTAATACATTTGTGATATACAGTATCACAAAAATTTAGGTGTGATAAGAGTAGCTACTGACATAGCATGGCTTTTAAACTCTTGTTTAAAAATAACCTATTACTATAAAGCATTTTTAAATTTGCAAAGGCTCGTTGTATGATTTTGTTTACGTATCCTCTAAATCTGAGCTCGTAGTCCAATATTACCCCTAAGTTTTTAGCAGAATCTACTACTGGTAATGATTTATCATTTACTTTTAGTTGTATGTTTTTTTGTCAAATTATATTTCTTAGCTTTTTTGGTCCAAATACTAGCATACATGATTTATTTGGGTTTATTTGCAGAAAGTGGTTTTTTGAAATATTTGTTAGCCGGTCTAGATCAGTTTGCAAATTATTCATTAGCGTTCTTGCATTATCGATGTTGGAAGAAGCATATATTTAGGTGTCATCGGCATATAAATGGTACTTTGAATTTAAAATAGCTTGTTTTGGCAGTGATGCAGTATATATTATATAGAGCAATGGACCCAGTATAAACCCTTGGGGCACACCTTGAGTTACACTTAATGCTTCAGATGTTATGTTTTTAAGATTTACTCTTTGCTGTCTATTGCTTAGATATGAAGTCATAAGTTGAATGGCTGTCGCACTAAAACCTGTAGATTTTAAAATAGCAAATAAAAGATTGTGATCAATTGAATCAAACGCTTTTGAATAATCAATTAGTGCTAGTAACGTTACTTTTTTATTGTTATTAGATGTTAAAATATCGTCGACAACATCTGACAAAACAGTGGCACACCCATGACCAGGTCTAAATCCAGATTGTGTAGATGGTAAATTGTTTTCAGTATTTATATGTGATCTTATTTGTTTTTCTATTACTTTTTCTAATATTTTTGATAGAACAGGCAATACACTGATAGGTCTGAGATCTTTATAACTGGTTGGATTTGGTACTTTTGGCAAAGGAAGTATACGTGCTTCTTTCCAACATTCAGGAAAGACTGAGAAGTGAAGACAATAGTTGGTAATATGTGTAATATAAAGAACTATAAACGGACAGCACATTTTAATTATGTCTATATTAAATCCATGAGCTCCGTACAATTTTGTTTTAATTTTTAGTATAATTTTTGAAATTTCCACTTCATCAGTATCTACAAAATTTAAAGAGTTACCCAAAAATACTATATTTTTATAATCATTAATTAATTGTTGATTATTTGAAGAAATGCTTTTAAAGTTTGTAAAATGTTTATTAATCTCATCTACGTTATTTATGTGTTGTGGAAGGTCAGGTGTTGTAGGTTTATTATATATGTTGAACCTTTTTAAGTTATGCCACGTTGTTTTCGAATCTGACGATGTACGGAATGTGTAGTCTAGAAATGCCTTTTTTTCAGCTTTTATAGATAATGTAGTTAGATTGCGTAGTGATTTATAGTAAGTCCAATGTTCATTAAGTTTAGTACGTTTGAACTTCTTTAGAGCATCATCTCTGAGACTCATCATTAATTTAATATTTTCCGTTATCCACGGTAAATTTTTTCGAGTTAATTTTGACGTGATGAAAGGTGCGTGAATGTCCAATAAAGTAGTTATATTTTTATTCAAAAATTCAAGTTTTTGGTTAATATTTTTGGTTGTATACATAGTATGTCAGGGAATTGCTTGTAGATGTTGGTAAAACAAGTTATGGTCCATATTTCTAAAATCTCTATACGTTTTAATATTGTTTTGAGGTGTTGGTCGTTTGATGCATATATTACCAAATATAGCACAGTGATCTGCAATCGCCTGACCGGTTGGACAGCCACTATCAGTTACAGTTGCTGATGAATTTAAAATAATAAGGTCGATTAATGTTTGCGAGGTTTCAGTAAATCGTGTCGGTTCGTTGATGATCTGTTTTAAATTTAGACTATCTATTACATCGTTAAGATCTAAGCTTTGTTTTCCTGCAACCAGCATGTTACAATTAAAATCGCCAATGCAAAAAGTTAGGTCAGAAGATGTAGTTTCGGTAGATATTATATCTTCAAATAATAATAATAATAATAATAAATCATTTATTGACACATTGCAAGTAAAATATAAAAGAAAAGAACATGTATTCATTACAATATACCTAAGAACTATAAAATTTTATAATGGTCAAAAGGGCTTAGATCATTCGCAGTATTTCACCACCAAATATTGAGACTAGTCTTCCTCTAAGCCCTGTAACTAGTCTAATTAAACTAAAACTTAAAGAAATATAACAATTTTAACGTTAACTGAATTTTAATATAATATAACTATAGAGACACAATTACATACAAAAACACAAATTAATTGATTTGAAGTAGCAAATTTTTATATTTCATTTTAAAATCACTAAAACCATTATATCGAAAACATATACTATTCATGCAATTGACAATCCTGTAGGAAAAGCACCGTTTGAAGATTTGTAATTTGTGCTTAGGTATAGATAACATGCCTTTACTTCTGATATTAATGCTATGAATATCACTTCTATGCCGAATTTTTTAAAAAAACTATATATTGCAACAACTACCACACGATCAGCTTAATGAGCCACCTTCTGAAACTGTTCTTGAAAATAATTCATAAAAGAATAGTCAAGATACAAAAAACACATCAGTCGTACAAAATTTAGATTCAAAAACATTCTAAGTACAAGGAATGCCCTTTTCAGCGTCCAAGTCATTGTCCAAAAATATAGAAACTTTGATTGCGGTGTCCACACATGCTTTATTGACTATCAAAAGGCTTTCGATAACGTACAACACAACAAGCTTATGAAAATATTAAAAAACATAAAACTAGAAAACAACAATCAAAGGCTTATCGGCAATTTAAACTGAAATCAGACAAGATGCGTAGTGTCAGCAATACTATTCATCATATAATCAGGTTTTTAGAAAACAATATGACTCAAAAACCTCCAGAAATTGATGACCAAAGTAAAAAATATCAGTCACAAATATAGACTCCCACTTAATATCAAGAAAACAAAATACATGATAATATCCAAAAACGCAAATCGTTCTAGCCAAGTGATACTCTAAACGGTAAAGTAACAAATGAGACCACTTACTAGAAATTAAATGCCAAATAAAGAAATCTAGAACTGCATTTCTCAAGATATCAAAATTATTTAAAAACCATAATCTACCTTTATCAACAAAAATCAGATTACTAAAGTGCTACGTCCTACCAATACTACTATATAGAGTGGAATCATGGACTTTAACAAAAACCAGCCGCAAAAGACTGGAAATATTCAAAATGTAGCTATACCAACTCAATTTGCAAAAAAGAAACTCTTCTTAACAATAAAAACACAAAAACTGGAATACTTGGAACTCATTATAAGAAACAATCAAAGATACAAATTGTTGCAATTGATCCAGCAAAGAAAAGTAAAAAAAAAGAAAACCAGAAAAAAAAGAACGTCTTGGTTAAAAAACCTGCAAACATGGTTCAACACAACAACAGTGAACTTCTTCAGGGCCGGGTCCAATAAAGTCAGAATCGCAATGATGATCGCTAACATCCAAAATAATTAGATACTATATAAAGAGGAATCGTTTGTGCGTTAGGCTCTCAAATAGTGACCCTTCCCCAACATTAATACTAGCAATTGACTAATTATAGCTCAGCCAAGTCTGTTTTTGTTGCAGTTAAACGGCGGCAGTAATACAGTTTAGTTTAGTGCAAATTCAGTTTTGTAGGCAACCCATGAGCTCACACCAAGTCTCCATCATAAGAAAAATTCAACCATTTTGTAATAAATTCTACTCTAGTCGGACCAGCATTTTGAAAATTGGTACAAATCAACAAAACACTCCCTACAAAAAAAAGCAAAGTTTGCTTTTACTTAACAGTACAAACAATTTTTTGCTTAGCCACTTTCTTGTGCTTGCGAGTGTCATTTGACGTTTAGTAATTAAGACGTTTTTGCAGCCATGCTTCTCTAAAAATCAAAGACAAAGACAAACGTCTCCAACAATCCCCACCTACGTCCGTAAAAGACTTGAAAACAGCAAAAAAGTTTAGTCTGTAGGTTCGACCAAAGCTATAGACCCACCATCAGAAATCAACTTACAAGAAATAATATCAACTTTCCAAATACTGAAAAAAAAATTTCAGGAAAAACGCCTCTGAAAAAGTACCAACAAATTTAAAGTTACGTGATCATTTTCAATACCTATATGATCAAAATTTCTAAAACCAGCAGTAACATTTCTATAACTGTTTGAATAATTAAGTTTCATTTTTTGGATACAATGGCTAAGCGATTTAGAAATCAATATTCGTGGATCATTATTAATTTGATTGCTATTATTCATTTACAAGATAGATATCTAATATAATTAAATAACATTTTTAATAAAAAAATTAACATTTTAATTTGTTCGATGTTTTCAATACATTCAGTACAAGCAACTAAAATGCTATAGTAGAGGTCCCTTAAAGTCTAGCTATACATTCGTGTTGTTTATAGATTCACTTAAGAACCGGCGACGATAGTCCATCCGAGTTCCATTTCAATACATTTGTTATTGACCTAAAATCTATAGCTTGAGGTTTGTTGTCAATATTGCTTCATGATTATAATTAAAAAAATAATAACTATAGATATAATTATTTAATAACAATTTCAATCTATTTGTTGTCAAAAATAATTAGAATAATTCAATCATTCGCTTACTTATTACGTTACGCCAACGAATATAATTGATTAATAAGCACCTTGTAAACTTAAAAAAATCAATTAACTTTTTATCAATTCACATAATTCCATTCCCAGTAAAACAAATTGCGGACACCTAGAAAAAAACTACATTAATCACCCAACAACCACCTGCTCTTTTACATCATCTTCATTATTTTATTAATCACACAACATAGAAAAAAATCTATCAGTCAAGCAACGATACATTACTTAAATGTTTGAAGTGACACGCCGTTTATTCAGTTTTATCCCTGTCACGGCATTTACATACATCGTCAACAACCATTAAATAACCTTTCTAATCTTAATGACGTGTTAATAGATTATTATTAAAATACCAAAACGCACACCATTTGAATTATTGTTTCGGTGTCATATTATTTTATGTAAATTACATGCTAATTTTATGGTGAGAAAAAAATATGAACACAACAAATACAGAAATTATTATTAATAGTGAATCATTTACATAATTTGATGGATGATTTTGATGTAAAGATTCCTGCACAATTAATCTGAGTGGACAATGTTGATTATATTAAGTGTAATTGAAACGAAGACATTAATCATTTTATTTCATCGAAAAAAGGTGCGAGGGTTGTATAGGTTGTAGGCAGAAAAAAAATGAGGCACGCAATTAAATTAGCACCTGTTGTAATTCCCACAATGCCGAATTGTGTAAGGGAGAGGGCGGGTTCTTCGTCGTCGTCTTCTTAAGCTGTACAATAGAATTTGTGCACTCGCAAAGAACTAAATCAATTTGGGAAAAAAAGTGGAAATTGCATTTTACATTTTCCAATTTCGTGCAGTATACAATCTTAAAAGTAGTAGGATCAAATTGATTTTTAAATTCAATTTAATTGTTTGGGAATGGAATTCTCTTACTAATTAATTCATGCTGATTACACGCAACTCAATGATAGCTTAAAACAATAAACGAGAGAACAAAAAATAAAGGAATCCCAAACACATAAAATTAAAGATTTATACATAGAAATTTGGGTTAATTGGGGCATCGTTCCTTTATAACATTTAGAGACCGGAAACTAGCAAATAAATTTACGGTTCCCGCATTACTTTCGAGGATCCAGGTGCAAAGGATTCTAGTTCGCACATAAGCGTCCGCTTTTAATTGCCGACGCAAACGTAAAATTTTACAGTTTATGAAAGGTTGAGGATCAAAGCAGTTTTTGTTAGTTAACAAAATAGCGTTAAGCTTTTAGTGTTAATTAATATTTACACTTATCTATTGGTAAACTATTTTTTTTTATGTGAAAGTGTAGATAAATTATTTATATAAGTACGCATTTTTTCAAAAATATTTTAATAATTTAATTTGAATTAAAAAACCGTTTAATTTTTGACAGTTTATTAATGATGGTTAGTAGTAAATTATTTTTTATTTTATAGATTCTTGACCAACAAATATTTCAACTAATCTGAATTTAATGTTATCTTTTATCTAATGAAGTATAATTGATAATTCTTTAATATTTATGCAGACTATACTGTTTAGTCTATTTTAAATTAGTTGAAAATGGGTCACCAAAAAAGCTACAAATTTTAATAAACATAAACATATCACCGCAAATCTGAATTTCTTCTTCTTCTTCTTCTTCTTCTTCTTCTTCTTCTTCTTCTGCTTCTAGTAGGCGAAGATCGCCCGTTCCTTCTAGAAGCCTCGTCTTATTGTGGTTGCTCTTTGGATGTCGACTGCCAACTGTCGCGCCATCTTTTTAGGTTTCTTTTTCCGCCGGATTTGCCATTGCGGGCTGTTTTAGTTATTCTGGTTTCTGACATTCTGGTTACTTGTTCGTTCCAACAGCGTCTACGCTGCCTTATCCGAATTTAAAATAATAAAATACTGATTGCAGCATCAACTTTTTTGAGATCCAAAAATTGCTGTAAAAATTAAAATTAAAAGAAAAATCTGCAATCAAAACCAGGGCTCTAAATTAGGTGCCAATCTTTTAACTTCTTTAATGACTTGAGTTTTATTTTCCGCAGAAGTTGCAATTGTAACTATTTATAATAGAGGTTGTGCTTTTGTTTTTTAAATAGTGAGACCGATTTTGCTCCAATTTCTTCAGCAGCCACTTTGTCTGGACTTTCTTAGAAAATTATAATTTAGAATCAATTTCACGTTTGACCTTTTTCCAAAAAAGTTTATAAAATTGAAAATCTTTTTGTCCACAAATTTTTGGATCAAAACATGCCGCAAAAGCAACCAAATCCACGGGTCTTGCTTGAATGTAAATTATTTTTACTACAAATTATTGTTATTACAAAAAAAGAAAGATGCTTAAAAAAATGTTAAAAATAGCAAAGTTATAATTATAAAACCAATGTTAAAAGTTAAAAAATTCAAAGATTTTAGTTAAGCAATAAAGCTAAACTTTTTTTTTGATTATCTAAAATATTTGTTTGACCTACAAACTTCTGACCATTTATCAAAGTCTGGAATTAACAAGAGTAAGTGACTTGCAAGAGTAAATGCGGTATTTGGTTTACAAACTTTTTACCGTCCAAAAACCAAACAAACAAAAAAAATTAATAATGTCAAAAACCTTTGTCGGACCCAGATTTGAAACTGTATTTGGAAAGCATTTCCATACTCTAAGTGCAGAAAAACTTAGAGATCTTAATTGGTTGTTAGTTTTGAGCATTAAGGTGTACAATGGCACCAAGAAAACCTTGTGTGGTCTATTGTAATCATTTAGTCAAATCTTCTTTAACAAAGTTAACTTTAGTAGCGGTATTTGTAATGTTACTGTGCACGTGTACAACCGCGCTGAAGATGGTTTTGCTCTCTTAAGGGTTAAAAGAAACAAAGTTATAGTAGTCAGTTTTGGTTTGGATGTATAGTCTAATTGTCGGAGAAAAACTCTAGTCTTTCAATTAGACGTGTAGCTTGTTAAGAATACAAGATAACTAAACATTTTCAAAACAAATTGCTTTTATTCAGCGTGTTTGACTATCGCGTCTTGTATAAGAGTTTGTGAGTGTGTGTGTGTGTAGAAGGGGTTATATTTTGTTCAATATATTTTAGCTAGAGTAAATCCATACCCATTCATATGGCCTTTATTAATTTCCACAAAGCCTTCGACACAGTTAAAACTTGGCACATACTGAAATCTACGGAAAATGCACAAATTGACTCCAAGTACACAGCAATCATCACAATACATAACATATATACACAAACGCCTTACTACACCTAAGAATTAATAAAGGAAACTTAACCAACACCATCAAAGTAGAACGAGGAGTAAAGCAAAGAAACACAATTTCTTCAAAATTGTTCACAAATGTCCTAAAAGATGTTTTCAAAAAACTCGCATAGGAGAACAAAAAAAATCAAAATTGATGAAGCATACCTGAGCCACCTACTTTTTGCAGACAACATCATACTGGTATCAGAAAACCTTGACCAACTCACTAAAATGCTTCATGAACTCAATCAGGCATCGGAGACAAAAGACAAATACAGCTGTCATAGGCAGCATTTGGGAAACTAGGATACATACTAAGAAACATCACTACACCCATAAATCTTAAGAAAAAGGTTTTCGATACATGTGTACTTCCTGTAACCACCTACAAGTTAAAAACAACCGCCTTAACAAAAACAACCGCAAACAAATTGATAGTGATGCAGAGAGTTATGGAAAGAGCTATGCTTGGCATAACGTTAAGAGACAAAATCACAAACAAAGTAGTAAAAAGAGTAAAAGACCTAATACAAAAAATCGTAAAACTAAAATGGCAATGAGCTCGACACGTCGCAAGACAAACGCTGGACAGCTAAAATTGCGCAATGGCGAGAAACGGAAAAGGGAAGAAGAAGACCCCAAACTCGATAAATTGATGACACCAAGCAAACCGCCGTCAAAGATTGGCACCAAAAAGCACAGGACAGAGACAAATGAAAGAGTATAGAAAAGGCTTATGCCTAGAAGTGGACAAACACGAGCTGACATAAAAAAAGTCTTTGATCTACTGTCAGTAACATTCTTCAATGGACAATAAAAAATCAATATATTGTTAGAAAGCACTAGCCAAAAAGTGTTTAAAAGTGCAAAACTTTATTTATATGTAAAAAATAGCAAAGACCGGTCTAGAAACATCAAAATATTGTTACAAATCACCAAAATTTAGCTATAAACTGTTAAAAATGTAAGATTCTAAGTTAAAAATGTCAAAAATAGCAAAATTCTGCCTAGAAACATCAATATATTGTAAAAAAAACAAAAAAAACAGATATTAACTGTTGAAAAGTTCATGAATTTTTTCATATAAAATCAAAAGTTGCAAAATCCGGCTATGAAAAATTAAAATATTTTTACAATAAACCAAAATTTTAGCACAAACTGTTAAAAATAAAAAATTTTATTCACAATTCAATTATAAAACTTAAAAATATTTTATAAAATCACAAAAATAACAAATTTTGGTTATTAAATAACAAAATATTGCCAGAAACCTATTAAAAAATTATAAATTCTCTTCATTGAATGTCAAAAATAGTAAAATCATTCTACAATGTATACAATTTTTGTCCAAAAGTACTAAAATTCCTCATAAGCTGCAACAGTATATTTATGAAGAATCAAAAATGACAAATTTAGATCATAAAATTAAAAAAAAATTTAAATAAAACCAAAATTCTACAAAAAAAATAACAAAATTATTAGAAATCACCAAAATCCAGCTATAAACTATTACAAAATTGTAAATTTTTTTATAACATCTTAAAAATATCAAAAATATTGTTAAACATCCAAAATTTAGCCATAAACTGTTAAAAAGTGCAAAATTCTGATCACGGAATGTCAAAATTGCAAAATCCGGCCATAAAATATAAAATTAATTTCAGAGAATACAAAAATTTGTCAGTAACTTATAAAACGTGCAAAATTATATTTATAAAAGGTCAAAAATAGCTAAATCCAGTCAAAATATTTTCAGATTGAATCAAAGTTCGTCCAAAAACGGTTTAAAATTTTATTTATAAAATACCAAAAATATCAATATCCGGTCTTCAAACATCAAATTTTTGTTAAAAATAGCAAAATTTGATTATAAATTGTTAAAAAATTGAATATTTTATAAAATTAAATAACATTTAGAAAAAAACTCAATCCCAACCACAAGCTGTTGTAAAGTGTAAAATTATATTTATAAATAGTCAAAAATCATTCTTCAATAGACAAAAAATCATCAAAATATTGTTAGAAAGCATCATCCAAAAACGGTATAAATGTGCAAAACTTTATTCATGTGTCAAAAATAACAAAACCCGGTTTAGAAACATCAAAATATTGTTGAAAAGCACCAAAATTTGAGTAAAAACTGTTAAAAAATGTAAAATTCTAATTTAAATAATGTCAAAAATAGCAAAATCGGGTCTAAAACATCAAAATATTGTTAAAAACTAACAAAAAAGAATATAAACTGTTGACAAGTCCAAAATTCTTTTCATACAAATCAAAAATAGCAATAGCAGCTATGAAATATTAAAATATTCTTACAACGAACCAAAATTTGGGCAATAACTGGTAAAAATGAAAAATTCAATTCATAAAAAGTCAAAATTTGGTCATAAAATTAAACAAATATTACATAAATTATCAAATTCCGGCTGTAAAATCACAAAATATTCCCAGAAAACTATTGAAAAGTGATAAATTCTGTTCATTAAATGTCAAAAATAGCAAAATCCTGCCATAAAGTATACAATTTTTGTCCAAAAGTACCAAACCAAAATCCGGTCTTGAAATTTTGACAATTATTAAAAATCACCAAAATCCAGCTATAAACTGTTAAAAAAGTGTACAAACTTTTATAACATCTTAAAATTATCAAAAATATTGTTAAAATATCCTAAGTTTGGCCTTCAACTGTTACAAAGTGCAAACTTCTTATCATGAAATGTCAAAATTGCAAAATTCGGTCATAAATTATAAAAATTATTTCAGAAAACACAAAAATTTGATAAGTAACTATTAAAACTTGTAAAATTATATTCATAAAAATTCAAAAATAGCTAAAAACCAGTCAAAATATTTTCAGATTGAGTCAAAGTTTGGTCAAAAACGGTTAATAAATTCAAAATTTTATTTATAAAATATCAAAAATATCAATATCCGGTCTTGAAACATCAAAACATTTGAAAAAATCAAAATTTAGCCATAAATTGTTTAAAAATGTAAATATTTCATAAAAGCCGACTGTAAAAAAATGCAAAACTCTATTTATAGAAAGTCAAAAATAACAAAATTCGGGTATAAATATTAAATAATGTTCAGTAATAAACTCAAACCCGACCATAAACTGTTGTAAAGTGTAAAATTATGATTATAAATTGTCAAAAATAACAACATTCTTCAATAGACAATAAAAAAAACATTAAAATGCTATTAGAAGCACCATCCAAAAACGATTTAAAAGTGTAAAACTTTATTTATGTGTAAAAAATAGCATACCCCACTCAAGAAACATCAAAATATTGTTAACAGTCCTAAAATTCATCAAATTGTTAGTAAAAAACAACCAAATCAGGCTGTAAACCAAAGTTCACAATTCTTTTTTTATAAAAAATTTAAAATAACAAAATTTGGCTATAAAATATTAAAATATTCTTACAAGAAACAAAAATTTGAGCACAAGCTGGTAAAAATTAAAAAGTCAATTCATAAAAAGTCAAAATTCGGTTATAAAATTAAAAAATATTTCATAAAATCACAAAAATAGCAAATTTCGGCTAAAATATTTCCAGAAAACAATTGAAAAATAAAAAATTGTTTTTATTAAATATCAAAAAGAAGAAAATCTTGCCATAAAGTATAGTTTTTTTTTTCAAAAGTACCAAAAACATTTTATTTATGAAAAGTTAAAAATGACAAAATTTGATCATAAAATATAAAAATATGTTTAATCAGAACCAAAATTCAGCAAAAAACTGGTAAAAAGTGCAAAACTTGATTCATAACATGTTAAATATAACAAAATCCAGTAATAAACTGTTAAAAAAATGTACAAATTTTTATAACATTTCAAAAATATCAAAATCCAGATCAAAAATCAGGCCAAAACCTTTTAAAACTTGCAAAATTATATTTATAAAAAGTTAAAACGATTAATAAGTCTAAAATTTTATATATAAAATCAAAAAATATCAATATTCGGCCTAGAAAACTTCAAATTATTGTTGAAAAAACCAAAATTCTGGCCATAAATTGTTAAAAAGTGCAAAAATTCTGATCATGAAGTGTCAAAATGTAATATCTGCCCATAAATTATAAAAATTATTTCAGAGAACACAAAAATTTAATCAGTAACTCTTAAAACGTGCAATTTTTTTCTCATAAGTCAAAAATAGATAAAACCAATCAAAATATTTTTTGATTTAGTCAAGATATGTCCAAAAACGGTTAATAAGTTCAAAATTGTATTTATAAAATATCAAAAACATCAATATCCGGTCTAAAAACATCAAATCATTGTTGAAAAAACCAAAATTTGGCCATAAATTGTTAAAAAATGTAAATACTTTATAAAATCCAAAAAACTTGCTAATAAAATATCAAAATTAAAAAAAAAAGTCTTGAAATTTCAAACAAATGTCAGAAAACAACAAAACACAGCCATAAACTGTTAAAAAAATTAAAAAACTAGCAAAACCCAGCTAGAAAATATCAAATTATTGTTAGAAAAAATTAAAATCCGGCATAAACTGTTGAGAAGTGCAAAATTTTATTTATAAAAAGTCAAAAATAACATATTCCAGCCTTAAAACATTAAAATATTCTTAGAAAGTACCAAAATTAGGCCACATACTGCTCAAAAATGTTAAAAAACCATAAAATACCAAAAACCGGATAGGTCATATCTTGTCAAAACGTGCAAAAATCTATTCATAAATTGTCAAAAACAGCAAAATCTGGCTATAAAAAATAAAAAAATTTCAAAAACTACCAAAATTCACCATTTTTTAGTTATGCAAAGTAAAAAATAACCAAAATCCGACTAAAAACAAATAAAAAATACAAAATTGTGTTCTAAAAATATCAAAAATCCAGCTATAAAAAAGAAGAACCATAATCTGGCATAAACTGTTGAAAAGTCCAAAGTTTTAGTCATAAAATCTCAAAAATAACAAAATCCGGCCTAGGTTTAAAGATCTGACATCTCAAAAAATTTTGCTTTACGTTCTTTTTTTTTGTTTAAATAAAGTTTTTGCAAATAAATAATTGAAAAAAAATGTATTAAAGTAATGGATGTATTTGCGCAGATTTACGTACTAAAACACTCAATTTCCACCAAAGAAATAGAAAGATACCTAAGATCTTCCATTAGCAAAATTCTTTGAGTACTGTCATCTTTATTGCTAGTAAAATTAGTTAAAGTAGAACCTAACACCGTCAATGCAGCAACATTGTCATGTGATTGCCAAGGTTGACTAAATTTTGGTATAACTTCAACACAGTCCCAGAGACGAGTTATCAAAATTCCTAACCAAATATAAAAAAACAAAATAAATTTCTGGCATATTTAATTCAAATCATATTCTATTCTATCCATGCAACCATTACTTGAATATACTGTTAGATAACATCAATCAAAATATTGAAATTGTTATATCTTACTATTTTGATGAAAGGATGCAATGTAGAAATATTTTCAATAATAAAGTATAACATGTCTAGCCACTACTCCAACATGCATTTAATAAACTTAATTGATTTTAATAATCAACAGCATGAATCAGCCAATAATGAATGGAAAAGATTATATGCATGAGCCTTGATGAATTAACGTCTGATCAAACAATTCCTCATATTAACGAACACTTTGTCTCGCACGTAAATTACTCACAAAGAGGGCATAATTACAGGCATATTTACCACAATATTATAGCCACAGCAATCATCGGATAGCTATCTTGTCATTATGCATTGTGAATTTGAGTAAATACGAATTGAAATACCGCAATCAGTTCGCTTGTATGAGACGCGGTCGCACAACTGATTTTTCCTTGTACTCCCATTCAAAGATGCGATTCGTTCCGTTTGGACGAGATGAGTCTAAGGGCTGGCGAAGCTTAGGGGAATATAACAATTACGTTTGCATCGTTAGATATAGAGAATCCGGTATCTGGATGCGGTCATCGGATGTTAGAAGAAGTGTGGATGCGGAAAGGGCTTTGTTCGTCAAAGTTTTCATGTGTTCCACTTAGTCGTGGGGTTCTGGAATATGTTCGCAATTGACTTGCAAGTGCAAGTTGTGATGTCTGCGATAAATCACTCTCGGCGTATGGGTTATGTTTCTTATGGCCGCGCTCAATTATTGATCTAATAAAATAACTGGATTACATATATTTTCACTTAATCATCCACTTCTGAGTGTATGCCCGGCTTTCCAAGAACCGTATTATTTTCTTATTTATGTCTTATTCCCGGCGTTTCTCGTTAAAACGCTGGCAATGCTGACTAATGTAAACATGGAACACTGTTTCGAATAAAAGTTAATGATGTTAAAAATATATTCACATAAATATTACATTTTCCTTTTCTAAATTATGATGTATTTCACAACTGAAATGAAAATAAATCTTTCTTTCAAATCTATATCTGGACTGTATGTAATATGGATTGATTCTTTGTAACAATTTGTTCTACATTTTAATAAAACAAATTCAAATGTTAAAGTAAAAACAAATGTACTACAAACATAATCACTTGCAAGTCACAAGTGAACTTTTGCTGTAGGCAGTGTGCTGTTCATCTATTGGCTGTTTGATACCTAGCTATAAACAGCCAGCTTTGATATTACAATTAAGTCGGTAAGCAGTTTAGAGTTGCCTAGATGGAATCCTAATAAGGAACAGTTATCTACGTCTGTGTTATTCAGTGTTGTGGGTCTTATAGTGCGTACACATTTGCAACAATCTGCCGTATCGCAACACCGTCGCGTATCATCGTCGCGTACCATCACTCCGCAACACAACAGCGAACCGCAACATCGACGCGTAACATACTCCCGCAACACAATGCCGTTCCATTGCTGTATTGTTGCGCCCTGCCGTACTAACTTGTAAAGAGAGCTGCAACATCGTCGCGCAACGTTCCTTTGATCCGACGGCATAAAACCGACAAGCGATGGGACGCTAGAAAAGTCCCATGTTGCGAGGAAATGTTGCGCGAGGATGTTACGCGACGGTGTTGCGGTACGGCAGATTGTTGCAAGTGTGTACCGACTATTACGCTATTCGTTTGCTTTTGATGAAGTATACAATTCTATCCAACAAATTGTTAAATATTTGGTGAGGTTAATATGACTACTGTTCCAAAAAAGCTTTAAATGCAAACCAAACGTAAGAAGTCAATAGCATCAGACCGCAATCATATTGTTTCTTAGTTTAAACATCATAAAGTGAAGATTAGGACTCAGCGGCAGCATTTTCAAACACTCTTCTAATAGTAATTCTTCCAACCAAAGACTTTTCTATCCATATCAACAAAAGCATTTGTACAAACTGATTACAAAATTAAATGTCCTACAACTTAAACTTTCTAAATTGTGATTATAACACCAACCTTTTAGTTGACATGTAGATCAATTAAAAAAAAATTAACAATTTTTTGTATTTGTCAAAAAATATTTGCTTAAGGTTTCAATTGTATTATAAAATTAATTATAAAACTTTAATAATAAAACCAATTATTCTTTAAACAATTTCATTATTAAAAATTGTTTTAATTCAAACCTAAATCTAACAAAATTCAATTCCAAAAATTCTAAACAGTTTATAAATAACATTTTTATTAATAATTAATAAAATATTCTAATATATATATATATAGTAGAATATTTTATTATTTATGAATAAAAATGTTAAATATAAAAAATTTCTACAAAATAAAAGAAGAAAATATTAGTTTATAAATAATTTAAGAAATTAAACTAAAATCTAATTCTCAAACAATGTTAACGTATAACCAATTCCAATATCATTCATCCAATTCAATAAAAATATTTTAATTAAACCAACACATATCATAATGAACAAAAAACCTTTAAATAAAAATTCTTAAAAAAACTACCATCACGCATATAATTCCATTTGAACAAATTATTGCTTTTATTTGCATATAAACAATAGATGCAGGCACTGTACACAACCACAGTAGCAGATTCATTCCATTTTAATTAATTTGTGATAAATATTATTTACAAATCAGTAATTAAAGGCTTGTAGTAATAGTATGAGGGAACACAATAAACAATGAGATTGTGAAAATTATGTTAAATTAAAATGATACAACAATATACCGTTAATTAATAATACGAATGCGGCATGTTATTATGATTAATTTTATAAGCGCCCACAAATCTTTACCGTTTCGATTATTTATTATATGTTAATATCAATTGGTAATTAAGATGGTATGAATGGATTGATATGCTAATGGTATTTTTATATAATAATAGCGAATGGTATTTTTGATAATTGATAGCTTTTTAAAAATGTTAAATGTTATGAGATGTTTATCTGATTAAATTTACATATACACAATAGTTGGTGAAGGTACATCTGGAGAATTTGGAAATTGTAAAAATTATGCGGTTAATTATATAAGTTTTGATTTATAATTCTGTCTTGCCCGAATAATAAAAACAAAATAAATCTGAAACAAGAAATAAATTTATATTAATAATATATGATAAAATGTTTGATACTTTTATATGAGAAGCAACAAGTCCAAGTTTACAAAGTCAATATTAAAATATTTATTACCGTTGTGTATCTTATTGATTTTATTTTTTTAATTTTTTATGTGAGAATTTATAATTGCAAAAAAATCTTCAATTATAATCCAGTCCAGCAAGACAAAGGAAGATAAATATGTAATTTTTTTAAATTGTTTCATTAATATTATGTTACACTATTATGTTTATTATTTACTTTTGTTGTTCTCATAGCTACATATCTTTGGATAATTAATGTCGGTAATGTCAAGGCCTAATATCTGGTTTACTCATACTTTTATATTAAATGTAATACTAATCGCAAATTATACTGATATTATTTTTATTAATGTCTGAATCAATTAAAAAAATCTTTCAATCTTTTTTTCAGCTCTAAATTGTTAAACGCAGTTTGAATTATGTGTATAAAAAATTATGCACACCTGGCTAGAGATGGTCCATTTTTGTGCGCTAAACACTAAACCAAATTGTCTGGTAGATTGTATGTGAGGCAATAACATAAAAGTTAGTTTAGATTTTTGGCATGTCAACCTAAAAACACTTTAGTCCACTAACTTGCCTGAAAGTATGAGACAGTATGCGTCAAATCCGGTAATTCTGATTTTTTGCAGACTTGTTTATGATGTTGGCCTAATGAATAATCCAAGTTTGTGACCTCGAGCGCCGAACGCAACTTTGTCAAAAATTAAAAAAACCGCGAAGCAGCTGTTAGCAGTGGAAAATCAAATATTACGTCATCAAGGGCCACGAGATCAGTCTCTGAGCAGTTTAATTTCAGAGAACACTGTTGTCTATGTGGAGACAAAATAACTGAAAAGTTCTTTGTGGCAGAAAGGAAAAAGAAGCCAGAAAAATGAAACAATGTCTTTACTGCGGAAAAGTTGTCTCTCAGTGAAACAATTTTGAAAGCAGCTGAGAAACGTGGTGATGAATGGGCTCTTAAAATAAAAGAGCGTATATCTGAGAACACAGATTTGATAGCCCTTGATACCAGATATCATCGGTTTTGCCAAACAAAGCTCTACCAGGCATCATCAACAGAAAAGTCCAGAAGAAATCATCAGCATTCCACAGTTGATGAGGCCATGAAAAAGATTTATTCATTTTTAGAAGAAAATGCTGAGGAATGTCAGTTCTCTCTAGATGATCTCATGGACCAGATAAAAGTAGAACGACTTCAACTACGAACAGTCAAAATTCGCTTGTTTGCAAAGTATGGGAAAGACATTTTGATTGTAGAGAGACCCTTCAAACACCCGATTGTTTGTTTTAAAAACACAGGTCGCAAAATTCTCACCAGTACATGGTGTGGCAGTAGAAGTTCAGATCCTCAAGAGAAAAAACTACGCGTGGTAAAAGCAGCTACTGAAATCTATATACAGGCGTGGTTGGGAATTACACTGAACCCTCTCTCCTGGAAGTGAATATCCACGCCACAAGGCTTCAACCCCAAAATGATGACAAGTGATGCAGCCCCACAACACCTCTTGCGGATGATTTCTTGCGGCTGCACGAAGGGTTGTGGGAACGCGTGCAGCTGCAGAAAGGCAAGATTAAAATGCTCATCAGTCTGCAGGCACTGCAGTAGTAGATATCACAAAAGGCGACAATCTGTCCCATGTTAAAATGGAGAATGACTGGTGGGCACAAGACATCGACGATTCATCACCATCCCCTGATGGGGATATGCCATCCCAATATGTCAATCCAGATATGGACGAACCTCAACCGGGACCTTCTAAGAGGGCTAAATTAATTATTTTTTTCAATTTTGAATATTACTCAATTTCCTAACAAATAACTTTTGTTGTATTTATCTTTTTTACATCATTATTCATAGCTTAGTTTAAACATTATTGTTCACTTTTTTCATTTTCTTTTTTAACATCCTATCATAAAAGTATAGTGCTTCGATAGTATAATCAGGGTCAAAATTCATTCAGAACAACAGAATTGCAAAAAATTGCAAAGTTCGAAAAAAATGATAAACTTCGAAAGGCTTAATCTAGGAAACTATTGGGTCTACAGAGACAGTTCTAGTATCATATTGTAGCAAATTTAGACTACTTTAAAAACGCCCTAAGAAAGTTTTTTTAAATATTAGTCTTTTAGAGTTATAATCGCCAAAACTGAAAAAAAAAAATTATTACATATTATAGTTACCAGTTGGTTTATAGAACTAGAGACGTTACCCACCCGCCCAAGTGTTGGTTATCCAGAAATGTTAGTTTCTCCTCTCTGCCACCGTTGGAAGTCTTTAAGTCAGAGGAGGGGATAATAATACAGATTTTTGGATTACCAACACTTGAGTGGGGGGGTGGGTTACTCCATATCATGATTACAAGCTAATTGTTAGAACTGGACTGCTTACCCACCCGTTCAAGTGTTGGTGATCTAGAAATTAAAGTGTTTCTTCTCTATCAAGTTTTTATGTCAAAGGAGGCGATGATGATGATACAAATTTCTGGATTACCAACATTTGGGTGGGTGGGCTTCTCTATATTATAATTACTAGCCAGAAGTTTGAACTGGAGTGCTCATCCATCCGCCCAAGTGTTGGTGATCCAGAATTTAAAGTTTTTTTTCTTTGCATGCGTTGGAAGTCTTTACGTCAGAGGAGGCGATTGCGATACAAATTTCTGGATTATTAACACTTGGGTGGGTGGGCCACTTCATACCATGATTACTAGCCAGAAGTTTGAAGTGGAGTGCCCACCTACCCGCTCAAGTGTTGGTCATCTACAAATTTAAGTTTTTCCTCTTTGCCAGCGTTGGAAGTCTTTACGTCAGAAAAAAAACAATGCTGATATAAATTTCTGAATTATCAACACTTGGGTGGGTGAGTGGGCCACTCCATATCATAATTACCAGTCAGTAATTAAAACTGGAGTGCCCTACCACCCGCTCAAGTGTCGGTCATTTAAAAATTAGAGTTTTTATTTTTCTGCCAGCGTTGGAAGTCTTTAAGTCAGAGGAGGCAATAATAATACAAATTTCTGAATTAAAAACACTTGGGTGGATGGGTGGGTCATACCATACCATGATTACAAATTAGTAGTTAGAACTGGAATGCCCACCCACCCGCCCAAGTGTTAGTCATCCTGAAATTCAAGTTACTCCTTTTTGCCAGCGTTGGAAGTCTTAACGTCAGAGGAGGTGATACAAGGAGGAGTGATACAAATTTCTGGATTACTAACACTTGGGTGGGTGGTTGGGCCACTTTATATTATGGTTACCAGTCGGTTATTAGAACTGGAAAGTGTTGGTGATCCAGAAATTAAAGTTTTTCTTTTCTGCCAGCGTTGGAAGACTTTAAGTAAGGAGGCGATGGTGATAAAAATTTCTGGATTGCCAATACTTGGGTGGGCTACTTCATACTATGATTACTAGTCAGTAGTTTGAACTGGAATGCCCACCCACCCGTCCAAGTGTTGGTGATTCAGAAATTAAAGTTTTTCTTCTCTGCCTGCGTTGGAACTCTTTACGTCAGAGGAGGCGCTTGTGATACAAACTTGTGGATTACCAAGACTTGGGTTGGTACTGGGCCACTTCATATTATGGTTCAATTTTGCAAAATCTTAACAAAATTGGTTTAAGCTTATTTTAGTAAGAAGCCATAAACAAAGTAAAATATGCCATAACTTCTAAACCGGATATTGGAATTTTACAAATTTTGTCAACAATTTAGTTAAGTATCCATACTACTAACTGCATAAATTTAATTAAAATCCATACGCTCAATTTTGCATAATCTCAAGAAAATTGATTAAAGCTAATTTTAGTAAAATGCCATGAGCAATATAAAATAAGCCATAACTTCTAAACCGGACATTGGATTTTTACAAATTTTGGCTACAATTTAGTTAAGTATCCATACTACCAACTGCATAAATTTAAATAAAATCCATACGCTCAATTTTACATAATCTCAAAAAAATTGATTAAAGCTAATTTTAGTAAGATGCTATAAGCAAAATAAAATACGCCATAACTTCTAAACCAGATATTGGATTTATACAAATTTTGGCAATAATTTAGTTAAGTATCCATACTATTAACTGCATAAATTTAATTAAAATGTATACGCTCAATTTCACATAACCTTAAGAAAATTGATTAAAACCAATTTTAGTAAGATGCTATAAGCAAAATAGAATAAGCTATAATTTCTAAACCGGATATTGGAATTTTAAAAATTTTGGTAAAAATTTAAATAAGTATCTATACTACCAACTGCATAAATTAAATTAAAATCCATACGCTCAATTTTGCATAATTTTAAGAAAATTGATTAAAGCTAATTTTAATAAGATGCCATAAGCAAAATAAAATAAACTATAATTTCTAAACGGAATATTGGAATTTTACAAATTATGGCAATAATTTAGTTAGGTGTCCATACTACTTACTGCATAAATTTAATTAAAATCCATACGGTTAATTTCACATAAACTCAAGAAAATTGATTAAAGCCAAGTTTAATAAGATGTCATAAGCAAAATAAAATAAGCCACAGCTTCTAAACCGGATATTGGAATTTTACAAATTTTGGCTACAATTTAGTTAATTATCCATACTGCCAACTGCATAAATTTAATTAAAATCTATACGCTCAGTTTTACATAACTTCAAAAAAATTTATTAAAGCCAATTTTTGTAAGATACCATAAGCAAAATAAAGTAAGCTATAACTTCTAAACCGGATATTGGATTTTTACAAATTTTGGCAACAATTTAGTTAAGTATCTATACTAACAACTGCATTAATTTACTTAAAATCTATACGCTCAATTTTGCAAAATCTTAAGTAAATTGATTAAAGCTAATTTTAGTAAGATGCCATAAGCAAAATAAAATAAGCCATAACTTCTAAACCGGATATTGGGTTTTTACAAATTTTGGCAACAATTTAGTTAAGTGTCCATACTACCAACTGCATAAATTTAATTAAAATCTATACGCTCAATTTTAGATAATTTAAAGAAAAGTGATTAAAGTCAGTTTTACTAAAATGCTATAAACAATATAAAATAAGCCATAACTTCTAAACCGGATATTAGATATTTTTTGCGATTTTTTTAAATTTTGACAAAGTTGCGTTCGGCGTTTTAGGTCATTAACTTAGATTATTTATTAGGCTAACATCATAAACAAATCTGCAAAAAATCAAAACTACCGAATTTGACGCATGCTGTGATGTATAAAGTTACTGGACTAGTTGTCAAACAATATAAAAAACTGTAAATTCTAAAAATATAAACAGATAAAATTCAATCAATAGTAACTCACTTAACTGGAGCCCGCCATCTCCAGGAAGCCTTAGAACAAAACATTTTTAAAATCAAAATGTCATCTATAATAAAAAATTTAAACAAATAAACTATATAAAAGCGCAATAAACTCTAAAAAGTCGAGACATTTAAATAATGAAAATTGCGCTATATGTAGCTACAGTTGTTTGTTTAATTATTTGCTATCATGCAATTCCGTAGTCATACAAAGCACACTGACAAGGTTTGTAGAACCTAAACAATTGTCTGCGCTTGACTCTTGACCGTTGTAATCGTTAGATTGAATTGTGGGTCTACAATACAGATGAAAGATATGAATTCCTAAAAAATATAATAGATCTTATTAATAGCAAAATATCTGTTAAATAATAATTAAGATGCTAGAAATGGTGTATCTGCTTAAAAATTTATAAGAGTACAATACACTTTACAAAAAAGTGGGGACTAGACTAGCAATAGACTGCGTAAGATGCTTTAGACAAAAAATGTGGATTGTGATTATAGTATGATATAATAAGTTTCAAAAGTAGCAGATATAGATTGGTAGGCGTAAACTAATTGTAGAAGAATGTAAAAAAGTTAACTTAAGTATAGCAGCAAAATTTTAGAAAGACTATAGATTTTCAAAAAATTACATAGACAGTAAATAAACATTAGAATGCAATAAACTTCCAAAAAATTCTAATGCAAATGCCACTATAGATAGATGCTATAAACTTTAAAAATGTGCAAACTCCAAACAAACATTGCAAACTGTTTAGAAATCAATAGTTTTTTTTTACATAAGTAAAAACGGTGTAAGATGCAACCAATATATGTCATCCGGTAATATTGCTCTGCTTCTTATAATACTGATAAGTACTATCTTTTTCTTCTTTGAGTTCCCTCTTATCGGAGATTGAAAACCATCAAAACAACATGTATCTAGTTGACAACATGGCAGACGTACACTCAAACTACTCTCTCAAGTTGCAAAGCCACGATATCCTCCTTCTGCCAACAGTTCTTTTTCCTCTAATTTTACCCTGGATAATTAGTTTAAAGATGTTGTATCTTTCTCTTCTTAGAATGTGTCCCAAGTACTCAAGTTTTCTTTATGGTTTTATGGATCTTTCTGGTTTTATCCATTTGGTGCAGTACTGCTTTGTTGGTAATTTTAAGAATTTTTCTGTAACACCATACCATGTCAAATGCCTTCAATTTTTTATGTTTGTCCAGGCCTCCATTTCATACAGCAGGGTAGGAAAGATGTAGCTGCTGCGGTTACAGATAATTTTCCCTATTTTAGAAAAGGCACAACGAACAAGTTCTATTGCTTCGTGTGCTCTGCATTATCTATTACCCATGTTCCCAGGTAGTCTATTATGATTAATGTTTGGGTACTTAGTAGTTGCCATAGCTTTTGTCTTCTTTATGCTTATGTCTAGTTCGTATCTTTTACAATGGGTGTTTACTGATTCAACTAGGCGATGTAGGTCTTCTATGTTAGTGCCATCTACAAATAGTATGTTGTTAATTGTCCCGCCATTTATGACTATACCTCCCATCTTTTCTGATATATAGTATACAAGTACAAAATTTAACAAATTCAACATAAACAAACATCAACTTAAACTACTTTAGATAAATTCTTGGAACAAATATTTAACTGCTTACTTATCCTCATAAACTACATAAACTTTTTATAGAGTTTAAAGTCACCCAACATTATGTCCGAGCATATTTTTCTAAGAATGTAAAACAATCGTCTCAATCTTATCTTTAAATTTTGATAAAATTTCTTTATGTATGATTTTTTGTTTCCGTACATCATCATAGCTAAATCGTTTGAGTACTCTACCAGTGTTGTTCCTTCAATTTGTTTTCAAAGCTCAATTCTATATAATGTTCCATAAAATTGATCCAAACACATATTCCCAAAAAACCCCGCAGGTTATCGGCATATTTAACCTGTAGTGACAAGTTTTTAAATAGTTTTTATGCGTCTTCCGTTGAATGGCCTTTTTTAACAAATTTTATCTTGGCTACCAGTTTTGTTTATGTTTGCTGAGTAATTTTTTATTCATTAACTGTAAGCATAGTGATCTACTTATTTTTTTTTTCTTTTTTTTTTTTAAGGACGTAGTGAGGTCTTGGCCTCAGCAAATGGCCCTTGAAAATAACTAACGCAGGGTTATACTTTTCGGTTTTCTTCTCTACGTTAGTTCTGTTGTCATTTTGTCCTTATCATGTCTGTCTCTAGTCTATTATTAGTTTGAGATGAGCTGGTTTCGGCCTTGTGAGATTCACACAGACTGCTGCGGCAATACATGCTGTCCCCGGTTCATCTCTCCTTATACCCTAATTGTTATCTGTCATATACTGACGTTCATCTCATCTTTCTGCCATTCTATTGTTATTCAGCCTATTTGTTTGATTTGTTCTAAGATGTCTTTTTAGTTTCTCTAAGTCATCATTCACTTCTTTGTCGGCGTATCCTCTCTCTTTCATGAATATTTTGTGGAGCTCCATTAAGTGTACCCCCTTTGTTATACCTAAAATTGCCAATTTAACTTCTAAGGATATTCTTGAGTCTCTATTTGGAATTATTTCTTCGTGTCCCCTGGTTGCCAAATATACTCTGACCATTTCAAAGGTTTCATTGTCAGTCAACCTCGAAATAGCGTATCTACCATTTGGAAATTCTCTGGTCAGTTCCGTCAGTTTGCTATCTTGGAGCAGCTCTTTTCTTTTTTTCCTTATTTCTGCAATTTCGGTTAGTACTAATGTTTCATTGTATATTCTTTTCTTGTATACTTCTCCTCTTCCATTCCTTGGTAGGCATAATTGTCTTGACTTTCTTTGTATTTTTTCTCTTCATTGCTTTTTTCTATGTTCTTTTGCTTCCACTTAGCATCTCTTTCCTTCTTCCTTTGTCTTCTGTGGCTTTTGATGTGTGTGTTTACTTCCATTTTTGTTTATCTAGATTTTGAGTTTTCAAACTCTTCTATCTTTTTTCTCATTACAGCCGTTGCATAGTTTCTTAATGCTCTCCATTTGTTTTCGTCATTCAGGCAAATATTAATTATTGAAGATTTATCAATTTTGTTTTCCAATACATTCTCTAACTCTTTCCTATCATTCTCCCACGCTTCGCACTCTATTAGCGTATGTTCTGCGTCGTCATACGTGTCTTCTTAGCAGAATATACAATTCTTTTCTTTCTCCATTTTATTTATATTTTGTAAATACTTTCCAAAAGCTCTATGTCCGGTGAGTAGTTGTGTTGTATAGTAACACGTCTCCGGTTTATTCTCTACCCATTAACTCTCTTGTCCATTCACCTTTTTCTCCATCTTTCCACTGTGTCTGCCATTTTTTCATTGTATTATCTCTTGCTTGTCTCTTTGCTTCTTGTTTACTATTTCCTTCATTTACCAGTTTCTTTATGTTTAATCTTTCTTCTACCATCAAGTCTGCGGGCAGTGTCGCCGCGATTACCTCTAGCGCTTCTTGCAACACCGTCCTTAACAGGCTTGCTCTAGTGGCTCCTCTTATTTTTTTCTGTTTTTTTTTTGTCTTTAAGGCATCTCCCTATGTTTCTGCGGCGTTCAATAGTTTACTTTTGGCCGCCGTTGCCATTAGCCTTCTTGCCTCTTGTCCTGCTCTTTCCTTGTTTGGCATAAGCCTACTAAGCATTCCTTCCATTTTCTTTGTTCCTCTTACCGCTTCCTTAATCTGTTCGTTCTATCTTTTTGCTTCCAGTGTAACTCCAAGGTATTTAATCTTCTTCCCTATGGTTATTATTTGTTCACTTACCTGTAATTTTCCGGTTCCTCTATTTGTCCTCTTTGTCGATAACCATGCCGCTTCCGTTTTCTGCAGTGCTAATTCTAGCCCTTTACTTTTCATCCATCTCTTCATCATTTTAATTGTCAACTCTAGCCTTTCCTTTAGTATTTCTATGTCTGCATCCCTACCTACTAAAGTTAAGTCATCAGCAAATGCCGTTATCGTCACCCCGTCTGGCTAAGCATAGTGATCTATATGCCTTTCTTCTTCTCTGTCAATTTAAATTAAAATTCTCCATATTTATCAGTACATTCAGACAGCTGCTAATAAAATCCAAGTGTATATCTGTTAAGGTTTTTTTAGGTAGTACGTCTAGCGTTCTTGCGTTGTTGGCTTTTGGTCTTATTGTGCTTTTCTAACTGTTACTTTTCTAGTTGCTTTACGCTTTTTTTGTTTAGCTTGTGCTTGTTGCTTGCCAAACAAAACAGTACATTACTATGGTCTTTAATACACTAGTCTGCTCCTGCTACTTTTCCTGGTTTAAATCTGTTTTTAACTACTTTGACCTCTTTGCTGAAGCATGCAAGTATTTCCTTCAAATTTGTTTTTTTTGGCTTAGTTTTTGTTCTATTTTTAAAAAACCTTAAAAGCTGTATATGTCTTTTATATCTGTTTTTGGTCCCGGTTAATTAAATTTTTATTTTTGTATTGCCAGTTTTTTTTGTCCAAAAACCTGAAACTTATACTAATTCTAGCCAATTGATAATAGATCTACCCCAACACACAATTTGGACAATTTGCACAGTTCAAACCAGTACGCAATCAAAGTTTATCATACTTAGTTAAAACTAAGTTAAAGAATGAGTTGCAGTGATCATATTTACTAAAATGCCATCATTCGAATTAGAAAAGCTGTATGTGAGCAGCGAAAGATAATTGAAGTCTTGGGCAAGATTAAAGGAAGCTTTAAGTAGTAAATTTTTGTTAAAGAGCAACAGTGCAGAAGTACACCTAACATTAATTTACCGGAAAATAGAAAAAAAAATCGGTTTAAAAAAAATTTGAACCATAAAAGAGATAGCAGTCAAAGGAGTAAAAAAATATGAAACGTTGATGCAGTACGTAATAGATGGAATTTATGACGATACAAAAGCAAAACTTTTTAGTCTATAGTCTAAGAGATTTTAAAATAAAGCTAAGCATATACGAAAAAATCAAAAGCGGTAAGAGCGCAAATCAAAACTAGTAGCTCAAAGAACAAAAAACCTGAAAAGCAACCAGAAAAGACGAAAGATGCTGACCTCTTAATGTTTTGAATTGTAGAACTAGCGACCACCAAGCGATAGATTACAAGCATAAGTTTAAAAGAACAAAATGGTTTTTGATGTAATGTAAAAAAAAGAAAAGGTACAAGAGAAGTTCGTTAACTTTGTTAATAATAAGATGAAATAAATAGAAATTGGTAACAGGGTGTGGGTGGTTTTCATAGATACAGACAACCAAATTAATATTATCCATAATAGAGTGTATGCGGAAATTGGTAAGCCACAGCTAAAAGATTTGAACTTAATACTAACAAGTTTCAGGAAAAATACGGTGAAACCATCCAGCTACACAGAATTAGAGTTGACGACATCTCAGACCAGGACCAGGCAGAGGTAAAAATTATTAAAAAATAGCAAAACAAGAAGCACGATTTGAGGCATTAAAAATGCTCTTACAGAAAGTCCAATTCATTATTTATATAAACCAAGTATGAAAACTAAACTCCACTACAATGAAACATGTTGACAGTAATGTTCAAGATGATGAGACCACTAGGCGGGTGGGTTGGTCACTCCAAAACATAAGTACAGACAGGAGATTTAAACTAGGGTTCCCGCCCAAATGTTAGTGATTAAGAAATTAGAAGTTACCCTTCTCTGCAAGCGTTAAAAGTCTCTATATTAAAGGAGGTGATGGTGATATCCAATTCCTTAACGATGCACATGGGCGGGTGGGTGGGTCACTCCAGAACATAAGTACTGACGAGTGGTTTGAACTGGGGTTACCGCCCACCCGCCCAAGTGTTGGTGATCCGGAAATAGGAGTTTCTCTTCTCTGCTCGCGTTGGAAGTCTCTATATCAGAGGAGGTGATGGTGATATTCGATTCCTTAATTACGGACACTTGGGCGGGCGGCTGGGTCATTCCAGAACATAAGTACGGACGGGTGATTTGAACTGGGGTTCCCGCCCACCCGCCCAAGTGTTAGTGATAAAGAAATTACAAGTTACCTTTCTCTGCAAGCGGTAAAAGTTTCTATATCAAAGGAGGTGATGGTGATATTCATTCACTTGATGACGCACACTTGGGTGGGTGGCTGGGTCACTCCAGAACATAAGTACGGACGGGTGATTTGAACTGGGGTTCCCGCCCACCCACCCAAATATTAGTTATCAAGAAATTTCTATTCTCTGCTTGCATTGGAAGTTTTTATATCAGAGGAGGTGATGGTGATATAAAATCCTTTAAAGACAAACACTTGGGTGGGTTACTCTAAAACATAAGTACGGACGGGTGATTTGAACTGGTGTTGCCGCCCAAGTGTTTGTTATCAAAAAGTTTTAAGTTTCTTTTCTCTGCAAGCGTTAAAAGTCTATATCAAAGGAGGTGATGGTGATATCCAATCACTTGTAGACGGACACGTGGGCAAGTGGGTGGGTCACTTCAAAACATAAGTGCGGACGGGTGATTTGATCTGGGGTTTCCGCTTGCGTTGGAAATCCCTATATCAGAGGAGGCGATGGTGACATACAATCTCTTGATAACGTAAATTTGGGCGGGTAGGTGGGTCACTCTAAAACATAAGTACGGACGGGTGGTTTAAACTGGGGTTCCCGCCCACCCGCCCAAGTATTAGTGATTAAGAAATTAGAAGTTATCTTCCTCTGCAAGCTTTAAAAGTTTTTATATCACAGGAGGTGATGGTGATATTCAATTATTTAATGTCGGACACTTGGGATGTTGGATGGGTCACTCAACAACATAAGTATGGACGGGTGGTTTGAACTATGGTTCCCGCCCACCTACCTAAGTGTTAGTTATCAAGAAATTAGAAGTTACCCTTCTTTGCAAGCGTTAAAAAGTCTCTCTATTAAAGGAGGTGATGGTGATATTCAATTCCTTGATGACGAACAGTTGGGTGGGTGGGTTACTCTAGAATATAAGTACGGATAGGTGATTTAAATTGGGGTTAGTGATTAAAAAATTAGAAGTTACCTTTCTCTGCAAGCTTTAAAAGTCTCTATATCAAAGAAGGTGATGGTGATATTCAATCCTTTGATGACGGACAATTTGGGTGAGTGGGTGGGTCACTTCAGATCATAAGTACGGACGGGTGATTTGAATTGGGGTTTCCGCCCACCCGCCCAAGTATTGGTGATCCAGAAATAGGAGTTTCTCTTCTCTGCTCACGTTAGATGTCTCAATATCAAAGGAGGCGATGGTGATATTCAATCGCTTGATGACGTAAATTTGGGCGGTTTGTTGGGTCACTCTAAAACATAAGTACGAACGGGTGGTTTGAACTGGGGTTCCCGCCCACCCACCCAAGTGTTACTTATCAAGAAATTAGAAGTTAACCTTCTTTGCAAGCGTTAAAAGTCTCTATATCAAAGGAGGTGATTGTGATATTCAATTCCTTGATGACGAACACTTGGGTGGGTGGGTGGGTCACTACAGATTATAAGTACGGACGGGTGATTTGAATTGGGGTTCCCGCCCACCCGCCCATATATTGGTGATCCAGAAATAGGAGTTTCTCTTCTCTGCTTTTTTTAGATGTCTCTATATCAAAGGAGGCGATGGTGATATTCAATCGCTTGATGACGGAAACTTGGGCGGTTCGTTAGGTCACTCCAGAGCATAAGTACGGACGAGTAGTTTGAATTGGGGTTCCCGCCTACCCACTCAAGTGTTAGTTATCAAGAAATTGAACATTTATCTTCTCTGCAAGCATTAAAAGTCACTATGTCGGAGGAGCTCATGCTGATTCCAATCTCTTGATGACCAACACTTGAGTGGGATACCCCAATTAATAATTACCATTGAGTAGTTTGAACTGGAGAGCCCAGTCACCAGGGATTGGAAGTTTTTTCTCACCGCAAGCGTTACAAGTCTCTATGTTCAAAGAGAAGGTAGTGATATCAATAATTGACGACCAACACTTGGGTGGGTGGGCGGGCACCTAGTTTACGATTGTGGGGCGGGTGATTTGAATTGATGTGCCCCGCCCACCCACCCAGTGTCTCTGATCTAGAGATTGGATATTTTAACCACTTTTAGATGGTTTCACTGCTGTATAACTGACACTTGAGCGGGGTGGGCGGGCACTGTACAATTGTGGGCGGGTGCTTTATGTTTGTGATAAAAAAATAACCACTGCGCATCATAGTAAATGAAAGAATGGCATTCACAAGCAATGAATTCAAGGAGTATTGTGAGTTCTCCCTAGGACAATAGACAAATAGAAAGACTGCCCCAACAATTGACAATGACAGATAAACACAAGAGTTAAAAAACAATTGACAACTCGTAAAATTTTTTCGTAAAAATTGACAAAATCAATAAAAACAAAGTTTGATATAATGCCCGCACTTAATCACAATAGCATGACCAACAAGGCGCAAGTTTTTAGAGACGTACATACACTAGAGTCAACTAACAACAATGAACATAAACACATTTTAAAAACTGCTCTACTAAAAAACTTTACAAAAAAGATATAGTACAATTAACAACTTGCTAAAACTTTCCAAAAATAAGGAGTCAGCAACTATCATCTCCATTTTAAAACCTGGCAAAGATAAAATGTTGTTACTCAATTACAGGCCCATTAGCTTCCTAAACGTTTTGAGTAAACTCGCTAAAAAAATTGTTTTAAAAAAATGGATCAGTATGACCAAAAGCACAAGATATTTTCAACAAAGATTATGTGACCACAATGCTGCTATTTGATTGAAAAAGTGTTTGATAAAGTATGGCAAATAAGATTCATTCATTATTATTTTAATGACATCATTTATTTCATAAATACATATCTTAAAAGACGTTTGTTCTCTCTCAAAGTCAATAAAAGCTCCTCAGCAACACAAATCTATTACCGCTGCAAATCCCAGAAAAAAAAAATTCCATTAGCTTCCATTTTGACTAAAATATTTGCCTTAAACAAATAAAACACTCCCAAATTGTAATTGAAATATTGCAAATGTTTTACCTAAACCTAAAGTCAAGTTTAATTTTTCAAATTATAGACCAATTGCATTATTGTATAATCTGTCAAAAATATATTAATTATCACATTGTCAAGTTCTTAGAACAAAATAACTTCATATCAGATACTCAATATGGATTTCAATCAAAATGTTCAACAACAGATTTTCGGATTTATGTTAATCATAAATAAAACTCTACTTTAGACAAGCAAGGAGAAAATTTTGCAGTAGCTCTAGACATTTCCAAATCGTTTGATAGGGTATGGCATTCTAATCTTGTCATCAAGCTCTATTGTATAAGTCTTAATAAAAAAAACTGTAAATCTCATCAATAGTTTTATTGACAATAAGAAAATTATAGTTAAAATTGATAGTTTTAACTCTGACTCCAAATAAATGCTGGTGTTCCTCAAGTTTTTTGCAAACTTTATTTTTTGACTTACATTAATAAACTTCTTTAAATATCTTAAAATCTTATTCAAAGTTTTGCAGACAATAGCACCCTTTATACTTTATACTTTCCAAAGTCCATATCGATAATTAATTAGTTATGGAAAATATTGTAAAGTATCACATTTAATTATTTTGCACCAACAACTTGTAACTGAATAAATATTTTATACAAAACCATGTGAGGCATAACATAAATATAGTAGTTTGGGACGATTTTTTTTGCCTTTCTAGCTTTATCGAGAATCATGTTTTTTTTATCTTTGAAGTGGCCATTATGGGTAACCTTGAAAAGTATAGAAATGATGTGTCGTCAGCATATTGAGACATTTATACCCCTTGCGTCCATCCCAAAAACATATCAGCGACAAACAGATTAAATAAAGCCTTGAGATATATATTTTAAGCTCAGTGTAATTTTGGATTTTGTTCAGGATCACCTTGCACAGAAGACTGAAAAATTGGTAGTTTTTGAAAAACTTCCGGTTTTTTCCCAAGTTTTGGGATGTTTATCACAAGTAAGCCTGTTCATTCTGTAAGAAAGTGCCCAGTTTGAAGAATCGCATTAGCAATGTTGGTGAACGTCATTATTGCTTTATGAAAGAACGATTGTAGAGCTCTGTTTGTTATTTTGTTAAAACCAAAAACAGACCGAGTTTTAAATCTTTTTATAATTTTTTTGATTTGAAAAGTTCTAACACTTTCTAGCAGCGCGTTGTTGTCAGCGGCTTCCTAAAAACTTTTGATTTTACAGTGAAGCCTTTTGAGAGGAGGGCATTGAAGTTAGAGACTGTCAGCAAATGCTTCGGCCTTAAATACACTATTTAAACCCCATTTTTAAAATAAATGGCTGGATGGTAATTCCACGATAGTTCAAACAAATTTTAAAAAATGTCACATTTTGGTACCCCAAACATGTGTACAATTTGAGCAAAATCAGAGATGTTGTTGTGGGGACATTTGTCCAAACTTACCTTAGAATGAAAACTGGTCTGTTTACTCCTCTGTGACCGATTTTAATGTGTTTTTTAAGCACAACTTTTTGTGTAAGTTTGGCCTTCCTCACTGTGAAGCGAGATTAAGATCTCACGCCTTTTGCCACTGATGCTTGGCGGCATTTCTACTGCAGATCAATGCCTTACTGTCCCGGGCTAATCCAAGAGGATTATAGGCGCAAACCTAATAAGTTTCAAAAGCTTTTTTTGTCACTTGAAAAAATTGTTTGTAGTCATAAACTCCTCGGCTGTTCTTACTGCGGCCAGCCTGCCGGTCCGTATGTGTGTGTACAAATTTTGCTTCCTCCCCAGTTTATCTCTTACCTGAGAGCTCTACTAGTACTGGTTTGTGGTGGAGCTAAGGTCATTGATAACTTGTACGTTGATTTGGAAGTTGACCAGTATTGATACGTCAAAAACGTGCCCTTGATTAGGAAGGACTGCATCGAAATTTACCGGTCTGATTCATGCCAATGCAATCTTGATTGTGCTCATCACTATCGCATTTAATTTAAGCCAGATCATGTCGGAGGTATTCATTCGGAGTGATCCAATTTTTCGAAGATTAGTGTTCCACGCTTCATGGGTACCACCGATGTTCCCAAACGTATTTGAGGGTTTCAGCGCTTCATCTAAAATTCATTCATTTTCGTTGAGATTTTATTTATTTATTTATGCTTTTTACGGCTTTTTTACATCGCCACAGTAAGTCTACGACTTGTTTAAAGTGGTTTGATGGGACCAACAGCTTAAAACGTGACTTCCGAACCACGCTGGTAGATAAAGAGCAAGTTATCATTTCAGTCATATTTCGGGGATCGAACCCCGGACTGCTCGCATGATATGCAAGTGCTCTACCATTTGAGACCATTTGCTTGCTGCTAATGCTGCAGGTTAGAACGTATGAAAGTCATATGATAGTAAGCAAAATATTTGTTCTAAGTTTTCCAAATATTCAATATTTTTAGTTCAGGTTCTTCGCTCATTTTTCATTTTTTCTGTGATATTTGATAGCTCAAATTCAATCTTAAAATAATTGTTTTCTTGTTCAGTATTTTGCAATTTACTAAACAAAAATGTTAATAAAACATTAATACAATTTCAAAATATTCATAAAACTGATTTACAATCGACAAAACTATAAACGTATAAAATTTACCTCTACTATAATGTCAATGTATATATTACCGCAATTATAATCCACGTCCGTATTTCATTCCCGATAACGATTGCAGATATCCTTATACAAAGTGATGATAAAACCTCTTTTTATTATAATCATTTATATCTTTCGAATGCACTATAAAACGTTTAAATATCTATTCATCTAGATATAAAATAATACTTCGCGCCCATTTAAATAGATAATATCAAACAACTACCCTACGTAATAAAAAAAGGAATGATTTAATTTTATATTTGTATATGCGTTAAGTGGACACCGGAAGGATGACTTTAATTAGATTAAATAGATGGAAATCGCAAGTAGTAAAAGATTTTTGGGTTGGGTTTTTATGTTTAATACTCTTAAATTTATGTCTAATAAAACACACGTGTGATAAAATTGGATTAAGTTAAATGTTTTCGTTGTTATTTGTTCTTCCTGTAAATATAACAATATATAATGAAAAACATTGTTGTTAGAATGTATAGGCAGCCGACGCTATTGTAAAACAGAACACGTTCGAGACATTTACATACAAGATGAATATTTGATGAGCATCAGATAATTTGATAGAAAATGATGTAGTTGACATCAAATACAGTAAAAGCACCTTGTGGGTTCCTTATAGTAGCGTCTTTGTTAAGGTATGATGGTGTGGTGCTGAGTCTCACTAATCTCCATTATGTACATTGCATCACCTGCTTATAGAGGCCCTTTTGTCACCTGCACATTATTGCAGCAAAGTGAATGCACATATAAACGCACTCGAAGTGAGAGCCAAAGAGGGTATTATGTTGCATGTTATTATACAGTCCATTTTGACTTCGCTACTGTTACCTTCCTTCAATAAATTCAAGCTGCAAAATTGCATTCTAAATTTAAACATATTTTAAATATTTTGAAAGATTTATGCCGTGCTTAATTAATTGAAGTGGCGACGTGATATATCCTCCGGCACCCAATTAGCTCGCTTTTAATAACATTAGATTAAATAAATCAATTAATGCATTTATCGATTAATGGTTTTTTTTAATGGGGTCATTTTATGTTTACAAGTGCGCGTAAACATATCAACAAGTGCTTGAATAATTCAATTTAATATATATTAACTCGGACTTTATTTTCCCACGTAATCCAGGATGTTGCATTGTTTGGAAGGGTTAAAACCACATAATGGTAGATAAAAGAGATCGTATTTCTAAATATATTTATTTACCTTTTGTAAACATCTTGAAGGAAGAGTATCATATTACGAAATAGAATATGTTATGAATTAAATCGACCTTTTTTTTTATTATAAAGCATGTTTGTGAAGTTACCTACAACAACAAAAAAGGTTCTATTTTTTCGTGCAAATAAAGTAGAATTTAACGACTCACCTTAAGGGGGAAAAAGGGAACATGTGTTAGCCGTAAGTTTGCTATTTGAATGGGCCATTGTCTGGATAAGTATGGATTAGTGGGTGGATATGGTTACTTTTAAGTTTGCATATTGTTTGCAGATTATGTTTTATAGTAGTAAGTCATGCTTTTTGCATTGTATGTCAAGATTTAATGCTTCTCATGGTTGTAAGCATTCAAATTAGTCGTGCAATATCATCTGCATAATTTATTATTTACAAAACATAAAAAATATATTTAATTTTATTTTGTGAATACAGATGTCATTAATATTAAATAAAATTAAGAACATTAAATTAACAAATTGAGTAAATTTAATTTAAGTACTGTACATAATCAGCCATTTAGTGAGTTAACATTTAATAGCAATCGTGTTGATTTAAACTTGCCCATAAAAATTATTAATTGGAATAGCCGTAGAAATTGTTCGAACGTGATTAAAATTGCTTCAATTAAAATCGCTTGTTATTTCTTTTTTAATAGTATTTCACGCGGAAACGATTTCAGATATTTATCAACATTGCGCACTAAATAAAATCGTGTTGATTATTATAATTACAGATTACCATAATGTATGAGGCTTATGTCCTGCAGTGGACTCAAACGGCTGAAAAGTATAATGTATTTATAATCGTTTTTGCTTGTTAATACTAATTTTATTATAAATTAATCAAAAAATATTAGATGTGAAATATGATTAAGTAAATAGATATATTTATAATAGTTGCTTTTAGATAGAATAATATTGTTTGCAATTAATTATATTGGGTTATAGCAAACTTTGTAGAAATTATTAGGTAATAATAATAATAATACTATACAATTATTAGATAGTAAATAGTAATCATAATTTCTTGTCTTATTATAGTGTTGGAGAAATGTTTTGATAAAATGAATATTTTTTAGTAATTTTAATAATGTTTCTGATGGCAATCTCTTATATATAATTATTGAATTAATCATTTTGGAACCATTATAGAAAAGCTGTTTTAGAAAATCATAAAAAATAAGGAAGTACTGGATTATAAAACACATCAGCTTCAGTTCTGTGAAGCTTTCTGCTACATTAAACTTCAGAAATGGGGTAGCGGTTTTTGTCGCAGTCATATGACTTTTTTTCGTTCGTCTCTTAGCTTGTCTTTTTCAGTTATGATTTTCCCCAACACCTCCTTTGCTATTTTTCAGCTTTCTACACTTACTAACATTACCTCGACTAGATTCTCTCTTGTTATTGTAGTACCTGTTTCGGATTTAATTTTCTCTATGTTTGGATTCCACTTTTGACACTCAAACATGTGTTCGGGGTCATCTTTGTAGTACATACATTGCTCATCCTGTTACAGTCCGCACTTTTTAAAATAAGTGCCAAAACACCCATGATCAGTCATCACTTGTTTTAAGTGGTATCTTGGATTGCTCTCTTTTCTATCGTACCATGTGTCAATGTTATTTATAAGCGTCTTTGTCTATTTGCCCTTAATGCTTTTGTTCCACATGTCTTTAGTGTGTTTTTTCTTTTTAGGGTTCTTCTTTGGATTTTTAGAAAGTTGTTTCTCTTTCCGTTGCTATCAGTTTAGGTATTATTCCTGCTAATATCCTTGCTGCCAGCTGTCTTTTCAGTTTTTCAAGCTTTTTCTGTATGCCTTTATTTCCCAGTGCACTCTTCCATACTTTGGCACCATATAGAATCACCTACTCCACAACTGATGCTAGCATCCTTTTTTTGATAGGGATAGGATAGGATAAGTTGTTAACGCTGGAGAATTTCTTTGTTGGGCCATCACAAGCCGCTTAGATGGCGCTAGCAGTAACAAATAATATAATATAGAAGGAACACTTGATTGAGACAACGGAGACGAGCCAAACGTTGCCTCGGGTGGGCATTCGTCAATATTCGTGAGATATTCGTCTACAATGCGTACGTCTAAGATATTGCAACGCGTGCCTTACTTCGTTTTTATTAAAATTATTATTTTACATATTATAATTTTAACAAAAAATAAAACATGTTTCTGGTCAATGTTTAAACTTTAAAACAAAATAGGAATTGATTGAAAGTTAAAAAAAATGTTGTGTATTGCTACTACTACTTCATAGATAAGTTGTGCAATTAACTTATCTATGAAGTATTATAGACCTTTTAAAAGTTCATATGTTCTTACATTCGTAAGCACAACAGAACTTTGCCATTTTATACATAATAATAATTGCAAAAAACACTATAAATGTGCGCCTGACTACGTGCGCTAGACGTAACAAAAATATTCGGTCTACCACACCGTTAAAAAAAAAAAAGATAGAATCGTACCAAGACTCACTCACGGGTAAGAAAGTAAACAAAGTTTTCTTTATAAATATATCTGATAATATATTTATATCATTTATATTATACTATTTAATAGTGCTTTTGTGTATGCTGTGAGTTTTGTGGTAAAAAATAGTGGCAAGAAAAAGTCTGTCGGTTCTAGAAGTAATAAAACTAGACTGTATAAAATGACAATAAAGCAAAGCAGGAATCTTGTGTTAAATTACAATGTAATTCTCAAGATGATGATATCAACAGGCAACACAATAATTCAGTTGAAGACTTTATTTTTGAAAGTTTGTGTTTACCAACAGAACATATAGTTGAGAGGTGATATAAAACTTATATGTAATAGGTTTGCTTTTACAAGAATACCAAACTCGGTGCAAAATCGGTCAACTCATATATATATAATATATAAATAAACAACTTTGATTACTGATTACTAAATAAATAAATTTCAAATTAAATATCGATAGCTGCAATTATGGCCTCGCTAGTTCACGTTCTTTCATGTTGATTATAATTTGTATTTTAATTTATTATACTGGGTCATTAGTCAAAATTACTGGAACACCTAATTAATTCTTCAACCGTAAAATATTTCAAAAAAGTTTTTAAACAAAAGTGGTTAAATTTTAACTAAAAATGTTTTCAATATACAGGGTGTTTATTTTATCGGGAAAATTTGTTAATTTTTTTCTTCAAATAGATCACCCCATATATTTATACATTTTTTGATTCTAATACCTGTATTTTTCGCAATTTTTTTTTTATATATAATACATCATTTTTTAGTTTACATCCTTACTTACTTAGAATTAATCTTAAAACTAATCTTAGAACTAAAAAATGTAAAAATATACATTGTTTATTTTGTTATAGAAATTTGGATTTTTTATTTATTTTTTAAATAGAACACCTTGTATACTTTTACTTTTTTTAATGATTTAATGATTTTTTTGTTATTTCTTTTTGATGTTGTTTTTTTCTTATTTGTTAGGTTAAAATAAATGTGTATGTTTGTAGAAAAATGTTCTTTATTTGAAGTTTAGGAGTTTGCTTATACATAAATCAAAGATGGTGCATTATATGTATAAAAAAAATAATCTTAAAATCAATAAATGTAAAAATATACAAGGTGTTTTATTTGAAAAAAAAAAGTTTACCAAATTTCTACAAAAAAATAAATGTATATTAATAATATTTTTAATCAATAGTTTCTTTAAAACCAAACAACTTTTTTTAAATTTTTTTTACGGTTAGAAAATTATTTAGGTGATCCGGTAATTTTGACTGACTGTATAAATAGTATATGAATAAATAAATAAATTGTTTATTTTAAATTCTACATAGTTATGGAAGTTATGATTATAATATTTATAATTTGCAATCCTGTTTTGGCTAGAGACAATTTTAAATTCGTCAACAGTTAATGCTGACGCATGCATCATACATAATATGAAACAATCATGTCTGAAAAGATGCCTTGATGCAAAATTACTTGCAATCGCATTGTCAATCTAGCTAAGCTAGCATTCCCAAACTTGTACAGGTGGAAATTTGAAAATTGACTCAGAAATTAGACTTGGTCTTCATAGCGTTGTAATATTAAAATGTGCTGCTTGAGAAAACACATACAAAATTCAAACAGAAGAATGGTTCCCAGACCAACAAAATATCAATAAAGCACTTATTGACACTTCTGCTGTCTAGGCCACTATGTCATTTAAACATACAAAAGAATTTTTAAGTGTGATGAATGAATTATTGCCCTATCGTCTGCAAACTGAGCAAGAATGGTTCCATTAGTGATTGCCCTGATATCTCCGACATATTATATAGAACAGGTGATAGTATCGAGTCTTGAGAAACACCGGCTGTCATAGGTTTAACTGAAGAAAAAGTGTTGAGATGAGGGTATTTTGCTCAATATAGTTTGGCTATCAGGCCATCGTGCCATACCTTGTCGAACGCTTTCTCTATGTTGAAGAAAACGGCGCCGGTTGAATTTTTGTTGTTAAATCTTTTGGAAATGTGATCTGCCACTCTTGCCAGTTGGTGAATGGAAGAGTGTTATTTCCTAAAGCCGTGCTGATGCTTTGAAATTACTTGTTTAATTTCACTGTAGTTGTTTAAGTAAATAAGTATAATTTTGTCTGCTATTTTGCTCAGAGTTGGTAGCAAGCTTATTGGACGGTAATTCTGGGGAAACGATTTTGGCTAGTTTGGTTTGAAAATACAACAATTATGGCATGTTTTTATTTTTGTGGGAAATATCCTTGTCTTAAAAAGCCATTTATGATGTTAGTAAAACCTACTATGGCTTTCCTTGGTAGGTTTTTCAGTGCCGCATTTGAGATATTATCATATTCGGGAGCTTTATTAAAATTAGTGTATTTAATTGTTTTAGCCACTTCCAAAGGGTTTGTAAAAGATATTGTTTTGTCTTTGGTGTTGTTTTCATAATACTCTAGCTCTCTTTCCACATCTTCCATTATGTCAACATCTAAGATGTTGTATGCCGGACTAAATTGGTCTTCTGGAGACAAAGCAATAGCTTCGGTTTTATCTAATATGGTGTGAGCTAAGCTATTTTGACCGTAGATAGTGGGAATGGTCTTTGGCTTTTTTCTTAGACATTTAGATATGTTTCAGGTTTTGAGCATTTTGTCTTCTGTTTGCTGAAAATAGGTTGTGCCACTGTTGGTTCTTGAATAATTTTATTTCCTCTTTTACTTTGTTTTCCAATCTGTTTTAAGTATGAGGGAAGTCCAAGTGGGTTGTTATCTTTTATGATGGTATTGCTAGTAGCTTTATCTTGAGCAGTTTGAATAGAGGAAGTTAGGTTTTTGACAATTGCGTTTATATCCAGTGTGAAAGAGATTTTTCTAAACGGGCCAAGATTATTTTCAACAAACAGATGAAACTGTTTCCAGTTCGTTTCCTTTTTAGTTGTGTTCAGTTTTCTTACAAAACTTTCAAGTATTGTTAATAGGACACAAAGGTGGTCTGAATCCATTTTGTTGTATACTTCAGAAGTGGTGGCGTTGTGTATGCTTTTTGACAAGGCAATGTCAAGTATGTCGGGCGAGTGACTTACATGGCTATAATACGTTGGTGCAGTTAGACTGTGCATGGATAGGTTGTTTTGATCTATAAATTTAATTAGAATCTTGCCTTTGGTATTTGTGGCGCGGAAGTTCTATGCTAAGTGTTTGGAGTTGAGGTCACCTCCGATAAGAGTGGGAATATTATTTTCAAAAGTCATTTTTAAATCATTTACTATTAGTAGTTTTGTTAATGGTTGATACACCGAAAGAATTTTGATTTTCCCGATACGGGAAAGGTTGATGATTACCCTGGTCGCTTCCAAGTTGGTAAAGTTTGGAATTTCAATTTCTGAATAGTCTATTGTTCTCTTGATAATTATAGCTGTGCCACAGCCTTGGTTTATTCTGTCGTTTCTATATATATTGAAGTTGGGAAATTTTGGGTGGTCTTTGGGTTTTAACCCGGTTTCTGATAATAATATCAATGTCGTGTTCCGAAATAAATAATTTAAGTTGTTTGGAATATTTAGCATTGCAGTTGGTTTTCAGTGTTCTATTAATATAATATTATTTTGTGCTTCTATTATTGGAGTTGATTTTTGAGAAAAACGACCAAGATCAGTTTTAGTAAATCTTTGTTGTTGCTGCTACTATTGATGGCATTTGTGAGTTCTAATTTGAGATTGAATTTCACTTTGATGGACGGTGCTGATTGTTGTTGCGGCTGCACAGCTATTGCGTATGACGTAAGTTGTGAGCGTGGTTACATAATTAACTTTTTCAAAAAGTTGCCCTTTAAGTTTTGCTTTTATTTTTATTTTCTGGTAAACCGGACATCTTTTGTAGGTCGCGGGGTGGTTACCACTGCAGTTGGCACAGAGAGTTTTCTTCCTATCTGCAGAGGTAAAATGGCATTGTGCTGATGAATGAATCTTGGCGCATCTAACACACACCCAATCGTTGGTGCACATTGATGCAGAGTGTCCACAGGCTTGACTGCGATGGCAATAAGCCGGTTTGCCAGACTTAAACTTAACCTTAACTTTGAGGCCAAAAATTTTGGTTAAATTCAAAATTTCGTTGCTTCTGTCGTTTTTATTTAATTGTATGTACAATTTATTGTAGGTTCTTGTTTAGTTATGCAACTTGGAGATTGCATTTACATTATATCTTTTTACCTCCAGCGCTTTGCTCATCTTCTCGCAGAAAACATCATCTGGTACGTAATGCACAAAAAGTGTAATATATAGCTGTGCAGAAGTTAGTAGTCTTGTAACTGATTTGGAACAAGGGCTATACCACATATTTAATCACCATGACAACTGTAAGGAACTATGTTGGAAATATCACTTTTGCTGATATCTCCAACATAGGAATTAAATCAAGCCAAAACAAGTGGCCTCTTCAGATTCATTCAAAGTGCTATAACAAATAATCTAGCATAATTGTTCATAAATATTGTGGCATAATTTAATATAGAAAAAACGATCAACATAACAAGTAGAGGATCATATTATACTAGAACTTATTTAGCAGCTCTACATTACAATAAAGGTTTTATGCACCTAGTCAAGAAAAATATTTTAAATTATATAAGGAAAGACAAACTAAATACAAAAAAAAATTGCCATAACCTCATGTTGGTAAAAAAACCAAAAACGTGTAAAGCAATAAATAAATAGACCAATGGCTGAACAACCATTAATAGCTCAAGCTGAAATAGACACATAATGTTATCAAATATTGGATAGCTTGCAAATTACACCGGATGTTTAACATTTGATCAGCGTTGATACTGAAGGACAATTTGAAAACCTTATATATCGGTCCCAAAGAATGTTTAGGTAAACGGCTTCAAATTTTGGTTTAGTCTGTAATAGCCGAGAATGGACGTCATGCCATACATTAATAAAACCAATTTTGAATCTTCAAAATTATTATTCCGATGCATTCCATTACTTTTCCACATTGCACACAATGTGGAAAAGTAATGGAATCCGTTGCTATTGCAAAATTTGCCAAAGAAACTGAGTTGAAAGTGTGTTCAAGGCATTCATAGGCATTAATTATGGGATTCTTGAAGTTTTATGGCCATGAGTCAAGTGTACGGAATGAAAATTTGTTTTTGTTCAAACCACTAAAAATGCCTTTCTTTATCCTGATTATCTAAATTTCTTAAGGTTTTTTCGGTAAGAAAAAAATTTCTTCTAATTTTTTCCTAAAAATAAAATCCTTAAAAAGTTACAAACGATCAAAAAATGTAAAAACTTAAAAAAAATTTCAAATTTTATTATTACTCGGAATTGACTCACTGAAAAAAACTGAAAAAAATCACATAATCAGGATTCATGTAGAGGAAGGCATTTTCAGTGGTTTGAAGAATAGTACAGTATGCTTAGAAGAAACAAATGGTACTCTTCACTTGTAGAAACGCCATAATTACTTTCAAGTACACTGAATTTTTTAATTAAAATCTTATAACTAATTGAAACAATTACTTAAAAAAAAAACTATTTATCACGTTTATTATTTTTGATACGTTACTAATTCTGACTCTGCTAGAGTTTTTAATATATTAGCAATGTGTTTGAATGAAATATAAGCCTGATAAAGACTTTGTAATTATTTCACTTTTATTTTAATGATTTGTCAAAAATAACAGTTAATAGTATTTAATTTTTTTTTTTTTTGATATTTTTGTTATTTTGTAGTATTTATCAATGAATCAAAAAATGTATTAAAAGAACAACCAAGAAAAAAAAAAGAATAATAAATAGTGAATATACATATTAATATATAAAACATAATTTTTTTGTGTTTTTTTTTATTTGATCTGTATTTGCAAAAACTGAATCTAGAATTCAATTAGCATAAAGCATAAAAATAATAAAACAATTTACTATGTATTTAATCACAAATTTATTCTTACTATTATAATTCGTAAGATTAAATTTGTGGTAAAAAATATAGTAAATTGTTTTATTATTTTAATAAACATGAATTATCACGTAGAACACAACTATCAATTATATTAAAAAAATACTATATTGCAATACGGCGATCAGGTTTAGAGTAAAAGGAAAAATTTAAAAATTAAATACAGACGATTTTATTATCTTATAAATGCAATAACGTATTTAATACTAATTTAATCAACATTTTTTAATATAAATGTTTTTAAATTATAAAATAAAACAAAATAAAGATTTTGGCTTTTAAATTACCTTTTGTTATTTATCTACCTCATTAAAAAATGTTGTTATCAACTTTGATAGATTATGTTTTTTAAATATTTAAAACATTTTTTATAAGTTTTATAGTTAGGCTATAGTAGGCCCTCGATTATAGTTTGCCAAAGATTCCCCTCTTGAGAATTCCTATCACTTTCAGCGCCCCGACCCGCTGCGCGCCGGACGAAACAGCCAAACGTAAAAATCATTTTGATATATGTGCAGATACGGGATATTAAAATTAGACAGTACCTGTTCTTGTTGGAACGCTAGCTATCTCCTACAGGGGTCACTTCACCACCCGAATGAAATAATGTGTGCGTAATTGTATTAATGAATGTCTATCTATCATACCGTTTCTAGGGGTGCGACATCTACTACAATAACGTTGAACTTCTTAGTCAAGAAAAATAAACTACATCGCAATGCCATTTTTAAACTAACATTGGTTCTTATGGGACAAAACGCCATCCAACTCAATATCCAAACGATACGATTTCTGTCATCACATATTTTATATGTTGAACTACATACAATATTCTATGTCTTTATGCTTTGACTTAAAGATTTGCAGTTATATTTAACGAGTAAAAAAATAATAAAGCATTAAATAATAACTTCACTTTTTAAAAATTAATTGAGAAGAAACAACTTATCGGATTATATTTTTAAAAGTTTGAGGACACTGGTTGGACTTTCTTCTATATTGTGTAAAAATTTTATTCAATTATATTTAGGCGTTTTCTTGCTGTGTTTTCTCCTGTAAACCCTTATAATAACGTAACTATTCTCCAGCCTTAATAATAATAATTTGTTGACAGCAATTGTTACCTTTGCTGCCTTGTTGTGTATGTAAGTAATATGCGGCACAAAGCTTAGGCGTTCATCAAAAATTATTCCTATGTATTTTATTCTTTTTAAGCTTTTATATTTTTTCCTTTGGTTTTAATATTTACTTCAGTCTTGTTTGCACAATTCTTGATACTTGCTTTCCATCCATTATATAATTTGCTCGATGCTGTCTTCTACTTTCGCTTTCTTGTAGAACATAGTTGTTTTTTTGTTTTGGCTGTTGCTACAACAGCCACGGCGTCGGCAAATGCTATCTTTCAGCATTTCCAATCTGAGTAGATCATTGTAGATAAGGTTTCACAATAGTGGTCCTAGAACCGATCCTTGGGGTACCCCAGCCGTCATCTTTGCTTGCTCTTCCGGTTCTAACTCCACAACTCTGTCTTTTAGATAGTCCTTTTCAGTGCATTAAGTATCACTTCCCAAAAAACAGAATTAAACGCATTTTTGACGTCTAGCGTTGCTAGCGCACAGTACTTTCTGTTTTTGCGGTTTTTGCCTTTTCCTTGATTGCTCTTTCTACTACCTGTTTGGCCGCCTTTATAGCCAATTTACCTTTCCTGAATCCATGTTGGTTATTAGCATACCCCCGGTTTCTTACATTTCTTTCAATAGTCTTTTTGCTATAAATTGTTTAAGAAGCTTCCCAAACGTATTTAGCATGCACAGCGGCTTATAAGATTTGTTTCCTGGATTAGGTATCAGTACCAGGCAGGTAGCGCTTACACATTTTGGAGTATTCTTTTGTTCATTACGTTCATGATCATTTCTGGCTTCAGTTCTACTACTTTCTTGACTATTTCAAGTAATATTCCGTCAACCCCCTATGCCTTTTTCAGTTTAATCCTAACTATCTTTAACCTCTACTTCTGGCCACTGATTTATTTTCCTTTGTGGAAATAAGGTGTTGTATATCTTTCTCTTCCCTTCCAATTCCATCTTCTCGGATAATAATTTAAAATTATTAAAAAAACACAAGTCACAAGTTCTGTAGGCATTTAAAACTAGAAAATGGCCTAGATTATATCTGGACACAAATCTTAATAAAAGCAACTAGCGTACCACAAAACTGAATGCTAAACAAGCAAAACAACAAAACTGATATTGATAGCAGTATGGCTTTGTAAAAATACCTACCTACCTACCTTCACTATAGGTGGTCAAAAAAGTGATCAAAACTATTAACAAACAGTAAAAGCTAATAAAACGTTGTTCTAAAATTAAAATAAAATGCCGTCAATTCAGTATCATGGGATAAAATAAAGATCATACCCAACTTTTACAGATCACCAATTAGCATAAAGATAAAAACATACAAAAACCGGCTAATCAAAACGCAGAGGAAAATGCTATGCTGTGTATTTACTCAAATTTACGAACGTTTAGATAAGGGTATCTACCCCGAATCCAAAAGCCATCCGTAAAAGCTGTTCCAAAATATGCAACAGTTTTAAGTGCATATAAAAAAAAGTTGCCAGATCTGTTAATAAACAAGACTGGGCTTTCTGTGGACATAAAGGATTTATTTGTGCTGCTCTCTGTATTCTCGTACTTTTGCTTAGTTTGGTTTGGAGCAAAGTCATCTAACCCGGCAGTGACCTAAAAAAGTCTTAGTTATTGGACGTTAAATGACGCTTGGAACAACCAAATAAGTGGTCTTTTTAAAGCTTTGCCTGTGTAGTTAGTAGAGGCAAATCATACTACGCTTCTTCCTCAAGGCTCTCAATGTCTTAGACAGTTTTGGCGGATCAATAATGATCAAAACCGATTTTGTTGATAGTGTTGAGCGTTAGCAATTCAGTTGTCCAGGTGGCAGATCCAATTTGCGTGCAGTCTGATTTGGAACTAAATGTCAAATTGTTTTCCGCGTTGAAGCTTCAGATGGTGGAGGCGCCTATGTCCTATCCGTACTTAGGCAGGCTTCTCTCAGCCGCCTTCGTGACAGCAACAAAAAACACATTTCTGTTCTGGATATAGTTATAATTTTCCTAAGACATTTGCTAATCTTCACATCTTTTAGTGTTTCATTAATTCATTCCACGTGACAGAGATAAACACATTTTTTATGTGCAGTATTACCAGTAACCAGTATATTTTAGACTAAATTTCTAAACCTCTCTTTAAGTGCAACTTCACTTCGTGCAATCATCTTCTTATACATTTTACCTACTGAGTTGAGTAGACAGATTGGCCTATATTTTGGTTGCTTTTCCACTTCGGGTTTTCGATAAAAACTAACCTTTTTCTCCTTTTTTGCGTATGGAAAGTTACCAGCCATAAACTTGTTGTTTATTATTTTGAGCTTTTTTTTTTAGGCAAACCTAACTAATTCCGTTATAGCGTTATTGGCATGAGGTCAGAGCCTAGAGCTTTGTTGTCGTTGCAGTTTTGAAGCGCTTCTTCTATTTTTTTCCTCGTGAATAGGTCTACGTCTCTGTCTTCAAGTTCTCTGCTCTGCCAATTAGTGGGTTGGCATGTAGAAAACAGCTCAGTGCATTTTCTTGTTCAGCTTGTTGTAGCAAGTTCAGCTTTTTTGCTAGAATCTAGAAGGCAAACTCCCACGTGTCGTTATCAATCTCATTGCAAACGCATACGTTTTTCTAAGCATCTTATTTGGCTTTCAAGATTGTATTTTTAGTTGTTTTTGTACTAGAATTACCTTTGCGACACTCTCGACGAAGCTCTCCACTGCACTATTTTTCTACATCTAATTCCTTAGTTCACCAATAATAAACTGCTCTGTTACATTTGATTGGCCTTTTTTTACTTTTTTATGGTGGATAGTAAATCACAATTGGGTCATTAATTTCATTGAATTCTTAAACAAACCTCTCTTTGAAAGTAGGTTATAGTTTGGTCTTTATTTTTTACTTTTTTTTGTTTTCTCTGTGTCCTTTTTCATTTTGCTTATATCAAAATATATATTTCAGTGCAGACTGAGGTTCTTTTTCTTCCTCTTTTCAGTTATGTATTTTGTCTATGATTTTATCCGAGCATATAACTGTGCCAATAAATGACTTCAAGGCGCCTCTGAAAAAAATGGATTTATCCCATTCGGTAACTATTGCTTGGTTTAACATAGCTGGATTAGTAAGCTCTCTTTTTTATTCATTGAATCTCACCGCAGTCTTGTTCTTAAGTTGGAGTTAGATCCAGTTTTTGCTGCGCCTTAATACTTTCTCTGAGTTTGTACAGGTATGTTTCAAAGTCATTTATGGTTTTGTTTGACAACCTATAGCAGGAATATATAACTATTTCCGCTAAGACAATCAATTTTGTCTTGTTCCCTTTCTGTTTTTTTTTTCAGAGTGGCCCTTATTGTACCAACTTTTAGCAATTTTCTGGTCTCTTCATTTCCTATTTTTTACTTTAAATAGACCCTGGTACTACCCAGTAGTGTCAAGTTTTTACTGATTAAAAACTCCATCTTTTTTCTTCTTTACCTTAAGCTGGCCTACTTTAAACCTTTTGCAATGCAATCCTGGTGTACAACTCCTTTAACTGTTTTAGTCCTTTAGCAGCTCTCTTTTTAAATGAAATCATTTATCTATCTTTTGCCAATAGATTGTTTTCAGCTCTGCTTTGGTTAGGTTGTGTTTACCAAACATGATTGTGGGTTGCTGTCGATAAAGTTCTCATTCCTTCAGAAAAGTATATCGGAGTCTCATCTTCTTCCATACACCCACGGGATAAAAGGTTCATTCCTATTCTCATTGTATAAAGTAAGCCTTTGCAGTCTGATACAATTCATTTGTGTTACCACGGTTTTAATATTATGCAATGGCCCAATTCCTTACAGTTCCTCCACAGATTGCTGTATTTGGCTTTAAGTCTGTTGCGGATTATTTCCTTTCCGATCTTGTATAAGACCCCAAAAGCAAGTTCTGGTACAGTAATTTCCGCCTTTGCTCATTTTTCTTGCTATGAAGTTTTTTCATATCTCCTGGTCTTTTAGTATCCATACCAGATAAACTTTGCAGGTTGTAGCCACTGTTTCCAGACTGTTTATGCAGGTCATAACCAGTTTGAATTTTATTATTACCGCTCGACTATTTGACATGATGGTTATCGATCTATCCATAAAAGACCAAGGCTTATTTGCCCAAGGCAAAGTAGCAAAATTTGTCTTCCTTGGATTTGCCTTGATTGTTACAAATTGGCTTAATAAACATTTTTCAAATTAGATGGGTCGCAATGAAACGATTTTTTTTTTCAGAACATTCGATTAAAAAAAAACTTTTTTAGTTTTATTATAGTATTTATAAGTATTATGAAGTTTTTTTTTTGAATTTTTGTATTTTCATTATATATTCATAATTTTGACCTTTAACAAATTTTTGATTGATAAAATTTTCGTTTTGCAAAATTACATTTACAACAAAATTAAAGTTTCTTAACGTGAATCGTATTTATATAACAAGCAGGAGAAATGTTAAACAATGACTTTTGTTCAAAAAAAGTTCAATAAATATGTATAAAAGTATATCGTGGACACACTGTATATATAAAATAAAATTAGAAACTTGAATATAACCATAATTGTCAAACTGACTACAATTAAAACTATTATTACAGAAATATTTAACTTATTAATATCAAACAAACAAATGTATAAATAGCTACAATTATAAAACCTATTTTAACCTCCAGCATAAATCAATGTTAGTAATTGCCATCTTTCTATTTCTATTCTGATCAAATGCATCATCGTATTTTATGATATTTTATGTTTACATTAATAATTCATAACTCCCAATGAATTATTAAGGCAATATTGTGAAATATTGCTATTGAAATTCTAAACAAGACAATAATTAACAAGAAAAAAACTCATGTATAATTAATTTAGCACCACGAAACGAAACGGAAAAAATGTTTTTCTTCCGGTAGTTTTATAATTAGACGGTGTTTATAAAAATTAAATATATGCAATAATAAATGTTTGTTATGAGTAACGTAACGTCGGCCAGTATAATTATCTAAAAATAGTTCTAGTTTCATACAAGATTAATGATTATGTATAAAAAAGCTTATCTAGTTTAAATTGTCCCATTTACATCAACACCCACAAAGTATAAAGAAAAAATTGTAAGATTCAGTAATTTAATACAAACAAAATAAGGAGACATTCTAAAATTATCTAATAAATAATATTCATGTGACACTACATCATATCAATTAAAGTGTAACATGTATTAGAGCATGGCATGAAAATGTTGAGATGCCGTCAGCTCGCTTGATATAAGATGCCAGTGATGCAGCCAGCTGAAGGAATCTCTTTTTAAAAAAGATTGTCAACCCATGTGGTTGGTATTAATTAAAAAATGCGTTTAAAAAGCCTGTTGTTAATTAAAAAAGATAATGAGAGTTCTCTCTTAGAGAAATTAACTCGTGAGATATAGAGTTGAGGTGAATTCCACTAATTTAAGATCTCGTAATTTCTTCCGGGTGTATTTTATTTTGGGGTAATTTTTGTCAGAATGGCGGAGCGTCATGCCGTTTGATTTTAAGAGTGAGACCTGTCAGGTTCGGTTCAGTGAGGCAGATATGGGGGGAAACACGTTTGGATTGTGGTTGCTTTGATGTTGATTCTTTTTGATATTTAAATAGAATTTAATTGGTTGATTTTAATTATGTTAATTTCTTATAATTTAGTTATTTTAATATTTAAAATTATATCTAAATCAGTAGTTAAACGATTGATGTGTAATAGTACAATTAAAATGTTTACATTTTTCTAAAATACTCCACCAATACATGAGATTAAATTAGTCTGTTAGACTTACAAGTCCGCCCCATTAGTATAAAGACGCGTCCGAATGCAAAGTTATATTTTGACGTCTGCAAATTAAAAAGGAATTTATTAAGAAAAGGCTAGTTAGCATGCTTATCTCTCATCTTTTCATCGCGGTAACCGCTGTATGCTACACAACAAATTCTGTCAAAATTTTAGTGTAGTTTATTTAAAGGTTAAGTAAAGAACAGTAATAAATTGAAATGTAAGTTTTTATAAACAAAACAATTTTTTTTGGCTGAAAAATAATTTATGTTCCATTGTAGTTGCCTTTTAGTTCGTCACACTTAGTGCAATGTTTTTCTTTTTGATCCCTTCCAAATTAAATGTTTTCTCCAACCTTACCAAATAGGCGATTGTTGCATCGATGATCTCTTTGTTGAAAACAAATTTCATTCCGTCAAGCCATTTCTTCAAATTTGTAAACAAGAAACAGTTGCATGGCTGAAGAATATGAGGAACGTAAAACCAATTCAAAGTCTAACTTATTGATTTTGACCATAGCAACTGCATTTTCATTTTAATTTGGATTATGCTGCGTGTTTCCCAAAAAACTGTAGCTATGATCTTGTTGACCAATAAAGCGGCCTTATTCTTTTTTGGCACAGATTACCTAAAGGAAGCACAATTTAGACTGTTCCTTGGTCTTTGGTGTGTAGTGTTAGATCTATGTTTTGTTCACAATTATATTACAAACAAAGCAAAGGCGTTGATTTGCCTTTTCTTAAGTTTGTAAACTTTTTTTAGCCAAGTTTTTATCTTTTATTAACCTTTGGCAACTTATCCAAGAAGCAATAATTAGATTCTGCGCTTAATTTAGTAAAACCCTTTGTTAGGATCTACATTTTTTGGTACGTTTCTACCATAAACCAAAGCAATTTAACAAGTAGCCAATGACAAGAATAAATGGTTCTCCACAAATCTACAAATCTTTGGGGCAAAAACATGATACATGAATTACATCAGCACAAATTTTGTAAACCTATCAGTAATAATCAACAAAAAACTATTCTGGTTTTTAGACTAAAAAAAAGGTCTTATCAAATCCATTGATATGGTCTAAAATAACATGTCTACAACTTTAAACTTGCCCATAAGTCAAGAGTTAATAACATTTAGATTTTCTGAGCTACACAACTTTTTGACAAATTTCTTGACGTCAGCTCTTATGGATTGTCATAAGTATCTTTCATGAACTCTCTTTAATGTTTTAAAAAATCCAAAAACATGTTCCAAAATTTAAGGTATGTAGTTGGCTCTAATTGCGGCATAGAATAGAACTCTATAAAAGCAAAACAATCTTCCAGTTTTGATTGTTTATTTAAAAATTTGTTTGTCGCTCTCTAGACCACCTCTTCGGCAAATTACTTTACCCAGAGCCACATCCTTCTCCATCTTCTCCCTAACCGGGGCCTATCTGCAGCAGGCGTAGAACGTATGTTCAGGGCAGTCTTCCACTTTGCAAGCTGAACATTCGTCACCTTCTGTACGGTTGAATCTATTAAGTTACGTTCTGAATCATCCGTGTCCGCTTAGAAGTTAGCACAGGTAATAGTCGACATTCAAATTACCTCGTTTTCCTCGTTGTCCACGCAGGTAGGTCTTTAATTATCATCTTAGTCCCGCGTAAAGGTCCTCGAATGTTAGGCATCAGAATTATTAATGCTTTTACTGTTTTCTCCACTTTTTCTACCGTCTTGGCCTATGTGGACGGTTCTTTTGGTGTTCCGATAAACCACACATCAAAGTATTTTACGACGTTCCTTGATGTTACATCGGCATCGCCTACTATCATTAACGCTTTATTAAAAGTTTTTTATTACCGTACAAGATGACGGCCTCGGTTTTTTCGGCGGCTATCTCCAGCTCTAGCCCCTCGATTTCAGCTTTGATACTCTCCACAGCCGTGTTAGTCACCATGACCATTTGCTTTTCCCCGTCGTCCGCAAAGCACAGTAGCATATATCCCCTTGGCATGACTACTACCAGTACGCTGTTGTAGTATATCGTCCACAGTAGAGCACCTAGGATCCAGCATTGTGGTACGACGCACGTAATCAATTTTTTTTTCCCACCTTTTCCTATCAGCAGATCTCTACTATGCAGTTAGCTTTACATTAGTTTGATAAGCCTTTTACTCATTCCCATACTGATCAGCGCTCGTACCACTCCGTTCCACAGAACAGTCCCAAAGACGTTTTTAATGTCAACCGTAGTAAACATGCACATTTACCTGTTTGTTATGTCTTCTACCGTGTCAATTAGCTTTTTCATGACATCAATGGTGCACCTCCTTTTCCGAAACCTAAACTGGCTGTCAAGAAATGTGATTTTCTACTTCTTCCCTCAATCAAAGTATTTATTAGGGAGATCGGCCTATACTTTGGTGCTTTGTTTGTCACTTTTTGCTAATTGTTAAGAAGCACCAGTTTCGACTGCTTCCATACTTCTTGCCCAGTTCAACTTTTAAAAAAGTTTCAAAAATGTTAGCAGTATTTCGGATCTAAACTTGCCATCAAGAATACAAAACTTTATTTTAACTGGTCTTACAGGATTAACCGCTTTGCCGCCACACCAACTGCCACCAATTACCGCTGCCACACTATTTATTGACAAAGCTATACGGGAGCTAAAACTCCAAAGTTTAGAAGATCTAGAAATTGCGGCACAAAAGAAAATAATAATTTCTTTATTATTTTCCAAAACAGAAAAACAAAACGCAAAGCTCAGAAAGTACCTGCTAAAATTCAACAAATACTACCACAAAACCAAAAATAGTTTCTTTAATAATTTTAAGTTTCGGCTCTGGCCTATCAATACAAACTTCTAAAAACATTAAACAAAAAAAAAAATTATAAAGAAATCAGGAAAAAATTGTTCTGAAAGTACGGCAACTAACCTGTCAAAGGAGCTATGCACAGACCGTAAAGAATCCAAAAAACCAGTAAAAGTCTTTTTGCTTAAAAGTAAAACTTTTTGTTTACAGGTTTACCCATAGCAAGACTTAAACGCTCTACTCAACAATTTATAATCAAAAACTGCAACGTCAGGGACGTGAAACTCAAATAAATAATAGAAAATTGCCATCAACATTTTAAAATAATCTTTAAAATCGGACCAATAACGGCCAACCTTGGAAAATCCATTGATAACAGAGCTAAAATAAGCTTTGCCCGCCTCAAACTGCCCAACTTCTGCCTAAAAAAAGACTCAAGATGCAAGCCAGAATCAATCCCGCCTTGTCATTGCCAAAGTAACAAAAGCAGATGCCTAAGTGGGCTACATCAAATCTATCGCTTCTTTCTTGAGAGACTCCTAGATTGTTGAGACAGCTACAAACCTGGATTACGGTCTAAATTGCCCAAACATAAGAAAAAGATTTAGAAATAACTTAATGCAGTAGAATTAAGACACTTTTCACCAAACAAAGTATTACCAAAACACTGCTTTCCTGATCAACAAAAGTTTCAAAACTAATGATCGCCTTAATTTCAGCTTTTGCAGAGTGGCCTACGACAAGTATTATAAAAACTGTACTGCACTATATCCAGCTAAAGAATTCCACCTCTATCAGAGTTGAACCGTTTATGCAAATCACCGCTAAAAAAAACTTCATTTACAAAAATCAGCTCTTAGCCGACGGCATTATTGATCCTAAGCTCGGCTGACTGGTAGTATTTGTGAACAAGAAGCATACTACTTTGAATTTCTGCTTAAATTATCAAAATCTGAACAAGCTTACAAATGATAATTTTGCCGAGATTCTAAAAGAAATCTTTAGAGGAGCAAGTGTGTTTATCAAAATGGATTTGAATACCAAATACTTAAAAGTCCACATAGAACGTTTTTCAAAAACAAATAGCTCCAGTAATACAAGTCGGCCTAAAATTAAATACTTAGGCCAAAAGCAATAAACCTTGTAGGTCAAGTATGTGATCTTGATTTAAAACTACGTTAAACTCACCACCCAAAAGCAACTATAAAGAGTGGTCCATCTAGTAGTATTTTTATAATCATTTATTTTGACAATGACAAGTCTTCCCCGTAGGAAATCTTAACAGAAAGTCAGTATCATATCTCCGCGGAACAAAATGAATCGCTTTACTCTTGAAAAACGTTGAGAAATATAACTTATTTCCAAAACCAATGTTGTGTAGCCCAAACATTGCGTTTATTAAAAAGAAGTTTTGGCCAAAGTAAGGCCCCCACCGCGCGTGCTTGCAAACTTGTGCAAAAAGTGTGTGAGAGAATATAACTGCCGTAGCCGAGATGTGCAACTCAGTCGTGGAACATCAATTTGTCATCAATCTCAACAACTTAACATTTTACGCACTAGCCTGATGCGAATTCACAAAGATCTTGCATTATTCGCTTATAAGGTCCAAGACTTAGCAATGGAAAGCACATGACCAACCAATCGCTTCTCAGTTTGGGCCTTAGAGCAGCTCAAAATGAACAACAATTTTGCTCAAAATGGACAACAATTTTGCTCAAAATGATCAATGATTTTTCTCAAAAATAATCTTTTCTGACGAAGCCCATTTTCATCTCGGTGGCTATGTTAACAAGCAAAACTGTCGCATCTGGGGATCGGAAAACCCGCACGTGATTGTCGAGAAGCCAATGCATTGGCCTATTTTCCTTTAAAAATGCTGCTAGAAACGCTATTTTGGTCAACAATGAGCGCTACAGAAGCACAATAAACGATTTTTTTGTAGCCGGAAATTAAAGACATGAACTTGGACAATTTTTGGTTTCAGCAGAATGGCGCGCCATGTCACACAGCCCATGCCACAATCGATCTTTTGCGCGCCAAGTTTGGTAATCATGTTATCAGCCGTCTCGGCAATGTCAATTAGCTAACTCGGAGCTGCGATTTGAAGCCGTTACATTTTTTTTGTGGAGTGCCGTAAAGGACTGATGTTATGCAACCAATGCATTAACAATTCAGGCCCTTAAGGCAAGCCATTTGTGAGATAGAGCCAAAAACCGTCAACAAGGTTCTGAAAAACTGGGTTAACAGAATGCGCTGTTGCAAAGCCAGCCAAAGTAGCCACATAAACAAAATTGTGTTCCATAAATAATGAGAATGTTTGTTCTTTCAAATAAACCAATAATATACAAAAAAAAATGATTTTTGTTGATTTTTTTAAATTTTTAAAAAAGGACCTCTAAATGGGTTACCCTTTACTTGGCTGCGTAAGTACGTTCCAAAATTTGCTAACATTCAACAAAAAAAGAATAGACCAATAAAATAAAAATATCATACATCTCTGCCAAACTAGATTAAGCCTAAAATTAGTATTGAAGACTTATGCTAACTATCTGAAACTAAGAGCAATTTTTACTAAATCAAAAAAAGATAGAAGCATAGTGTCCTACACCAGCTGCTGCTTTAATCAACAATAACAGCATTACTACATTAACAGGAAAAAGTGCCAAGCAGTCGTATGGACAATCAAGAAACTCTGAGCGTACTTAAAAGTCAAACATATTATTCTACGCACAGACAATCAAGCCCTGGTTTAATTGAATTTGTCATTTTACTCCAATTTTAAATTGTCCATACTAGTAACCATTTAATTTTCAGGCAGAGTACGATTCAAAAAGACCAATTTGTTTTACGCCCACTCCCAACAAGACAAAAACCAATAAAAAACAAATAAAGATAAAAAAAAAGAAAAAGAATAGAAATACAATTATTTTTACCACACCAATGCGCCAATATTGCCAAAAACCTCCGATAGGATTAGAAAAGCAACGCTCCAACAAAGCCACCAACTTAACACTCAATGAGGCCTTGCTGAGCGCAAACATCAAAGCACCAAGTACCTAGAACAATACGGAAGAAAAAAGTCGAGCAAAAAGTAATTGTCGCAGCAAAGAAAACCCCCACAGATCTCCTACCAAAGTTTATACAGATGACTTCTATACGTTTCCAACTAAAGATTGTCTGCTAAAGTTGTGCCGCCAAAATAAGGAGAGAAAGGAGTTTTTGCTGTCGCATGAGTCGTTAACAAAAACCCGCTAAAATAAGAAACATAGGCTTCTAACATCTGAGGTTCCATATCAAACTGAGTTAGGTTTAACTTTCCGTTTGTCCAAAATTTATAGCCAAATTACTGTGTTAAAACTAATACTTTTTTAAATATGACTGTAAGCCCCTTAACTAGCAAAATCCTCTTTGCCTGCTTTGTAGCTCACCGCAAGTTAGTTTTAAAAGATGTGAATTATATGTCAAATTTAAGTTATCTCAGACCAACTGTAAGATTTTTTTATCTCCTCGTCTTCTACGACCTATGTATTCTTGTTGTCTGTAGTTCTTCTTTAACAGCTTGTTCACAAAAAACAAATAACATGTTCTTAATTTGACTTTTTTGTTGTAAGTTGGTAGTATTTTAAACAATAAATTTAAAAATTAAAAGTCCAGCATTTGTGGCTTTGCATTAAAAATAATTTTTAAATTTTTAGATATTACCATCAGCTTAGATTAGATCAAAAAATAAATCCAGTATTTTATTTTATTTGCATAATGCAATAATTCTTGTTTATATAATTATTGTTAGTTCAAACAACAACTACAATTTACACTTGAATGTAGTTAAATAAATAATTTGCTAAAATAATTGTACAGCTAATTAAGACGTAGTAAAGGAATGTACATTTCTTTACTACTTCATACACAAAAACCCTAAATGACCTTTTAGGGACATAGTATGAATTTTCTTATTGCGAGCCTCATTTCAGGACCCCAACAAAAATCCATTAATCAAGATAAGAACACCAATCACTCGTTGTTAGATCCAAGCCTACAAGTAATAAGACTATTTCCCAAATATAATTATTTAACGTGATTGTTGAATGTTTGCATCGCATTACATTAGCTACTTACCATAACGTGCAATAACAATAAAACATTATGGCCTTATTTTCAGTACTTTCTTCTAATAAAAATAAATTGGATTTAATAAAAATGCACGCACGTAGCCATTTAAATGCAGTTTGTGTAAACTATCTGCATAGTCTAGTTTCTGAAGTATGTTATCAGGAGGAAGTTAAACATTGGTTGGAATACACAAGACTGTATAATGTCAACGTAGATAACGTTAATAAATTAGGGTGGATGTAAATAACATCTCATATCGCGGTTTATAGTGTGAACATGTAATGAAGAGGTGGACAGTACAATTCATACAAAAAGAAGTTTGAGTTGATATTTATAACTTATAAAAATTGCAATTAAAAATTCTTAAGGATTGCAACAAAGCTTGACTAAACACAATATTCAAATAATATGCCTCTTTATAGTTTTGAAACTCAATCTTGTAATGTTACATTATACGTTTTCTACAATAACAACTTAATAACATATAATTTCATAACTAAAAATAGACCGTATTTGAAAGCAACATCTTTCCCATTAAAAATTATGAAATTTATCGCAAGATAATTCCTTTTATTTTCTGGCAATAAAAATGAATTTATCAGATGAATTTAAAAAATATATAATTTATTGAAATTGTTCGAGTATTGTATCTAGATAGGGAGCAATTAAACGCGGTGGTATTTTATAATGTTGTGGTAATAAAAGGTTTTGGAATTTTATATGGATTTTTAATCAGAAACACCTGGACGGAATCACAGAAAAGCCGTGTTGTATTTTTAACCAGACGGTTTTAAGAGTTTTAAAGAGATGGGAGGTGACAGGTTAATGGGCAGTGGCGGTCGCTTGATTCTGTTCTGGGCGGGTGAACATAACACATCTTTCACTACATTATTACTTATATCAGTAAAAAGTTTTCTTTTTGGATAGCGAGACAAAACATTTATTTATTTGTAGTTTTTTCTTTTTAATTTATTTCACAAAAATAGAAGAAAGCTTGTATCTTATACAGTTCTATCCTAGTTTTGATTGAATTATTTATACTAAAATGTTTGAAGTTAAAAAAAAAAAAAGATAAGTTTTATAATGCAATATATAATAATATAACAAAAAAACTCTTACACAGTACACACATACTGATAAAATTTGGAAATAAATTATAATAAAAAATAACTATAATTGTACTAAATTACAATAAATTGTAACGATGAGAAAAAGTTTTATCAAAACTATTGTTTAAATATTTCAACATATTTGCTTTGACAATCTAAAACATTTAGCACTTAATGTTTGCCCGACTCTTCCAACGGTTGCGTTATTTGATTACGGACTCTAAAACTCACACGTAGATTTTGCGTTTCTGGTTTCGTGTGCAAAATTAGAGTTTCTACAAAGTTCCAACAATTATCATAGTAAACTCAAACATCAGCAACGGTTCATTTAAGGTTGTAAAAAATCTGGGTTGCAATTTAAAGTACAAATGATATAAACCAAACGGTTTTGAGGATTGAAACATCACTTGGGCGGGTAGGCAGGATCACCAATCTAAACCACACGCCTACAAGTTTTAAACTTAATTCAAATATTTTAGGCGTGTGATTTGAACTTGTGTTCCCGCCCACCCACCCAAGTGTTTGTAATCCAATTTTTTTATCACAAACACTTGAGTGCAAAACAGCAATCTAAACAATACGCCCACAAAATTTATTTCATTTTTCCCGCTGCTCACTCAAATGTTTGTAATGAATACATTGGATCACAAACACCTGGGTGAGTGAGCGGAAACACAAGTTCAAATCACAAGCTCACAAAGTTTGAATTTAGTTTCCGCCCACCCATCCAAGTGTTTATGATCAAATGATTTAAACATAAATATTTGGGCGGGTGTGGAGAGAAGACCTAAACTACACCCCACAAATTTTAAACGTTTTGTTGTAATTTTAAATGTTTAACTAATGTTTTACAATTTTTGTTATATTGTATATAGTAATTAACTCCATTAGTACCAATTTGTAACAAATTTTATGTTTATATTAAATTTTACAATTGATTTAAAATTTCCTAGAATTCTTTAGATAGTTTAGTTGAGGTAAGACTAATCAATTTTATGCAAAATTGAGCGTATGGATTTAAATCAAAATTATGCAGTAGGTACTAGCACTAATTAACTCTATTAGTACTGATTTGTAGTCATTTTTAATGTTTAATTCAAATTTTACAAACTAATTTATTTTGTCTAAAATTCTTTCAACAGTTTAGTTGAGATCGGATTCGTTATAGTTTTAGAAAATTGAGCGTAAGGATTTTAATCAAATTTATGTGGTTGGTACTAATAGTAATTAACTCTATTAGTACCAATTTGTAACAATTTTTAATGTTTAATTTAAATTTTACATATGATTTAAACTTTCCTACAATTCTTTTGATAGTTTAGTTAAGGTAAAACTGATCAATTTTATGCAAAATTGAGCTTATAAATTTAAATCAAAATTATGCAGTTGGTACTTATACTATTTAACTTTATTAGTACTAATTTGTAGTAAATTTTAATGTTTAATTTAAATTTTACAAAATGTTTTATTTTGTCTAATTTTCTTTCAATAGTTTAGTTGAGATCGGATTTGTTAATTTTTTAGAAAATTGAGCGTATGGATTTTAATCAAATTTATGTAATTGGTACTAATACTAATCAACTCTAATATTACCAATTTGTAACAATTTTTAATGTTTAATTCAAGCTTTAGAAATTGGTATATTTTGTATACGATTCTTTCAATAGATTAGTTCAGATCACATTTGTTAATGTTTAAAAAATTGAGCGTATGGATTTGAATCAAAATTGTGTGGTTGGTACTAATACTAATTAACTCCATTAGTACCAATTTGTAATAATTTTTAATGTTTAATTCAAACATTAAAAATTGTTTTATTTTGTATACGATTCTATCAATAGATTAGTTCAGATCAAATTTGTTAATGATTTAAAAAATTGAGCGTATGGATTTTAATCATATTAGTGTGGTTGGTACTAATACTAATTAACTTCATTTGTACCAATTTGTAATAATTTTTAATGTTTAATTCAAACTTTAAAAATTGTTTTATTTTGTATACAATTCTTTCAATAGATTAGTTCAGATCAAATTTGTTAATGATTTAATAAATTGAGCGTATGGATTTTAATCAAATTTATGTCGTTGGTACTAATGCTAATTAACTACATTAGTACCAATTTGTAACAATTTTTAATATTCAATTCAAGTTTTAAAAATTGATTTATTTTGTATACGATTCTTTCAATAGATTAGTTCAGATCAAATTTGTTAATGATTTAATAAAATGAGCGTATGGATTTTAATCAAATTTATGTCGTTGGTACTAATACTAATTAACTACATTAGTACCAATTTGTAACAATTTTTAATATTCAATTCAAGTTTTAAAAATTGTTTTATTTTGTATACGATTCTTTCAATAAATTATTTGAGATCAAATAAGTTAATGATTTAAAAAATTGAGCGTATGGATTTTAATCAAATTTATGTCGTTGGTACTAATGCTAATTAACTACATTAGTACCAATTTGTAACAATTTTTAATATTCAATTCAAGTTTTAAAAATTGATTTATTTTGTATACGATTCTTTCAATAGATTAGTTCAGATCAAATTTGTTAATGATTTAATAAAATGAGCGTATGGATTTTAATCAAATTTATGTCGTTGGTACTAATACTAATTAACTACATTAGTACCAATTTGTAACAATTTTTAATATTCAATTCAAGTTTTAAAAATTGTTGTATTTTGTTTACAATTCTATCAATAGTTTATTTGAGATCAAATTTGTTAATGATTTAAAAAATTGAGCGTATGGATTTTTATCAAATTTGTGTGGTTGGTACTAATACTAATTAACTCCATTAGTACCAATTTGTAACAATTTTTAATATTCAATTCAAGTTTTAAAAATTGTTTTATTTTGTTTACAAATTTTTCAATAGTTTATTTGAGATCAAATTTGTTAATGATTTAAAAAATTGAGCGTATGGATTTTTATCAAATTTGTGTGGTTAGTACTAATACTAATTAACTTCATTAGTACCAATTTGTGACATTTTTTAATATTCAATTAAAGTTTTAAAAATTGTATTATTTTGTATACGATTCTTTCAATAGTTTATTTGAGATCAAATTTATTAATGATTTAAAAAATTGAGCGTATGGATTTTAATCAAAATTGTGTGGTTGATACTAATATTAATTAACTCCATTAGTACCAATTTGTAACAATTTTTAATATTCAATTCAAGTTTTAAAAATTGTTTTATTTTGTATACGATTCTTTCAATAGATTAGTTCAGATCAAATTTGTTAATGATTTAAAAAAATGAGCGTATGAATTTTAATCAAATTTATGTAATTGATACTTATACAAATTAACTCCAATATTACCAATTTGTAATAATTTTCAATGTTTAATTCAAGCTTTAAAAATTGTTTTATTTTGTATACGATTTTTTTAATAGTTTAGTTGAGATCTGATTTGTTAATGTTATAAAAAGTTTATCGTATTTATATAGTTGGTACTAACAGTAATTAGACTTATTAGTATTTGAACTTAGTTCCCGCTATTCCACCCAAGTGTGATCAAAAGATTGAAACATAAACACTTGAGCAAGTTGGAGAGAACAACAATCTAAACCACACTAGTACAAGTTTTGAACTTAGTTTAAATTTTTTGGGCGTGTGATTTAAACTTGTGTTCCCGCCCATCCACTCGTGTTTGCAATTTATTTTTTTATAACAAACACTTGGGTGCAAAACAGCATTCTAATTCATACGCCCACAAGATTTAAATTGAATCACAAACACTTGAGTGGGTGGGCGAAAACCCAAATTTAAATAACACGCACACAAACTTTGAACTTAGGTCCCGCCCACCCACCCAAGTGTTTGTGATCAAAAGTTTACAACATAAACACTTGGGCGGGTGGAAGGAAAAAACAATTTTATCCACACGCCTAATTCAAATTTTGTGAACGTGTGATTTGAACTTGTGTTTTCGTCCACCCACTAAAGTGTGTGTGTTCCTTTTTTTATTACAAACACTTGAGTGTAAAACAGCAATCTAAACCATACGCCCATAAGATTTAAATTTAAATTCCCGCCGCCCAACCAAGTGATTATATTAAAAAAATTGGATCACAAACACTTGGGTGGGTGGGCGGAAACACAAGTTTAAATAACACGCACACAAACTTTAAACTTAGTTCCCGCCCACCCACCCAAGTGTTTGTGATCAAAAGTTTAAAACATAAACACTTGGGCGAGTGGGAAGAAAGAACAATCCAAAGCACACGCCTACAAGTTTTGAACTTAGTTTAAATTTTGTGGGCGTGTGATTTGAAGTTGTGTTCTCGCTCACCCACTCAAGTGTTTGTAATCCAAATTTTTTATCACAAACACTTGCAAAACAGCAATCTAAACCATACGCCCACAAAATTAAAGCTTAAATTCCCGCCCACCCAAGTGTTTGTAATAAACAAATTGAATCACAAACACTTGAGTGGGTGGGCGGGAACACAAGTTTAAATAACACCCACACAAACTTTAAACTTGTTCCCGCCTACCCACCTAAGTGTTTGTGATTAAAAGTTTAAAACATAAACCCTTGGGCGGGTGGGAAGGATGAACAATCCAACCCAGACGCCTACATGTTTTGAGTTAGTTCAAATTTTGTGAGCGTGTGATTTGAATTTGTGTTCCCGCCCACCCACTCAAGTGTTTGTAATCCATTTTTTTTATCACAAACACTTGGGTTCAAAACAGCAATTTTAACCATACGCCCAGAAGATTTAAACTTAATTTCTCGCCGCCCAACCCAAGTGATAAAAAATCACAAACAGTTGAGTGAGTGGGCGCAAACAAACAAGTTCAAATCACACGCCCATAAAGTTTGAACTTAGTCCAATTTATTGATGATCAGGATTTAGTTGTAGCTTTCACTAGATTGATTGTAGAAAATAATTTTTACCATAAAAGCATAAGCAAAGTTCTGTAAATGCAATACAGAGTCAAAAACGGTTTTTAAATTTAACTTTTTTTAATCTCACGTACTTCATTTTTACCTTGTTTGGATACTAAGTAAAGTAAAAATTTCCAACAACTCTTTTGGCGGCCAAAAGTAAACTACTGTACGCCGCAGAAACATGGGGAGATGCCTTAAAGACAAAAAAACAGAAAAGAAATAAGAGGAGCCACTAGAGCAAGCTCGTTAAGGATATGTAGGGCTTACAGAACGGTGTCGCAAGAAGCGCTAGAGGTAATCGCGGCGACACTACCCGCAGACTTGATGGTAGAAGAAAGATTAAACATAAAGAAACTGGTAAATGAAGAAAATAGTAAACAAGAAGCAAAGAGACAAGCAAGAGATAATACAATGAAAAAATGGCAGACACAGTGGAAAGACGGAGAAAAAGGTGAATGGACAAGAGAGTTAATACCAGAAATAAAGGAATAGGTAGAGAATAAACCGAAGACGTGTTACTATACAACACAACTACTCACCGGACATGGAGCCTTTGGAAAGTATTTACAAAATATAAATAAAATGGAGATATGTATATTCTGCCAAAAAGACACGTATGACGACGCAGAACATACGCTAATAGATTGCGAAGCGTGGGAGAATGATAGAAAAGAGTAAGAGAAAGTATTAGAAAATAAAATTGATAAATCTTCAATAATTAATATTTGCCTGAATGACGAAAACAAATGGAGAGCATCAAGAAACTATGCAACGGCAGTAATAAGAAAAAAGATAGAGAAGTTTGAAAACTCAAGATATAGATAAACGAAAATGAAAGTAAACACACACATCAAAAACCACAGAAGACAAAGAAAGAAGGAAATAGAAACTAAGTGGAAGCAAAAGAACATAGAAAAAAACAATGAAGAGAAAAAATACAAAAAAGGTCAAGACAATTATGTCTACCAAGGAATGGAAGAAGAGAAGTAGACAAGAAAAGAATATACAATGAAACATTGGTACCAACCAAAATTGCAGAAATAAGGAAACAAAAAAAAGCTGCTCAAAGAAAGCAAACTGACGGAACTGACCAAAGAATTTCCAAATGGTAGATACGCCATTTCGAGGTTGACTGACAATGTAACCTTTGAAATGGTCAGAGTATACTTGGCAACCAGGCAATACAAAGAAATAAATCCAAATAGAGACTCAAGAATGTCCTTAGAAGTTAAATTGGCAAATCTAGGATTACCAAAAGAGGTACACCTAATGGAGCTCCACAAAATATTCATGAAAGAGAAAGGATACGCCGACAAAGAAGTGAATGAAGACTTAGAAAAACTAAGAAGACATCTAAGGACAAATCAAACAACTAGGCTGAATAAAAATAGAATGGCAGAAAGGAGAGATGAACGTCAGTATAGGAGCCGGGGACAGCATGTGTTGCCGCAGCAGTCTGTGTGAATCCCACAACGCCGAAACCAGCTCATCTTAAACTAATAATAGACTAGAGACAGACATGATAAGGACAAAATGACAACAGAACTAACGTAAAGAAAAAAAACGAAAGGTATTGCCCTGCGTTAGTTATTTTCAAGGGCCACTTGCTTAGGCCAAAACCTCACTACGTCCTTAAAAAAACAAGGTTTTGTTAAAATCATGTCAAACATATTTTGAAATTTTTCTGTCAAGAGCAAGACGTAGAGGTTTATCAATAACATGTGGTCCAAGTAAAACGTGTATCAAATGTTTATGATATTTCTAGGTATTGCTCAAAGAATTAGTCATACGTGAAAAGTCATTCCTACCAAAGTGTCTAGGCAAAGAAGCGGCTGGTTGAAATCCAAAAACGTGTGTTATCTGAAGGTTGTAGTATTGTAAATAGCATTTTGTAAACAAATTCATCAATATGGTTTGTCATACGTCTTCACACATAAGACCAACATTTCCAACACACTCACTTAGGATGTCCTTCGTACTGACACTCTTCTTCAGAGCGCTATCACCGCAAATGTACTTCTTTTCTCAAACCTGGTGATACTGTTGCAAGAACATGAGCACAAAATAGCTGAAATGCATGCGTCAGCAGGATTGATTTATCTATCCAACTCTGAGTCTTTTTGTGTGAAAAGAATAGCTTACACTAATCATAGTAATGGCTCAAGCCAGAGTGATTATAGTGCTTTGTCTAAAAACTATTTCTTTCTAATATATAAAGGTGACATTGGAATTAAAATAGTTTCTGTCTTTGATATTCTCGTGCTCCAAAAGTCGGTGTATCAATTCCGTCTTTAATATTGTAAATTTTTCGTCATTTAGTGAGAGAGTTAAAATATCATAAACTATCTTTTATTGTAGTTATGCCTACAAGTGCAAATTGAGTCTTAACTTGTACAAACCATAACTTAAGTTGTTGACCAAACAAAAATTTATAGTCTTTAATTTTAAATATTATACAAACAATATTTTGTCAAATTTGTACGTTTTTTCATACTTTCATAGTTCTCTATTGTGGTTTAAAAACAATTTAAGGATTAGATTACTAGTTTAAAAATAACTTAAAATATTGTACGTAGTACCAAAGGTATTTTTTGATTCGTGCCAATTAATTAAAAAATTTGTAAATCAAAGTTTTTTTAAGAGCTCTCAATACGAGGGCGGGTCAAGTTGTCCGTGATTTTTTGAATTTCCCGCCTCTTAACTGAAAGGGCAACGCTGCTCCTATCAAAAGGCATCTGTCAGCTGACTTTTGTCAAAATTTTAATAAACTTCATCATTTAGTTTGTGTTTGACTGCCATTAGTGAATTTTGTGTGCTCATTAAGCATTATTTTTTGCGGAATAAAACCATCACTCAAACAAAGGCTAAGCTTGATAAATACTATGGGAACTCTGCATCATCAATTTCAATGGTAAAAAATGGTTTATTAAATTTGTTGTGGCCGTACAAGCACAGAAGATGTTAAACGTTCTGGACGCCCAGTTGAAGTCTCTATACCCAAAACAATTAAAATAAATTACAATATGGTGTTGGCCAATCGAAGATTAAAAGTGCAAAAGATAGTGGAAGATATAGGTATCTCACATGGCTCAGTGAATTCAATTTAGAATGTTCACTTGGGTATGAGAAAGCTTTCCGCAAGATGAGTGCCGCGTTTGCTCACAATTGACCACAAACGCAATCGTTTGACAACTTTGCAGGAGTGTTTGGCGTTGTTCAGCCGAAATATTGACAAGTTTTTGCGCCGTTTTGTAACCGTAGACAAAACGTGGATCCACCACAACACCAGACACCAAACATCAATCAAAACAGTAGGTTTCTTGGAGTAAAACAGCGCCAAAGAAGACCAAGGTGAGTTTGTCAGCCAATAAAATCATAGGAACCGTTTTTTTAGGATGCACGCAGTATAATCCACATTGACTTTTTTCAAAAAAGTAAAACAAACATCAATGGCAAATATTATACTTATTGGGTCAATGTAATGAAGATTAAAAAAAAACGTCAACATTTGGCAAAAAAAAATCTTTTTCAGCAAGATAATGCAAAGGTGCACACATGTGCAGCTTTTGTAGCAAAAATCAATTAATTGGGCTACAAATTGCTCCTTCATCCGCCCTATTCTCCGGATTTAGCGCCGAGTGATTATTTCTTGTTTGCAAACCTAAAGAAATGGCTCGGCAAAAAAAGATTTGATTAAGATGATTTATTGTTGGACAATAAATCATCTTAACAAACCAACAAAAATACCTATTTTGATGACCTCGACAAAGCTTATTTTTTGAAAAGAATAAAAAAAATAGAGAAACGTTGGACAAAGTGTATAAAGCTCAAAGAAGACTACGCTAAAAAATAAAATGATTATTTATCCAAAAACCTGTGTTTCATTTAAAAAATTACGCATTATTGACCCGCCCTCGTATATTCTATTCTCATCATAAATAATATTAAAAGTTTTATCTTTAAGTGTACCCAAGTACTGTCAGTTTAACTGAAAACAGTTGAAAAAATTATGTTTTTTAATTGTGGTTAAACTAAGTAAAGAAGCGTTAATGTCTTTGTTGTGGATTCACCGCAACCTACACCATGTAAACAGACTTTAATATAAGTCAAGTGTCATATAGTCAGGCCATCCACACCCTCGAACATCAGGTTATGGGCCCAGATGAGTTAATAAACAGATAGATGCAAATATTAAGCAAGAAAGTGTGATAGGATTGGAATAACCATGAATGCAACTACGAGGATCCAGCCATTGAACAAATCCAATTACGACACCTGGAAAATTCAGGCACAGGCATTGCTAATCAAAACCGGAGGATGGGAATATGTGAACGGCTCAAAGAGAAGACCAGAAGCAGACCCAGCAAAACCTACCGAAGTAGCAGAGGCCGCGTCGTGGGATCACAATGACCAAACAGCTAAGTCTGACCTCATAGTATCAATTGAAGTATCAGCGTTGCGTGAAGTAAAATACTGCAAAACTTCCAGGGATGTGTGGCAAAAGCTAGCCACAATCCATGAGTCAAAGGGTCCTGCCAAAAAGGCAAATCTACTGAAGCAGCTACTCTTCACGAAGATGAAAGAAGGCCAGGACACCCACGCTCATCTAGAGAAGCTGGAAGAAACTATGGACAAACTCCGAGATATGGAACTCGAAATTAATAAGGACCTGCTCACAATTATACTTCTCTACAGTCTACCAGAATCATACGACAATTTTCGCGTCGCAATCGAAAGCAGAGATGAACTTCCCACGATGGAAAATCTACACGTGAAAATACTGGAAGAGAGTGAATCTAGGTATGGCAGGCAAGGGCATTACACAAGTGATGCAGCATTGGCAGCCTGGAAACAGAAGAGACCATTCAAGAAACAATTCAATCAACAGATGAAACAGAAACAGCCAACACAAGGTAACAGTAAGAAACCGCCTAGGTGCACAATATGCAAACGTAATGGACATCAAATAGCTGATTGCTGGTTCAATAAGGATAATCAAGAATCCTACTTTGCATCTGAAATATGCACACTAGCGCAAGGAAAAAAGGACAAGTGGTTACTTGATATTGGTTGTACATCACACATGTGCAATGACAAAGACAAATTTACAAATCTAAATCCATCTGAGACATGGGTAAACATGGCTAACCACACAAATTCTCCATCTGTTGGAACAGGATCTGTCAAATTAGATGTTGAAGTTGAGAATTATACAAGGAGATGTGACCTATCACAAACATTGTACGTTCCAAACTTAGAACTGAATCTAATGTTTGTTGGAAAAATAACCGAAAATGGTTACACTGTTACATTCGACCGAGAGAAAGCAATAATTCGCAATGAGAAGAACATTCCAACTACAAGTGCAATCAAGGAAAACAATCTTTATGTAATCAAACAAGCAAAAAGCAACAAACAAGCCAACTTATGCAACACAAAGCAAGAAAATAAAGTCTTTGATCTGTGGCATTCTAGACTTGGTCATCTAAATGCTAAAAGTTTATGTGAAATGATTCAAAAGAATTCCGTACTTGGAATGAATCCGTTGCCGAAGAATTTGAAAACTGAAATCAACTGCAAAATATGTCCACAAGGTAAAATGGCTCAAACCAAATTCCCAAAATCAAGTGACACCAGAGGAAACGAATTGATAGAGATAGTTCACACAGACCTGTGCGGGCCGATGCCAGTAGCTTTGAATGGAGGAGCTCTTTACGTCATTACGTTCACCGATACAAAATCGCGTTAAACTATTGTAAACATGCTGAAGAAAAAGTCTGACGCTTTCGAGGTTTTCATGAATTACCACAAAATGGCAGAGAGACATACCGGGCAAAAATATTAAAATGTCATCTACAAAAAAGTATTGGAAGGGGAGAATAAAAATGAATGGCATCAAGCAATGCTAAATGAAATGCAAGCACAGAACAATAACGAAACTTGGGCACTAGTAGATAAGCCAAAGGACGCTAAAATCTTGAACTGTAAAAGGGTTTACAAACAAAAGTCAGATAAGTTCAAAGCGAGACTAGTAGCGAAAGGTTGCTCACAGGTTCAGGGCATAAACTACATGAAAACATACTCACCTGTGATTCGACACGAAACTATACGAATATTGTTTACACTCGCTGCAAAAATGGACTTCAAGATTCATCAAATGAACGTCGAAACGGCATATCTGCAAGGCAACTTACACGACGAAATATACATGCACCAACCAGAAGGGTTTGTGATTGAAAATGAGAAGGGAAAAGTATGCAAACTTAAAAAGCCAATTTATGGTTTAAAGCAAGGGGGGCGTGAGTGGAATATCAAACTTAATGATGAGCTAACCAAAATGGGCTACAAACGAAGCTTTGCCAACTCATGTCTTTATTACCAAACCACAAAAAATGAGATCGTCATAATTATAACATATGTAGATGACATTTTAATATTCTGTAAAAACGAGAATCACATCCAAGAATGCAAGTCAAAATTGACGCAAGCATTTAAAATCAAGGATCTTGGAGTAGTAAAAAAATTCCTTGGTATAACAATAATGAAGAATGCAAGAACTGGAACAATCAGCCTAAATCAGTCTGATTACATAAACACTATCCTACAGCGTTTCGGATTATCGGATTGTAATCCAGTGAAGACTCCAATGCCAGTAGGAACACAGTTTGACAAGACATCTACCAAAGAAGCAGACATTCAGCTATACTAAGAAATGATTGGTTGTTTGATGTACCTCGCATGTATTACCAGACCGGACATATCATACGCTACAACTTTCTTGAGCCGATTCGCCAAGAAACCACTTGAATGTCACCTAAACGCCGTCAAAAGGATCTACAAATATCTAAAGGGGACAACTCAGATAAACCTACTCTACAAGAGAAATGGAGAAAACGAAGATATTGACCTAAAAGCATATTCAGACGCTGATTGGGCAAACGACCCATCCACTCGCAGATTAGTGACAGGATACATAGTGACGCTGCAAAGCGGTGCAATATGCTGGAAAAGCCGTCTACAAAAGACAGTCGCTCTTTCCACAGCAGAGGCCGAATACATGGCACTCTCAGCTGCCGTAGAAGAGTTGACCTGGGTGAAACTTTTACTGAAGGAGATCATGCCAAAAGAAATGAACTTAACACCTGTTTTATGCGATAATAAGTCAACGATTAGCATGGCCGAATCCGAAGCAATTAAGCAGAGATCGAAACACATCGACACCAAGTATCATCATGTCAAGGAAAAGGTTGCCGAAAACCATGTTAAATTGATTCATCTTCCTACCAACGACATGATAGCGGACTACCTAACCAAAGCGGTAAACAAGAAGAAACAAGCCGATTTCAGAACGAAATCTGGGCTTGCGTTCCGGGGGAGTGTTGTGGATTCACCGCAACCTACACCATGTAAACAGACTTTAATATAAGTCAAGTGTCATATATATAGATATGTCATATATGTTATATTCAGTTGTATTTCAATATATCTGTTATTAGTAAAGCCATTGCGTTATCTTTGATATTCAAGTATAGTCAGGCCATCCACACCCTCGTACATCAGTCTTCAATTTAGCTTCTATAGCATCTCGCTTGGAATTGTTTTTCTCTTTCAAAATCAAAAAGTGAGTTTTAAAAGTTTACATAAATGACTCTAGTTCTATTTACAAAACCTAGGCAATTTTAATATTTTGTTCAAAACTTTAATCTCTTGACTAGATTGTATATAAAAGTGTTAACCACGCTTACATTAAACACACAAAAATGTGTCAATTATAATTCAAACGATACTGTTATACTGTTTAGTTTTATTATATATTTATAGAATGCCTTTTACAAACAACAAGTAACTATCTTAAAAATTAAATGTTACTTTTATTACAAAATGTATACTAAAAGTTCAGCAATTTATACAACACCCATAATTAAATTTTACAAGCTATAAACAAAAACAAACGGATGTGATAATTATGTAAATATAATTAATGTATATAAAATATTATTAATAATATTCACAACACATGCGAATTTAATTACCAATAAATGCTGGTGTAAATTTAGCGCCGATCATAAATCAAATAATTCATTAATAAACTTTAAATCGTGAAGATTTATTATTAAAATACAGTGAACTTTATAAAGCGATTGCGAATGCAAGATGGGCCCTTTCACACATAACAGGAAGTTTAAATCAATAAATAATCACCGATTAAAATTCTTTTAGCATGCATCTCAACTGACGATTGTTCTAAGTAAGTTGTAATAAAAGCAATGTTGGATGATTTATGTGTTGGTTTATTTGAAAAATATGACAGATATTACAGTGTAATTTAAAGGGCTGGCTTTTGCACGTGTCTGCTGTGATCTACATTCGTTGCACATTGTCAACATTTGGTTTTAATTTTCTCCTGTGTGGAGCGGGAGTTTCTTTATTTTTATATTTTTCTAAGTGCTTTTCCGTGTCTTCATAGTTTTATAGATGCCAAGTTTCTTTGTGTATAATTTATAATGATGTTTCTAACTAATGTAATTTTATATTTTTCATTGCATATTTGCAGTTAAAATGGTTTTACAATTCCATAAAATTGTATCCGGTCGGGAACATTTCTAGGTATAATTAATTATTATTTATAATGATGTTTACTGCATTAGTAATTAAAATGTAACTTTGTTATTTATCAAATTTAAGTCCAAGCACTGAAACAATTCAAGCTGTTATAAATAATTACTTTAGTTTTTTTTAATTTTGTATTTCTCACTCCAAATAACAAACTAAAAATGTACGTCTGAATCACATTTTTATTGCATATGTAAATCACCAAACGATGCGAGTGCTTGTTTTAAGTATCAATTTACATAAGAATCTGTTTAAAAGCACCACACTTTTATATCCAAATCTATTAACTATAAAGTCACATGTGGTTAAAATGTGTTCAACTTCGATGAGGTTATCACATGCGATGCAGGATGATTTATTAACTTGATCCATCACTTGAAACAGTTACATTTTTTTATTATTAAAAAGAATACCAAAGGAATCTTAATGACCGAATAAAATATTTATTAGAAATTAATTAAGCTTAATGAATCCGAACAAACAAAAAATGATTTATATAATATTGATAATATTGTGTTGGGTTATAAATATTAAAATTGTCTTGAAATGGAGTTATGTTAAAAATAAACCATATTTCATGTAGTTAATGATGCAAGACCACCTCTCTCCCTAACTACTTTACTTTGCTTTACTCTTATATACTTTGAAGTTATTCTATTTCTAAATCCACAATGCAGCTTGCGAACTTAATGTTGGTCTATATATGTTACTGCCGCACGAATATATCTTGTAATTTCCATTGGGATGGAAATTCGGCGTGACTGTACATCCTGTGAATCCAGCTTATAGGATGCCTCTTTAAATTGTACCACTCGTTTTTCTTATTAATTCAAAACACTTTTAGGATGCTTCCTACACGCGTATTTCTCACATGTGACACTTTTAAAACATCTACAGTTACGATCGGATTGAGGGGCTTATGTCTTACACTTTGATGTTCCTCTTTAAATAAATACCAGATCATTTTTGATTTACGTCCGTCTATAAATATCACGTTCTGAATGTACACTTTTTACCTAATAAACTGGATTATTTATGGTAATCGCATGGGATATCTCGTGTTATTTGATAAGATTGTAAATTACAGCTTGTAAACTTCTCATAACAAATAAAATATCTGTCATCTGGAGAGATTTCAACTAGACTATAACGCTTCGTAATTTGTTAAGCATATTTGAGTAGAATTATTATAAAATTGACGTTCAAATTAAGTAATTAGAAATTAATCATTCATTCGAATTGTTATAGCGCGTTCATAATAATAAATTTTAAAAATTATTGATGTAAATGTTAGTTCTTCATGACAAATTATATGTTTTAATTTTAAAAATAATACAAGGGCAGGTCAATAAGTCCGTGACTTTTTAAATAAATCATAGGTTTCTGGATAAAAAATCAATTTATTTTTAAGTAGTCTCTTTTGAGCTCTATACACCTTGTCTGACGTTTTTCCAATTTTTTTATCCATTCCAAAAAATAAGATTTGTCGAGGTCATTACAATAGGTATTTGTTTGTGAGATGATTTCATCGTTGGACTCAAATCTCTTTCCGCCGAGCCATTTCTTCAGGTTTGGAAACAAGAAATAATCATTCGGGGCTAAATCCGGAAAACAGGGTAGATGAGGAAGCAATTCCTAGCCTAATTCATGGATTTTTGCCATAGAAACTGCACATGTATGCACCCTTGCATTGTCCTGCTAGAAAAAAACTTTTTCCTTGGCCAAATGTAGTTGTTTTTTTCAAATCTTCATTAAATCGGCCCAATAAGTTGGCCATAATATACGCCATTAGTTGTTTTACTCTTTTAAATGTAGTCAATCTAGATTATAGCGCTTGCATCCCAAAAAACAATCTTCATGACTTTAATGGCTGACAAACCCACCTTGGCATTCTTTGGCGCCGTTTCACCCCAAAAAACTCACTGTTTTGACTGCTGTTTGGTCTCTGGTGTGTTGTGGTAAATTCACGGTTACAAAACGACGAAAAAACTCGCCCATATTGCAAAGTTGTCAAATGATTGCGTTTGTGGTCGATTGTGAGCTAACGCGGCACTCATCTTGCGGAAAGCTTTCTCATACTCAAATGATCATTCAAAATTGAAACTACTAAACCATGTGAGAAGCCTATAGCTTCCACAATCTATTGCACTTTTAATCAATAATTGGCCAACATCATATCGTGAATTTTTTTAATAGTTTTGGGTGTAGAGACCTCAACTGGGCGTCCAGAACGTTAGGCATCTTTCGTGCTTGTACGGTCACAATGAAATTCAGTAAATCAATTTTTTGCAATTAAAACTGATGCTGCAGAGGTTTCATAGTATTTACCAAGCTAGACTTTGTTTGAGTGATGTTTTTTTATAAAAATAATGCTTAATCAGCACACAAAATTCACTTTTTTTTATTTTCTCCTCAAATCAGTCAAGGCAGTCTGTTATCAATAGCTGTCAAACACAAACTAAATAACGCAGCTTATTAAAGTTTTGCTAGAAATCAGCTAACAATTGCCTATTGATAGGAGCAGTATTGCCCTTTCAGTTAAGAGGCGGAAAATTTAAAAAGTCACGGACAAATTGATCCGCCCTCGTATGAATACGGCAAATTATTTTACTTGTTTTCTCAAATTACTAATTCTTCAAATCAGTTTTTCTAATTTGTTAAAACATCAAACTGACCAACTGCCAATTGCAACAGACATCATCACGAGCAATTGGCAGGACCGATTCCTACTTAAGTGCAAAAGTGAGTTTTGCAAGGTCCACTTCATGAGCAGCAAAACTATTTTGCCAAGTACTAGTGCCAGTGATAAAAAAACGGTACCTATCTCTCGGTTCATCCTGTTCACTAAGAAAGAAGATAACTTCAGAAAAAATAACTCACTTTTAACTAGTAAACAGACTAATTAGTGATACTAAATCTATTAAGAAGGTCAAAAATAGTAAAAATGTTCTTAAAACGTCAAATAGTCACGGACTGTCAAACAAAAGTATAAAATGATAAAACTTATGCTTAAAGTGTCAACATCTTCTTTAAGCATAAAAAATTGTTTTTAGAATTTCATGGACAGCCAAACAAAGATTATAAGAAAAAAAACGTTTTTAAAAAGTCAAATATGTTTTTATAACGTCAAAAAAGGTTAATAATGAAACTTGTTTTTAAAGTGTCAAAAATGTTTCTTAAGTCAAACATGTTTCAAAATTGTTCTAAAATTGCCCAGTACAGTTTTGAACTGCCAAACAAGTTTGAAAAGTGTTAAATTTAGTTCTTTAACAACTTCATTAAGTGCCAAACATATTTCTGATATCCAAAAAATGTTTTTAAAGTGTCAAATATAGTCAGTGTTAACTTGCTCATTAAACGCCAAACATCCTCTTTGAAGGTAAGTGCCAAACAGGTTTTTTGAATGTCAAAAGTGTTCCTTGGGTGTCAAGCATGTTGCAAAATGTTGCAAAATTGTCCAACATAATCCTGGACTGTCAAACAAGTTTGAAAAAAGTAAAGTTCAAAAATTATAAAACAAAAATCTAATACAGACAAACGTCAGAATTGACATAAACATCAAAATTGTCTCAAACTCAAAAAAGAACAAATGCCAGAATTGACATAAACATTGAAATTGTCACAAACTGTTTAATATAAATAAATGTCAGATTTGACAAAAACATCAAAACTGTCTGCAATGCGGAAAGACCCACAGTACAAAGGGGAACACAACGTTTATTTTAAATTTTGGGAAAAGGGTACAAAATAAAATACAAAAAGCAAAACTGTATGCTAAAACCATCTCTCGTTTTAATATTTTGCGGTAGGACCCAAACTCCTAGCACCGTCACAGAAGTTTCAGCGCGTCTGTCAACTTTGCACTATCGTACAAGATAATGTGACGTTTGAGTGTATCCTATTGGTAAAGGACTACGCTCACTCTTATGTTGCAGATGTTGGTTTGGAGCACAAAGTGCAAGTCGAGCTGTAGCTTTGTTAATATAAGTGAGAAATGCATGGCCATCATTGGAAACATTGCATAGGTCATCATCGGTTTAACCTCGCCAAGTGCAAATTGTCTAGAAAAAAGTTGAATATTTGAGCGGATGAGAACAAAGCCTAGGAACATCACTTTAAGCTTTAAATACTGCGCTTTTCCAAAACTTTGTCATTTAGGGATTAGTCGCAGGTGATCCTGGTACTTTTGATTGTTGTTTGAGTAAACCATAATGTCGTCCAGATACAATAGAACGCAATTGGGACAGAAGAAGTCGTCAAGTGTTTGTAGGGTTTGTGCATGTAGATCTGCCAGTAGTGTCTATTAAAGTCTATTTTGGTAAAGACGTAATGTTTTTAAGTGTTTCTTGGATTTGTAGGGTCATTTTGTTTTTTGGATTTTAGATTCAGGATTTAAGTAGAAAAACCATTTTTACTGCACTTCTAGTGGCAAACCTTACTCTTTCGCTCCAACACACAGGGGTGGGCGGGCGTGGTTGATGTATGCTACGACATTGTTTGGAGGGGTCAAATCAGCAATTTCTAAACTTGGACTTTCTTGCTTTATTTCGGATTTGGTTGTTTGGTTTAATCTAAGCAAATTGTGTGTTTTTTATTATGACAATGCCAACAACTCTTTAATTTGTTGGTATATGAAGGTTTTCTTGTACGCCATGTATGCGTAACGTGTTGCCTGGATTTATGTAGTATTGGCTAAGCATGTCTTGTGTATACTAGTTTGAGTTATAGTGGGCTTCGGGTTGTTGCTGAAGACTGGCGCAAAGGTTTAGATGATATTTAAAAAAAAAATTTGGTCTTGATTTTCATTGTTGGAGTTGTTGGTTTTCTTGCTTGCGTTAGGCCTTGGGTGATGGCTAAAATAAAGCTAATTTTGGGCTTACTTTAGGTTGACATAATTGTCCAAAAATTCTACATCTTGTTGATTGATCTTAATGACTACCGTTGTTTGCTCTCGGTGTTACCAGTTCAAAGTTTTGTGAAAGAAGATCTCAATTGTCTAAGAATCGATTTGTTTGCTCTTAGATAATGAATAGATTAGGGTTTGCTGTATGTAATTTAACGTAAAATAAATTTAAAAAATTACTATGTACTATATCACGAATATATTTAAAAAACCGTAACTAGTTTCAACCTTTACAAGACCATTATCGGACTGTGATACAAACAAGTATAAATATTTAAAAAAATTACAGAGCATATAAACGGGAAGTTACATTGAAATTATTAAGGTGGAAGAATAGTTGCGCTATTATAAGGGTTTACTGCATCCAACTCGGGAAGAAAACGCCTGAATATAATTGAATAAAATGTTCACACATTGTAGAAGAAAGTCCAATCTGTGTCCTCAAATTTGTAAAAATTTGATGCAATAAGTCGTTTCTTCGCAATTAATTTTTAAAAAGTGACGTTTTTAATCAGTTCTTTATTAATTTTTTACTCGTTAAATGTAACTTTAAATCTTTAACCAAAAACATGAAGACATAAAATATTGTATGTAGTTCGACATATAAAAAGAGTGATGACAAAAATTTTAATTTAAAAACGGCGCTGTACGTGTCAGTATTTTTCTAGAAAAAAAGGTTCACCGATATTCTCGTAGATGTGATAGGATTTAATATTTTTCCATAACAATACTACTAGTGACAGCACAACAGGACGGGGCGACTAAACCCGGCAATTCTATATCGTTAAATGATTATGAATGGCGGTTTTTACTTAAAGATAATTAAGCCAAAAAACCTTTCGCAAAAAAAGAAAACGGTTGACAAAGGAGATATATATGGTCAAGAAGATTATTTTTTTATTTAGTAATTTCAAAAGCTTCTAACAAATTAAATTTTTTGCTTTTAGAACAGTTGTGAATGATTTTAAGTTTTACAATATTTGGAAATGTTTGATTATTTTCTAAAATATGATTTGCAAAAGTACTATCTGAATAGCGCAATCTGAAAGAGCGGTAATGTTCTTTAAATATTTAATAACCTATTTTGACTTTTAAACGATACGTTAAAATTTAATTTACTAAAAATATTTGCTATTTTCTCGGATATGTTACTAAAATATGTTATTAAAATGTAATTTGTTTTAATGTTTTGACAATAGAACTATCAAATATATAAAAAACCTTAATAACTTACAGATGAATAAATGGGAAGGACACTCCACTCTAAACAATTGGCTCGTCACCAAACCATGAAGTAGCTCACCCACTTAGTTAGTTATCAAGATATTGGATCACAACTTTCTTTTGTGACAAGGTAACCTCTGACGCTCGCACAGAAGATAAACATTCAATCTCTTAATGACAAATAGTTGGGTAGTTTTGTGGGTCACTCCATAGCATTATAAAGGGTCAGCAGTTTGGATTGGAGTGGCCCACCTACCCACCCAATCGTTAGTTATCAAAAGATTGAATTACTATCTTTTGATTTTTGTATAAAATGTAAACTCCAAAACTTAGTAACAAGCCAATAGTTTGAATTAAAGTTGTTCTACCCACCCAACCAAGTGTTAGATATCAAAAGATTGGATCACAACATTCTTTTGTGTGACTTTTGATGCTTGCATAGAGAAACTAGCTAGAAACGTACAACATCTGCTAAAAAAATATAACAATCGATGTAGTGAGTAAGGACTAAAAATAAATTTTAATAAAACTTAACTTACTAACAAGTTAATGTTAATTACAAAACCCCCAAATCAAAATTTGATAAGCCTGAGAGTAGCAAACACCACCATACAAAATGTGCAGTCGTATAGATACTTTGAAACTTGGATAGAGCAATCAGGTGACCAAACAAAAGAAATTAAAGTAAGGATTGAAATAGCAAGATCAATATTTGTAAAAATTAAAAAAACTTTTCTTTAGTAAGGATATACGCGTAAAACTTAGAAATGTATGAGGTTAAAGCGTATATTCTCAAGAAGAATAACAAACTGAACGCTTTCAAAATGTGGTGTTACCGCAGAATGTGGCGTAATCCATGAACAGATAAAGTAACTTAAATAAAATGCAAAAAGAATTGGAAATAATTCACACCATAAAAAAAGTTACAATATTTATTCTACATAATGAAAAAACCCAAATACGTGCTTTTTCGATTGATACTACAAGAAAAGATCAGAGGAAAAAAAAACATGAAAGACGCCTAATGTTCTGGCTCAAAAACGTAAGGGACTGGTTTAGCTGCAGCAACACTCAATTATTCCGAGCGGCAGCCAATAAGGTTTAGATAGCTGTGATGGTAGCAATCCTCCGATAAGAAATGCACTACAAGAAAAAGAAAAAAAGTCAGGCAATGTTTTGATAAAAAAACAATTAAGCTGGTAGGTGAGTAACTCATAACATGACACTTGCATAGAAGACAAACATCAAATCTCTTGATGACAAACTCTTGAATAGAGAATTTTCTAAAGCTTGGTAACAAGCCAATAGCTTAAATTAAAGTAAACTGCCCACACGCCCAAGTGTTAGATATCAATAGCTTAAATCACATTTTTTTTTGTAACAAAATGTTTGCTGAAGCTCCCATAGAAAGCAAACATCCAATAGTTTAGAATGGAGTAGCCCACCCAGCCACACAAGTGTTAGTTATCAAAAACTTAAATCACAACCTTCTCTTGTAATAAAGTGACTTCTGACACTAACATAGAAGACAAACATCTATTCTCTTAATGACAAACGCTTAGATGGGTGAGTAGGTCATTTCATAGCATGATAACAAGTCAGTAATTTGGACTACAGTAGCACACCCACCCGCCCAAGTTTAGTTATTAAGTGATTGGATCACAACCTTCTCTTGTGAAAAAGTGACCTCTGACGCTGAGTTAACAGTTTGGATTGGATATCGACATTTTTTTGTGGCAAAGTGACCTCTGATGCTTGCATGAAAGACAAACATGCAATGTCTTGATAACAAACACGAGCAGATATGCGTGTCTAAAAAACGTCTGCATAAAAGTACCAAATGATAACAACCAGTTACGTGCATCAACTGCGGAGAAAAACACTCCGCAAAATGCCTAACTATTTACAATACAAAAAAACATTGCTATCAATAATAACAAAAACCAAATTATTAAATTTTGAAACACACCAATTAGTCTTTACACCAATTGCTAAAACATACGCCAAAACTACAACTGCATATTTTAGTAGACGCAAATAAACAAGCTTTTACCGCTTCTTCAATAAGAGTACTTTCAACACCCTTTGAGGATCGTTTGATAGAAAATCTTTTCAATCAAAACAACGCTGTCCTCTTTAACACTGGTTTCCCTACAGACTTTAGAAGTAGCGGTAAACATTTTTCTTCAATCAATTAATCTTTATCGTCTTAACGCCTGGAAAAACGTTTAAAATTATATTTGACTGTAGAGACTGACGTAAAAGTTTTTACTAATTGTATCGTCCAAGTCCAGACGGTTAGCAAATCCGAGGATTTCCTGTTAGAACAACAATACTTGTGTAGCTGAGAAAAATACTTTTAATTGACGCAGAAAAACATGATTGCTTACAAAATGAAACGCGCCCCAAAATTTTTAAAAACAAACTACTACGTGTTGATCTCAATCACGCCAACCACTTTGGTCGGCAAAGTATAGAAAAATGTGGAAAAGAAATTTCCTTTTGTGACTCTTATAGTAATTGTAGACAGACGCAATGTCAACAAGGCGGTCAAAATTTCAGATGCACTGGCAACTTAATTTGCGTTTGCTAGCAGGGCCGTCGCAAAAAGTGTGCAAAACATAAATATGAACACCCATAAACTTTAGTGTTGCTAAAATGATTCAAAATGATTTTGAAACCTTTGAGATATTCCGCAAAGTATTCAGAGCGTACAATTCCATTAGTGATTTACCTTGAATCAATTGAATATATTATCTAACTACCTCTCCCCCACCACAAAATTCTAAAAATGCCCAAAGACAAACATATATGTTCAAAAATGTAAATACCAGCTTATATACAAAGTTTTAGTTATGTTGGCAAATATGTGTTACGGTAACAAATCAATACACTTGATGCCTAGTCTACACTTATTGGGAAAATGTGTAAGATCTATATTAACAAAAATTAGAGAACCTGTCCCTAAAAACTACTAAAACTTTTAGTCATTAACCTTCCTTTTCATAAATTTTCTGAACTTTTTTACACAAAATCTTATTTTTATTACTTGTTGGTCTAAAAAACAGCATTTTTTGAAAACTTTAATCCAAAATTGATTTTTTTGTTTAAATGTAAAACAGTATCTTCTAAAGTATTTTCTTTTTTTTAACTATTTTTGCAAAAATTACAATTTTTTATTACTTTTTGGTTTAAAAAGCATTTTCTTTTAAGTATTTTGTCAGAAACAGCATTTTTTAACACTTTTTAGCTTATTTTTTTGTTTTGATTAATTTTTAAGTTAAATCAATATTTTTATAAGTTTTCTGTAACTTTTTTGCACAAAATCACGTTTTTTTATTACTTTTTGTTCAAAAATGCAGTTATTAAGTTTTTATTCAAAAACAGCATTTTTTAAACACGTTTTAGTAAAATAATGCTTTTTTTTGTTTAATTTTTAGTCCAAAAGCAGTCTTCTCTATAAATTTTCTGTAACTGTTTTTGCACAAAATTACATATATTATCATTTGAAAAGTTAACACTTTCTAGTCTAAAAAGAAAGTTTTACTCAAAAACAGCATTTTTTGAAATCATTTTAGTCCTAAATTGCTTGCTTTGTTTTATTTTTAGTTAAAAAAAAGTATTTTTATGAGTTTTCTATAACTTTTTTGCACAAAATCACATTTTTTTTAATTGCTTGTTGGTCAAAAAAGTATTTGTTATTAAGTTTTAAGTCAGACACAGCATGTTCTGAACACTTTAATCCAAAATTATATTTTTGTGTTAAATTTATAGTTAAATACAGTATTTTTTTATGAGTTTTCTAAAACAAAATTACATTTTTAATTATTTTTTGGTCTAGAAAGCATTTTCTATTAGTCAAAAACAACGTTTTTTAACTTTAGTTTAAAATTGCTTCTTTTGTTTAATTTTTAGTTCAAAACATTATTTTTTTTAACTTTCTAACACAAAATTCATCAAAAATGTCATTAAATTTTGGTCTAGAAAGCATGTTCTATTAAGTTCTTAGTCAAAAACAACGTTTTCTACACACTTTAGTCCAAAATAGATTTTTTTGTTTAATTTTAAGTTCAAAACAGTATTTTCTAATAATTTTTTTGTAGTTTTCTTGTTTAAAATTACATTCTTTAATTACTTTTTGGTCTAAACAGCATTTTTTATTAAATTTGTAGTCAAAAACAACGTTTTCTAAAAATTTAATCCAAAATTGCTTCTTTTATTTAAGTTTTTTATTTTAAAACAGTATTTTCTGTTGAGTTTTCTTTAACTTTCTTGCACACAATCATATTATTTCTTTAAATTTTGGTCTAAAAACCATATAGAACAAAAATGTCATTTTTTGGATTTTTTTTCTTGAGTTGGTACGTTCCTGCACTGCAATCCTTTCTTATTATTATTATTCTTTTGGTAGATAAATTACTATAAAAAGCAGGTTCAGGTCCATTATGCATTTCTGTGGTTTTTTATTTGTTAGTCCGCTTCAAGGTTAACTTCTTCTTCTTGTTGTTTGAAATTAAGAATTAAGTCTTGTTATCTGCCTTCTAGCCTTCAATTGATGCTCACGTCCAGCTCTCTATCTATCTTTTAGGTAGTCTGCGTAGAAGATTTCTACTTTGGGATCTTTGGTCTTTACCTCATTTGGCAATTTTGTTGTAGTACATTCTATCAACTTTGTCCTTTATTGCCATTTTTGTGATTTGATCAATCTAGCTATTTAAATTGACTAGTCTATAGGACGTTTCCAGCAAATCAACCAATGGTAAAATCTAAAAATGGTAAGTATATTTATTATAAATTTTATTATCAACCGAGCAGGTCAAAACCCATACAATCACAAGTTCTGGATTGTGCAAAAAGACCATTGTAGAGCATAAGCCGCAAACCTAACAACAAACACCAAAAACAAAAGCTGTCCAAAAATAATAACATCATATTAAACATCTTTTGAACATCTACCTGGTATAAAGATCACAAAAAGTATATTAGTAAAGTTGTTTCCCAACCTAGAACTTATGTTTCGGGAAAAACTTATGCCAAGTGTTCAAACAGTTTGTAACAATTTTTGTTAATTGCACTAATACACTGAATACAATAGTGGTTCTACTACAAACAATTTTTGTTCCAAATCTGGTCTTTGTAAAGCCGGCTCCGCTCTAACATCAAAGACATGTCTCAACTGTTTAGCTGAATTACATGTCAAGCTAAAATAGTTAAATTATGAGTATATAATAAATACTATAAATTTAGAAAAATTTAAAAAAAATATTTATTTTTTGCAACACAATTTATATTTCAACTATATACCTATACTGTAATAAACGATTTAGTTCTTTCAACAATTATGGTAGATTTATTTAATAAGATTTTGCAAGTACATACAGGTTTGATCTCTGAATGTCGGACACCTTTAACTTAATTTTGATTGTGATTAAAGTTATCATAAGCAATTGGATTAATTATGTAACAGGCATGAGCGTAAAATTTGTGACACATGAATACTTTTCATTAATTTTTTATATTGAAAGAAACTTACATTGATGAAACATCTTATTAAAATAAGAAAAAAATATTATTGTTCAAGCAACAATACCTAAAAAGCATTTATCTGATTCAATGTAACTGACTCGAAACTCATCGACTTGTAGCTATCTAATCTTACAATTTTTCCTCTCTCATATTATTGGCTTCTTTTTATATTTTTACACAAAGCATGCCCCGAAGACCAATCATTCATTTCCAGACACGCTCATATTTCACATACCTTACGTTTATTATAAATTACCTGCATTTTGTAAGTGTAAACAATATGTTTTCATAACTAATTTTACATAACAAGGATAGTTAAAAGGCGTGAATAACAGCTACGATCTTGAGAGAATACATCTTCGGGGAATCCAATTACCTTTTATAAAGAAGTTTCCTATTCAACAAAAAAAAAAGAATACAATTGATTGCAGGGAACGGTCTTGTTATCGAATAAAAGAAGTATTATATATTGTGTGTGTCGTAAGGTAGTATATAATATTTCAAATTAATTTTACTTATATAACAGATTTAATAATGTAATTATATTTTATTACATAATTCAATTCAAATCAATTAAGTGATTGATACAGTATTACTTAAATCCGAAAAATACCACCATTATAAAAACCCTAATCAAATCTGAAAGAGAAAAAAGTTATATGTCCTGGGATGGACAATGATCGATTGACGCAGAAGTGAACACATTCGTAATTAAATTCTTATCACTTGATTGATCGATCATCCCATTCAACATTTCAATAAAAAAATCTCTACAAAATTTTAAAATTGTTTTATTTTTTATTCCAATTAATTCACAATTTAAATTGTACGCAATTAAAATGAAAATAATTAATATGAAATTCCATGACCCATATTACAATTTTGGATATTGAATATGAGCTGATTAGGAGTTGCTTAAAATATTGTATTATGTTTGGTGGATGATGGGTGGCTTCATTAAAAGCTTTGATCCCGTTTTCAATTCCCCTATAGCAGAAATATCCCACATAACTAATTTAACAATACGCGTGGATGTTCTCAAGAGGGTTGCAGTTTAAATTGATGGTTTGTGGTGATTAATGTGGGAGTTTTTAATTCTCACTTTTTATTTATTATCATCTTTTCTGCATGTTTTCTGCGTTTGTTGTTGATTGATTTCAATTAAATTATATTTCGTTAAAAATATCCAAAAGTTCCTTCAATTTTTCTAGATTAACATCCTTTTTAATTTCATCTGATTTTACCATAAAAACCTCCAGTAACTCTGCCAAAGCTAACAAAACTAAGAGTAAATCCAGTGACCTCGTGAACCCAAACAAATCAAAATCCCAATATTGTGCTGACCATCATGCAAACACAGTACGATTGACTTGCTCAGTGAAGCTTATTTCCAAAGATTTGATTTCACACAAAGCTAAATGGTACTTCAAAAAAGAGAGAAGGTTGCCTAATCCTACTTAACATTTAAATGCTCAATTTTTTGCACGACTTGTGACAAGACACTTTCTATTTTTGTCTTCCAAGTCTTAACCTTTTTTCTTTTCTTTTGTTGCCATTATTTTTCTTAATCCTTCATCAATAGCCCTCCAGTTGCTTGCACTTTTCATCATAAATAGAGTCAGATTGCTGATGGTTATCTCCTTTCCGAGTTTATTCTGTATCTCCATTCTGATGTCCTTCCAGCGAGAGCACTTTGCGAGTGTGTGTTCTGGATTATCCGTTTCACCACAGTAGGGGCAGCCGTCAAGCACCACAAGACACATTTTATTTAAGTACAACCCAAAGCATCCGTGTCCTGTTAGGATATGTGTGAGATGGTAGTTTAGATTTCCATGTTTATTCTTTACCCAAAGTGTTACCACGAATATAAGAGTCTGCGTTCTTTTGGCTACATTTCCCTTGCTCTGCCATTCTTCTTCTCATTTTTCCATCGTCTTTATTTTATTGGCTTTTTTTGTTCTCTTGAACAAAGAAGTGTATGGAGATTGTTCCTGTTATTGCCTGTATAGTCTTTGGTCCTTTCTAAAACCTGTGTTTTTTAATCTTGCAGCTTTCTTTCCATATAGTTGCACCGTAAAGCAGTATCAAATCCATAGTTGCTTCCATTACTTTGCGTTTTTCCGCTCTCAGACTTCCCACATTTGGCATAATTCGTGTCAGGGTCATTATTAGTTTATCTGCTTTTTGTTTGATCTCAGTTATGTGGAGTCCCATGTTTTAGTTTTTTCCAATTATTATTCCTAGGTATTTAATACTATCTTGGGATTTGATTGTGGTATCCTCTAAATTAATTTTGACTATGTCTATCCTTTTTCCTACCAGGAGTACAGCTTCCATCTTTTGTGTTCCCAGCTCTAAGCCCATCTTTTTGATCCACTTCCTAACCATATAGAACGCCCATTTTGAGCTATTCTCTATTTCCCTTATATTATTGCTCCTGACCACCATGGCAAGATCGTCCGCGTAAGTTATTGTGGTAATTCCGTGTGGCATCTGTACTCTCAATAGTCCGTCATTGTAGGTTAGGTTAGGTTTAAGTGGCAGCTAACGCTTACATAGACCTCAGATAGGCCCGTTGTGTTACCACAGTACTTAAAAGTACAACCCTTCTAAGAGGAATTTGTCAAACCATTTTGAGCCGTGAACAAACCTCATGAAAGTCTGCGCATCTAGTGATGTGAGCTCAGAGAGGTCATCAAAGAAAGGTCGTCCTAAGAAAAGCAATCGTGTTGCGGACAGAGAGGGGCATTGGCATAAGTAATGCTGAACACTCTCCTCTTCCTCCTCGTCCAAGCAGCCTCTGCAGTAGTCTCGCTTTGCTATACCCAGTCTCTCCGCGTGTTTGCCAATGGGACAGTCCCGTTATGACTCCCAATGCCAGTCTGATATCGTATCTTTATAGAGAGACGATGTTGGTACTTCTTTTCCTGTTTCCGTGAGGCCATACTTGCCTCGTTACCTCACAGGTGTCTTCATCCCTCCACCTTCGCTCCGCTAGGTTCGTGTTTATTACGGCTATGGTCTCCTTGCACGAGGCAAATGGAATACCAATATCCCGTAGTACTTCGGTTGAGTGCAGGCTTGTGCCATTCTTTGCAAACTCATCCGCTTCTGTGTTACTTGTTATCCCGCTGTGGCTTTGGTATCCACAGGAGTCTCAAGTTTGTGTGTGCTGCCAGCTCGTTCAGCTTTTTCCGACAGTCAGAGACCACTGCTGAGTTGGTGCACACGCTAGTAATTGCCCTGAGAGCAGCTTGGCTATTGGTGTAAATGTGGATCTGTTCACCAGGGTTCTTATTTACCATCAGCCACTCTGCTGCCTCTTTTATAGCGGTTACCTCCGCCTGTAGAACGCTGCAGTAGTCTGGCAGGTGTAAGCTGATTTTGAGGTTGGGGTCGTTGGAGAAAACTCCGCAGACCACTTTGTCCTCCTTCCGTGAGCCGTCTGTGTAGACCTGCGTGTGTCCTCCTGGTATACCTTTCTTCTCCATCCACTCCTCTTTAGAGAATATGTGGTATAAGAATTTGTTGCCAAAAGCAGGTGTTGCTAGACAGCGGTCTATGTTTTGGGGCAACCCTTTAAATTTATTGATTATTCCGGCCTGACCACGATGATCCGATGTCAACATTTGCACCAAATTTAGTCTGAATGCTGTGGTAATGGCAAGTTGCTTGCCCATTAGATCAACCGGGGCTATGTCCAGGATTGTCTCCAAAGCTTTCGTAGGCGTCGTTCTCATGGCTCCCGTTATCATGAGCGCCGCCATTCTCTGCACTTTTGTAAGCGCCATTTGATGAACTCTTTTATTAAGTGCCGGCCACCATATGAATACGCGGTAGTAGAGTATTGGTGTAACTACGGCTCTGTATAGCCAGAAGGTAATCTTGGGGTTGAGGCCCCAGGATTTTCCTACCGCTCTCTTGCAAGAGTACAGCGCCACCGTTGCTTTCCGTACTCTTTCTTCTATGTTGAGCTTCCATGATAACTTTTGGTCTAGTATGAGACCTTAGTATTTGGCGCTCCCCTTGATCGTCAGTTCAGTGCCCTTTAGCATTGGGAGCTTCAATTTAGGAATTTTGTATTTTCTACTATTTTGCCGGCTTGACATCTACACCACATCTTTTGCACCATTGCGCTTGTTTCGATAGGGCCACTTCGACAAGTTGCGACATTATATTGAGGTGTTTTCCTGAGGCCGCTATTGCTACGTCATCCGCATAGGCGACGACCCTGCAGCCAGATTTCCTAAGTTAGAGGAGCAATCATTTAGCGTGATGTTCTAAAGCAATGGCAAGAAGACGCCCCCTTGTGGAGTTCCCCTACTCAACTTCCTTTTTATGTGGTATTCTCCCATTGTGGCTCTAATGTTCCTTTCACGGAGCATGTTTCCGATCAGGTGACATAGAGCGTTATCTAGTGCTAGTCCAATTAAGGCTGATTCTATGGCTTCAGGTTTTACGTTGTTAAATGACCTTTCTATATTGAGGAAGACAACTCTCAATCTGGATTACCAAGGCGTGGAATGCCGTTTCTACGGATTTCCCCTTTGTGTATGCGTGCTGAGACTTTGACAGCATTTCAGGGTGTAGTGCCTCCTTCATGTGCAAGTCAATCAGTCTTTCAAGCGTCTTTAGCAGGAACGATGATAAGCTGACTGGTCTCAGGTCTTTGGGGGAGGTGTGTGAGGCCTTTCCTCCTGTTGGGATGAACACCGCCTCGACCTCTCTTTAAATTTTTGGTATGTATGAGAAGTTTATACATGTTTTAAACATAGTCTCCAACCAAGGTATAACTATATCAATGGCCTCTTGCAGCTCAACTGGACTGATCCCGTCAGGTCCAGGTGACTTAAAGGGTTTGAAGCTTTTGACGCTCCAGATTAACTTGTCTCCACCTACAATTCTGTCAGCCAGATACCGAGGTGAAGCAGTTATGGTGGATATGCCTGGAAAGTGTGTATCCATGAGTAGCTCCAGCGTTTCTGTACATGAGGTTTTCCAGTTTTCATCTTGCTTCTGTATAAAGCTTTGGACTGCCGGATTCTTAGATAATATTTTTCGCAATCGGCTGGCTTCTGAGGTTTTCTTTATCTGTTCGCAATGCCGAGCAAAGGATGACCTTTTGGTCTTCCTGACCTCCGTTTTGAAATTCACCATAGCAAGATTGTCCGCGTAAGCTATTGTGGTAATTCCGTGTGGCATCTGTACTCTCAATAGACCGTCATTGTAAATGTTCTATAGAATGGGGCCTAGAACGGAGCCCTAGTGGCACCCCACAAGTCATATCCAAAGTTATTCCGGGGCTGCACACTAAATTCTATCCTATAAATAATGGCTTATTATTTTCCTGACATATGTTGATATTCCCCTTCTTTCCAGTTTTTCTATTAACCCCATCTATGGCACCGAGTTGACCGGCGGCTTCCTTAACGTGCCTAAAGACATCAAGAGTAGAGTGAGCTCCTCTGAAACCATGTTGGTTCTCACAGAGTCTTCCTTTCGATTTTCTCTGTGAGTCTCTTAGCGTGTTCAGTAAGCAAATGGGTCGGTATGTCTTGCCTTCATCCTTTTTGGTAAATTTCTTGATTAATACTAATTTTGCTTCTTTCCATTTCCGTGGAAAATATGCCTTGCTTGATCAGTTTGTCAAATACTTTCACACAGAGCTGCGGTCTTTGTGTCGCTATCGCTCTGATGACTTCCAGCGAGATCATGCCTGTACCTTTGTTTAAAATTTTTTCACCTTCCATTGTACTTTGTCTTCTGTGCATTTCTGTGCATTCCAGTATCGTAGTCACGTCTACTTTTATACCCTTTGCCCCACATCTCCAATTTTAGTTCTTTGCATAAACTTTTCCATTCTCGTCATCGTCCTTTTAGCTTTTAACTTCTCTTGTCTGCTGAGAATTTAACATTTTGCTCTAATTATTGAAGATCACATAAGTTGAGGTTATAAAAAATTGGGCGTATTAATTCTTATCAATTTTCTACCGTTGGTATCTATAATAATGTTATAGATTATTACCAAATTACATCAAAATCCAATGTACCGTTTTGAAATTACGGAATTATATTTAATCCAATCAACATTTTGCTCTAAGTATGGAAAAGCACATAAGTTGAAGTTATACCAAATTGAGAAAATAAATGTTTATAAAATTTTTACAATTGTTACCTATGGTAATGCTATAAATTGGTACCAAATTACATTAAAATCCAATGCACCATTTAAGAGTTACGGAATTTTATTTCATGCAACTAGCTCTTTGCTCCAATTACTGAAGATCACATAAGTTAAAGTTATAAAAAATTGAGCGTATTAATTCTTATTAATTTTCTACCGTTGGTATCCATAATAATGTTATAGATAAGTACCAAATTACATCACAATCCAATGTACCGTTTTGAAGTTACGAAATTATATTTAATCCAACTAACATTTTGCTCTAATTATGGAAAAGCACATAAGTTAAGGTTATACCAAATTGAGAGAATAAATGTTTATAATTTTTTCACAAATGATACCTATGACAATGCTTCAAATTAATACCAAATTATATTAAAATCCAATGCACCATTTAGAAGTTAAAGAATTTTATTTCATGCAACTAGCTCTTTGCTCCAATTACTGAAGATCACATAAGTTGAAGTTATAAAAAATTGGGCGTACTTTCTACAGTTGGTATCCATAATAATGTTAAATATTAATACCAAATTACATAAAAATTCAATGTATCGTTTTGAAGTTACGGAATTATATTTAATGCAATCCACATTTTGCTCTAATTATGGAAAAGCACATAAGTTGAGGTTATACCAAATTAAAAAAATAAATGTTTATAATTTTTTTACAAATGGTACCTATGATAATGCCTCAAATTGGTACCAAATTATATTAAAATCCAATGCATTATTTAGGAGTTAAGGAATTTTATTTCATGCAACTAGCTCTTTGCTCCAATTACTGAAGATCACATAAGTTAAAGTTATAAAAAATTGGGCGTATTAATTCTTATTAATTTTCTACAGTTGGTATCCATAATAATGTAATAGATTAGTACCAAATTACATCAAAATCCAATGTACCGTTTTAAAGTTACGGAATTATATTTAATCCAATTAACATTTTGCTCTAATTATGGAAAAGCACATAAGTTGAGGTTATACCAAATTGAGAGAATAAATGTTTATAGGTTTTTTACAAATGGTACCTATGAAAATGTCTCAAATTGGTACCAAATTACATTAAAATCCAATGCACCATTTAGAAGTTAAAGAATTTTATTTCATGCAACTAGCTCTTTGCTCTAATTACTGAAGATCACATAAGTTAAGGTTATGTAAAATTGGGCGTATTATTTTTTACCAAATCTTTACAATTTTTATAAATATTAATGCTACAGATTGGTACTAAATTATATAAAAATTCAATGCACCGTTTTAGAGTTACAGAGTTGTTTAAAAGTAACACACACTGGATGAAAAGGCAATTTACATGAAATACATTCAGTCTCCTTCACAGACAAACAGTTTAAAGTTTCTCCTAATAGGGGTCAATGCGTTAACACCTTATAAAATTGTATTTAATTTAATTAACATTTTGTTCTAATTATTGAAGGTCATATAAGTTGAAGTTATGCAAAATTGAGCATATTAATTTTTACCAAATTTTTACAATTGCTATCTGCAATGCTCCGTTTAGCAATTTTGTTTGATTTTGTTAAGTCTAGACTTGTATAACAAACCAATTAGTACACTTAAAATTTGAAAAACTATATAAATTGACAAACATTTCATCACCTTAGGTAAAGTTGCAACATTTTTGTTTGAAAATCTAATTATACAATATACATATCATTATGATTAGAATAAATGAATAATGCTAATAACTCGATAAAAATATATTCTATTTGTAAAAAGTACATTCCGTTTTGTGTCGTCTATAAACATGGTGCTTCTCTTAATATTAATAGCAACATCAATATGGATTTCAGTGTACTCCATACTCCGTCTTCTAACATCCAAACAGAAACCAGAATTTACAAACCGTATAACAACAATTCTTAATGGACTCGTCTTATCAGTATTAGGAGTTAACCAATATTTATCCAATTCCAATGCCCAAACAATCACTCTGGTGGCCATAATGGGATATTTTATATTTGACTTTATATGGTGTTGTTGCTACCAGTTAGAATCAAAAGAAATGATAATAAACAATATAATTACTATTGCTATGATAAGTGGAATAATATATACTGATCATTGTGGAAATATGGCTTGCTGCCAATCTGCTTTATTAGAAATTACTAATCCCATCCTGCAAATTAGATGGTTTCTTAAATTTTACGGATTACAAATTGCTGATATCATGTTTGGTTTTACTTTTATTATACTGAAGATTGTAATAGGATCAGCTGAAATGTATGTTTTTATTACACAACAATGGTACTTTTCTCTTGTAACATTATTACCAATGTATTTATTAACTTGGGTGTGGACACATAAACTTATTAATATGTTTATAAACAAATTTATAAATCATATAAAACAGTGCTGTAATTAATTTATAAACTAAAATATTTTAAATTTGTGTACTAATTACATTAACTTCAGAACAGATAAATTAAAAATATTATTACTAAGAAAAAGTGTAACCTTACTATACAATTAATTTTTCCTAAGATAATAGTCATAGAACCCATAAAATACATTTCAATAACATATTCAGTCTTTAGCAACAACCCGAGGCCCACTATAACTCAAACTAGTAAGACATGCTTAGCCAATACTACATCAATCCAGAAAGCACGTTACGCATACATGGCGTACAAGAAAACCCCCATATACCAACAAATCAAGAAGTTGTTGGCATCGTTATAATAAAAAACACACAATTCGCCCAGGTTAATCAAAAACAACCAAAAAACAAAATAACGCAAGAAAGTCCATGTTGGGGAATTGCTGACTTGACATGAAAAGCCCCTCCAAACAATGTCTTAGCTTACATCAACCACGCCCGCCCACCCCTGTGTGTTGTGACCAAACAGTAAAAATGGTTTTCCCACTAAAATCTCAAATCTAAAATTCAAAAAACAAAATGACCCCGCTGACAAAAATCCAAGAAACACTCAAAAACATTAGGTCTTTACCAAAATAGACTTCACTACACACTTCTGCCGCTCCAATTACGTTCTATTGTATCTGGACTACATTTTGGTTTATTCAAGAGAACCAGGACCACTTGCGACTAATCCCGAAACGACACGATTTTGGAAAAGCGCTGTATTTGAAGCTTAAAGTGATGTTCCTAGGCTTTGTTCCCATCCGCCGTAATGCGATGGCACTAATATTTAACTTTAATCTTGCACTTGGTGAGATTAAACCGTTGATAACCAATGCAATGTTTCCAATAATGGCCATGCATTGCCCACTCATATTAGCAAGGCTACAGCTCGACTTGCTGTTTGTGCTCCAAACCAACATCTGCAACACCAGGGTGAGTCACTTTGTCTTGTACAATAGTACAAAGTTGACAAAAACGCTGAAACTCCACTGACAGAGCTAGAATTTTTGAGTCCTACCGCAAAATATTAAAACGAGTCCACTCCGAGATGGTTTTAGCGTACAGTATTGCTTTTTGTACTTTATTTTGTACCCCTTTTCCAAAATTTTGCGTTCCCCTTTGTACTAGTGGGCCTTTCAGCACTGCAGTCAGTTTTGATGTCCACGTCAAATCTGACATTTGTTTATATTAATATATTAAGCAGTTTGTGACAATTTCAATGTTTTTGTCAATTCTGGCATTTGTTCTCTTATGATTGACAATTTTGATGTTCATGTCAATTCTGTCGTTTGTCTATGTTTGGCAGTGACAGAGCTAAGATTTTTGAGCATCACCGCAGTCTCACTTCAGTTTTGGAAAAAAATGTTCAATTTTGTTTTTCGTTTTTATTTGTAACCCCCACAATTTTAAAATAAGCGTTGAAAGAGCACTTGTGCTACTCTGTTGCCGACTCCAAAGTGTTGTAAATGCAAAAAATTTTTTTAGTATGACAAATCCAACTTGTTGTCTCTTCTCATCAAACGCATCTTAATGAAGAAGGGTGTAACTGGTTTTGATAAACATAGGCGACTGAGCCACATGCAAGGTTGCTTCTTTGTGTAGATCTTTGATGCAGTTTGCTTGAGGTTGCTTTATGAGCAATGCTCTTCTAGTTTGTTTAATAGTGATTACAATCCGAAATTTGTGGAGCTTTTTATGGCAAGGTGACATCCCCTCATCAAACATATTTTAACAAAAAAGGGCTTTACAAATTTTGACAAACATAGGCACCTTAGCCACGTGTGAGGTTGTTTTTTTGTGTAGATTATTGCCACAGTTTGCTTGAGGTTGTTTTATGGGTGACGCTGTTCTAGGTTGTCTGCCTGGCACAAGTTTATGTGTTTTTGTCAAAAGATATCATAACTAACACTCGGGTGGGTGAGCGGGAACACAAGTTTATGATTCCGCTCAAGTAGTTTTGATTGGAGTGAACCACCTGACCGCCCCAGTGTTTGTTATCAAAGGTTTGAATGACAAACACTTGGGTGGGTGAGTGGATACAAGTTTATTATTATGCGGAAGTAATTTTGATTGGAGTGCTCTACCCACCCGCCCAAGTGTTAGTCATTAACGGATTGGATCACAAACACTTGGATGGGTGGGCAGGGAGACAAGTTTATGATTTCGCGCAAGTAGTTTTGATTGGAGTGACCCACACACCTGCCCATGTGTTTGTGGGTGGGCGGGAACACAGGTTTATTATTACGCGCAAGTTATTTTGATTGGAGTGCCGCACCTACCCGCCCAAGTGTTTGTTGTCAAGAGATTATATAACTAACACTTAGGTGGGTGAGCGGGGACACAAATTTATGACTCCGCGCAATAAGTTTTGGTTGAAATGTCTTCTTACTCTCCCAAAAGATTGGTTGACTAATACTTGAGCAGGTGGTCACCAACCCGCCCAACCCGTTGATTTTGGGCGGTTGTTGTTGGTCCAGATCTGCAATAACTTAGATTAGGTTAGGTACCTAGGTTAGGTTAGGTTGATGAACCCAATGATTTCGGGCAGCTGTTGTTGGTCCAGATCTGCAATGACTTAGGTTTTATGAACATATGTATCAATTAGTAGGTGGCTAAGTATCTGGGTACTTTTGTTTTTGTTAGCGCGGGGTCAGCCTGAAAAGATCAATGGTGTTAACTTGAAGACGTTCAACATCGCTCTAAAACTGCCGAGTAAGTAGTACAACCAAAATGTTACCGGTACACTTAGCAAAGACAACTTTTGCTTATCTTGGACCGTCCTTGTAGTTAATCTGGCAGTCTCTGGCAAGCAAGTCAGTTGGGTAAGGGCAGTGTTCAAAGTCCGTCGTTGAGCAAAAGTTCTCACCGGTACCTTGTTGCTGTTTTGACATCTGGCTTGAAAAAAATCTGCGATGAAAAACGTTAGTGTTAGTAAAAAGCCGTGTTTCAAAAAAGTTCATTTTATCCTCCTGGGACGCCTCCAGGTTGGTAACAATCTTCCCTTCTTACGCAAAGGAGCTTGGAATACTGTTCTGGAGAGTGAGATGGCATCTGGAAAGTGGTTGGTCGTTCTTCCTCTAGAGTGGCCACAGTGATTTAATTCTACGTGAAACCCTGGTGGCAAAGAATTTATTGTTGCTTCAGTTCCGGGGTCCGGTAGTTTTAGAATAGGTTCTTCCATCCGAAATAGTGATTAGCGGGTGGCTTGCCTATCTTCATAGCGTTAGTGCAGGCGTCAGCTTTAGTTTGGGTCTTTTTGGCCTCCTAGCTGTACCCAAGCTTCTTCTTCTTAGTGACGTCCTACGGCTTTTGCAAGCAATCTGTCGGCGGTCGCTAGTCTGGTCTAGTCAAATTGCATTTTTCTGTCTACTTTTCCTTTCTTTTTTTGGACTTTGTTGAGTTCAGGTTCAGGGTTTAGTTCCTGTCTATCTAATGGCCCGCAGCCATTGCATGTAACTCAGTTTATCAAAGATCCTCCGGTTTGGTATGTTTTTTTCGGTTTCACGTAACTACGTGTTGAGGTGGGTGTTGCAATGCTCGGTAATTTTCCGCTTTATCGTTCCTTGATTGTTCTCTAAGCGTTTGTCGAGAGATGCCGCTTGACGATCGGATTAGCTTAGTCGGGGACGACCAGTTTTCAAGCTTCTTTTTCTAAGTCTCGTTCAATATATTTCTCCGTTGGTTTGATAAAAACAGTTAAGGTTACCTTAATGTCCAGACATTTGCTGAAGATTGGCCGTCTTTAACGAGAAAGTCGGTTGGGTAAAGGCGTAGCGGTGGCAGCTTCTGTACCAAACTTTCTTCGTTCCTCTTACCAGGTACCTTGTTGTTGCGTTGACGTCTAGGCTCAAAAAAGATCTGAAAAAAAAACGTTAGTGTAAGGTCAAACGGTTCTTTTTTTCCTCCTGGGACGCCTTCAGGTCAGTAACATGAGTAGTTTCAACTTGGTTGTTTCTTGCCTCTGAAGACGTTGTTATATTTCTTAATAAATAGTATGTGGGCAAAGCACTACTCAGTTTGTTGATTGTGAATAAGTTGTTTTAGCTGAAGTGCCTCAACCACCCACCCAATTGTTCGTTATTCAAAAATTAAAAATAACTCTTTTAGTTGTCACTAAGTTAGTAGAGAAAGGTGACAGTTCCAATCTCTTGATGCTATAAAATTGGGTAGACGGATGATTGATATAATTATTTGTAGTTACTTAAGCACAGTGGTGTGCGTGTCCTGGTTAACCAAAAGCGCATCTCAAAAAGTTTTGATTTTGGGACGGTACACTATTTGAGAAAAGAAATAAGTTTTAAAAAAAATATGTTTTTGACTTCTATTCACAAAAAGTTTGATTTAGAAAAATAAATGATACAACTTAGGCATAGAAATCTAAGTGATAACTTTAAATTTTTAAACCAATAAAAAGAATTTAATTCTGACTAATTTTTAGCAAATAACCTTGGTGCAAGTCAAAATAGAGCTAAACTACAAGCATGGTCTGCACTTTCAAAATTTCCAAAACAAACAAACACACACAAACATTATCAGATAGCTACCACAACATCATCATTATCATCATCATCATCATCATCATCATTTGTTTCTTTTTATGCCACTGCAGGCGCATTAACCTCTTCTCTGCCCGTAATGCTGGCAACTTACATTACAAAAGGACCTACAGTTTTAATTGGATTTGAAACCACTAGAAAGATTATTAATCTACTCCGGACCAGAGAGTGAAAAAGCGTATATACGTTTCTTCGGTGCAGCAGTCGGACGGCTGGACTACTGCTTCACAGCCTACATAAACGTAAGATCCGTCTTTTTATTGTTTTAAATTAACGTTACATTTGTCCGTTTGTAAGAAAAGCAGTTTAGATTAACTGTTTATTTCATTTAAATAAATATATTATAGTTTAATTAGTTAATTAGTTCAAACAATGTTTATATTTTATTTAGTAACAATATAATAATAAATCCAATTCCCACTATAAGACGTTCATAATTAATTTACTAGTATTAACTTAAAATTGCAAATAAATTTTATTTAAATTTCTGTATTTGTTATAATAATGTAGCTACACCGATATCAAATATAAAATCCAGTCAGGTACAAGATACGTTTATATATATTTTTATTTCGGGGCGAGATGTGAAGTAATTTTGAAAGTAAATTGTAAACGTGACTTTGTGGCCGCATGTAAAAATAGCAAAAGTTTATCCATTCTATAATATTTTATTGGAAACGCGTTGTTGTTGTGTTTACAGTAAATACTGAAACCGTGCATTATATTAATGTTATTGTAATTGATATAATGACCTATGACGAGAAGAATATTAGAAGGTAAAGAACTTTCATGACCTCTCACCAGTTTAATGTTTGTTGATTGATGCTTAAGAATAATTTCCAAGGAAATTGTTTATACATAAAATATTTATTAATCTTTGAACTCAAATATTTATTTAATAACAAAACTGATTTTTTTTTCTTTGTTATGAATATGAAAGGAAACCGCTCTAACCCAACTAGAATATTTATTATTATTTCAACCTACTCATAAAATTCCATTCATGTAAAAAATTTCATACATACTAAACTAAATTATTTGTATTGAAATAAATTCGCATTATAATAATTCCACCAGCAACAAATCGAACCGGAAAATCCCTTAGGAACAACCCCACCCCAACCAATGTGGTATTAAACTATTTATTACAGACCTACTGATTACATACCTATTATATAAAGCCACCCTTAATTTGAAGGTTTCACTCATAATATTCCCATGACTGGGATAATAACCGACGCCGTGAATCGATTGTGTTCCCTTTTCCATCCTGCCATTTATGCGATGCGATCCGGGACGGATAATATTACATTTAGATTCCGATAGTTTTTGGTCGAATGGAAAATCCAGAGGGTTATTGAATGTCCATGGTGCTAGTTTTACAAAAAAAATATATAATGAGGTGTTTGAATATTATTGGGGTTAGCTTTTTTATTCTAGTAGGGTTCCAAATGTGGAAATAAGGGTTATTTATGATTTAATTATTATAAGATTTATATTTTATTTAAGAATATGATTCAAATCAAACAAAGATAAATTTCATTTAATTACAAATTACAGATTAGAAACAATTAGAATTAATATGCAAGAAGCTGCTGGCTGATGTCAATTGTGGTTATTTCAGACAAAGTTAATAAAAAAGTGTACTGCGCGACAACAAAAATTAGATAAAGACTTGGTTTCCACATTTCCAACTGACCTATAAGTTATAAAATCATTGAACTAAAAAAGAAAACAAATAAAATGTATTCTTCTTCTTATAGTGCCTTGCTTGCTACGAGCGTAGGCTCCCCTCTTGTATGTGTTTGTGGTGTGCGATAATAGTTCTACACAAACATGCGGGACCTACAGTTTAACGTGGAATCCGAACCTTACCACTAGAGGGGCTTACTAAGCAAATGCATCGCTGGTTTGCCATTGCCTTGCAAAGAAGACGACCGCATCAAAATATATTTAACAAATTAGATATTGCCGCTGCTGCTGGGAATCGAACCCGGGTTGCCTGCTCAACAGTCCTTGCAGTAGACCATTGTGCTACGGTTATTAGGCTGTCAAATATAATAAGACAAAACATATTATTTAAAAAAAAAAAATTTATTCGTAGACAAGATGCTGAAGACTAATTAGCGAGCGCGGGTATGCATTCCTTCAGGAATTTATTTGTATTTAAAGTAAAAGTTGTAAATTGGCATTCAATCAGTATATCGGGATAATTATTAGACCAGACCAAAATTATTTAACTTTGTAGTTTAACAAAAAAACGGAAAACAACATTATTTAAGTAACTATAGTGCGGGTTGCACGACTCGGGGAAACAAATAGAAGGTCGACCTGAGTAGAAGAAGAAAATAAAGCGTAAACGCTACACAACCAAACCACCATAGGCGTTGTGAAAAATAGACATTTACCCAGAATAGAAATAACCATAGATGAAAAAACTATGAAAGCCTTTGTTGAATCGGGAGCAAGCCACAACTTCACTTGCTTAAAGCTGGGAAATTTAAAATCCGCGATAATCTCTTTCAATACAGTAGGAGAAACCATCGTCAAAATAACCGTTGAGGACCAACAATACACGGCCACCCTCCTGGTTGCCCTTAACTCAATAAACATCAAGCAAGCCCAGACTACCTACGCCAACGTGTAAACTATGGTAAGAAAAGCCAATCGACTACCGATTGAGCACCCCAAAAGGCACCGCCAACCAAAACACACAAACCAGTGCAGCTACGTAATACTAAGAAATTCGAACAGCTAGTTCGCAATTTCCCGACTGTATTCAATGAAGATGTGACACCCACAACCACACCAACACTACATTAAAGTGAAAACACGAGATGAGCTCCAGCAGCTATTGTGCTCCGGTGGTCATTGTGAAAAAAAAAAGAACGGCACACCACGCTTCTGCATAGATTACAAAGCACTAAACATAGTAACCCAAAAAGAAGCTGCCCCCTTGCCCAAGAACCAGGAAATTTAAAAAAAAATTGAGCAGCCAAAGTATTTAGCAAAATCATTTTGAAACCAAATATTGACAAATACCAATGAATAACAAAAACAAGCATTTCACGGCCACATGAAGAACGCACTTGGACAACATATTAGTATACTCCAAAAACCATGCCTCACACCTAGTCCACCTACAGAAAGTGCTCAAAATGCTGCAGGAGTACAGGTTGAGGTGCCCAAAAAGTGCAGTTTTGGAACCAACTCGGTCAAATACAGCAATCAGATGCAAAGACACTTCGCGGAACAAGAAACAACTGCTTAGTTTCTTAGATTTATGCAGAAGTATATACCAGACTACTCTAAAATAACGGTGCCATTGATAGCACTGCAAGGAAACAAGCAAACATTTGTGTGGGTTAAATCTAATCCCACTGCTTTCCAAGTTATTAAGAATGCACTTGACAAACCTCTGATGCTCGCCCGACCAAAACCGGGCTACCGTTTGTGCTCTAAGCAGACGCGTGTAATATTGGAGTTGGAACCGTCCTGTACTAAGAAAACGGCTCACACTAACGCGTGCTATCCTACGACAGCGCAAAATTCACGCCCTGCCAAACAAGATACCTCTCCAATGAATTAAAATGCATGGCCATCAATCATGTAGGCAATAGATAATAACAGAGCAAACTTCAAGAACAAGCCTTTCATATTACTGACAGACAACCAAGGTCTGGTCTGACTTAGGAACTCAACCGGCGCAAAATCAAAATTTTCCAAGTAGTCCTTCAATCTCCAGGAATTCAATTTTTCAGTAGAACATACACCTGCTACCAAATGCACTCAGTCGGAACCAAAACGACAACCTTATCACCAAGTCGGTAGAAGAATCCAAGCGTTTACTACCGCCTGAGAACCCAAACTAGCAGAAAACATAAAGATTACAATGTTTGTATCAGAGATTAGATTAGGCTCACAATCTACAGCAAGCTAAAGTACACCTGCTGACCTGCAGATTCACAGTAGAAAAAGTTTCCCGCCCGTTAAACTTGGTGCCCGTCCTCCCACCCAAGCGTTACTAATCAAGAGATTTATTGTTGAACAATTCTCCGATGTCAAAATGAAATTTGGCATTCATTTTTTTGTAAAAATAACTACAAGAACTCAAAAACTAGATAAACATAGAATAATTTCATAACTAACGCTTGAGTAGATAGGTGGGTCACAGTAGAAAAAGTTACCCGCCCACAAATTAAATTTAGTGCCCAATCACCCACCCAAGACTTAGTTACCAAGAAATTTATTGTTAAACAATTTTCTAAGGTCTAAATGACATTTGACATTTATTCTTTAGTGTTTTATAGCTACAAAAGCACGAGAGGTGGGGAAATAATAAATCTTTTATAATAAATCATTAATAATGAACACTTGGGTTGGTGGGTGGGTCATTGTAAAAGAAGTTACCCGCCCACAAATAAAACGTGGGAACCGTTAGTTACCAAAAAAACTATTGTTGAACAACTTTCTAAAGTTTAAATGACATTTGACATTTATTTTTAGTGGTTAATAACTACAAGAACATAGAAGGTGGGAGAAATAATAAATCTTTTGATAACAAACACTTGGGTGGGTGGGTGGATCACAGTAGAAGAAGTTACCCGCTCACAAATTAAACTTGATGCCCGCCCACCCACCTAAGCGTTAGTTGTTAAAAAAAAAATTGTTAAACAACTTTCTAAGATCTAAACGACATTTGACATAGAAAGTAGAAAAAGTTACGCGCCCGCAAATTAAACTTAGTGCCCGCCCACCCACCAAAGCGTTAGTTACCAAGAAAATGATTGTTGAACAACTTTCTAATGTCTAAATGGCATTTGACATTATTTCTTTAGTGCTTAATAGCTACAAGAATATAAGAGATGGGAGAAATATTAAATCATTTGATAACGAACACTTGGGTGGGTATGTGAGTTACAGTAGAAGAAGTTTTCCGCCCACAAATTAGACATTTGAAATTCATTTTTTAAGGTTTAGCTACAAAAACACAGGAAGTGAGAGAAATAATAAATCTTTTGATAACAAACACTTGGGTAGGTGGGTCACAGTAAAAGAAGTTAACGGCCTCAAATTAAACTTGGTGCCTGCCCACCACTCCAATAAATTAGACGACAGGCGGCGCTGTCCGCGAAGTGCTCGACCAACCACGCGTCACCAAGCTGCATAAAAAAAATCCGTTTTTGGATTCTTCAGTGAGCGGGACAGTGGTCTTTCTCTCCGGAATACAGTCCGGTTATACACGTCTACCATCAGGCTTATGATGACGTACGCGTGCCCCCCCCCCCCTCCATCTGGGGAACCAAGACAATGATGCATCTCGATAGGTTAGAATTGTTTCAAGGCTAGACCTTGCGGATGCTCACCGGAGCTCCATGGTTCGTCCAAAATCGTGATATAAAAAGCGATCTCGGGAGTCCTTCATTGCGCAGATATCGCAAAGTACTTCGACAATCTCGCGGTTCACTCCAATCCTGATCTGACCCAACTCGCCTTGCCAGACAAAGAAGTTTCGCAAAACAAGAACCCAGTTAATCAAATGATTAACATTTCCTAAAATTCCTACCCTCTTCCCTCAGCCCAGAGGGCGCATCTGTCCTCTCTTTTCGACGCTAAATTTTTGTATTTCTTTATTTATCTACCAACGGAAGGTTTATAAGCTTAACGTCTCAAACTTCCAGGCAATTATCCTGGAAGGGGGAGGGGAGTCTTTAGAAAATTCTCCTCACAAGCCACAAAAAAAATCTGCAGTCAGTCCTAGCGCCTTTGAACCTCTGAGAACTGTTCCCCGAGTCCACTACGGACATTATACGATACGATCCCCGTCAAGTACCAAAGCAATCTCACGTCTGAGAATTAACCGGCTCAAGATCACGCCACCGACAAGTCGAGACACGTCAAGACAAGTCACAACTTACGACTGCACGTATGACACTCGGTGCTCCCAGATGTACCATACCTGGGTACCATCATCAATATCACCTTATGGCACTTCCGAGGCTGCATATAATTACATATAATTACGATTAAGCTGCAAAGACGTAGCAACCGGCTTCAAGATACAAGGTCAACCGTCCAGCAGTCTAAACATCGACTCCTGGACGGTCAGGGATTTTACTCAACAAAATCCCGGGTCGGTAACAATGGCCATCATGTGGGCAATAGATAAATATAGGGCATACCTCGAAGACAAGCCTTTCATACTACAGACAACTAAGCTCAGGTCTGGCTTATGGCACTACAGGATTTTAACTTTACAGTAAAGCACACACCTGCTGCCAGATGCACTCAGTCGAAACCCAAGGATCAACCTCATCACTAAGACTGTAAAAAAATCAGAGCGCTTACTTTAGCCTGAAGACCCAAACAAGCAAAAAACAGCCACAATACAATGTTTGTACCAACAATTAGACCAGGCTCACAAGCCACAGCAAGCTGAAATACACCTGTTTACCAGCAATTTGTTAGCTTCCACTTTTTAGATTGAGGGATGTCCATGACGTAGATATTAAAGAAGGTGGGTTAGGTTAAGTTAGGTTAGGTACATCTCACCAGGAAAGGGCGTCTACAAGGCAGGCGCGCAAAGTACTAATGGATTGACAAAATTGCAGAGACGCGTGCGCGGTGCAACCAAGCTCGGAGAGCATTCACCAGGGGCAACGCCATGAGGAGGGAAAACGTAGAAGCGGCACTAGAGCACAAGGGGTTAAGAAAAAAGATGGGAAGTTTAATCAAATCCGCCAAGAAAAGTAAGTGGAGGCTTTTGGTGGAAGAGATTGACGGGAATATATGAGAAAGAGCGTACAGAATTGTAATGAAGAAAGTTGGGAGAACGCCACCAAGGGTATTGGCAGAGGTGCAGAAGACAGTCGTGGGAAAAAAAATTCCAAATCAGGAGGAAAAGGTTTGTAAGAGATGGCCGTAGAGGCGGGCAAGACTCGTCCTTTTTTGGAAAGCGAGCTCCGGGAAGCCTGACGAAATTCCCGCAAAAGTTGTAAAAGCCCTGTTGAAACAATGCCCCAAAGTGTGGGCAGCAGCTGAGTGCGCTTGCTGAGGTGAAAGCGGTGGTTGTAGCTGTCAAGAAGTACAGCTACACACACCGTAAGGTATACGTCACGGCCAATTGGGGAAGGATTTTAAGAGATTTGAAGGGCAAGGGTGTTCCTAAATACCTGCTAAATATTATCAACAGTTATTTGTGGGACAAGATTTTGTTAGTAAGGATGGTGAGGAAAGGAAGGAGGTAATTTTAACTGGGACGTACCACAGGGATCAGTTCTGGACCCCACGTTGTGAAACGTTTTGTACGACGACGTGGTAAGCTTAAAGCTACCTCTAGGGGTGGAAAGGGTTTCTTATGCCGACGTTACAAAACGCTCTAAGAGGGAACTGGAGGAGACGGGGAACTGCGCTCTTGCCCTCATAGAGCAAAAAATCACTGAGCTGAGGTTAGAATTGTGTGAGAAAGCGTAGAAGACGGATACGGTTGAGCACACCTTGTTCCATTGCAAAAGATGGTTGAAGACGCGTGAAACTGATGAGAGAGAGCTTGAAACCGGATAACAAGGTGGTAGTAATGCTGTCTTCGGTGTCCAATTGGGACATTGTGACCGCCATGATAGGGTCCATGCTACATATAAAAAAGAAAGAAGAGAGGGAATTAGCTCCATGGTGCGGTGTAAATGAAGCAAGCAGGGGTTAAGGGCCGTAGCTACTCGTGAATGTTTTTTGTAAATGTAAATTCAGTTGTTATGTATGTTTTGTAAATTGTTTTGTCAAAAATATGTTAAATATGTGTGCGCCCAAACTTTTACACCACCTCAATAAAAAAAAAGGTTAGGTTAGGTTAGGTTAAGTTGGTACTTAAATGTGCAACAGAAAGCTTTGCTTAAGTAAGTAATTTGACCAATTATAGTGATGATTTGGTTCTAGAAAATGTGTTATGGTGGATGTAGAGCTTGGTCTGGTAGTATAAGATAAGTTTTTGTTTTAAAATTTGCGGTTAGTTTCCACTTTTTAGATTGAGGGATGTCCATGACGTAAATATTAAAAAGGGTGAATTAGGTTAGGTGGATTAGGTTAGGTTAGGTAAGGTTAAATTGAGTAGATTTATTTTTGAATTGGAATTCAGAAAGGACATCTTAATCGTCGCAAAAAGATTGAAGGTAGGTGGGGAAGTTTTGACGTAGTGTCAATGAGGGAGATGGGTCGGTACGATTTGGGGTTGTTTGAGGTTTGTTTAAGGCAAAAAGAAGAAAGTATCCGGAAAACATGGGAAAAGATATGAAATAGCAAAAAAGGCATCTTTTTTAAGAAGCTGAGTTTCCTCCTAAAAATAAAGTAGTCATCAGGTGTGGGAGGTTCCGTATAAAAATCGGTAAAAGTAAGAGGTGACTAGCAGACGTCTGACAGATTCTTATTTAGGCTGACAAAAACATTGGGTCCTGGGGTGTGGTGTAGATGGCGTGGAGTTGACCTGCAAAGAGGTCAACTTTATCTTAGGGTGTGGTGTAGAAAACGTCGTCTTTCCTGAGGGGGTGATGGTAGTTCTATAACCGGTGCATAAGTTGAATTTTCTCCATAATTTTCCTTCATCCCAATAAATAAGAGCGTCGGTAGACTGATCTTCTTCTTTCTCTGAAACAGCGGCGGACCTTAGCATTGAACTTATTCCAGTGGTTTATGGTGGCGGGGTCATGGGTTGCTTATAGGTGCGTTGTTTACCTTGATGAGGAACAGGATTGGGGAAGAGGAGAATTAAATTTTGTAATATTAGTTTGATTTTGGTGAAGATGTAAAAAGAGGCAAAATTGTTTGCGCCAAAATAGACATTGATAACACTGTCAATATCGTGTAGCGAGCAGAGAGTTCTTGCGCATGGGTGTTCAGGAAGGAGGTGCAGCCATTATAGTTTGGGTTCACAAGTAATGTGATGTTGTCCGTGTATAGCATTAGATAACTAGGAAAATACAGGAATAGCATTGCACAATGCCAGTAATACCAGCGTAATGAATCACATTATGTCTTTTTCAAGAGATTAGGTTTATTTATTGTTTTGAAAAAAAAACACAGATTCTCTGGAGGAGGATTGGGCGATTGTGTGAGACAGCAGCGTAATAGCTTACGTTACATAAGGTGCATTTGAGTAGAGTGGGAGCCGGCGCACGTGTCGCATATAATGAAGTTTTGTCAAAAATCCTTAAAATCTAAAGCAATAAGGGTTCAACCCGGTGCAGAGTTTTAAATATTAAACCATGAGTGAGTAGAAAGTCGATGGTAACGGGGTTGGTGTAATAATTGTGAGTGACGTGAGGCAGTCTGCATGAAAAGGGAGGAGGGATTGGAGGGTGGGTTGTAATTGTTGGGGTTTGAGGAGATAAATTTGTCTAAGTCTACGATGTGGGAGGTAAGGTACACCACCTCCTCCGTTGCTAAACTCTCTGCACCTTTGTCTGGCAGCCCACACCCATAGAGAGCAATTCCTGATTTCTTCAAGAGTAACCAGTCCTCTTTCCTAGATTACCCTTGTTGAGTTAGGTCTAATTGGTCACAAGATCAATTGTCACTTCTAAACTATAGGTTTGGAGGAGGGGGGTAACCACACCACCTCCTCCGTTGCTAAACAACTCACACCCATAGGGAGCAACTCCTGATTTCTTCAAGCGTATCCAGTCCTTTTCCTAAATCACCCTTGTTGAGCTAGGTATAATTGGTCACAAAATCAATTGTCTCTTCTAAGCTGGAGGTTTGAAAATGCAATTAAAAAACTCCTCCAAACTTTCATAGCTCCAGCATCTGTGGCATAAGATGAACTACCGTGACCACAAAGTTGATTACAGCATTTACCTATTTTATCTTCCACTGGTTCACTAAATATCAAAAAGCCCTTTTACCACCAGCTAAAAACAATCATGAGAGCAACTATTGACTAACCCAACAAACAAAGAAAGAATTTTTATTTTCATTCCATCGAGGGAGCCTATAACCCTCCACAAAGCATCACTGACTCTCATTAGGTCTTCTTATTGAAACTTCAATACTGAACGTTACGTTATTTAAAATTATTTGAGGCCACACTGAGCAATCGAACTGATCCGAACAAACATGATCAACTGGCAGTACCGCCGAGCGCACAACAAGAGGTGATCAAACAACATCACTCAACAATCAAAGCCGGTCTTGCAAGCAGGGAAGAGACCACGGCAACTATCCTAAGAGCCTATCACTGAACAAACGTACGCAAGGACGTATGTAGTTTCATTAAAATGTACATGATCTGCGCCAAGGTAAAAGCAGGAACATCGCCACCAAAAGCGCCGTTGAACGTTTACCCCCTTGGCTGACCTTGTGAAAGGATCGATTTTGTAGGCCTCTTGGACACGACAAAGGCAGGAAACCACGATACGCCTTCACAATAATGAATAAGTGCACCAGGTGGGTGGAAGCCACACCAGTGCCGGTAGCAGAAAATTAGGGCATACAATTTACATGCCAACATTTCTAACAAGCCGCACAACAGTGGCAAAACATCACAAACGCATATGATTACAAACCAAGAAACATGGTAATGGTGCAAGGAAGAGCAAAAAGACGCTCAAAGTCACCGTTGCAGAGTTTAGTTAATAAAATAAAAATTGCGTGCATATTTGTTTTCCTCTGCTCCGCCTAAAAATTGAATTAAAATAATTAACAAAAAAAATAGTCTCTTTCAAAAGAATTGTTTGTCTAGTCTTGATTATTTAATTTAGGTATCTATTGTATACAAAAAGTAAATTAAGTTTGTGTAACCTTGAGACTAAGAACTAATTTACTTTCCCTACAAAAAACTGTTTTATTTTTATATCGAAATATTTTCAATTTGCTACAATGAACGCTACAAGATGTTTAATAAGTTAATAAGCAACTTTAATGAATATTGTCATTTTGACATGTAAATTACATCCAATAATAACAAGAATACATCAAGAAATTCAATTGCATTCAGTAAATGTAACACAAATCAATCCCAGATATCAATTACAATTATTAATACTACATTGAGACATTTAATTTGTCACATAACATGTCACTTATTAACCCTCGAAACAACAAGCGCGTCAATAATCATCTCGCTACGGGGAATGAGCTAACAATATTACTGACTAGCACTGAAGATCAAATTGATATTCGAATTAATTACACAGTAAAGTATTATAAGAACAAATACAATCGTCACAAATGCTCCTTAAAACGAGCGTTCAAGTTTTGTTTAAAATCCTGAAATAAACACAAAAATCTATTCAGCGGAAGCGTCCATGTTTGACAGAGCGCATTTAAAGCGGTCCCCGTTTAATCCGTAAAGTGGATTCAAATCCGTCAAGTAATTCCACTGTGGGTGCATCTTCTTAACTTTGTACATCACGATTGTGATGGGATAAGGACAATGATAACACCACTTTTTTGCGTTGAAAGGAGAAAGAGAGGGTGCGTTCTTTGTGAGAAGTGGCCCGATGTGCTGCACAATTGATGTTAAGCCGATCTTTCTACTTTCAAGTGCATCGCGTAGCTCAGATCAAAATTTTCGCTACGGTAAACTTGTAGTTTATTTGAGTTTGATGTTTTTTTTATTGCTCCTACAAAGCAGTTAATCTTCCCACAAAAATTGTATTTTAGTTCATTTACAAAAATATGAGAAAACACAGAACCCCAAATACTCGACTGTTATCTATGTCTGCGTACCGGTCCTAAAAGCATTTTTAAGTAGCCTAAACACTTTTAAAAGATATATTTAAGTTGAGTGGCAGAAACCCGAAAGGACTAGGGGAACATCTGGCATAGACATATCGTTTCCTCCTTATTCCTGATTACAGCCAAATTTAGATATCTTCACACGTCGTTGTGACTTGTTCACGCTTCTTTAATTAAAAATAAATTATTGATTATTAATTTACAGCAAATATTATATACTGAATTTATTATTATTGCGGTGTGTGGAAGTCGTAAAATGGCTTTTCATATATCGTGTGTCTTAAGGATGGGCCGAAGGTTGGTCACTGCTTCATGGTGGGATCCGTTCTACTTAATTTATAATATTATTACTTAATGGTTGTATGCTTATGTTTCCTGGTATTTTTTTATAAAAATAAATTCTACAATTGTTTAAGAAAAACCGAAATATATTTATTATTATATCATGCAAACGTAAGCATTATCCTGACCGCACCTCAGTGTGAAAACGATTAACTTTCGGCACTTTTAGATGGAATTATAAAATAAAGTGTTAATGTGTTTATTGCCCATTAAATAGTTTATTTAAATAAATAAAATAAAATATGTTTGTTTAGGTTATATGATGGTCAAAATGTAATAAAAAAAAGAAACATTTTTAAATTAAATTAAAATAATTTCTTGTGTTATTAACACCAATGTAAAGTATAGTATACCACTTGCGTATAATACAGTAATTTAATCAATACTATTGCTTATTAATTTGATCTAACTGTTGGCTGACCGATAGTTTTGTTTTAGAATAATTTGTTATGAATTTGAGTTAAAGATAACTTCTGGAGTATGCAGATCTGAATGGTACAATTGTCTTCTTAGTCAACTAAGTCTTAGTTTAAATTAGTTAAATGCGCATTTTAATGTCAAACATTTATTAAATTCTGACGACGTTAATGAACATAATTAACTACACAAAGTTTACTTATTAGTTATAATATATTTTAAAAAAATTGCCAGTACTACTACCCACTACTGGCCAGAGCTTAGGTCAGTGATTGTCATAATTTTGACCTAAAAGTTTTGATACGTCAAAAACGTCTCTTGTTGATCAATCTCTAGTAGGTGAGTTTGTCTAAAAATTTTTTTGTTCAACATAGTGTAACAAATCAATCTTTGAGGTTTCTTTTTACACTGATCTACGTCGGGTGTATGAATTGAAGTCTCCAAAAATTATTGTAAGTAAAAAACTAGTAAAAACCTTGATAAAAAAAGAATTTTTGATAAAGTTAGAAAAAAAAAATAAACAGATTTTATTGTGCTTAGTCCAATACACTCGCAACAACAATAACGTTTGTCTCTAGTGTAAGAAAGTCCGCTTTAGAGTAGTCCAAAGATCTTTTGGCAAAAATAAGTGTCCTATGTTTTTAATTTACGTAAAGACGTAAATGCATTTAGGATTCTTAGCGTATGCTTAGGTTTGTCGTTCAACTCATGCCAAAAAAGAGCACGACGTCAATAGACTGTTCAAAAAAGAATTCCTCCACGTTGTCCATTATCTAGAACGCTGATCGTATTTTAGAAATCAAAGACAATAGACACAATGGTCTGTTAAACAGCAACAAATTCTTTGCAAAAAGCTGTTAGCTTTAGATCATTTGTTTAGTGTTGGAGGTAAAAACACATGCACTAACGTTTTGTTTGCTGTTACGACAACTGGTTTGCGCGTATCAGTGCTTTTAGAAAAAGACGTAGCAGAGGCCAACTTGAGCTTGAACTCTAATTTTGCAGTTTCGTTCTGGCTCACTTTGAAGGTGTGTGAGGTGCTTGATAGAAACCCAAACAAATTGGGTAAACAAAGTGGTTGTAAAGCAACATTTGGCAGTGTTCCCTGCAACGGATTAGTTTTTTTGCTATTGGTCGTTGGTAAATTACAAAAAAACGTTTTGTAACCATCCCGATAGTGCACAAAAATATTTTCCCTTTGTTTGAGTACCGGTTGCAAAATGTCCAAATAGATTAACCTTCCACCCAATAACAATTCGTTCCTGCAATAGTAGTTATCCGTTTAGGCCCAAACTATTACCAAATATCCAAAACTGTAGCCTTAGTATAGCAACGTTTTTGTGCACAATTTGGTGTTGCCAAGCTTGTTGAAAATGACGTCTAGTTTCCAGTTTTCTTTTTTCCTTTTTTCCAGTTGTTTAATGTTGGAACTTTGTCTTGTAGTAATGTTATTAGTTTTATCTGACCCAAGATGACCCATTCCGTAAAGGATGACTCCGACAACCTCTGCCAAAACTCAGCAGTGTACGCCATTAGTTCAGTCACAAAAATACCCGTGAGGACATTTTTGTCGATCTCCGCCAAAACTCGTGGTACCCTGGAAGGTTACCCTGTCCCAACTCTAGAACGCAATTTCTTTGATAAGCACTCTAGAATTGTTCCACTCCCTGAGGCATTTCCCAAGGGAAACAAAGCTCAAACTGCACTAACTCAATTATTATTTCACTAACAGCTTATCAGGAATAGCACCAGCCAAAGAACTACCGTCATCAACTTCAGCACAAACTAGACTGTAATAATCGGCAATTAACGTGGGGCGGAAGTCGCACCAAAAAATTCCACCGCCTGGTAGAGTTAACAAATTTTATTCCCAAAATTAACCATCTGGTTCCACAACACTAGAACGACTTTCGGTAACAACCTAGCACCTAGAAACCCTAGAATGTCCCAATTTCAGGACGCAAATCCTTGGACGGGAGCAGCCCCTAGTATTGTTTCACTTCCTTAGTCATTTCTCAGGAAGAACAAAACCCAAACTGCACTAACTCCATTATGATTTCTCTAATAGCTTTTTTTCTAGGTGTTCGGGGGCAGTTTGTAATGAAAAAATGTTGCTTCACACTTTTCTTTGTGCTGCTAAAAATACTAGAAACTGTTTCTACCTAGTTATAGTATAGGATAAAAACCTACCCAGAAGTCTCTAACCTAATTGTAAAGGTCAACCATGGCTTACTTGACATCTAAGGACTCCGATCAAGATTGAAAGTAGTCGGACAAAACTTTGACCCGGGAGAAAAACCCTGGATTATTATCTGCAATAAAAATTTCTGAAACCCAAACAACATCTGAGAGAAGACCCTGAGCAAGAAAACTTAAAACCCTACCTTCAAGAACTTGAGAAGTACAACTGGTTAACCAAGCCCAGCACTTCCCGTATCAAGTTCCAAATCAACAATGCAACCTGTTGGCCGTACACCAACTCGGACAACAAAGATTCCTATAGAAAATACTTCGCTATGATCCACCAGCTACACCAAGCTAACACTTCACGTAGTGTAACCTGTGCCCACGCGCTAGCCAGACGCCCGCAATCCTCTAAGGCCAGTGAATCAGTGACCTCGTGCAAACATTAGGTTATGCACAAACAAACTCAGACACTTGGACATAACCATAGTAATCTAACCTAGATATGCATTCCCAGGAAGATTGAATTTTTTGTCTTATTTCCCGCAAAAGGTGCAAAAACTATAGCGCATAACCCAAAAAGCACACAACCTTTCACAAACCCTCAAGAATAGAATCAGAGCCACAAAAGTGAGAGGATTGTTGCAGGCCCGTGACCGCAAAAGACGCAAAATTAACAAAACCCCGCCGATCCATCCAGTTCCACCGCAGCTTAAAGTTTCTATCATTATCATTGTTACCACCAAATTTTACCAAGATTCATACTGTTAAGATGCATCTATTGGCCGCAATGAGCCAAGTCATCTGATCTAAGATCACTCTATTGAACTACAGGCCGCAATGAGCCTTAGATAGTTTAATCCCAGAAATACCCAAACCGTCGCCAAAAGCTCGTAATACCCTAGAATGTTCCAATTTCAAGACGCAAATCCCTGGACGAAAGCAGCCCCCCTAATATTGTTTCACTTCCTCAGGTATTTCTCGGAAAGAACAAAACCCAAACTGCACTAACTCCATTATTTTTCTAATAGCTTATCCAACCTTTCTAGGTATTCGGCGACGGTTAGCAATGGAAAAATGTTGCTTCACACTTTTCTTTGTGCAGCTAAAAATACTACAAATTGAATAGGTTACCTTATCTTACACAATATCTCATTTTCTAAAAATTTTGAGTTTTCTAGCATTTTATCATGTCTGACAACGTTGGTTAATGCAAACATTTTTTTTTGTACATATCCAGGCATAACTGTCAACTTTTGAGGGGTTCCTACTACAAACAAAATTCAATTGTTGTGAGCCAGGAAAATTATAACGTTTTGTTCTGCCCAGTTCTTTGTTTGATTTACTAGTTTTTGAGTAGTTAGTTTGATGTGCTAATGTTATATTTGTCTTAAATGACAAAATTGATCAACTGGTCAAAACTTTAAAAGTAGCAATTCTTAGTGCTTGCTGTGTTCTAAAAGCTATTAACGTTGCCAAAACGTTAGCCATAAACAAAAAAAAAACACTTTACTAGATAGAAAAATGTTTTCAACCGGATTGGTGTATGGTGTTCATTAGCATAACAGCCAAATGTACCAACAGCTTTGGGTTTTGTGCAAACGTGGCACCTTTGTAGCTTCTGTGCAAAGTTTACTTGTGTTTTTACATTATCCATAAGATTTTGTAAGAAAACCTTATGCTAGGTCATTAGTGGATCTTAAAAATATACTTTCGACATTTCAAAAAAATTCTTTGGTTAGTTTTTTGGTTTTTGTTTGATTATTTTGAATTTTACTGGTTTTGGTTTTTCTTAATTTAAGATTGCATTATATAGTCCAATGTTATTAACTTCTTCTAACTTTTAACCATCTGATTGATCAGTTTAAAGCAATGTCTTTACTGCTCTTTTGGGTTGCGTGGAGTTTTGTACTTTTATGGCGTCATTCGTATGATTTCTACAAATAATTTAATTTATTTGTTCACCAGTACATTCAGAATAGATCAAAATAAATTTAGTCAAAGTATTTTATTTAAATTATAGTTGGAAATAGTTGAAGAAACTGGTAAAACAAAATAATTAATTATCGAATTATATGAAAATTAGAAATGACGGCAAAGTTGCGGTTTTTGTTATAATACTACAAATTAAGGTAGCGCTCGGACTAGTCTTAACAATTCTAAGTAAAATATTATTAACTCCCAAATTTTATTTGTTCCATTGGTTTTGCCTAGTATCTTGCCTGTAGTTGTTCACATCACTTGATAATACAAATTTTGGATAAAACGTAGAAGTCATGACTAAATGATGGTTGACAGGCTAGATCTTTCCAGTTTTAGTGGTGATATTTGGTAGTGGTAAATAAGTTAAGATTCATGACTTGATGGTACCGGAGTTTTACCTAAAATAAGTCAGTTATAGTGTTTAGATAACTTAGTGACCTGATTAGAGATGGAAGTGCAAGTCTCCAGTTTCAATTGGATGGACCACGTCGGACAACATACAAAACTCAACCAAGAAACAGTCCTCCAATAAAAACGTTTTAAATAAAAATAAACTGGACAGCGCAAGTATAAAAACTGATTTTTATGCAAAAAATTGTCTTAGATTTACGGTCAAAAATATTAATACCGCCAACCATCAAGAAAAGATAGACAAACAAAGAGAAAGTAGTAAAATTAGTAGAAACAATAAAAACAACAAAGACTTTAGAACATCTTTAAAAAACTAGAGTAGAAGAGACATCACACTATCGATGACAAGAGGGAACAACACTACCTTTTCCTACGGAAGACATTGCACCTGGTCTACACCACTCCACACTCATAAACCCTTACCGACACGTGATAATGCCGTCTTCAGCTGCAGCATATGACTCCAACATAGAACCAAGAAAGACATAGTGCTTTTACGACCGCAAAAACACCACCCTAAAAAGAATCAGTAAGTCCGACACGTCAACGGACTATCTTGACTAACACATAACCCTATTTGATACAAAAATAAAACAAAGACAGACTTGGCAAAACCTTGAGCTGCTCTAGGAGCTGTGCGAGCAAGCCATATAGATGACGGCCTTTTTGCATAATCCCAACTATGCGTGAAACCTAGAATTGTCCCTAATTTGATCACACAAGACTTGAAAATAGCAGATAGTTGATAATTAATGCGCAAAAAGAACAGATACATCTACACGAGTACGCACAAATGTATTAGAGTTGCACTTCTTTCTATTATTCTTTCACTTGACGGAAAAAGTGTTGGAACTCAAATTAAAGTTCAAATAACATATTATTTTCTATACGAGCCCCAAGTTAACAGATCCCCAAACGCATTTCTACTCAAACAAACTGGAGTGCATGTCATCGTCTGAGCTATTTAAAAATATAGTCAAAATCTTAAGGATAATCCCTTTACGTTACGAACTGATAACAAAGCGTTAGTTTTGTTGGTAACTTTACAGATACTAAAAGAAAATTTACAGCTGGTCTTTACTAATACCAAATTAAACACGCGCCCAAGTACATACATTTATTATTTATTTACTTAGAGAGAAAGTTACCTCCAGAAGTCAAGACAACAAGACCACAACTGAGCCCAATCGTATTGTATCAACGACTGGGTAGTATCAAGTATCAAACCAAACCTTGTCAATAGATATAGATTCTACAGGCCAAAACTTAGGCAAAATCCAAGAGATTATCCGGCAGTATTGAAAAGTCAAAGTAAACTTCGACAAAAAAAGCGACATAAACAATACCAAAGAAAAACAAATGGATTCAATTAGTAGTACTACCACAATCACAACGCAAAATGTTAAAACCACATTACAACAAAATAGGCCAGACTACAATCACAAACGGAAAGTTGATTCCGATATCGGTAACTTTTGTCTCAACCACAGCTTTCAAAATTGCACTTTAGCAGGTGACCCGTGTAAGAAAGTTGCAATAAATTATTTTAACCCGTTTAATACAACAAAGGCTAAAAATATAATTGCTCTAACCATTATCCTGGATCGTTCGCCACCAGCAAATTGACAATCTGAGTGTTGGAAAAGGATATGTTTCACAGGTTTGGATTTCTTAAGATACTGCTCAGCAAAAACAACCTCCAGTGCAGCAGCAAAAAAATGTAGTCAAACGGTAAAAAGTGATCACAACAACTTTTTGGACGGACGGACAAAACACATTGTTTATAGAATAAAGATTAATATTATTGTCTTCCCATCAAGATTCATAACCTAAAACCGGCGCTTACTACCAAAAAAAACAACAACTTTTTAGATCATCCAGAAAAAGTTGCTCTAACACATTAAGTTTTTTGAAAACTCCTCTCCTTAGTCAACAAAAACAAATTATCAGTTAAGACAGATCCACTACCGACAACGTCTAGAAATAGAACTCCGTTCAAAAAGCAATCAAAATAGCCTTCAAGCAATCTACTTCATAGAAAACCCAAATAGCAACTTTGCGACAATCACCGCACTGTCCTCGGACAACTCTCCCAAAACTTAATTAATACCCATTGAACCAACTTCAATCTTTTGACTGCTGAGCTGCTGTACAGTACTCTCGGTAATAGACAATCACCCATCAAGTCATTGCACAAAAGCTGCACACTCAGTTGGCCCAGGCCTAATACATGGACAACTGATACAATTTTGAGATTCTACATCAATCTCCCAAACTAAGCAATCAACAACCAAGAATAAACTATACTGCTACGATTAGTTTTGTCACCTGATCCAAAACGCCACATTTATTGAAGAGTCTATTTAAAAATTTCCACCAAGATTTTGCGGTATTCATTACTAATCTGCATTTACCGGCTGCAATAAGCCAAAATAGTCTAGTTTCGGAGGTGTACTCAAAAAGACATCTTCACCAAGATCTTGTGATACTTTATAAGATAATCCCTGCTTTTATTCCCAAGACAAAATTTTCTCTAAGGACAGTCCGCATATCTAGTTTCATTTCTCAGAAAACAACAAAAACCTAAAGCCACACACAAACTCCACATCTAATAACCGTTTTTAAGCATACCATCAGCCCAAAGCCGCCGTTAACCACCAAATCTTAAACCGTAACATTTTTATTACCACATTGGATAAAACCACGCTACTCTTTTTCTTCTGATGCCTATCCGGTTCAAATGTTGCTGCAGCTTTAAAGAGAAGATAGCATTTGGAGTAATGGATATATATTTCAATTTTCGCGTTTTTAATGGCTTTTTGCATTTTTAGCAAAAACTATACATTTTGGACAAAAATTATTTCTATTAAAAGTTGTAGTGTGAAAAATTTCCAATTAATATAGGTTATTTGAATTTTCCTATAAATTTCCGTTTTTACGCTAGAAAGCGCAAAAAATAAAGTATATATTTTATTTTATTGCATTTAGAGCTAAAACTATTGGTGAAAAATTACAAGTGATCAAAGTTGTAGAGCAAAAAATTTTCGGTACATATTAGCTATTTGGATTTCACAATAGTGAGAGCATTTTTCGCTAAAGAATGTTGAAAATGTTGCAAATTGTACTGGTAATCTCCTCTCACTGTTGGACTCATTTCAATTTATAGAATGCCAAGAGTCTTCCACTTGAAATGAAGTTTCAGCAAGCAACTAAACATTGACAAGCATCATCTCGGCCACTAACAACGGACTTATTCTACAATGTTTCCACATGGCCAATTAAGATATGTTAGCAACAGATTACTCCATAGTCGATATAGTCACCCCACCATTATCTAAACAAACGCACATTCCGCCAGCTACTATCGCCTCAAAGCTTTCTATGCGTCAAAAATACTACTTGATGGCTGTGACTTGTTAATCATGCTGTCAACATTTTCAATCAAATATTGATATCTTTAGATAATTTTCGACAGTAGCAGATCCTGTTAAACTATTTTACAAAGTTTGATCGATCGATCATCCCAACATCAGATCATTTTTGACAGTTGCAGACCATGCTTAAAAGTTGTTGTCATGTTAACAGTTTTGATCATGGTTACGTAATTACATTACACCATATTAAAAATGGCAATCCAAAACACTGAAACACTATTAAAGATCATTTTTATAGATTAACTTTTGTGTTTGTGTTGCACCTTTCATTAAGATTGACATAGGTTAAACCTTGGACCAAGATTTTACAGCTCAAGTTAATTTTTGACAGTTGTTAGTCATTAATTGTTGATCATGTTGGCAGTTTTGACCCCAAAATCGTAAATGTTGACTCAAGATCGTTGAGGCAGTTATAGATATACGTTTCCTGAATCAAGTTTGAGACCATGTTGCATTTCGATCAAGTTTGGCATAGTTTGAAACCATGTTAGACAGCTTTGGATCAAGAATGTTTAAAATATGTCAATCATGTTGACAGATTGATTATTGATTACTTCTTGTTATGTATTAAGCATTACAACCCACAATCAATTTGACAGAGGTTTGCGTTGATTCTGCATCTATGCTTCAATCAAGTTTGACATAGAACAAGATCATATATGATAAGTTTAACATCTTAAGATCATTTTTGACAGTTGCATATTAAGAATGACAACCAAAAATTGTAAATTAAGATCAAGATCATTTTGACAGATCTACTTATGTGTTTGCTTTTATGCTGCATCTTACATCAAATTTGAGATAAATTGATCTAGACTTTAGATCAAGAATTGACAGCTCATGACTATTTTTGACAATTGCAGATCATGTTTGAAAATTGTAAATCATTATTTGTGATCAAGTTTAACATAGATGGGAAACCATGTTAGACATCTTTAGATGAAAATGATTTTTGTCAGTGGAGGATCATGTTTGAAAGTTGAAGATCAATTAAGACAGTTGTAAATAATCATTTATGACAGTAGTCAATCATTTTGTCAGTTTTGATCATCTATTGCGGTTAAATATAACAAATGCATATTAAGAACTACTCAAGATCATTGAGACAGTTGTAGATTGGGTAAATTGGGACCATGTATATGCTTTGAATCAAGTATTGACAGCTCAAGATCACTTTTGAGTTTGATATCAATTTGACCAATGATGACAGCTTAAAAAGTCATTTTTGACATAAATTGGAACAAGACTGATAGCTCAAGATCATTTTTGATCATAGATCATGTTAGGCAGTCAAAATCATTGATCAAGTTTGACATAAATTATATCAAAAAGAACAGCTCAAGATCATTTATGAAAGTTCTTATGATTCATAATTAGTCGATCACGTGACAGATTTGAACAAACTTTAATTTGTTTAATAACACTGATTGGTTTGACAGTTTTGAAAAGACAATTCAAGATCAATTAGGTCAGTAGATCATGTTTGACAGTTACATTTAATCAATTTTAATACTTTTTAATATGATACGGAATAAGGCTTTGCTATAAGGGTAGTTGTTGTTCATAGTTAAACTATTGTAGATCACACTTGAACTTACTTTACAACTGTAAACTAGGTTCAACAGATTTGAATCAATTTTGCATTGATTAAGGTGACAATATTGATCATTTGTGATCATGAAAAGTCAATCAACTTTCTTGATCAACGTTGGCATAAATTAGATCACAGCTCAAGATCATTTATGATAATTTGAGTAAAGATCGTTTATAACAGTAGATCATGTTTGACAATTATCGATTATGATCAAGTTTGACATAAATTGAGTCAACCTTGATTAAAGTTGGATTTAGTTCAGGAAAACACAAGATCATTGTCAACAACTCAAGATCATGTATGATAGATTATGCTCAAGTTTGAAATAAGTTAAGTTAGCCGGACTTATTTAAATTTTGCTAATTTTTTGAATTTTAAACCAAAAATGCATTTTCTGAAAAAAATATAAGAGACCAAAGTTATAGAGCGGAAAATTTTCGATCGAAATAGGTCTTTCGATTTTTCCAATAATTTCTTCAGAAAGTATTTGGACATCTAAGTATACTAAGCTATGGGTAAAATTTCTCTAAAACGTCGATTTTTTGTCTAATTTGAAGAGTAGAGTAGTAGCTATAATTATTAACTAGCTAATTTATAGTACCCAGAATGGAACTTGTATTAAAAATCGCCTAATATATAATATAATAGAATTGACTTCCTGCCAAGCAGTTATTTTATGGCTTACAATTGATGTTTTTATTATTATCTTTTTATTCATAAACACAAAAGCAAACATAAATCTTTATGCTACAGACATAATAGCTTTCCAATATAACCCTGCGATTAAATAATGCTTGAAATTCATTATTATAATTTTACAACCAGAAGAATAAAAAGCGCCCCTCTAGTCGTAAAGATAGAATCCAGTAAAAATCACTACTAACCACCCCCTAAACTTTGCAAACTTTAACTGCATTTCTTTTTTCGACAACTTTTCATGTAATAATAAACGATATATTTTTTATCTATACTTTAAAGTTGTTGGCGCCATCGCGCCATAAAATAAACGACTTCATAAAACCCTTAACTGAAAAAAAATAATGTTATACCTATATTAATGGTTTAAAAAAAACTGGACGTAACTAGGAACCATTTTTTTATTGTCTATTACGCATGCAGTAAATTAGCTGGTGGTTATTACAAAGGGGTTTTGTATTCATAAAACCACCACGCGAACAACAATTACTTACATGCAGAACAAAAGGGTTAAAAACGATGTATATACGTTGCGTATGTATGTATGTATGTGTATTATATAAAGCTAGGCTTTTATTACATGTTGTGCGGGCTCTTAATTTAAAAGGACAATTTTATATAATATATGTTGCGTAATTGTTAACTCGTATTACATAACTAAACACAATTGTTATAATGCTGGTGGATTAATTTAAGCAGTGGTACTTATTTAGCACAGAATATACAAAAGAGAAAAAATAAATTGTAGAAAATGGCTACGCATTAATAAGGACGAAAAATAGCTACATTCTTAGTGTGCGGACCTTAGACCATATACACTTATAGACGCGCCGTGTGCTATTTTCTGCTTGTCGAATAGTGAAGCCAACATAAAAACATTCATGACCACAACGGACGTCACGCGTTAATTGTGAGCCTTATGAGTAGTTAAATCAATTTTTAGTAAACATTAATGAACACAATAAAATGTATATTCGTTTATTAAATAATTTAGCAATGTTATGTACTGATTTATTGACATTTTCGTAAATTAAGTGTGTAAACATGTCTTTACATACACGTCAATTATTTTGTTACGTACGAGTTTTGTCCACAAGTGACGTCACATGCATCGATCATGTTGACTTCACCGATAAGTACAATGTAAAGTAGAAGTAATAATTTTATATTTAATAAAAATTAATTCAATTTGTTTAAAAATTAAATCCAATATATCCAAGCGTCAATTTGTCTGTAATAAAAATATTTGTTTATATAAAACACATTGAAATTTGATAAAATATTTGCATATTTCAATTCTATTAAAAAAATCATTTATTATTTGTGATTGTGTGATGAGGCGTTATCATAATTTTTATTGTATTCCTGGTTAATATCTACACTGTCCATAGTATCTCTAGGGTATAATTTTGGCATCAAACGATTTGTTATCAATGCAAATTGTAAATCGCAGCGCGTGAATTAAAAGCCATGGTCATAATGAATAGGGTCATAGAACGTACAATTTGAATAACTAATATTAATTGCTATGATGTCAATTAAAATAAATAAATAAAGCATTGTTGTTGGGTCGTTATTTATTTTGTTATAAATTTGTAAAGAAAAAAAAAGTTTAGTTCTAATTTTTAAAATATTAATAATCTGATACACTTGAAACTATTTATTTATTTATTTATTTAAGCGACAACTCCTGGCTTTACATAATATATACATACTTGTTTGTAATATATTATAACATATTATATCAAGATGCTCTAATATTTAGTTTTCATAAATAAATTTGTTCAAAGCAATTATTGTATTTTGTGTGGTTAATTATTACATTATTGAGCGTATATGACCTAAAAAGTTACAAACACTAATCGAAACCAATTGAATGTATCCCTATTACGAATTCATTTGAGGTTTATTGAATTATTTGATTATATAGTTGGATGTATGTACGGAAATTATTTTATGAATTATGAAATGTCATGACATATGCATTACAGTCAACCTTATGTAATACGGATAATCATGCATGTTCCCACATTGTATGGATGAGGAATTCATTGTTTGAGTATTATGTATAATATAATTATGTTTCTTAAACTGTATTAATATAAATATTTATAAAAAATATTGAAATTTTAATTTAAAAACCAAAATTTTATTGTAATCGAATACAGTTTTTTTGCATTTTACTCAACATTTTTGAAGAGTGCTTATATAAACCAAGTTAACTACGCAAATCTACAATATATTGCGTATCTTTTGAGACTAGTTTCAATTTGCTAAAACGATATTTATTCAAAAACTTTGTACTAAGTCTACATAAGCCAAATTAATCACATAAATCTATATTGAATTGTGTAATTATTGAGATTAGTTTCAATTTGCTTACATCTTTGAATTGCTAACAAAAAAAATACTACTTTTACATTGAAAGTGCTACTTTCTGATAAATTTTTGCATTTTACTCAAAAATTGAACTTAAATAAACCAAGCTAACCTCGTAAATTTGCAAAAAATTGCGCATTTTTTGAGACTACTTTCAAGTTGCTGCAAATAAATTTGAGTAGTCAACAACAAAGAGAAACTACAAAGTGCGACAGGAAAACTTGCTGATTTGAAAGATCAATAAAAGATAAAGTATTTCACATATCAATTTAATTCTTTTTTATTGTATTGTACACATCCTAAACTTTTGTTTCGAGTAGTTTTAAAATTGACATCAGACAAATAGCTGCCCTCATTAGCGATACATTGATCCATCCGCTTTTTTAAGTTTTGATACACTTTTTCAAACATATCTACGGGAATGTTGGCGATGGCTTGGCGAATGTTGTCTTTCAGGTGTTGCAGGGTCCGTGGTTTGTCATTGTAAACAATGGATTTCAGATATCTCTATTAAAAAAAAAAATTACACTGAACCAAATCGGAGGAACGCGCCGGCCACAGTACGCCACCTCTCAAGGAGAGTTTTCCCTCAAAGTTCCATTGAAATTCTTGCTGTGTGTGCCGTGCCTCCGCCTCTTCAAGTTTTGGGAGAAAACTGCCTCAATCATTTTTCTGTAGCAAACTGAATTTACAGTAACAGTGAGTTCTTCTTACTCAAAAAAGTAAGGCCCAATTATCGCAACTCTCAACAACGCAAGGGCGTCGTGAAGCAAGTTAAGAAATGCTTTACATGCAGTTTGGCAAGAAACAAAATTGCGTTCACTGAGCTCTTGCTTTACAGCAAGTTTGTAGGAATAAAACTTGAGTTCGTTGTAAAGAATTCGTCTCACACTGCGATCAGAAATTCCCAGAGCACCAGCCAGTTTGCACGCCAAACGCAAGGAAAAGTGCAAAAACAACAGCCTCGCCCTCTCTACGTTTTCTAGGGATCTGGAAGTCCGTTGACCTCCAGGCTGTTTTTTGCCACACTACCGTTTTTCCTAAATGCGTATACCCACAAAACGATTAATTGCCGGCTAAGAACAAAACCCGTAGAATAAATATTGAACCGAATTCGGAAAACACGTTTGGTGACAACCACCAAACGGCCATTGGAAAAATAGGCCTCGACGGCAAACGCACGCTCCTCTTTTGTCCAACGCATGACAACAACTTTTTTGAGTGGTAACAAAACTTCAAGACCTCCTCTTTCAAATGAGACCCTTCCTACCCCTTTCTGACCACGCCTCGCTCATTAGCGCCCAATTCAAATCAGCAAGTTTTCCTGCCGCACCTTGTACATTTAAAAAAAATATCTCGCTTTCTTTGACCAGCCTCAGACAAATCTACTAAAAACTTAACCAGGGCTACTACAAACTTTAGGAAAACTTAAAACTAAAAAAAAAAACAATCTTCAACCGCAATATACAATTGCCAGCAATATTAATATAGTTAAATGGACACTAATTATTAGACTAACGTCTTGAATTTATAAATGCCAAAATTTCTTAAAAAACTTCTACCGGAGCTAGGGCTCGAACCTGCAACAAATTATGCGCCGAGATTTGAGTTAACCACTTTTAAAAAAGTATTATAACTATCTCAAATGATAAGAAACCTCAAAAACCCAACTGAAAAAAAATACTAAAAATAAAAACTTAAAAATAAAAATCAGGACAAACAATAAAAACAGAACACCCAAATGTTGACATAGGGAACTAATTTCTTTTGCAATAAATGCCAAATAAACTAAGAAACAAATTTTAATCCAAAAACTACCTGCAACACCTAAAAACAAAGGTCTTTAACCAGTGCATACTCTCTACACTTACATACGCTTCCAAAACATAGACATTAACAGATAATGTAATAAAAAAGATTATTTTTATTTTTTTATTTATTTATCAAAAGTTTCAAACTTTTGATAAACAAAACCAGAGTAACCGACTTAACTGAGTAAAGAGTGGTCCATCTTTTTAATCATTTGTTATTTTTACAGTGACAGGGCTTTCCCGTAAGAAATGTTGACAGAAAGTTAGTATGATATCTCCGCGGAACAAAATAAATCGCTTTACGCTTAAACAACCTTGGAAAATATTGCAAACTTATTTCCAAAGTTAATGGTGTGTAGCCCAAACAGTGCGTTTATTGAAAAGAAGTTTTGGCCAAAGTGAGGCCCTCACTAGCACGCGCGGTGGGGGCCTCATCATACGCAAGCTTGAGCAAAAGTTCATGAGACTGGCATGCTAGTGGCCAACACACACGGTCCCCGCTGTCGTACGGTGGGCACTGACGAGAATGTGGCTGCCGTAGCCAAGAGTGTGCGACTCAGTCCTGGAACATCGACTCGCCATAGATCTCAACAACTCAATATTTCACGCACCAGCCTGATGCAAATTTTACACAAAGACCTTGCATTATTTGCTTATAAGGTCCAATTGACTTAGCAATTAAAAGCACACGACCATCCGGTTCGTTATCGCTTCTCAGTTTGGGCCTTAAAGCAGCTCGAAATGGACAACGATTTTGCTTGAAAAATCATCTTTTCTGCCCATTTTCATCTCGGCGGCTAAGTTAACAAGCAAAACTGCCGCATCTGAGAATTGGAAAACCCACACGTGGTTGTCGAGAAGCCAATGCATCCACAAAGAATAACAGTTTGGTGCAGATTTTTTAGCGGTAGCACCATTGGCCCATTTTTATTTAAAAATGCTGCAAGAAACGCCGTTTTGGTCAACGGTAAGTGCTACAATAAACGATTTTTTGTAACCAAAAATTGAAAACATGGCAAGCTTTGGTTTCAGCAGGATGGCGCGCCTTGCTACAAAGCCCATGCCAAAATCAATCTTTTGCGCGCCAAGTTTGTTATCAACCGTCTCGGCGATGTCAATTGGCCACCTCGGAGCTGCAATTTGAAGCCGTTAGACTTTTTTGTGGAGTACCGTGAGGGACCAATGTTATGCAAACAATCCATTAACGATTCAGGCCCTTAAAGCAAATATCAAACAAGCCATTCGTGAGATAGGGCCAGAAACTGTCACCAAGGTTTTGGAAAACTGGGTTAATTGGATGCGCTACTGCAAAACCAGCCGAGGTAGCCACATGAATGAAATCGTGTTCCATAAATAATAGAAATGTTTGCTCTTCTACATAAACCATGAATGGACCACTTTTTATATAAAAAAACTAAAACGCTCTTGAGTTGAGCATGTGATAAAAAGATGGACAATCAACAAAGAAAATTATAGAATGTCAAAGGCCGACCTAAAACAAAATAAAGGGACAACATTTTAAAGAAGAAAAGAAGACCAAATAGTAGAAGCGTATATCCAAAAAATAGTACTTAAACGCCGTCCATAATGATAATAAAGCTAAAGTTATTTACATAAATCTATATTAAATTGTGCAAGTTTCAGTTGACAAAAATAACATTTCAAATTTTAACAAAAGAAAAAATTACAACATTTACATTAAAAGTGCTCATTACTGATTGACATTTTATTCAAAAGTTTTAAACTGGCTCTAAACAAACCAAGCTAACCTTGTAAATTTGCAATAAATCGTGCATTTTTTAAGACAGTATTTTGAGCTGTAGTGCCCTAGCTTAAACTACTGTCCCGTAATCATAAACTAGAGTAAGACACCCACCCACTTAAATGTTTGTTATCAAAGGATTGAATGACTGACATTTGCGCAAGTCTTCTGTCTTGTAATCATAATTTGCAGTAACCCACCCAACAGCCCAACTATTTGTTATCAAAGGAATAGATGACTAACACTTGGGCAAGTAGGTGGAGCTCTCCAACTCAAACTATAGACTGGTAATCATAAAAAAAAGTGGCTCACCCACCCGCCCAAGTGTTAGTCATCCAATCCTTTGATAACAAACACTTGGGCGGGTAGGTGTGCTATTCTAGTTTATGATTACAAAAACTTTGTGAGTTGAAGTGGCCAACACACTCGCCTAAGTGTGTATTATTAAGGAATTGATTGACTAACAACTTAATGAGTGGAAAAGTACTCCAACTCACTACTTTTCGTAATCAGTGCCCCAACCTACCCGGCTAAGTGTTAGTCATTCAATTCCTTGATAAACCTCTTGGACTGGTGAGTAGGGTACTCCAATTAAAATACTTTCCGTAATCATAAACTGGAGTGACCCACCCACCCGCCCAAGTTTGGTCATTCAATCTCTTGATAACAAACACTTAGGCAAGTGAGTAGACCATTTTAGTTTAAGGTTACAAAAAGTAGTTTGAATTAAAGTGCCCCACCCACCCGCTCAACTGTGCTTTACTAAAGAGTTGAATGACTAATACTTACCCATAATTATAAACTAAAGTGACCCACCCACCTGCCCAAGTAAGCGTTATCAAGAGGTTTAATGGCTAACACTTGGGCGGGTGAGTGGGTCAATAAAAACAGTAGTTTGAGCTTAAGTAACTTATCTACTAGCTCAAATGTCACTCATTTAATCATTTATAACAAACACTTGGACGGGTGGGTAGACCACTCCAATTTATAGTTACAGAAAGTAGTTTTTATTGGAGTAGCCCACCCTCCCTCCCAAGTGTTTGTTATCAAAAAATTCAATGACAAACACTTGAGCAGAAATCTCTTGATATTAAAAACTTAGACAGATGGGTGGGACACTCCAACTTAACCTTTTGTCTAGTAATCATAAAATGGAGTAGCCCACCCACTCGCCTAAGTGTGTGGTATTATGAGATTGAATGACGGGTGGGTAGGGCATTCCAGCACAAACTACTTCTTGTAATCATAAACTAGAGTAGTTCACCCACCCGCCTAAGTGTTAGTTATTTAATAATTTGGTAACAAACACTTGAGCGGACGCATGGCCATTCCAGTTTATGTTTACGTAAAGAAGTTTGAATTGGTATGATTTTGGGCATGATAATTGATAAAAAAAAGAATACTATAAACACATTAAGCAACGTAATTTAATAAATAAAATAATTTTTGACAGTTTTTTGAATTTTACTCAAAAACCTTAAACTGGCAACAAATACAAACAATAGTGCCTCATAGACATCAAAAAATTTAAAAAATATCATTTCAATTACCCTTAAAATCCCGCAAGACTAAGTTATGAGCCCTACATTATAAAGCTTTCTGTACAATAAGATTCTAAACCTGAAGTTAGCTGAAAGAGCAACGGCAATGCCGTACGCATATATTTTTGTATACAGTTGACTGATAAATAATATTTAGTTTGACTATTCTCTTTTCAACTGAACTGATAATAGAAAAACAAAAAATTAAGGCAATTATACTAAAAGTGCCTAGATGTTGAAAATATGCCAAGTTTCACATCAACAATACACTAATAAAGATGTTCAATTAAGTTAAGTACTTGATAGTTATGCAACCGACGCATGTTTGAACATTTCATTAAAGAAAGTGCAAAACTGCCATGTACATGAGAATTATACCGATGGTGAAAAAAAAAACTCAATAGTACAAAACGCTATGTATTGTACAAAGTAGCTCAGTCAATATTTTCTGCTTATTTACAGCGCAAAAACTGAAAGGAGACAAAATATTCCTAAAAATTTAAAATGACCGCTATGTATTGTACCTAGAGATCTAAAATTTTAGGAATCGTCATATTTTGGTACCCCAAACATGTGTACAAAATTTAAGCAAAATCGGAGATGTCAATGTGGGGACGATTGTCCCCTGTCGTGGAATTACCTAGAAGAATTTTTGCAGTTTTTTCCATCCTTAGATGCTAGGCAGGTTTATATTTTAGATTGCAATTGTTTGGATAGGTTCTTTTGCGCAAAAGTTGTGTAGTTCAGGAAGCCAACAACAACGTTGTGTTTTTTTTCTAGTCTATTCTTTGCTAGGAAATTTTTACTACTAAGGAACTTCATTTTTTTTAGAAGAATGCTATAAACTTTGAAAAAGCGGAAATTTGCATTTGTTGGTATAGCTTTAATCTATCTTAACACGCAAAACAATATTTTCGACAATTTTACTTAAAAGGACTATAAAATTTCAAAAGCAAAGCTATAAACCTTAAAAACACTATTTTTTATTGTTGGCTTAATTTCATACCATTTGAATGCACAAAATAATATTTTTGTAGTTCTACTATTAAGGACCTTAAAAATTTCAAGAAGAATACTACGAACTTTTAATATACTATTTGTTGGTCAAAAACTGGCATTAAAATATGTAAACTTGAAATTTTTGGTTTAATTTTAATAATCTTATGAGCAAAAGAAAATTTTGACTATTTTTGCTAGTAAGAACTTTAAAATTTTAAGAAAAAAGATATAAACGTTTAAAATACTACTTGTTAGTGAAGAACTGACCTTAAAATGCTGAAATTTTGGTTTAACTTTGGTATATTATAGTGCACGAATTACCCGACAACCTACACTTCTTCAAAACTGGTTTTAAAAAGCAAACATTTGTAATTTTTGGTTTAGTTTTAAACCATCTTAATGCACAAAACAATAATTTTGTAGCTTTGCTACCAAAGGCTTTAAAATGTTTAGGAAGATGCTATAAATTTTTAAAATAATATTTATTAGTTGTTGGTCAAAAATTGGCTTTAAAAAGCAAAAATTTGCAACTTTTGGTATGACATCAATACAACTAAATGCACAAAAGCATATTTTTGTCTATCCAAATCCCTACAACATCAAAAGACCTCCTGAAAAGACAAACCAATTCATTATGCAGCCTCCAAAAATTAACAAGTGATAAAACTCCCATCAACAAGGCCCAACCTTAAGCTTTGCTTTCAGATAAAATAAAAACAAGACCAAGAAATTAAAGAAATAGCTTTTTTAAAATCTTTCTAATAGGCCATCAATAAGTAGATCGAATAAAGTGTTTCTTCTGCATATCTAGGAGGGGTAACTGCTGATATGTCTTGGGTTGAATCTGTAGCGATCTTTGTAATCTTCCGTAGCAAATCGATATACAACAGTCTATCTAGGTGCGTCATAGGTGGCAACGGTGCGTCACTGTTAGCGGCAATGGCTAGTCTAGGAATTCCTAACTAGATCAAGAAAAAGTTTTAGCTTAGTTTAGAAGCTGGAGTTGTAAATGAAGAAGAGCTTTGCTTTTAGATGTTGTTCATTTCATCTTGAACGTTGCTTTTGTGATTTATTTTGGTTTTTTGTGGTAAGAGATGAGAATTTTCTTTTTGTTATCTGAGCATAAGATTTTTTTTTACGAGCGTATACCCAACGCTCGTAAAAAAAAATCCTATGCTCAGATAACAAAAAGAAAATTCTAGATAAGAGCTTTTAAAAAGTAGGTGCAGTAAGGCTGGCTTTAGATGTGTTTTCAGGTAAGCTGTACTAACGAGATTGGAGAGCTTGTTGGTTCTAAGGGATTATTATAAAAGTCAGTTTTGGTTGCCTGAGTCTTCTGAGCCAGAGGCGTTGAGAACCATTTGGGCGTAGGACAAATGTCTTTTTTGGCGCTAAAGGCGCCTGACAAAAGGTGGTTGATAGCCTTTCAGAAGGATTTTGATAAAGCTTTTTCTTTGATTTCTTGGTCTTATTCTTATTATATCTGAAGGCAAAGCTTAAGGTTGGGCCTTGTTGATGGGAGTTTTATCACTTGCTTATTCTTGGAGGTTGCATAATGAATTGGTTTGTCTTTTCAGGAGGTCTTTTGATGTTGTAGGGATTTGGATAGACAAAAATATTCTTTTGCGCATTTAGTTGTATTAAAGTCAAACCAAAAGTTGCAAATTTTTGCTTTTTAAAACCAATTTTTGGCCAACAACTAACAAATATTATTTTAAAAATTTATAGCATTTTCCTAAACATTTTAAAGTCTTTGGTAGCAAAACTACAAAATTATTGTTTTGCGCATTAAGATGGTTTAAAACTAAACCAAAAATTAAAAATGTTTGCTTCTTAAAACCAGATTTGACGAAGGGTAGGTTGTCGGGTAATTTGCGCACTATGATATATCAAAGTTAAACCAAAAGTTCAGCTTTTTAAGGTCATTTTTTTACTAACAAGTAGTATTTTGAACGTTTATATCTTTTTTCTTGAAATTTTAAAGTCCTTACTAGTAAAATTGACCAAAATTTATTTTTGCTCATAAGATGATTGAAATTAAACCAAAAATTTCAAGTATACAATTTTTAAAGCCAGTTTTTGACCAACAAATAGTATTTTAAAAGTTTGTAGTATTCTTTTTGAAATTTTTAAGGTACTTAATAGTAGAACTACAAAAATATTGTTTTTGCATTCAAATGGTATAAAATTAAGCCAACAATAAAAAAAATAGTTAAAGGTTTATAACTTTGCTCTTGAAATTTTTAAAGACCTTTTATGTAAAATTGTCGAAAATATTATTTTGCGTGTTATGATAGATTAAAACTATACCAACAAATGCAAATTTCCTCTTTTTCTTGGTTTATAGCATTCTTCTAAAAAAAAATAAATTCCTTAGTAGTAAAACTAAAAAACCCGCAAATTCTTTGGCAAACCTTAGTCGGAAAAACAACGCTCAAAGACGTCAAATAAGGTCTTCTGAATCACAAAATTTTATTTTAAAAAATCCACATTATATTAATTTATTACGAAAAATTGTATTAAAAATGTTGCATTATTTCTATTTAAGCCTAAAAGTTAGCACAAAATTAAGAACCAATTTGCATATAAAACTTGAGCAAAAAAGAAACAATTGGCAACTTTCTAAACGTTCTTTTAAAACTTGTAATCTCAAAAGTAGATTTTTACTCAAAAAAGATTACCAACCTCTGTGCTGTAGATGTAAAAGTACGTATTTGATAGACACTTGAGTTCTATCTAAAAGATTATACAATTACAGATTTAGTTTTGCTGATTATGGTAACCTCAGTACCAACGTTTGCAAAGCAGCAATTTTAAGAAAAAGTTTGTACAAATTTATAAAAACAATTAATTTTTGCTAATTATGCTTATATCAGCTTATGTTTTGATTTTCTTGCATAAATAAATGTTGCGTAGCAACTGCCACCATCAACCGGTTTTGACAAACACTGTATTAAATTTTTATTTTTCAATTTAATTGCACTTTAATCAAATTCTAATCAAGCTATATAATACCAAAAATGCGCAATTAAAATTCTAATTCATCAAAAATAATTACAACTTCTTTAAAATACCCATAAAACCGATTCAGATTATTTGCTTCTGTAATAATATATTATTATGTAAATGTTACTTTATTATCATTGAAATGCCAGTTTGCATTGTTGACAACCATTCACTAAAAATGACGTTATAAAAGAAATCAAATTTTTTCAACAACGCAGCTGCTGGTCAGATACATCCTTTACTATAGCAGGATGTTAACATCATGCATCCTTACCAATCATAATTACCAACAGAAAAACACATCATTCTCTTAATGGACTCAATGAATGGCATAGCAATTATGTAATTTGTAGCAAATATAATTGCGATGAAATAAAAAAAGTTGATAGAATATTTTAAATTAATAGATAGAAGCAACGTAAATAATAATTATTGATTCAAAATTATAATGATTAAATAGCAGAGAAACACAAAAAGAAGTTTTCTAAATATAAATTTAAATTATTTAATAAAAAGTGCCCTTAAAACTTTAAAACATATTTCGACGCAACTGTATATTAGTCCCTTAATATACAGGCACTTAAGTATGTTAAGTCAAGGTGTTAGACTATCGTAATAAAACTAAAATACGACAGGATGTTTAATTTTTAACTTCATTGATACTTACAAGGATATATACATGCATTAAGTCACACATTTCTAGTGACACCTAGTTTTATTTTTACTTCCCCTTCAGTTTGAATTCAATGCTTTTCTCTTTAAGGCATAAAGGAAGAAAACAAAGAAAAAAGTGCACACAACTCGATATTGTGGTATATAAATGGTTGCCGCGAACCCACAATCAAGACCCAACCGCTTATTATCCATTTGAAATGCACGAGATCGATATTTGCATGTAAAATGTCCATAATGGGACCTGTAACATGAAATTCAATCAATTTTTGAAATTGTTATGTCTATAAAAATATGAGAAAATTATTGGGATCGGCATTAAATGGAGAGTGTAAACTTACCATTAATTTTAATGTGAAATGTGACCATGTGCTAAAAGTTTAGGGATGTCGGGCTACTGTCCCCTCAATGGCGCCATCACAGAAGGGAAACATGTAAATAATATTTTGTAATTTGATATTCAAATGAACTTGAAATGTTTCAAAGCAACCCGCAAACAGTTGTGTTAGGTTTAGACACACAATAATAATAAATAGTTCACTATTGTTTACTTTAATTTTGTTTTCAATTTTATTTAATAAAGTCATTTATCATATCACGGGTCGGGTAAGGTCGGTAGATTGTAAACAACCATTTAATTTTATGTGACAATAAATATTTGATATGTTCTAACTGTATATGTCATCATAATACTATCTACTGTCTGTAGTACCATTAATGTGATCATTAATTTTAATTTCAAACAAGAATTTAAAATATGAGTGCTTTAGTAATAATTAATTGAATTTGTTGTTTAGCTAAATTGCAATTATTGAAATTTACATTATTTAATGACACTTATGTGAAATAAATTCATCATGTAGATTAATTAATTATACCTCTGATCAATTCTCTAAATTATATATAAAATAAATATTCATTCAAACTTAAGGCCCGGTTACACTGCACCTACTCGCACCGTGTGACCGCATCATACAAATTACGTGTCATTAATTAATTTATATATAATATATAATTAACTCATATTAATTAAAAGTTTGTATTTTATGAAAGAATAAAAAAATCGTCGTTTTTCGACTGCGCTAAAACTGTTTGCAGATTTTTTTAATAAACAAAACTTTGTTGTAAAGTTTAAAAAAAAATCATTTAAAAATATATCATTTATGCAGGTTTAAATAATTATTTTCTGTCAACTGCGCTAAAACTATTTGTAGATTATTTTAACTCTGCATTTGAAAAAATGTAGACAAAAATATCAATTGTCTTCGTTTTAGTATACAAAATTTTAATAGTTTCTTGCCGACTGCGCCAAAAGCTTTCTTTTAATGTGCAATCAGAAAAATTTATATAAAACAATGTTTATTTAAATTTAATTTTTTATGCATAATTGTTTCCTGTCGACTGCGCCAAAAATGTTAATTAAAATTTCATTTTATATGCTTAATTAACAAATCGTTTTCTGCCGGCTGCGTTAAAGTTTGCAGCTTTTTTTTGTAAGCAGAATTTTTGTTGTGCAATTGTAAATATTTAAACAAAAATAACATTTTTACTTATAGACAAAACTGTTAGTTAAAAGCAAATTTTTCATGCATAACTAAAACTGCGGCAAAACTATTTACATTTTTTTTAGTAACCAAAACTCTTTAGTTGAATTTTTTGTGCATAATTAAACAATGGTTTATTTTAGAACACCGAAAGACTTAAATGTTAACTAAAATTTAATTTTTAATGCATGATTAAATTGTTTTTTTTGACGACTGCGCCAAAATTATTTGCAGCTTTTTTAGTACCCTGACTTTTGTAGCCGTTTGTAGCTTATTTTTAGTACACATTTTTTTTAGAGCAATATTAAAGAAAAAATTGTTTTCCTGGCGACAAAAAAATCAAAAGATTTCTTGTTAAACAATTCTCTCATATCTAAATCCAACCGACTGCGCTAAAATGATTTTCACTTTTAAATCACCGTTCCCGAGTAAAATTAAAGTGCACATTTGATTGAATAGCGCTTTAACGGTTTTTCATATGTGTTGAAGCATTTAAAACAATTTTCGTATAATATTGATGTTCTTCAGATTAAAAAATATACAGAATTCCATAGATGCATTTTTAATGTTTTATTTAACATAATTCTTAAATGTCATTTTAAATTATATATTATAAACGGTGAGATAGCTCAGTTATAGAGCGTTAGCGTAGCACGCCAATAGTCCAAGGTTCAATCCTCGAATATAACTAAAATAATAACTTTGCTCTTTATCAACCCCCTTCAAACAAGTCGTAAAACTTCTGGAGCAATGTAAAATATCTGTATGTATCTTCAGACAGTGAGATGTTAGACATGGGGTCAGTAACATGCTCGGACCACTCCAACTAGGTGGGATAAGCGAAACAGAGGAGAATCTGGCGCTAATCTCTGACATCAAAGACGACAACGAGCAAACAATTGTCGAGGTGCCAGAAATACCTTTCAGCAATGGTGGGGTTCTACAATGTAACCTTCACTACTCCAAAGCAGCCTCGGCTGCTCTGCTCCTCTAACTGACAAAGGAAGGAGTCGACATCGCCCTAATCCAAGAACCCTTGGTCTTCAAAACCAAGATCTGTAGGCTGGGCTCTGATAAGTACAGGTTACTGTATGCAAAAAACTCAGGTAAGCCACGCTCGTGTATTCTGGCAGAATAAAGTATCAACGCTTTTATGATGCCTAACCACAGCAATTGCGACACTGTCTCTGTATTAATGGGACTTTTTAACCATAGGTTATGGATGATTTCAAGATACTTTGCCCAAAAGAAGGAAAGTCTCCCAGAGGGCTTCCATGGCATTATCAACGAAGCCAACCAAGAGCCGATGTCAATGCCCACCACACCATATGGGACAGCTCGGACACGAATAACTGAGGTGAATCTTTATTAGAATTTATACTAACCTCCAACCTAGAAATTTGTAATACAGGTAACACTCCCACCTTCACTACAGTCGTGAGAGAGGAGGTACTTGACATTACACTAGTTTTCACTAAAACGCCTAACCGTGTAAGCAATTGGAAAGTGTCAAAAGAACACTTTTTTTCTAATCATAAGTATATAGAATTTAAGGTAGACATACAGATACAAACAAAGCCTAAGTTTGTAGACAAACGAAAGACTGACTGGGGTAAGCATAAAACTACCCTATTGGGTCTTCTATCAAATGAGCCGCACCCAACACCAAAAATAGGGAATGAGCTAGACAGAACTGTACAGCAGTTTACATCTGCCTGTAATAAGGCCATACGCACATCATGCAAAGTCGTGAGCAAGAAAGGTAACAGCAAACCACGGCGGTAGACACCGTTAATAAGCAACCTAAGAAAAGATTGCAGGAAGCTATTGAACGAGGCAAAAAACACCAATGAGTGGACTGCCTTTAAAAACAGCATGCGGAATTTCAAAATGGAAGCCAAAAAGGCCAAAAGGTCATTCTTTGCTTGGCTTTGCGAACAAATAGAGGAAACCTCAGAAACTAACCAAATGCAAAAAATAATATCCAAAGATCCAGCAGTCCAATGCTTCATACAGAAGCAAAATGAAAACTGGACAATTTCATGTACAGAAACGCTAGAGCTACTCATGGATACACACTTTCCAGGCAATGGAATAAGTGTAGTGGACTCCACCATAACTGCTCCACCTCGGTATCTGGCTGACAGCATTGTAGGTGGAGACAAGTTAATCTGGAGCATCAAAAGCTTCAAACCCTTTAAGTCACCTGGACCTGACGAGATCAGTCCAGTTGAGCTGCAAGAGGCCATTAATATAGTTATACCTTGGTTTTAGACTATGTTTAAGGCATGTATAAACCTCTCAAACATCCCAAAAATTTGGAGAAAAGTCGAGACGGTCTTCATCAGAAAAGGAGGAAAGGCCTCACACACCTCCCCCAAAGACCTGAAACCAATCAGCTTATCATCGTTCCTGCTAAAGACGCTTGAAAGACTGATTGACTTGCACATGAAGGAAGCACTACACCCTGAAATGCTGTCAAAGTCTCAGCAAGCATACACAAAGGGGAAATCCGTGGAAACGGCACTCCACGCCTTGGTAAACCAGATTGAGATGAGGCATAAGGAGTTCACAAAATAGAAGGGGCATTTAACTAAGTGAAGCCTGATGCCATAGAATCAGCTTTAGCTGGACTAGCAATAGACAACGCTCTATGTCACCTTATCGGAAAAATGCTGCGTGAAAGGAACATCAGAGCCACAGAGGGAGAATCCCACATAAAAAGGAAGGTGAGTAGGAGAACCCCACAAGAGGGCGTCCTCTCGCCATTGCTTTGGAACATCACGCTAAATGAGCTGCTCCTGCAACTTAGGAAATCTGGCTGCAGGGTCGTTGCCAATGCAGATGACGTAGCAATAGCGGCCTCAGGAAAACTCCTCAATATAATGTCGCAACTTGTTAAAAGGGCCCTATCGAAACTAGCGCAATGGTGCAAAAGATGTGGCGTAGATGTCAACCCGACAAAAACCGAGCTAGTCGTTTTCACAAGGAAATACATCATCCCAGAATTCAAGCTCCCAATGCTAAAAAGCATTGAACCGACAATCAAGGAGAGCGTCAAATACTTAGGTCTTATACAAGACCAAAAGTTATCATGAAAGCTCAACATAGACGAAAGAGTACGAAAAGCAACGGTGGCGGTGTACTCTTGCAAAGGAACGGTAGAAAAATCCTTGGGCCTCAACCCCAAAATTACCTTCTGGCTATACAGAGCCGTAGTTATACCAATACTCTACTACGACGTATTCATATAATAAAAGAGTCCATCAAATGGCGCTTACAAAAGTGCAGAGAATGGCGGCGCCTTGGAGACAATCCTGAACATAGCCCCGGTCGATCTAATGAGTAAGCAACTTGCCGGAATAATCAATATATTTAAAAAGGTGCCCAAAAACATAGACCGCTGTCTAGCAACACCTGCTTTTGGCAACAAATTCTCACACCACATACCCTATAAAAAGGAGTGGATATAAAAAAACGAGATACCAGCAGGACACACGCAGGTCTATACAGACGGCTTACGGAGAGAGAACAAAGTGAGCTGCGGAGTTTTCTCCAACGACTTCAACCTCAAAATCAGCCTACGTTTGCCAGACTACTGCAGCGTTCTACAGGCGGAGATAACCGCCATAAAAGAGGCAGCAGAGCGGCTGATAGTAAATGGGAACCCTGGTCAACAGATCCACATTTACACCAATAGCCAAGCTGCTCTCAAGGCAATTACCAGCGTGTGCACCAACTCAACAGTGGTTTCTGACTGTCGGAGAAAGCTGAACAAGCTGGCAGCACACACAAACTTGAGACTCATGTGGGTATCAAGCCACAGCGGGATCCCAGGTAACACAGAAGCGGATGAGCTTGCAAAGAATGGCACAAGCCTGCACTCAACCGAAGTATTACAGGATATTGGTATTTCATTTGTCTCGTGCAAGAAGACCATACCCAAAATAACCTCAAACCTAGCGAGGCGAAGGTGGAGGGATGAAAACACTTGCAAAGTAACCAGGCAAGTATGACCTCATCAAAACAGGAAAAGAAGCACCAAAAAACAATATCAGACTGGCAGTGGGAATCATCACAGGACATTGTTCCATTAGCAAGCACGCTGAGAGACTAGATATAGCAAAGCGGGACTACTGCAGAAGCTGCCTACACGAGGAAGAAAAGAGAGTGTTCAGCATTAATTATGCCAATGCCCCCCTCTCTGTCCGCAACACGATTGCTCTTCTTAGGCCAACCTTTCTTTGATAACCTTTCTGACCTTGCATCACTAGATGCGCAGACTCTCATGAGGTTCTTTCACGGCTCAAAATGGTTTGACAAAATCCCCTGAGGAGAGTTGTACTTTTAAGTTCTGTGGTAACACAACAAACCCATCTAAGGCCTATGTGAGCGTTAGCTGCCACTTAAACCTAACCTAACCTAAAATATCGGTAAAAACGCGAAATAAAAAAGAAATTTAGAAAATAGTTATGTAGATTTCCTTTAAACTATCCAACAAATTGTTAACTGTTCCAACTGTTCATTACTTAAATTATTGTATTTGTGAATAAACAGTAATATCGGATTAATAGTAACAAATGCATACATCATTACTGCTTTACATTAAATGATAGAAGATGGTAATCTACATAATAAAAACTTTATAGTTAAAAGCACGTCTGCATATATTAATGTATTAGATTAATTGGACACGTTATAATATATAATATATGCTATAGCAAGTCACTAGTAAGTTGCATTTATTAAAATAAATGATGTCCTCATTTGCATATTCCAAGAAATACAAAAAAAAACAATTCCATTATACGAATGCACTTAGATATTATCTTAAACTATTATTATTACAACCTTTTTGTATTATTTCAACTATCGATTACGATTGGTAGTAGTAGATAATTCGAGCTGATTGATATGTTATATAAGAAAACGCTCGGAGTGGATCAAGCTCAGTTACATTACAACACAACTACACGCTCAATAATATTATTGTGATCCTGTTTGGAATTGAGGCATCACAAAACCCGTCCCCGCAATAAGCCGCTTTTAGTGATACAATTTAAACCCGGCGATGATGCATTCCCATTTATGAATTAGTAACAAGAGAGAAACAAACATCTGTTCCGAGGTTTCCACACACACTGACAAACAATGCCGAAACCTATCATTTGTATATTAAACATGAACACCTAACTTTTTTCTTATTTTATAGTTCATTGTATAATATAAAAAAACCTTTCCAAACATGCGATCAAAATTCATTAAGTATTCGTTTCATTATGGTCGATTAATATTAGTTTTTTTTTTCTTGTACTAGTTTTGCTTTAAGTAGAGATGAATAAATAAAAAGATCTATACCGGTTAAGTATTGATAGAGCCAATTCGGAACTTTAATTACATCGACAATTTTAAGTAGCTTGATTTATTATTTATGGTAAGTTCTGGGAATGTTTAGAGTACTGTAGGGTGCAATTAAAATATAATTTACTTTTATATATGTTTGGGCAAAATATAAATGTATTATTAATGGCTTTAATAATTAGTACAGAACAAAAAGTGTGTCATTTACTGAATATATGATTTTGAATCTGAAACAAAAAATAATTAAATATCATATTGTATTAATAATAATAATTCTATATTTTCGGAGAAGTTAAAAAATCTTCCACTTTAAGGAAGTACTCAAATTCTATTTAAATATATACTTAATTGGTACTTGGTCTGCATTCGATATAGTTTCTTAATTTTTAGGAATGTTAGTCGCGACATTTTCAAAGGTCCTTCCTGTATTTTATATAGAAAACATTACAGCTGTCGTAAATGTAACACTTAATTGTATATTCCTCATTTTGTAGTTTATTTGCGTGCGCTTGGAGCACACGCACGTTTTATTGTTCGTCTACATATGTACGCAATTACTACAATGGAAAAGGTAATTGAAATACATATCAGGATTTAATAACTTGTATGTATATCACTACATGCATGATAGTACGTACATAATGAGAAATTACAGATTTACTGAAAAATTAATTTAAGATTAATTATTTGGCATATTTTGAGTTATCAAAATGGTTAAAAACCAATATTTCCTATAAATACTTTGAAAGTTCTAAAAGATAAAATAAAAAAAAGTTGTTAGCAGTTTTTAGAAAATCATAATTACATTAAATGTGGTTTAAGAAAAAATTTCTTTAAATATCAAAAGTAACTTGAAATGTTACTTTTTTAATATGTTTTAGTTAAGCTGCCAAAATCCAATAAACATGGTTTAGAGCTAGTTACTTTAAATATCTCAAAAGTTAAGAAAAAAGTTAAAACATAAATATTATGCAAAATATGAACATGAAAATTTGTAGTAACTTTTTTTAATATTTTGACAGTTAGGCAGAATGCAACAAAATTGGTTTTAGAGCCAATTTTTTCAAATATTTTAACATTTTAATAAATTTAAAAAAAAACTGTTCCGTAAAAATCAGTTTTATTTAACATTTTATTATCAAAAATGCAAAAACTGAAAATTGAAAGTAAAAAATAAAAAAAATCAATCATTTTTGCAAATTTGTCACATTAAGAAAAAAAATTGTTTTTTACTATTTACTAAATTTTGAATTTTGATTTTTGGACAAAAAAATCGACTTTTTACAAAATTTTACCAAAAACAAAAATTCGATTTTTTTAATAGAATTTCAGTTTTTGAACTTTTAATTAAAAAACTGTCATTTTTTACATTTTTAGTTTTTGCATTTTTGATGGTGCATCTGTCATTTTAACAAAAAAATTTTTTTTCAAATTTTAAGTAAAATTTCAATATTAAAACATTTAAAAAAAAAAAAAAATCAGTTTATGAAATTTTTATGGCAAATATGTCATTTTAACAAAAAAAAAATGTTTTTATTTGATTTACATTTTTAGTTTTTGCATTTTTCGAATTTAAAATATATTGACACTTTTTATATTTTGATGGTAAATTTGCCATTTTAACTAAAAAACTTTTTTTTTCAAATTTTTACAGATTTTTTTTTATTTTGCACTAAAAATTTCAATTTTGTTTTAGTTGTATATTTTGATATTAAATTTCTGATAGTAAATCTGTTACAAAAAAGAAAAAAAAAATTTTTTTACATTTGTTTCTTTCATGTAAATCTGTGATTGTTTTTTTAAATATTAACTAAAATTTCAGTTTTTGTATTTTTAAATTTTGTAATTTTAACAAAAAAAAAAAATTTCAAACTTTTATTAAATTTTCAGTTTTTGCATTTTTTATGGCAAATCTGTCATTTTAACAAAAAAAATTTTTTTTCAAATTTTAACTCAAATTTCAATTTTTGCATGTTTAATAGTAAATCTGTCTTAAAAAAATTTTTTTTTTCCAGTTTTTAGTTCTTGCATTTTTGATAGTGAATCTTGTCATTTTAACAAATAATTTTTTTTTTTTCGATTTTTTACTAAATTTTCAGTTATTCAGTTAGTGATTTAAATAATTATTTTTTTATTTTTTTAATTTAACAATATTTTCAGTTTTTGCATTTTTAATAGTGAGATAATCTGTCATTTTAATCAATTTATTTTTTTTAATTGTTACTATTTTTTCAGTTTTTGCGTTTTAGATGAAATTTTAACAAAAAATTATTTTTATTTTCAAATTTTAACTAAATTTTCAGTTTTTGCAGTTTTGATAGTTAATCTGACATTTAACAAAAAAATAATTATCTGAAATTAAAAAAAAAAAAATACGTTTTACATTTTTAATAGATAAACTGACTTAAAAAAGTTCAACTTTTTATTAAATTTTTCAATTATTGCACATTTTATCTGACATTTTAGTAAAAAAAAATTTGTTGACTAACTAAATCTTTTGCTTGAAAAATGAAAACATTTTTTTACGCGTTTTGATGCAATCACTTTCTGAAAAAAATTGAAATTTTCAAAAATCGAGTTAAAAGCCGAAATTTTTTTGTTTTTTACGCGTTTCGCATGCAGCCAATCTTGAAAAAATTGAAATTTATAAAAAATATCTGTTTTTACGCGTTTTGCATGCAAATAGTCAATCTTGAAAAAAATCTGTCACTTTCTGAAAAAAAAAAAAAATCTAAAATCGAATAAAAAGTCAAAAAATCCAATTTTTGTGCGTTTTGATGCAATTTTTCACTTTCTGACAAAAATTAAAAACTTCAAAAATCGAGCAAAAAATCGAAAAATTTCTGTTTTTTTAGCGTTTCGCATGCAAATATTTAATATCAATATTAAAAAAAAAATCAAAAATTTAAAAATCGAAAAAATCAATTTTTTACGCATTTTGATGCAATCATTTTCTGAAAAAAATTAAAATTTTCAAAAATTGAATGAAAGTCGAATTTCCGTGTTTTATGCATTTTGCGTGCAAATCATCTTAAAAAAAATTATATTTTTAAAAATCGAGTGAAAAGTTAAAACATTTCTGTTTTGTACGCGTTTTGATGCAATCTGTCACATTGTGTAATAAACGTTTTTTACGCATTTCGATTTAGTCTGTCACTTTCTAAAAAACAGTAAAATTTTCAAAAATCATGTGAAAAACAAAACAATTTTTTATGTAATTTCAAGTAAATTTTCAGCTTTTGCATTTTTGATGGTAAATCATTTTAGTAAAAAGTCAAAAAAAAATTGTTGTCATACAAAAAAAAATTGATAATATACAAAATTTTTAATTTTTACAGTTTTGATGTAATCTATCATTTTCACAAAATTTCTTTTCGATTTTTTACTTTAAATTTTTAATTTTTGCATTTTTGTTGGTAAATCTGCCATTTTATCAAAAAAAAACTTTTTTCAAATTTTAACAAAATTTTCAGTTTTTACATTTTTGATGATAAATCTTGTCATTTTAACAAAAAAAAAAATTTTCTAATTTTATTTTAATTTTTAATTGTTGTTAAAATGTCAAATTTACCATAAGTTTGACATTTTATCAAATTTTTTAAAAAATTTAACATTTTTGATACAAATTTATCATATTCACAAAATTTCTTTCCGATTTTTAACTTTAAATTTTCAATTTTTGCTTTTTTGATAATAATTTTTTTTTTTTCAAAAAATTAAAAAAAAAATTTTTAGTTTTTACATTTTTGTTAGTGAGCCTTGTCATTTTAACAAAAAAAAAATTTTTTTGTTTTTTTTTTACCAAATCTGACATTTTTCCAATTTTCTTTTTAACTTTTTACAAAATTTACAAATTTTGATAAAAATCCTTCATTTTCACAATTTTTTTTTCTAATTTTGTACTATCTTAAATTTCCAATTTTTGCATTTTTATGGTAAATCTGTCATTTTAACAAAAAAATTTTACTTAAATTTTATTTTTGCATTTTTGATAGTAAAACAGCAATTTTAACAAAAAAAGAAATGATTTTGAATTGAATTGAAAAAAAAAATTTAATTAAAAATTTTTTTTACAAATTTTGCTAAATTTTAATTTTTTATTTTTGGTGGTGTCATTTTAATTAATTTTTTTTTTTGTTAAAATTATTAAACTTTCAGTTTTTGCATTTTTGTTGTTAAATCTGTGATTAAAAAAATTACAAAATTTTTAGTTTTTGCACTTTTGATCGTAAATCTGACATGTTAACAATTTTTTTTTTTTTTTTAGTTTTTGCATTTTTGATAGTGAGGTTCGTTATTTTATAGGTAAATCTGTCATTTTAACAAAAAAAAATCCATTTTTCGCTAAACTTTTAATTTTTTGATAATAAATCTGCCTTTTTCTAATTTTTTTTTACATTTTTTTATTATTTTTTAAGGTAAACAGAAATTTTCAAAAGTTGAGTAAAAAGTAAAAAAAAAATCGTTAATTATGCGTTCAGCATGCAAATGTCAATCTTGAAAAAAATAGAAAATTTCAAAAAATCAGTGAAAAGTCGATGCAATCTGTCACTTTCTGAACAAAAATAAAAATTTCAAAAATCATGTGAAAATTTATTTTCAAATTTCAAGTAAATTTTTAGTTTTTGCATTTTTTATGGTGAATCTGTATTTTCAACAAATATTTTTTTTCAAATTTCTACTAAAATTTCAGTTTTTGCATCTTGTCATTTTAACAAAAAGTTTTTTTTTTTAATTTTCTGTTTTTGCGTTTTTAATGGTAAATCTGTCATTTTAACAAACAAAATTTTTTTTCAAATTTAACTAAATTTTCAGTTTTTGCATTTTTAATGGTAAATCTGTCATTTTAACAAAAACAATTTTTTCAAATTTCAATTTAATTTTTAGATTTCACATTTTTGATGGTAACACTTTTTAACAAAATTTTTTTTCTTGTTTTATTCTATGAATGAAATTTCAAGTTTTTTCTTTTTTGATAGTTTGACATTTTACCAAAAAAAAATATCTATTTTTTACTTTAAATTTTAAATTTTTGTTTTTTTAATGGTAAATCTGTAATTTAAATTTTTTTTTTTTTTTAATTTAACAAAATTTTCAATTTTTGCATTTTTGATAGTGAATCTGTCATTTAAATAAAATGTCAAAATTTTGTTTGTTCTGTCATATTTTCATATTTACAAAAAAAAAATTCACTTTTTACAAAATTTTTAATTTTTGCTATTTTGAAAAAATCTATCATTTTCACAAAAAAAAATTTAATTTTTTACTTTAAATTTAAATTTTTTTTTTTCATTTTTGTTGATAAACCTGCCATTTTAACAAAAACATTTGCATTTTGCGTTTTAGATTAACAAAAAAATTTTTTTTTTCCAATTTTAAGTAAACTTTTAGTTTTTGCATTTGTTATAGTGAATCTGTATTTTCATCAATATTTATTTTTTAATTTCAAGTAAATTTTCTGTTTTTGAATTTTTGGTGGTAAATCTGTCAGTTCAATAAAAAAAAATTGAACTTAAACTGAATTTTCAGTTTTTGCATTTTTAATGGCAAATCTTGGCATTTTAACAAAAAAAAAATTGTTTTTGATTTTTTATCTTAAATTTTCAGCTTTTGCATTTTTGAGGTAAATCTTGTTATTTTAAACAAAAAAATTTTTTTTAACTTTCTAGTAAATCTGACATTTTAACAGAATTTTATTTTATCACAATTTTTTTTCCGATTTTTACCTTAAATTTTTAATTTATGCTTTTTTGATAGTCAGTTTAACAAAATTTTTTTTTTTAAATTTAACAAAATTTTTAGTTTTTACATTTCTAATGGTAAATCTGTCATTTGACCAAAATTTTTTTTTTCAAATTTTAACAAAATTTTCAGTTTTTACATTTTTGATAACAAATCTTGTCATTTTAACAAAATTTTTTTTTTTTTTAATTTTATCTTAATTTTTAATAGTTTGTTAAAATGTCATATTTACCATAACTTTAACTTTTTATCAAAAAAATTTTTACCTTAAATTTTTAATTTATGCAATTTTTTTGATAAAATTTTTTTAATAAACATTTTTTTTTTCAAAAATTTAAAAAAAAAAGTTTTTGCATTTTCTATGATAAATCTGCCATCTAACAAAAAAAAATTAATATCTTTTTTACAAAATTTACAATTTTTGATAAAAATTATCATTTTATGTCAAATATGTCATTTTAACAAAAAAATTTACTTAAATTTTATTTTTTGCATTTTTTAAGGTAAATTATAAAACTGCAATTTTAACAAAAAAAAATTGAATTTGAATTGAAAAAATTCTCAAAAAAATTTCAGTTTTTGCATTTTTGATGTCATTTAAAGTTTTTGCATCTGTCAATTTAACAAAAAAATTTTTTTCAAATTTTAACTAACTTTTCATGGTTTTTTTACAGATTTTATTAAATTTTAATTTTTTTTGCATTTTTGATGGTGTCATTTTAATTAAGATTCTTTTTGTTAATAACAACAGAACAAAACAAATGTTTTAATTTTAACAAATTTTTTTTTTCAAATTTTAACTATCTTTTCAGTTTTTCCATTTTTTATGGTAATTCTGACATTTGAACAAAAACTTTTTTTTTACAAATTTAATAAATTTTATTTTTTTTTTTGCATTTTTGATGGTGTCATTTTAATTAAATTTTTTTTTTTAATATTTATTAATTTCAGTTTTTGCATTTTTGTTGTTAAATCTGTGATTAAGAAAAAAGTTTATTCAAGTTTAAGTTTTTGCACTTCTGATCGTAAATCTGACATTTTTTTTTTTTTTTGAGTTTTTGTATTTTTAATAGTGAGGTTTGTTATTTTATAGGTAAATCTGTCATTTTGAAAAAAAAAAAAATTTCACTTTACACTAAACTTTTAATTTTTTGATAATAAATCTGTCTTTTTCTAAAAAATGTTTACATTTTATTATTATTTTTTAAGGTAAATCTGTGATTGTTAAAAAAAAATATTTTCTTAATAAAAACTGAAATTTTCGAAAGTTGAGTAAAAAGTAAAAAAAAAATCGTTAAATATGCGTTTAGCATGCAAATAGTCAATCTTGAAAAAAATCCAGTGAAAAGTCGATACAATCTGTCACTTTCTGAAAAAAAAAAGTAAAATTTTTAAATACTTTGTTTTTTTACGCGTTTTGCATGCAAATTGTCCATTTTGAAAAAAATTAAAATTTTGAAAAATTGAGTAAAATGTCAATTTTAACTAAATTTTAATTTTTTGCAATTTTGATAATAAATCTTGTCATTTTAACAAAAATGTTTTTTTCAAATTTCAATTTAATTTTTAGTTTTTACATTTTTGATGGTACATAATACTGACAATTTAACAATTTTTTTTTCTATTTTACGACTTTTCAAGTTTTTTTTTGATTATATTTTTTACCTTAAATTTTTGCATTATTGGTAAATCTGTCATTTAAAAAGATTAAATTTTTTTTTAAATTTTTTTTTACTATATTTTTAATTTTTTTTTTTTCAATTTTTTTTTTTCACTTCCCACTTAATTTTTAATTTTTGTATTTTTGATAATAAATCTGTTAATTAAAAAAAAAATTACAATTTTTTAAATTTTTCAAGTTAAATATGTGATTGTTAAGAAATTATTTAAAAAAAAAAAAATTCTAATTTTTACTATTCCAAACATTTAGTAGCCGCTCGGTTATACCTAATATAATCTAAAATAATTTCTAAATAACACACTCTGAATAAAAAAAAACAAAAAAAAATTGTCTGGTACTAATTAAAATTATGTTTATAAATTCTGGCTTAACATAAATTGCTGACATTTATAAACAACGTGCATGATATTTAATATAAATTAATTAAATAAAATGCACGCGTTTCTGACCTACATCGTATTATATTATCCGCTCATACAAACGGAAACGATATTGTTGTGTATCGCGTCGTAATCAAGGTGTTTATATATCAGAAACGAGATAAATAACAATAAAATCGTAATATTAGTCAGTTATTAAAACAGTTATGAATATAAATCTTGAATGCTCGCACGGGTGGATAAGTTTATTGAATTATATCAAACGCTATTAACCTACAATGTTATTTTTAATGTTGCCAATTGATTCAATTTAATTAGTAATATAGATGTAATTGTGTAGGAAGGTTTGTAGAGCATGGGATATAAAACTTGTAATCAATTAGTCTTAGATTGTAAAATTGAAATTTATAGGAATATTGTGTAAATTGTTTTATGTCACAGATAATCTCAATTAAAACCAACTAGATCAACAAGTTTACGATTACTGAAGTTACTAAAAATTATTTTTACTTTAAATTTAAAGTACCACTAGTGAGTTAAGAAAAAAATACACTTATACTAGTGTTTCAGGGTATGCACCCTTCATCAGTATGCCTATCAATACAATTGCAATTTTTATTGAATTACAATATTTTTTGCAATAAACTTATATGAATAAAGGTTAAATCTGTAATAACCTTTTTGGTAAATACATTAAATGCAAGAAAACAGTTAAATAATTAAACAACGATATAAAATGACAAAATAGAAATAAAACGTTAATTATATTCTAATAAAGTGGCCATGCGATATGCTGTATAAAATAAAATTTTCAATTTAAGCTTTTATAGTTTGATAGCAATTAAGAATTTTTGTTGGAATTTTAATTGAAATCTTCCAAGGGAACCGTTACGAGGCATTTCCTCTTGTCTAACATTATTTATATACGTTTTCAGTTGCAATTAATCCTTGAAATCAGCAACAGTACAATCTCTATACGTTGATTTTTATCCAGTCGAATAGATAATAAGCGTATTATTGAATGTGGAATATGTTATTAATTATCTAAATCCAGTAGAATGTGATTAATCGTCTTTACAAATTGAGTAGAGAGACCACTGGTGCATCATATTTAGCATCGCTGCAATACAAAGAGCAATCGGTTCTAGACAATGTAGTAATTATAAAGTTCCACAATACCACTTGTTAAGTGCTATTTGAGCGATTTATCAATACCAGAAACTAATGCACAGACAATTCATAATTGTCCAAACTATAATTTTCATTACATTTATAATGATTGCGCGGAACCACTCTCTATATTATTTCGGTCATGATGAAATTGCAACGGCATTTTATATTTGCTTTTAATAAAGTTTTGACTTACTAAAAATCAATTATGCCACGTTAAGCTGAGGTGTAAAGGGTGCGATGCACTCAAGCAGAAATCAAGCTGTGACGGCATACATAATCTTTAACGCAAAAGTTTAATTTTTTAAAGTGTTACAAAAATGAGTTAAAATTATCACACTAAATATCTGGATTGTTGTACTAAATGGTTCGGTTAAAATGTCTATGAGCAGTAATTGAATAATTGTTAGTTATATAAAAAACAATTAATTTAAAAAAAATATTGTAAGACATTACATATATATTTTCTATAATATTTTCCAAACAATGTAATAAACTATCTTTATTAAATAAAATATTAATAACAAAAAGTTAGTTACTAGTTTTGCTATCCAGGTGCAAAACTTTCTTCCCATAAATCATATAATTTAATAATATGAAAACAGCACAAGTCAATAATCATGTAAATAAAACCCTCTACAAGCCGCACATAAATATTTAATAAAAACTGTGTTGGATATCATGTACGACTACTTCTCCATATATATAATTTTCGTGTCTCAAGAAACACTTAAAATATTAAATATAATTCCTGTAAGCACGAAACTGAAATGTCAGTTGTATTCAATCATATCCAGAAAAAAACTTAACTCTAAGTGTATAATTATTAATTATAAATCTATACACAATTCGTAAAAAGTTAATCCGGATTAATATTTATTTTATTATGAAGCTCATACTATGTATAATGTTTATTTATTCAAACTTTTACAGCAAACCACTTCAACTGCATTGAAGTCTTATGTATGCACTCTTCTGTGCTTTTAACTAAATTAAAATAGTTCTGACCGCCGCAAACTTTGTGATGTAGTGAAATTGTACCTATGTTATGTCATTTATGGCATAACGTAATGTACAAACATTGTGATTTATAACGTGTATGGTAATTTAGAAAACGTGTAATAATTATAAGAGAGCGGATTTTTATGCATTGTTTGTTAATGAGAAATAATCAACATGTGAAGCATTAAAATATTAAATTTAGTAGTTTAATTGATTGTAAAATATGAATTAATGCGCAATACTATTTTTGATATAATGAAAAAAATGATATGATAAGTAGTTCCAAGTTTGTGGCTGCAATAGTACCCAGTTGACATGACAAAGATGTTTATAAATGAAGTATTTGTTTGTGGTTTATTGTTGCTACAAAAAAATACTTTTAAAACTGTTTGTTGTTGTTGAGTCTTGACAATTTGATTGTGCAAGATTTTTTTTTAATTGATGGGAAAAAATGCCTTACGCGCTTTATGTGGGGCTCCCGGTTACCCGTATATTTACTAAAAAGCCTAGAACCTCTAGTCCTCCAAGCCTTGCGAGATTACCGTTGTCGTATTACTTCACAAAGTCTGGACACCTTATATTCATCATACTATCCTCGGCTTTTTGCTCTTGCTTTCTATTCTTTCTCTTTTGTTGCCATTATTCTCCGTAAGCCATCAATAGCCCTCCAGTTGTATGCACTTTCAAGCATAATTGAGGTCAAGTTGCTTACGGTTATCACTTTACCGACTTTTAGCTGCATATCTTCTCTGGTGCTTCTTCAGCGAGAGCACTTTACCAGTGTGTGTTCCGGCGAATTTTTCTCTCCACAATAGAGGCATTCGTCCTGTTCTTCCAGGCACATTCTTTTTAGATATGACCCAAAACATCCAGGGCCTGTTAGGATCTATGTGAAAGGGTAGTTCAGGTCACCGTGTTTTCTGTTTACCCACGGTGTCACTAAGAGTATGAGGGTCTGTGTCCATCTGGCAACGTCACCTTTGCACTGCCATTCTGCTTCCCATTTTTTCATCGTCTTCACTCTCTTGTCTTTTCTGTGCCCATTCGGTTGTTTCCCCATTACCTTTGGCCCGATCTTGAGCGAGGAGGTGTATGGGGATTGTGCCGTTATTGCTTGTATAGCCTTGGACAAAACTATTCTGTAGGCACTGGCTATTCTAATTTCCACTTTTTTCCTGGCCCGCTATAGTATAATCCTGTTTTTTTTTCGCAGCTTTCTATCCAGATGGGTAACGGCGTACAACAGTATTGAGTCCACCGTTGCACCCATTACTTTACGTTTCTCCGTCTTTGAACCCCTACGTTAGGCATGATACGTGTCAGAGCCATTACAAGTTTCTCTGCTATTTGCTTTATTATTCCAGTTTTTACCTATCCTCATCCCTAGGTATTTGATGCTGTCTAGGGATGTAAGTTTATGGTAATTAGCAAAAATATCATTAACCCGGGGAGATTACTGCTGAAAAATGCAGAGATAGAGAGGGTAGAAAAATTCACGTACCTTGGGAGTTTGCTAAATGAACAATGTGACCATTCACTAGAAGTCAAGAGCCGGATAGAATAAGCCAGAGCAGCATTTAAAAAAATCAGCACAGTTTTAAAAAATCACAGTCTTAACATTAAACTGAAAGTAAGACTAGTTAAGTGTTATGTCTTTCCGGTACTCTTATATGGAGTGGAGTCTTGGACCTTGACAGAGGCTTCAATAAACAAGATAAACGCGTTTGAAATGTGGACATACAGAAGGATTCTTAGAATCCCATGGACAGCCCATGTTTCTAACGAGGAGGTTTTAAGGAGGTTAAAAGGAGAAAGAGAAGTGGTAAAAATGATAAAACAAAGAAAGCTGGAATACTTGGGCCACATCATGAGACACCCAGAAAAATATGAGCTTTTACAGCTTATACTACAAGGAAAGGTAGACGGAAGGAGAGGACCAGGGCGAAGGAGGATTTCGTGGTTGAAGAACCTACGAACGTGGTTCAATACAACAACCACAGAAAGATTGCGTTGTAGATAGCCAACATCCGGTAACGGATAGGCACGCTAAGAAGAAGAAGAAGAGATGTGATTGTAGTATCTCCTAAGTTGATTTCAACTGTGATGTCCTTCTTTCTATCCTTCATCTTCTTCTTCATTCAGCCTGTCTCGTCCACTGCTGGACATAGGCCTCTCTTAACATCTTTCATCTACTTCTATCTTGTGCTTCTTGCATCCAGTTGGTGGCAATGCGTTTCACATCGTCTGTCCATCGAGTGGGTAGGCGTCCTCTACTTCTGTATGCCTCCTGTCTAGGTCGCCATTCCAGGATATTTTTGGTCCATCTGTTGTTTGGCATCCTTGCGACATGCCCGGACCAGTTCCATTTTAGTTTGGTTATTACTTCAATTGCATCACTAACCCCAGATCGCTGTCTTAGTACTTCATTCCGCACTCTATCTCGCAATGTAATTCCAAGCATAAAACGTTCCATGGCTCGTTGCGCCACTCTGATCTTTTGGACGGACTTTTGTGTGAGTGTTAGAGTCTCCGCTCCGTAGGTTAAGACTGGTAGGATGCACTGGTCAAACACCTTACGTTTTAGGCAGTTGGGGATGTCAGATTTGAAAATGTGTATTAGTTTTCTGTAGGCTGCCCACGTTAGTCTTAGCCTCCTTCCAATCTCATGTGTCTGGTTGTCTCTGCCGATTATAATCTCGTGGCCTAGATACTTGTATGAGGTGACTTGCCGGATCTCAATCCCTTCCATTATAAAGTTTCGGGAAGGTACTAGGTTGTTTATTTTAAGGTCGACTTTTCGTGATTGTTCTGCCAGCTTCTTAAGCATTTTTTCAGTCTTATCTAGGCTATCCGATATTAGCACATTGTCGTTTGCAAACCGTAGATGGTTGAGGTTTTCGCCATTGATGTTTATGCCCATATCTTCTAGTTATATGGCCTTGAACATGTACTCCATGAGGTTTGTAAATAGTTTAAGCGAGATGGTGTCACCTTGTCGGACGCCGCGTTGTATTCTGAATCTGTCCGTTTTTTCGTGTAGTTTAACGCATGCGGTAGCATTTTTGTATATGTGCTGTAGAGTATCCGAGTACCTATGGTCTATTCGGCAATTCGCCAGTGCCTTAAACATCTCATTGTTGTTGATAGAGTCAAATGCCTTCTCGTAGTCCACGAAGGCAAGGACGAGTGGCTTGTTGTATTCGACACATTTCTCTATTACGGTTTTGATGGTTTGCAGGTGGTCGTTCGTTCCGTATCCGGCACTGAATCCTGCTTGTTCAGGCGGTTGATAAAGGTCAAGTTTGGTTGTGAGGCGTCTAGTTATGATTTTGGTGAAGAGTTTATAGAGGTGCGAAAGCAGGCTTATTGGCCTGTAATTTTTTAGGTCAGCCGTGTTTCCCTTTTTGTGTATAATAACAATGATTGCATTGTCCCATGCTGTTGGTGTTATTCCTTCCGTGAGACATTTGTTGAATAAACTCTTTATGGCTTCTAATAGCTCGACTTCCCCTTCCTTAATTTGTTCGATCGCAATATCATCCTCCCCGGGCGCCTTGTTATTTTTCATTTCCGTAATTGATTTTGAGATTTCCTCTTGGGTTATCTCCGGTAGATCTTCTGATCCTTGGTTTAAAATTTGGGGGATAGTACTGGTATCTGGTGTTTCTTGAGCGCTATAAAGGTTTGAATAGAAGTGTTTTACGATTTCCAGAATCTCTTCTTTGTTCCTGATAGTTTGTCCGTTTTGGTCCTCGAGTTTAGTAATTTCTGCTTTTTCAGGTGTTATTTTCTGTCTCAGTACTTTCATGCTTTTGTTCTCTTCGATAGTCTTCGCTATCCGTGTTTTGTTATAGTTTCTAATATCTTTCCTAGCAGCCTTTGATATTTTTTTATTTAGTGTATTTAGCTGGTCTGTATGTAGTAGGTGCTATTGTAGTTTTTCTCGCCTTTGTTTCATAAGTTGTCGTGTGTTTGCTGATAGTTTCCCTTCTTCCCTGTTCAGTTTCGTACCATGTATCTGTTTTGCCTCTTGTATCGATGTTACGATTGCATTGCTCAAGGTTTCTATACTCATTTCCTCGATGTTACCGTGTCCTAGTCGTTCTGCTATGGATTTCTTGTATTCCTCGTTATTGTTCACTGTAGTTTGTTCTTTGCTCTTTGATGTTGCAAGCAGTCTTCTCTCCTTTTTCAATCGTAGCACAACTTTTGCTCTTAGCATCCTGTGGTCGCTTCCCACTGACACCCGGTTGAGTATTGTGACATCCTGTACGATTTGTTTTTTATCCGTGATGATAAAATCTATTTCCTTTCGTGTATTTCCGTCAGGGCTCGCCCAGGTCCATTTCCGGTGTTCGGCTTTCTTAAAAAAGGTATTCATAGCATTCATGCGATGTTCTAAAAGGAATTGCAGTAAGGTGTTTCCCCTATCATTTCTTTCTTCTATCCCGTATTGTCCCAGGGAAATTTCGCTGTCGTCTTGCTTCTTACCCAGCTTGGCGTTTAAATCTCCAACTATTAGTGTGTAGTATGTTGGAGTTTTTGACATTGCAGAGTAGATGTCTTCATAGAAAATCTCAATTTCTTCCTCTGTGTGTGTGGATGTTGGGGCATACACTTGGATGATCTTTATGTTATATCTTTGGTTTAGTTTCAGTATTATAAAGCATATTCTGGGGGCTTATGCTCTCTATGTGTAGGATCTGTTTTGTGTGTTTTTTATGTATTATGAAACCTACTCCTCCATCGGAGCTCTCTTCGTTTCCTCTGTAATATAAGGTATTTCTTGATTTTAGGGTAATCTGCTGTTCTCCTCTTCTTCGTATCTCAGCCAGACCTACTATATCCCAGTGAATTTGGTTTAGTTCTTCTTCGAGTTGGAGTACTTTTTCTTCGCTGGAAAGCGTTCTCGTGTTATAAGTACAGATGTGCAGTGTTCGTCGTTCGTCTTTCTATCCACCAGGACAAAAACTTCCGTTTTATGGGTTGCCAGTTCTAGACCCATTTTTTTTATCCACCTTCTTATCTTAAAGGACGCCCACTCTGCCTCCTCTTCTACTTCTTTTATAATGTTACCCCTGACAACCATAGCTAGATCATCAGCATATGGTATTGTAGTAATCCCCTGTGTCATCTGTTCCCTCAGCAGACCATCAAAATATATATTCCACAAGGTGGGACCCATGACAGACCCCTGAGGCACCCCGCAAGTCATTTCCAGAGTTGCTCTGGAGCTGCATTCTATGATTCTATCCTGTAGATAGCGGCATAGAATTTTTCTGAGATATGTTGAAATTCCCCTTCTCTCTATATCTTCAATTAGTCCACTCCAGGGCACCAAATTGAATCTTTATATCGAAGGTGATCAACACCGCAAATTTGTGTGTAGGGTGTTCAGCTATTTGCCCCACTTCCGTATCATGTACAAGTGCATCCAGTGTAGAGTGAACCAGTGTTGGTTTTCACTCAGGCCTCCATTACTGTCTAGTTGCTCTGTAAGTCTCGTGTTGAAGACGTGCTCATACAGCTTTCCCAGTGGGTTCAGTAGACATATAAGTCGGTATGCCTTGTCTTCGTTTTTTTTGGTAGGTTTTCTTGATTAGTACTAATTTTGCCCTTTCCCAGTCCTTGGGGAAGATACCTGTGCAGGCTGTGAGTTAAGATAAGATTGTAATGTTTTTCAGTGTCTTACAGATTGTTCCGGTATTCTTAATTGTTCATACAACTTAAAAAAAAACATTTTAGACAGTTTCTAGGACAACAAATACAAATTATTTCCTTGCTTAAAGTCTGCTTCAAATGGCTCACGTGGTTGTGCTTTAACGGAAGCTTAAATTAACAGGTAATCAAAAGGATTTGTTTGCAAAATTAAATTTACGATCCTATATCTTATGCAGGCTCAATGAGACTTCTTCCCGGCCAATGTAAAATGGCATTTTTTTGGTAAGTCAGATTAAATACGAGATTTAAGTAGTCATTTCCAACTTTAGCCGTATTTACGGTACTGCTAGCGGCAGCCTTTTTTCTGCCCGTAATGCTGACAACTTAGATTACGAGTAGGCCTACAGTTTTGAGTGGATTCCGAACTACTGAATAGATTATTAATCTACTCCAAACCAGATAAAGATCTTAGTCATAAAACCCCACAATCTCCGGTGCAGCAGTCGGATGTCTAGACTACTGCGCCACACTCCCCTTACTGCGCTTAATCTAACTGAAATGCTACGATCTATAAGTATCTTTTACACAAAATGGAATGTATACTTTCCCACAGTATATAAACCTACAAAAAACTTCACAATGGTGTGTCTCAATACCACCAGAACATGTCCCAAGTTACACAGTTTTTATACTCGTACTTGAAATCCCAAAACAGTTTAGTCAACAAGTCAGATAGTCAATTGATGATGTTTCAATCTACCAGAGCCAAATAGTAAGGACGTTAAGATCATTGTAAAAATTGTTACTGATTGTTTTGTTCAAAGATTAAAGCATTTAATCCACAGTTACTAACCGTTGCTTACAGTTGTTTTAAGAAAATCCTTACAAAAAAATAATATTGCTTCTTGAAGCAAATGTTGAGTAATTTTAAAGGTTTTGTGCGTTCAAAAGGCTCTAGAGCAAAAAATTTTATTCAAGCATCTTAATGTACATACTTTTGACTGACTTTGCTTAAAATTTAGAGTCTTAACCGATGGCAACTTCTGAGAAATGAATTTTTGCGTTTTCTGCGCATGCACAAAAAGGTATCAAAAATCTGCATTCGATTCCTTAAGAAATTTCCCATCAATTATAACTATTCTAAAATTTTCCCAAACTGAAATGCAATTAACATAAATAAAATTAAAAAAAAAATGTTGAACTTAAAAAAATGCCGTAAAATTTAATTGGCTCTACAAGGCAATTTGAGCTAAATCGGAGAAGGTTGCGTGAAATGAACTGCTCACTTGACGTGGAATTGCCCAAATAGAAAAAACCTAAAATCAAATTAGCTAAACAAACAGTCAATAAAGTATCGAGACTAGAAAAAAGCATGACTTCTTAAACATGCAAAAAAGTAAAGAAAATAACAGATCCAAAAAAATAACAGATAGCAAAAACGGGAAAATAATATGAAAACCAGGAACTAGAATTCCAACATACCCGTGACTAGTTTAGGCTAGTGTACCCCATCCACCCACCCAAGTGTTGGTTATCCAAATTCTTGATAACAACAGTCATGTGGAAGAGCAATACATTGCTTGGCTGTCAATAGTTTTGACTAGAAATGCTTTTTGGGCTCCCAAAAACGTTGTTAAAGTCCACAAAAACTTCTTAAAAATTTCCAAAGTTCTTAGAGCCGTTCATAAACTTTTGAAAATCTTGTTTTCTTCAAAAGTTCACCAAGCACTTTTTGGAGCAACTCAAAATTTTTCGAAAAATTCTGATATTATTGCTTAATCTGTAGTTTTTGAGTTTTTCTAAAAAAATTGTTGAGTTTCTCAAAAGGTAACAAGATTAGTATACCCTTACCAACATCTAACACTCCAACCCCGTAAAGTGACTAGAGCAGCATTTAAAAATATAATGCTTGGCTGTAAGTATTTTGACTAAAAAAGCCTTTTGGACTCCCAAAAACGTCCTTGGGCTGTCCAAAAGCTCCCAAAAACTTCTCAAGCTCTACAAAAGCTTTTAAAAGGTTCTAAAAATTTTTAAATGCTTCATCTCTTCAAAAGCTTATCAAGCATTTTCTTAAACTACTCAAATTCCCAAAAAGTTCTAGGATTATTGTTTAATCTTTAATTTTTTAGTTTTTCTAAAAAGTTTGTTCAGTTTCTCAAAAGATAACAAGATTAGTGTCCCCATACCAGTACAACACACCGGCCCCGTAAATTGACTGAATATAATGCTTGGCTGTAAGTATTTTGACTAAAAAAGCTTTATAGACTCCCAAAAGCGTCCAAAAACTTCTAAAAATTTCTTAAACTTCACAAAAGTTTTTAAAAAGTTTCCAAGGTTCTAAAAAACGTTGAAAAACTTGTTCTCCTTTAAATCTTATCAAGCACTTTCTTAAGCTATTCAAATTCCCAAATAGTTTTAAGATTATTGTTTAATCGTTACTTGTTGAGTTCTTCTAAAAAGTTTGTTAAGTTTCTCAAAAGCTAACAAGATTAGTATCCCCCTACCAGCATCCAACACCCCGGCACCGTAAAGTGACTAGCGCAGCATTCAAAGATATAATGCTTGACTGTAGGTATTTTGACTAAAAAAGCTACTTGGACTTCCAAAAGCGTCTTTAGGCTCTCCAAAGCTTCTAAAAATTTATCAAGCTCTACAAAAACTTCTGAAAAGTTTTCAAACCGTTCAAAAACTTTTGAAATGCTTGATCTCTTCAAAAACTCATCAAGCACTTTTTTGAGCTACGTAAATTCCCAATAAACTCTGAGATTATTGTTTAAATTTTAAGTTTTTCTAAAAAGGTTGTTAAGTTTCTCAAACGCTAACAAGAGTAGTATCCCACTACCAGTATCCAACATCCCAACCCGGTAAAGTGACTAGCGCAGCATCCAAAAATATAATGCTTGGCTGTAAGCATTTTGACTAAAAAAGCTGTTTAGACTTCATAAGCGTCCTTAGGCTCTCCAAAAACTCCTAAAAATTTCTTGAGCTCCACAGTAGCTTCTAAACAGCTTCCAAAGTTCTTAGAACCGTTTAAAAACTTTTGAAAAGCTTGATCTCTTCAAAAGCTCATCAAACAATTTTTTGAGCTTCTCAAAATCTTAGTCTCTCCAGAAACTCCTAAAAATTCCTTGAGCTCCACAGTAGCTTCTAAAAAGCTTCCAAAGTTCTTAGAACCGTTTAAAAACTTTTGGAAAGCTTGATCTCCTCAAAAGCTCATCAAACAATTTTTTGAGCTTTACAAATTCCCAAAAAGTTTTATGATTAATCTTTAATTTTAAATTTTTTTTAAAAAATTGTTGAGTTTTTCAAAAGCTAACAAGATTAGTATCCCCTACCAGCATCCAACACCCCGGCACCGTAAAGTGACTAGCGCAGCATTCAAAAATATAATGCTGTAAGTAATTTAATTAAAAAAAACTTTTTGGACTCCTAAAAACGTCTTTAGGTTCTCCAAAAGCTCTTAAAAATTTCTTGAGCTCTACAGAAGCTTCTAAAAAGTTTTCGCGGCTCTAGAAACCGTTCAAAAACTTTTAAAAAGCTTAATCTCCTCTAAAGCTTATCAAGCACTTTCTTGAACTACTCAAATTCCCAAATAGTTCTAAGATTATTGTTTAGTCTGTAATTTTTAAGTTCTTCTAAGAAGTTTGTTGAGTTTCTCAAAAGCTAACAAGATTAGTATCCCCCTACCAGCATCCAACATCTCTAGCCCCGTAAAGGGACTAGCGCAACATCCAAAAACTCTAACTGAAGAACAGGTAAAGCAGAATACTGTCCATTCCCAACTGAACCAATCCGATCAAACACTACCAGCTGCCTGGTTTCCGTCGCCAAAAGTCCAAAAAATGATTAAGGAACAACAAAGCAAAAGTCCCTAAAAAGCATTGCGACTTCTACCTCAGCACGTAGTCAAGTGCGACCAGAAAAAGACGCAAACATACCAAACCAGACCAGCAATCAACAAAAAATCCTTGGTAAACTGAATTACCTGCAATGGCTGCGGGCCTGAGCCATCACTAGAAAAACAAAAACTCATCAAACCCGACAAAATGAAAAAGAAAAAAGGCAAAAGAAACGAAAGGTGCTAATCGACCAAACCAGACCATCAATCGACGAAGTTGTTTGCAAAAGTTGCAGAACGACACTACAAAGAAGAAAAAGAAAAAGCTCGGGTACGGCCGAAAAACCAACGAAACCAAAACCCGACTTGACGCAAGCATCAACGTTATGCAGATAGACAAACCATCCGCCAAAATAAAAAGGTTTTGAGCAGAAACGGTAAACCTCTAACCACCATAGGAGAACTTATCTCAAAACCATCAGCCCCAAGACCAAAGCAACCAGGAATCCTTTGCCACAAGAGCTGCACGTAGAATTGGACCACAGTGACCACCCCAGAGGAAAAACAACAACCACCTTTCAAACGCCTCCCCACTTTCCAAAAGCCTTGCCGCGTAAATAGAAGGGATTGTTACAAGATAAAGAAAAGAACTTCTATAACATGGCTATTCCACCATTACGGAGAACGCTAAGGCCCAGCGAAGAAAAACGTTAGAATAAGGCCTATTCTAACGTTTTTCTCCGCAGATCTCTCTCTGAACCCAAACTTCAAAGCAGCAACAAGGTACCTAGTAAAAAGCTACGTCACAAAAAAAGACAATTGTTCTCACCCATCTGACTTGCTTGACAGAAACTGCCACATCAACCACAAGAACGATTCCCAAATTAAGGCTGCTTTAGGACACAACCGGAATCAATCTTTTTAGATTGACCACGCGCTAAGAAAAACAAATTACAAGTACTTAGCCACTCACTAATTGAGCCTTTGAAAACCAGAGTGGTCTAAGTCAAAGTTTATAACTTTGGCAGTTTAAGATTTGGTGTTAAAATTTTGCAGCATCAAGACAGGACGTCATAATTTACGTTTGTTGCAGATGTTTCTACAACTACCATTTAAGGTTTTGCTGTTAGTCAAATTTCATTTTAAACAAAAAACATTTAAAAAATTAAAGTGTCTTTTTTTGTCTCAGTTATCAAAAATAGCTAAGTTAGGTGGCAGCCTTATAAAGTTTGTCAATTGGAATAAGCTTCCAAATTCATTATTTTCTCAGATTTATAATTCTCAACTATTCAAAGTCAATGTTTACACAGACTACTTAAATCTCGTATTCAATGTGTTTTTAACAAATGTGATTTCTTTCTTTATGTTTTAAAAGTATTTTGTTGTGATATATATATATATATATATATATATATATATATATATATATAATATAATTTCTAAATATGACACATTATAGTTGAAAAAAAAAAGCAAAAATTGTTTTTAGCAAGATAAATTGGGTTCTTTGTTGATAAACATTATTAAATTTCCTGCGTACGCCCCTGCCCAGATCACTTTTTAGAAATTTCCTACTACAGTCCTGTGTAATGTTATGACACAAAAGATATCAAACTTTGTACTTATTGTTAATAAAAATAATACTAATGATATTTTACAAATAATTTTAAGTATTAGCACCAATTATATAGTTTATAATAATAATAGTAATAAGTTCTTTACTCAAAATTTACAAAAACTATTATAATAAACATCACAATTAGCTTAAAACATTCTTACCTTTCAGCGAAGCTTATAGGCTCCATTGGAATTGATTAATATTTTCTCACAAACTTGCATTCGGTATGTGCACATACACATTTGGTAAGTTTTTCTGTACTGCATTCCCCATTTCCCTAGCCGACCCGATGAAAATATCTATAAATATTCACTGAATCAGCTGTATTGCGATAGCGTTTCCTCCAATGATACCTTTATAATAATAAGCACAATATTTCACCAATATGTAACTAACACAATTTTATATAATTGTTTACCTTATATAGAGCAGCATTGCCATAAACACTTCATCACAATTAGATTTATAAATCAGTTCTGCACACAATTGTTATTGTTTACTTTATCATAAAATGTTTCTACTATAAAACTTCACCATATGTAAACTGATGACCTCGCACGACCTGTATCACCTGTCATTCATACTGAGTAAGCGCATGAGATGGCATTAGATCAAATATATCTAACTTATTTAGATCTAATTTTAATATAAAAATACTACTAATAATTATTAATCGTATGCTGATTTAGTAATTAAGTGATTTTTTTTAGAGTTGTTGAAATGAGTATGCACTAAACTAGCACTTTTTTGAAAACATTCTGATTCAATGATTTGAAAAAAGCTTTTAGAATTGATTAAGTTATATAGTATTTGCAATAAAACTTAGTTGCAATAATTAACCACAGATGGCAATACTAGTATGAATAATTAATTAAAACATATAAATTACAAATTAATTATAATATATAAATTAAAAACTAATTATAATTATAATATAGTTAGCGTTTTTTAATCAATCTCTAATTAAAAGTTATTGTATTGTATATTAATTCAACTGAGTAAAGTACAACAATTTTATTCTTAAACAATTTGTGTTGGTAGTCATTTGACATTAGTCGAGTGACAGTTCGTGCGGGTGAACTGATTAGTACATCAAAATTTGATCAAAATTGATATACAATTTTAATATACAGTAAAGAAAATGCTTGAAATACTTAGTGTTAGTGACCAAGTTGACATTAATAGCTGCAGAGTCTTCCTAATCGGTAATATGTTTTCATTATGAACGATTTAAGAGAGACAATTGAGACTATCAATGGGGAACTCGTATTAGTGAATATTTGTAAATAGTATTTGCTATTTATGCCGGAATTGTTGAAAATAGTTAGTGACTAATTTTACATTAACAGTGGAGAAATATTTTGAGTTTGTAATGTGCGTATATCAAGAACGTTTTATTGAGTGATATTGGAACGTCATAAGATGGGCATGGTTAGTGCGGGGTAGTACGCAGTGAACATTATACATGTGTGCAATAATAGAAATCATTGAAGACTGAACATGAATAACAAATCCATTTTCTCATCATCGGATCATATCATAAGGTAAGAATGAATTACTTTAATTATGTATTAATGTTTACTTTTTTCTGCAATGTGTTATTTATGTAGCTATTATTAGTAAAAACTCGTACAAAATAAATGTAATTGGAAGCGAACCGTATTACTTGATCATTTGTTTATTCTTTACTATATAATATAATCAATATGCAACTAATATTAACAAGAGTATGTTATTTTATACATTCTATTATGCACATATTATGCTTGCAAACAGTGCTTACTATGCATGGAGCCATTGGAAAAGTGTCATATAACTACATCTGTCAAATTATGATTATTTAATTCTTTTAGTATATTTTTGACATTTTATTAACAGAATTTTCTAGTTTTTAACTGCTTTTGATCAAATTTTTGATTTATATATATATATAATTTTGCTTTTTGCAACAGATTATGAAAAATGTTGATGCTTTTTGACCTTTTTTGAATAGAATTTTACACTTTTTGATAGGCAAGATTTTGGTGCTTTCTGACAATTGTTTAAAATTTCAAGACTGGATTTTATTATTTTTGAAAGTTTATAAATAGAGTTTTGCACGTTTTTGTTCTTTTTTGAAAATATTTTTATATTTTATGAACATGTTTTGTCATTTATGATTTTATTTAATTAGAATTTTGCTTTTTGCAGCAGTTTATGTACAAATTTTGGTGCTTTCTAAAAATGTTTTTATACTTTATGGCCGGATTTTGCTATTTTTGACATTTTATGAATAGAATTTTAAACTTTTCGACATTTTATAGCTGCATTTTGGTTGTTTTTAATCATTTTTTGTAGTTTCATAGCAAAATTTTGCTATTTCTGAAATTGTATGACGATTTTTAGAATTTTTAACAGTTTTTGGCCAAATTTTGTTGTTTTCTGACAATTGCTTAAAACTTTGTGGAATTTTGTAGTCTTTTAATATGTTGGTACTTTATAATCGAATTTTGCCATTTTTGACTTTTTATAATTAGAATTTTGCTTTTTAACAATCCTTTTATACTATATGGCCAAATTTTGCAATTTTTTATAGTTTATTAAAAAATGTTTGCACTTTTTAACAGTTTAGCCTAAACTAAAGTTTTTTCTAACAAAATTTTTGATATTTTATAGCTAGACTTTTCCTATTTTATAAAAGTTTTTATGTTTTTATTAGTTAACGGCCGGATTTTGTTACATTGTAGTAATTATTTAAAATTTTAATGCCGGATTTTGCTATTTTGGCATTTTATAAACAGAATGTTGCAGTTTTGCAACTTTGTATTTTTTGAAAAAAAAAAAAACAAAATTATCCGGATTTTGCTATTTTACAAAAAATAGAATTTTGCTATTTTTGATAGTTTATTGCCGGATCTTGTTTTTTTAACAATATTTTTGTAATTTCATAGTTAGATCTTTAAGATTTATGAAGTTTTTTACACTTTTCAACAGTTTAAGGCCGGATTTTAGAGTTTGCTGACAATATTTTGATGTTAAAAAGACCGGATTTTATTATATTTGATATTTCAAGTATAGAATTTTGCACTTTTGACAATTTATGGCCGGATTATGGTTTTTTGAACAATAGTTTTGTAATTACTTAGCTGGATATTGCTATTTTTTTTATTTATGAAAATGTTTACACTTTTCAACAGTTTATGGCAGTATTCTGATGAATTGTTAAAAAATTTAAGGCCGGATTTTGATGTTTTTGACATTTTATGAACAAAACTTTACATAGTTTACAACCGTATTTTTACTATTTCTAAATTTTTAATTTTTTTTAGTTTTTAACTTTTTTTTGAAAGATTTTGGTGCTTTCTAACAATTATTTGATGTTTAAAAGCCAGATTTTGCTACATTTTTACATTTTATAATTAGAATTGTGCATTTTTAACAGTTTATGACCGGGTTTTGTAATTTTCTAACATATTTTTGATATTTTAGACTAGGTTTTGCTATTTTTAATATTTTATGGCTCGGTTTTAGTGCTTTCTAATTATATTTTCATGTTTTAAGGTGGAATTTTATTAGTTTTAACTTTTTATGAATAGAACATTTGAATAGTTTGGTCAATCTGCACCTTCAGCCTCGATGCAATTGGGTACTTTTCTTATAAAGTTTTTTTATTTAATAGAGTAATTTTTTGTTTTTGCAATATGCAATTGCACTACGGAAATTTTAACACATTAACTGGTGCATTTGAATTCCATTTACGGTCGATGGTTAAGTTTTTGAACACAGTCAGTCAGTACAGAGTGGTGCACGGCAGACGCATGCTACAAAATGATTATTTTTTTAAGTTTTTTTTTTTTAATTTATTAACAAATTTAAGTTTACAATGTTTTAAACAAAGTGTCCCCCAAACGGCGCCCTTCACACTCTAAACACTGAGTAAGTCTGTTTCTGAAGTTTTTGTGTACTATTTGAAGCATTGCCACTGGAATTTTGTTTATTAGGGCTTGAATGTTGTTATTGAGGGCTTTCAGAGTTCTGGAACAATTGTTGTACACTAGAGATTTTAGGTAACCTTACAGACAAAAATTGCAAGAGGCAAAGTTAGGAGAGCGTGCCGGCCAGTTTAAATTGCATTTTAGGGAGATGTGTTAGACGTCTTTGAGTTCCATGTTTTTCAAATAAAGTTTTTTTTCACACAGGTATTTTGAAATGCATTAACCGACGCAAGAATTTGATTTTGATCGGAAATTGCGCCGCGGGGAGTAATATTAAATCTTAAACAAAAAGCACTTGCACATGGACAATCGAGCAAGTATTTGACAAATAGGTTTTAACGGATCACTTCCTTATAGCAACTGAAACCGTAGGAATATTAACTTCCCATTTTCCTCTTTCAAACCGCTCTACCTTGTATGACAATAGAAGATGGACGTATTGTGAGAGCATCTTTTGTGGATTCTGTTAAAGTAAGAAAGCATGCTAAGAAACTATTAAACGGATTTGAAGTAGTTGCTTCACACATAAGGTCGCCGGGTTTTAAACCTAAGCATCTTAAGAGAGATCTGGAGCAGGCTGACCGAGAGTTTTGTTGAACTGGGTTGAGATTTCAGCTGCTAGAAACAACGTTGGGGTCTTTCTGAGCTTTTTGGGAGAAATTTGGGCCAAAACTTCTGTTAACATAAGTTGAATGGGCAATTGCTGCAGAAGCGGCTTTTTAAAAATACTTTTTTAATAATGTTCAGTTGCATCTCAAAGAGGAGTTCTTTGTGGTCTAACTTGATTTGCTTAAACTCGCTTTTGTGGATGTCAATTTGCTTAGGCTGTTTGTCGATCAGATTAGCAATAAATTTTTTTAGTCTGTTATCTTCTTTTTCTGCTTTTTAGAGGTTTTCATTTTTCTGAAACTAGACTTTGAGCTCTGCAGTCGGATGTGTTGTTTCCACCTGATTTGGATTGGTAGACTGCTTGCTGTCAAATGGCTTGCTTGTTGGTTTTTTTTTTTGGCTGGATAGGTATCTTCTAAAGACTTAATGTGTCGGATTTACTTTTCAAAAGTTTTGAAGCGCCTACAGCTGATGTAAAAACTCACTCCAAAAAGTTTCACACATTAATGCGTTCAACCTTCTAATCTAACTTGCTTTATAAGTGACGTTTTTAAGAAATTATTTAGAAGTACGCATCTTGCGCCAACCTTGTAAACGTTGATTGAGTGGGGTGGCAGTTGAAAAGCCACCACGAGTTTTCCTATAGCAAGCATATTGTTAAGCTGTTAGTACTAGAAAGATTGTTTGTCTGACAAAATAACTCAGGATCTGATTACCAACATGCAATTCCTAATCGAGTCAATTCCCGCATCAGTTTTCAGTTGTGTATTCCGAACGAAGTGAGTAAAAAAAAAATTTATAAAATTTTTAACAGCTCTTAGAAGAGTCTGAAAAAGCTTAAAAAACGCAAGAAGTCCTTAAAGAATTTTAAAAAATTTCCAAAAGACTTTGTATACTAATATAGTCTGTTAACTATATATTTAGGAATTTGAATTTGAGTTCTAAAAAGTGTCTCAACAATAAAAAAAAAAAATCAAAATTTTTAACGGTTTTTAGAAAAAAAGTTTGAAGAAGCCAGGAGAGGATTATGAAAAGTCTATAACGATATTGCAAAAGTTATAGAAAACTTTTTTTTTTTTAAATACCATAAGTATTTTTAAATAACCTCAAACAAAAACTTAGAGGCTTCCAAAAAACTTTAAAAAACGTGTTTAAATCTGCAATGCTGCAAAGATTATAGAAGAATACATTAAAACTTAAGAGCATCTAACGGTTTTTAATGATTTGAAAAAACTAAAAAAGATTTTGTAAGATTTTTGTAAGGACTATATCATAAAGATAAATTTTATTTGATAACAATGTTTTAACAAATTTTGTAAATATTAGAAAAAAAACTAGTTTAGATTAGAAATTTAAAAAAAAATCTCGATTTTTTAATGAAGTCTTTAAAAGTGTTAAACAACCACAATTAAAAAAAAAACTACAATAGTCTAAGAGTTTAAAAAAACTCAAGATGACTTTAGAGGAGAAAAGATATTGCAAAAATTATAGAAGAGTTTGGGAGTTTTTAAAGACGTTATAAGTGTTTTTAGATAACTTTAGACTAAAACCAAGATGTTACAAAAAAACTTAAAAATAATGTACTGTAAAGACTATAAAATACTTTAAATATTCTTAAAGAACGCTGTGAGAATTATAAAAGATTAATTGCCGCTCAAAAGCTTTTAATAGTTTTCAGAAGTCTAATAAAACTCAGTAAACTTTTATTTCTAAGACTATATTATGAGTTCTATTTATTTGGAAGCAAAAATTTAAACAATAATAAAATTTGATTGTTTAATAGGCTTTCTAAAGAAGCTTTGGAAAACTTAAGATAAACCAAAAATGATAATGAGTTTTTGAGTTTTTTAAAACACTATAAGTGTTTTTAAAATCTGTTTAACAAAAAACTAAGAAGACAGGATTTTAGAAGATCTGAAAAGACTTTTGAAGACTTTGAAACTATTTTAGGCATTTAAAAAGTTTTTAATCGAAATGTTTTGCAAAACCTTTAACGGCTTTTAGAAAAGTCTGGAGAAGCCTAAGAAAACTCAAGATGACTTTAGAAGATATTGAAAACGGGTTTTTAAATAATATAAGTATTATTTTAAAAAATTTGTGAAAGGATTTTAGAAGAGTCTAGATATGCTCAAGAAAACTCAAGATAGTTTTAGAAAAAATTTTGCAAACATCATAGATTATTTGAGTTTTTTTTTTATATTGTATGTATTTAAAAAAAACATTTGAAGAAAACTGAGAGGTTTAAAAACATTTAGAAACCATGTTTATTCTTTTAGAAAAGTCTGGAGAAACTTAAAAAAACTTAAAATGTCTTGAAAGGACTTTGCAAACATCATAAAAGGCTTTTTAAGGTTTTTAAATATGAGAATTCTTTAGTTTTGTAAAATACTGTGATTGTTTTTAAAGAATTTTTAACAAAAACTGAGAAGAAACTTTAGATAGTATTCTTTAAATTTGAGAATCCTTCTTAAAGTCTTATTTTGAAACGCTTACTCTTTTTAGATAAGACGATGCAGCCATTTTCTATGCTAGACATGCATATGTCAGGGCAAATGATTGTTCTAAATAATTACAACTTGTTTGTAGAGTTTATGTTGTTAACATATTACTTACCACCATCCTGGTCTTATCTAAGATAGTTTTAATATGTAATCTGAGAGTTTGTTCACAATCTATCTCTATTCCTAGATACTTTGCAGTATCTATCAATGAATTGGAGCGCCAATGAAATAAACGTTTTCTGCGGATTGTTTTTGACTCTTCAGTACCAAAGCCAAGTTTCAAGTGTTTCACATGCCGCTTGAAGTCTTAGCGTGAAATATACATCAGTGTCGTATCGTCAGCATACTGAGCAATTTTTAACCTTGAGTGATGCTTAGTATGTCGGCTACATACAGATTGAAAAGCATTGGTAATAAAACTGAACCTTGAGGAACCGCTGCTTTGATAAAACGAGGGGTAGACACGTGCTCAAACAGCTTTTCCATATAGGAAGCAATAAGTTTGATCCATTTAGGATTGAACTTGAAAGAATGTAGTTTGCAAGTTTAAAGATTTTCTTCTGGCTTTTTTTCTTTGTTTAAGTTAAGTTAAGTTAAATTTATGCAATTAAATAAGTTTGTGAATCGAGTAATATATTAAAATAACATTTTGTAAATAAACTTAATAATATAAAATGCCATTACTAATAAAATTTGTCACATGCTGTTATTATTTAAATTTTATCGTATTCAATTATAAAATTGCATGAAAATCCCATATGCACATATATATATATTTATTGAAAACCATATCCGGTGAATATTTCACAATCATTAAAACGCCATGTAATGTGACGTGTGCATTGTTCGTTTTAATTAGCTGTTTGCCTTATTACATTAAACAATGTAAACCTAATGCCAAACAGGCACCGGTTTGTTCAGCATGAATATTTAAATATTATTTGAGTAGTGTTTGTGAGCCGTACCCCGCCGCCATCGGTTACTACTATATATGAATTAGCTTTACAATTGCCAATAATGGAATTATTAATTTTATTTACATTGCTTTAAATTGGATGCTGGGGCATAGCGATACCTCTCAAATTGTGATCCCTTTTAATGGAATTACATTATTGATATTTGCAGTTTTTATTTTATTTAAATTATTGTTTATTAAGCTGTAGGTTTGACCTTTTAAATGTGAGACTACCGTAGGTTTTCCATTGCACACGTTAATGTAATTGGGCATGGTCATGTTTGCATAATTATACAGTACTCCAAATAAGTAGTATAAGACAAGCATAATACCTCAATAAACATTTATAATTCATGAGGGTTACTATATAATCTACCTGGGAAAATTGTTAATTTATTATAATTAGTTTTTTTACTTGATTAGACCCATATAAATAAATGTTTTTCACATTATCATAAAGATATAAAAAAAATATCTTGCTAGATTTTGGAACTAATACAAAATTAGCTTTGTACATATGGGTTATAAATATTGCTATAATTATGTATAATGACATAGTAATTACTGGATAATGTTGATGTTATCTAAAACTATTTACAAAGATAATGAAAAAATTCTCACATTTTATATTTATACAGTGAAAGGTGCATAACGGGTTGTGTCAAAAAAATTTGTACGACTAGGTAAAAGTAACATATTTTAGCAACATATGATTATTGATTTTAACTAATTTAGGCCGGCCAAACTCTTAGTTTCTAGGCCATACTTACATCAAATTATGTTTAAGTTCTATTATGATATGAAGGTGTAGATTTGGATCAACCTTGTATGTTTTTGGCTTTAAGTAATTTTGTTCACTGCAAGACAACTTTTGAGATTGAAAAATAATTCACTTTTTTAATTTACTTGCTCATTTTTTAGAGAAACAGCAATAGTTCTTCTAAGATGAACAAATTTGTTGTTGGGTGGTCTGCATTTGTGACTGCTTAGTTAAGCATTTCTGTGATTATATTCATTTGTCAACAGATATTTTTTGTGGCTTAGGAGAAGAATCATTTAAAAACACAAAGTTTTGGATTTACCCTTACGAGGAAGGTGCTCATCAACTAAACTTTCTTTAGTAAATTGACCGGAAGTTTGAGACCGTTAGGCTCATAAATCTTTTCTTAGTAAGATAGTAAAAAAACAAAAAAACAGTGTCAAAAGTAGTAAAGATTAAGAGAAGAATAGGTAGGTAATTAGAAAATGTTAATCAGTTGATTAACCGGGCGCTTGTGTTGCAAAACTTTTTTGTCTAGCTTGGTGAGTAGGGCTTTGATGTGTCTGCGCAATGGAGAAATTTCGAAATTGCTTTAAACTTTACGATCAAGGTCTTGCTTTAAAACAACTATAATTTATCAAGAAGCAAGTTTTCTCATGAGCTTGATAGTAGACGTGTACATCAGGATTTTATTCTGGAGATATAAACCACTGTTCCGCCGCAGCGTCAGAAGCAAAATTTTTTGTTTCCAATTTGGCTTTGTCAAAAATTCACCGCACGTGCAACTTGTACGTGAGCCACTTGTCAAAGGTTATCCTCAGATACTTGGCAGAATCGGACTACGGTATAAGAACGTTGTCGGACAAACATTCTCTTGAAGCGTTCCGATGCCGTGTAAAGAAAGCGGTTTTGCTTTTCTTCGGATTCACTTTGACTAGCCAGTTATCTAACTTGCATTCCCGATTAGTTGTAGCTTTTTGTAGTTTGGAAGTAACTTTAACAAGTAAAGCCGCCCAAAAACCAGATAAGAACACATCTACCATCTAAGCGCCAACGCATAAAAGCAATTGCCGTTTTGTATGCGGTCCGTGCCCAAATCATGTCAATGCAATGCATGGTAACAGCACAGTCTACTAGCAAAAATTCTGATCTAAAACTATCTAGAACTTATTTGAAATAGCTTTAAAACAACAATACATAAACTTTTTGGTCACTTACTCATCCCAAGACCAATCATAACAAAGTATCATTATTATTTATAAAAGATCTAGACAAAAAATTAAGCCAGTTTGATCTGAAACAGCATGAAATACAAAGTGTATATTACGCTGTTTCAGATCAGAAACCAGCCAACAAGCAGCCTCAACTTTAACAACCTGTTCCAGTAAAATAACCTTAAACCGGAGGCCCGTCCGTCGTCATTTACTTAAAGGCAAAGAAGAAGCCATAACTAGATATTGAAAGCTTTGACCAAACCGTGCAAACAAAACCTTGAATTTAAGCGGTAGTTGCGCTGTAACAGCATAAGCAGATTGCGATGTATCAGCAAAATCCCAGATAAGAATTTAAGAAATTTTTCCGACCCGGCCAAAAAAACCAAGACAACTTTTATCGACAACAGAACCAGCAAGTATTTTGTCAAGCACAATTTTTTTTAAAAACCATGCAAGTAAAGCATGCATTGCAACCAGCAAACTCTCACGACCATCTGCAAGTCGGCAGACATGTCATGAACACCATGAACACCATCCTTGTAGAAATAAACAGATACTGCAGCAAAACGTAAAGTCCTGTTGCTAAAAAAGCACAAAAACCTTATACGGCTACAGTTTGTGGGAAAAACACAATCGGCATACTCCAAAAACCAATCGACATCAAAAATGGCATTCTTCGTAACCTCCTAAAGAAAGATATTGACATTCAGCTGATAGGTTTATAAATACCAACCCAGCAAGCACATTGAATGCGTTACTGTCAATACCGTGTGATATAGTAGGTGTTACTCCAAATATTCCACAAAAAAATTGTGCCATCATACACAAAGCAACAATAAAGTCCACAAACAGCTAGAGAAAAAGAGAAAGAAGAACCTAGAAAGCTTCCAAAACACAACTTTCTAAAGTAAACAATAAACATTTTCTAAGCTTTAAACTCTCAATTTTTGACAACAAAAATTACATAAAGTGTAATCATTCAATTACTTTTCAAAACAAGTTTAAAAACTGCTTAAAAACAACCAAAATGGTTAACATTTAATTATCATTATCAGCCTTCTACGTCCACTGTTAGACCTTCCGTATTGTTTTCTATTTTATTCAATCTTACAGCGCTTTTACTCAGTTTATCAAATCAGTAGAAGCAATTTAAAAGCATATTTTGTATTTCTGCCACCATTTTTTTAGATACAATAATTTTTGACCAAGATGTACTATGTCAGGTAAACAATAAAAACTTCAAAACTATTAATTTTAATTTAATTCATTACTTCAGACAATGTTCTCAAACCCTACAAAACAAATTCAACAAACAAAAGATCTTAAGCAAAACTACCATTACTATGTTCTAAGCCAGGAGTAGGTAAACTATGGGCCGCCCTCAAAGTTCTCAGTTTCATATATATTTTTGATATGTTTTGTATCTTGATGCAAGTGCAAAAGCAATTTCCATATTTAAAAATTTTTACGATCTGACCAGTTCCAAAAAAAGTTTGCCCGTCCCTGGCCTAAACCACAGTAACGTTTAAAAACACAAATAGTAAAAACAATTTCCAACCAGTTATGCCATCAACTGGCAACAGAAAAATTCTCAGTTTTAAGAACTTACATGTGGACAATTTGAAAAAAGTAAAATCTTAACTTTGCACTAAACTTAATTAGCAAGGTTCAATCCAGAAGAACCAACTATTAGTAAAACGATTTAACCAAATTCTGCAAGCTAAACCAGAGAAAAACTAAAATGGCTTTAATTGACAACCAAGCCTTACAGAACTTTCTCATGCTAAACAAACAATATTACTTTGCTACCTCAAACAACCTCCAAACTTAAAGCAATTTTTAACCAAGGTTTTGTTATCAAAAGTTCTCAGCTACTAACAAACCTCCACCAATACCTTGAAGCAGCTCATGTGTGTATTATTTGTAAAAAGTCAAATCTTAGCTAGCTACCTAACCCTAACAATGTTCTGGCCAAAAAACCAACTATTACCAAAACAGTCAAAGCCTTGACCAAAACGTGCAAAATAAACATTGAATTTTAACGACGTTGTTTGCAAAAACTGACAATTGTGTTGCAACAGAAGACAATCTCAAAAAAATCTAGGCAAGATATAAAAACACTCCATCTAACAACCAGCTATACTAGAAAAACCAAACTGGTTTTAATTGACAAAACTCCTCCAAAACATATAAGCGTATGTGTGTATCATTTGAAAAAAATCAAATCTTAGCCCAAAAATATTCAATATTGTCAAACAAGATAAGCAAAAGTACCTTAATGATTATGGCAAAAGCTGCAGCAACCATACACAGTGTCTTAAACACCAAGCTCTTTGCGACCAATGTTTTGCCTTCAAAACTTCTCTATAACCAACAAGACACAGCCAAGGCCTAAGACTCCTAGACAAACAAAACTTTATCTAAGCACCAAATCTAATTAACAACGTTCAAGCAAAAAGTTAAAATGTACACTGATTGAGAAAATATAAATCTAACCTTGCCACCAAACATAACTAACAAACCAGCAAAGTCAACTACTACCAAAGCCTTTTCACTGTGTAGTTTGTAAAAAAATTTTTATGCCAGACTTTGTCAACGGCTTTTTCTACATAAAAAAGACCATTCTTGTGGCCTTTTTTAACCTAAAGTTCTCACCGATAATGTCGGTAACTCAATTTAGCTGGTGGACCGCTGAATGTTTCCATCAAAATCTGTGCTGGTGAGAAATAAAAAAATTGTTAGAATCAACGTTATTATGGATTATGTCTAAGATATTTTTTCTATGACTTTACTCAAGGTGCATAATAAGCTATAGTCTGTCCGCGTTAAGACTGCAGTTGCAGTTGTTATAGCAACTGGGAAACAATGCTCTGATTGGCTTAGAGACCATCCCAATTTACAATAGACTATTTTTAATTCAAATTCATCATATTAAATTTTATTGCAGTTGAATTTATTTTGTACCTATTTGTAAAATATCGTTTTTTACGCTAATGTAAGTACAACTAATTTTATTTTATCTATTATTAAGTTTGCGTATTTGTAAATAAATATATGTATTTAAATTTAAAATACAAATTATTGACTTTGACGTAAAGTATAACCTAAAAACTTGGAAACGTCATCTCAATGGCTTTTCAAATGTGAATTGAAATGTAAATTGAACAATATGTTTAATATTTTTTGTAATTTCTTAATTGTTAACCATTATTTTAATAATAATACTATGTCTTTATTTCTTGTTTAAATACAAAGAAAATCAGCTTGTAGCTGTTTTTCCACTTAACTTTTTTTAATATTACGTAGCTGGCAATAATACTATTTTTAAAATGGCTGATGTTAAAAACCTATTTGAAAAAGGGCTAAAAGAAGTAACACCAGAAAAATGGACAATTGTATACGGCATGTTATTGAAGAAGAGCAGCGAATGTATTGTTTGGATAATATTATTGAAAACATACAACTAAATTTTACAGTTAACACCTGCTTTTCTGACGATTCCTTTGAAGAATTTTCATCAGAAGAAAACAAAACCTAAATTATTGTTACTATTTTTTTAATTTTAAAATGTGTTATTTAGGAATTACTTAATATGTCACAACAACATAAAAATAACTTTAAATTTCAACGATAGGAACCACACTTGCTGAAACTATCACACTGAAGACTAGATTCTCTCTTAACAAAAATTGATATTACATTAAAAAAAGGTTAACTTTTATAATTCATTCAAAATGAATAATTAAAAAAATATAAATATGCTTAATTCTTTAAGTATTGATATTATCATAAATAAATTTAAACAAATAATTTTTAAGTGTTTAAAAGCAGAATTGGTGTACTTTTTAGCATTATACACGTAAGTATAAAATTTTCTTTTTAATTCAGACAGATATTTATTCAGTTTGTTATGCTCAGAATGATTGAGCCATATGCTCGATTGTAAAAAAGAATCAAAATTAATCTAAATTGATTAAATTAATGTACAAATAAAATAAAACAATATAAAATATTAATACCAAATCTATGTTAATTTCGCAAGTCTGGCAACTTTGTTTTTTAACTGCTTTACTTATTGACGCAAAGTGACATTTAATTTAATTTTAGGTTAAAGTAAATAAAGAGCTGTGTGATACTGACTTAATAAACCACTCCCATTACTGCAGTCTTAACGCGAACAGACTATAATTAATCGGTAGTTTTGAAGAAACTGCCGGATTTTCTCAGATTTTAGGATGTTGATAACTATTGAAGCCAGTAAGAAAGTGCGAGAACTATTTGAGCGGTTCAATTGAGAATTTTGTCAGAACCAGGAGCAGACCAAATGTTTTTGTCTTTAGATAATATCTCGTATTTGAGACGGTTTAACGCTTTTTAACTACCCGTTCAACTCTTTTGACGTGTTCCAAATCCGAGTAATAGTTTCAGAAGCATTAGAGTTCTAAGCTTTGGTTTTTTCCTCAATCTTGTACTGTATCCCATTTTTGCCGTAAATAAGTCTGTTCTTTAGGATTTTGGATATTCTCTACATTGAATGGTCATCTTCTGTACAGGATTCCAAAATATTTTTCTAGCACAAGTTTTTGTGTGACCTTATGGCTTTCCTCACTTTACTATGAAGGGAGTTCAATGTCAGGCAATCTATGGGGTTGCGTTATTGCTGCCAAAAGTGCCTGGCGTCATTGAGTCTACGAATCAGATCTCGAGATAACTCAAAAGGATTATCAGTGCAAATCTGATGGGTTTTAAAGGTCTTTTCTAAAGTCTGTTAAATTTGGAGCGTAAAAAGTTTGGCTATATCGATGTTTTTGGCCGTTCTTACTGAAGTCATGCGACCGGTGGATTATATTTATTTGTCAACAGATTTTTTTTTGTGGTTTAGGAGAAGAATCAAGACTTAAAGTATTGGATTTACTCTTACGTGGAAAGTGCCCATCAACTAAACTTCCTCTGGTGAATTGACCAAAAGTTTATTTTTAGTAAGATAAAGACAAAAACCAGTGTCAAAAGAGGTAAAGGTTAAGGGAAGAATAGGTAGGTAATTAGGAGATGTTAATCTGTTGATTAACCTGACGCTTGTGTCGCAAAACTTCTTTCTCTGGCTCGGTAAGTCGGGTTTTGATGTGTCAATGGAGGAATCTCAAAATTGTTTTAAACTTTACGATTTTGGACAAACCATGGAGCTACGAAGAGCATCTGCAAGGTCATGCTTTGAAACGACTATAATTTATCAAAAAGCAAGTTTTCTCAAGGGCCTGATAGTAGACGTGTACACCAGGATTTTTATCCGGAGATATAAACCACTGTTCCGCCGCAGCGTCAGAAGCAAATTTTTTTGCCAATTTGGCTTTGTCAAAAATTGACTGCACGTGCAACTTGTACGTGAGCCACTTGTCAAAGGTTATCGCCAGATACTTGGCAGAATCGGACTACGGTATGAGAACGTCGTTGAGACAAATATTCTCATGAGAAGCGTTCCGTTTCCGTGCAAAGAAAACGGTTTTGCTTTTCTCTGGATTCACTTTGACTAGCCAGTTATCTAACCTGCATTCCCGATTTGTGGTAGCTTTTTGTAGTTTGAAGGTAACCTTAACAAGTAGAGCCGCCCAAAAACCAGATAAAAACACATCGCCCCTACCATCTAAGCGCCAAGGCATAAAAGCAATTGCCGTTTTGTATGCGGTCCGTGCCTAAATCATGTTAATGCAATGCATGGTAACAGCACAGTCTACTAGCAAAAATTCTGATTTAAAACTATCTAGAACTTATTTGAAACAGCTTTAAAACAACAATACATAAACTTTTTGGTCACTTACTTACCCCAAGACCAATCATAACAAAGTACCATTATTATTTATAAAAGATCTAGACAAAAAATAAAGCCAGTTTGATCTGAAACAGCGTTAAATACAAAGTGTATATTACGCTGTTTCAGATCAAAAAGCAGCCAACAAGCAGCATTTAAGCCTCAACTTTAACAACCTGTTCCAGTAAAATAACCATAAACCGGAGGCCCGTCCGTATAATTTACTTAAAGGCAAAGAAGATGCCATAACTAGATATTGAAAGCTGTGTTCTATCCGTTACCTGACAACTACAAGTTTAATCAGACGCATGTACAACAAACAGCACTAAAAAGGAAAAAAAACTTCCATCACTTAGTATTATGAAAGAGGTCTGCAACCTATTCTAACTAACAACATTCACTTAAAGGGTTTGACCAAACCATGCTAACAAAACCTTGAACTTAAGCGTTAGTTGCGCTGTAACAGCATAAACAGATTGCGATGTATCAGCAAAAACCCAGGTAAGAATTTAAGAAATTTTTCCGACCCGGCCAAAAAAACCAAGACAACTTTTATCGGCAACAAAGCCAGCAAGTACTTTGTCAAGCACATTTTTTTTCAAAAACCAAGCAAGTAAACCATGCATTGCAACCAGCAAACTCTCACCACCATCTGCAAGTCGGCAGACATGTTATGAACACCATAAACACCATCTTTGTAGAAATAAACAGATATTGCAGCAAAACGTAAAGTCCTGTTGCTAAAAAAGCACAAAAACTTTATACGGCTACAGTTTGTGGGAAAAACACAATTAGCAATACTCCAAAAACCAATCGATATCAAAAATGGCATCCTTGGTAACTTCCTAAAGAAAGATATTGACGTCCAGCTGATAGGTTTATAAATACCAACCCAGCAAGCACATTGAATGCGTTACTGTCAATACCTTGTGATATGGTAGGTGTTACTCCAAATATTCCACAAAAAAATTGTGCCATCATTCACAAAGCAACAATAAAGTCCACAAACAGCTAGAAAAAAAGAGAAAGAAGAACCTAGAAAGCTTCCAAAACACAACTTTCTAAAGTAAACAATAAACATTTTCTAAGCTTTAAACTCTCAATTTTTGACAACAAAAATTACATAAAGTGTAATCATTCAATTACTATTCAAAACAAGTTTAAAAACTGCTTAAAAACAACCAAAATGGTTAACATTTAATTATCATTATCAGCCTTCTACGTCCACTGTTAGACCTTCCGTATTGTTTTCTATTTTATTCAATCTTACAGCGCTTTTACTCAGTTTATCAAATCAGTAGAAGCAATTTAAAAGCATATTTTGTACTTCTGCCACCATTTTCTTAGATACAATAATTTTTGACCAAGATGTACTATGTCAGGTAAACATTAAAAACTTCAAAACTATTAATTTTAATTTAATTCATTACTTCAGACAATGTTCTCAAACCCTACAAAACAAATTCAACAAACAAAAGATCTTAAGCAAAACTACCATTACTATGTTCTAAGCCAGGAGTAGGTAAACTATGGGCCGCCCTCAAAGTTCTCAGTTCCATATATATTTTTGATATGTTTTGTATCTTAATGCAAGTGCAAAAGCAATTTCCATATTTAAAAATTTTTACGATCTAACCAGTTCCAAAAAAAGTTTGCCCGTCCCTGGCCTAAACCACAGTAACGTTTAAAAACACAAATAGTAAAAACAATTTCCAACCAGTTATGCCATCAACTGGCAACAGAAAAGTTCTCAGTTTTAAGAACTTATGTGTGGACAATTTGAAAAAAGTAAAATCTTAACTTTGCACTAAACTTAATTAGCAAGGTTCAATCCAGAAGAACCAACTATTAGTAAAACGATTTAACCAAATTCTGCAAGCTAAACCAGAGAAAAACTAAAATGGCTTTAATTGAGAGCCGAGCCTTACAGAACTTTCTCAAGCTAAACAAACAATATTACTTTGCTACCTCAAACAACCTCCAAACTTAAAGCAATTTTTAACCGAGGTTCTGTTATCAAAAGTTCTCAACTACTAACAAACTTCCACCAATACCTAGAAGCAGCTCATGTATGTATTATTTGGAAGAAGTCAAATTTTAGCTAGCTACCTAACCCTTACAATGTTCAGGCCAAAAAACCAACTATTACCAAAACAGTCAAAGCCTTGACCAAAACGTGCAAAATAAACATTAAATTTTAACGACGTTGTTTGCAAAAACTGACAATTGTGTTGCAACAGAAGACAATCTTAAAAAACAAAATCCAAGCAAGAGATAAAAACACTCCATCTAACAACTAGCTTCACTAGAAAACCAAACTGGTGTTAATTGACAAAACTCCTTCAAAACATATAAGCGTATGTGTGTATCATTTGAAAAAAATCAAATCTTAGCCCAAAAATATTCAGCTAAAAATTAACAACTATTACCAAAACATGTAAGAATTGTCAAACTAGATAAGCAAAAGTACCACAATGATTATGACAAAAGCTACAGCAACTACACACAGTGTCTTAAACACTAAGCTCTTTGCGACCAATGTTTTGCCTTCAAAACTTCTCTACAACCAACAAGACACATCGAATGCCTAAGAGTCCTAGACAAACAAAACTTTACCTAAGCACCAAATCTAATTAACAACGTTCAAGCAAAAAGCCAAAATGTACACTAGTTAAAAAAATATAAATTTAACCTTGCCACCAAACATAACTAACAAACCAGCAAAGTCAACTACTACCAAAGCCTTTTGACTGTGTAGTTTGTAAAAAATGCTTATGCCAGACTTTGTCAAAGGCTTTTTCTACATAAAAAAAACCATTCTTGTGGCCTTTTTTAACCTAAAGCCTTCAACGATAATTTCGGTAACTTAATTTAGCTGGTGGACCGCTGAATGTTTCCATCAAAATCTGTGCTGGTGAGAAATAAAAAAATTGTTAGAATCAACGTTATTATGGATTATGTCTAAGATATTTTTTCTATGACTTTACTCAAGGTGCATAATAAGCTAATTAATCGGTAGTTTTGAAGAAACTGCCGGATTTTCTCAGATTTTAGGATGTTGATAACTATTGAAGCCAGTAAGAAAGTGCGAGAACTATTTGAGCGGTTCAATTGAGAATTTTGTCAGAACCAGGAGCAGACCAAATGTTTTTGTCTTTAGATAATTTCTCGTATTTGAGACGGTTTAACGCTTTTTAACTACCCGTTCAACTCTTTTGACGTGTTCCAAATCCGAGTAATAGTTTCAGAAGCATTAGAGTTCTAAGCTTTGGTTTTTTCCTCAATCTTGTACTGTATCCCATTTTTGCCGTAAATAAGTCTGTTCTTTAGGATTTTGGATATTCTCTACATTGAATGGTCATCTTCTGTACAGGATTCCAAAATATTTTTCTAGCACAAGTTTTTGTGTGACCTTATGGCTTTCCTCACTTTACTATGAAGGGAGTTCAATGTCAGGCAATCTATGGGGTTGCGTTATTGCTGCCAAAAGTGCCTGGCGTCATTGAGTCTACGAATCAGATCTCGAGATAACTCAAAAGGATTATCAGTGCAAATCTGATGGGTTTTAAAGGTCTTTTCTAAAGTCTGTTAAATTTGGAGCGTAAAAAGTTTGGCTATATCGATGTTTTTGGAGGTTCTTACTGGAGTCATGCGACCGGTGCTTTCTTTTAAGGTTGACGAACATTCCTTCTTCCCCGGGTGACCCTTTTCGAACAACTCTAGCAAGACCGAGAGGTGGTTAGAGATCAATTTCTTAACCAATCAGATAGTGTGGTCAGAGTTGACGTTTTTGAAAACATAAAAAAAAGAGCTTTTCTAGACTAACAACTTGTAATCTTCTTTGCTCTACAAAGTCGAGCAATGATTGTGGGAAGAGGGTTTGCTAAAGCCTTGCCGTTTTGATTCGAGTACTTAGGCTGAGATAGCCAGATGCAATTTTAAATGTTTCTAAACCGGGCACAGTAACCACTATTGCATTAGATTTGAGATAGACTAGCTCAGGAGTGTCAAAATGGTCCAATAATCATTTGCAAAAATCAAAATTTCATATCTTAGTCTAACTCTAGACAACCTAAAATACGTAAAAGTATTTGGTAGTTTTAAAAATTGAGTAGGAAAGTGGTTTGCTTTGGACACCAACATAATGTCGAGGTTCTTTTAAGTATAGAATTGTTCCACTTAACTCATTTTATTTAAAATGCCATTGGCATTCTAAAAACAAACCCCGAAGTAATGATTCCTTGGTAGCCATTATTGTTTTTGGAGGAGCTTAGACATTTTTATAACAATTATTAAAGTTGTTCAATAGAGCAACTATTCTTTTGTCATTGCCCATAGCCGGAGGAAATGCCACCGAAGCAACCGCATTTGCAAAAATTTGCCCGTGGCATCTGCAAGTTTTCGGGGACCTGCGAGCGTAGAGAATGACTCGGCTAGAGCCGAAGCGTTTGCGAAAGTTTTTGAGACTGTTTTATTAGTCTTGCCGTGCAAAGCTAACATTTTTTGGTAAGAGGAGCCAGTCCTACGTTTTTTGGGTTTAACCGGTACCTTGAGCCTAAAAAGTTTTTTCAATTGCACCAACATCATGCTGAACCTAACGTGCTTGTTTTTTATAAAACTCACGTTGAAGAGAGAGTATCCACACCCATCATTTTGATGTAGGCTGTAGCCTTTCTGTGGTCGGCTGATGTGGCCGGGGCCTTGCAAATACCCTCTTGAGTACTGCGGGATAAAAAAATAACCTAACCTAACCTAACCTAACCTAACCTAACCTAACATAACCTAACCTAACTAACAATTTCCAAACACCTCTTCTTGGCGGTAGACCATGTGTAGAAATCTACACCCATCAATTTGAAGTAGGCTGTAGCCTTTCTGTGGTTGGCTGAAGTGGCCGGGGCCTTGCAAATATCCTCTTGAGTACTGCGGGATGAAAGAATAACCATGCTGTTATCCTTGAACCATTTTGACGTTGCCGGAAATTTGTTCTTGTTTGTTAAAACAAATGCTGGCGACTTAGAAGTGGCGTTAATCGCGGGAGAGTCAGAATCGCCTTCTAAACGTCATTGTTAGCTATAATACCTTTGCTGTCATGGATGAGATCCGTGGCAATAGGCCAGAACCTTACTTTGGCAATGGGGTTTTTTTTTGGGCGGGGGCGGCGCGCTTTAGAGCGGATGGTTGCTTTGCAGTGATGACTAAAAGGCCGGCAAAAGAAGCTTAGCTTTTTTGGGTTTTTTCGCAACGGTTAAAAGCTAGGGGTGGACTAAAAGTCCATTAATTAAATTAGACTTACCATGAGTTTCTTTTTGGTTTCTTGGTCCGGGCCTTGGTAAATCTGTCGGCGTTTGTCTTCTTTATGCGTTTACTTCTCGATCCGTGCAAAGGGAGCGTGGCTTCTTTTTCAGACGTTTTTGGATTCTGACTACGCTTTCAAGGGGGAGGAGTTGAGGAGGCGTTTGTCGCCGGCGTTGGTGATAGCCCCCACGTTAGGGGCGGGGGTAGGAAGAACTTTTTTTTTATAACAAAGTCTGCCAGTATTAAAAGGCGGTTCTAATTTCCTCGATCGTCCTGGATAAGATGGTAATGGTAGAGGTCATAGAAGACATATGGGTCTTCATGGCTCCGACCTGGTGTAAGAGCGCCGTGACCAACGCTCTAGTGGTGGTGCCCTGCCTTTGTTTTTCTTCTTGGGCCTATTCTCCGCTGGGCCCTGGATAGGTATCTGCATTGCAGTGTATACGAGTATACAACAAAGTTTGAAACTAGTAGAATAATCGTTAATCTCAAAAATGTTTAAAAACTTTTGAAAGACTAGATTTTTCTATTTTTGTTTGTTTTGTGCGTTATTTTATGTTACTCCAAAAATTATACAATTTGATTAAAACAGGTTGATAGGATTAACGGTTTATTAAGTAACTTCCAAATCGTTGTGGTGTGGTAATGTCTTGGTTATACTTAATATGTAACATAATGCGGACTATAGTACGCTTGAAACATATACAATTCAATATTTTATACTCCACCTACTGATCGGTCATGATCGGTACAGTATACATGTTGATATCATAGTGAAATTGTAGGTATAATTATCACCATTAAATTGCATCAATATGCATCAGCACCTATGAACTAAAACAGCCCATTACACTAATCAAGTCAAGCATACATCATAACACTGAACAAACACGGAAGCTTGCTGCAATAATTAACAAACCAATTAATTGTAAATTAAGGAAACAATCAATTTTTATATATTTAAAATATATCGTTTACCATAAATAAACTACAATTGTTAATTAAATTTGATCATAAAATATTATTTTTAAGTTAGATAATAATAAAATAATTATTTAAATAACGTTTTGATTTCTTAAATTTAAATAGATTCCAAATATTAATTAGTTACAATGACTTTTACAATTTCTATGTATGCTTAAAAGAATTTATTCTCAACTGATTTATTAAAGTATTTTTAGCAAATTTGATACAGTTAATTCATGTTATAAAATGTTTTACATAGATATATTGCTGTATCATAAATGTAAACCAGTTCAATTATAATAATATAATTTATTCATGAGTGTATCAAAATATTTACAATTTTCAGCTAAACATTTTAAACTTCAATAAATGAATCATTCCATATTATACATTATTTAAACAATTCAATTAACGTTAATTGTTTACACAAGTTATACAAACACATCCTAATTGAAATTTCAAATTTCAAATGGCTGTGATAACTTAATTTTAAAATCTGAGTGAAATTCTTGAAAATATATTTATGTTTCAATTGGGTTTGAATCTACATATGTAAATTGGTGGCTGAAAAACGTAGTTTAAATACCGTTCACATTTTACAGGGCAAACATGTGCATTGTTTTGTGCTAATTAATTATTCATGTAAATGCATGTGCACTTTAATAATCGAAATATCAACCGTGCGCGATTTCGTTACATATATATGTTATTACGAATGCACATGCAATTATGTGAAGGCGACGGAATGCTAACTTTAATTTCTAAATTATATTCGTGGAAATGTCTACTGGAATTTTAGTGTGCAAATGAGAATAAGAGATTTGCCAGTTACAAATATAAGAAATTTACATAATATAGGTCGATATTGTATAAAACTTACTATTACAATGGTTCTGTAGCATCTATTGAAGTTATATTAATTTTTACATAATTAATTAATTTAAGTTGAGCCTAATGAAAGAGTTTCTGAAGGAAGCTTAAAAAATATTTAGTAACTTAATTTTTTTTTTGTCGACGTAATGTGGTGTTGACTTCAACTGTGACTTTTAAGAATGAACTAGTCCAGATTTGTCAGTAGTTTGATTGTCTCGCGGGTTTTTACACAGAATCTGCGGCACGCATGCTGTCTCCGACATGATTTCTTATAGCCTCTACTTTTGTCTGTCTTATTTTCTTTTTTGTATCTTTTTTATCTTTTTCTAATCTATGTGTTATTAGTTCTAATTATTTGGTTTACCCTCAGATGCGTTCTTAGTTTTCTTAGGTCTTTGTTCACTTTTTCTTTATTGTATCCTCTTTTCTTTATGAATAGTTTATGCAGTTCGATAGTTTTATTTTTTTTTGGCAGTCTTAAATTTGTTAGTTTTACCTTTACTTCTTTGTGTTCTCCCATCGCCATTTATATTTTGACTATCTTAAAAGTTGCGTTATCCGTCAACCTCAAGATAACGCATTTACCATTTGGTATTTGTCTCTTAATTTCTGTTATTCTGCATTTCTTCAACATTTATTTTTTTATTTTTTTTATTTTTGCAATTTCTTCTATTTTTTTGCATAATTGTATTGTTTTTTCTAATTTATTTCTTTTTGATCTTTTTCTCTGTTTTTTGTTTTGTTTTCATTTTGCTTCTTTTGTTTTTTTTTATAACTTTTATTTTGTATGTTTGTTTTTATTGATTGTTTTTTTTTTAATATGTTTTCATTTTTACTCTTTTTGCAAAGTTTCTTAGCGCCTTCTATTTATTTTCATCTCTCTATGTCCGATCAGTATTTGTGTTGTATAACCGCACGTTTCGGGTTTGTTTTCTACCTACTCTTTTATATCTGAGATTAGTTCTTTTGTCCATTCTTAATTTTCTCCTCTATTCCACTGTCTCTGTCATTTTTTCGTTGCCTTTTCTCTTGCTCTTAACTTTGCTTCCTTTTTATTGGTTTTTTTCTGTTATTAGTTTCTTAATTTCTATCCATTCTTTCACAATCATATCCGCGGAAGGTGTTGCCGCAATCACTTCTACTGCTCTTCTAACTTGTGCTGATCTTTAATGAGCTGGCTTTTGTAGCTTTTCTTATTTCATTTTTTTGTTTTTGTTTCTGCGGATTATAACAATTTGTTTTTTGTTGCTGTTTCTATTAGCCTTCCGGTTTTTTTTCCCGGACCTCTGATGTTTGGCATGAGACTACTAAGCTTTTTCTGTATCTTTTTTGTTTTGCTTCTTTAACCTGATTATTTCATCTCTTTTTAAGTGTCACTTTAAAGTGTTTGATTTTTTTTGTTATGCGTAGGTGGGGAATCTTCTAAAGACTTTGCTCCCAGGACGTGTCGGATTCACCTTTTAAAGGGTGCTTACCGACTAAACCCCACTCATCTGGGAATTGCCTAAAAGTTTGAGACCTTTTGGCTCATGTACCTTCCGTTTGGAGATGTGTATGAAGGAGGTTGTTTAGGAGTCGCCTTATAGGCCCATGCTATGTTAGGAGTAATTCGGCTACTATTGAATTCACCGGTCGTTTGTGGACAAAATCTTTGCGATCTAGTTTTGCCAGATCGGGATTGGAATAAACTGCGAGGTTTTTGAAATACTTTAGGCCAAAGTTTTAAAATGTTGACAAAGTGGAGAAATCTATAGGTCTGTTTGAATGTCTAGATTTCAAATGTACCATGAAGCTCCTGCAAGCATTTGGAGAATTTTGCTTCTAAGCGATTTAGGTGGTTACTTGCCGCCGTTTTCCAAATGGGGGAAGCGTATGTGATCATCGGTCTGATGGTCAAGGTGTAAAGCCAGATTTTATTCCGGAGCGACATGCCGCTGTTCCGTCGCAGCATCGGGTAGAGAAGAGATTTAGTCATTTTTGATTTGTCTAAAATGGATTGAACCTGAAGCTTGTAATAGAGACCTTTGTCCAAGATTACCCCAAGATACTTGGCAGTGTCGGACCACGGTATGGGAACGTAGTTGATGATGACGTTCTCATGCGGTTTAAGTGACCAACGCCGAGTGAAAAGTACGGCCTTGCTTTTCTCTGGGTTTACTTTAAAGTGCCATTTATCCATCCAATCTTCCAGATCGGAGGTGGCTTTTTGAAAACGTAAGGTGATCATTTCAGTCGACCTTGAGGAGTAGATAAGTGCCGTATCGTCAGCGTATTGAGCCATTTTAACCCCGTGCATGCGCCTTGAAGGCATGTTGGCTACATACAAGTTAAAAAGGAGCGGCGAGAGAATAGAGCCTTGAGGAACTAGGGCTTCTATCTGCCGAGAAATAGAGATATGGACTTCTGCGTTTTAGATATGAGGCTAGCAGCCTTATAATACGCAGAGGAAATTGTTGTTTGATTAGCTTTAGAAGCAGTCTCTTGTGCCAGACTTTGTCGAAGGCTTTTTCGACGTCAAAAAAAGACCACTCCCGTGGCTTCTTTCTATCTGAAACCTTCGACAATGTGGTCCGTTGGTGTACGCTTGAGTGTCCTCATCTGAACCCATAATGATGGGAGGGGAGAAGATTGTTCATATCCGTATGCTCTTAAATGATATCCAAGATCACCCTCTCTATGACCTTGCTTAAGCTGAAACAACCTGTTTATCCCAACTTTAGCAATGTTTACCACGTGCAAGCCTTTCCAGGCTGACGAGAAATGACTAGTGTAAAGAATAGCATTTGCAATATTGGTTAGAGCTATAATTGCTTTATGAGAAAACAATTTAAGAGCTTTGTTAGATATTTTATCCGGGCTTGGAGCAAAACGGGATTTGAATCTTTTAATGATTTCTCTGATTTGAGAAAATCTAACGCTATCAAGTGTAGTGTCATTGTCAACGGTTCTCAGAAAGTCTTTGACTTCTTTGCGAACCTTTTTGATGTGCTCCAGATCCGTATAATTGGTATACAGATCGGAGCATTGAAGTTCCAGGCTGTCTACAAATGCTTTGGTCTTTCCCTCAGTAGTGTATTGCATCACTCTCTCACCGTGAATGAGAACCCGTCTGTTCTTAAGGGCTTTAGAGATCCTCCACATCGGATTTTTATTCTCCGTGAAAGATTCTAGCGTATCTTTTCAGCATTGGTTTTTATGCTCTCTTATGGCCGTTCAAACTTCATTGTGAAGTCGATTCAAGATCTCTCGATCTCTGTGGTCGCGATGCCTTTGCCATTGATGTTTGACGGTATTTCTTGTTTGGATCAACGCCTTTTTTTGTGATAATCCTAGAGAATTATCGACGCGAACTTGAAAGGTTTTAGAAGCTTTTTCCAAGGCTTGTTTGATTTGAGTAGTCAAAAAATGCGACGGTTCTTTTGATATCCTCACCCGTTTGTACTGGGGCCAGGCTACCAATGCTATTTGCCAGGCATCGAGAAAAGAAAGTCCAATCCATCTGTGTGACGAATTTTTTCCCCTCTCCGGACCCCTTTCCGAGTAGCTCCAGTAGTACTGGGCTGTGGTCAGAGCTTAGGTCGTTGAGCGTAGTACCACTGCATGCAAGTTGACGTTCTTTAGTATTGCTATTGCGATGTAACCACACTACTACTGAAACGACAATTCTACCGTTGGGGATACTCAAAGATCGGACAACGGTACGCAATTCACAAGCCAGCACTTCCAGAAGGCCGTGCAAAAGTGGAAGGCCAAGCATCATACAACGGCCAGATACTACCCACAGGCCAACCCGGTGGAAAGGAGGCACGCCGAGCTCAAGAAAAGCATACAAGCTGTAAAATAGGATCAACTCCATAAACAGTAGAACAAACTCATTTCCCAGGCTGTATAAAATTGCTACCGGCGGACAAATGCAGCCACCGGCAAAACAGCCAGCGAGCTTCTGCTAGAACAAAACTTAGCCGACCCTGGAAACTGGGACGCATTCAACAAAGCTCCGGAAGATTGAGATCTTTGGTTGCAACAAGCCAAACAACGCCAAGCTTCATACCGGGAGAAAAAGTACCCGAAAACCCACAGGAGAAGAAATCACCGACCTGGAAGTTGGGGGGAATTGATGCCGCCGAATCGGCGGAGCTACACGGGCCAATCACGGCGCATCACCACTAGCCGACTGGTATAAAAAGCACGCATCGACGGTTTAAAATCAGCCCCCCTTCGCGGAACGGCGGCAAGTAGCCACCTAAATTGCTTAAAAGCTTTCCAAAGCAATACTTTCCGGATGCTTGCAGGAGCTCCATGGTACGTTTGAAATCTGGACATTCAAACAGACTTAAAAATTCCTCCACTTCACATTCACATTTTGAAGCTTATACCTAAAAGTATTTCAAAAACCTTGCGGTTCATTCCAATCCCGATCTGGCAAGACTTGCCGAACCAAATCTGGAAGATTTTGTCCACAAACGACGGGTGAATTTAATAATAGCCGAGCTACTCCTAACAGCGTGGGTAAAACCACATCCAAAAACAAAACCCTAACCCGGCCTATAAGGCGACTCCTAAACAACCTCCTACATACACATCTCTAAACGGAAGGTACATGAGCCGAAAGGTCTCAAACTTCCAGGCAATTCCCAGATGGGTGGGGTTTAGTCGGTAGGCACTCTTAAAAAGGTGAATCCGACACGTCCTGGGAGCGAAGTCTTTAGAAGATTCCCCACCTACGCCTAACAAAAAAAACGTCAGTCACTACCAAGCAACAGAGCCGTGCGGACATAGACCGGAATATTCAACCGTCTCCCAACCGACTACAATGCGACTCCAAAGCGACAACTACACTCGGAACAATTTTCACCTTGCGATGCCCCCTGACAACTCTAATGGACCACTGCCCAACTTGCACACGACTCACGGCACTGAACCTACCGCCGTGAGCCGTTTCCCGGCTGAAGACTGGAACTGCCTCTCCTACACCGGAAACACAATTCACTCCCTATCGACGCCGACTTCCGCCATGACAACGGTACTCCTTGGACAACTACACACACCAACGCACGCACTAGGGGTGACATACCCACCTTTAGTAAGCACCTGCATCCACGGTATTGCACCTCACGCCGTGGGACAATTTCCGAACCCTGGGAAAAGACAATTGACATCCTGAGGCGTGCAATCTGGCTGCGGGTACATCCCTAACCAGAACGCACATCACCCCGCGGTGCATGGACACTCAACCCATGCCCGCTGCGTAACTTTGACCTCTGAAGGTACGCATCATGTCGACCACCGCCACCAGGTGAACCAGGAGACATATTCCACATACAACCCCTAGCCAACACGGTAGTATCATACCTACCAACATTGGGAAGCAATGCACCTCAGGTGTAAACTCGAGGTCTAAGGCCTCACACACCAACAGACAACCCAGAGAAGGGCAACGCCGCCTCCTCCTACATTGCCGACCCTTACCCCTACTACCTCGGGGGCGGGATGCCGGTAACAATTCACTTAAGAAAAAGGAAACTCAGTTATTATTAAATTCACTAGTCGTTTGTAGATTCGATCTGGTTTAGCGAGTCTTGCCTGATTAATATTAAAATAAACCGTACAGTTTTTAAAGTACTTTTTGGCCAAAGTTGTGTTGAGATGATTTGAATATTTATGTTTTGTACAAACTATAAAGCTTCAAAAAACATGCGTCTTGCTTTAAAGTACTTCAAGATTGAGGTAGCTTTTGCAACCGTTCCCCAAACAGGGGTAGCAGTTAAGAGTTTTGTTCTGGAGACATGTCACTATTTTCACGTAACATTGGATATAGCAAAGTTGGCTTTGCCAAAAATGGACTGTACATGAGGCCCGTACCTAAGTTTCTTGCAAAGATTATTTTAAGATACTTGGCATTGTTAGACCACGGTCTAAGAACGTCGTTTAAAATGAGGAGTAAGTGATTGACGTTGTGTGAAGCAAATAGTTTTTTTTTTTTTTGGATTCACATAGTTCAAATCATCCAGTTAATCTTCCAGATTGGAGGTGATTTTTTGTAATATTAAGATAACCATTTTGGTTGATCTTGATGAGTAGATAAATACTGTGTCAACAGCATATTAAGCCATTTTAACTCCGTGCATGCTTTCCAACGGCATGCTAGGTTAAAAAGACGCAAACGAAGTCTTGAGAGCTCTGTTGAGGAAGTAACGACAGCGGTTTTGTGCTCAAATGCAACTGGACTTTGATACACTCCAGGAAAACAGACTTGGATGAAGCTGTTAAAAAACATCTCTGTTAAAAGTGAAAACAGACACAATGACACCTTAATTTGTATTTTAAAGATGTAAAAATAATGTTGAGTGATAGGTAAAAGGACACTTCAATAGATGTGTTGACTTAAATTATAAACCACTCTATTTTTCCAAAGACTCATTACTTTCTAAAAAACGCAATACGCACTAAAAGTTCTGTTGTATAATACCTCAGGCTGTAGACAGGCAAACTAGGCAATGCATATTTCTACCTTGAGATAGCTAACTACAGAGCGATTCAGGAAAACGGCATGGTTTTTAAAGGTGTAGTTTACAGCGTGGGGAAAACAGGTACAGTGGCATTCAACTCCGCAACTTACGCCACTTTAGTGAGTATGGCGTAGTGGGATGTTTAGCATTGTTAAAAGTGAGGAATCTGTTATTCAAATTTGTTGATATTTTAATATAAAAATTTAAAAAAACTGCTGATATTAGGCCGGTCTAGTGTACTGTTGCTAACTTTGGCGTAATTGGCCCAGATTACTACATTGAAATCACCAAAAAGAACTACACAGACAGAGAATAGGTATTAGTCAGAGCCCACATACAGCAAAAGCTTCAAAAAAAGTTTTTTAGCCACCTTGTTCTCCTGACCTAACGGCATGTTTTTTTGTGGGATTTTTTAAAGTCTCGTATTTTGAAATATTGAAAGAATTGAAAAATGCTATTTGTCATGAATTGCAGAAAATAATTGGTAATTGAAAATAGCCTACATGTGGAAGATGTAAAATTGATAACAAGACGATTGAGCATGTGTTAATCACATGGTTGGGTCTTATCTACGTAAGAAAGTTTATGTTAGAAAAGAGTTGGCTTGACAAAGCTAGCATACAAAAAACCTCTTTTAAACAATGTGCTGACATACATCAACTACATAGGTTAGTTGTGCGTTGGACTAACAGAGTCCAAAGAGACAGATATTTTAAATATTTTAAGAAATTTGGTTTTTTGTAGCTGTTAAAAATGACATATTACAACAATGGGTTTAGTACTTACTTTTGCAGCATTTTGGTCAAACTACTTACCTTGCAAAAAACGCAACTAATATGATAAATTAGCCACTCAATGTTAGTAAGAATTTTTTTTTTGCTAAAGTTTAAATAATTGTTATCTATGCAAAATAAGTTATCTATTGCATTTTCTGTGTGACTAGGATGTACTATAAATCAATCCAAAAAAAGCACTCGGACCTGATGGAATACCTCCCGAGGTTGTAAAAATGGTGACTAAATTATTATCAGGAGACTGCTTGCGAGGGATGAACGAACTGATACAGACCGACAAGTTTCCACAAATCTGGAAAACAGCCAGATAAGTACTACTTGAAAAACAGCTCAAGCAAAGGCAAGATAAGCCAACTTACAAACCACTATGCCTCCTAGATTGTATGGGAAAGTTACTAGAACAGCTGCTAAAAGGCAAGATACTGGAAAAGCTGGAAAACACTGGAGGTCTAGCTAAGTTTCAGTATGGCTTTGTAAAGGGCAAGTCAACGGTGGATGCGATGGAAAGAGTGCTAGAAGAAGTAGATAAGGCAAAAAATAGAGGGTGCGACATAGGATGCTCTGTCTGCTGGTCACAATAGATGTTAAAAATGCTTTTAACTCGGCGCCTTGGAAGGGTGTTGTCAGGTCTCTAAGAGAAAGAAACATTCCACCATACCTGGTGCAAATGGTGAAAAGCTATTTCTCTCAAAGAACATTGCTAGTGGGGGAGCAGACGCTCCAAAAAGTCACGTGCGTTGTCCCGCAGAGATTGATTTTAGGTCCACTGCTATGGAACGTTTACTACGACGGGGTTCTGCGACTGAAAATGCTACCAAACGTCACAACCGTGGGATATGCAGACGACCTAGCAATTGTAATCACTGCAAAGACCAAGGAAAACCTAATAGCATCGTCAAACTGTGCAATACAGCAAATCACTAGCTGGATAAAAGAAAATAGACTGGAAATAGCTGCGGAAAAAACAGAAGCAGTACTCTTGAGCGACAGCAGAAAGGTCAAAGAAGTTACCGTAGAAGTGTTAGGCAAAAATATCACCACCACTTGAGAGATAAAATACCTAGGCGTGACTTTTGATTCTGGGTTAAAGAACTGGCAAAACCGGTGGGAAAAAACAGAAAACGTAAGTCAATAGACAAAAAAGGTTATCCCAAACATAGAAATGGGTAAGGAGAAGGCATGGGGTAACAAACTACTTCTTGACGCAGATGTTGATTGGGCATGGGTGTTTTGAGGCGTACCTCCACAAATTTAAGATAAGAGCGACCCCAATATGTGCATATTGCCAGGATACGGACGATGTGGAACACACGTTTTTCAAATGCCCGCGATGGAACGACGAACGGAAAACGGCTGAAACCCAAGTTGGAGCGGCGTTGACTCCGGAAAACATTACGGCATACATGCTGAGCACTACTGACTGCTAGAACATTATATCTACGATGATAGGAGATATAATGAAGGCCAAGGAAGATGAAAAAAGAAGAAAAACAAACGAGGAAATAGCCCAACAAAAAGAAATGTAAGAGACAACCAACAACGTGGACCAGACAATAACAACTAGGGTCTGCAGAAATGCAGGTCTGGGCAAACTCCCCCAAAGTAATGCCGGATGGCGATTCGGGGATGAGTTTACATGAACGCCAAGTGGAATAGGGGTTTAACAAATGGAGCTTTGCACGCAGGCTGGTAGAGCTTCTCCCAGCCACAATAAAAAAAAAAAAAAAAAGGATGTACTCTAAACCTTTGCTCTCTATGTATACAATTTAATCTAAATGGTTAACATATTTTTTGCTACTTGTAGTTTGTCATTCAAACTTCAAGCAACAATTTTTTATTGTAAAATTTTAACAAGTAATGCAAAAGACGTTCTACCATTTTTTTTAAGTTTGTCAACACTTTAAAAGATATTTTTAGCTGCTTAGTTAAACTAACCTTTTGTGCATTTTGCTGTTATATTTAAGTGGAATTAAAGTAGATTGTGTTGAAAACAATATTTTTATGAGAACCAACATTTCAACTTTTGGGCCTAGTTCTGTAGATATAATTTTATGCTACTAGGTAATATGATAATATTTTTGTATTGTTTTGTAGAGCATTATTTTTTGCTCAAAATTGTCTAGTGTCTAGTTGTTTATAAATGGTAGGCCATCTAACTTTTTGAATTTAAATTGGCTATAAATAAAAAATTTAATAAATATTTTTTCAAAACCATAAGTTTATTAAAAAGATTGATTTTCATTTAAGAATGAAACACAACATCATTCAAGTGACTGCCAATTTTTTAGTACATTTTTGATTGTTTGGGCATGAATGGCAACTTCTATTTTGTGTTTCATGACATCAATCGTCTCTAGATGGTTAGCGTAACACTTATCCTTAAGGTCTCTCTACAAAAAAAATTTAACAGAGTCAAATCACAGTTCCTAGGCGGCAAATTGACATCAGCCAAAATGGTTAATTATTTAACTTTCAAAATAGTGCGCAAAAGATTTATGGTTACGTTGGCTGTATGGCAAGTGGCTGCGTCCTGTTGAAACCAAAAGTCATCCATTTCATACTTTTTAATTTTTGAAACAATATTGACGGTAACGGCAGTTCCTTGCTCATTTTTTCTCAAGAAAAATGGTCTATTATTGGGCCGAACCAAAAACCACACCAAACGGTTACTTGTGGTGGGTGCACAGGCTGTTCCATAGTTATGTGTAAATTTTTTGATCTTCAAATGCAACAAGTTTGCTTATTGACGTGGCCTCCAAGATAAAAATGAGCTTTAATGGAAACCACATTTCTTTTTAATAAAAATGCTTATCATCGGACAAATTATCTTTAGCCCATTGACAAACTGAAAACGCATTGAATGGTCATGAGGCTTTATTTCTTAGACTAATTGAACTTTGTAGGCCTTCAAACCGAGGTCTTTTTGCAAAATTCTAGTCAGAAAAGTGCGAAGAATGCATGCTCACGCATGTTTTGACTGAACAATCTAGTTTTCTAAACTTACTTCACAAATTGGTTCACAAACTGAGTTGAAGGCACATCTTTTCTATCAAATTTCTTTCGTAAATTTCTTACTATTTGAGTAGAAGACTCACAACTTTAAAAATAAGTTTTCATTATTTTCCAACTTTGTTCAAATGCAAAGCGTCTCATTTCGTAAATGTAAAACATAAAAGTAAATTTCTGTTAACTCATAAATGTAATTATACTTTTGAAAAACAAAATAAATGGTAGTTCAAGTTTCAAACGTGTAGGGTAAGCCATGTACTTACCCTTTAAAGTAAGTTTTGTGAGGAGATACATACTGTTTGCGATTACTGATGCTTGAATTTTTGCGTACAGTGATAATAATAAAAATTGGCTTTAAAAAAATATTAAAGTTACTTTGCAGACGTTAAAAAAATAGACAAAACGTGAATTGCCCAATATCATAGGTTTCCAAAACAAACAAAAAATTAAGTTTTGGTAATATTTGCAATTTTTGTTATACATATAATTTATAGAATAATTAATATAATTCCAAAAGAGTTTTTTTTAATTAAAAGTAATAGATTTAATATTATTTCTACAAGTTTGAAAACGGTACTACTAAAGGTTACACGTACTTTAATAACACATTTTCTATATGAAGAAAATGATTAATATTGTAATGGTGGGTGCGGTTTATCATGACCCAGGAAATTTGATGCTGGCGAAAACTGGGTCAGAATTATAACTCACCACTCAAAAGGTTGGATACCTTGGTTATCTAATCCAATATAATAAGTGATACTGATTGTTCAAGCAACTAGTTAAGGAATGTGGATAGTTTACACTTAACGCCATAAACATAACTAAATAGTTTCAAGCGATTTATTGGACAATTTACTTCTATGCAAATTTGTTTAGTTTTAAAGTTAAGGGCCATTACTTAATCAACTGTTTTGTAGAATCAATAAACTATAAAAGCCGTATTAGTATTTTACAGACATTTCACCCAAATAAAAATGAAGTAGTTAACGTAAACACCCATAAAAGACAACGTTTATAAATGAGAAACCAATAAAACTTCTAAATTAGTAGATAACATCTGCCCCCGAAAAAATCGATCCAACATATGGTTTGACCTATGGCACAGTTTCCAAGTGATGTTATTAAATCCAAAAAGGGAAAGAAATATTCGTGGAGGGTGTCTAAAGACATTTCTATATATATATAACAAGCGTAAATCATTACCAAAAAAAAACACGTTTCCAATATTTATTTAAAAAAATTGCTCGTAAAAAATAGCAAAACCAAATATATTTACTGTATGAATAAAAGTTAAGTACACATGGAATTTTAAAGAGTTTGTATCCCACATGAGAGTGCGTGGAAGTCCTCTTCGGTCGAGTAGGAGATGGAAAGGAAAAGAGAAAGAGAATCCAGCTGTAAACTGAGTGGCGCTAACGCTTGAAATTTTCAGGCAGTTCGTTTCCAACCGCTGCGGTAGCCTGTTCAGGCCGCTCCGAGCTTTGACACACGCGCGTGTTACGGATTTGTTTACGCGATAACAATAACAAAGTGATTATAATTATAAACAACCCCATTCGTACATTTTGGATTTAATTATTGTGTTTATTTTATATTGGATTTTTATTATATTTACACAACTAACTACAATTAAGGTAGGTTTTAATAATTTATAAAAAAAAATATTTTTGTAAGCTTTATGTAAAAGGGGATGGTATGAAAGCCGTCATTAAAACTTTCATTGCGCCTGTAATTAAAAATTTTAATCTTTCATAGGATAGTGAGTAGCTTCCTTTCACCGTTGAGGTTTGCTTTTTTCTGTTTTCTTTATTGTTTATGGGGAAACATGGAGCTAGGATTACGTACGGGGAATTGATAAACGTGTTGAGGAATTCGTAACTCTAGCTTTGTATATTATAACCATATTGATATCAGAATGTTTGTAGGATTTTAATTATATTATAATAGATATTTGAAGCCGGTTATTACAAAATACTGATGAAAAATATTGAATACAATTGTGGAGACTAAAATAAATTTTGAAAAAAATATTAAAGTATAATCATTCATTACCTAAATTGCAATGATTTATTTGAAGGTCAAAATGTTAGTGTACCTTAATTATATTAAATTATTACGGGCCGGTCAAAGGGATACAGTTTCAACTTTTTCTCTGGCACAATATGTGCATATTAACGAATGCAATGTTAGCTATTATTGAAGAATTACTACAATTTATCAATTAAATGATTCTTAAGACTAATTTCAATAATAATTTTTAGAACTCTGAAGCAAATTAATTATGTGGGTTCAAAATTGAAGTAAGTTTTAAAGTTTAAATCGAATACGAAATGATACTTAATAGTATATTTATATTAATTTCTAATTTATTGTATTTGTTCTACACATTTCAAAGATAAATCTGCGACCACTATTTTGAACTGGATGAATTTTTCTTGGAACGTTTTATGAAACACAACATATTTGCTAAACAAAATAATCTGAAAGAACATAGACTATGCGCTAATATTATTACTAAAGTTTCACATAATCCTCAGATACTTACAGATAATATTACTAAAACATATATATTGATTGTAAGCGATTATGTATTGTTTATTATAAACAGTATTTAATTGAGTTCTTAAACAAAACAAGCTAAAACTTTAAAAGTATAAATTTGATAATTAATGACTGTTATTGCAAAGCTATAAATTTTTGTTTTAATTAAATTGTTTGCTTTAAATTGATGTTTAAAAAAACCATTTATTGATTTTTGACACTAAAGGTAACATTAAAAAAAGTGCATTTGGTTAAAATAAATTTATAACACAGATTTTGAGCTTAATAATAAAATTATTGCAGAAATTAAGACAAAAATAGCAATTCCAATAAAAATTTTATAGTTAGCTAAGTAAATATGAAGAAACTTTAATTAAAACAAACTTATCTGCAATGTGAATTTAATTTTAATAAGAAAAATATGTATACATTCTTAAATTTGAGAAAAAACATTATTTTCTTTCTTAGAGGGCAATAATTATTGGCTAACTAAGGTTCTTTAAAAATGATTTTTTTAATAAATAAAACGCATTTACTATGTACTATATCACGAATATATTAAAAAAAACGTAACTAGTTTCAACCTTTACAGGGCCATCATCAGACGGTGATACAAATAAGTATTTATTTTTGCTTTGTAATTTTTTAACTTGAAAAATTTGACGATGAGATAGCTCAGTGATAGAACGTTAGCTTAGTACGCCAGCAGTCCGTGGTTTGATCCCTAAATAAAAACTTGCTCTCTATAGACTGGGCTAGTTTAGATGTCATTTAATAAGTCGTTTGTCCCGTCAACCCTTTCAACAAGTCATAAGATGGGGCGGGGTAATGTACAATAGTTGTACAACGTACACTAAACAAGCAAAAACCTATTGTCAAAATAGGGTTAGTTATATGGAGCTTGGAAATAATGAGTCTTCTATAAAATATTGTACATATCGTCTCTCCATCTAGTGTGAGACATATAATAGTGGGGTCGGCTTATTTTTGAAATTACAATTGCGGAAAACGGGTAAAGAAATTTGGTGTTTTCTGCTTTATTTTGGTTATTTTTTTTGCTTTAAATGAGAATTGTTAACAAATTTAATGATTTTTATTCAATAAATTTATTTTTAATGAGTTTTTATGAGGCGAATGGAGTTTTAGCCATGTTTAATGAACGATTTTTTATCAAATTATAACACAATTAATCAATTTTTTATGCGGCTAATAAGTTTATTGTGAAGTTTTCGACTAAATTTGATCTTAAATGAAAATTTGTGCAAGTTAATTCAACAAATATTATCAAAAATGTGTGTGGAAGCACAGAAAACTTATTCATGGCATAAAAGTGACACGGAAGAACTATTTGTCTTTAAAAACTCAACAAAAATTGCTCAGAAAACTGATTTATTTAAGAAATTAATTTTACGTCATTATATTTCATAATATTTTTAAAAAATCTATTTTCTTCATACAATTTTTTTCAAAAATTGTTTAAAAAACTAATTTATAGCATGAAAATTCTACATTTGTTCTATAAAATCATCAAAAATTAATTTATTGCAAATTATTAATGAAAAATTGTCCAAAATAATATTTATTGATTTAACTAAAAATTAAGAAAATTTAAGTATAAACTTATTTATAAGCTAAAATCGTTATGAATCGTGCAGATTCTTAATTTGTTTATCGCATTTAATAACTGAAAAAAGTGTTTACAAAGCAAAAAATTTAAACAATGCCTAAAAAAAGATTAAAAATTGCTTATAATATCCATTTGTTGCTTTGCTTAAACTTACAGACAATTTATTCTGAAGAAGAAAAAAGTCTGCACAGTATACATTTGTTTTATGAAATATAAATTAGAACAACAGTTTATTATGTAAATTTGTTAAAAATTGTTTAGAAAATTCAACTAAAGCAAATAAAATGGCTAAAAACTCATTTGGTTTATAAAAATATAAATTTAGGTCTTTTTAACACGCAAATTAAGAATCCCAAATTGAGAATCTCTGATTCAAGTGATACATAAATTTAAACTGAACTTTTCATACGTATTTAGGCTACGCATTTCGAATTACGAATGTATGCGTGTCGGGATACTCCAGCGATTCCGAATCTGGGAATACGCGGGTACTTTTTATATGAACAACTTTATTATTGACTCATTTGTATATACGCGTGTTCATCAAATTGTTTTTAGTTTTCCAATTTAAAGCAAACAAAATTAAAAAAAAAAACAGCAAAAACTTTCTGAAATTGATTAAAATTACTAAATCGAACAGAAAACATAAAATGTTTTTCTGACTATTCAAATTTCCAAAAAGACTACTTTAAAAATTCTTGCTTTAGGCTATGCTAATTTCTTTTATACCGTTATTCTCAGATTTTTTGTTAACATTTACAGAATTAAATTCGGTCTTAATTGAATCTAATAATTTTATTATCATACGCTAAATAAATAATAAAGTCTTGGGACTACTAAGGGCTGGTATTTCAATTAGAAGTTTAATCTTAGGTTTAACTGAGTTTATTTTACATTGTGATCTTAGATTAAAATAATAAATGTATTTTTTTTAGTCTTAAAATATTTTTTTTTTAACTTTATTTTATTTATGACATTTTATTCTGTAAAATGTTTGCAGCTAAATGTTAGTCAAGTTTCTTAATTAAAATACACAAAACTGATTTGAACCAAGTTTAAACTCTAATCTTAGCTTAAGCGTAATATGAAAGACCGACCCTTAACCTTTTACATCAAGCCTATTAAGGTTTTTTAAGCACTTTTAATTATTTTTTTAATTAAATACTAGGATTACTTCACTTTTCAAAGCTCATAAAGCTATTCAATACTTTTTTAATAAATCTTGGTTTTATCAAGGCTTTTTGGTAAACTTTGCAAAACTGTTTAACTTCTTTTTAAAGCTTAAAATTTTCTGGATATTACAATGCTGGATACTTGATGTTTATTGATCAAGTTTTTTTGTTTTTCTGCGAGGCTTTTAACAAACTACAACTCAGTTTGATCAAAATTCTCTAATTTTCTTTAGCTAATAAAATTTAATATAATATTTTTAGACTTTGTAATGTCTTTAAACAGTTTTTATTTATCTGATATTTGCACACATTTGTTAATTATTTGAGTTTAAATTTAGATAAAAAAAAAATTAAGGGCGCGGTTTACGGAGTGTCATAAAACTACACGCAGAACTTTTTTTTCAACAAAAGAGAATAAAGTTTCCAGTTTAATGAAATATATGAAATCTAATAAATTTTGAAATTAAATTGTAATTTTATGTAGAAATATTTGCTCTGGTCTCTAAACTGCTATAAAGCAGTTTGATTGCAAAAAAATGTATAAATCACCAATTATTTATTTCACAATTCGCTTTAAAACTAATTTGAATGGAATTTTTATTTAGTAATTAGTTTTACAATTAGTTACTTGAAGTCAATTGTTTGCGTAAAAATAATTTAACTAAATTACAATTACTGATAAGGTTATTAAGATATAATTGATTTAAAATGCTTTAAGGGGGGAGAATAGTTGCGTTATTATAAGGGTTCACAGCATCAAACTCAGTAAGAAAACGCATGAATATAATTGAATAAAATTTTCACACATTGTAGAAGAAAATCCTAAAATTTGTAGAAATTTGATGCGATAAATCGTTTCTCCACAATTAATTTTTTTTAAATGACGTTTTTAATTAGTTCTTTGTTATTTTTTTATTTGTTAAATATAACTTTAAATCTTTAACCAAAAACATGAAGACATAGAATATTGTATGTAGTTTAACATATAAAAAGAGTGATTACTAAAATCTTATCGTTTGGAAATTGAGTTGGTTGGCGTTTTGTCCTATAAGAACCAATTTTAATTTAAAAACGACGCTGTACGTGTCAATATTTTTCTAGAGAAACAGGTTTACCGATATTCTCGTAGATGTAAAAAGATTTAATATTTTTCATAACAATACTACTAGTGGCACCCCAACAAAACTAAACCCGGCAATTCTCTAGTGTTAAATATTAGGATTACTTTACTTTTCAAAGCTTATTAAGCTATTCAATACTTTTTTTAATAAATCTTGGTTTATCAAGGCTTCTCGGGTAATTTTGCAAAACTGTTTAACATCTTTTTAAAGCTCAAAATTCTAGATATTACAATGCTGCATACTTTCAAAAATTGTTTTAAAATTTTATATTTTCAGATTTTGTAAAATTTTTAAACAGTTTCTTATATATGTTTGCACATTTTTGTTAATTATTTGAGTTTAAGTTTATATTAAAAAAAATATATAGTTTAAGGGCGTGGTTTAGGGAGTGTCATAAAACTACAAGCAAAACTTAAATTGTAATTTTTTATCGAAATATTTGCTTAAACTTGAAGAATCATACTTCATTTAACATTAAATTTAGTAGAATTTTTATTATTAATATTATGAAATATTTGAGTTTTTTGTGGCTTATTTGCGTAAGTTAGATTTTTTTGTATGATTTTGGACTAATTTGCACAATAAATTGTTACAATTTATTATTATTCAAGCAGCAAATGAGTTTTTTTTGTCTTAAATAGAAGAAAACGCTAACAATTTGCGCAAAAAACGGGGGCAAATTTTTAATAGAAAAATTAATTTTTAAAATCAGTTTGTTTAAATTTGTTATTTCTATTTTCAATTATCTGATGCAATTATCGGATCTTCTGTGCAATTTTTGATCAATTTTATGAAGTAAATAGGTTTAAACAAAATTTTGTATTAATTTCTTGTTTAAAATATAAGATTTCTGCGCAATATTTGAATTTTTTATTAAGAAATTAATTTTTAGTGCATTTTGTATGCAATAAATAATATTATTTTGTTTGTTTAATTATATGAATTATTGATTATAAATGGGTTTAGTACTCGAATGTTTAACATTTTGAAGAATAAATATATATTTTAACAAATTTCTTATATAAATTAGTTTTTTGAACAATTTTTTTTTGCAGTTTAGTATCTCTACTATTTTTTTATGCAATAATTGTTAAAAAAAAATTTTTGTTTTAAATTAGATAAATTTGCATTTAATTTTTTACTCTACATTCTCAGTCAGTTTTGTATATTACTTTTCTTTAGATTTAAAATCTGTAGATCTTTAGTCATTTACAGGACTAGTTTGAGTGTGATCTGTAAGTCAATTGAATTGTCAAAATTAAAAAAAAAAACGAGACACGTGAACTAGCGAGGCTATAAATGCAGCTAACGGTTGTGTGTTGCTGTATTATATTTTGTTTCATGCTGAACATTTAACCATTTACAAAGATTTTATTTTTTAATTTAAATTAATTTATATTTTAATTAGAAGTCACATTTGAGTGGTGTTTGAAGTTTAATTTGTAAAAAAATACAAAAAACAAATTTTTAACGCATTTTTTTCTTGAAAATTTTGTAAACATTTCTTTCTATATGGACTTTTCTACGGCCGATGAGTACAACACTGACTATTTTTTATATAAAATTGTCCTCAGAATTCAAATTTTTAATAATATTTGGTGTATTGATCTTTTGAGCGCGTCTCAACGTGTAATTTGTAAGAGTTTATGTTGAAGAATAGGCCTACTTTGCAGATTTTTTGAGTTTTAGATCCTTAAAACTAAAATACACAGAACAAATTTATATTTTCCTATTAATTTACATCAAAATACGTCAACTTTGACGGTTAAAAAAAAATAAAAAATGCTCCTTTTTGCTCAGTCCACTCAGAACAAAAACATGGTTTTATGACTTTTGCGACTTATAGATAGGGTATAGACTTGAAATGACACCTGATTTGGATTCTACAGAAAATTTCTGATTGATTTCACTAGTATTTTTTTTTTTTAGTTGAAATTGGGATTTTTAAACATAAAGTGCGATTACGTTTAAAAACGACAAAAAAAAGTAGAATTTATTTTAAGGGTTTTATACTCTCGTAAACCGATCAAAAGACTATTAATAAGTTATAAAAACTGAAAAAAATACTAAATCAAATGTCTCAATAAATCAGATGATTTTATGTAATTTTATATAATGTTAATTTAACAACTTTTTATACAATTTCATAAAGTTTTATTGTTTACTCATATTTTGACGTTTGGGTCAAAATAACAGAAAAAAGTGCAATAATTATGGTTTTAGGGCCAGTATCTTTTAACTACTCAGAAATTTAAGTAAAAACCCAAAACTGTGCAAAATTTAAATATTTTCTGAATCTGAAGATATTTAAATTTTTTTAAAGATTTTTAATATTTTGAAATTAAGCTAGTTTTAGTAAGTTTTAGAGTAAATATTTTAAAAGTTAAAACAAGTTTAAATAAAAAAGTTATGGATAGATTAATTATCTTAATTAACATTCTTTAGGTTTTAAAACTATTTTTTAAATATCTCAAAAGTTATAATATAAAAAAAAAAAAAAACGCCGAATTTAATTAATTTAATCATAAGTTCTTTAAATATTTTAAAAATTATAACAAAAGTTGAAATATAAAAGTTTTTTTGATTTTGATAAGTTTTATGTAACTTTCTTTAATATTTTGACAGTTAAGCTATAAGCTAATATTTCTTCAAAATTTAGAAAAAAAATTAAAAATTAAAAAAAAAAATAAATTATGGTTTACAACTAAGCTATAATGCAACAAACAATGTTTAGGAACTATGTTTTTAATCTTAAATCTTAAAAGTTAAAAAAACTAAAATTTTATGATAAACTTTGTTTTAGAGCTAAATTCTGCAAATCTTCTAAAAGTTAGAACAAAAATTGAAATATAAAATTTATACAAAACTTAATTAATAAAAAAAATTTGACAATTAAGCTCAAAATTAAGAAAGCATGGATTTGAATAATTTCTTCAAATATTTTATTTTTTAATAAATTTTGAGATATTTATGAACAAAAGTTAATATTTAAAAGTAATGCAAAGTTTAAGTATTTTGACAAAGTTCAAGTTTTGTGTTTTGACTATTAAACTATCAAAATGCAGAAAACTTTCTTTGTTGATTTGTCAGTTGAGTTATCAAATTGCAGAATACATAGTTTTAGTGCTAGTTTTTCAAATATTTTAAAATTTATAAAAGTAAGAGCAAAGCTATCAAAATGCAAAAAAACATGGTTTAAGCTATAAAAGTTGAAAAAAGTCTATAAAAACTGCAAAGAATTAAATTTCATCTAAAATTAAAGTTATTTTCATGTTTTTGATTTTTGGATATGTGAGGCTGTAAAAAAGATTGAAAAAACTCATTTTGGAGCTATTTTTTTTAAATTTTTTAATAGAAAAATTGAAATAAACAGTTCTTCAATTAATTTAGTAATAACAAAAATTAAAAGTTAAAATTAAAATACCTAGTTGGGCGATTCCACGTCAAGCTCAAATTGTACACTTGTTTGGGTATCCAAAATATAATTTTATGCCAAATTTCAGAGCTTTAGGTCGCATAGTTTGCCTCGTAGAGCCAATTTTTCAAGTTCAACTTTTTTTTATTTTTTATTTCAGATCTTAATTGCATTTCAGCCTGGGAAAATTTTAAAACAGTCATAGTTTATGGAAAATGCGCAGAAAATGCAAAAGACTTTTTTTTTCAATAATTTATTTCTCTGAAGTTGCCACCAATTAAGACCATACCGACTGGTACCTTGATTTGTAGTATTTTAACAAAAACGGCAACTTCCCCTTCATCGTTGTTTCTACAAATAATTTGATAATCGATTTATTTTTTTACCAGTACATTTAGAAAAGATGAAACTATGGTATCTCGAAGTCTTTTTTGTAAAATTATATTTGCAAATAGCAACAAAATGCATTCAAAAATACAGAAAAACGCATTTATTTCTATATTTGATGGGTTTTTCGGCTATTTCCTAACTATTATTTGACTAAAACACTTCGACATTTCATAGTTTAATCCTTTCTAAATGTACTGGTAAAAAAATTAATTAATTATCAAATTATTTGTAGGAGCAGCGATGAAGGGGAAGTTGCGATTTTTGTTAAAATACTACAAATCAAGGTAGCGGTCGGTATGCTCTTAAGACTCTAAATTTTGAGCAAAGACAGCCAAAAGTACTTTATGATGCTTGAATAAAATTTTTCCACACTAGTGGTAGTTTTTCCTCTAGAGCCTCTTGAACGCACAAAACCATTTTTTAATCAAAATGTTTGCACATATTGATTAATATTTATTGCCATGTATGAGTCAAGTGTACGGAATAAAAAATTATTTTTGTTCAAACCACTGAAAATGACTTCATCTACATGAATCCTGATTATGTGAATTATTTCAGGTTTTTTCAGTTAGCCATTTCCGAGCAATATGCAATCAAAATTTTAAAAATTGAGTTTTTTATGTTTTTTTTTTTTTTGATCGAATGTAACTTCTTAGGATTGCATTTTTTTTTTAAATATAAATAATTTTTTTCTTCAAAATTGTGTACAAAATAAGTTTCCACGCCAAATTTTTTTTCTTAAATTTTGATAATTTTGCAAAACTTTATAAGACAGTTTTTCATAAAAAAAGATAACGAAAATTTTCTGTTTTTTTCAAATATGGATTAAAACGTGCTTTTATATGTGCAAAAATATCCTAAAAGTTTAAGGAAGTGCTTTGCGCTCTGAGATGTCTTAGAATGTATCTACAGGAATACTTTACTAAATTTGAAATTTAAGCCTTTTTCATTTTTTATCGTTTCTTACTTTTCAGGATTGCATTTTTAGAATAAAATTATAATGTATTTTTTTTTCAAAATTGTCTAAAGAATAAGTTTTCACAGCCAAAATTTTTTTTCTTAAACTTTAAAAATTTGGTTGACATTTTAAAGACTGTTTTTCTTAAAAATAAGATTTTTTTTTTCAAATATTGATATAAACGTGCTTTTATATGTGCGAAAGATACCCTGAAAAATTCAGAAAGCTCCGTGTACTTCGCTCCGAGGTATTTTAGAATTTATCCACAAAAAATTAAAGCTCTCTGAAATTTTCAGGGTAGCACATATAAAAGCAAAATTTTCAAAATTTAAGGAAAAAAATGTTTAGCTATAAAAACTTATTTTTTGGATAATTTTGAAGAAAGAGTTTCATATAATTTTTTCTTAAAAACGTAATCCTGAGAAACGATCAAAAAAAGTAAAAAACATAAAAAACTTAATTTTAGCAAATTTTGATTGCATATTATTCGGAAATGGCTTACTGAAAAAATCACATAATCAGAATTCATGTAGAGGAAAGCATTTTCAGTGGTTTTAGCAAAACCAAATTTTTGTTCCGTACACTTGGCTCATACATGGCCACATATAACGCGTTTTTGAGCCGAGATAGAACATCACTGAGATTAGCAAGGCCATAAATTCAGTTAACGGTTGGGTTTTGTTTTTTATAATTTAAATTAATTTATTTTTTTAAGAAAATACTAATTTATTTTTTAAAAATTTGACAAAAAATTAATCTTTTTTGAGCAAATAATCATTTTTGAAATAACTAATGTTATGAAAACATTTAAGCAGCCACAATTTGTTTACGTAATTTTTGGTAATCAATTACAAGTACATAATATTTTTATATGAATCTTTTGAACATTTTTTATGATTATTGCCCAATAAATTGATATGCTATTTTGTACTTTTTTCTCTGCTATTTTTGTTGGGTTTCAAAAGAGAAATAGTTTTTTTTTGTGTACATTTTACGCAATAAATAGTTTCAAATTTTTTGTATAAATTGTTTTTTTGTAGACGTATTCTAAAGAATTTTAATAATTATAATTTTGTTTTGATATTATTTAAATGATTAAAACACTCTAAAACATTATGGCTGAATAAATTTTTTTTTTTTTAACAAACACACGAGTTGCAATTATATGATCAAAGAGCCGCAAGTTGTTATAGAAAAAATCGTAATACATTTTATATGTTTTTATATAAATCTATTTGCATTTTATCTTCTACAATATTAGTTAGTTTTTTATGTTTTTTTGAAAGTTATATTAATTTAAAACTTGAATAGTTCTAGCCACTTACTAGACTAGTTTAACTACAATATGTATGTAGTTTAACTGTTAATATAAAATTAAAAACAAAATAGTTATTATTTACAATATTAGACCGATAGCAAAGTGTTTTAAGTCGAGATAGTATGTGCTGAGCCTGTTAGGTCAATACACGTGAACTAGCGAGGCCATACATTTAGCTTACGGTTTTGTGTCGTATTATATTGTTATGCACGTTGAACATTTAGAAAGCATTTGTTTAATTTAAACTAATTTTATTTATTAATCAAAAGTTATATTTAAGCAATGTTAAAAGTTATAAGCGAGGCTACAAATGTTGCTAACGGTTGTGTGGTGTATTATATTTTATGCAATATTTAAGTTCATTTGTAAAATTGACAAAAAACGAAGCTATTAAATAATAGTTTAAAGTATAAACTTTGTTATAAACTACACATTATTTAGTCCAAAATACAAATAAAATTTAGTTTTATGGAATATTTATTTAGTTATTAGTTTTTAATTGAAAGCATTTTGTTATTTAAAGTGAAATGTTTGCGTAAAAATAATTTAACAAAATTACAATTACCGATAAGCTTATTTGGGTATAATTGATTTAAAATACATTAATAAACATAACAAGAAAAGAAACTGTTAGGCGTTAATAAATATTTATTAAATCATTTTTATTTTCTGATATTTTTCTTGCACATTAGAATTTACTATTAAAAATATGTAACACGTAAAAAAACATGATGAAAAAATTATAAATAAGTAAGTAAATATTTTTAAATGGGATGTTATTAATGGTTAAATCTCATCAGGAAGAAATTATGTGAAAACAATTCCGGTTCAATAGTTAAAAAAAAATATTTGCATTAAATTACAATTATTTATTTAAATAAACGAGACAACAATGACGTTGTTTTTTTGAATAAAATTATTATTGTCATCAATCTGCAGCTAACACTTTTTATGACAGGTGTCAAAATTTCAAAAAAATTTTATTTAAAAAAATTTAAATTTATATCAAATGTTGCCTTATCATTTTTGCAAAATGGTTTTTAATTTAATACTAAAAATTAAATTTTACATTTTTTAAAAATTGAATACTGAACTCATATGTGTACATAAAAAATATGAAAACCTATTTATTTCAAGAAATTTAGCTTAAAATGTACATAAAAATTGCTCTGTAGACTAGTTTACATATATAAGAAATTAAGCCAAAAATTCCAAATTTTGCTTGATAGTTATTATAAAAATTGCGAAAACTCAATTTGCTTAAGTTTTTTTTTAAATGAATTAGCAAACCAATTTATTGCATGAAATTTGTCAATTTTTATATTTATTCTATAAATTCATAAAAAATTGTGCTCATTTATTCTAAATAGTTTATAAAAAATTAAACGAAATAATATTAAATTTTGAAAATTTACTAAAAATGGCCTTAGTTTATTTATTTTTAAAAAATTCTATTATTGTGAAGATATTTTATCTTTTAAATAAGAAATAAATCAAATTTTTATTGCATTAAAAATTAAATAAAACTTAAAAATTATGATTTAAAATTATATTTATTAAAAACCGCGTATAACATCAATTTTTTTGCATAAACTTTTGCAAAAAGTTAATCAAAAATTGTGTGAATTTTCTCTTTTGTCTCAAACAAGAAAATTACAGAAAAAAATTATTTGCCTCATAAAAATAGATTAGATTACTAAATCATTATGGAGATTTGTAAAAAAAATTTACAGAAAAAAATTATTTGCCTCATAAAAATAGATTAGATTAATTAGATTACTAAATCATTATGGAGATTTGTAAAAAAAAATTAACTAAAGCAAATAAAATGACCCAAAATAATCAAAAATAATCAAAAATTATCAAAAATTATCAAAAATTATCAAAAATTATCAAAAATTATCAAAAATTATCAAAAATTATCAAAAATTATCAACATTTTTCAAAGATTATCAAAAATTATCAAAAATGACCAGAAATAGATATACTCCATTTGTCTTACAGAAATTTATCAAACATATCTCATAATATTTATTTATTATAATTTTTTTTTTTTTTTAATGTACTAAGCAAAATCACTTTGTAAGGCTTTTTAAAACACTAATTTCAAACAAGTCTTATTACTTAAAAACGTTGCAGATTCCTTATCTTAGCTAATATAACTAAACATCTATTCTATATCTAAATTCCATTTGAGATTTTGAAAGTTTAGTTCATACTTTAAAAAAAAAATTTTTTTTTTGAAAATGTAAACATTTTTTATATAAACAATATATCAGTAGCACGGTCGAAAATTTTAACAAAACTGACTTATTACATTTTTGCAAAAGTTATATCTTATTATTATCTATAAAATAGCATTTTTAAAAAAGCTAATTTTCAGTCAATTTTTGGACATTTAAGTTATAAGTTTAAAAATATAACGTCTAGGGCTCATAACTATGTTTTTGCTTTTTAGATCAAGCCAGACAAATATATTATAATTCAATTTTTTTGTACAAAGTAAATACATTCAGAAGTTATGGCAAAGATAAGGACTGCTTTAGTACACTTAAGAATTTGCAAAATTGGCAATAACTATGCGGAATAATTGTGATTATCAATACAATACCATTTATTAAAATATTCATTGACATATCTACAATAAAATTATTGTGAAAGTGCATTTGCAGTTTATTCAATGAATTTTTAAATTGTTTCTTTACACAGAAATAACAACTAATTTAGTTAATGTAAACTTAATTTATGATTCATTTTACAAACATTACATTGTTTATAAATATGTATATCATCAATTGTAAAATATATAAAGAAGAGACGCAATGTCCTCAAATGAGACAGTTGTAAAAGCAATAGTTTCGAATAAAGCCTAGTTAAATAGGTAAATTTATACGAATGCCACAACGACATATGTAGCGCTCGTTACTATTTGTTCAATCGGACAACCCAATAATAACATTAAAAAATTAAATTTATGAAAAAATATTCTAAACTAAAATCATCCATAGACGCGTTTCGAGGTTTACCTCTCATCAGTATGGCTTTATTTATTTAAACTTAATAATTGATATTTAACTTACTTCGTCAACATTGTGGTGGTGAACAATGTTGACGAAGTAAGTTAAATATCAATTATTAAGTTTAAATAAATAAAGCCATACTGATGAGAGGTAAACCTCGAAACGCGTCTATGGATGATTTTAGTTTAGAATATTTTTTCATAAATTTAATTTTTTAATGTCATCAATTGTGTTTATAATCACAAAGTTATTTATTCATATACAGGTATTTTGTTTATAAATGTAGCAATACAACCAATAATATTTTTAATAGAAATTAATCATTAAAATATTTTTTTTAAATTGTAAAATACCAAACATTATATTAGCAAATTAATAATTATATAGTAATCTATCAGGCCCTACTTATTTAATTTAATAAAATATATTATTTTAAATGAAAGTTTTATGAAATATTAAAAAAGGAACAATTTGCGTAATTTTGCGCTTCTTTCTAGATTTTACAACGTTTATAATTTGAAGAAAATTAGCTTTAAAACTAAGTTTTGCTTTTTTGTCAGCATAAACGATTAAAAATCTAATTTTTTTTTTAATAAACTTTTAAATGTTTTATTTTTTTTCATTATTTATGCTTCAAATTTTAGCAAAGATTTTTGAGATCATTGAAAATAATGAAATTTTTACAGCGTCAAAATATTTAAAAAATATTTTGATAAACTATATAGAAAAGAACAGTAAATTTTATCTAGAAAACAATATTTTTAAAACTAAGTTTTTGCATTTTGTACGGTATTAATGTTAAAGTAAAATAAGTTTTTAAACATGTATGAGTCAAGTGTACGGAATGAAAATTTGTTTTTTTTTTCAAACCACTCTTTTTCAGATTTTTTTAGAGAGCCATATCCGAGAAATATTGTAACTTCTCAAGATTGCATTTTAAGGAAAAAATATAAGAAACTTTATTCTTCAAAATTGTCCAAAGAAAAAGTTTTCATACCCAAAGATTTTCTTTCTCTTTCAAATATGGATCATCTTTTTTTATGAAAAATTTTGAAAACTTATTCTATAGATAAATTTGAAGAAAAAAATTTGTTATAATTTTTTCCTAAAATTGCAATCCTGATTAGTTACAAACAATCAAAACTGCCAATTTAAAATGTAAACCTTTTTTTCGCTATTTTTACGTATTTCTGTGGATACATTGTAAGATATCTCGGAACGTAGCACACAGCATTTCTTGAAATTTTCAGGGTGTGCACGTTTTTATCAAAATTTGAAAAAAAATATACCCATGATTTAAAAAAAAAATTGTTTTTTAAAGTTTTGCGAAATTTTTAAAAATTATGGAAAAAAATGTTTGGTTATAAAATATCATTCTTTGAACAATTTTAAAGTAATAATACTTATTGATTCAAATTTACCAACAATTGCGTAGAAATTTTATTTATTGATTTTTTTTTAATTTTTGCAAAAATCTTATTATCCAAAAAAAAAATTTCATAATGTTTTATGTACCTCATAAAGTTTATCAACTGCATCATTTTTATCTTAAGCTCTAAGCATTAAATAACTGAAAATAGCGTATACGAGTACAAATTTAATCAAATCTTAAAATTGTTTTATAATTAAAATATTTATTAAAAATTGCCTAAACTTACAGACAATTTATTAAGAACAAGCAAAACTTTGGCTAGTTATTGCACAAAACACATTTGTCTCATGAAATATTAATTATAAAACCAGTTTATTATATAGATTTGTTAAAAATTGTTTAGAGAACTCAACTAATTCAAATTTCTTTTGCAAACAAATAAATTTTATTAAAGCAAAATATTGAAAAAGAAAACTAGAAAAAACATATTTTCTGAAATTTTATGATTAATAATTATCAAAAAGGTTTTAACTTTTTTTTTTTTTTTAAATCGTTTTAATAATTATATTGGTCCTAATAGAATCTTTAACTTTATAGACAATTTCATACGCTTTCAAATCAACGTTATTTAAATTTAAAAAAATTAAGCACTCTTATTCAATAATTAAATATTAGGATTAACTCACTTTTCAAAACTCAGTAACGTCATAGTAAGTTATTTAATATTTTTCTTGCAGCAGTTAGCGACGTCAACATTTAAATAGTTACAGCTTTGTTTCTTGTCATTTTTACGAATAAACTCAAATGTGACTTTTGATTAATCAAATTAAATAAATGTTTTTTCAATCGTTAAATGCTCAATATATAATAAAATATAATAAGTCACATTTTCGTTAGCTAAATTTATAGCTTTGCTAATTCACATGTTTTGCCTTAACGTTTTGCTAACGGTCTAATATCGTAACTAACTATTTTGTAAAAAATTTCATTTCCACAGTTAAACTGACCAACAACGTTTTTGAAAAATATATAATAAAATACAAAATAACTTCATCTCAGATATTCAATATGTATCTCTGACTTATGTTAGTCACAAATGAAATTCTACTTTAGACAAACAAGTAGAAAATCTTGCAATAACTCCTTTCCAAAGCGTTTGATAGTGTTTGGTATTCTAATCTTGTCCAACAAGCTCCATTGTACAGGTTTTGAAAAAAAAAACTATAAATCTCATCAATAGTTTTCTTGACAAATTATAGTTAGAATTAATGGTTTTAACTCTGACTCTAAAATCATAAATGTTGGTGTTCTTCAAGGTACTGTACGTTGAAATAAAATGGCAAAATTTTTTTTAAGTGGCATTTAACACAGAATTTATGTTAAAATGACAAAATAAATTTTGCTGTTTGATTTGATTTATTTCTTTTTGATTCAGAAAAATAAATATTTAAACTAGGTTACTTTTAGTGTTTTTAAACTAATTTTGGTCCCACGCTCAACCGTCATATTACCTAAATATTCAAAATGTACAGAAAACATTTTTAGCTTGAAATTTGCTCAGAAAACTAATTTTCAGTATAAAGTTTGTTTGAAAATTACATTTTTCTACATACATTTTATTAAAAAAATTTGCTTATAAAATTTATAAACAGTTTAAAAAAGATATTAATAAAACGCACACCGAAACTTATTTTTTTTGCATTAAGTTCATTTAGCAATCACGGTTACATAAATAGAATCAAAAATTCTATTTATAGCATTAAATTGATTACAACAAAACCAAAAAATTGCATATAACATGAAAAGTGCTAAGGAAACCCAGCTTTTAGCGGGGAATTTGTTTCAAATGTACGTTTCCTACATGAATTTTATTAAAATTACTGCAGAAAATTTGATTTAGAGCTAAAATATTGATTAGAAAACCTCCAAAAATATATGGAAATGACATTTTTAACGTTAAAACAGCGCAGAAAACTTATTTCTAGCATTTAATTTCCTTGAAAATGACGTTAGACACTTATATCAAATTGGCAGAAATTATTTATAGCAAATGGTTTGTTTACAATTTCATTTATAACATGAAAAATTGCTCAAAAAACTTTTATTATACAAAATTTTTTAAAATTAGGACAGGAAATTTATTTATTATAACGATTTTGTCTAAAAAATTTAAAGATTGCGCAGAAAAACTTTTGAAACGTAAAAATTGCTCAATAAACTTAGTTCTAGTATGAAATTTGCTTAGCAATCACGTTTATTACATAAAATGTTTGTTAAAAAAAATTAGAACTAAAAACATTTATTACTTGAAAATTTAGGCAAAAAATTATTTCTAGCTTAAAATTTGCTTTTATTACATGATATTAAAAAAATATCAAAATTTACATAGAAATTCCTTTTTATAGCATAAAAATTGCTCAAATTCTTAAAATTGCACAGAAAAGACATTTGTGACATTAAAACCGCCCAGAAATTCTAGTATAAAATTTGCTTGAAATTTAACAAAAATAAAACTTGAAAGAAAAAAATGCTTAGAAGATTTATTTATACTGTAGCATTTGCTCCTGGAAATTAAATAAATGGATAAAATAGATTTATTCCATGAAAATGTAGCAGATAACTTATTTATAGCATAAAATTTGCTTGGAAATTATATTTACCACATGAAATTATTCAAACTTGAGACAGAAATCTTATTTACAACATAAGATTTGCTAAGAAATTAAGGTTTTTAAGCAATTTTATCAAAAAGACTGTTATGATATAAAAATTGGGCAGAAACTTTGTTTCCAGCATAAAAATGATTAATTCTTTACGTTTAGGTATCATGTGAAACTGATCAAAATTAGATCACAAATCCGTTTGTAGCATAATAACAGGTTTGCTTAGAAAATTTCAAAATTGCACAGAATGGACATGTTTAAAACATAAAATAAAACACCTATTAAATTTTACCACTTATTTTTAACATATTTTTTTTAAATTATTACGTTTGTTACTAAACATTATACCTATTTTAACATTTGGAAAAGTGCACGTACACGACATTTAAAACATAAAAACTGCAACATAAAAACATATTTCTAGCAGGATATTTGCTTGGAAATGACGTTATATAACATGAAAATTGCTTAGAAAACCTCAAAAAAATTTATGTCACGCATTTCCAGCACACAATTTGCTCAGAAATTACATTAGACGCCTAAACTTTTTCAAAATTAGCAGAAGAAACTTATTAATAGTAAACAAATTGCTTTCAAAATCTTTGGAAGTGCAAGAAAAAATTATAACATTACAAAAAACTAAGTGTAAAAAAAATTGCTTATAAAAATCGTTTGTACCAAAGAATTTGTTGAGAATAATTGTCTCTTTAGGTTGATAAGTCAAAAATTAAACTAACTAACTTAAAAAGTGGACAGATAAGACGTTCATAACTGTTCAGAAAACTTAAACATCCAATTAGTCAAAATTAGTGCAGAAATATTTAGAGCATAACCCAAATACAAATTATTTTCAGCTTAAAAATCATGAAATTAATTTATATTTATGCAGAAAATCTATCTATATTATAAAATTTGATTAAAAAGCTGCTAAATTACACATAAAAGACATTTGTAACATGAAAATTACGTATTAAACTTATTTTTAACATAGAATTTGCTTAAGAAATACAAAAAAATGCTTAAAAATGTAAAAAATGCACAGAAAAGACATTTATATTATAAAAAATTGCAGAGAAAACTTATTTCTGCTATGAAATTTGTTTGAAAATTACGTTTACCACATGAAGTTAAATCAACATTGGCGTAGAATCAATTTGCAGCAAAAAATTTGCTTAGAATTTGAGGTTTCAATTTTTTTAGCAAATTTTATTTCAAAAAAGTGAGCTTTTTCCGAGTAATAAACAATCAAAATTTATAAAAAATTGAGGTTTTTTACTTTTCTTGATCATTTGTAACTTCTCAGGATTGCATTTTTAGGAAAAAAACTATACAAATCTTTTTTTTTTCAAAGTTGTTCAAAGAATAAGTTTTCCCCGCCAAAAATATTTTTTTAAATTTAAAAATTTTGCAGAACTTTAAAAGACAGTTTTTCTTAAAAAAAAAAAGTTAACGGGTGTTTTCTTTTTAAAAAATATGGATTAAAACGTGCTTATATGTGCAAAAGATACCCTAAAAATTTTAGAAAGTGCTGTGCATACGCTTTGAGATATCTTAGAATGTATTCACAAAAATGTTTAAACAATTTTTGAAGAAAAAATGTATGCAGAAAATGGTTTTATCAATTTTATAACAATTTAACAAGGTATAAATGGCTTTTAGGCGATTTTTGGCTTAGTTTTTTTTATGATATAGTTTTCTGAGCACTTTTTTAATGTAAGTTCTGCACCATAAATGGGGTTTTTGTGTGATTTAGTATTATAATAATTTTTTTATAGATATGCACTTTTGTTGTGTAAAATAGTTTATTTAGTTTTGTAAAATTAAAAAAAAAATTTAACAAATATATTTTTTTTAATTTTTCTTAATTTTTTTGCTCTTAATATACTATTTGTATGTCAGTATAAATATAAGTTTTTTTAATGACAAAAACAATGCTTTAACCAATCAAATTTTGTTTTTTTAACTAACGGACGTCGTCAAAAGCATGCTTAACTGTTACCGGAGTTTTAGCCATTTACTAGTTTAGTTTAACTGTAGTCTGTATGTTAGTTTGAATGTCATTTTGAAATTAAAATTAAAATAGTTATACTGGTCTAGTAGCAAAGCGCTTTTAAGCCGAGATTGAACATCACGGGACGAATCCATTAGAGCTATAGATAAATTAACTAGCAAGGCCATAAATTTAGCTAACGGTTGTGTGTTGTATTATATTTAAATCTATGCTGAACTAATGTTCATTGAGAAAACTTTTTAAAAATTTAAATTTATTTATTTATTTATGAAAAATTGTTTTTTTTTTATAAATTATCAAAAAATTATTTTTTTTTGAGTAAAGAATCATTTTTGAAATAGCTAATGTTATAAAAACTTTTAACATTTACAATTTGTTTGCGTGATTTTTGGTAATCAATAGGAAGAAATAATTGTGTGTGAATCTATTGAACAATTTTTTTTTATGATTTTTGCGCAATAAATTGATATTAGTTAATTTGCTATTTTGGTCTTTTTTTTGAGCAATTTTTGTTAGGTTTTAAAAGAAAATTTGTTGATTTTTTGTGTAAATTTTACGCATTACATAAAGTTTTATATTTTTTGTTATAAATTGTATTATTTTGTGCGATTTCTAAATAATTTTAATAATTATAATTTTGTTTTGATACTACTTAATTGGTTATTACACTCTAAAACTTGGGTGGGCTGGTGGTTACTCTAGTTCAAACTACTGGCTGCTAATCATGAACTGGAGTGACTCAGCTACTTACTAAAGTGTTGGTCATCAAGAAATTAAAAAGACAAAAAGACTTATTGTTATTGTATGGAGGAGAAACTTTCAATTTTTTTATAAACACTTGGGCAGGTGTGTGTGGCACTACAGCTTATGATTACCAGTCGGTTGTTTGAACTGAAGAGGCTACTCACTCGCTCAACTGTTGGTCATCAAGATGTTGGATAGCACCTTCTCTTCCTCTGACAAAGATTTCTTACCCTTGCAAGGAAGAGAGACTTCTAATTTCTTGATAACAAACACTTGGGCGGGTGGGTGGGCATTTCAGTTCAAACTACTGGCTGGTAATCATGAACTAGAGTGAACCACCCACATACCAAAGTGTTGGTAATCTAGAAATTGGAATTTCTTTTTATGCGAATGTAATTTGTCATTAAATTGGGGGAGGAGGTTGACAAATCTAACTTCTTTATAACATTAAGTCGGGTGAGCGGGACACTCAGATCATTGCTTGCGGGACAGTAGTTTTAACTGGAGTGGCCTGACTATCCACCTAACTGATCCATAAAATTTTACGTTTTGTTTTTTTTTTTGGGTCAATTGAGAATTTGTTCAATCTGAGAGAAAAACGACTCATGCAGAGCACCTAACCTAACCTAACCTTTTTTTTTTTTTTTTTTTGTGTGGTTTTGGGAAAGCTCTCACCTACTAAAACCCTACTTCCACTTGGCGCTATAATTGCTTAGCCTGGAATTAGCTCACGCCTTTCATCAGACTAAGTACGCCCGGACACGCATTCTGCGCACCCTAGATATATCTGTCTCCCCTTATTCTTCATTTACTGGATCGTGATCCTTTGTCACTCCTCTCTTCAGTCTCCATGCACTGGATGATTCTTTTCATGTATCCGTAGATCATTCGCCATTTACATTCCGTCTCCATCATTATATCCATTATATTTTCTGGTGTTATTTCATCTTCTACTTCCTTCTCTATGATCTTCTTTTCTTCTGACCATCTTCTACATTCGAAGAAGACATGTCTTGGTGTTTCTATCTCATCACATCTGATGCACTTGTTGTTATCTTCTTTTTTAATTGTTGTCAAATATTCCTTGAAACACCCATGCCCACTCAAAAATTGTGTGAGGAAGTAGTCCACTTTCCCATATTTTCTTTTGACTTCACTAATATTGCACCTTTTTTGTCATCTTGATCACTTCCCCAAAGCCTTGCCTTGGAGTTGAGGTCTCCTGCTATTATTACTTTCTTCTTTTGCATTTTTATATTATTCCCTTATTTTAGCAGATATTCCTCAAAGTCCTCCGCTGTTTTGCTTGGTGACCAATAGCAGGAGTATATGATTACTTCCTCCAATTCTACCAATACAAATCCTCGGTTACTATTATCATATCTATATACTTTGATGTTTTTATTATATATGCGGATAGCCGCATCTCTGTCTTTGTCCACCATCCAGTGTCCACTTTCCGTCATTCTTTTGTTTGGCTCAGCTATTATGCCAATGTCTACTTTATTTACATTACTATTCTTGTTGAAGAGGTCCATAGCTGCTTTCCCTCTTCCTACATTATTTTGTAATATCTTCATTATTTTTTGGAGTGTTGCGCCCCTTTTTTCCTCATGTCCTCTTTGGCTTTCCTGAATCCTGGACATGCCATTTCATCTGCTTTGTGTCCTTCTTTATCACAGAAGTAACAATGCGCGCTATTCTTGCAGCTTTTAGCCACGGGTCCCGTAGTTCCGCATTTGTAGCAGATATTTTCTTTCTTGACCTCTTTGCATGTTTTAGCATCATGCCCAAAGTTTAAACAATTATAACACCTTATTGGTGTTTGGAATTCTTTAATTCTCCCTTTCAACCAGCCTACCTTTAAGCTGCCTTTTTTGATTAATGCATTGGTGTGCTCGATCGGAAGATTTAGCACTGCATATTTTAAGTTTTGCTTGTTTATTCTTTCCGAAACCTTGATCTCATACTCATCTTCTTCCATTGTGATGCTACATTCTTTTTGTATTGCATGTTTAACATCCTTTTCTATTGTAGTCTCATGTAGATCTAACAGTATACATGCCTTTTTACCACTGAACATATGTGCAGCTACCTTGTCACCTAGTTTATTTGTAACTTCTCCCGTGAATTTCTCACTGTCTTCCTCTCTCCCTATTATGTTGATTTTAACATATAACAAAGACAAAATTGTTATATTTTTAACTGTGACTGTGACTGTCATTTCGTTTACCATGTCAGCGTAGGTTCTTTCCTGCGCACTGCTTGGTTTAACAATAATTGTTTTGGTCCTTCTTTTCTTTTTGGATTCCTGCCATTCTTGCTCAACATTTTCGTTTGCATTTCGTTGTTTATTTATTTTGACCTGAATTTCATTTTTCATGACATAGTCTAATACTATTCTGATTTCTTTGTTATGCTCCTTAGCCTGCGAGATACATCTTATACTTTTACTGTTTTTGTTCAGTAATTTCTCTTTGATTTTTGTCATCACCTTGTGCAAGTTTTCGATGATTTCATTTCTCTCACCTATTTTTGCTCCAATTACGAATACATCCTTTTGTTCCTGCTTGTCCAGGTTTATGTCCTCTATTTCCATAGTGGTGCAATTTTTGATGGTGGCCAACCCACCGCTTTTAATCCATCCGTTTTTGATTGCTTCTTTGATTTGTGGGTACTCTTCTTCTATTTTCTTTATTACCCCACCCTCTATTATTACACCTGTGTCTACTATTAGAATTAGGTCTTCCTCTTTCTTTTCTAATAGGCTTTTCATGGATTCGATCTTACTGTTGTAATCCTCTTCAGTCCACTTAAGGTTTATTCCTTCTTTTAATTTTTCTAAGTCACCTGTAGTGCTCATTATCTTCTTTATTTTATGCTTGTTTTTCTTTCTCTCTTGTTCCTTTTTTTGTTCAAGACTTGTTATTTGTTTTGTCTCCGCTTTCCTCTTACTATTTACATATCTCTGCGCTTCTGTTGTAAAAATCTCAATATCCTCCTTTTTAACTCTACTTATCTGCGAGTCAATTTTATTTATTGCCTCCTTTATTTCAGTCTTTGTACTTACATGCTTCTTTATGAGCGAAGTCAGAGCTTCGCTTTCTTTTCTTATATTTACTAATTCCTCTTTTATCTTGTTTATAATTTTAGTATCCCACTCTACTTCAGTCGTTTCTACTTCCATCGTTTTCCTCTTCCTATTCCCTTCTATTTCTAGGCCAGGTACCGTTTTCCTGATCCAGTCGCTTAGGTCTGAGATACTACTACTCACGGAACTTGCCCTGCTTCTTGATTCTCCTCCTTTGGCTTTATTTATATTTTTTGACATTTCCGATTTTTCTTCTTCCTTTGCCTTTTCCTTTTTAGTTATTTCTTGGCTTACTTTATCTTTTTCTGTCTTAGAACTGACAGGACTTCTTTTTGTTTTCTTTCTGACTTTTCTTAACAACTCTTTTTCAAATTCCGTTAACTTCGCACTTTGCGATTTTTCACTGTCATTTTCTTACTTCTCTTCTTCCTCACTACTTTGAGTTTCCATCTCAATACTATCTCTTTCCTCCTTCCTTATTGTGTCACTCGTAGACTTGCCCTCCCCAGAATCCGTAGGGCAGCCCGACTTGTCGGGGGAGGATTCTGCACTTCCAGTGCTACCTCCCTGGGGTATTTGTTTAGTACACGATTTATCCATCATTATGTTTAAATTTCTTTAGTCCTTTGTCGTGCAAGCAGGTTGTTCATCTCCGGTGATCTGTTGGGATAGGGAGTAGGATTTTGGACTAAGGATACACGGGATTTTTTGGGTTATAGGAGTACTTTTTATTTAAGAGGTTATGCCCCTCTGTGCAATCCTGTTGGTCCGCGTGAGCTATTTAATTTCGCTCCACCACCCTCTGTTGCCAGAGGAGGCCCCCCTATCCGCCACCCGGGGACGCGCTCGGTAGGGGTTACAGGTGACCCCCGAGAACCTAACCTAACCTAACCTAACCTAACCTGACCTAATACCGTTGTAGACAATATTTTGACGGACTTTGTGATGAAATTTGCACTTTACCAAAAAACTTGCATGTTTTCGGGTTTTGATTTGAACTGTTTCAATTTTTTTTTTGGGCTAAAGTTTGGGTAAAAGTTAAATTATCAACAAATTATTTCTTTGCGGAATTTTAAAATTCATTTTTTTTATGGAAACTAGAATATTCTTTACTCAGTTTTACCTACATTTAGTTAATGTTTTTAGTAGTACATATTTTGGCCAATAAGAAGTCCTAACTGAATATCCTACAGCTAGTCTGTCAACAAATTTATTTTTTGAGTAAATTTAATTTTTGGAAACAGATTATGTAGTTTTAGATGCTATTAATTAATATTTTTGGTACTTATGTCTTAACTGGCTAGGCTAATTTAAATATTGTTTGTAGGTGGGAATGAAATTAAAAACAAAATAGTTAGTTACGATAGCAAACAGTTAAGGCAAGACATGTTAATTAGCAAGGCTATAAATTCAGCTAACGATGATATTGAGCATTTAACGCATTTATTTAGTTTGAATTAATCAAAAGTAACATTTGAGTAAAGTTTATTTATAAAAATGACAAGAAACGAAGCTTTAACTATTTAAATGTTGACATCGCTAACTGCTACTGGTAGGTACAATATAGATAACAGTTTAAAGTACGAACGCTGTGATAAACTACACATTATTTACTCAAAATACAAATAAAATTGAGTTTAATGGAATATTTATTTAGTTATTAGTCTTTAATTGAAAGCAATTAGTTATTTAAAGTGAAATGTTTGCGTAAAAATAATTCAACAAAATTACAATTACCGATAAGCTTATTAGGATATAATTGATTTAAAATACATTAATAAAATTATAGAATTAACTTTTTTTGCCAAAGCCAGACAGATATATTACAATTAACATTTTCTACACTGTAAATACATCCAGAATGCTTAAATGCACTTAAGATATAATTTTGATTATCAATACAATACAATTTATTAAGATGTTCATTACCATATCTACAATAAAATTATTGTGAAAGAGCATTTGTAGTTTATTGCAATAAATAAAAAATAATCAATTATTTACAAAAATTTACTTTACACAGAAATAACAACTACATTAATGTAATACTTGATTGATGATACATTTTACAAACTGTTTGTAAATATAGCAATACATACAATAATATTTTTAATAGGAATCTATTTCTAAATATATTCAATACTAGGAAAATAATACTTGCATGGGTAGAAAGATTTTACGAATTTTAAGTTATTATGTATAATTATATGAAAATTATACAAAAATTATATGAAAATTAAATTATATGAAAATTATATAAAAATTATATGAAAATTATATGAAAATTATATGAAATTTTGTGAAATTATATGAAAAATGATTAAGACATTTGTTTTAGTAGTTATCTTTCAACTAAGCTTATAAAATCGTACTCCACTTAATTTTAATTAATGTTCAAAATAGGAATTATTTTCTTAAATATTTCTAATGGCGTTGGTCCATAATTAAAATATATTGAAAACCATTTAATAAATTACGTAAATTTTATACATTTTCAACAATAGTCTTATTGAATAATGTTTTTCAGACTTCTCTTGAATTTTTATATTGCACTTAAGTGCAATACCTATTTCAACATGCAAAGTTACAAAAATTTATGATTCAAATTAATTTGCCCAAACCTTAATAACATCACAAAATTTATTATTAAAAATATTCATACATATTAATAAAATCCTTGAAGTATAATGATGAATATTTATTACCATTTAACAAAATAAATTAATTCTACGTAAAGAAAGTCCATAGAGTATAATTATTCAATTTAAAACAATAACGGAAGGGAGACATTATTGAAAATAGCCGGTACATGTAAGTAAATTTTGGGAAATAGGGTCGGTGTGTCCCTCTGGGAATTTCAGTATGCTGAATGGTTAATACTAATTCAGCAAAATAAAAATGTATGATTCATGACTTGTACGAACAATTTACATAAAATCATTTTAAATGAATTGAAATTGTTTATGCTATGTTGTTGTATTTATATTTATTCTGTGTATAGAGATAAAAGGTTCAATTGAGTGCAAAAAATTTACAGACATAAACAATTCCTTCATTAATAATTTATTACTGCTCGATTAATTATGCATAAACTAATTTGATTTTATTTTTCCTTCAACACTATCGGAATTAATAAAATACAAGGATTACTTAATAGTTTTACTTATCAAATTGGATTAGATTTGTTTTACTTGTTAATTCGTCCACAATTGTTCAATTCCATATAAGGTTCTAATTATACAATTTTCCGAACGAATTCTAAACGGAGGTTAAGCAGGTTCAGCTTTTAATTTCCTCGTAATTCAGAGCCCCCCTTCTTTTGATTTTTACGCCCGTATAACAATCGAGTTCCAATACAATGAAAATACTTAAAAGGACATGAACATATCTTAAACCTCGGATTAACTCTCATGGCTTTATTTGTGTTTCTCTCCGTTTTTTTACAAACATTATGTGCCCCTGCTAGCAAACAAAACACCGCAAAAAAATAATCGCGACCATGTTACGGATTTTTTGCACGTACTTTATTGCACGCCTATTTTTCCATCTCTTTCTCTCCTATATTCGTAGGCGCCGTACCCACTATGTCGGTCAATAAAAGAAAACGAGACAAAAACAACGCGATATTAGATGAGATAGGACAAAACATGAACTCGGAAAACGTGTTAGGAGATATAATCTATTTAAGTGTGAATTGAAAACTATATATAAAGGTTTCTTTTTGTATAATATAAAGGTTGTAAGCGATCAGCACACGTTCAGTTACAATAGGTCGGTTTTAATGGGTTTAATTTCTTCCTGATAAACACATTGAATATATTTTCTATTCATATTTAATTTGTCGCACCCAGAAGTTACATTTAGAAATGTTTTTGTTATAAACTAATATAGAATTATTATGTATGTTTAACTTATCATTCTATACAAGTTGTCATTCTAATATTGATACGAATTGTTTGTTTGTAGGAACTATAGTCTATTCAATTTTAAGTTTGAGCGCAGGAAGATAAATAATGCGATTTTTATATAAAAAAGAATCATATAGCAGTTGTTTATTGCGCACTGAGCAATAAACAAGAGCATCAAATTTATTTTTACTAAACCTTGAAATTAATAAGCAAAAACTTTTTAAAATAAGTGGTACAGAATACGTTGCTATCAGGTTTGACTAATTTCTTTTTGATTCAGGAAGGTGAATATTTAAACTAGATTACTTTTGGTTTCTCATGTCTTATCTAGATTTTGATATTTATAAAAAAAACGATTTTTGTAAACTAATTTTGGTTCACACGCTCAACCGTCATAATACCTAAATTTTTAAACTGTACAGAAAAGACATGTTTAACTTGAAAATCGCACAGAAAACTTTGCTTATAACATTTATAAGCTGCACAAAAAAGATATTAATAACATAAAATCTTTTCGGGATTGGCTAAAAATGTTTTTCTCAAACAATGCACAACGACTACTTCAGCTTGGGCAGTTGAATAGATTAGCCTGTATTCTAGATGCATCTTAAAAAAAAACCTCGTAGTCAAAACAGCACATTTGTTACTCACAGCAACTTACAGGAATTTTTTTTTTGGAAAGCAATCGGTACTTAAATTTTGCTTTAGCAGTAAATCAAAACAACAGTGATTGCTTAAAACCTTACCGCTTTTTTGTTGTAAATTATAAAAACTACATTACAATGTTAGATTAGCATAAGAGCCATTAACTCACGGATCAAAATCAAAAACAAACTATACACTTCTTAATTGTTTTCTCTAGACATGGGAATCCGGAGTGTGTATAATTAGAGTTTTGTCATTGCGGACGTCAGCAAACCAATTGTTGTAATACATTTTTTTGTTAATTATGGATTCTTAAAAAACATCAAAGACTTATGTTTGATCTACAAACTTACTACACTATTTATCTCAGGAATAGTTTTGACATGTCAAAATATTTAGGTAAGAATTTATGTTGTTTGCGTGGCACCAACGCTTTAAGCAGTATCTAAAAATAACACGCAAAGCAAGTGTGTTTACCAAACCTAATTTGCTACTTTTTACTGAAAAACCGTAACGCCTTGCTTCTGATAAACTAAAAGTCAAGAAATGTATTAAAGTAAACCTACAAAACGGAATTGGGAAAACCAGGTTTATACTTTGTTTAAAATAGAGTTTACGGCCCACCTGCTTGAGTGTTTGAGATCTAATCGCTTGTCCACAAACACTTGGGTGGGTGGCCTGGATCTAAGTTCAAACTTTCTGGACGTGTGATTTGAATTAGTGTTGCCCGCCCACCCGCCCAAGTGTATGTGATCGAATCTTGTGTTTACAAACACTTGGGTGGGTTGGCGTGAATTAAGTTCAAATTTTGTTTAGAAAAGAGTTTGTTGCCTACTTGCTTTAATTACTTATCTACAAACACACTTGGGTGCGTGGGCGGGAACTAAGTTTAAACTTTTTGGGTGTGTGGTTTGGAATAGTGTTGCCCGCTCACTTGTGAGTGATCAAATCTGTTGTTCAAAACACTTGGGAAGGTGGGCTTGAACTAAGTTTAAACTTTGTTTAGAATAGAGTTCACTGCTCACTTGCTTGAGTGTTTGTGATCCAATCACTTATCCACAAACATTTGGGTGGGTGGGGGTAAGTTTAAATTTTTTGAACGTGTGGTTTGGAATAGTGTTGCTCGCCCACCCTTCCAAGTGTGTGTGATTTATTTTTTTGTTTACAAACACTTAAGTAAGTGAGCGTGAATTAAGTTTAAACTTAGTTTAAAATAAACTTTACCGCCCATTTGCTTGAGTGTTTGTGATTCAATCACTTGTCTACAAACACTTTGGTGGGTGAGCGGGAAATAATTTTAAACTTTCTGGACGTATGGTTTGGAATAGTGTTGCCCGTCTACCGGCCCATATGTGCGTGTTCTAAGCTCTTGTTAGCAACCACTGGAGTGAGTGGGCGTGAACTAAATTCAAACTTTGTTTAGAATAGAATTTACCGCCCACCTGCTCAACTGTTTGTGATCCAATTACTTTTTCACAAACACTTGGATGGGTGGTCGGGAATTAAGTTGAAACTTTCTGGACGTGTGGTTTGGAATAGTGTTACCCACCCACCCGCCCAAGTGTGTGTGATCCAATCTCTTGTTCACAAACACTTGGGTGGGTGGTCGGAAACTAGGTTCAAATTTTGTTTAGAATAGAGTTCACCTCCCACTTGCTTGAATGTTTGTGATCCAATCACTTGTCCACAAACACTTGGGTGGATGGGCGGGAACTATGTTTAAACTTTCTGAACGTTTGGTTTAGAATAGAGTTGCTTGCCCACTCTTCCAAGTGTGTGTGATTTATTTTTTTGTTCACAAACACTTGAGTAGGTGGGCGTGAACTAAGTTTAAACTTAGTTTAAAATAAACTTTACTAGCTACTTGCTCGAGTGTTTGTGATCCAATCACTTGTCCACAAACATACTTGGGTGGGTGAGCGGGAAATAATTTTAAACTTTTTGGACGTGTGGTTTGGAATTGTCTTGCCCGCCTACCGGTCTATGTGTGTGTATGTTCTAAGTTCTTGTTAGCAACTTAGCAACCACTTGAGTGGGTGGGCGTGAACTAAATTCAAACTTTGTTTACAGTAGAGTTTACCGACAACCTACTCGAGTGTTTGTGATTCAATCACTTATCCACAAACATTGGGGTGGGCGGGCAGGAACTAAAATCAAACTGTTTGGACGCATGGTTTGGAATAGTGTGGCCCGTCCACCCGCCCACCCGCCCAATTGTGTGTGATCCAATCTCTTGTTCCCAAACACTTGGGTAGGTGGACGTAAACTAATTTCAAATTTTGTTTAGAATAAAATTCACTGCCTACTTGCTCGAGTGTTTGTGATCCAATCACTTATCCACAAACATTTGGGTGGGTGGGGGTAAGTTTAAATTTTCTAAACGTGTGGTTTGGAATAGTTTGCTTGTTAATTCGCCCAAGTGAGTGTGATCTAATCTCTAGTTTATAAATACTTGGGCGGGTGGGCGTGAACTAAGTTTTAACTTTGTGTAGAATAGAGTTTACCGCCTACCTGCTTGAGTGTTTGTGATCTAAACACTTGTCCACAAACACTTGGGTGGGCGGGCGGGACCTAAGTTCAAACTTTTTGGACGTGTTTGGAATAGTGTTGCCCACCCACCCGCTCAAGTGTGTGTGATCTAATCTATTGTTTACAAACACTTGGGTGGGCGGGTGGAAACTAGGTTTAAACTTTGTTTGGAATAGAGTTTACCGCCCACCTGCTCGAGTGTTTGTGATCCAATCACTTGTCCATAAACACTTACGTGGTTCTAAGTGGAACTAAGTTCAATCTTTTGTGGTTTAGAATAGTGTTTTTTTTTATTCTTACAGACTTACAGACACCCAAAAACACTCACAGACATCCACAGACACCTACACATTTGTACAAACACACACAGATACTCACTTACATATAATGCTCATTTTATGCAGAAATATCTTTATTCGGACTGAGGATCATTTTTAGTTCAGTAATATTTTTTATTTTAAACAAGATTATTACTGCAATAATCCTCAAATTGATACCAACATTATCATCTTTAGTCTAATAATAATCTTAATTTTAATCAAGAATATTACTACAATAATCCTCAAATTGATGCAATTATAATCATCTTTGGTCCAGGAATAATCTTCGTTTTAATTAAGATTATTACTACAATAATCCTTAAATTGATGCAAACGTAATCATCTTTAGTCTAAAGTCAAAAAAGATACGGCCGTTTTAAACGTTTACGTAAAAATCCAATTAGAATTTCTCTTAAAATACATTAAATATGGAGAACATGAAGCCCGATTGCAACAAAACTGGGGTTTTCAAAGGAAGTCGGTTGGGCGGATCCGAATCCAAAGTCTAAACTGCGTTAAAACGTTAACTACCCCTCGCCGCGGTCTCGTATGTGGCAAAAAATGGCAACTTTGAAAACTTGTAAAAAGAGTTGAAAACAAATAATCAACAACTTGCCGCCAACAGTTTGTGCGGATACTCTTTCTCTTTCGAACGCAACTAAATCCGATTCTTCTATTATTTTGCGCGACTACTTTTAGCGTATTTTTACGGCGGTTTTTGAACTCAAAAATACGGAGAACGCAACGAAACTTAAGTTCCCGAAGGAAGTTGGTGTGGCGGATTTGAATCCGAAGTCACAACGGCCTAACTACGCCTAACAATACAAATTTAAAAATCCGCATCTAAAATTTTTTTGAGTACTTTTCCTCTTTCGAACGAGATCAAGCGCAATTTTTCACGTACAATCTGTGGACACTTCTATTCATTTGCGCGACTCCACCTTTGGCGTTTTTTTACATTTGCGCTGCTACACTTAATAGCAAAAATACGGAGTACCAAAACCCCCATCGCGGCGAAACTGAAGTTCCCGTTGGAAATCGGTGCGGCGGATCTAAATCCGTAGTCAAACGGCCTTAAACCGTTTCTTGGCACTGCAACCCGATTTGCGGCAAAAAATTGAATAAATTTGTGCCGAATTTGAAAATTAACTAGAGTTTTTGCGCGTTTTCTTCCTCTTTCAAACAAGACTAAGCTCGATCCTTAACGTCAAATCCTTGGACACTTCTATTCTTTTGCTTGACTATATCGCGGGTTACGCGCGGAAATATTGAATTGCAAAAATACGGAGAACGCAAGGCTCGATCGCAACGAAACTCGAGTTTCAGAAGCAGCGGATCCAAATCCGAAGTGCCATAAAACGTCCTCCTTCCGTACCGCGGAACGATTTGCGACAAAAAATGGAAAAAAACAATTGCCCAACTTTGAAAATTCCTAAAAAAAGTTTGGGGACAAAAATTCTAAAATCCGTTACCTGAATTTTTGAGAGTTCTCTTTTTCTTTCGAACGAAATCAAGCGCGACTTTTTACTTGCAATCTGTGGACACTTCTATTTTTTTGCGCGACTCCATCCTTAGCGTTTTTTTACCCTCGCGCCGCCACCCTTAATCGCTAAAATATGGAGTACCAAAGGCCCGATTGCAACGAAACTTGGGTTTCCGATGGAAATTGGTGCGGCGGATCTGAAACCGTAGTCAAAACGGCCTTGAACCGTTTCTAATACGCAACGCGATTTGGTTTGTGGAAAAAAATTAAAAAAAATCGGTCGAATTTGAAAAGTTGTAAAAAGGTTAGGGGCAAAAATTCAAAAATTCGCTACTAATGTTTTTGCGCGTTTTCTTTCTCTTTTGAACGAGACCAAGCTCGATTTTCTGCGTCATACTCCTGGACACTTCTATTCTTTTGCGCAACCCCTCTTGGGGCCAATATTGCGTTTTTTTGGACCTTTGACGCTCCGCGCGGAGATATCGAAAAACGGTAAGAGGGGAGGTAATCAAAAAACGAAGGACGGATTTTGCAAATGAAAAGAGTCTCAAAATTTTTGCGTCCGAAGATTGCCAGGGGGCGCACGCACCGTCGTCGTTTTTCACTTTTGCAAAAACGCAATTTTTGATTTTGGATATTGCCGCCTTTTGATCGGGACGGAGTAAGAAAGGGCCGACGGGGTTTTTGGAGAGAAACGTTTTGACAGTGTGGCCGCCTTTGTGCGGTCAATAACGGCAAAGTTAAGGCTGTTTTTTCCGTTTTTTTTTTTCAAAAAATTGCCGCGCCGCTTTTAGGAGTGTTGGGCGGCACATCAAAAAAAGTGTTGAGAAACGGCCGTTCTAAAAATCAAAAAGCCCGTTTCTCATCTTTGACGGCAGACAAGTTACGGCTCTCCGAACGAAGGACCTCATTGATACAGGGGCTTCAAATTTTTATTCCGGAGGGGGACGGCCGCGAGGAAGCCGACGCCAAAAACTGCGGGTTGATCCGACTCTACGTTTGCCGCCGGCGAATTTCCGAGCATCCCACCCGCCTCCTCATCGACGGACGTTTTGCGAACAGGGCAGCGACAAAAATTACGAAAATGCTCCAATATCTGGCGGATTCAAATCTTGGGTTGGATTTCTCCAAAAATTAAAGGGGCTCTGGCGGCGGTAGTCGGCGCGTTGCCTTTAAACCGCTGTTTGCGGGTGCGGCGTCGGGATGCGGAGCCCGGATTCAGATTCTGTCGTTTGTCCCAGTGGGAAAATTTAAGGGTTGCGTCGGAATCCGACGACGGGCACCGGAGATGCTGACTGACGAAGGGGCGGCCGAATGGGGTCTTGTTTTTCCCGATCGGCTACCCGGAAAAGCGCGGATATCTCGTTGGAGAGAAAAACGACTTCATCAAGGATGGAACTAAGAAAGAGAGAAGGTTTCGGCTAACGTTCTTACCGGGAGCGGAGATAATTGAAAAAAAAACGCAAAAATTAATTTTTGCACATTGCCGGAAAATCGGAAAAGCTTTCGGGTTCTGGTTTTTGTCGTTCTCATTTTTTTATGAGGTACAATTTTGGTTGAAGGCACCACCTCAGCATTTTTTGCCCGGAAACACTTTTTTGAAACTGAATTAGTAATGAAGGAAGTTAAGTGCAGAAATCCTATTTAGAGCATAACATTTGCTTATAAATTGAACAAACTTTATAAAAGAAAAAATTATAACAAAAAAATTAAGCTTAAAACATATTTCCAGCATAAAATTTTATATTTACGCAGAAAACTTATTTATTTTATGAAATTTGATTAAAAAACTGCAAAATTGTACAGAAAAAACACATTTATAACATGAAAATTGAGCATTAAACTTATTTTTAGCATAAAATTTGTTTATGAATTACGTTTATTACATAAAAAATAGCAAAATTGGCGCAGAAGATTTATTTATAATATAAAATTTGCTTAAGAAACCTAAAAAGTGACATTTATAACTTAAAAATTGCACAGAAATCATATAATTTGCTTAAAAATCACATGAACTACCAAAAATGTACACGTAAAACTCATTTATAATATAAAGTTTTGCTTAGAAAATCTCAAAACAACACAAGAAAGACATTTATGTCATTAAAGTGAAACATACACACCTATTTTTAGCATGAATTTTGCTTGTAAATGACGTTTATTACATAAAATTACTCTAAATTGACTCAGAGTTCTCACTTACAGGATAAAATTTGCTTAGAAATTTTAGAAAATTGAAATTTTTTAAGCAAAAAAAAAGTATTTATTTGTATTCATTTTTTGAATCGTGACAGTTTAACTGCTTCTTTTTTCTTTTTTTTTCTTTTTTCTTACTTCTTTTTTTAAATTATTTATTTATTTATTTTTTTTTTTATTTTTCTTTTTCTTTTTTATTTTTTTTTAAATTTGCATGAAATTTTGTATAGAAATGGCATTTACAACATGAAAATTACACAAATTCTCATTTTTAGCATCAATCTAAATCTTTGACCATACACACTACGTGCCGTGTGGTATTTTTTGTTTGTCAGAAGTGAAGCCAACATAACAACGTTCTATTCCCACGACTGATTTCACGTACGAATTTTGATCATATATTGTCAATTATCTAATATTTATGTGAAACAAATAACGTATAATATTGACATTTTGGTAGATTAAGTGCATAAAAATGTGTTTTCATTCATGCGTTTAACATCAAACATTTTCCTATGGCCCACAACTGACGTCACACGCACCGATTATGCTGGCTTGACTGCGTCGTCGGCAAAAGACGTGTCTATAAGTGTGTACGGTCCAAGATCCAAATAAACATTGTTTTGTTGGTAATTTTTATTCATAAATCTATGAAATTAGAGTTTCTAACTACACTTGATATCTTGAATCGTTTTATACTTTTTTAATATTGTTCTAAAATTTTTATTATTGATTCTCCCATGTATTTTTTAAAACAAATATTTAATTTCAAAAACAATTATTAAATGATTAATAGAAAACAATTGTTTTCAAAATCAATACACAAATAAAATACCACAAATAACACGCCCTGTTAAAATAAAGAATATCGAATGCAATTGAATCTAAAATGTGCTTGAAAGATTACCCGATCCTTTATCTCTACACCTAACAAATGTTTCCTTTATTTTTTATCCTCTTCGATTCGAGTGCTTTTAAAGTATTACAATAGATCGAGATGTAATAATATTTACATTTGTCCAAGAACACACCTTTCACAACGACGACGATGATAATAATAAAAATAAAATCCGGTATATTAAAATTGTTGATTCAATTAAACGGCTTAATTGAATTTTAATTTAATTAAAGCCAATTTAGAATGTAATTGCATTTGTCCTACTAATAGGATAATTTGATAATGAAACAATTGATATTTCTTTTTATTATAAATGAATGAATGAAATTGGTGGGATTTATAATTGAAGTTTTTGTCTCGGATTAGGGAATGAAAGAAAATTCTATTAACGCGCTTTTTTTATTGATGGAAATGTAATGGAATAACACCGTGGGGAAATTTATTTGAGATCAAATTAGTTACTAACTAGTTTGTAATTTTTATATAAAAAGATTTAATGAGTAATTTGGCAAATTTTTATTTTGTGCAAATTGCTATTAGATAGAATTTTTAATAGTCAATTACTGATTAAAAATGAGAATTTTGCTTTTACGATATTTGGCAAGAAAAAATAGATTAAATTATGAAATGCATTCAATAGAAGTTCAGTATTAAGTAAACAAACAAACAATTGCTTTAGAAGCCTTAAAAAACGAATCAATTTTGCGTTTTCTATATGCTCTAAGCGTGCTGAATTCGAATCTGCAATCAGATTTACTATATCTAGTTTATTAGTAATAAATAATCACTCCAACCAATTCAAACATGTTCTATTAGTGTTTTATTAAAACATACAATCTATCAAAACTCACACAAAAATATATAAATAGTTATTGAATTTTTCTACATCCATTTTAAAATGATTGGACATACGAGATAATCCGTGAAAAAAACTGCAGTCACGCAATGCAATGAAAAGGATTTAATCACATTATCTTCCGCTATGTTTATATTTTAAATTGAAAAAAAAAACGGTATCCATTACATTTCATCGATTAAAAAAAATAAAATCTGAATAATTGAAAAACAAACAAGCTAATAAAGATAAAGGAAGGATAAATAATTTATAGAATAAATAAACAATATAAATAATTCATAGCAAATCTAAAAATTTAATTATGTTGCCGACCCTATATTTTTATAGAAACCTGAAGGGTCGTCCCTTTTCTGAAAACACAAAGATTGACCGCTACTTATAATTCAGACAGGGGAATTTTGTTATTTATTTCTGAAATTTAAATAATGTTCTATAAAATATTAATCAAGTTATATATTATTAAAGCAATTGCTTGCTTTTTTTTGCCCCGAAGGTGGTAATTGAAGCAGGCAATAAAATGAATGCCAGAGCCGGGGCTATAAAATAAATTGTTCGGGGAGTACTTGATTAGAACTTTAGTTAGTTGATTTGTGCGATAATAGTCTAGTACTTTCCAAGCCGGCTTGATTAAAATCGAACTTTCGAACTACACCTGTAATGTAATTGACTTAAAACTAGTCTAATATGGTAGCTGACACGCAATTTAAAACCCCCTCTCTCCATGTTCGTTTCATAAATAACATCATACACAGCATGACTTCCTCGAAAAGTTTTCGAGATAAATCAAGTAAGTTGCAGGAATCGAAACTGGCTTAATATCCTAGTCGAGTAAACTTCTTGGTAAAATTACCCTCCTGATATTGCAGTCGATTGCATCCATTATATACTAATGCAGTTGAAAAAAATTGCAAGCCAGCCACATGCTGTTCTACAGTTATTATTACCAATTGTTATTAAATTTAAAGTGTGCAAAGCGTGGTTTTTATTTGTAATATTCTCGGCAGCTGATATTTTAATAATAATAGTAACGCACTTCTACAGCAGGCTCATTTAATTCATGAGTGGTACGTTGTTGCTGCAGGCTGGATTCTTTTTTTGTTGTTTTGCAAAAGGGGTGAAATATATTTTAATGCGAGCTAAACTAACATATTTTTTAATAGCTTTTATGCATGCAACAGGCATATGTTGAGAGGCTTGTTTATTATCAAGATTTGTTAAGTTAAATATATTTTCATATAATAAATATTATACAATAAATTAAATCTTTGTATGTCAAGTATATAAAGCTTAGTTTTTACTTAAATAATTAAATATTAAATTTAATTTTTTAATAAAACTTTTGGCTTTATTAAAACTTGTTTTATCAATTTTACTCCAGTTTAAGAACATTTATTTATAAACCTGTATTCTATCATAACTTTCAAATTAAGTAACAAATAAATTGTTAACAAAACATTTGTTTCATTGTACATACTGTTTTGAAAATGATTGAACAAAAAATTAACCACAAAGTTTTGAAGTGTTTTAACGAATTACGGTAATATCATATCTATTTATTGATTGATTTATTGCTTACAAAAACTAGTAGTATCTAATTTTGCATAAAATTTACTTAAACAATAAACTATTTATTTATTAAAACTAAAAATGCTTAGAAATTTAATTTATAAAAAAATATGTTTGCATATTTTTTTTAATTGTTTGGAAAACTAATTCATTGCATGAAATTTTCACATTTATTCTATAACATTATCAAAAATCAATTTATTACAAATAATTAATGAAAATGAGGAATGCTAGGCACACTGATGAAGGGTGCATATCTTGAAACACTAATTTATACATAATTCATCATTTATTAAATCTAAAAATTGTTCAAAAAAACTCAACTGAAATCCTATTTGTCTCATAAAAACTATATCTCATAAAACAAATTTATTGCGTAAAATTTTATATATTAAAAACTCGCAACACTACCAAAACTTGAGCAAAAGTACAACATTATTGCGGTTTTTATGTTTCCTTAACACTTTTAAATTGATTTTTTACTTATGAAAGATTACCAACTCTTACCTATTGTAAGTTGTTCTATAGTTTTGTTATTCTCAGACTTGTCTTTAAAAACACTTACAGAAATACTTTGAGTCTAATGGAATCTAATAATTTTGTAGACATTCTCAAACGGTATTTTATTTTTGTTCAATTAGCTTGCATAAACACATTTGGCTCATTAAAGGATTTCTAAACATTTTTAATGAAGGTGATCCAAGTCCTTAATGACGGACACTTGGGCGGGTGGAGTGGTTGAATTACTCCAAAATATGAGTATGGAAGGATGGTTTGAACTTTGTTTTTTGCCCATCTTTCTAAGTGTTAAAAAACAAGAGTGCGGAGATATAGTTCAAACGGACGTTCCCGCTCACCCACCCAAATGTTAATTAACAAGAAATTTCAATTTTTTTTCTGCAAACCATCAAACTTTTCATACCATACTGACTGGTTATTATAGTATGGAGTATCATCAAAAGGTTGAATCACGACTTTCTCTTGTGACAAAAAGATCTTTGACGTCCGCAACTTGGGTGTGTGGTTGGGCCACTCCAAAACATAGTAACAGACCAATAGTTTGGTATTTAGTGGCCCACTCCCTCACACATGCGTTACTTATCAAGAAGTTGGATCACAACCTTCTCTTGTGACAAGATGACTTCTCACGTCCGCATAGAAGACTAACATCAAATTTTTTGATAACGGCAACCTTTTTTTTTCCCGGGGTGTAGTGTCAGATTCTTACTGACTAAAACTACCTCCTCCTCTTCTTGAGGGAATGACGATCTTTCTCTATCTCGGGATTGCACTTAAGTATTTCATCAAGGTGGAGAGTCCCGCGCGACAGACTTCATGTGCGCACACAGTTTAATAACAACACAACATTTTTCATGTAACACCACTTTCTTTTTTTTTTTTTTTTTGGGTACTGTTGCATTTTTTTTTTTTTTGGTGGTACATATTGCATGTTTACTCAGTTTTTTTTACATTTTTATGACAATAACAGTCTACAAAACATACATAAGAAAACAAAAATTTACATAAATCCACATAAGATTTATGAGCAGCTACGGCCCCACCCCCCTCCCTACTTCATTCACACCACATCATGGAGCAAGCTCTCTCTCTTCTTCTTCTTTCATACGTAGCATGGACCCCATGATGGCCACAATGTCCCAATTGGACACTGAAGACAGCATAATTACCACCATGTTATCCTCCCATCAGTTTTATTCTTGCTCTTTCACGCGTCTCCAACCATCTCTTGCAATGGAACACACACGTGCTCAACCGTATCCCTTTGCCCACAGTACAGACATTCCTCACTTTCAATCAATTTCATCCAATGCAGGTACGCCCGGAAGCAACCATGTCCTGTTAGTACCTGCGTGAGGTAATAGTTTACCTCACCATGGCCCCGACCCACCCAACGCCTCACGTCTGCGATGAGCCGTCTGGACCATGTCGATTCGATACCACCCTCACTTGACACGCAATCCTCCCAACTCTTCTGCCATTCCCCCACATCCATTTTTCCACTTCACACTTAGTAAGGCGACCCTCCTAGACCGCCGTCATCACTTGGACCACAAGATCTAACGGCTTCGTGCCTGCCACAACCAAAAGGCTTGCTGTCGGCGCTGTCCTGTATGCGCTGCAGACCATTTGGCAATTTGGCAATACCTCCTCTGAGTCCGCAGAACTAATTCTCTATGCCTTCTGTTGTTGCAAACGGCATTCCCCCATATTTTGGCCCCATACAGCACTATGGAGAAGACTACCGAGCACATCAAGCGCATGGTGGAAGATCTTGCATTAGCCCTGCTAAGGACCGAGCCGCCTTCTCCGCTTTTTCAAACACTTTTCTCACATGCATTATTCACGCTAGGTTAGTACCTAGCGTCACACTCAGGTATCTTAACTGACGTTACGACTTGACGGTAATTCCCGAAACGGTCATCTCCACTTGTGGCACTTTTCTTGAATAGGAGAGCACTACAAGTTCCGTTTTTCTGGGGCTAAGTCCTAGTCCCAGCTTGTTAATTCTACGCTCTATGAGGACAAGAGCGCGGTTTCCTGTTTTCTCCAGTTCCCTCCTAGAACGTTTTGTAATTATTGCCGCAAAGTTGTCGGCGTAAGCAACCCTTTCAACACTAAGGGGCAATTCCAGACCTACCACGTCGTCGTAGAGGACCACCTACCCATGTGTTACTTATCAAGATGTTGGATCACGATCTTCTCTTGTGACAAAAAGATTGGATTCATCATTCTTTCTTCTAACATAAAACTTTCAATTTCCTGTTAACAAATTTTTGAGTAGTACTTGATGGTAATCATGATCCAGAGTAACCCACCCATCCACCCTCCCAAGTTTTTGTCATCAAAATATTGGATATCACCTCCTCCTTTTTGGACAAAGACACTTCTAACGATAGCAAAAAAAAAAGAAACTTCCATATTCTTAATAATAAGCTCTTGAGCTGGTAGGTTGGCACCCCAGTTCAAACTACCCAATTGTAATTATAATCTGGAATTACCCACCCGCCAACCCAACTGTTGGATATCAAGAGATTAGATATCACCGTTGCTTAAAAAAATTCTACACTTGTAGAGAAGAAAAACTTTCTTTTTAACAAACTTTTGGGTGGGTAAGTGGGCACTTGAGTTTAAATTAATCAATAGTAATCATAATCTGGAGTGACCCACCTACTCACCCAAATGTTGGTCATCCAAAATTTGGATTTGTCATCTTCTCTTCTAACAGATAAACTTCTAACGGTTGCAAAGAGGAGAAATTTTCAAGTTCTTGTTAACAAAATTTTGGGTGGGTAGGTGTGCACTTCAGTTCAAATTACTAAATGGTAATCATAATCTGGAGTAACCCACCCATACACCCAAGTGTTGATCATCAAAAATTTAGACTTGTCATTTTTTCCTCTAACAGAGAAACTTCTAACGATTGCAAAGAGGAGAAACTTTCAATTTCTTGTCTGAAGTGGCACACCCACTCAAGTATTGGTCATTAAGAAATTGAATCTTTTCCACTTTTGGCTAAGAAACTTCTACACTTGCAGAATAAGAAAAAAATTTACATTCTTTAACAACAAACACTCCAGTAGCTGGAAGAGCCCTGCAGTTAAAACTTGTTGATAGTAATATTAATCTGGAGTAACCCACCCACCCCCCCGTTTAGGTCATCAAAATATTAGATATCACCTTTTCCTCCTTTGACTAAAAGACTTCTACACTTGCAGAAAAGAAAAACTTACAATTTCTTGTTAACAAAGTCTTGGTAACCTATGGTAATCATCAGTGACTTACCTACTGCTAAAATGTTAGTCATCAAAAGATATAGTAATCACACCTCTCCTTCTTAAACAAAAAAAAAATTTTTAACGTTTGCGAAGTGAAAAGACTTTCAAATTTTTGATACAAGGTCTTGGGCGGGTAAGTAGGCACTACAGTTTAAACAACTTGATGGTACTCATAAATTATTAAAAAATTATATATTACCGTATCCAAACTTGACCAAAAAACTTCTATATTTGCAAAAAGAGAACACTTTTAATTTTTTGATAACAAACAATCGGGAGAGTGGTTAGGTACTCCAATAAAGCTACTCAAAAGTAATCAAAAAACTAAAATTATTATCATCTCAAACACTTGCAGAGAGGCAAAACTTTAAACTCTTTGATAACAAACACTCGAGCGGGTAGGTGTGCACTCCAGTAGTTCCAACTACTCGCTAGTAATCATGATCTGGAGTAACCCAACCACCCATCCAAGTGTTGATCATCAAAATTACGGAGTTATCATTCCCTCCTCTAACATAAAGACTTCTAATACTTGCAAGGAAGAAAACCTTACAATTTCTTGTTATCAAACTCTTGGGTAGATGGGTGGATGAGCACTCAAGTTCAAACTACTAGATAACAATCATGATCTGGAGTGACTTACCAACCTGTCTAAATATTGGTCAATAATAGATTGGATATCACCTTCTCTTCCTAAAGAAAAACTTGCAGCTCACGTCCGCAGAGAAGTCAAACATACAATCTTTTGATGACGGACATAACCAGTTAGTAGTTTGGATTGCAGTAGCTCACCCACTCACTCAAGTGTTACTTATTAAAAGGTTGGATTACGACTTTCTCTTGTGACAAAAAGATTTCTCACGTGCGAAGAGAAGTCAAACGTACAATCTTATGATGACGGACACTTAAGTGAGTGCGTGGGACACTTCAATGCATAATAACCAGTAGTTTGGATTGCAGTAGCACAATCACCCACTCAAGTGTTCTTTATTACGATTTTCTCTTGTGACAAAATGATTTCTGACGTCCGCAAATAGGTCAAACATACAATTTCTGATGACTGACACTTAGGTATGTGGGTGGGACACTCTATACTATAATAATCAGTTAGTGGGTGGGACATTCTGTAGCATAATAATCAGTCACTAGTTTGGATTGCAGTAGCCCACCCACCCACCAACCAAAGTGTTACTTGTCAAGAGGTTGGGCTTCTTCTTGTGCAAAAATCACTTCTAACGTCCGCAGAGAAGTTAAACATATAATCTTTTGATAACGGATTCTTGGGTGGGTGGATGGGACATTTTATACCATAATTGCCAGTCAATAATTTGGATTGCAGTAGTTTATTTACCCACTTAAGTGTTACTAATCAAAATGTTGGATCACGACCATTTTTTTTTATTACAAAATGACTTCTGACGTCCGCAGAGAGGTCGTACATGCAATGTCTTCTTCATACAATAATAACTAGTCAGTAGTTTGGATTGCTGTAGCCCACCCTCCCACCCAAGTGTTAGTTATCAAGAGGTTGGATCACGACCTTCTCTTGTGACAAAGTGACTTTTGACGTCCGCAAAGAGGTCAAACATACTTGGGTGGGTGGGTGGGACACTCCATACCATTATAACTAGTTAGTAGTTTAAATTGCAGTAGCCTACCCACCCACTAAAGAGTTTCTTATAAAGAGGTTGGATCACGACTTCTTCTTGTGAAAAAATGTCTTCTAACGTTTGTAGAGAGGTCAAACATATAAATTTTTAATGACTGACACTTAGGTGGGACACTCTATGCTATAATAACCAGTCAGTAATTTGGATTGTAGTGGCTTACTCACCCACATAAGTGTTACTTATCAAAAGGCTAGATTACGGCTTTCTTTTGTAATAAAATGACTTCTGACGTCAGTAGAGAGGTCAAACATACAATCTCTTGATAACGGACACTTGGGTGGGTGGGTGGGACACTCCGTATTATGATAACTAGTCAGTAGTTTGGATTGCAATAGCTTACCCACCTACCCAAGTGTTACTTATTGAGAGGTTGTATCACGACCTTCTCCTGTAAAAAAATGACTTCTCACGTCTTCAGAGAGGTCAAATATACAATCTCTTATCAACGGACACTTGAGTGGGTGGGTACGACACTTTATACTATAATAACCAGTCAGTAGTATGGATTGCAGTAGCCCACTCACCTACCCAAGTGTTACGTATCAAGATGTTAGATCACGATCTTTTTTTTTGTTACAAAATGACTTCTGACGATCGCAGAAAGGTCAACCATACTATCTGTTGATAACGGACACATGGGTGGTTGGGTGGGTGGGACACTCCATAGCATAATAACCAGTCAGTAATTTGGATTACAATAGCCCACCTATCCACCCAAGTGTTACGTATCAAGAGGTTGGATCACGAACTTTTCTTGTGACAAAATGACTTCTGACGTCCGCAGACAGGTCAAACATACAATCTCTTGATGACGGCAACAGGGGTGGGTGAGTGGGAAACTCTATAGCATAATAACCAGTCAGTAGTGGATTACAGTAGCCTACCCACCTACCCAAGTGTTACTTATTAAGAGGTTGAATCACGACTTTTTTTTTGTGACAAAATGACTTTTGATGTCCGCAGAGAGGTCAAACATACATTCTATAGCATAATAACTGGTCAGTAGTTTGGGTTGCAGTTGTCCACCCACCCACCTAACTGTTATTTATTGAGAAGTTGGATTATGGCCTTCTTTTGTGACAAAATGACTTCTGACGTCGGCAGAAAGGTCAACCGTTCAATCTTTTGATGACGGCACTTGGATGGGTGGGTGGGATACACCATATAACCAGTCAGTAGTTTGGATTACTGTAGCCTATCCACCCACTCAAGTGTTTTTATCATTTTTTTCTTTTGTGACAAAATAATTTCTGACGTCCACAGAGAGGTGAAACATACAATGTTAAGATGACGGACACTTGAGTGGTATACTCCATAGCATAATAATTAGTCAGTAGTTTGGGTTGCAGTAGCCTACTTACCCACTTAAGTGTTACTTATCAAGAGGTTGGATCACGACTTTTTCTTGCGACAAAATAATTTTTGACGTCCGCAGAGAGGTCAAACGTACAATGTGTTGATGATGGACACATGGGTGGGTGGTTGGGTCACTTCAGAACATGAGTATGGTCGTATGGTTTGCGCCCACCCGTTCAAATGTTACTTATTAGGAAATTGGAAGTTTTTTGTTTCTGCATTCCAATTTATAATAATCATCAAGTTTTTAAAACAGGAGTAGTAGATTAAATAAAATCAATAAAAAATTACTGTTTTAATTTTTTTATTGTATCACTCATACTTCATTTGATAAACTTAATTCAGCAATTGTATTTT